>LR989928.1:76612344-77976445 GCA_905146935.1 Scaeva pyrastri | reverse complement strand
GTCTTTGGTTGATGATGGCTTTGGGAAAAGAATACATTTGTGTTATTATATTTTTTTTGTTGTTGGTTGAGATCTGTCAGCAGGTGAATTTATGTTGGGTACTTGACCAGACTGTAAATCATTTGATATATAACTTTTGTTCTTTTTGTTCGTCCTTTTTTTTTTGGTATAATTCTGTTTATGAGGAGGAGAGATGAAATTTGCATTTGAAAAATATATGTTTTTGAAACAACCTCAAAGGGTTCCATCTCACAGACCACCAGAACCACATTTTTAGGGCGCTTCTTCTTCAAAGACATTTCAAACTTAAGGTAAAGGTAACAATTTGTAGTTTAATGTTTCCGTTGTTTAAAAAACCATCAACAATTATGACTCACATCAATCCATTGTTATATATTTGTCAATAAAAATCAATGATTTCAAATTAAATTTATTTCACCTTCTAAAGGACTTGCCGCCGTCGTCGTCTTTTGTACCTGGCTGGAATCAAAATTCAATTCATTCAACACTTCTTTTAATTAAAACCTTAACAAAAGAAGACAGAATAAAAAAAAACATTAAACTACTGCATTTAACAGAAGAAACACGAAAAATGCATTGTCATTAAATTAAATTTTAGGTTGGTATTTTATATATGCACGCCACTGGTATTTCTTGTTTTTGAATTTAATTTAATTTTTTTTTTCGGTCTGTCTGTTTTGTCTTTAATCCCAATTAAGCCAAGAGAATTAAGAAAAAATAAACCATAAGGCCTTTTGTTTTGCATATTGTTAAAGCTTACTGGTCTTTAGGATGCAGTGGTAGCAGTGGTAACGGTGGTAATAGTGACAGTTAATACAAGAATTTATTGTCAATAATTGAGAGTTGTCTTTTGGTTTTTTCGTTTCTTTATTTTATTAACTGCTAAATGAATGTTATTGTTGTTTAAATGGTTTCGAACAATTGTTTTGTTCTTTTTAATTTTGTGATCAATAAAAAATATGGGAAATGGCTGACTTTTGTATTTTTATGAAATTTTAAACAATTGTTGAAGTTTCTTTTATTTAAATAAATTAAGTATGCATCATTTTGACTTACCTACTAAATGTACTAAAATTGATGAATTTTTTTGTTATATCGTAACACTCAATGTTTTAGATAAAATAAAATTCTTAAAAAAATAAATACTGATATTTAAAAAGGTGTTATTGTCCAACCTCCCCTCCCAGAAAATTAAAAGGCAATCATGCATTCATTGGTATTATACTACCGTTTGGATATGAGAATCATTTGGGTTTTTTCGGAATTAAGATTTAGTCCATTGGAAAGAGACCAGTTATATATTTGTGATAGATCCTCATTCAATCTTACAACCAAATCCTCAATCAAACCAATTGGGCGTGATATGTAAATCAGCAAAAAGGTGGACGGAAACATTTTAGCAGAAACTAGGAAGATCGTTTATGAACAGGCAAAATAAAATTGGTCCCAATATTGATCCTTGGGGCACACTAGAATTCAACGCAGTGAATTCAGAAAATCTTCCATTATGAATAACTCTTTGATGACGATTGAAAAGATAGTTTCGTATCAAAAGAACAGATCTTTCGCTAAAGCCAAAGTAAAACCTAGGCTTCTGACATATAATAATTCATGATTCACCCAATCAAAAGCCTTAGAGAAGTCAAGCAGACAAAGTACTGTTACGTGATCCATATCATAATGAATTCGTATGTCATCGAGAATTTTAACAACAGCAGAAGAACAGCTGTGATGTCCTTGAAAGCCAGACTGGACCGGAGTTAACAAATTTTGTCTATGAAAATAACTCGACATTTGATTCGCAAGGAACTTCTCTATGACTTTTGATAGGCATGGTAAAATGCTAATGGGACGGTAGTCAGATGCTTGAGATGGATGAGATTTCTTTGGGACAGGAATAATTTTAGCTAGTTTCCATTTATCGGGGAAATTCGATGTTGTAATGCAAAAGTTAACAATGTGCGTAATACAGCTAATAATGTGGTTAAGGATTATCTTTATAAACCGAAGAGGAACACCATCTTCACCTATCGCATTCGATTTTAACGAACAACATCAGTAGCAATGTCAAAGTCAAAGTCCGCTTCATAAAGTAGTCTATTTTCAGCATTAAAACTTAAGACATTGCTACTACTATTTACAAAATTATTATTAAGTTCCGTTACATCAGGAAAATTCTTTAGCGAAATTTTTTTCCAATACCTATTGAACGTAGACTACAAAGGACTTTCCGAAGATGGTTCCTGATGTTCGCTCAAGCGAGCTAAGTGTCCAACCCACCGGTAGGTAACGATATCTGCTTTGAGGTAGATAACGTCTCCGGAATCGTCCTTCCTCATTTACTTGGCCAACAATTCTTCTTAAGACATTCTTTGCACCTTTTCATAAATCAACCAGATCTCGAATACATACATATGTGAGTACTGGCAGGACCTAAGTCAATAGCAGTTAAGAAGTGTTATGGAAAGGTTTCTGGATTTAAAAAGGTGTGACAGACTACAATAGGCTCTGTTGGCTTTAATCAGCCGACGCGTATTTTGTCTTCTATGTTTTTATCGGCTGCTGGGTATTTGAAGGATCACACAAATTCATGCTCCACTACCTTGATGGTTTGGCCAATTACTTGCGAACCCAAAAACTTAATTCTGAGTCCACAGTTATTGAAAGATTTATGGTTTCAAAAATCAGGCCAATTTTTTTTACCATTGACCTAAAGTGTCAAGAAACCCAAGGAAATCCAAGAATTTTGGCTTCAATTAGGTGAATTGGTAATACCCAGAGACGTCAGTTGGTCATATACGCAAGACTTTGTTAGTTTAAATATTTGGCTCTAAAAATTTTGGCCGTTCTGTTGTCTCTCTTTAAGCGAGTGTTTCTCAATTTTTCAACACTTTCTTTTTCTAACATTCAATAGATTTTTGTATTCGAAGCTACGTTCATCAAATTTTGCTGTCAGTAACACTTTTAACGTTTTCTAAACATGTCAACCTCAAAAGTGTCAACATCTTCAAAAATTGTGTTTTTTTGGACATTCTTGTAAGCCTCAAAAAATACCATTGAAAGTCCTTTTCCTGAACCAAAAAACTGCATAAGCATTGAGAGAACAACTGATCGAAGCTAGTTCTTCTTATATGAGGTTTAATCTCAACGCGGCGGACTTTGCAGTGGTTCGGTTAACTGGTTCCAAACAGAAGTAAACATTCAGTTACTGTGAAGTCATTGTTAAAACAACACACGCGCAAAATAAAGTGACATAAACGCGGTGGCATTTAAATCACTTTGGACGTGTTATAGTCAAAGAAAAATCTAAAAAAAACGGAATGTTTTAAAAGCACCATAATCATGCATTAATACACGATTATGGGAAGGTATAATAACAGTTTCTGTTTAATATAAATGCAAAGTTGGGTTAATCCCGCCATAAACTTGGCACAAATTCAAAAAAGAAAAATACAACACAATAATGTAACTTAGGAATTGAGGAACCAGAACCATATGATGTCCATCACTTTGATGTTGAACACACATTCCAGAGTCTCATATATTCTCAACTCCAACTCGACCAACAACAACATCAATAACATCTATAAATGGCAAATGGCCCAATCATTTCTTCAATTATATGTTATATCTGTCCTCTTTTTTTTATTTTAACAACAATTTTCTTTTTGTAATGTTTTTTTTTTTTTTTCCTCATGCTGACCAAATTGGTTGGCCAATATATTTTTTATGTTGGCCTTTTTTCCGTTTTCCTGCTCGAGGTTTTTGTGTTTTTAATTTTGGTTGTTGTTTTTTACCTTTTGTTTATTTGGTTAAAAATTATATCTGCGATAAAAAAATCCAGTTATGTATTACCAATGCTCAACTGAAAATGACTAGTCAGAGAGTTTGGTTCGAACGTTAACGCACGCCTATTTTTACAACAACAACAACACACAAATATACTGCGCTACTGTACACGATGCAGGGTGTAAACCGAGACTGTGTATCTGCATCATGTTGCATGCACCTATGATTTTCTTTGATTCAACCTGTGTGCACAATACGCGAGTTTAATCAGCACACGATTGCTTGTCGATTTTCTTTTATTTTTTTGATTTTTCCTAAAGACCAATTGATAATTTAGTTGTTGAAAGTTAACTCTAAGATATTGTCGATACACGAAATGTGTATATTTTCATTAGATGGAGAAATAAAACCATAATAACAGTCGACTGCGACTGGTTGGTATATATGAACAAAATAGCATAGTGCTGCCCCCTATGTTTATTTCTGCATGAATGCAACCACTGATAATGTCATTTCAATACGAAAATGACAACTTTACCAAGAAAAATTATTTTTTTTTATTATTATTATCGTTCAAAACAGTCATAATGCTATGCAGTGATTTTGGAAATTGTTATTATCATATGTGTAGGTAATTTTGAAAGATGGAAATCTAGAAAACTCTTGGGAAAGAATTAAGTTGAACAAAAAATTTTAGGATAAAAAAATATTTAAACTGAAAACAGTCATGAATTATATGTTAACAGTTGCTGCAGAAGATTATTCAGGCCAAAGAATTCCTCGACCTTAACAATTCGTCTCCCTCTCACGAAAGATGAAACCTATACACATTTCGATTTTTCTCGAAAAACAAAAAATCGAAACCATCCATGCATTTACTTTTCATTTCTTTATCAAATCGAACAAAAGCAATTTTATTGAAAGCAAAAACTAAGTACCATTAACCATAACGTCGGATGGTGGATGGAATTATTACATATGATCACTTCGTCATGATGCCTGTCAATATATGAAATGATGTCTATAGTTGTTGAAGTAATAATAATACTGCGGGTCTTTTTCGTTTCGGGTTAAATTTCATAGACAAAAAAATATAAGTAAAAAATTTATTTCACGTGAGTATTACTTTCTCTTTATTGTGGTAACCAATGTTGATGATGTCGATGATGATGATGATGGCTTTGCACCATCATATACTTAGATTGCTTTTAACTTAAAGCTGTGATACCCTTACGCGATGACTTTGCGATGATAGACAGGTTGCCAGAGTTTTTGAGAGTTACGAGTTAAGTTATCCAGAAACATAATACAGCTTAAGGTATATCGAAGAGCTCTGCAAGTCTTGAAATAAAATTGAGATCTAAGTGTAGGTTTCTTTATAGCCCTATAGACATAAAAGCATAAATATCCGTTTCAAGTGAAAGCGTTTAAATTTCGATGGTTTTGTTCGTTTTTAGTCAATTTTTTCCGCTTTGAACAACAATAGGACACTCACCTTTTAGATCCTCTGTAAAATTTGGCCCGAATAATTCTTCATAATTTACGTAATTTTCAAACTTAACTAAAAACTAACACACATGGTAATTTGTCTATGGCCAGAGAGCAGTCTTATAGATCAAATATTTCTTTATAATATGATTTTCTTTTTTTTATTTTACAATCAATCCCTGTTTTAATGGCAGATCATATCCGGGTGTCCATTAAAAACATCAAATTGCACTCTCGCACCGATTGTGTCTACATGAGTGCGGAGTGCGGTACAGACGGACGGACCACATCAAGTACATGTAACCGTGAAAGACATGCAATCAGCCTTTCTCTGTTTAGTGTTTCTAACTCATGTTATAGAGCATACAGACTTGTAGACGAACGGCACCATACCTGCCATCCGAGGGTACGTGAATACCCAACATCAAAAGTCCAACTCAAATTTAATTTCTTTCTTTTTTTTTGCAAAATACAAAAATGTTTATGATGAGTGCGGATTTGATTGGATTTGGTGGAATGTTGTTGTGGAAAATAAAAATTATATTTGGAATAATGGACATTTTCCGCAGCGGTAAAGTGTCGATGGGGTTGGGAGCTAACTTCTCTTTTATTTGTGGGCGCGTCCCGAACTCAATTCGCCCAAATACCAATCTTCATATAGACGAAAATTGATAAATAGTTCAATGAGGTGTATAAATTGAGCTTTGCCCGCCTATAAGACACACTCATACACACAAACTCTGGGACTGGGCACGAGGTGAGGATGATGGCTTAAAGACTTTACTAGCCTTTGGTGTGGTGTTAAGCGAGAATTCTCTTCATTACCACCCAGCATGACCAATTTGGTTTAATAGACATTGCGCAAAATGAAACGGTAATTGTGAGTTGGCGCGCGTACCGCTAAACTATGTTATACCTGTGAGATATTGCGCGGGAGAGGAGATCCACATATATACAAGCTTTAACACCGTTTTGCACTGAACACACGGACTCGGATAGAATTTTATATTGGAAATGAAAATAAAAGACAAATGAAATGCATGATGTTGAAGAAAATTTCGCAATCAAAATGAAAAATGTTTTATCTCAGCTTGCCAGACGTTTGATACTCGCTAACCTAACCTATAAGCTGGTGGATGCATGGTAAAACAGTGGGAATGTATGAGAAATGTGTATTGATTTAAGTAACTGCTATTTTTAAGATAAATTAGTTGAGTTTATGTGGCTTAGCTTATTTTAATCAATCAAAGAATATTGCAAAATTACAGCCACAAATTCAAAGCAATTTCATAAGAAGCCGTATTTTTATTTATTCGAAAACTGTGTATTTGAAATACCAGGTAAAATCAGCTATCTATCAGGTTATTTTTTAAACGATAGAGTAAGTAAAGTATTCCTTCCAATGAATCAAATATAATTCATTAATTCAAAGGTGAACTATGGCGTATACGTAATATTTTTGTAAAAATAATTTTATTGTACATGAAGATCTAGAACAGCACTTTTCATGTATTATTTTAAAGACCCGTTTCAGATAACATTATATGTGACGAAATGTTAGTCTTATATTAGCCGTGTTTTATTGGTCATTTTTAGTTAGCACAGTAATGCAAATTAAAAAAAAAACGCTTTATTCACCTTATCACTCACTTCTAGTTTAACTTCTAGAATTAGTATATCTGCGTTAGTTGGAGTATTGAGGCATCTCAAAACTTTTAAACAGTGAACTTGTCTTCCGGTGTCTACTCAGTATACTTCTAGATAACCATCGGAGTGTACTCAGTATATACTTCTAGAATTATTTCGCACTAAGGTTCATGGATCATAATGTCTCCGGAAAGTCAAACAATTTTTCGTAGGACTTTTCTCCTGAACGCTGCTAAGAAGGCACAAATTTAAGTATGACAATGCTTTGTTTGGGCGGCATTTAAATACGAAACATTTGAAGTTAAACAACTGCAGATACCTATCAAGTCATTTTAACTTTGAATAGTATTTGGGACAGAATTTTTACGTCTTGGCAAAAATTAATAATGTACTCATTTAAGAACTTTATTTCTTTAAACTAATTAAAAAGAAAAAAAATTGTTTCGTGATTGGACTAAAAAAAAAAAAACAATACAAAAATCTTGCAAATTTTTAGTTCAAACAAAAACACCAACTCTCAGCAGAGTGAAGGTCGAATTTATATTGTGATTAATTTTCGATTCAACTTTACTGAATTTTTCAATGATTTACAATCCAATACACTCTTATATACTTAATCCAGTATTGTTGAGACTCTTGCCAATCTATAGATCCAATTGCTCTTAAGACCTCATTCACTAAAAAAAAATTACCAATAAAAGTGAAATTTGTATTTTTTTTTCTGTCTGTCTGTCCTCTGCAACAAAATCGTGCATTGCATATATACTCGTATACATAATGCTCAAACTTGCATTCAGCTGCAAGAAGAAACAACAACAAAAAAAACAAAAGACTAAAAATGCAAGACCAACGAGTACTCAATTACAAATAATTGCACGCACAATCTTTGTTTAACATTTTGCATTCATTCGCATTATGCGTACGAATTCGTGTTGTTGTTTTTACCAGTACAAAATCTGTCTATATACATGCGGGACGTTTGCGGTATGTGCAGTACAGTGCAGTAAATATAGTCAGATAGGATACTCCACCTATTTGATCAAGCGAGGGGCTATGAACGAATTCACATCATCTGAAGGTTTTCGTTGTCATCGTTGTTGTTGTTTGTGTTGGCTGATGGTGGAATTCAAGCACTTGTCCAGCTTCTATAATATATACAAAGGTGCATTTAGAGATGTGTTTTGGTATAGGTATCATTTTCCTTATTCCTCGCCCCCTCGTTTCGGTTACATTAAACAATAAAATCATTCGAATTACTATGTATAATTCTTGTGTCGGTTCGGTCGATGGGTCGATGATGGCGGATGATGGGTCTGGTCTTGGTCTGATCTGATCTGGTCTGGTATGGTCGGTCTATGTGAAGAAACGAGTATTGAACGATATTTTTGAGTGCTCATGCGCAAGCAGCTCAAGTAATTGTAATTTTCTCTTCATCTCATGTTGTTAAATGTAGTGTAGGTATCTTTGTTTATTTAAGTTTTTTTTTTTTTGTATACTGTCGGAAGGCTATTATGTTATTTAGATATCGTTTTAAGATTACAAAAAAAAAAAACAGAAAAAAACGATCAAAAGTAAAAGCAAATAAATTAATATTGAAGAATGTAGGGGGTATTACCTCTGCGTCTGCAATCTGTGCTGATGATTGTAATTACTTCATTTTTTTTTCTTTCATACACACACACATAACTACGATTACACTATATTATATACATTTTTTCGAAGATAAAGCTTAATTATGATGGTTGTAGCTTTTCAATTATTTTCCAGTTTTCATCGCAAAAGAAATTATAATTAAATTGTCATCGAAATCAAAAGAGCTGATACACGAACTCGATTTAATTGATTTTCAATTATAAGTGAATTTTGCTAAATTATTATTTGCAAAGCTGTTTGAAAATAAGTTGAAAACAAACAAATTAAATAATGTGATATAAAGTATGGGAATAATTTCATATGAAATGGGAGAATGCATGTGGCGAGAAAATTACTTTTCTTTTGTATCAAAATCATTGTAAACGTTTTGACTGCCAAATGTTAAATGAATTGGTTGATCTCTTTGACTCTTATGCCAGTAGAAATTGTCCTTAAAAAACACATGTATATAAATCAAACAAGCATCTACAACACTCCTTACCATATTTGCATCAAGTTCGTTTTTTTTTTGTTTGTCAGTAAAAATAAAACTTGTTACACATTTGTTTTAATTATTCAACATTTTGATGTTGATTTGCAATCAAATTGACATATGTAACTAATCTGCCATATATGTATAAAAAGCAATTCTCATACAAAATCAATGTTCAATTACTGTTGCAATTCCATATATGAAACATTTTTTTTTATTTAATTCCAATCGTCCATAAGTTTTTGAAATAATTGGTTCAAGAATCAAACAAACTACGAGTGTGTCTGCTCTTAGTGTTAGGTACTTCAATAATAAATTTCGAAATAATATTGAACACAAACTAAAAAAACAAGAATTAGGAATAAATCCAAAAACCAAAACTAAAACTTTGAACTACATAAATCCAAATTATCGACATCAATTGCAACTAAAACGACAAAATAAATGAATCTTAGTTCAGCCATTGACTGTAATTGCCTTTAAATGTTGCTATTTTTCACACCTCTCTTCGTTGCGACACTATATACGATATAGATTTTGTTGTATAGTAGCCCCCAAGACGATATAGGAGTGCAGACAGTACCTATACGACCAATACCAGCACCAATCTGTGGGGCGATGACGATGTCGCATTTTCCTAACTTCGAATGGCAAATTTAATTGCCAACAACCATTCTATTTGCGTGCACAAATGTGATTTTTTTTTCAAAACTTGTGCAGAGTGAAGGGACATCTATAAGCCACCATCTTAGAGGTGTTTTTTATATTTTTTTTGAGTGAGTGAGTTTGTAAAAAAATAACTATTTCCAGCTCCTAAATCAGAACCAATCCTTAAAAGACAAAAACTATTTTGGCTTTAAATAGCCGAATCCCAGAGTGCACCACATAAATCAAATTTTTCATACAGTCAGAGTTGGCTTTTAAGATACATACGAGTAGAGCAGTTATACAGCCGGGTTTTGGTATTTAGCCTGATCTAACATCCAGCCACGGTATTAATGGTGTAGGCTGAATTTGGAGGCCGTGATGTGGTTTTCTGCACAAACTCATACGACGACGACGACTACCTACGATCGTTCGGCGAATAGACGGACGAACGACGATCGACGATGACGACGTGTGGCAGATACTTACTCTCGTTTTGTTGTGCATTGAGTTCCATTAGATATTTTTATTTATCTGTACGATGCGAAATGTTGAGTGTGTAAATATTTGCTGTACGATGACGCAAGTTTACATAGCTCAATTGGTTTCGGTTTTTTTTTTATTTTTCTTAAAATTGGGAGATAAGAAAAAACAGGAACAAATATTTTTCACTTTGGTGCAGTGTTTCGGGGGATATTTTGTGCAATGATTTATTTTTCATTTTTCATATTTAAGATCAATAAGTCGCTCTTATTTGAACACAGTAGTGAATTGAGAAACTGAAAAAAACTTAAATCAAGTTCGAACATCAGCTCTTTCATTTGAGTAGATTTAACTTGAAATAGTTGCACTTTTATCATCATTTTTTTCAAAAATTCCCAAATTCGAGTTCGGAGATCAGCTCTTCTGTTTTCATAGACTTCGTTGCAGTGTAATTCTTGCTTAATCAGTAAAAATTAAGACTAGTAAAATATACTAAAAATTCCAAATACGATTTTAAAACATTTTTCAACACACCATCACCCCTCCCCCTCCTGTCTATTAGTTGTTGAAGAAATGCTTGGAATTTTGAAGATCGCACTTCTTTGTGATTTTCTTGAATGTATATTTAGACAAAATTCGTATGATCGAGTGATTATTTGATGAAAATTTGAAGCAATCAACCCTAATGAAAACTAATGAATATTATTTTAATACGAAAAGCTCTTGGTTCGCAGTTCTTTGCTGGAATTCGATATTAACTCTTACATTAATTAACACATTTAATCTGTAGTCACGCATGTACTTTCCGACACTATCAAATTTAGCCAAAAATCATGGTTTAATTCTAGCTTCAAGCAATATATTTAAAAAGTGAGCGTCTATATTATTATTTCATATACATATTATGCTCTTTAATTTAACCTCAAAAAAAGTGCACGATTATTTTGCTTCTAGGAAGACACTATCAAAATCCAATCTCAAATTACCTTTTAGAATTCACTATTACACTCAACTATTTTTTCTTATTTGAAATAGACATGCGATAAATATATTTTTCAATCTTAAAAGTACGAATATCTAAGTTCATCGATATGTGTACTCGCATTGAAAAAAAAAAAAAATAACACAAGAAAAATTGAAATAATTATAAACCTACGTTTACATTTTATGTGTTTTCGTATATGTCTGTTCAGAGAGGTGAGGGCGGGCGGGCTGCCCAAAAGATACATGACTTACGATTTTTTGTCTATATGTGGTATTAATTATATTGAAAAAAAAATATACACCTACATCTCTTAACTCACTTATATTCGATGCTCAAATTCATTCAAAACGTGATTCTCAAAGCTAAAATGCCAAATTAAATGAAGTCTTACAAAATATAATCACACGCGTTTACTTAAGGTACCATATACATATACATATGTGTACATGTATCTATAAAATACGTACATATGTCTGTTGAGCCGAAGCGAATACTGAATTCGATTATATTGAGTGGGAATATGGTTGCAAGCAAAGTCTACTATTAAACTGATGACAGCTTTTTTCGTATAATTTATTTGATTTTTTTTTTTTTTTTTAAGTTTTACCAGGCCTGCCTGCATCACACATTTAACAGCTTCATGTACATGAGGTATGAAGAAGAAAAAAAGCCTCTTTTTCTGAGGATAACATCTGACTGACCCCACAAATGTTACCCAATATATTCATGGAGTTCGATTTCGAATTTTTATTTTATATTATTTTTATTTTTTTGGATTGATCATTCAAATTCAAACCTTAAAAGAAATCTTAGGAATTGTGCTTGAGGTGAATTTTGGAGGAGTTATGTGCCAAATCTCCATGGGGTGTAATTGGTTGTTGGTACATAATTTCAGTTTGGACCAAAAAATAGGTATGCAAAGAGTACTGTGTGAAAATTTAAATTGCAATTATTTCGCAATGAATTAAATTATTTAGACATTTCGAAAAAAAATGATGCATAACAAATTTTATTGCCCAAATGTAACAATTTTACCTCTTAATTGTTAAAGTCAGTCCAGATATGTGACATCTAATTTTCTGCATATTAGATTCTGTTACGGAATTAGCAGACATAACACTCAAATCTAACGTCAAAGTTGAGCAGCAAAAAGTGTAAGCAGATCAAAAAATATAATAATCTTCTGGTTGCCAAATTAAATTAAGAAAATGAAAATATCCAAAATCAAGTTCGGACATCAGTTCTTTTATTTGAATGGATTTTTCTCTAAATATTTGCATTTTACGATCTATTTCTGTAAAAAATCCTTAATTCGAGTTCGGACATCAGCTCTTCTGTTTGCATAGACCAAGGTGTATATAATTCTTGGTTGATCAATGATAAAGATGAATGGTATGATGATGCAAAAAACAACAATATCAACAGGCCTACAATCTTTTACTTGCAAAATAAAAAGGCTATAAGACAATTGACAACATTCAGCATAATAGGCTTCTGCTGTCTTTGGTCGTCAAACAGTAATACCCTTTATGATACGTTCTATGTTAAAGCTTAGGTCCTCAGCGTTTAAGTAAGTCACAGAAGATTTCTCTAGAACTTTCGTATATAATCCGCTATTTAAGCCTTCGAGAGAAATCGTAACATTTACGATTAGTGCCAGAATAATGTCTTTATAAGTCTCCAGAAAGCAAAGTGACAGATTCGAGACTGCATTGTGTTAAACCAATGAACCTGTTTCAAGTCGAATAAATTACACAAAGAATCAAAAATTCCAAATTATCAAGTGTAAGAAAATAAAAAAAAAAATGGTCAATTTTATCAATCAACATTCCAGTGTCTATTTCAATCTTGTTAAAAATCGAAATTTCAAAATCCAATTAAAAATTATCAAAACATAAAGAAACTCACAAGCCATACACATAACACACGCTACTCTAGTCAATCAAATTAAACAATATAAACAACATTCCGGACACAATTTCAAATTGTTGTAAATTAAAATTAAAAAAAAACCATTTTCTGTGTCGAGATATGCTTTTTTTGGACTAAAAACAGTAAAATTCCATGATATTCGGTTTGATTCGAGTGCGAGTCTTGAGGATCACCAAAAACAAACCAAAACAAAAAAAAAACACAGCCAACATCCTCACCTTATACCATAACTCGGTGCAGTGTTAGCACAACGCAAAAGAGTCTCACAGACAACGTGTTAAACAACGAATTTATTTTATGTTCCAAACAAACACATGTAATAAACGTGTGTTTGAGTATAGAATTTGTGTAGGCCAAACTTGGCATAAAGTTGACTCCTAAAGCTACATCAGTCTAAAAGTATTTTTACACTCGAAGCATGTAGTTTATAGAGAGATTACGTATACGCCGCATGGCCCAATGCCCATATGCACATACGAGTATAAGATATTGGCTCATATATGCGGAATGCTGGGCAACAACAACGAGTATAAGGAAAAGACTATGACGACGGACGACGACGACACTATTACCAACTCTCAGGCCCCCATGTTTCCTTGGTGTACTGCCCGAACATGGGGATATGGGCCCGGACCTACATATAACCAAAAGCAAAAATCAATTTAACATTAATAATTAATTTCTCTTATCGCCGTACTGGCCATGTCTTTTAAATCAACAAAATCAATATTTAAAATCGAATCAATTTTATTCCGGGCCGTCGCGTTGCGTCGCGTCGTCGCACGTTGTCCGACTCTGGGGCACCGTCATCGTCACCGTCTTCGACACCAACACCAGCGCCGCCGTAGTGTAATTTAGCAATTTTTTAAGCTTTGCCAGCGACAAGGACGTAGTGGAGGAGATAACAACTACCACAGCAGCCGGCATCGGCCTCAGCTATACGACTTCGACTTCGACTCCAGAATGGGCTTCAGTGGCGCTGGACAGGCTGAGTATGGTGAGAAACATGTTACTTGGCACTAATGTGTGCCGGGCCAGCTTTGGGACCGTTTTTTTTTTTTGGTTTTTTTTTTGCGTATTTTATCACATCCAGTCGTTGTTAAACTTCTGGTACATGGTTCCGAGATAGTTGAGGCCGGTCGGTTGTTAGAGGACCAACTAATGGCAATCCATTATTAGACACTGGGATATATCGATTTATTATGATATATTAACAATTTTTGGTTTTTCTTCGCCGCGCGGTCGAGAGACCAAGTCCAGTTTTGGCCATGTTTTTTCGGGGAAAACAACAACAACAACCAAAACAGCTGAGGAAATAATACGTAAACATTTCGAGAAAAGAGAGCTCGAGTTTGGTGGCTGACTGCAAGAGATGCCGATGTCGACTTCGATGATGACGACGACGACGGTGATGGTGATGGCGATGGTATAATGGTAATGGTGAGACTGCGTTTGCAGAAAAAAAACCAAAAGTTAAACGATAGACAGAAATGCTTCGGCAAATTATGAGATAGTTAAATCATGTTTTAGTTGAGGTTGTATCTACGGTTAATGCAATTTATTCATTCACTAGATAAGAGTTTTTATTTCTATTTCTATTTTTTATTTTTATTTTGTTGTTGCTGATGGCGACGGACGGTTCTGGTTTTTAAGATTTTTTTTTTATTGCAATAAGATTTGTGTTTATATGCACCTGCTGATGGGAAGCAAATTATTTATTGATAAGACGATGAGGTTATATTTATTATTATTTTTTTCTTCTATGAATCTATGTGCGCCGCTGTTGCTACTTTGCAGATATCTTTTCTTGCACATTGACATGGAAACGCGGAGAAGGATTTAAGAGAAGAAGAAGAAGGAAAAAAAATAACCGATATCCAATTAGTTGAATGGAATGAGAGTAATTATTCTTTTTCGATTCGGAGGCAATCTGTGTTCAGCAGTAGCTCGAGTCGAGACTTTGTTGCACACTACCATCGTAACCGTTTATATAGTTTGCAAATCCATGACCTAGATTAAGAAAAAAGAAATGATTAATCTGCAAAATGTTGCAGCTATTTGCTAAATGACACTAATAAGCTGTTACACAGTGCTGTGCCAGGTAGGAGTCTTTGCTCGTTCTCTCACGAATTTTGTGGGCAGGTAAGTGTGGTATTTAGAAGCTCTCAAAAACAACACAAATGATGTTGAGTTATAGGAGTACAATCTGAAGCTGATAATTAACTTAATTGTGGCTTTGCCTAAAGTTTGCTACAATTTTTCGAAATAAAATTGAAAATGCGAAGAAAGAAACACATCTTGATATTCTCTGCAAAATTTAAAAAAAATATATTTTCGTGTGGTTTTTGACAGTCAACTTCATTTTTGACGGATTCGAATATGTAATTCAGCTGTCAAGTGCCTAGTGTCCATCTGTTGACTGCCAGGGTGTAAAACTGAGTAATTCTTGTGATAAAAGAAATGCTTCTCAAATTAGTCATAATTATTGGGATTGAGGTCCAAAAACTAAACTGTCATGACTTTAACGGACATGGAAATTGTCAAAGTTTGAACCTTTTGGTTCTATTTGAAATCAACAAAAGTCCTGAATTTGCTTTGATTGAGCTTGTCACGAGATTACCAAAACGATGGTATAATGGTGGCGTTTAAGGCCAAAGACTTACAAAAGTTCCCCCAAATCAAAAACTAAACCAAGCTTTCAAAAACCCCATTTTCTGCTAAATCCCATCCCAAAAAAGAACCTGTGTACTGAAATCAAATCTTTTAATATGATCTCGAGCAGGAAATCATCATTTTGCTCGAGAAGAGTAATTTAAAATTTTATTAAGCATAATTTTTTCCACACGCAAACAAACGCACACACACTCCCTTATTTCATATACTCGTACTATCAAAACGTGCACTGCATTCATCTTATTATTATTATTTTTTTATTGTTGTTGTTTTTTTTATTGTGTAAAACATAATCCATAAATATTTCGCGTTTTATTTGATCAACGATACAAGAATTTAATTTCCTCACAATTTACGTTCTTGTATTATGGTGCCTGCCTCTTTGGTGCGGGCATGTTATGCCGCCCGGCCTGTTCTGTACTGTTGATTGCTATAAAATCGTCATTCTTTGAAAGATGGATTACAATTACACACATATATACAAGCCTATACAAATATAAACAAAAAAAAAATCGCTCATCACCCATTGGTGAGCTAGCGAGCGACCGAGTATCTTTGAATTTTATGCGAATACCACGGAGGATGATGATGAAATCAGTTGAAAGATGAAATTCGAATAAAACCAAAAAAACACAGAAACTGCTTACATACTGTTATATTCGAGTATTTTCGAGATAAGTGATCGTATAATGAAGAAAGGTGTGTACTTGCTATAATTTGAAATTCCCATCTTTGGTGTATTGTGGCATTTTTCGACAGCCAATTGCAATGGGTTTTTGGGTTTCTTTTTTCTGTTGGCAGGGAACGAAAAATTGACGGATGGCAGATTGATTGCGCGTATATATACTTCCTCTTCTTCTCCCTCTGACTGTCAATTCTGTGCGTGTGTTTGTGTTTTTTTTTTGCTTTATTCTCTGTCCATCCTTTTATTAGAAGTGAATTTTTGTTCATTTCATCATCGTCATCATCTTGAAGTTGCTTGCCTTCAGCGACTTCCTTCTGACTCGAGCACCACTAACACACACACACACACACACCACCAAAGTTACACAAGAGACCACTGATAGCTATCATCGTCGTCATTATACCCAAAAGTACCCATTAAGAAAAACTTTATTATTTCCCTTCCCCTTTTCCTCTTTTCCTCTCTCTCATTCATCCTCTCTGACATGAACACATATTTGGTAGATGAAAAGAATATTTTCGAGCAAATTGAAAGAGACAGGGGTTTCAGATTTTCAGTGATTACAAAGTCACTAACCACAAAACCCGGTCAAACTCAAAATGGCCAAAAGAAGCATCAAACCAAAATAAAGAACTAACAAAAAAAGAATCCAAGCATCGCGAGCACCCAAAGCTTTCAGCACCATCATGGTGCGTCATAAAAATTAAAGAATGATTTGATTGTTGAAATCAAAAGAGAGATATCCCTGGCATCATCATCCGCCAGTGAGTGAACAAAAAAAAAAGAGGAACCTTCGGACAAATTTTCTGAGACTTGTTCCCTTTTTTTCGTTTTTTGGATTTTTGATATTGTGTTCGCCGTTTGATGATGATCCATGCGTCAGTGATGGTATACGACGATGGCGATGGATGGCGGTGGCAGAAGCGCAGTCCCCTCAGTGACGTAAATCAAATAATAAAGAACAAACGTAGGGTACCACATCACCTTGGCTGCGCGCACCACAATGATGTACCTTTTCATGCAGCAAAACCATCCAACAACCAACAACCAGCAGCAGCAGTTGTGTTGTTGTTCGACCAAATGAAGCTAACATGCTGAGAGATATAATTTTTGCTTGATTACCCATCCGCCAACAAAATGAGATAATAAAGGGCAAAAAAAACCAATCCTAAAATTGAAGGAGTAGAAACCAACACACACGTACAAAAAAAAAAGCAAAAAAAAGATCATGCAGAGTAAGGAACATGATTATGTGTAACATAAAATTCACCTGGCCTTCTAATTGGACACATATTTGACATGCGCTTAAATGCGTACTCTGGCTCGCTTATATGATTGTGTGTATAGTCATTCCTTTGATCACATTTCATCTGTGGCTTATTCCACAGGCTGACCAAAGAACAAAAATCAAAAATAACCCAAACTGCAATGAGTTTTGTTTAAGGATATACCAAGGCATCATTTTGATGGAACACACACGTTTTTAAATTATAAACACATGTGTGTATATGTGTGTGTGTGCCTGTGTATGTATGTAAATATGAAGTCTTCCTTATGACAACAATAATTATGTCAGAAATTATGATCATAAAACATCTTGTGACGTGAAATTGATTTGCAATTTTCATTTCAATTAATCAGAACGAAAGAGCTGAGCTGCGAACCTTTTTTTTGGATTTCAAAAGAAAGATGAATTAAAACAAATTGGATACATTATAATTTTGATTTGGGATGACCTTGTGGAAGATTTAAGTTCGGATATTCAAATGTATTTCGAAATTCGTTTTGAAATTCGGGTTTTTGGGCAAAGTTTGAATTTTTTTAAAAGAAAGATCCCATATGCTAAGTGATTCTAGCAACTCGTTTGAGATACATAAGTGTAGTCGTTAGGTAGGCAGGTATAGATTTTGTTACTTCCAAATACCTCTCTTTAAGATTTTTTTCTCAGCAATTTCAATTGAAACTTCCGTTGAATTTCAAAACAAAGCATTTCTCTTGGTGCGGAATAAAAAGAAACGAAACACACATTCGGACGACACGCGGACGACCATATTCCATGCGATGATGGTGCCTCCCTCCGTCATTTTAATATGTAATTATCTTTCATCTTGAATTGAATTTTATTGCCACAGAACTGCCCGTACGAAAAATATACCGCATCATCAGCCAGATTCAGTGCCAGAGCCACATCCAGAGCCGATGCATCCAGACCCTGAGTCCATTACAAATACATATACCCTCTTTCTGCCTCCGAATACGAGTGTGTATAGTATATCTCTCAGATGATACACTATGTCTGTGATCTGCTAGTAGGTTTGGTTTGTTGGATGGTAGATAGGTAGGTAGGTACACATCTCTCTAGTTTAGTTTGATTTCCCTTTTTTTTTCTGCTTAATTTATGATCCCATCCCAAATGGATGCAAGTTCGAGAAATAAGAAGAACTACGAGATTTTTCACAACTATCTAGCTATGTGTTTTTGTATCCCACAAAATGGCTATGGGCACACCATCATCTTCCACACCACACCACAACTTTGTGTAAAAACAAAAGATACACAAGAAGACAAAAAAAAAACTCTCGTACATTCGTCGAGAACGAAAGCAAATTGTATTGGGAAAAAGGATGATGATGGCATGACCTCAATGCTAGTAATAACCTATAATCAATGGTGGAACATCCGCCACCGCAACAAAAACCGAAAGGAAATATCAATGCGAGTTAATTCCCAGGTGCGGGTACCTCTAGCATCAGGTATACCCTAAGCTAAGTTGGATACATCACAGTTTAAGTTCATGATGCGGCTCTCTGCTGGCGACCGATCAACCGACCAACCAACCGACCTCGCCAGAGATTGCTTCTTCGGCATTGGTCTTATTTAGATGTCAATTTGTGTGTCGAAGATGTGGCATAAGAAATGAGGTGTGGTGTGATGAGCGCCTGGCGATGCTTGTCGAAAGGTGCGAAATACCTAAAGTTTGCACAATTGGAATGTAACTTATGATGCGGAACACGATTGCTGGCTTCCACATCATATCCCAAACCACAAACATTATGTGGCGGCGGTGGTGGTGGCGATGCAGTGTGCAGCACTAATCGAAAGAAGACCGAAGTGCAACCCTCTCCTAACAAGCTGCGGACCAGAGACTCCATCATCATCCAACTGCAGCTTGAGTCCATCAAACTAACGAGAAATCAAAAGAAAACAAAAAAGACGACCTACGAAGAAAATGATTCTTCGTCATAATTTCCCTCCCCATCCATTATTTATGGCGCCAAAAAATCAGATAACAGCTGCAATTCACAAAAAGTAATTTCCGTTGATTTCCGATCGGTTGCGTTGTTGTTGGATGGTTTGTCGATCCGTTGCCGGTGTTGAAGCCGGAGCCGGTGCCGGTGCCGCACTCGCATATCACATCCCCAATCGATACCACTCGCGTATCCTCCCCACACACAACAGCTCGATGATGGTCTTGGTCTTATGGCCGTTTCTTAATCCTTTCGAAGCGCATTGACCACAACATGAGCATGAATGGGGTCCAATGATCGAAGAATCAAACGAAAAAAAAAAAAAAAAACACCACAACAAGAATCATCATCAAGCCACGTCGTCGTCGTCGTCATCATCATCATCGTCATCGTCATCTTTCCATAGAGAGATGAACTGGACATGATGGGCTCACTGGAGAGAGAAAAGATGAGCCAAGCCAGCGCAAAAGGCAAACCATCAGCACTTAACCATCCGTGAAACGTCTTTTGTGTGATTTTTTCATGGAATTTAATTCGATTATTATTTTTTTTTCCTGTTCAACTTTCAATCACTTTTTTTTTTTTTTTTGGTTGAACTTCTTAAGATGAAGAATTTTTTCGTACAATAAATGACTTCCCCAGAGAGTGCAAGAGAGAGTGGTGGACCAGTGCAATGCTCTGGATCTGGATGGAAGTTTAAAAAAAAACTGCTCCTGCTCCTGATGGTTCGTTCTGAGTGCTCTGATGCTTTGTTTCAGATACATTTTGCGTAAATAGATGTTCCAAATGGAATTGATGATGGTATCATGATATATTTATACGAGAGTACATACCTGTAACCAATATGACGGACGCGATGACGACGACGGTCCAAACGCGCGTAAGTGGTTTCACACCGCAACTTCCTGGGCACGTACTTGAAGGAGAAAATTGTTTTTGAGGTGTTACTCCACAATTTTAAGCTATTTTATGTTGATTGGATCAATGGTTCTAACCGCGTTTTTCTTTTTTTTTGTATTTCTATAGCTACTTCGAATATAATGTGCAGTTTGGTTAAAGTTGATTTGGTAAAAAAAAAAATTAATAATAAATTATCAACATGCAGAAGAAATATCCTGATGCACCTCTATAACAAGATTGGTGGTTTCTCTTTGCGGGTTCTAGTGATAATGTACCATATACAAATGTGGGGTTGATGATGGTTACGATGAAGCATCAATATTGTAGAAGTTGAACGAGGAGTTAATCCGCAAAAGGAAATTGAAGAAATTGACTTATGTAGATGCAGATTAAAGTGGTGCAAATTGCTGGATTAAAGTTATCTGAATGAATTCATTGGTGTGGAGAAGTAATAAGACACATATCGAAGATGAAGAAGTTTCCTAGGGTAATGTCTTCGATAGACCTTCCTGTTGGTTTTTTTGATTCTTGGAGTTTATGTTGGCTTCCTCTAAGAAACTACTGTTTTAAATGAGATTCTTTTATTGTTTATCTGGAAAAAGTGTATTTTGTCATTGTTTTGTCTTTGTTTTTCTTCAAAACCAACATATCTGTTCTATTCGCCTATTCTATTACTACATCACTGTGATGGAAAGTCCAAATAGTCCAATAGTCCAATAGTCCAATAGTCCAATAGTTCAATAGTCCAATAGTCAAATACTCCGATAGTGCTAACGTTTCTAAAAGCCTCGTGTTCTGCTTCGAAATAAGGTAGAACAAATCACAAACTTTTTGAATTAGTCAGTTAATAATGGAGTAAACTTATTTATATGTAGCCTAGAAAAAAGCTAGGAAACTCTGTCACTTTTCTTAATAGTACTCTTAATGTAAGCAGTTGTACTTTTAACCTGTTTGAAAACTTTCACTATGAAAGGCATCGAATTCGGTGATTTTCTAGAAGTCTTCTAAGTTATCTTCTCACAACTATAGTAGTTGAAGATTTACAATAATTCTTCTTATCTCATGTGATTGTTATAGTGCTTTATTATTTCTCTAACTGAGCTGCGCTAACTAGATTTTGGAAATATGACTCCTTTTCGATGATTAAAATGAAGAACTATTCCTTGAGTTACTTTTTTACCTGCAATGGTACAATTTAGTGAATAAATGGAAAGATCTTTGATGGACTATCAACTTCATTTGTCGTATAGATCAAAATAGGAATCACTCTTGGCCTAGGAAGGACTGCCCTTAAAATGTGGCTCGAAGATACATTTGCTAGTATCGTTTCAGTCTCATCAATATCGAAAAATTTATATGAAATATCGTATCAGCTGATTTCACTTCTTTCTAATATTTTTTCTGGAGCAATAGAATTTGATACCATATGACTTCGCATACATATGAACATCTGAAAGCAGTTCTAGAGTGAAAAAGATCATACTAATAAAAAATTCTCAATTTTTCACTATCAATTTCCCAACAAGAATTTGGAATGATATCAGTGAAATTGAAGAATTCACATTTTGACAATCAATAGTCAATACTCCATATCAACAAAATTTCTTTTTGACAGGACAATTTTGATGTGAGAGCAAGACTTTCCTTTTGTGATTTTCTGTTTTTCAGGATGTACCAACTCTGAAGTTTTTGATTCTTTAACTCAAGAATCAGCATTTCTTCGCACTTTTAATACAACTCTTGGGGAAATTTTAATTTTGGACTATTAAACGAACTGCTTGAGTACTAAGAAGACCTTGTTTCTTTAATGAAAACTAAGTTCAACTGTTTTTAAGAATATTTGCTATCAGTCTACTCAAAATAGACTGATATTTACATTCAATGCCCCTCTTTTAGCCTGCTTAGTTCTACTGAATTATTCTATATATGTAGCTTCTAAAAAATTGTAACAGAAACCTATTGCAAACTTTCCTGAAGTAAGCTTCAATTTTCAATACTATGTATGTACATTTATCTTAATGGAAACCTTAAACAACTTTAAGCTTATCCGAAGAAATTGATTCAAGCCTTCTTCTAATTTTTTATTTTAATTGCTTTTAATCATTTCTGAAGAAGTTGGTTTTGAAATCATCACTATCTACTATACTTTTGATGTAACTTTTATCATGACGATATTTCTAAGTTCATAGAAACCGAAATATTTAGTAGTTTAAGTTTGTGCTGGTCCCGGTTTTCTAAATTCGTCCTTTATGATCAAATCAGTAATTCATCCTAAAACGAAGCTGGTTAAATGATCTAGAAACATTTAAAGATATAGAAGAAATTCTCGTATTTGGGAATTTTCGTAATTTTGAATTTTCTAAAAACGTTAATGTGGTATTTCTATCAGCTTTCAACGAACTTCAAGTACATATTCTATTTCTTTTGAAGAGGTTTTGTATTGGACAGTTTCCTTATTCCAAGTGAAATTTTCTTCTATGGTTTTGAAAATCATTGAAGTTGATTTCATTCATTCGTAAGTGCCTTCAATGTCACTCTCTAATTTTAAAGTACTATTTTCAAAGCAGAAAGTTCCTAATTTTTTAATCCCTTCGAGTGTCATTATCTATTTAGATCATAGAGATGCCTTAACCTTCCCACTTAAGTTGGGATTGAAAATCAATCGATCGTGGGTGATATAATAGCTCAAAGAATCAAAAACCAAAAATGAAAGAGAATAAAAAGTATCTTCACGAATCTTTTATTAAACAAGAACAACAACAACATGGTCTCGAACTTGAGCATAAAGATTAATTCCCTTCGAGTGTCCTCAGATTTTCATCGAATGCTTTTGGATGAAATTTATTTTTATCCCAGACCAGAATGGTCGTTCTTTTTTTAAATTCTTTTTCTTTCAATAGAAAACGTCTGTGTTGTCTCGTAAATTTTCGCATTTTAACCAAAAGCCTAGACCATGAAGAAACGCACCTCAACGCTGCCGCCATGTTTCTTATTATTTTTTTGTTTTTCCTCATTTTGTCTTCAACTCATTGTTGAAAAAGAAGCAAAAATATTTAACTTAAGAATAGGTTACAGTTGGAATTTATTTTCCAGATACGAATTTGCATTTTGTATAGCTTCAGGCATTTTTTTCGATTTTATTTTTATTTTTTATTTTAACTTTATAATCGATGCGTGGGCACATCACTGATCGCGGTATTGTGGATTGGGCTTTAGCGACTTAAAGGCGGTATTGGATTAAAAGTCTTATGGTTCATTTTTTTGTACTTGTGTGGTCGTTATAGTGAAGAAACAAAAGTATAATTAGACTTAATGGGATTTATTGGATTAACACAATTGTGCTTGCAGAAAGTTGCCTCGCTGCACCGGATTCCATTGATTATCCATCCAACTAAGCCATTTAAACTTCCCCACACTAAATCATTGACAAGCATAGAAAAACTCTAATCCCCATTGCATAAACTCCTTATATGGACATATCAACTGGCATCTGACGCGTCTGCATCATCAGCCAGCAAGAAGCAGCAACACTAACTGCAGCAGCAGCAGCAGCAATAATACTGCAACAATGTTGCATGATGATGATGATGAATAATCTGGGGAATCCAACTGTTGTCCATGGCTTCGTCCGGAGAATAAATTCAGAATTATTCTCCTTTAGAAGCTTCTATACTATGCACAGACTATTTGCCATCATCATGACCAATTCCAGGTTCAAGTCTATGCGATGGTATAATGGCGATGGCGATGGCGATGGCTTTAGCTATAAGGAACCACTAAAGGTGCAACATCACGTGCATGGCTTTTTAGTAATGGTGTCGTGCAATCATCATATATGCTTCCTTCTATACTCGTAGAACTATTGCTGCAGCATTCTTGCATTGTAGGCAAAGTCAGCGTGAAATCGATCATTACATCCAGAAGATACTTTCTCGATATGCTCAAAGATTCCATATACTCGTGGACTTGATGCAGACTCATGAAGTTCTTGCTCAAGACAAGACCTAACAAAAACGAAAAATACCGCACGTTTTGATCTTTAATTTAACATTGTGATGACATCCGAATAAACACCGACATGTTTAGATTAAATTACCTTTTTTTATTCTTTATTCCACTGCCGCCACAGCAGAGATACGAGGATGGTTTCAAAGAAGTTGTTGAATGCCAAACATTTCCAAAATTAGATCCATAGAGGATTAACTCTGCGTCTGCACTCGAACACAACCACACCCAATCGAGATTCTTCTACGAGTGAATGTTGGTGAAATATGATACTTGAAATACTTCATTAAATTCCATAAATTTTATAAATTACTTATTCAATCCCGCTCTGTTGCAGGGCAGGTAGGTAAAAGCAAGACGAAATTGAAAGGCGGCCGACCTCTCTCTCTCTCTGTAAGATGATTTGCTCACATAATATGCAAACTTGGACGGTATTTGGTCTCGGTTTTGGTCTAAATGGCTTTTAGTTCTTCCCCCTCTCTGTATTTTATATGATTTGTATGCAAATGCCATTTATCCAATGAGCTAGTGAGCGCTACCGATTGCGCGGTGCATCCGAGGCGCAGTGCAGTGCAGCATAGATGCATGCTATGCATCTGGACCCATTGATTTGCTCACAGATACTCCATCTAGTGTGTGGCATTTGTGTGAATTTCCCGCATTCACGACACACAAGGAACGCGACACAACGACGACGATGATGGCGGGCGACGCAGTGAGTGTGCTTTGTGCGCATTTTATGCAAAATCAAGCGAAATCCATGAGCATGCAAATATTATTATAATGTGAACATGTTGCCGGCCATAATGTATCATGCCGGCGGTGGCATTCTTATACTTTTACTAAATCATTGATTAAAAATTATTATGAAAAAATATTTTTGTCGGTGATTAAAATGCATTTGAAAGTTTTCAATGAATTTTTTTTTTAAACGGATGAAAAATTCATAAATATCATATTACCAATTAGCGCAGATATTTTTTTTTTCTTCTGAGAACTGAAAAATTTTATTTAACTGTTATTTTTTTTCTTTATGGACAAAAAAATTTACGACTGAATTCGTATAAAGTATGGTTTTTTTTTTAATCCAATAAACTTCAATCCGATCAGATTGTATCTTTTGGGTTTTTATTTTTTTTTTTGCTGAAGCAGCTGTCAATAATTTAAATGCCAATTAATTAGCGGTGGGGGCCTTCTTTTTTCGGGAGATACGAGTATTTTTTTTTTTTAATTTTTGTTGATGGGATTTAATTCGGATTTTGCTGCACAGATTTATTAGTTTGGTATGCATAGTATATAAAAGAAATATCATTGAAGCCAATGAACTCTCAAGCTTGTTGTGTAATATTATTAAAACGGTGATGTCAATTCTTTTGATATGGAACACACCTCCCGTTTTTGGATTTATGGTGTTGATGGCATTTGAACATTTTGCTTGCAGCGCAAAGGATTAGAAGTTGACTTTGTATGGAAAGTTTCGAAGATACAAAATATTCGGTTATATAAACATTTTGACTTAATTCAGAAGAAGTTTCACGGCTAAATAGCAATCTTTCAACTTCACTCTAGTCTTAGCGGAGGAACCTAAGCTTCAGATGCCTCAATTCAAAGTATCTCACTGTAGAATAAAACTCACATAAGAAATTCTCAAAATCTCCTCATCGGATTTTTATAAAACTTCATATTTTCATTGTACAAGAACTAAACTTCATAAAAGTCCGTCTGATCGTGATTATCAGACGAAATTTTATAACTGAAACCAAAATGGCATTGTTCACATTGAACTTTTTTGAAGTGACAAACTTTAACGTTTAATTTTTAACCAATTAAACGTCAAAATGAGTCACTTCAAAAGAGTTCAATATGAAGCCTCCATGTGACATTTAAGTGTCATTTATTAGCTCCAAACTCAAATTTTATTTAAATTTCTTCGAACTTTTGTTACTTCCAACGCTGATGGTTTCGTCAGTTTGTTTTTTCTGTCGAACTTTAACTTTAATTCCTTGATGGTTCTTTGCTTTCGATTTGATACTTTTTGACTCTAGTCCTGTAAAATCAGTTTCATTGATGAGCACTTCTTCACAACTTCTCTCGGATTGTATAGAACTTGCATCAGCTGATTGACTTCTGCACGTTGTTTTTCCACTTTGTTGTCCGCATTTTCGAAATTGACTTTTTACCTCACCGAAGACATTGGTACATTTGGAATTACACAAATTTTGACGTCCCTCTGTCAAATTCTCACTTGAACTCGATTCTTTTCGTCTATCACGACAATCTCTCGATGGCTTACATTTTGACTTGCATTGTCGAAATTTTCTATCGGAACACTCTTTCTGCTTCTGACAGTTGATGAGTTTTTCTTTTTTCATCTGTTCACAGAAAGTTTGCATTTGCTCAGTGCTTCGCTGCTCGTAATATGATATTCCTGAAGACGAAAATTCCCATTTCTAGAGTTTGACAAAATGAATGAGATTAGGAACTTACGATATTTCAAATCCTGGTGGAATTTTTTCAAGAGATATTCAGTGTGTTCGATTTGACAAGCGAGTCTGTTAATTTTGTCAATGCAGCATGAAAAATATCGACCGAACATATCCAAAAAAGACTTCTAGAAATCAGAGAAGATTTTTCAATAATGAGCCAACATTTTGATTTCAATTAAACCTTAACAACTTCTTCCAAAGATTCTCGAATCAAGCCAAAGAACTCTCCACAAGGATCTTCATCATCACATTTTGTTGAAGAAATTTTACAAGATTTACGCTTCTCCCGATGTTTGCACGAACAAGATGAAGTACACCGAGAAGTTTCTTCTTCTTTTTCGGCGCAAGAACATCGACAACAAGAATGATATTGTTCCGTCTGCTTTCTTCGACACGAATGACAAGTCGTTTCCTTAGGTGCACAAGATGGTTCATCAATAGGGGCGGCTGGTGGATCTTCTTCTTTGGGTTTCTCCTTAACAATCTTCTTTGGTTTTTCTATCTTCTTCGGTTTCATTTCTTCCTTGGGAAGCTTTGGTTTTTCTTTCTTCTTTGGTTTTAATCTTGGTTCTTCAATTCTTCTTTCAATAGGTCTTTCTAATTTACTTGGTTCTTGTACCGATTCAAAACACTGTGGATTATGACATCTTCTACAAAAATGAGCATGTGTATCTTTCCAAGCTTTCTCGTAATCATTAAAGTTCGGATAATTTAAAGAACGTCCAAGAACTTGAAAATTTGGCACTTGAAGATGATCTAGGCTTCTTTCAACTTGCATGAAGACAGAACTAGAAAATATGTAGATGATTTTTCAGTTGAAGAGGAATAGAAAAATTTAGAGAGCATTCTTACTTTAGGAGAAATTTGAGATTATGCGAGCTCAAGCATCGAATTCTTATATCAACTGATGGTATCAGAATGTTTACTAGTTTTTTTTTTAGAATATCCTTTACAAACGTTGACTTTAACTCAAAATTTTGTACTACATTTGATTGATGATTGTCAAAAATTTCCAAAGGCTGTTCGATTTTTTTTATTTACAAAAAAAAATCAATTGTTGTTTCACTTAAAATATTTTTAAAACAGAGGGTTATCACTATACAATTTAACAACTTTGAAGTGTCACTGTGAACACAGTCTTAGGTTCATAATCCAACTGTCAAAAAACAACAAACGAAAAATACAAATTATCGTGAGAATTCAGAGTCGATGATGGAAATATTGAGTGTGGGACAAGCCTCCCGGTGGTTGGTGTCCAGGGAATCACAAACTTGACAAAACGAAAAAATAGTTCAATGAGTCTAATCAAGTTATCGACCAGTGAAAAACCCGCCGCCGCCGTGTGCACCATCCCTAATTCCAATGAAAATAAATCGATTTCCCTGGCACAAACAAGCACTAATATCGATAGAAACTATGCCAAGCCGGTATATCTATTGCGTAAACTGGATAAGCTTCATTATTGACACTTTTTTCCACCAATCCATAAGATAACGATCAATCTAAAAGCCTAATCAATTTTCGTTGGCGGTCTGTGTTATCTTCAGCTTAACCTCATTTTTTACCCCAAGGAGACGTTTAATTCAAACAAATTAATCACTCAACGACACAAACACTAAACTCCAAAGAAAGTTCCCGGAAAATTTCCTTATTTATCAAAAAAAAAAAAAATTAAACTGCATAACATAATCAAATCCTCTTTTACTATATCTCAATAAAATCCACGATGCCTCAGCAATCCATTAAAATTGTCACATTCAATCGCAAAACCATAACTTCTTTTTTCTTTTTTTCTGTTTGTTTGTCGTGCTAATTATTAACGACGAGTATTTTTGCCCATCTAACATCCCAGTTATAGGAGCGAACTCGTATAAGTCATGCAGCATTTTGTTTGATATGAATCCAATCAATTCGTTGTTGGATACAGTTGCCAGTGCAATGTAGCAATCTGAAAACCAATCAATAAGCGAAAAATGTGAAAGTGCTATATCATGTGTCGCACACGAACCGAATGTCACTAATGTCGCCACTAAACACGACACAATCATCTTCGAAAAATCTTCCGTCCCCCTTGGAGTATCCTCTTTCTCTTCGAAAACATATGTGAACGCTCTTTCAATTGAGAAGGCCGCAAAGGAGTTAAAGTTAGATCAAGAAAAATGAAAAAGAAAATGAAAAAAAAAGCCTAAAAGTGTGGTGCACACATTTTTTCATATAGTTAGTCAAACGAGTAGTGCCTCTACTTTCTAAATCGATTATGACATCTCTGGAAAATAAAACCGCAAACACAATTCGATTCGATTTTTGTTTTTGTGTGCAGTCGAATCCAAATCCGAGTCCAAATCTGACAAAAATAATCCAATATCTACACTGCACTCTCTCACGAGCACGACTTTTCTTCCATATTGCTTTTTTTTTGTTTTGTTGTCAAAAATATCCGATCGCATTGACGGAACGCTCCGCTCGCTTAACGTTAAACCAACGAACGGCTTAAAGCTTATAGATCGGAGTCGAGCCGAAGTCGAACGGACCTAACTTTATGCGGGAAAAGGAAAAACACATCGAGTTACGTGTGCAAGAGGTATGCATGTTGTTACAACTTAGCGACTTACACTCGTATCTTTTTGGACACAGTGTCGGCCATAAAAACTGTCTCTGGTTTCTTGTTCGCCTCAGAAGACAAAAATTGTCCGTTCGTTCATAAATTCGAATCGCATGGCTCGTTTCGTTTCATACCCCCGTCGTCGTCGTACTCGTATTCACAATGCGACAATATCCAATTAAAAGCCACAAATCAAATTATAAAATGTTCCTCAATTCAATTTATAAATCAATTAAATTGCATTAATAACTTTTATTATATTTTTTCCTTCTCTTCTTTTCATTACAGGTGAGTGTGACAGACTAAGACGACGACGACGGACGCAGAAAAAAAAAAACTTTCACCCGAAAAAGGCGAAAATGTTTAACAGGTGGTATTTTAGAAATGTAAGGACATTCGACTTATCGACTTAGGCCTCTACAAGTCGAGTATAGGATTAAGAGTTGATCGTTATAAGCTAAGCCGTCAGCTTATAGTGGCGACAACCACCAATTAGTCGCTCAGTGGGTAACTCTTTTAAGGTATTTTTTCTTGCATGGGGTTTCATATATGACCACCCAAAGTTGGTTGGAATTGTTAACTACCTATACACTCTTTGACTGCTTATGGTAACCTGATGGCTTACCACAATATCTACTGTGTTTTGTTGTGCTGTGCTGTGCTATGCTATGGTCTCTAAGTGGATGGTGGCCTTTTTGACACAATTAAATCAAAATGTCTGCTGCAAGTCACAGGCAATTACACACTTCTTGGCAATGTCTCGCATTGGTGTTTGGTGCACATGATGGGTATGGGATAATACAACAAACTCACCAAACTCAAAAAAACACGACAACAAGACGAACAAAAAAAAAACAGAAAAAAACAACCACGACGACAGCGAAAAAATTGAAGCCAATTAAAATATTTCTGTAATTGCGTCAATTGCTATGGCACACCATGTGTAACATGTTTTATTGGTATGTAATGTACCTCAACTCGCATCGAGACTCAGAGACGTAATGCTACGCAATCGATCGAATCGAAGTGATGGTGGCTTGATGGTATGGCAAGGGTAACAGAACAGCACCACACAAAATTCGGACATCAAAATGTGAAATGATCCTTTGCAACAAACATTACAACAATTTTTGCCATGCCAACATCACGCCAAGTCAATTCATGCGATGTCGATGGAGCTCGAAAGGGTGTTCTTGGTTATAGATATTTGGGCATGAGTCAGCAGCGGTCTAAGTTTGAAGTGACTTCTAGGTGTCAAATGTCAAGTTTTCAATCAAAATAGACGTCACACCATCTGTCAATTGCAATCTGTCTATGTGAAAATTTCTACCTCAAATTGGTGTTAGATAGAAAAAAGTTGACAGATTTACATTGAATTTGACACATGAAATTTTCACAAAAATTTCATGACAGCATGGCATTGACAGACTCTTTTGGGAATACTTATTTTGACGTTTAATTATTATATCGTAAACAAAAATCTGTCTTAGTTTTCTTTCTCTATAACTACTGGAAGCAAGTTTAATTGATGAAACGTCAAAATAAGTTATGTCAAAAGTGTAAAGATCATTCAAAATTTTCATAAAGTTAAATTTGTAGACATATCCTTTAAAATTTAAAAGATGTAAGGTCACTTCAATTGCAAGTAAGCTCTTTTAGATTTAATTACTAAACTCTTTCTTAAAGTTTAATTTTTATTTTAAAAATCCATAAGGTGGCACTGCATTACTTTTCCATGAAATCTAACCCAACTTGAACTTGCTCAAACGTCAAATATAAATTAGAAAGTCTATTCTATAAAAAGTTCTAAATGAAACACCCTGTCAAAGGTTCCTTTAATCTCAATCCTAACAAGGGAGAGAGAAACAATTCAATTTGAAAAATGAATGAATGTTGTTCCTTCTCCCGACAAACATAAACCATTCAAACGAAACGGAACAAAAAACCAATAACACAATACATCTTGGACGTCATCGTCATTGATAGACCAAAAAGACAATAGAACGTCTGCAACATAGAGAGACAGAGACGAATTGTTGATAGACATTTTTCGCCATGTTTGTTGTTTTTTAAAAGAGAGGAAGCAACACTCTTAAAGTGAATCCCTCTGCCGGCCGATGTCGGAGTGAACTGAAAGTCAAAAACCGCAAACAAGCTACATTTTCAAGGCATAGGATTTTTGTTTGTACTTTTAAAAACAACAAAATTGAAAAAGGAACAAGGAAACATTACAATTGTCCATTCATCTAATAATGCAATAGAAAAAGTCCAAAAGGAGTCGTAATTCTCTGGAGTTTAAATTTACCGGGTGCATACAAGAGAGAGAGAGAGAGAGAGAGAACAGCGCAGCGTAGCGGACAATAGAAAATGTCTGATGTTGTTTGTGTTGAAATTATACAGAAAAATGAAAATCAAACGTTGTTCTTTTGTTCGATAGAAGTTTGTGTTGATGGTTGTCAGTCTTGTTGGATTGGAACTTCGACGACTTATTGCTTATAAGAAGAAAGAGGGATGTCAAAGAGTATCACTTTGGCATAGTAATGAGAATTAACATCACCATCGATCGGCGGACAGGTGGCGCAGCGGGTGGTGGTGATATCAGACTGTGAAATTAACATAATTGCAACATCAAATGAAAACAAGGAAAACCAACTAAACTATGAGAATAGACGAAGAAGTAGTCCTTAAGGCTCTTGTGACACTACAGTCGTCTATTCAAACTACGTGCGCCAACTTGCCATAAATCCCCAGTCCCGCTCCGAGGTTTGAGTTTCAGTTTGACATTGAAGTTGTTAATGGCTTCTTACCAAATGTAGACAAGCAGGCAAAAATATTGGTAGTTAGGGAAAAAAAGAGGGAAGCCACATTCGCACCCATTTTGAATATTCCACTCTATGAGTTCGTTGAGGCTTGACTTGACCACTAAGTCACTTTATAGCACATTGTCTTGACTGCTGCTGGTCTTTGGATGGCTTCCAAGAGATAAGCCTTAACCAAAAATAGTCTTGAAAATTGAGAGGTTAGAGTCCATTCACATTTGGATTACGAAATATTCATGCGGTCTTTCGTCTTTTTGTCGAATTCAATTTGACTACAATATGGCGGCGGCTGCAATGGCGATGCAGACCCAGGAGGATGATGGGTTTCACTTTATCAAATTTCAATGAATGCGTGTGGGTTGTTTTGCCATATAGCATCTACAATTATTCGAACCTAAACCAATACCAAGATGTGAAGAAGGTGGAGTGGCGATGGCGTTATAAGAAGAATCCATGCCACGCATTTGGACATACTTTTTTTGTATAGTGTCGCGACTGTTGACATTTCACGACATATGCCAAAGCTGAATCGAGGGTACATAGTTTTTAGGTTTTTAAATGCCTATGGCGTTAACTTGGGTGGAGCTTTTGATGCTTCCGAATTTGGACGGCTACTTTTGGGTTGCATAATTTTGCGTTTGGTGCTTTTTTTTGAATTGGAAATAATTTGAATTGCATTTTTTGTGGTACATGGGTGACATACGAGTATATCTATGTGTGGTGGGAGATAGAGGTATTCGTTTTGAGAGTTGGACAGTTAATGGTATTTGGTTTCACATTGGGTCGGGAAATAGTGTCAACATAAATTGTATTCATAGTATTTCATAATGTATGGCATGTCAATGGAAGAATACAAACAATCAGGCTTAAATTCGAACAAAGGATTGAAACCAAATTCAAACCAAATTCGATCGCATGTAGATAACTTGAATTACACTTTCAATCTTATTCTTTTTTTCAGACAAAACAGGTTCAAATGTCACCTGTAGATCCTAAAAAGAATAATTAAGTCATTGATGAATTCGCTCTGTCAAAATTGTTGTTCGGATTCAATCCTATCTAAACCTTACTTCGACTCTTAAATTAGATTATTAATCCAATTTTAGAATTTAAATGTTGGAGGAATCGAGATGACAATCGAGTTTTTACTGTCAAATTTTGTGACAAATTAAATCAATATGAGGTCTCTTGTAGATCTAGATTCAATTGAAATGACTTTTTTTTATTCGGTTTAAGAATGACAGTTGGTTTTCTTCTATCGCAATTCTGAGTAAACTTTATTTTTATTGTAATTTAAATCCTCAATCTAAGGTATGGTCTTGTATAGTCAGTTATAGTTGCCATAAATTGAACTCAACTTCAATCCCAACTGAAGCTGAATTTGTTGAAAATTAAAGGTTTCGATCCAATTTATCTTTTAAATTTGAGAAATAATGAGCAAAAATGACAGTTGCTTCTTTTTATTCGATCCTGGTCTAAACCTGCAAGACAACTGAAAATTTTCTTCTGTCAAACTTTTGGCAAATTGAATTCTGAGTCAATCTGAATTTAGTTGAAACAAATGTGTTAAAAATTGAAGGAGTTGAGAAGTTGAGATGCTAAACGACTTCCTTCTAATAAAAGTGTTTTGAACTGAATCCGAGTTCAATCCTCTCTCAACCTGGAATTAATTAAAATTAATTTACAAGTTCAATATGTAAATGGAAAAAATGGAAAGGATTTGATTGAATTGATAGTTTTTTTCCCCATATACATAGATTGACATTTTATCATGTAGAAGTTCAATAATTCAAAATGACAATTGTTGCTTATTAGGATTCTATTAAAATCAATCTCTCTATCAAGTTTTATTCCATATGCATATTGAAGTCCCAATTTGGATTAAACTTGCTTCAAACTCTAATGTAATAGATTTTTTTTGGTTCAAAAAGCATAACTTAGTGACAGATGTATGTAAGTAATAAGGGGCTTTTCTTATTGAAATTAGAGAAATATGGAAAAATCTGAAATTTTTACAGAGGCGCTCCTATTTTTCTTTTCCTGAGAACCATCACCTTTTTAACTGTACTTTCGCTTCTGGCATACAGACATACTGTTGCTGTTAAATGAAATCTGTCAAAGTCGACAAAATTCAAAAACAAAATTACAGTTTAACCTTTTAACCATCATCGCCAAGCGATCCAATTTATTCGACAATCGCTTTCAGGCAAAACATAAATATTTCCTTCCACTTGACTTGAATGCCACCTTCAAAAGTCAAACAGGATCACATTTTTTTATATTTATTTTTTTTTCTTAATTGTTTGTTTGTTTTTAACTTTTTGCTCCTCTGCAGCAAAATTAAAAATAAAAAAAAAATAATCACAACCACAGTAAATTAAAAAAGTCTTTGAATCCAACCCAGCAATCGTCTTATAAGAAACCAAACGATAAAAGGGTCCAATTAATTTACGGGTATATCTACCATCAACACATAAGATACACTTTTGCCCCCTCAATTTAAGACCTTAGGCGACACAAGACATCTCACATTGGAATGATTGGGTCTGGGAGTTGTGCGCCCGCCAATTGTATATAAACTTAAAGTCAAAACCAGAACCGCATCGCGGAACGGTCCTGTCCTGAGACATACATACTCACATACATATATAGAGTGGTTTGTGTGGTATTGTCAGTCTTGCGTGTGGGCGGTCATCTTTAATTTAAATGACATTTCACCATACCATCACCCGACATAATTAGTGATATTTTAAAGTATGTGACTTTAATTGTATCTGACGACAGCACAGGTTTCGTTTTAGTTTGTTTTTTTTTTCTTTTTTTCTGCCTCTCCCTGTCAGTGTCATGAGAAAATTCTGCACAACCAAATGCCTAATGAATTTCGAATTTCGATCTAAAAAAGTAAATTTTATTCAATTTTCATTCAGTCGAACATTGACTGTCGATCAATTGACATTATGGGCCAGAAAAATACCTTTAATTCGATTGCATTATACAAACAATTTGATTTGGCCTAAAGTCATGAAAATTGATAGTCTTAAGTTTTGTTAGAACGAAACACACAAACAAGATACAAATTATAAACGTCATTTGAAAGGTTTATGTCAATCTGCTTTAATTGGACAATGAATGTAACGGCAATTTGATATGGATTGAATTTGATTTAGGACTGGTTTTGTTTTTTTTTTTTAGATAAATATGCGTTTTATCTACATGCCTGGTGTCTGATGCATTGCACAAATGACATTTTGAATAATTTTTGTGTAAAATTAGTTTCTATAACTGGGATTTGATTAGCATACATTAATTTCACAACTGTCAATCAAAATGTTATAGACGACCAAACAAAAAAACACGAAACGAAATGAAAAATGTCATAGATATCCCATGACCATTTTAAAGATGAATATTAAGAAGTAATTCAATATAAATTGGTATCTATTTTTGGGAAATTTTGATTTTATTTTTTTGTTGAGTTTAAAGAAAATTAAATATTCATAGAAAATAAAATCAGCATATGAAATGTGTGTACAGCTTTAAATTCCATCAATCAGATTTGTTTTTAAATTGATTAGATTAAAGTTTAATTTGGCTTTTTTTTAACCTGTAATCAAATAGATGACATATATCGTTTGTTAATTAAGGTTTTTGATTGGACCACACAATATTTTCGTTCTTTGCTAAGGTATTTGCATAAACTTGTCCCAATTTGACAGTAATACTGTGCTGCAGGTTTTCTATGAAATTACTGTCAAAACAGAAGACTAAAGTAAACGTCAAATACGAACAATAGTGAAAATAAATGTCGGTAGTTGAGTATCTGACAGAGAGACTAGTTAAGGCAGTGTTCACATCGCACTTTTTTGAGGTAATTTATTTTGACGTTTCATCTTTTTATCTTGCACTCATTCATTCAAATAAAGTTTCACTCATTTTACGTCATAGAGGCTCACTTAAGGAGAGTAAAATGTGAATATTTTTCTCTTCTACTTAATAAAATTTAACTGTCAGTGTCAGCAACAAACGTCAAAAGCATTTTTAGAGGGTCAGTAATGCAAATGCGTACCAAAAGCTAATTTTTTTAACCTTTGTGCTTCGCATAAATTTTCAAGCTCTTAGGAAATCTCATCTGCTTTTTTCAAACTTTTAAACGAAATCGATCAGCAACTTTAAAGTCATAATAATTATTTTCTATGGTTGTTAAGGACTGAAACTAACTACATTTCAATTCAATACAATAAGTAGTTTTTGAGACACTAAACTTCAAACTGACACTGTTACTGATAGATCATTTGAATTATGAAGCAAAGTTTCGTGCAACTTAAAATGACAGAACATTTAAATTATGAAGCTAAGTGTCGTGCAACTTAAAATGACCGATCATTTAAATTATGGAGCAAAGTTTCGTGCAACTTAAAATGACAGATCATTTACTTTCTGAAAAAAAGTTTCGTGGAACTTAAAAATTCGAACTTTAAGTAGAAATAAATTTAACTATTCAGACAAAAAAATATATGTAAGTCCGAGACCGATACCGAGATTTCTTGTAGCCCAATCCTATTGTTGACTTTAATTGAGTTGTCAAAACTTTTGTAAGGGTCAATGTCTTAATGCTAATTTTGATAAACATTATAATAACAACTAAGCAATGGATACAATAGCACCACTTAAAGTCATTTATCCGTCAAAAATATCAAAATGTCAAAGTTAATTTAGCCACTTCCCTGGGTTATGTGTTTCAAATCTCTTGTTCCCCATTATAGATAAAAGATAGACTATCTAAAAAAAAATAAATATTTCTTCCATCATGAATTTGCGTCATCGTAATTTAAAATGAAAATTACCCTAACTGGCGACTTCTCGTAGTCTCTGATGTCCCACGCCTTCATTCATTCATTCAGAACTCGAACCACACGAACTCACTCCAGAAGCACCAGAAGTTCTTGTGATCTTCGTTGACCAGAATGAAACTTAAAAAAAAATACAGTGTTATGCTTCTCAAAAAATCATAGCATATCACTCGACATCTTCTACGAATAAAATGTCAAGTCATCATCGGAGCAGAGCAGCGCAGCACAGCGTAGAGTTCTGATGATTTGATGCCGCGCTTCGTTTTGATTTATTTTCCAAACTCTTCAGCTCCAGATTGGTCATGGTCTGAACTTCTGATTTTAGTTTAAAGTCTGTCCCCCCTCGGAATCCCGTCTTCATTTTATGCATCCAAGTTACCATCAACAGCAGCAGCTGCTTCTGCTGTAAGCCAAACATACTTGAAAACTCACAGATCTGTAAACTCGTATTTTGTATGTTGAGAATTTTCCTGAGCCTACAAATATTAACCTGGGTTTGAAGCTGGAACCTTGTTGGCAATCTTTGGATGTAGTTTATTTTTTTTTTTTTTTTTGTTGCTTCTTATTCGGTGAGATACTTGACTTGATGATGCGAGAGGATGAGGACTCTTGAAAAGGCAAACTTGAGGTACTTTTACATCCTCTCTTCTGGCTTCCCTCTCGTGTCTTCGTGTCGTCGTCTCAGTCATCTTGTCCATGTTCCACCGTCTTCCATATAGCTTCCTCTTTGATTATTACTATTTTTACTGTTCTTCGGTGTAAACGGTTGTCATGTTTTGTTAGTTTATTATTCTGTCGGGGTTGGCCGACTGCTCTTGTTGTTCTTACCATTTCCTTAACTAGCTTGAGTACCTTACCTTTACCTTACCATTTACCAAACCAACCTATGTATATGAGCTCATGATGTGTGAAAAGATGGTAAACGAGGGGAAGGGAGATGATATACACAAGATATACAAAGATACACACTCTTGAGATTTTCTATCTTTAAAGTGTCGTAAAATCAGTCATAAAGTGTTCCAGTAATGGAAATTACAACCAACTTGAGCCTTGACAAGAGTTTAAGAGAGTGTTGTTTTTTTGTTTCTGTTGTTGTTGTTGTTCTTGTTTTTTCTCTCTCTTTTCTTTTACTAATGGGTGCTGCATTGGTAGCTGGTCAACTCATGAGAAGAGTTAGAATATTCTGTCCACCTACATGCGGTGGCAATTAGAACGGTTTTTTTTTTAACTGGAGCCGAGGTTCATAAAGTGAGGTTTTATATTTATTGGCTAAATGGAATATAGTTTTTTTTTTAACTTGGTCTAGAACTGCTTCGAGATCTTAAAATCTTTAGACGGACTAAAACTGTGAAATGTTTATTGCATGAAACAATTTGAAGTCTAAAATTTGAAGTCAGGTATTAATTTTAATATTTAAAAGTCATTTATGGAAGTCATTTTGGAAAGATTAAGCACGTACTAGCTGCCCTTACAAACGCAGCTTTGACTTTTTTTTCAAGTATCGATCGGAACTGAAGATAAGTGAGTTTCAAACATAGTTTAAGTTATTAGCTTTTCAAAATTTAATGCACTTTTTCCCAAACACTGTTTCATTCGATTTTTTTAACTCAGCTTTTAAAAATGTTTTTTTTTAAGAAATGAAGTTTTTAGTTTAATCTTTTAATTACTCAATTTTTTAACACCGAATCTGGAAAAACAGATTTTGAAAGCTGAAGGATATATCTAACCTCAACTGACAATTTTTAAAAACTGAAGAAAAAAATGTAAGATCATAGTGTGACCTTATTCATACTTTATTCACAAAAAAATAAAAAAAAGTGCGTATACGCCTAAGTGAACTTTCACTATTTTTCGTTGGTATTAAGTGTAAGAAAAATGACGAAAAATGTTAAATCATGGATATCGATATTTAAACCAATCTTGATGAAGAACACGAAAAAATACAAGTCTCCAAGCTCCATCTCTAAGTTATTTGTCAACTTTAGCTGAGTAGGATTTTTAATATTTTGATTTTGGTTATTTGCATGTTATTTAATTCTTGAAGACTTTGCTCTTAACTCATCATTAAGTTTGTCATTTAAAATTAATATCGAATAATTTAATTTGTGTTAAATTTTAATCTGAATCAATTTCGTTGAACTGATCATAGACACACCCTTTTGACATTAACCAGGATATGTGTATATCCGCAATCCTTCTTTATGCATCATCATCTTATATCTCGTATGTATTTTGTATCTAAGGTATTTACCCTTCAATAAAAAAAATGGCATACCAATACATAAAATATATCTAATTCGTGATTTATTCTCATTGTGGTATCTAATGTTGGAATTGAACATTGAAGTCGTGCAATCAATGTAATTTATTTAACAGTTTCGTGTGTATATACATTTGGATAGGCGCACAATCGATGGACGACACCACCTTAAAGCAAAACATCACACATTCAAATATCTACATACAAATACATATATTTATATTATATCAGAGAAACATATAGACAGAGGTGTGAAATGAGCGAGTGTGAATCCTTTGGCGCAGCTGGTCCAGATGGGTCCATCGCCACCGTCAACGCCGTCGAAGCAGAAAATTCAACACTAACCTAGGTCTGCATAACCCTTTTCCAAACGTCGCGTCGTCGTCCCTCAACAACTACGAGGACTACGCGACGAAGACCAACGACGACTACGGTTAGTAGAAGATTCTTCCATAATATGAATTCGTACATAAATTCCAAGAGCCTTCGGAAGACAGACCAAAACTCCGGAAGACTTGTTCTTTGTGCCTGATGCCAAGCGCAGCACATAGATGGCTCTCTTTCTCGCGCACTCTGCTATCTTGCGCCACAACCGCCACCACCGTTTAGAAGATATAGTGTGAGGATGTTATGTTTTGTTGCATCAGCATCAGCATCAGCAATGGCAATGATAGCTGATGGTGGTGGATGGCGGGTGGCCTGGACGTAGCGGCACAATCTAGCAGTTATATGCTATAGACCATCGCTCTATTCATATGTCATACTTTGGTGCAACTTCTGGCGTCCGCTCTGCTCCGCTGCACTCCTTACCGATGCTGCAGCTGCTGTCTGCTGTTAGATGAACTTCTTCTTGTATATTCCTCCTCACCACTCCACTTCTGCTGCTGCAACCGTGCCGCCACCGCACCACGGCTCCTGCTGGCTGCTGATGATGATTTTGCTGCGGTTGTCCAAATGGTCATGTTCTTTGAAATGCCACCGTACCGACACCCGCCACTGCCATCACACACCACCCCTTAACAAAAAAAAAAAGAGAAAAACTCTGCATCTAAAGCCGCTAACTTGGGATTAGTTCCACTATAGATCGTCGTTGGTTGGTCGTGGTCCAAAGCTAAGACTTGAAGCTCATCATCAGTGCAGTTTCTTCTTCTTCTTTTATTCTTTTGCTATACAATCTCTCCTGAGAGTATAAAGAAATGGAATTCATTTTATCCGACTATGTACACCGAGTGCGGCACCACCACGATCATCATCATCATCATCAACATGATTGCTCTTTAGTGGAAATCTTTAGCGATAACATCACTAAGAGAAAGAAAAATTGTTGGAGACAGCAAAAGAACGGAAAATGAATCAAAGAAAAATGCACACAAAAAAAAACAGAAGAAAATGCAGCGAAATGTAAATTTCTTGTATCCCCTCTTGCAGCACTGTTCGCCCTTGGAAAAATGTGCGAACATTTTCCATGTTTGAATTTCTTGGTCCCCCAAATACCTCGTGTATTTTGTCGAACCATCACAACGCCACAACCATCCAGCCAGACATAAAGGGAAAGGTATTGTCATTCAATAACTCAACATTGGCAACTTTAGTATATGGTTTGCCTCATTCAAAAGCAACAAGTTCTAGAGGACGAACGACGATGACGACGAAGACGTTGCGTCAGTTAGATCCAAGAAGACCAAAACCTACGAGATTGATAACAGTGGGACACGCAGTTATTAAAAATATGACAGTTTTCTAAAAGTTTCAGCTAGATTGACAATTCGTCTCCTAAATTTTTTAGCTTAATTTTTCTGCAGCGATTTTGAAAATTAAGTCAGAAAATTAATGACGTGCCTCAAGGTTCTGTTTAATCTCCGTTTCTTTTTCTGCAAACTAGTTTCTGATTATCTTTTTCTCTTGCAGCTCTTTTGATAATAAATTTTGAAAGAAATGTTGAGCAACAAAAATTTTCTATAAATGAGCTTAAACTTTGATTTACGTACTTTTTTCAAAGACCAAAGCTATTCCTTCTGCTAAAACAAAATTAATTAAATTCCTACACTTTGCATCTTTTGTCCCACTGTTCGACAGCAACTATGAAGATGATAGTGGTGGTGGCGTTGCATTGTTGACAACATATGGATGTCGTCTTCTTCGACTTATGGTCGTCAACATTGTGGAACATCATGCGCATCGTCTTCGTCTTTTACGTTGTGTTGTTATTGTTAAATTGTTGTCTGCGTCCTCATCATCATCGTCGTCATCATCATCATAGCCATCATCATCACCATTGTCACCAAAATAAAAGGCTGAACAACAACAACAACAACATCCACAGTCAATTGGATGCCAAGAAAAAGAAAAATATATCTCAAAGGAGTATGAGCCTGAGCTGAGCATAGAAATCTCATTACCATTAAATCGATTGTGTGGAAATGCATTCTCCCCCCTCCCCTTAATACCTACACCCATAAGTATGAATAGCAACTCGAATAAGAGCTTCGGAATATCTTGGCTGTGCCTTTAGACATCGACTTGGCTCTTATGGCCACATGATGGGGAACCAGATGCAAGTGTATAAATTGACACTAAATGTCACCAAGAGTTTGCGGGTGGATTCAAAGGAAGGGTACGAGTATGTGAGCAGCAAACACATAATATTTTTTTTATCCTCCTCCATTAAGACGAATGAAAGGACCGAATAAAATATATTTCCTTCGTGAAACCTATTTTGATTAAATGAATGAGATATCATATGGAAATATGGAAATTGATTAAATGCCTATAGCACTCAGTCCTTTTGCGAATGTGCTATTGGTACTAGTGAGACGTTTGACGTATTGGCAATGTGCTGTGCATGCAGCCAAATTTGTTAAAGTAGACATCAGACACTGGCGGCGCACCGGAGAGGGGGATTTTAGGTTTTTTTTTTGGGTGCAGGCTGAAACAAAACAAATTGCAACACTTTGTCATGCATTTGGCGGTTGCAAGTATACCTACAATACTTTACGTTACGTATGGAATATGCATACGTTATTTATACTATATACGTGTAGGTATAACGGTTTTTTGAATTTGGCACAATCAAGAGGCGAAGGCTTGGTATTGAAATATATTATTATATTCATTTGCATTTGACGATATTTTAACAGAGATTTGAATGACTTATGAGGAAATACTATACACCACCGTACCACCAAGGAGATAGTAGCTTAGGAATGAGCTTAGTTTGTGCGGGGCTTGAAATGCCCTAACTAGCTTAATCACAAAAATTTCTATCACCCACAAACCCCTAATCATTTATATTCATAGGTAGTTCCAAACTTTAACCAAGACTTAAATGCAGGTTTCATACAAAAAACTGAATCAAGCTGGGACCTAGTTTAATCAAAATTGGTAAAGTCGTTCTTGATGAAATTTTCTGGAACAAAAAAACCTCACTTCTTAATGAACTGCAATTAAAATATTGTGGGAAAAATGATCATTCTTACCAATGATGAAGAGTACTGACGTTTGAATTCGTTAAATACGTTTCGTCAAGATATAAGTTGACTTTGACAGATGCTACAGATCCATTAAGTGCTAATTGTTTTCCTAGGATAAATTTGATTTTTGCTATTTTGGATTATAGGACCGTCCTGACTTATAACCTCAGAAAATTCCACAATGTAAAGTCTAACAAAGTAAAATCGCACGATCTTGACCAATTCATCAAGTCTTTCCACCTTCATGTCAGATGAATACGTCCTAAGAACGCTCCTGACGAATTTCCAATGATGTGTGAGGTTTGTAGCATATTTTGATGTACAAAGTAGTTTTTAACTGTCGATTTATACCACTCGTTATTGACGGTTATGGCCTGGTTAATGTCGTTGTCAAAGAAATATGAACCACCGCAAACTCAAAGAACTTTACCAAAGATTTTAATTTTTGGAGAAGAATTGGATGCACTCGGACTTCATGTGAATTTGTATCGTCCAAGATTCGTTGAAGATGGCTTTGGACCCCAGAACCCATTTGTCTATTTTGTCATTTAAATTTTGTTCTGTAGCAGGTTGAAGCTAGGACAAAAAATTAAAAAAGTTCTGGTCTAAGAACATTGCGGAATTCCAAGAGATTACTCAATACTCAGCTGATAACTTTTATAACAATTGGACACGGCCGTAGTTCTGTTGCCAATATATTGCCCTAAAAATCTCTTACCAATAAAAAAAGATGCTCCATACGTCTTCAAGAAAGAAAGCTAAAAAATTACCCCTCAGGACTCAAGATTAAGAAGAACATTTATTTTCATCCCTTTAAACTATCTTGATGTTAATTGTGACGAGAAATCCCTAAGAACAAGACAACAACACCAAAAAAAGAAGAATATTAAAAGTCTAACAAGTCTCTCATCCTTTTTTTTCTCAAAAGTTATTTTCCGTTCTTGCAACAAAATGATCCATCATAGAATCACCTTCGTACATCCTTTTTGGAAAAAAACGAAAACACACACACAAATCTCACATGCCAAGTTAGAAGGCATGTTTAGTTGTGTATCCTTTTTTTTCTGTCCAACCCAAACCCCACCATCCCGCGAAACACCACAAAGGAAAACGAGAGACAAGCCTCAACCACTACCTGTCTTCAAATTGCAATCATTATTACCGATTGGTAACTAACTTACTAACAATCCATCATCATCAACGAAGAACAACCAACAACACACGGCACACACTCGCACTCGCACTCTCCGTCACTTCACACGCATCTCTTCTTTGTACCCTTCTTTACCCTCTGAAAAACCCAGAAGATATTGGAATAGGAACATCATGAATGATGATAATAACAATGATGACCATATGATGGTCAGATAGGCCGTCCGGTCGGTCGGTCGACGAGGAGAGCCACACACGCGATATCCCCATTTTCACCAAATCCTTATTTATATCCACACCATAGATGACTTTTTAAACACTGGTCCGTACTCCGGAACTCCGGAGGGATTCGAGATGCGCACATGAACACTGAACAATTCTGGTCCAACTATCTATCTCCATGTGAGAGATATTATGTTGTGTTGTATCTAGAACCATCATCGTCATCATCATCATCAGTACCACCATCACCATCACCAATACCATCGCATGATGTAAATCAAAAATCAACTTATCAAACTCTGGAAGCAGCAGCAGCAGAAGCATCCATCCCACTTAGTGACTTAGTTTCGTGTCTGATGTTGGAGTAGTCTTGTAAAATCGTCTTCGGTTAGTCGATGGTTGGCTCCTGATGGCGGCGATGGTGCGGTGCATAAAGCAATGAAGCAGTCTTAGAGGAGGCTTTGACTTATTTTCTGGTGGCAATGAATTTTTCATTCTATCGAATTTCATCTCGCTCTTTCTCTCGCTGTCCATCGTAGTATAATCGATCAACCCCCTAAGGGTAGACGCCTCTGTATACACAGCTCACCAAACGTAGCTCATAGCCTACCACATTTTTTTTTGTTGTTCCTTCTTCAAATCATATTCGGGGGGATATTGCTACCCGTGTTTAGTCTTCCCGGTTTTCAACTTCCAAAGACTGGAGTTGTGTTTTTTTTGTTTCTTGTAAATTTGTTTGTTTATTTTTATGTTGTGTGATGATTACATCTCACAGTTGGATAGAATTTTATTTCTGCAACATAATATTCTGCAACATTGTATATGAGAATATGTAAAATTATGATTTATTGAAAAAGTTACAAACAAGCTTTTTGCAATGGGAACTTGAATTTTTTGTAATGTTGTACCTACATGGGTTGTGGATCAGAGGAGAGGGTTTTTTTTTTAAACTCACTTGAAAGACACAACATTTTGTCATTCTTGTAACATGAAATTTATTGCTGACGACCCTTAAGAACTTTGGATGTTGGAAAACATGTCAAGGGACAAATAATAAAAACGATGGGAAATAAATTTATTCAAGTTTTAAGAAATTAAAAACTGGTTGAAGAGAAACATTTCGAATCAGGTGTTAAAAAGGGACACCAAATTGAGATTTTTGTTCTTTGACAGTTGGCTGTCAAATTGGCTGTCAAATTGGCTGTCAGTTGTTCAGTTTGTTTCAGAGAAATTACCATATGGATGAATATAGCTTTCACCAATGTTCGCGAATGATGGAATTGCTAAGTAAAAAACGTATTGGCGTCTTTAGGCAACATTTGGTGTGCATGCTTCGTCAATTTTACAATTAACTTCACCATATTCATCCAGCTGAGAGAAGTCAATTCAATTAATTAGTAAATTATCAATCAAAAGCTCCACTGTCCGTGAGCTTAGAAGACTCCGAGACAGTTGATCATACGTGTGTCACTCACAAAAACTCGAATCTTACAAACCACTTTTTGGAGAATTTTGTGTCGTGACATGTACTGTTCCAAAGTTCAACAAACTTTTCCAGTTTTAACCTTAAAAAATTCACAAAGGTACATAATTCTCTGCTTCACTTGTTTTCAATGACAATGAAATACCATCTCAACCAAAAATTGAATGATATTTTCCAAGCTTCTTGAAACTTTTCACAGTGCCCTTAAAGTTCCCCTAACAATTGAATAGGACATCAAATACTCCTAAGCGATTTGGTGTACAATTTCTGGTAATGTATCTTAGCTCTCTCCAGCTCTTCAATATAATTGTGCTGATTTTTGTTCAACTGTTCTTCACTAAGTACTGTCAGGTTAGCTAACTTGTCTGCCTTTCTGTATGAACGGGTTCCATTGCATCGCTGGCCAATCTACTGTCATTTACTTCTTCTTCTTCTAAGGTCTAAAAGTTCTTCTTCTGTTCTACCATAAAATTTAACATTGGTGATACAAATTGACCAGAAAATCTTCAAGATTTTTCGAACACTTCTATTAACGAACATTTGCAGTCTTTTTCGTAAAAGTGTCAGTAAATTTCCGTGTCCTGCATCCATAAATCAGTACGTATTCAACTTGGAGCAAAAGAGTCGTAGCTTGGTCTATAAACTCAAAGAGTTGTTCTTCCATACTTTGGACAGAATTCTGAAAGCAAGCGTTAATTTCATATAATGTATTGGCACTCAAAGGGGGATTTATCTATAAATCGTTGCGATCGTGTGCCAGCAGCATAAGGAGTAGAACACGAAGAAGAATGTAATTGAAAGAGGATTTCGGATCAGTGGACAATTATTATTTTTCACGGGTGGGCTTGAAAATATTGCACTTAGATTTGAGCACTAATTCCTGATTCAACTGTTCGATTTTATCACCCGGAGGTGTAATACTTCCAAGACATTTGGATATCCTTTAACATCTCTACCGGTTGTTCGGAAATGTTTAGAAGTTTTTACCGTGATGACCCTTCTTTTGAGAAAGTTCGTTATATTTTTTGAAATGAAATAAATTATCTACATAGTACAGTGATATGACGGCAATTCTTTGTTAAAGCGTCAATTCCATCCTAGGTTCTAAAATTGAATCTTTGTAGGTCAAAATAACAACTTTACACAAATCAATTAATTTATGACACTAGAATAACCATAAAATCACAGGTTTCATAATAATTTTGTTGTGATATATTTTAATGAACTTGTACCACTTTTTTTGTATCTTCATCAGCTTTTATTATTGCGAACAACACCTGTCTGAATATATCCTGAAATATTGGCTAAAAGGCTATTGTGATTTTTTTATGTTCCCGCTTTTCTAACGCTCATCATCATTGAAACCCTTTTTTTGCAATATTCTAAGGTTTTAAATCTTTTCCGACATAGAATCGATTTTTTTCCTATAATCGACAATTTAATAGTCTGAGGGTTTGAGTTGGGCCCAATGATTCATAAAATGTAAATCTGAAAAAATAATTTTACTAAGGGAAATTTTGTATTGATTTTACAATGGACACTCGGGCGTATACTTACTTTTTTTCTTCACATTGTTTCTGAATGTAAAATTTGTCAGAAAAACGCTTGCCAGGTCAGCTAGTAACGTAAATTCATTGAAATTACACATTTTTTACCTTTACTCCAATCTAAATCCAACTGAACCCCCCAGGACTATAACGAAAAGGGCCCAGCGATCTCTGGCGATCATTCTTTCATTTCACACCTTTCCTTTTTGATTAGTCAGTGGTTTGATTTATTTTGACATCTTATCAATTCGACCAAAGAATTTATTGCATATAAGAAGAAAATCTACATTGGCATTGCCGCTCGGATTGGCTTGTGTGTGAGCGATCGCGAGCGCGTCCGTGCTAAATAATAAAAAAAAAAAAACAACAACTTACAAATTGAAGAGGAAGTTGGTCTTGACTTCTTCATTCAGTTGGATATAGCTTATGTGTGATGCACACACATGAAAAAAAAGGAAGCTTCAAGCAAAAAACCACAGGTAGATTGAACAATTTTAAATGAGTTATTTCTAAGTCCAAAATAAAAAAAAAAAAACGAAGAAGAAAAAAATTTTCAATTAGAAAAATGAAAGAAGTTGATTTGAGTTGTTGGTAGGTATTTCATTTTTCAACTTTTTATACATCCCCTGTCGCGAAGACTAGCACCACAACTGTTGATTTTATATATATAAATGAATACATACACATATATATAGATATATATGAATATAGGTATAAACTTGCGTAGACGTTAGCTATCGTTACCCTATAAATTCTAAAAATATTATCTGGATTGATATTTGATTTATGAACAACGAGTGGGTAATGAATTTAGTGTGCCTAGTTTTTTTTTTTTTTTCTTCTTATTTTCTCTTTTTTATTATTATTTATTTTCATCCTATTGCACATTATATGCAATGAAGTTTACAGTTATATTTTCCATGCTCGCCGCTGGGTTAAGGTTTTATAGATTTCTTACCATTATTTTTTTTTTTTTTTTCATTTAACTTGTCCCGTATGTGCCCGTATGAAGTTGACATTTTGTGGTTGTATTTTTTGTTTTAATTTATGCACCAGAATGCAAAATGAAAATTATTAGACAGACAATATGAATATCTAGTAAGAAAAATAAGGAAAAAAGAGAAAGAAAACAAAAATGAACTTTTAAAACAAAAGAGCTGAGGTACAAACTTCAATGACATAAACTCTTTAAAGTAGGCCATTTAGTGGTTTTTTGTGTTGGAAATGTTATTGAATTTTCAAGGCTCGTAATGGATTAAGAATTTCATTTTAAATTAAAGACCTTAAAGTGGCCATTTTGTATGATTAAAAGGTTCATGGTCGGTTGGGAGTTAATACAGTTTTTTTGCACGCTAAAATTGCCCTCTTTTAACTCTCACGATCTAAAGAGTACAGAATCCAATAACTGCATGCTCGTCAGTTACACCTGCTGATTAAAGTTATATCTTTTCATGGTATTCATATTCTCTTCGAATGAAATAACCATCAAAGGTAAAAATTGTAGAAAATTACCATTAAGTTCGCGGTGCTCTAGAAACTCACACACGAACCAATCAACTAAATCCAAAAGCATGAAAACAAATCTACATACAAACACTCGTAGAAAAACACCACAATACACAAAAAGATGCTAACACACAAAAGTGATGAAGAAAAACGAAAAAAGACAAATTGAAAAAGGAAAAAAAAGTCAGGAAAATTGATAGCAAGCGAGTCTCTCTGTGGCTATCCTGATGATGGCAAACAAAACAGTGATACCCTTTTACAGATATTGCATATTTACATAATCTGGAAAATTTTTATTGATAAATCATTCAAAACATTGTGTGCACTCCCCTCTGTACATCTTTCTACTTCTTTTCCATATCAAAAGGGCAACAACAAAAAATATATAAAAATAAACTCTCTCTCACTCGATGTGCATCGCATCAGCCACTAAAAGTGTAATCGAACAGGAAAAAAAAAAACAGAAGATCCTTGGGATCGTGGTGGATCGCATCCAGCCAAAGAGTAGTGGATTGGATACGGATAGACGTAGAACATGGAAATAATAGACCTTTAACAAAACGCAGTTCACACATTACCACACTACACACAATGGATCTTTCCACAAGCTTTTCCCTGTTCTATAGTGTGTAACTTTTTGATATTCATCCAATAGTTCTTCAAAGGGTGTTCTTTTCGGAGATCATTTTTCATTCTTTCATGAAACATCACTCGTGTTGAGTTTCAAGTGCTTTTTACCTCAACACACTTTCATACCCCAAAACTGAAACGACGGCATTTTAAATGAATTTTCGGTCAGAAAAGAATTAATAAAAAAAAAAACAAAATCAATTCTAAAACTGGAACACCCTTTATCGAATTAGATCCTACGATGATGCATGCGTCTTCTAATGGCTATAAATGGTTTAGCTGGATTATGCCTATATGCATTCCGAAGGGAGGGGAGGGTGAAGAAAAATTCTACCATTTCGAGAAAAACAAGAAATGTACCAACTGCAAACAAAACAAGACGAAAGCAACAACAACAAACAACAACAACAACAACAAAGAAAAAAATCATCATGAACGCGCGCATTCGTTTCAACTCAAAAGGGATGCAAATCAACTTAGAAGATGAAGAATGTGGTAGTTCCTAGCCTAACACACCGAGGAGGATGAAAAGATGATGATGGCTAAGGCTAAACCTAACATCTCTGGTATATATAGTGCTCCATGATGTGAGAGCCCAATGAATGCAACAAAACAAGGAACTCCCAAAGCAGCAAGCATCAAGTTTGTCTGTCTGCGATATGCCATACCAAAGTTTATTCGTATTCGTTTTATTTAAGTGAGTGTTTGTGTTTGTGTATATTTGATGTCTTTTATACCCTCAACCTCAACTCGAACTCCACTCTTGTATAGTGCTGCAGTATCATCAGGCTTGCTCGATGGCTGCTGATGTCCGTTTATTATTTGCTCCACACCCCACCCCACCCCACTCACTATACCCCATCTCGGATGGCTCCTTTTTGCAATGCAATCTGTTATTGTTGTTGCGGGGCCTCCTGCGAGTACGAGTATATTCATTCCAGTGCCAGTGTTGATGGCCGTTCCTCTTGAATTCTGTTTTTTTTATTTTTTTATTTTTCCTTTGTACCTATAATGTTAACCGAAGACAATAAATCATTAAGATACATGCACGATGATGTATTTTATTGCGAAAAATTTTTATCTCTCATTTAACTGCCTTTAAAACGCGCTGCATATGAAATGTAACTTTTCTGTTTTTTTTTTTTCTGTTGGAAGAGAGTTCTTCTTCATCTTCATGGAGCTGAAGTTGGAGTTGGAGTTCCTGTTTTGGTAGAATATGAAGAAGAAGAAGGAGCAGTTGCAGCAGGCAGTTTGGTGGTGGGTATATTTTCGCTCAACCCGGGATATCTATACTATACTTTTCATTTGGGGTTCTTCCTTGTTTTTATATTTTTTTTGTGTGTGTTTCTATCGAAGTTTTATTTTTTTATTTCCTGCGAATGTTGTTGCGTATATTCAAGACCAAATCGAAAAAAAAGTGAAGATAGATTCTCGCTTCTCGGCAATGTATTGAGTGATGATGATTGTTAATGGAAGCTATTTTGTAGAAGGCGGTTTATTATTATTATTTTTTTTTTTTGCATGTTGAGTGTGTTGATCCTGCGTTGGATATGCATGAATATGGATTATTTTGTTGATGGGTTGTGAAATCCACTTATTCTACTTAAAATTTCGATAAGATTATGCTATGAAGGTGAAGTTCTAGTTGTGGGGAAACTATTTAACTTGTCTCTAGCTTGTGCCGATTTGATGATGGTGGTCTTGATGTCAACTTTTCTTTGAATGTGTGTCATACATGGGTAGTGAAATATTTTATTGATTAATTACTGTGAGATTTAATTGACAGATTCAGAAAGAAGTGAATACTAATACTAGTGAAAAGTTATGTAGACTTTGAGTATTTTTTGAAATGTGCTACTAGGGGTTAGAAACTGAATTCCTTGAAGCACATTCAAACTCTCTTTAATTTTTAAAAGTATATCATAAACAATTTCACCAAACACAAAAGGTAGCTAACATTAAAAAAAAAATCGAAATAATAAATTAAGTTTCAACCTCAACTCTTTCGTTTTCAACATGATTTTGTTTATAAATTCGCAAAGAAATAAGATTTCTTGAAAATCTTAGTATTTTTTTGAAAGTCTGGGACGTTTACATGTCTTCTACATACACGTTACCAAAGGGTCAATTCGTTTAACTCAATGACATGGTCAAACTTAATGTTAAGAACTGAGTAGCTGCAATTTGATCCATTTTGCATTTAACGATGTTTTTTTTTTTTTTTTTTTTTTTTGGGTGAAGACATTTTTTGAAGAACATTACGTTTTTACTTGACCAAAATAGCTTATTTAAAGATGAAAACAAAAATGGAAAAGCCTCGAGGCTTACATTTTTGATTCAATCTTTTTAACTGAGAGTTAGAAAAATCAAGTCTATGAAACCATTTATAGAAATTAGAACTAATTTCTCGTTGATGTTCATCCTTTTCAAAAGTTTACAAACTTATTAATTCAATACTTAACAACGTTTTTCAGACAAAAAATCAAAAAAAGAAGTTTGCAGTTCAGCTCTATCATTTTATGATGATAACCATTCAAAATGAGTTCTGTTTTTTTTTTAGTACAATATTCAATTTACTAAAATTATGATTTTTTTGCATGAAACTCATATGAATCACCCTGCAAAATATAGCACTGGAAATGAAAAAAAAAAAACCTGACAAAATTGAACTCTCATCGTAAACCCTTCACAGCCAGATGCTGATAAAAAGATTTATTACCATTTGAAGATGTCTTTTTTTTACAAACATATTCTCCGATTTTGAAATGAGTTCCCTTCTTATGTATATTTATTTCCATAATGCGATCAACTTCTTGAAATAAAGACGAGAAGATTGAACAAGATGAAAGAAAGAAAAAAAATAAAAAGAAAAAACAGACCATATCCTGCTGTAATTTGTTGCAAAACGATTTCCGATAGGTGTCAGTGTTAAGTTTACAAGTTTTCATCGTTATTATTTTTTTATTTTATTGAAGTTTGTTATATTCTTTATTTTTATTCAAAGGAAATCCTCTTCTTATCAAAAAAACACTTTCGATAACAACGCACTTGAAACATCATTAACACCTCTTCTTCATCCATCATCAACCAAATGCATCATCATTATAATATTATATATGGATGACGATGATGATGATGAAGATGAAGAAGAAGTCGAAGACGATGGGAAGTGCTTCCATTGGATTGAATTCAGATGATTCAAGGAACAAAGATGACTCGACTTTTTAATTTTATAGCTAATTCTTGGTCTTTGGGGAAAAAAAGAAGAAGAAAGAGAATATGAAAAAAATAAAAGAAAAATCTTCGATAAAAATATAATAAACCATCAAAATGGTGGATCTTCTGATGAAGCAAAAGAAATTCCAAAATAATTACAAAGTGATTCAGCTGTAAATTGTATCTGGATTTTGTTGCAAGTGCATTCTTATAAGTCGGGGCACTAAAAGGCTATCATTGTTGTTGAGAAAGAGTGTGGTAAAAGCTTCTTAAACTATACCATACCACTGAGACCGATGCTGGTGAACTGATGTGATGCAGCTTCTGATGTTAATTCTATTTTAAATTACACAGCTGGTGGAAGAAGTCAGTAAACCTTATTTGTCTTATACTCGATTTTTTGTTTGTAAATTGCTCAAAGAAATTGAAGTAGGCGATGAAGATGAAGACGATGATGATGGAGATGGGTGATATGAAAAAAAAATTCATCAAGAGGATGATACCAACACAAAAAGCAAGAAAATTTAATAAGCATATGAAAATTACTGTGTTGTTATGTATACTCGGATCTACAATGTAAAAAATGAATTTTCGCACACGCGACTATGTCTTGGTCGAAGAGCCTGGATAGAGATGGATAAATTACAAAATTGCACTTACTATATAATAGCTACACACGAATTTGTATCTAGACACATGAAAAATATCATTAAAAACATTCATGAAGAATATAAAAAGTAAAGTGGTAAAATCTAAATGGCAACCACTTTAAATGGAATGAAAAATTGATTACAAATGTCATTGGTGGTGTCGTGATTGTGTGATCTGTATTTTTTTTTCACAACTATTCTCAACAACTCATCATCATCATAGTTTTGAAAAAATAATTATAAAAGAACCATGCAGTTTGTCTACAAATCAGAGATAGCAATGAAACGTGTTCATTTTTGAGCAAATTAAGAACGAAATAATTTTGCAAGAATGTGCAAATAACAGACCATGTTTTCTAAGCTTAAAACATGTTTCACCAAGCATAAATAGTAATTTGCTAACATTTTTGAAAGTTTAAATGAAAAATTAAATTTCAAGTTTCAACCTCAACTCTTTCGTCTACAACATGAATTTTTTTATTAATTCTAAATTATTGGAAATATGTTGAAAATGTTGTAATTTTTGAATTGTTATTGACAGTTATGTTGGTGGACATTATGGTGACGGGATTGAACATTCTCCACAGTAGTTACAAAAAATTTTGAGACACAGTCAACAAAACACTTAAGAAAAACATTTCAACAATTTATTAATAGAATTTCTTCTAAATGTCATAAATTATGAAGAAAAGAAAGTACATACCTTGACATTTCATTTTCCAAAAATTATTTTATCAAAAACGCGAGTATTTGCAACACTTGCATCTCTCCAAAGTGTAAAATGTTGCACGCTAATCGTTTCGAAACCCAAAGTAAAAAAAAAAAACTTCATCTTTCTCGAAACCCGAAATTAACATAAGTTTGCTTGTCATTTGAGTCGTCGTCGTCATCGTGCGTCGTCCCGTCCCGTTTGTCGTCGTCGTCCGTTCTGAGCAAATTGAGTTCTCAAAAAGTGTATAAAGTCGTTTCCTTAACGACACGATGCTTGACTTAAATTTCTTGATCTTCTGTTATTTCTTCAATTTTTTCTTTTTTTTGATTTTGATTTTGTTTTTGTTATTTTGGAATTTTTCTTAAAGCTCTTCCCGACACACAAGCACTTAACTGGAACAAAATCCCTGCCCTGTCAATTCATCTTTTCTCTCGTCATCATCATCATAAGTGCGTATACTTGTATATGTCTATGTGTATAGAGTTTTTATTGCCCTCTTATTCACCCATAAACCCATCCTTAACGACCACAAATTAATCCCCGAAAATTTGAATGATGGGGCACCCGTTGTATAATGTGAAGGCCCTCTAGCGAATTTTTTTTTTTTTATACGTAGGTAAGGTATATACGGGTCCGGGTATAAGATGATGAGATGCATTGTGGCTGATGTGGCACACCATAAACCGAATGCGCTTGCAGCGCTAGCAGCACACAGCGAACGACCGACGCACGATGACGCTCAAACAGTAAATTACATTCCGGGCTATAAGCGGATAAAAATGAGCGCATATAGCCGCTTTTGGGGATTCGTTGTTTTTTCTTTTTTTTTTTGAGTCCCAAATGTTCTCCTTTCGACTTCAAATCAGGACAGAAGTGATTTATTTTAATTGGATTAAGGAACAGAAATGCAAGGAGTCCTTAAATGCAGATCGAGAGTTTGTTCGTTTTGTTCTTTTTTTCTTTATCTTTAAATTGCAATTTATTCGGGGACAAAAGGGACGAACGAAGACGGCGAATTTAAGAACCAAATACCGTTTTGCTGTGCACAAAATCAAATCAATTGTTGCGTGGGTGGTCAATTGCATAATAAAAGTCAAAAGTATTACTCAAACGCTTGCTCAACAAATTTCCCAGCTACGACCGTCGACGATGATCATGATGCCATCACCAGTCGAACGAACCCCATACTGGGTACTCAATATGGTCAGGTGTTAAGTTCATCTTGGCGGTCAGAGATGCAAATTACCATCTTGGATGGACCTTGCATCCAAACACTCGCACAGAGAGTGGCAGAGATAAACCTGTGCAAAGGAATAAAGAATGAGAAATTATTCGCACATTAGGATGGACTGGACAGACGCTGCATACGAGTATGTGTGGATTTTGGCTCGAACCGAAAATATTACCATCATGTGTCAGAAGGGGGAGGGGGGGGGATATTGAGATGGTCTTCAGAAGCTTCGTTGAGCGGTGTTCATGAACCCACTTTTCAGTTTGTGTATTAAAACCTTTCGACCAAATTATAATTTTGACAACTTCATTTTTTTGAAGCCCATACCCAAGCCAAACCAAGCCAAGCCAAGTCTGTTCGTCTTATCGTCTTTTCTGGATGATGATGATGGTCAAAATGGTAGATGGTGGTATTTGCGCGGCATTGTTGTTAAAAGTTCAATTTGCTTGGTAGCACTGCTACAATAATTGCCTCTGATTGCCTTTGAGTCTTGAATTTATTTATTTGTTGTTGTTGTTATTGTATTTGAGACTTTGGCCAATGCTATTAAGCATTAAACGGTTGATTTTTACATGCCCTTATGGCATTTGGTCGAATTGGTTATGGGGTAATGTTATAAATGAACGCACGTGAAGTTTTGTTTTTTTTCTTCTTTGATGTCATTGTTAAATGGGAAGGTGATTACTTTTTTTTTCTTCTTTTTTCTTAATGTTGTGGAATAAAAATGATAAAAATTTACTACTTTGAAGTAGTTTTATTAGATTCGCGGTTTCTTTTATGAAGAGATCTTGATGATAGCAATTCAGGGAATTCGTGTTTGTTACAAATTACTTCCTGTTGCGAGTGTCGATGAAAATATGTTAAGTGAGAAACCTTGACCGGAGGCTTATAAATGCGTGTTTAGTGGGTATTTAAGATGTTAAATGTTTGCAATTTAAATTTTATTTCCACTGTCTTCAGTTTGGTTTTTGGCAGGGTTCAAATGAGTATCAGAATCTTTCGACGAACTGTCATCAAAGTCGTGCTGACCAAAACTCAACTATGATACCACTGCAAAGATTTGTCAATTTACCTTGAAATTCCATTTAACATCATAAGTGTTATGTTAAATAAATCAATAATAATCAATTTTATTATTTGACAACTTTAACAGCTCATTTAGACAAATCTAATCTAAGTCAAAGGTTAATAAACGTCCAATACGATTGGCGTTTAACAAGAATAAATAACGAACAAAAAAAAAAAAAAAACTCTTTGTTAAATACCAAAGAAAATTAATTTCCATCGCGCAGCAGTTGAATGAAAAACCATTAAGAAAAAACGTATAAGAACAAAAACACTACCACGCCAAGCTGCCGCCACCATAGAAAAACTTAGAACCCAAAAATGACTTGGCTTAAAATAAAATAATTCATTGTCATTCAATTTCAAATCTCATTTGCAAAACAAACATAAACTTTCGAGTGCAAAATAATAAACACACCACATCCAACACTTCAATCGATTTACCCTACCCAACCCAACTACACTACACACAACCTGGGCTTGCAAACCCCACACCCTCCTCCCTCTCCACCCCCTTCGAACGAATGTAAATTAGAAAAATCCGTCCACATCGATAAACCAACCAAAAACCAAACCAAGCCAAGTCGAAGTCGAAGTCAAGTCGAAACCAAGAAGTAACAAGAGAAAAAAAAAAGAAGTGTTAAAACCATTTAACACTGCTGCCAGTGAGGAGTGAGTTAAGATGAAAACAACGCAGTTTTTCCACTCATGGTAAAACTGAGGCACAAAAGCGAACCCGAGTTAAAAACACCCCCCGGCTAAACATCGTACACCCAAGTCGTATAATAGTCGCCTTTTGGAATTTTAATTGATCGCAGAATTATTTGCAGCTTTTTTTTTGTTGTTGTTGAGATCGAAGCAAGCAAGCAAGCTTATGAGGCCAGGGCTGTCGAAATACTACTTTAGTGTTGTTCTCCAAATGATGTCATACCCCACGGGTAACGCGGATTTAAACTCACCTTCTTAGTCGAATTTTAACGAAACTTTTATTTCGATTTTAGTAACATTTTTGTGCAAGGGCAGATTGGGCCCTCATGTGAGCCGAAGAACTCTTTTTCACGGCTTCTGTGGAGAGTTTTCTTGACCTAAATTTAAGAAGCCTCCTTTCTAAAATGGTGAACCTCTTATGACGATTAAAAACTGATACAGAGTGGGTTTCCACTGATCTTTAGTACAAGTACATGTTATGGACTTTAAGCGCTCATTGAAGTTCAAGGGAAGTCTCCACAGAGCTTCATATTTTTTTTATTAATGTTATAACATGACTGTTAAGGCCTCTTTCTAAAAATAAGGCTGTTGTGGCCCTCGAAATTTGAAATTCAAGTGTTTCCAAATCTTAAGTATCAATACTTCAGTTCGTGTAGAATTGAATATTCAAGGGGCCTTCAAAGTACAAATCTTTGGAGACCCCACAGTTTGGTGTAGAAATCTAAGAGTAATTTGGAGTTTTTGAGTGCCAAGTCTCCTAAGGAGTGTGTTAGATGGTATATTTACTGAAAGTCTCCAAATGTTCCGATTGAAGAACAAATAAAATAGACCTTTGCTCTCCAATCCGCCATTTTTTCAGTACTAAAAAATATTTATGGAAAATTTAGCTTGAAGCTAGTGTTCCACTTCTATTTAAAACCTCCATGATTCCAACTGTTTTCCCCAATTTCTCCCATTCTAATCTTCAAAAGTACGACACTCCCAAATTGTATTCTACAAACGACAGCCCTGGTGGCTATGGGTTGGTTGATTGCTTGAGCTTGATCTATAGAAGTTTGAAGTTAGGTAGGAGGAGGCGGACTTTTTAGCATTTATGATCTCCAAGACCCGACCTATTATAACAAGACACATACCCGAATAGAGAATGTCGTTCCTTATTTTTTATTTTTTTTAAACCTATTTTCAAAAAAACCAAAACAAAATCTACAAAAATAAACTAACGCAAAATTCTTTTCATTTTATCCAAAACAGGTGTCTGCAAGTGACCCAGATTGCGGAGTAAATGCAATGGTTAATTATACCCTGGGTGAGGGTATAAGGCAGCTGGCGGAGTTCGAGGTACGCCCCGCATCCGGAGAGATATGCATTTCCAGTGACCTGGACTATGAGAAGCGGTCGTCCTATGAGTTTCCCGTCATTGCAACCGATCGAGGTGAGTACATACGAGTATATGCAATATGCATGCATCCCACTTGTCTGTCTGTCTATCCGTCCGTCCGTCCGCCTGTCAGTCCATCACTTGCAGCAGAGAGTGTGTGTTCCACTGCTGTTTGTGCTGCTGCTGATGATGATGATGATGTGTGCAGCAAAAAAAAAAATTACCATAGACAAACTAAACCTAAATTCTTGGTCTTCTTCTTTTTTCTCAATGCAGGTGGTCTTAGCACATCGGCCATGGTGAAGATACAACTCATCGATGTGAATGACAATCGTCCTGAATTCTATCCGAAGGAATACAATGTGTCGCTGCGTGACACATCGACAGGGTCAATGTCCGACGAAACGCCAGTTGTGTCCGTTGTCGCCACCGATCCGGACTCGGGTCGTAATGGCGAAGTGACCTATCGCATTGTGGCTGGCAACAAGGATGGCATATTTCGCATAGACAAAATGACCGGCGAGGTATTCGTTGATCGTCCCAATTTGCTGTCCATGTCGATGCGCAGTCATCCTTTTCACATATTGAATATTTCCGCAACGGACGGAGGTGGCATTAAGACTTCACAAGATGCTGTGATTTACATTAGCATAATTGATTCGACACAGAGACCGCCGATTTTCGAGAAGTCGCGCTATAACTATTTTGTTAAGGAGGATGTGGCGCGAGGGACGGTTGTTGGATCGGTGATGGCATTGAGCAGTGATTCAGGTGAGTTTGCATCTTTTTTTTTTCTCATATTAACATAAATCGAGGTGGAAATAAAAAAAGATACTTTATGAAAGAACTGCAGAATTATAATGATACTGTGGATTTTATTATTGAGGTTAGTGCACAAATGAAGATGGTTAAGAGTAAATGGGCAAATTAAGGGACAAAATGTTAAGACTATTATTTTATTGCAGGAACCATAATGGCAGCTTAATTGAAGGTAAATTGACATAAATGAGGCAATAATGACAAGAAGAGAATGCGGTAGGGAGAGTAGGATATTAAAACGTTTTATTAGAAGTGGGATATTTCTATTTGATGGCTAAGTGGTAGCATTATACAACTTGATTATCAGGGGTGTAGACAGAGTCATGGTGGGTCATTTTTTAAGCAGTTTACTGTCGAAAATGACAATATTTGACAGTGGAGAGACTTAAGATGGGTTTAAATGTCACCGAAACACATTTTTGTTGAATTGTGACGGTATTTCAATTCTTATAAATCCTAGTAACTGGATACTTAAACTTTCAATCTTCATGTCACATTCGTCACAAAAGTTTTTCGATATAAATTTATTCATTAAACTATACAGAAAAGAGAAGTTATAAGAAATGGTTTTTAGTTCAAAATTTGACTTTGGGATATTGTGTCACATGTGTAACAATTTCACACATTTAAAAGGCTTAATTTTTGTTCTTATTTACAATAAATTTAAAGATTTCTTTATCGAAGATCACATAAATTTTTTTATAATAAAAATGGAACCATAAGATTAAGTTACCAAATCGTCACAAAAACATAAATTCTCTTCTTTGTTAATATTTTCAAAAAAATATTTAAAATAAATAAAGAAGAGACAAAATGTCAATGAATAAAATAAATTAGTCTTAGGAAAACTCAAAATTTGTACATAGTTTTGAAAATTGTGTCACATTCGTAACAATTTTTCATTTTTAAAAACTTATCTCTCCCAATCTTGACACATTTAAGATTCTATCGAATCTAATGATATTTAGTTTCTTTTTTTAAATTCAGGATCTTATTATAGTTTAAAGTGTCACAACTGTCACAAAAAATTAATAAAGAAAGCAATTTCATTAAACTTTATAAATGTACAAAATTATACACATGGAAAAATCAATCTATTTACAATTACAACAATAGAAACTCAAATGTATAGTCTTAAAGAATTGTGTCACCAACGTAACATTCATTGAAACAACATCATTTTTGTCACATTTTTTCTATTTCTGATTCTAAGGTCACATCAAGGATTTACTTTATTGAAAAGAGTTAGGTTCAAGTTTAAGACAGATTCTGTAAGAATGGACCAATACCACAAAAATCATATACCTCAATTTCAATGGATTTAGTGCTCAGCTTGGCAATGTTCTATTAAATTAAGAATTTTTTACAAAAGAGTTCCTTTGCTATTTCATGAAATTACCAACACAATTTACATTCAAAGTTACAAACCTGACATGGCCTTTCACAAGTTCTGGCCTCAACTCTTTTGTATTCAACCGATGCAAACATTGGAACCACTAAAAATATCTCCGGTCCTTTTGTCCCAAGAGGTTTCCACAATTATTTTCACCATGTTCTTTGATATTCACAATGTCCAAAACCTTATACAGTGCATTGGCTGAACTAATTGCTCATTTGAATTTGCTGTGGAATTATGTGCAACTCAAACCCTTTGACAGTTGACTTTTTCTGTTGTTTCATTTTAAATTGTCAGCATGTCATCAGTTGACGCCAATTTTCTGCATTTTCCTTTCTACACATACGTCAACAGCCCGCATTTGCATTATACTAACTGTGCACTGTTCAGTTGCCGAATAACTGTTAAACCGAAATGCGCATAAACAAATCCCATTGCTAATTTAAATGTGATACCCAAAAGTACCAAAGTACACTTATTATACCACACACCAGTCCTGGACAGGACCAGCATATCATCATATAAGAACACACCAAAAACAAAAAAGGGGTAGAAAGGAAGCCTCCTGTTTTTGTAATAATTGACAAAAAACTTCGTTACAAAAATTGAATTATTTCTGCCATTATTCGTACAAATCTCTCGCGCATCCGAAAACAACAGAAGATGAAAAAAAAATAATATCAAACTCCATATTCTGTGTATATAGGACACCATGGGCACAAAAAAGGACATTTCTTCTGTTATGCCATTGATTGATCGTGATATGGCTTCTGTAATCTCCTCCGGCCGCACCAGCTCACCACCGCGCCATTGCAGAAAAGCGTAAAAGAGGTTGCCGCCACCAATTTTGGTCGCATTTCTTCCAATTCCAATTCTTCACTGTTTTTTGGAAGAAATTTTTTGTATAGATTCTTACTTTTTTTTCGTATCATCATCCCATGATCCCTCAACTCCCTGTGATCCTACACAAAACCAAAAAAAAAAAAAAGAAGGAATATTCGTTTATTTTCTGCAATTTTGTGTTTCGTCAAATAAATTGCTTTCAGTTCAGTTCGCTGTTGTCCTGACGCAACGCGACGCGACGGGTTCGGGATATGGTCCTCCTCAATTCTCATCCTCACACAACCAAATGAGACCAACGAATTCCAAACAAAAAATAACAAACCTTTCCTTTTGGATTTGGCAAGTTTTTAAGCCGCTTTTTGCATCGCAAGACTCTCCAAGATCAAGACCATCATCAGCTATTCTTCTTGGATTTTTGCGTCTCGTCGAACGATGCATCGCATCGCATCGCGCACATCAGTTCAATGATTTGGAAACTAAAAATCTGCACTTTTGAGGGACAGGATGGAAATTTAAATATTGTGCATTGTTCGTCTGACATTTTGGGTGAAATTTCAAGAGCCCAAATCCAAAACCAAGGAGGAACAACAAAATCAAAAAAATACAAAAAAAAAAACAAAAACGCAACTGAATAATGTTGATTTTTTTAGACCAAAAAACGTTGACTGCTCTTCAAGTCGGCTCGACTTGGGCTTAACGTCTGGATCTGGATCTGGACCGTGATGATGCTTTGTGGACCAAAGGAGATTGTCAAAAATCTTCGTTGATGTATGCAAAAAAGGATCTCTCCGGGAAGCATTTCTTCTTTTGACATCTCAGTGCATACCCGCAGTTTCTGTGTGTCCATGTGTGTGTGTTAAGGTTCTCGATGGCTCAGATAAAGAGGTACCACCACCGCGCTCCGCTGTTTGGTGAATCAATTTTAATGATCTTTCAGAAAAATGGCTCCCACATCACATATCACCATCAGCACAACACACATCGTTTGTTTGTTTATTTGAATAAAATGAAAATTGTATTTTTTCGTGCATGAAGCCATTAGGGCTAAAAGTCGAAAAATAAAAACCAACAAAAAAAAAAAAAATCAAACGGATGGATGGCCGCATTTCTTCCATCCACAGCAGTCCATCGTCGTCAAGAAGATGACCCAAACCATCATCAGCCCAGATGAAATGAATGAATAAAGACAAAAATAAGGAGAACCAAAAAAAATGGTCTTATGTACCTTAAGAAATAATTGCTTCATTCGAAGTTACTATAAAATGCAAAGAAAAGATTTGTTGGGTTGAAAAGTGATGAATTTGAAGGAGAGACATATTTCCAAGAAATATACCATTCTGTGGTGATCGCACACAAATTTTGAACTTTTTTTTTTTTTTTTCTGTGGCGGCCAAAAGATTAAACTGAGATAATTCGAAAGGAACAATTTATATTTTTTATAAAAAAAAAGAAATTTTTGAATTGTTATATTTAAGTTAATTTTTTCTTCTTTTTTTTTCCTGTGTGGAATTCAATCCATCGAGTCTGTTATAAGTTAAATTGGAGTTTCGAGTACATTTTGGTTGTATGAACTTAAATTGGTGATCATTTGTGATTTCTATAGAAGTCTTTATTGCATAACAACGCCTGATGTGACTCACTCTGGTTAACTGACAATTATTGAGACTTTCATCCGGTATCATCATAATTTTCGAAGACATTTATTGACTAAGCTATAAAACGCATCAGAAACGGACTTTCCGATCACTTTATCAACATTTTCTAAACACGAGCGTTGGGCGCCATTTAAGCTAAAAGGCGAAAGATGCTTGTTTCTGCTATGAAAACTTTAATAATGTTCTCTAATACTCGTAAGAGCTAAAACTAAATTATTATTTTTCATTTGTATATCAGAAAACAAATCCCATTGAGAGTTTGTGTTAGTTGGCGCCCAATACGGAAACAATTTTTCAATTTTTATCCATTTTTTCCCTAGGTTTTTGAACCAAAATTAACAATTAATTTGCAAAGTGTCAAATACAAAATCAAAGTAAAATTATTTTATCAAAACAGCATATTTCATTCTGATTTACTATAAGTGGCGCCCAACCGGGGCTATACTTTCTTTTCTTTATTTACCTACTTATGGAAACTTAAATGTATGCCTTGAGTGCTGAAAAAAAAACTATAAGACCCAATTGATTTCTTAATTTGTACAATTAAATGACATATTTCAATATGATTTTGTATTAAATGGCGCCCAATTAAGAACAATTATAATGTCAGTCATCCTTAATTCCTTACTTTTAGAAACTAAAATTAATAATTACTGTCCAAAAAGATATTTATTTATTTATTTATTAAAAGACAACATCTTCTATGCTGATTTAGTACAAATGGCGCCCAACGTGGAACATTCTTACTAATTTTTGTTTACTTGCTTACTCAAGAAAAGTAAAATTAAAGATTTAACCACTCGAAAAACATAAATTCTCATTTCTTCATTTGTGTACCTAAATAACACGTTCAAATGTGATTTTGTATTAAATGGCGCCCAATGCGCAACACTTTATATACTCATTTCTTTACTCTGCAAGAACTATTATTAATTTTTTGTGTTTTTTTTTCCAACTTTAATCTTTCAGGAAGCCGCAACGTTGTCACTTATTCCATCTACACCGGTGATCCAGATGATTACTTCAGCATTGACAAGAACTCTGGTGATATTCGAGTTGCAAAACCATTAGATCATGAAGCCAAACCACAAATTCTATTAAACATTCAAGCAAAAAGTGGTGATCCACCAGCTTATGGTCATACTCAGGTAAGTTCTTTGAACTCGATTAACTCCCGAGAAGAATGAAAGATTTAGAGATATAGTAGCTCCAAGGGTATCTCTTTAAATCTTATTTTTTTGTCGTTCTTTTCAAGACATCAAAATTGTTCAGAAATAAATGAGAAACAAACAAGAAAAAAAAATTGAAAACAAAGCAAAAAACGTTTTCCTTTTACTTATTCACAATGGAATTCAAAATGTAAGTCCTCGATTGAAGCAATTTCCCACCATGAAATTCTCTGAATTGTGGGATGTGACTTCTGCTTACTTCTAGAGAAGAAGAAGGAGTTAAATAGCTTTGACTCGCTTTCTGCCTGCCATCATCATCATTATCACACAAACGTGATACAAAATTTTGTTTAACTGTTGCCCTATGGAGCACCTTCTGGTGGATCTCCACCACCAAACTGACCATGAAAATAAGAAACCACAGAAAAAAAAATAAGAAACAAAATCCAAACGAGATCTTGAGGAGAGATGCAAAACCTCAGACTCAGACAGAAAACCAAAAGAAGAAAAAGCTAAAGCTGAAGATGAAGTTGAAGTTGAAGTTCCTGGGTGGACCCGTCCCGTAGCCAGTCGACCCAATCCCAATCCCAAATCCGTATCCAATCCTAATTAAAATACTTAGGACGTATGTTAATTAAGCAATTGTGTGCGCAATTTCTTGCATTGGATTTCGAGGAACTGTTGTGGCCATTTTGTTTTGATTTTTTAGTTTTTGTTTCTTTGTTTTTTTTTTTTTTTTTTGAAAAACGACTCACGATACTGAATTTTTTTTAATTGTTCGTTTGTTTGTTTATTTTTTTTCGTTCCGTAGGTCAACATCGATATCGAGGACGTTAACGACAATCCACCCGAATTCGAGACAAGTATGGTCCGTATCTCGGTGCCAGAGAACGTCGAACTGGGTACGCCACTGTATGCAGCTCACGCCCGCGATAAGGACTCTGGCAAAAGTGGCATTGTCACATACAGTCTAACAATGATTGGTTCAATGCCATCGCATCTGAATGTGACAACGGCAGCAGCAGCCGCAGCGGCCATGTATGGTGGCTCATCGATGTTTATGTCGCCAGGACCGGCATCTGGATCTTCATCATCGTCATCAGTAGCATCATCGCTGACATCCTCGTCCTCATCGTCACTTTTATCATCTTTAAATGGTGGTGGTGTCGTTGGAGGAGGAGCGATGGGGAGGCTTTATACCATTCGAAATGGTAATCACAATCAAATTGGTTCTGGATCTCAGCAGCAGCAATTGTATGGCATGGGTGCTGGCAGTGGCAGCAGTGCAAGTAGTTATCTCCTGGCGGCCAACTCATTGCCACTAGACTTGCAGCAACAGCAGCAGCAGCATCATCTAGTGCGGCCATCTGCCATGAACCAAGCTCAACTGTTTGCCATCGATTCACGTTCCGGACATTTAACATTGTCACGACATTTAGACTACGAGACATCACAACGGCATTCGTTAATTGTCACCGCAACCGATTCTGGTGAACCACCATTATCGGCTAATTTAACTATTCTCGTCGAGGTACAAGATGTTAATGATAATCCGCCGGTCTTCGAGCGTAATGAATATTCAATTAAGGTGTTGGAATCGATGCCGATTAACTCGCAGGTAAGTCAAACTAAACCTTCTCTGGCTCTTGCTCTTATGTGGCTCCCTCTATCAGTCAGAGTCAGTTTTTTTTATTATTTTTTATCTTATGAAAGTCTCTTATGTAAGATCTTCCTGGACCTCGTTGGTTTTGCTTTCTTTCTAAAGTCACAAAACCAATATGGTTCCGACAAAAAAAAAACCTTAACTACGAGTATGTAGGTCTTTTGGCAAAAAGAAGCCTCTCCTTTGCATTTACTGATTTTTCCGGGAAGATAAGTGGCCATAGCTTCATAATACGCTCTATGCCTACAAACTACAAACACACATGCATATGAACGAAGTTAACAAGAACTAATGACATACATGCGGGGGAAGTGTATTTTTTATTTTTCTCTTAACTTGGTTGAGTGACATCGATCGGTGAGAATGAGAAGTAGAAAAATCACTTCACTAATGAACGTCACGAGAAGAATTTTTTTTTTTCGTTTTTTTTTTTCTCCATGACCTGAATACCCGCATTTCAAGGATCCTGAGAAAATATTTCGCATTTTTGTAACTTGACTGATGATACACCTTATTTTTTAAAGAGGAATGACATGGGCTGTTTAAATGTTCAGTTTATGGATTCGTGGTGAGAGAGAAGTTTTAATATCTCCTTTCTAAGCAGGTGTACTTTTAGAAAGAGTTTTAAGAGTTTAGGTAAGACAAAATTCTTATACGTCACATTTCTATAAATGATTCTTTGCTCTGATATATCTCAAAACCAAAGTATTCGTTCAACCGTGTACAAAACACAAAAAAGAAAAATGTTAATCGGAAGTTCCTCAAGACAGTCATTTTAGGCCACTTCTTTTTATCTTAGTCGTTGAAGCTTATCCAAATAGAAGCTAATCTAAAACTAGAACACATTCTTCTTAAGGTGGCACTAGAACACATAAGATTGTTTATTAAGTCAGTTCGTTAGTTTGTAAAGATTAAATCGTTAGTTTATTAGTATAATTTTTAATTCCCTTTATTTATTTCTAAGGTTTTCGCTCTCATTCGTCAATAGTATTTGCGTATTCGTCAGTATGTTTAATGATTTATCAGTTTGCTGGAAGAATTTTTTAGTGTTTTTTTCTTATTTATCAATTTTGTCTGTTTAATTGATCAAATTACTTCTCTGATTCGTTAGTGTGTTTCTGTATTCGTTATTTTAATATTTCTGCTATTTGTCACTGTATTTCGCTTGAATCAATAGTTTTTTTATGATTTCTTATGTAATTTTCTCATCTACTTCTTTTGTTTGACTATATGATTCGGTAGTATAATTTTTGTATTCGTTATTTTTTTTGACAATTTATCAGTTTGTTTGACTAAATTGTTAGCTTTTTAACTGATTCCATAATTTGCTGGTCTAAATTGTCAAAGTATTTACTGAATCGAAAATTTGATTTTCTGTTTGCAACACCGATAATTATTGTGAGTGTGTTTATTTAATTCGTTGCTTTATTTCTGTCATTTTCACTTGGTTTTTCTGATTCGTTAATTTGTTTCTCTGATTCGTTAGTTTGTAGTTAAAATTGTTAGTGTGTTCCTCTATTTGTTTAAAAATGTCTATTATTTGGCACTGTATATTTGTATTCGTTAGTTTGTTTAACAATTTATCGGTTCGCTTGACTTAATTATTAGTATATTATCTGATTCTATAATTTGGTGGTCTAAATTATCAAACTATTACTCCAAATCGGGAATTTGATTCTCTGATTCTTAAGTTTGTAACTCCAATAATTTTAAATGTTTTTATTTATTTCGTTACTTTATTTTTTGTAATTTTTCATTTTGTTTTTCTGATTCGTTGAATTGTTTACCGGATTCGTTAGTTTGTAAATGATTGTCAATTTGCTTACCCTTCTTCTTCTAAGATTATTTTAATGATTCGTGAATTGCTTTTCATGCTCAATTGACTAGTCAGTTTGTTTGTCTGATTCGTCAGTGTATTTGACTGAATTATCAGCTTGTTTGTCTGATTCGTTAGTTTGTTAACCCAAATCGTCGGTTTACCGTCTGATTTTCTAAATCGATTTGTGAATTATTTTGTCTGAGTCCTTAGTTAAAATTTGAACTTAACTTTCAAATATTATATGGTTCAAAAGAACTGTCAAATCGATACGAACTTCAACGTGTTCAAAGCCTTTCCAAAATAATTTCCTCTCATTTTTTCAATATTTCCGTCAGTTGATTCAAATTCATTTCCATATTCAATATTATTCGGCGAGACGAATAAAAATTTTAATTCACAGTTCTTTGATGGCTAATTTTTGCCTAATCGCATGACCTCGACTTCTACTTTTTCATATATGTAAGTTCTCCCAACATACCGTAAATCAGCTAACGACTTATCCAAACTTGTAAGCCCCACACAATTATTATCTGTACATATACAAAACGTAGGTTTGCCAAATACATATATATAACTGCATAGGTACAAGGAAAATAAACCTGCATTTTGACCAAAGTCAAAGCAAAGCAAGAGTATCTAGTAGGTTCCTATACTCCTATGCCTATAGCTCTCTAGACCAAGTTAAAAGAACTACAAAAATACACCACCTCCTATGTTGGATGAGGGTCAATGAGGGATCACCAGAAACGAAGTCATGCGCGCATTTGAATGCGATCACATCCGTTGCTTGCATCACATTTTATATTATGTATAAAGTATCTATAGACAAAAAAAGAAAGAACGGTTCCCGTTGCCCAAGAGTATGTTACCAAACCGCGCAGCTATGCGATGATGGGGCGGTGGGTCGGTCGGTGGCGGGCGGGCGCCTGGACGCGGACAGACATATTCTACATTTCATTACTTTTATGACAGTATTTATAGTTATCTATGAATATATATGTATTGTGTATGCTGTATGCAGAAAGATACGAATACAGTGTGTTTGGCAAGCGCACATAGAATCAAAAAACAACCATCTACAAGATGACTTAACATCAAAACAGAGCAAAAAAAAAGACTCATAAGCTGCGGGAAGAGGACGATGGAAAAAAAGACCGATTACCGGCTGACTTGGGCATTTCTGCATAAATTCGTTTAGAGGTTACTAGAAAATGTGTGTCCTGAACGGCGGCATTAGTATCAACATCCGTCGTCGTCATCGTCGTCGTCGTTGCTCCCGCTGAATCCGTTACACATCCAAGCGACCAAAAATGACTAAACGACCATAAGACCAACCGACTGCAACTACGACGACGAACGATGACGACGACGAACGGCGACATCGAATGCGCGATGTTAGTTAGCTGCAGCTTGGCCTTTTTTGCCTATAAGACGAAACATGGTCTTTGGAATATTTTCGTTCTCTTATTTCAATCAAGGCGAACCGCAAGCTTATCCGAGTGCTCGTATGTATGCTAAAGCGCGCTTCCTAGATTCACATGATTGTTGTTTTGTTTTTGTCCCGCGCTCGCTTGGCTTGTTTACTACTACTCGTAGCTATCTATGCGCTGCGCTGTCGCTTTGGCTGCGCCATACATACTCGTATACCAACATATTATAATGGAGCTTCTCATCTCAGAGATGCTGATGCTGTTTTTTTTTTATGCTGATGCTGATGCTGAGATGGTGCTTCTGCTGCTGCACAACTACTATACAAATCGTGGTTACAACTCCATCAAAGGCTCGTAACTCATTTACATATACCTCCGCTGTGTTGGCTAAGTCAAGCTATAAGCAGCGAGTGTATACTGTCCTCCGATGACAGAAGAAATGGGACGAAATATGGCCAAGAGGAGTTTTAAGAGCCTGAAGGAAAGCAGCAGCAGTTAGAACACAAAAAAAACAACAACAACAACGGACGACAGCAAAGAAATAGAAAGAAAAAAAAACTGACAGACAAAAAATTAACCAAGTTAACCGGGACCCAAAACAAGCAAGCGGTATGCGCACACATTGGCGGCCAACAAAAAATAAGAATTCGTATAACCAGTCAAGCGGTCATACACTCTAAACGGAATTTCAACTTATCCTACTGCTTCCCCCAGGTACATCACACACCCTCTCTCTCCGGACCAACCACCATCGACCAACCAGCTAATTCCTAGTCTCGGTCTTTTTGTCTCTCGTGTCCCTCTTGGATGGTTTGTGGTTGGTCCCGCAAATTGAGGGTGGCTTCTGGCTTGAAGCGTCATAAGCATTAGGCAGTTTTTTTTGTCCGCAATTGGTTTAAAAATATTACCCATCATGTACTTAATTCTTTTGAGGAAGTTAATGTGAAGGGGGCCTTAAGATAAAAAGTCATCGTCTTCTAATTCAAACTATGTATTTGATAAATGACAATTTTTTGGAATTTCTCCTCAGGTGTTGTGTCTTATTTTATGAAAGGAACAAAAACTGTCAGATTTGACAGGAAGAAATGCATTGTCTTGAACTTTCTCTCACTGTACCCATTTGTCATGTGTGATTTTTTGTTCAAAGGGAAGATTAATGCATAATCCTCTGAATTGACAGGTGACACTGGATTTACATAAAATATTGACATTAGATTTTGAAAAGTGTCAAGAAATGGTGAAAATATGGCCCACTGTCAAATAGTTATTTTTATATGGACTATTTTTATTCAAAGTATGATAATGTGTCATAAATATTCTGTCATCCTTTTTTGTCCCCAAAAAACAGAGAAAACCGAAATTGGTGCACTTGGGCGTATGCGTACTTTTTTATTTTTGAGGTTTTCTGATTATTTTGTCATTTAGAGCTCAGGGGCGTGTGCTAAAATTTGAATAAAAACAAATATTAGATACATTTTAATAAAAACTACACGAACTACACGTTCGCGAACCGTTTTCTTTAGTCGAAAGAATTGGAAAATTTCGCAGGAAGCTAATTCGGGTGCATATTCAATTACATTCAAAAAAATACAAAATCGTAAAAACACACAGTTGCACTTGCTTCAACAAGGTGTCACTTTTACAATTGTTATCAAGCTAAAAATTTCATTTCATTTTTATTTCTTCTATAAAAATAAAACCCAAATCAACTGACTGAAAGCACCACACTGTGGTGATTCCCAGAACTTTGAATTGTCAGAACACATTCTTCTTAAGGTGACGCTAGAACACATAAGTTTGTTTATTAAGTCAGTTCGTTAGTATGTAAAAATTAAATCGTTAGTTTATTAGTATAATTTGTAATTCCCTTTATTTATTTCTAAGCTTTTCTCTCTCATTCGTCAGTATTATTTGCGTATTCGTCAGTATGTTCAATGGTCTAGCAATTTGCTGGACTAAATTCTTAGTGTTTTTTTTTTTTCTGATACATCAATTTTGTTGTTTATTTCTCTAATTCGTTAGCGCGTTTCGCTATTCGTTACTTTATAATTTCTTTTATTTGCCATTGTATTTCGCTTGAATCAAAGTTTTCTTTGGTTATTTATTAATTTTTCTTATCACCTTCTTCATTTTGTTTGACTTTCTGATTTGCAGGCATAATTTTTGTATTCGGTAATTTGCTTACCAATTTAATAGTTCGCTCGACTTAATTGTTAGTTTTTTATCTTTTTTATTTGATTCGATAATTTGCTGGTCATAAATTATCAAAGTATTTCTCCGGGACGGAAATTTGTTTTTCTGATTCTTTAGTTTGTAACTCCAATAATTTTGAGTATACCTATTTACTTATTTCGCTACTTTATTTCTGGGATTTTCTATTTTGTTTTTCTGGTTAGTTAATTTGTTTGCTCAATTCGTTAGTTTGTAAATGATTGTCAATTTGCTTACTCGATTTTTAAGATGATTATTTTAATGATTCGTGAGATGCTTTTCATGCTGACAGTTTGTTAATTTGACTATTCAGTTTGTTTGTCTGATTTTGTCAGTTTGTTCATCTAATTCGTTAGTTTGTTAATTCAAATCGTCAGTTACTAGTCTGATTTTTAAGAAAATCAGTTCTTCAAAAAATCCTCAGCTACGGCCCTGGCGAAATTCTTCCCATAGAACACAAATACCAACAAAAATTCTATCTTAACTTTTATGATGTCCGTGAGATGGTGCTGTTCAGTTAGGCCCCTTGGGAATTTTTCGAGGGCAATAGCGTCGCGTCACAACATCGAGTAAAATAACTGACAAGGAGTTCAGTTTTAGCGAAGGAACGATATCGCGTCAGAGTTCCTCCGTGATTTTTTATGATGGCAATCCCTTTCTACTACAACTATGAGAAGTACCAATACGTGTGCTGTGCATGTAGAAATGAACATAACTATTACCTCACAGCCACACTTTTATGGAATTTAATGGTCGCATGCAATGATGGATTTTTTATGCATTTTCGGTGAGTAAAACGATTTACTATGAATGTCCAGTTTGCTGCGCGGTGCGGCGCGTATAGCTCATTCATTAGTCATTCGAACGCGGCGGCCGACGCGGGACCACGACAACGATGACAACGACCAACGACGACGAACGTGGTTGATGATGATGATGATGGTGGCCAAGATGATTATGACGATGATGGAGGTTGGTTGTGCGGCAATGACGATGATAATGACGCGACCACGAGAGTAGCACTAAACCACAAAAGAGCCCGTAAAAATAGTAAAATGCTTTTATACGTCTCGTTTACGGTCACCCAATTGCTCCAGCTTCAGCTCTGACTCGGACTCCGACTCCGACTCCAAAGCAGATCAACCAAGGAACCAAGTTTATACTTCTGGGTTCTTCGGGGGCTAAGCCATTATATTATGGTACTCGTAGAAGAAGTAGTGGCTTCTGGAAAGTTGTTTATAGATATGCACATTTTTCTTCTTTTTTGTGTTTTGTATTTTTATTGAACGGGAACTGAGTGATGTTGGGTTGGCATTCAAAAGAGAGTGCGAGGATACACTCGTACTCGGACATAGGAGCAAGGTATAAAGAAGTCTAAGAAGCAACGGTTAACTGGTTTTTAGAATTTCCTTTGTTATAGATTTTGAAATGTGGAAAATATGAATATAATGTTTAATTCAGTTTAGTTTAGTTCAGTTTTTTTTTCTCTGTTCTGTTCTGTTCTCCTGTTTTGTTGTTTATGTCAGTTTTGTGTGTGATGGTAATACCGGGACTATGATGACGGAATAGGGAAGCTTTCAAATGAAAATGATCTATTGTGGGAATAAATGCGTTCCTGTTGATGTATGTATAGGAGCGATATACATCCATACAATATGTTATGGAAATTGGATTTAGAGGCTTAGGATTAGATTAAGATTAAAAAGGAAATAATCTTGATGGGTGGGGTTCTTTGGACAGATAGACGAGGCTTTACTTTGTTGCATTTATTTCCGTATTTCTTGTGAAAAGAATTTGATGGAAAAGTGAAATGAAAGATGATGAAGTTCTAATGTGAATGGACATGAATTCAGGGATGTTAGTTTTTGTACTAGATCCATTGCAGCATACTAAGTCCAGTACCTACTGCGAGTTACCCATAAAGGGTGTTTTTCCTGAGATTTCATTTTCCAAATCAAGGTTGCTTACTTAAAGTTTCAAGTCAAAAGGCGAAAATTGACCCTTTCCAACTTTTGATCGATTTTAAAATTTAAGTGCTACATAAAACCTAGATCCGTGCACAATAATGAGAACAGGGTTTTTCAATAAAACTTTCACCATGTTATCGTTGGTTCCTAATACTTGAAGACATATCAATTCAATTGACGCATGTTTTAGTCATTTTTAAGATGTCCTTCAAAAATGAACAAAGATGTCACTTCAAATAGCCGCAGTTAAAAATCTGTCAAAATAAATTTGAAAATAGCAAATGTCAAAAACTGATACATATAATGAAAATGTGAGACATTTAATGGTGTTTTTCTTAGTATTACGATTACCTAATCAGATTCTGAAATAGAAACCCTTAATCTAACACTGATTGAGACAGCAGATATATCACTTTATCACATTTCATGGTAGCCAGATGTCACTTATTCACGATTTCAGTAGCGAACACGTCAATGAAACAAAATGTATGATATCACTCAACCACATAATCTGAGATAGTGTGTAAGTAACTAAATATTAATAATAAAACCAAAAAACCACAAATCACAGTAGAAAAAAGAAAACGTCATTAAATCATAATCAATGACATCAACTGTCATTTAACCACATTAATTGCGATAAAATCACAGTAAGTGACAGTAGATTGTCTTTCATCACAAATTTACGAGTAAATTGTTGAAAAAGTCAAATAGAATAAAATGGCAAATGTCAGTTAATCAGAATGCTAAATGTCATTAAATCCACTGTTTGAAATGTCAGTTAACTGAATTAGAGAATTTACAAATGTCAAAAATGAAAGAAAAAAAAGCTATAGAAAGTTTACTTAAACCATAATTTTAAACAGAAATTGTGAATAATCCCAAATTTTGAAATGACAGATGTCAAAATAAATCATAGACTGAGCAAATTTCATGATTTAAAATACTCTAGACCTATGAAAAAATGACACTTCTTATAGCTAGGAAATACTGACAGGTAAAATCCGTCATTTGTATTCCAAAAACTCAGTTAGACCTTTGACAGTTTTATCATTTTTTATCTATCAAAACTGCTTTCTCTTCTTACATCTGTCATCTTTTTGAAATCTTCATTAACACTTAATCATTCCCTTTCTCTTACAGATTCTCCAAGTGACAGCAATCGACCTTGATACCGGTAACAATGCCCGCCTCACCTACCGTCTCACCGATTCCAATGGCAACGATAAGAAATTCCTTCCATCAAAAGCATCAAATCAAACCATTCCCCCTGGCTCCAATACATCAGGTGGCCTACGGTCCTTGGCAATGATGGCAGCCATCAAAGGTGTAACAAATGCCCCCATAACAGCAAGTTCCGATCCAAATCAATTATTTGGCATTTTCCCGAATAGTGGTTGGATCTATTTGCGTGGCACACTCGACCGTGAAACGCGTGATCGTTACGAGCTCACGGTAATGGCCAGTGACAATGGTACACCGTCAGCTCATGCGAAAACACGTGTCACTGTCAATATACTCGATGCCAATGATAATGATCCTCGATTTGTGCGCAACACCTATGAATTCGCCATTGAAGAGAATATGCGACGCGGTGCAATAGTTGGTACTGTGGCTGCTACCGACTTGGATCTAGATGCAAACGCTGCGATACGCTATAGTTTGATACCCAGTAACACCAGCTTCCAGGTTAACCCAGTTACAGGTGAGTTGCCAATGTCAATTCTTTGCGTCGCTTTTCTCAATCAAGAGTGTGTGGCAATGCAGGCTAGCTAGCCAGCTATAGATTGCTAGCGAGCAAGCAAGCCATCAGCCTTGATGAATATTTAGATTTTATGCAAATAGAGAGTTTAAGTGCGGTGCATGATGCGGAGCAAGTAGCAGGCAGCATTGGCAGCAGCAAGCGGATTGTTTTTCTGATGGGGCTACTCGCTGCTCTACATACGATAGTGGATGCTGGGGCTTATTAGTTGCGGCTTTAATTAAATTAAACATAAAAATGCACAATAAAATAGAAATAGCGGTCGGACGGGCCTGGTGGTTTTTATGCTGTGGCAGTGAGTGTCTATTTTTTTCTATGCAGCTCACATGAGTGACATTTGACGAGAGGTAAACACGGCAACAGGAAGCACGGCGACCAAAACCAAGACACGGCCGTAAAACATCAGGAAGAAATAAATCGATTTTGACCGGTGATGGTCATTGATTTGCATTCGATTCCACCATCAGCTGACTGACCACGAGAACCGACTCGAGGACGGGAGTGGTTGTATGCACCATGAGCTTCGAGTCCAGAGCAAGCAGAATGAATGCACGAACTAACCTAGTTCCGAATGCGAATGCTAACCCAGCCGATCGCGCGCTACATCAATCAATCACGGATGCCTGGCCATCAAGTTGCTCTTGCTCCCGCTGCTGCTGCTGATGCAGCTACTGCCAAACCATCAAGCATCAAGCTCTCCATCTGCACTCCACTGTGCTGCACTAACGACACGATGTTCCAAATAGTTTGTAACAATCTCTTATTTTTTTTTGTGTTTTCATTTGCAGGCGAAATCATCACCCGCGAGCCGCTGGACCGTGAAACGCGCTCCCTTTACGATCTGGTCGCTGAGGCCCGTGATCAGGGCACACCGTACCGCAGCGCCCGTGTCGCAGTGAAAGTCATGGTGACTGATGTGAATGACAATTCTCCGGACATCGTTGATCCGCAGGAGGATGTGGTCAGTGTGCGCGAGGAACAGCCGCCCGGCACCGAAGTGGTACGAATTCGTGCCATCGATCGTGATAATGGCCAAAATGCATCGATCACCTATACGATATTGAAGAGTCGTGACTCAGACGGCTACGGGCTGTTTTCAATCGATCCGAGTTCGGGCCAAATTCGCACTCGTGTTGTATTGGACCACGAGGAGCGCAGCATCTATCGGCTGGCGGTGGCCGCTACCGATGGTGGTGTGCCGCCGAAGCAGACTGTACGTTTGTTGCGTGTCGAGGTGTTGGATTTGAATGACAATCGGCCGACGTTTACCAGTTCCAGTTTGGTCTTCAGGGTGAGTGTTTTACATACATATTTATACTGAGCTTAAACTAAGAAAAATATCCTTCCTTTTCGATTTACCACCGTTCGCCGTCGTCGTACCGCCACGCCCGCCATCATCCCCAACATCATCGTGTGTTCCTAAAAGTGGTAAAATTTTACTACGTAAACTGATGGCACGTTGGCTTTGGTGTAAGTGTTGTCTGTTGGTTTGCTGGTTGGCTGGATTGGTCGTCGCTCGGTCTTTAATGCATGTACATTTTGACCTTGTTCTTTCCGGGAATTGACCTTTGTGTGATGTTGTTGGTTGGATGGCTGGTTGAGGCTTATTTGAATTCGTGATTTTGTCTTGTGGAATTCTTTTGCCAGCTCTGATGGCGATGATGGTGCTCTGCTCTGCTCTGTTCTGCTCAGAGTCCCAAGTGCGGAGGAAGAGTGTCGAGATGATTTGTATCGTCACGTGACAAACGGCAGAGACACGATTTTCAGAATTTACCTGGGTTTTCTTTTTTTTTTTTCTTCCTCTTGGCTCTCGAAGGTTTTGAATATGAGAGTTTATTGTTTTTTCGAGAGCATTTTAAGTTGCGTGGGATGATTTCCTAACTTTATTCTGTCAGGCTACCTGTCCACGGGTTCCATTATTCTAATCGGAGCCAACAACACACACACATCAGGAGAGTGATGAAACATATATTTTCAAGATCTCGATAAGGATCAAAATTGCGTACAACACGTGCATCCAGCAGGGCAATCAAACGAGCTTGTGTATACGATGAAAGACCAATTAAATATTCAGTCGAAGAAAAAAAATTGAGGAGTTATTATATTATAAAAGAAGCCTCGAGGTTTGGGGGTGACACGAAAATCCCCTTTGGGACAAAAGCCAATCTGAAGAATTAAAATTAAGTACCTGTCCTCGACTGTCATCGACTTACACAAAAAAAAAAAAACAACAACAACAACACAAAAAGACCGAATACCAAATGAAGATGATGACACTTGAAATTCTCTGAATTACTTCATCAATTTAAATTTTGAATATACACTCGTATTTATGTAGGTACATACATTTTTATGCGATGATAATTTTAATTCTTAACGAAGCGACGCGGTGGACGGTCGGAGGATGGCGGCGGACGTGTGGAAAAATTGAAGAATTGTGTTGGTTTGGGATTTAAATGTTTCTTGATGTTTTTTTTCTTGTATTTTCTTAAGACGCGTGATACTGTCAGTAAATTTGCCAAATTAACATGTCTTGTGACATGCAATTGTGTTTATGTTTTTCTTTTTTGATTTCTTACATATTTTTTTTTATAATTCTTTCGAACGATGGATGATATCGTATAATTCTTTTATAATTTTTTTTTTTTTAATTCAGTTTCTGTCTTCTTTGTCATTCTTTATTTGACCTGGCAATGATATGATGGACAGGTGTGGAATGCAAAGTGGTTTTGTCCTGTCAACGAGTGTTATTTATTATTGGTATATCCGATGGAAGAAGAAGTTATAAAATCTTTGATAGGACACACTCAGACACTTGGAATTGGAAGAAAAAATTAAATTAGAGGCTTTTGTTTAGTCTTTCATAATTTGATCCAAAAGTTGGTGTATTTATATTGTAACTTGAGGCCGTATATGCCAAAGTGATCATAAGAATATAATTAAATTTAATTCCTTGCACCTTTAGCCCTTAAGTGCCACAAAGTAGGTGTTTAATCCAATTTTCTCAAAATCGAGTTCGCAAATCAGCTCTTTCGTTTTTGTTTGTTTTGCACTAACTTAGATTCAAAATATTTTTGAATTTTAGGAATGTTTGGAATTGTTATTCTACATTAAAATCAATATATTTAGATAACTTTTTGTAAGAGTTTGGTCTGTTAGGTGAGCTTTCTTACTCTTTAGACATTTGAATCGCATATTACTCCATTTTGATAACATTTTTATTGATCATTGACCAGATGGGAGTGATGAACGATGTTGCTAGTGCTTTAAATGATTTTTCAATTTTCGATAACTTGATCATATGCAGCTTTGTGCATATTAAACTATGAAAAATCTTATCCTTCAAAAAATTAACATCTAAACAACAATTTTGACACTCAATCTTCCTGCGGAAATATAAATAATTCTAACATTTCATAAATCTTTGTATCGAAATTTTATTCAAAACATGATCTTTTGCTTAAAATTCCAATTTTTAAATTCATTGACTCCACAATATTCCCATTTTCATTACAAACAACTGCATAAAGAATAATAATAAATAACTTATTGCTTTCAAACTCAAAAAAAAAACTTGCATGTCATTCAAAATAACTAAATCTTCCAAAAATAAAAAAAACTTCAAAATCCAAAATCCAATTGCACGTCAGCTCTAAATCATACAGAAGCATCCACATTTTTACACACCACCATATCGATGCTCCCGTACCTGGCACAAAACACAGAATCAAGTGTGCCGCATATCCACCAGCAACACAAAACGAAAAAAAACCATAACCGCATCCAAAGAGACGTTTTTTTTTTTAACTTTCTTATTCCAAAAGCTTGTCCTTTTCTGAGACAGAACAAAAAATTATGTTTCTTCTTGCCAAAGTGGACAGCAAATCCGTTTCTGTACTTAATATGCAAAACCTCATCCTCATGTCTCTTTGGTATTTTTGTGCAAAGACACAGAGCCGCGCCAAGCGAACGCCGCCACTGCCAGTGCCATCACCGCCGACAATGTAAGCATCGTTCGTCGTTGTCGTTGTCATATAGTGGTTGTTGTCGACGACGAGGCCGACGACGTTGTCGTCAGCGGTCGTCTCTCACCGAATAAGAGATTAATTCTGCCGAGCGTTTGTCCCAAATAATAAAAATGAAAAAAAAAAAAGAAAAAAAACCCTAACCAAACCCCCACATTGTACTCCTGTTGACGGTTTCTGCTGCTGTTGCTTCAAAAAGATAAAATCACCATTAAAATTATCATAACTCCACAAAAGAATGGTAGCTCGTTAAAGAACCTCAAACCAACCAACCAACAAAAAATAAAACTAAAATAAGAAACAAACAAATAAGTCCCGTACGTGCAGTCGGAGACTGAAAACAAAATTTATATTTTTGAATTCGTTCTCATATTTTTTTTTTTTAATTTTCATTTTTCAATTTTTAATTTGCCCATCACTATCCTCCACAATGACTCATCTCTAATCTTTCTCCATTTTGTTTATGATTTTTTTTCAGGTCCGTGAAGATGTACCAGTGGGTCATGTTGTCGGCTCTGTTGGCCCCTCGGAACGCAGTGACACCCAAAACATGATCGCCGAACCGGGACTTCACATAACTTACACTCTGACGTCACTCACCAAAGACACCATCGAGGGAGCCTTCGACATGGACCGCCAAACCGGCTTCCTTGTCGTCGCCCGCCGCCTAGATCGCGAACAGCAATCCGAATATCGATTGGAGATCCGCGCACTCGACAACACCGCCTCCAACAATCCGCAGAGCAGCGCAATCACAGTTAAAGTCGAGATCGCCGATGTGAATGACAATCCACCCAAGTGGGCCGAAGATCCAATAATGATCTACGTCAGCGAGAGCACCGCTATTGGAGTGATAATCTACAACTTTACCGCCACCGACGCAGATACCGGCACTAACGGCGAACTGCAGTACAAGCTGGTGCGCCAGAGTCCCGATGGCGTCGATGCAACTGCTTCTTCTACCAACCAGCAGCAACAGCAGCTGCAGCAGGACGACGACATTGACCAGCAGCTAAATCAGAATCAGGAACAGCAACAGCAAGAGCAAAAACAATCACTATTCTCGGTGGACCCACTTACCGGTGCTCTGACCCTACAAGCTGCACTTGATTACGAAACAATCAGCGAGTACATTCTAATTGTACAAGCGCTCGACCAATCGTCCAATGCCAGCGAACGTCTGCACAGCACAGTAACGGCTCGCATCCTCGTCGAGGACGCCAACGATAACGGTCCAGTTTTTGTGTCGCCAGCCGGAGGAAGCGACACCATCATAGAACTGAGTGACGCAACACAAGTCGGTCAATTAGTGGCACACGTCGTTGCCACTGATAAGGACTCTGGCGATAATGGACACATCACCTATGCAATACTTAGCGGTAATGAAGACGGACGTTTTAGGATCGATTCAAAGACCGGTTTCATTGAATTGGCCAAGTCTCTGCCACAGATGATTGGTAATGGCAATGACGATGCCAATGGCATCTATGGCCAGAACAACAACAACAACAATCGTTTCAATCAGGACCATCACAGAAGTCGAAGCAATAGCAATGGCGGTCATAAGGGGAACAATAAATTTAATTTGGTGATCAGTGCCAGCGATCATGGTAGTCCGCATTCAAAGCAATCGCATTTGAATTTACAAATTCTTGTTCATGGCACAACCAGCAATCCGCCGCGCTTCTTGCAGCATGTCTATCAATTTAACATCTCTGAGAATTTGCCATCAGGAACGCCGGTGTTTAGCGTGGGCGCTAAGTCCTTCAATGGTGGTGAGTGTGAAAGAGATTTTATTTTTTATTTTTTTATTTTATTTTTATATCATGGAATTATCTGTTTGTTAACGTTTAATTAAAGACAAGGTTTTTGGTATAACGATGCATCATGGTATAGGTGAGAATCAGCGTTTGTTGTATTTCAGGTTGAACAAGCACATTTTCAAATAAAAATAATGAGCACTTTAGTCCGGATCCAGGGAGGCCAGGGAATCATTTTTTCTTTTCCGTCCAAAATTTTTCTAAATGAATAAAATAATAAATACTGTCCAAAATTTACCGCTAGCATTACAAAACTGAAATTGAACCTGCTACAATACTTATTTTACATTTTTTAAACAGAAACACTAGTGTATTCGTTCTTGCGTTGCTTCGTTAAAAACTATTTCTATTTCTTCTGCTTTGATTTGATTTGAATTTGAGGCAACTTGTATTTAAAACTTGCTAACACTTCCATAACGAAATATATTTGACAGCTGCCACTCAAGGACTGTAAAAAGTGAAGTTCTAAATTTTTTAATATTATTTTAAAAATGTTAAAAGTTTGAAGGTGAATAAAAAACTGATATCAGAACTCTTTGTGATTTTATAAGGCTCAAAGGCTACTAAAATTTTGTTATATTCTAAAATAAATTCGAAAAAGCACTTAAAAAACTATAAATAAAAATCAGATCTTGTCAAATCCACCCACACTCGACCACACCCACTTTAATATGATGTGTCATTTATAAGACCCGACATCTGAGAGTAATTAAACTGTCCTTTATAATATTTTCAAAGTTTGTATTTCAAAGCTTAAGAAGGGCTTAAATAAAATATGTTTCAGTACATTTTTTCCCTGCCACGCCCACTTTATTAGTAATGCATATTTTTCAACCTAAAAAAATATAAACTCCTGATTTGTTTAAAGATATAAAACTACTACCCTCTGAAAGTTTGTCTGTCAAAACTTTTGAAACTATGAATCCTTGTTACAAATTTGAGAAGAAGCACGGGTCTGCTAGTCATTTTATATAGAATTTTGTTTAAGAAAGTAGGAAAGTTAAAGAAAATTACTGCGAACTAGAGAGCTTTGACTGTACATGAAAAGTTCAACAACAGTGAGTCGCAGCAAAAATAAAACAGACAAAAAAAAATCATATGAGACACAACACGAAATTATTGTTAACATCCAAAGGACTTCATGTTATCTTAAAATGGTCGTTACTTTTTTTTTTTTTTTTTTCTTGTGGTTCGTGCGGTCTTTTCTGTGAGCTCTAACAACAACAACAACAACCAGAAGTAAGAACTTTCTGAGACTTTATTGGGTTCGATTCTCTCGAAGGAAATGGAATCTTTAATTAGCACCTTTTGGTTTCTCGTTGTTGTTTTTGTATTTTTTTGTTTTTCGTTAAGTTTCATTTGCCAAGTTCGTTCTGCATTTTGTCCTTCTTCTTTAGTTTGAATGGTCTTCAAAAGTTACAACTTGAAGGTTTTTCTTTTTCTTCATTTAATTTGCTTGTCGATTAATTTCGTCTTCAAGAGTGTTGTTCATTATTTTCTTTTTTCTTATTCTTTTATATTGATCAATTCTTCAAAAAAATTAAAACAAAAAAAAACAAAAGTGGTAAAATAATCACAGACCCCAACAACAAACAAGAAGAAGAAAAAGAAGAAGAAAGAGACAAAAAAAAACTTACACTACATTGTATTAAGTTGACATAAATCAAAGTTGTAGCTGATTAAGTGTTTGATGTTACTATTTGTTTGATTCTTATTTTCTCGCACTTCACTTTTAACATTCGTCCGTCCGTTGCGTCGGTCGTCTTGCGTCTCCTCGTCCGTCCTCAATCGTGATTGCGTCGTGCGTTGTGCGTTGTTGTCATCATCATCGTGTCGCGTCGTCGTTTTGTGTCTCGTATTATATGTTTCGCCTCACTTTGTCTCCTTCAAACCTCCTTCTTCTTTATCATCATCAATTCGACATCCCATATAAGAGTTGTCTGATGCAACAACAAGTGCTAATTAAAAGACTCTTGAAGCCCTTTTAATTTGATATTAGCCCTGAATTAAAAATGTCTTAAATGTTTTATTGGTCTATACACACTCTTCAATCTGCATACAACAAACCTTCATACACGATGAAGACCGAACAAAAACAAAAAAATAAAGTAAGGTGCGATTTCAAGATCTCACGAGTCGTGCGTCGTCGACGCGTCGGTCGGTATAGAAACAACATGACCGAAGTCAAATGGTGACAAAAATAGTAATTAATCTCACAGATCGTCTTAACTTAACAACATTAAAGATGTGGCCTCTCTATAGAGTAGAAGACTTCTTGCCCAGAAGCCCACGTGTATGTGGGCAGATCGAGCAAGTTCAAAGCCATCTCAACGATCGCGCAATGTGATCAATATAGTTAATGTCCTTAAAGTCCGTTTCCATGTGATCGTGGTGTTAATTTTTGCTTAAAATTGCTAACACGACTTAGTTAGACGAACAAGAGTATTTATCGCCCTTAAATGAGTGTCGACAAGATGACATTCTCTACGGAGCTCTATTTTTAACACTCATTTTGCTTGCAACTTGTTTGACAATTTTTCATACTTGTTGACATAGAACAAGACTTTTAAAAGACACTTTTTTTTGTTGTGTGTTCAAGGACGTTAGTCATTTTACGTGGGAAATAGTTGAAAAGGATTTATGTGCAGTAATTTTTTACTGACGATGAAAATGCAGGAAATACAAAATCAAACAGAACCCTTCAAAATGTCAAATAGTTTCCTTAAGGAAGGATGTTCTTATGCTAGCCTACACCCTTGTCATCCATTTAACATACAAGAACAACTTGACAGTGAATTCTTTTCCACAATACGTATCCTGAAGCTGCTTGAACTCTGATATTGACAATAATTTTTTCTAGCTCACTTAACGACCTACACAATAAACTCCAAACAGAAGTTCAAGCCTGTACGAGTATTGTAGCTTTTATAAAAGTAGACTTGAATGGTACCTTTGTGTGTATGGTATAGAGACTTGATTTTATTTTCTGTCAACTTTAAGGCCGACTTGCTATAAGAATTTATCTTCGTTGTTTTTTTTTCTTAACTTGGCTTATTCTTTTGCATACCAACTTCTTTGGGTTGGTTACAAAGTTAAGACAACGTGTTTTTTTATTGTGTGTCTTTTTTTTAACAGCATCACATATACATACATAGATATACGATTAATGACAGTGGCAAAACAATGAACCAATATTTTATCATCACTGTTCAAATTGAAGGGACAGGTTAAGCTAGCTAGCTATAGTCAAGCCACTCTTGTTCCGCGCGTTGTTGGTTCGTATATGAGTGCCATTTGCAAGTTGCAAGTTTTTCAATGGCCAATCTTTATCTACCTGACTTCTAGGAACAAAGTTGAAGGAAGTTTTGTGAGGAAATTCTATTAAACAGTGTTAAATTATAAGAAAAATAGTAAACAAAAAATGAAGTGAAAAAATGTGCAAAAACACAAGTACAGATTCTTGTGTCCAGATTCTTATATGCATCTTGATCTAGGTGGAGAGTTCCAAAAGAAGATTTCTCATCTGGTACTCACAATTTTCCTTGAAATTAAGTAAAATTTTAAATATTCACGCGAAATCGAGCCTAAAGTCTGATTACTTTACTTAATCATACTGAAATATGGAATGTCGAATTTCACCTAAGATATTTCACTTGGTGGTTTTTTCCTGGGGATTCTTTCTAAGACACGGAAAATTTTTGATGAGCTCAAGTGAAAACTTTCTGATGGTAATATTAAAATTTAAAAAATTTGCATAAACACAATTCGTTTATTAGTTTTTTTTTTTTTGAATTTATTTTTCACCGTGTTTATTTCATTTAAGTGAGAATTTTATGGAGAAAAATAAGAGGCCTATTCAAGACCTATTCAAAAAGGTACTTTTCAACATTTAACTCCCATATCTTCCCGTCCAAATAAGCTTGTGGATCATTGTGGATTCTAGTGGAACCTATTTCGGCAATAACTTTAAATCAAAATAGCACCGAAACAAAGAGGGGAAACTAAAAAAAATTTAATAAGATATAATTTAAAGGTTAATGAAGTGCAGTTAAGGTCCGCTTTACTTTGGAAAGCTTAAAAATGGGAGATTTACAATTCTTAAGTGAAAAATACTTCACAAGTGAACTCTTCGCCTTTTTTATTTTACATTTGTTAAGAACCTGGAAAATCTTATAATTTATTATGAAAGCTTCGCAAATTACACAGTTTTTCACAGGTTCCACATATTCCACAATGGGTTCCACAAGCATGAAGTAGTAAAGCTACAAATTTAAAAATGACCATTTTGAAGAGCACTCATGTAGACTCTCATTTTGACACAATTGTTCCATTTGAAGGCCACTTCTACAATTTTTTGGTTAATACGACAAGTTTTAGCAGAATTGTTACCTCAAAGAGTCGCATCTTTCTAATTAGTACCTCCATTTAACATTGTGACAATTGATGAGTCTTTCGTTTTGAAGACCATCCACTTAAATCAATCCTATTTGAATATTTTTAGACATTTGGCAGTAAAATATTCCATCCAATTGGAAATAGACGAGATGAACTGACCAAATTCCAATTAAACAACACACGACATCAAATGAATATTTCTCAAAAATTTCCTTTAGCGGAATTCAACTTCAGAAACATTCTTTCTATTAAAGTTCCATAATTGGAAACTTGTAGTCCGAATCCGAAAACAGTATTCCTTGTTTAGAAATTATTTTCCACTGCACGTTTTTCACGCTGTCAAACTCACTTCCAAAGCCATCCCATGATAATGTTGCCAACTTATAGCTCGTTATGCAAAAATTCCTATTATAAAGTATTTTACTATAGTTTTGTATATCTTTTTTTTTTTTTTTGCAATAGAAAACTAATCTTTTGAATTTTTTTCCATTTCTTTTGTTTCTTCACACAGCAAATCTAACATATAAAATCCCATTAGGTGTTGCTAATAATCACTTTATTGTGGATACTTATCGTGGTACCGTCAAATCGCAAGGACAATTTGATCGTGAGACCAAAGATGAATACAAGATACCAATCTATGTATTTGAAACGAATCGTGCCCCAAGTGTTGCCATACAACGATCAACAGCAACAACAACAACATCACAAGGAACATCAGCAGCAGCACAATCAACTCATGTCACATCCGTTGCCGAGTCACAACCTCCTCAGCATGGTGAACAATTTGACATTGCAACAATTGTCATTAAAATAACTGACGTTAATGATCATGCACCTGAATTCCATCCGGACTCCTGCTATAGGATGTCAGTGCCAGAAAACAGTGATTTAGCGGTCATTCATACTGTAGTCGCCACTGACTTGGATGAGGGTGCCAATGGTGAAATTGTCTACAGTATAATTGGTGAGTTCATTAGCATTTCATTTTATTATAAATTTCAAAATTCAAAATCATAGAAAACCATTGTAAGAAAAAAAAAATTAACACGAAGAAGAAAAGTGATGCAAGTGAGGAAACCGAAAACCAAAAATGGAATCAAAAACTCTCTTCCTTCCATTGTTTGTTTTTGTTTTTGTTTTTCTTTTTTCGGTGCAAATTTCTCTTGAATTTTTGAAAATATATACATTTATTTATTTTGGTGTATTTTTTTTCTGTTAATTTGCAGGCGGTAACTTGGGAAATAAATTCAGCATCGATATGCATACGGGTGAACTAACAGCACGCTCATTGGATCGTGAACAACATTCACGGTATTCATTGCAAATTCAAGCCCAAGATCGTGGTACACCCATCACATATCAGGGCCTTTGTAATATAACAGTGTCGGTATTGGATCAAAACGACAATGATCCACGTTTTGAACAAACTAAATATATTGCCAATATACCTGAGGATATAGCAATTGGTTCATCGGTATTGAAAGTAACTGCCAATGATGCTGATTGGGATAGAAATGCAAGGATATTATATTCGTTGGCAAATGAAACACAATGGTTGTTTGCTATTGATAATCAAACTGGATTGATAACGGTTGTTGGGTGAGTTTTCATTAATCATATATTTTTTGTAATCCTTAGAATTATTAGAATCCTGTACTACTGTTGTGACAAATGTTTTACCTTTACAAAAAAAACTAACAATCGTCTTAACATTCCTAATTTCAAAAGATGATTTTAATTGAAGACATCTCAAGGCTCGAGTATCTGAACATGTAACCTTTCCAAACGTGTCAACCTTCTGCGTTTCCAAAATCTGCCAAAAATTTGGACAAGATTTCGAATGTAGTTAACTGCAATATTTTTACAACAAGTACAGACTATGGCACATTCTTGAGGTACCCGATACTAATTTCCCATTCTTCTTTCCTAGTGTTTTGTGCTTTAAGATGAATATATTGGTATTAGTCTTTTAACATAATTTGAATAAATGTAACTGATCAAACCTTAAAAATGCACAGCGCACAATTCACAATCCTGAAAGGCTATGTTTGGTTAACAGAGTGCCTTACTTCTTAAGCTATTAACCCCTTAAGTCCTAAAAAATGTACCTTTCCACAACTTGATTTCTGTACTCCTGTTCTTTTCAAACCATAACATCATAAAAAGTTTATAAAAAACTGTACGAACATAGTCCAAATCAAAATTCCCTTCTTTATATCTCAGAAAACAAAAGAGTTGAGGTTCGAAATTTTTTTTTTTTTGGATTGTTTGTTTTGTATTTAAAATAAGAATTCCCTTAAGCACCTTCAATTCCACCCACGATTATTGCAAACTATTATAAAATTATATTCACAGATACCACATCAAATATTTTACTATACCTATCCCCAGCTTAAAGGTAGGAACCCTTTACCTATCCCATGTATACATTTAACTAGACAATTTTGTCCAACATGCGAAAAACCCCGCCTTTAACATCTTATCCGGGTTGCAACGTTTATTTAGTATTTATCTTATGGTTTTAATGTTTTGTTGTTGTTGTTTTTGTTTTTTCCTTTTGTATTTCCTTTAACCCACCCCTTTAGCTAATTTTGAAATGCAATCACTCAGGCTAAAAATTGCACTCTATGTGCAATTATGAATTAAAGACAACATCACGAGTTCTTCTTCATCATCATCATCGTCATAATCATCATCTGAAGGTTCCAGCTTTAGCCCAAGATTGTGGATGCACCAAAACAGAAAAAAGAAGGAACAACACATCGCACACACAAAAGGCAACAAAACACAGAAACTTAACATTGAAGTTGCATTGATCTGACAATGAAAACACAAGGAAGAACGGGAGAGAGAGAAGAAAGACAAAATGAAAGACGAGACGAAAAGAGTATAGATATGATGACGATGATGGTCAAAGAGATGCCTGGTCCGTGTTTAGGAGCAAACCTTTTTGCCATTAAAATTTCAATGTACGATGATGACTTGGATGATGATCTTTCTCTAGAGACTTCTTCTTCCACTTCTCGTCTCGTCTTCTCTTCTTCGTAAGTTCTTGAGATTAGTTGTTGTTGTTGTTTAAGGAAAAACAATGCATTTTTCTGATCTAGTGGAATGTGGGCACGCACACTCAATCTGAGAGTTGTTCCAAGTCGTCTTCCAAGTCAATGCCGAAGACAAACAACAACAAGAACAACAACGACGTGTCCATGGTGTACAATCAATAAAAATTAAAGAAATTGAGTAGGTCGTCACTCTATCCATATATCCTATTCCTCTCCGAAGTATAGCGTAGTTCCTTAGTGGTTCCAAGTCGTCATCTTCTTCGTCTTCGTCATCGTCGTCGTCTTCAATGTTGTTGTTATCTTTGAAAGCCATTGTTCTTAAGGACAGAGCCTCTCGAGGAAAAACTATCGACAACTGATCTGCTGCCATGTTGTTAGGTTGTTTTGGCCTCTGATTGAAATCTTACCAGACACATCCATTTCACTCTCTCACCACCAACCCATCATCATCATCATCATGGACATATCGACATTGCCAATTGGCGGTCATTTTATTCTTTTTCTTCTAAGCCAAGTTAGACAAGCCAAGAAAACGCAAGCAAACAATCATGCAATCGGCACAGAACAGATTGACTCATCCCGTCCGTTCGTCGTTGGTCGTCGGACCTCGTATACCTTCCAAAACCATACCATCATCATCTGATAAAAATTCCATAATGTCTAATGAGCACACAATGCAGCATTCACCACACCGCACAGCACCAGTATTGTTGGCCTGGCCAGTGTGTGTCATGTTTGGTGTCCATGATCACCGTCATCCACCGAACTCAACCGACCCGGAGTAGATACCTACTGTCCAAGCGGCCTTGAGACTTCAGTTTGTCCAACGTGCGCACTTGTTCTTTCGGGACAGTACCAAACATAGCATTGCGCAAAACAACAACAAAACAACAAAAACAAATAAACACACAAAAAAGCCGATCGCCACAAAACAAAAAGCAAAAGTGATATTGCGTGTTGGTCGTCCCCGTGCGTCGTCGTCGTCGTCTGCCATTGTTGTTGCGTTTGTTCTTTTCCCCGTGATATCTTTGCGATATCCTAGTATTTTCCCCATCCGCATTTTCTTTCGCACCGGGTCCGGCTGCGAGGAGGTCTCCTTCTTTTTTTTTTTCCTACTCTACAAATACTCGGGGTTCTGAAGCTTGAACGCGTTTTGGCTTAGGCCTCACGCAGCTATCGGGGAGCGGGACGGGACAGAGCTGGCGGGATAGAATTCATATATGATATCTTGGTTTTTGGTGCGCATTGCGTATGCCCCAACAAACACGATGACGACAAGACACAACCAACCAAACCATCGACAGCAAGCGACCGACGACGACTCTGGAGCTCCCTCTCTATGATTGACTTAGACTTGGAGATATGGAGACTTCTTTAACATCATCAAAGACCACATATCGGATTGTTACTTCTGATTTCTTCTTCTTTTTTGTTTAGTTGTGTATTTTTATTTTAAATTATTTATTCTGTTCGGTTAAATCTATAAATGTTGTCGTCGATTGCCATAAGAATAAATTTCTCCACAGGGGGGTCTCCGATGGTATAATATACAAACGAACACATTCACACACACAACACATACATACACTGGGTATGTATGAATTACTGATAGTTGCTAAAGTTGCACGCGGGGTGCATTGGTAAGTTGTTTGGGCGCGTTCAAGCAGAGTAGGTATATTGATTATTTTGATTTGGATATTTTCTTCTAAAAGAGAATTCTGACACAGTGGTTCAATGTGGGGACAGTTTTCGATTCATTCATTTATGTCATTTTAATGTGTCTGAAATTCGAAATCAAGTATTTTTTGGATGTCAGAGAAGTTAGCGTTTCCGACCGAAAAATCAAAATATTTGAATACAATTTAAAGATTTAAGAAGGTTATCAAGAAAATGGGCGTGTCAGAAGGTGGAAATCGACTATTTTAGTTAAAAATACATTTTTATCTTACTGCAACCCAAATTTGTATTCGAGTTGTACACAAAATTCATAAAAAAACCAAATTTAAGTCAGAATTTTCATACAACTCGGACCACTGTATAAATATTTCCCTACACTACAATCGCACTGTAGGTTCAGGAATCATGGGAAATTTCCAGAACCAATACTGCGATTTTTAAACAATTTAGTTGCAGTCAATTTTTGCTTATTTTTCTCAAAAACAGTGTAAAACAGTGGTCCATAGGTTGATCAAAATTATGTTTTTTTAATTTTAGTCTTTTAAAAAATTTTAAAAATTAATAATGACTTTTTAGAAGTCTACATTTTATTTATTTTGTTAGAATTTGGAAGCAGTATAATGTTTTGTGCCTTTTCTGAATTTACAGTGGACCATTATACTTAGGAATAAAAACACAAAATTAAAAAAAAAAAATTGAAAAATATTTATGAAAATGAATTCGAGCTCAATTTTATGACCTTAGAAGAATGTATAGACAAATTCTTAAGAAAAAGGGGCGTGTCAATTTGTGGAAAATAATATTTTCTCCCGCCATAACTTTTTCGTCATTCTTTTATTTTTACCTAATTTTTTTTTACCTATCTTGTAATTTGTTTTCTCTATTCTGTATTTATTTATTTTAATTAATAACTTTGATACAAGATTTTTGAAGGTTGACAATCTTACAAAAATAGACGAATTTTGGTTTAAATGGGAGTGTCAGTGGGTGGAAGTTTCTACAAATTTTAGTTGTTTGCTTTTGTCTAAAAATATCTTTCAATTTGATAGAAATTCTGAGATGTGAATGATTTTAGTCAAATTTCCCATACAATTTGAACCACTGTAAATGAACTTCCTTCCATCCTAGTGATGGGATCCTAGAACTTCTATACAGTCTGTTGATGATCTTGTTTTAATTTTCTAGTTAATTTTGTTTCAATTTATTTGTTGTTCCTTTTTTTTTTTGATTTTATGTTATTTAAGTTTTTTGTTAATTTTTTGATTTCAACGAAAAATATACAACATCGCTGATAAATGATGTTACAATGTTGGCTATTTTTATTGCTCGTTAAGTTAACGCAATAATTCAAAAGAATTCATTTCTGTTTCTGTTTCTTTTTTTTCTTTTTCTTCTTAATTTTATTTTGTTTTCTTTTTTTATTTCATTTTCTGCAAAAACACACATGCTGGCTTTTTTGAGAGAGAGACTCCTTGTGTCGTGTTGTGTGTCAATGTTAAAGTCAGGGAAGAGGGTTTTGCTGTTGAAATTGTAACAGTGGGGATGCCAATATGAGGCAGCATTTCTCATTCCACAGAATTGTGGCCTATTTTCAGATCAAGATTCAGTCTTGTGTGAGGATTTTTCTGGAGGAAGGAGGAGGAGGGGGGGATAATGTTTAATGCATATAACTACCAACAAAAATATCAGACTTGGTGAAATCGTAGTTAAGTCTTTTTTTACCATCATCATCATTGTCGTTGTTGTTTTTGTTGTAGTTTCTACGCTTTGTTGTCCACTCGCCGGTGAATGTCATAAATCAATCGCTTGTAATCGATACATTGGGAGTTATTTTAATTTTTTTTATCGATTTTTTTTTATGAAAACAAAAAAAAAATTACATATGATTTGTATGGAAGGAGAGCAAAACGGCAACTTTAACAGGAGCAGCATCAGCACCAGCAGCAGCAGAAGAAGTTCAGTTTTAATTGAACAAATTAAATGAGTCTATTAGTCATATTGGCAAAAGCTATTTTTTATTTGTAGGTGTACCTACTCGTATTGAAAATAAAAAAAAAAGTTAAAAATAATATTAATGAATTTATTGCGCATTGAAATGGATAATAATAAAACGAATAATTGATGGTTGTGATAATGAAATAAGTCATTAATCGTTTATAAAGAGTTAATACTTATTTTATTGGGTATTTTGTTGAGAACGATAAGAATTAAAATTTATTTTTTTAAAGAAATTGTAATAATTGTCATGTGCATTGGACTTTAAAGAATCATGTGACAATTGACAGTTCAATGTAAAAACGTTTTTATGAGAAACGAACAATAGACAAAGTAAAACGTATGTGACGGAGTTAACAGCGTTGACAGAAGTTGTCGATACACAAAGAAGCTTAAAGTTTAAATTTCTAGCGTGATGCCAAACGTCAAACTCTATCTGTCAACGTTGACAATTCTCGATTCCATATTAATCGAAACGTCCTTCATCTCTTCATAAAAAAAAGAACACATTTTACCATATAAAACTACATTTTCAGTCATCTGTCAGTGTGACGTTTAAATAAAATGTTCGGTTTACTCTGACAGTTCTGTGATTTTTTTTGGGGAGCGCGTTTGTAGTGTGAATTGAACAGCACTTCACATTTGAGATAAGAATTGGAATATGTATTATTTTTTGACCACAGTTAGTCTTCACGTGATATGATGGCCAGTGTTGCCAATGTAGCGTAATTTTGTTGTGTGCTAGTACACTTTTTCGTAACGACATAAAGGAGGAGTGATTTTTATCTACGACAATGACTGCAATGAGAGTATAATTTTGGACATATTTCTAGTTCGGCTGGTAACGCTGGGAAAATGTTCATGACACTTATCTATAGCAGCGTTGCCAATATATTTTTTTTAATGAACTGAATCTTATATTAGAAATATACTAAAAATGTAATACTTCAAATTTAATTTCGACGGGAACTCTGCTTTGGTAGAGATGTCAATTTATTTTGGAGAACAGAAGAACTGTCAGTGTCAAAGTTAAATAAATAAGTTTTCTCAACTTTTCTTGGAATTTCAAAACGTCGAAGGTTTAAAAACCAGGACAAGAGGTTCAAATTGTACGATAAAACTTTATGACTGTCAAAGCTACTTTTTCAATTTTTTTTTTTTGACAGAAATCTAGATTTTTGTTCCTCATCCATTTAAAAGCTTTTTTTTCTTCTTTGAAGAGAAAATTGAAACCAAAATGCAGACTGAACTTCTATCAATAAAGTGAAATCCGACACATGCCCTTACATATTTTCGAAACCTAAGAAAACAAAGTCCTATTATGGTATTCGATTAATAACACAATTATTACCGGAGTATATTTTTGCCTCTCAAAAATAAATCATTTTTTTGTATCTAGATACTTTTATTCTTCTTCCCAATGAAACAACCCGAACCGAAATGTACACAATAAACCATCATCGATTGTCTTAGCCATAAACTAGAAGAATATTCCGCATGAGTCGACTCGCCTTACAATACCCGAATGCATAACCCTGCCGATTGCCTGTGCTGCGCCTGCGTCTGCCGCTTGAGCAGGGATTGCATCCAATCTGATATTTCCTTCTCTTACAACCCACCCTTTTTTCCCTTGCACTTGTGGTCGACTCCCGTCGTCATCATCATTGTTGAGTCTTTTATAATATGCCTTCAAGCTGAAGACCATAACTCTCGGCCTCTTCTAGTCCTGCATATAGTAGACTCGCAGAGCCTTGAATGCCACCATGGACGTTGGGGCAAGTCCGAAAAACGCCCATACCACAACTCAAGACTTATGCATATTGGAAATGATTTAAACGCATCCCATTTGTCACAACACAAAATGAATGATTCGCCTATGATTCCCCTTCAATGGACTCTTGGTGCTCCTTCCCCTTCTACTTTACATTCGTATTTTTATTTATTTTTGACTTTTCTTTTTTCTCTCTTCTCTTTGCAGTCCCCTGGATCGGGAACGTCAGCACATCTACGACTTTGAGGTTGTGGCCACAGACGACGGACCGTATGACTCACGTTCGCAACGAGTGCCCGTCCAGATCATCGTGGACGACGTCAACGACAACAAGCCAATATTCGACCGCTACCCGTTCCGGACACAGGTGCCGACCCTGAACCAGCCGGGCAAGGCATTGCTCGATGTCAGAGCTACCGACGCGGATCAAGGCATCAACGGTGAGATCTTCTATTCGTTGGTTCAAGATGCGACGGCGAAGAAATTCCGCATCAATCCCAGCACCGGGACGGTGAGTGCCACGCAGAGTTTGGCCAGCGAGAACGGCAAACTGCTGCACTTGAAGGTGAGGGCACAAGATAAGAGCAATCAGCCGCAGAGTTCGATCGGCTTAATTGAGATCCGTGTGGGGGAGCCGCAGTCGGGCAGTCCGGTGCTGCGTTTCCAAAACGATACCTATCATGTGCGGCTGCGCGAGAACACCGCAATTGGTCAGTCTGTCATTCGGGTGAGTGCGGTGCGCAGTGACGGACGACGCCAGAAGATTATTTATTCATTCGGTGCGGGCAACGAGGACGATGCATTCTCGATAGACGCGATCACCGGCGAGATCAAAGTGCGCAACTCCGAACATCTAGATTACGAGAAGTACTCTTGGCCGTCCAGCCAGGCCCAGTCGTCATCCATGGCCTCGTCAAACGGCCGCAGTCTGTTCCACGACGACGATGACATTGCGACTGCGGCCAACAGGAGCAACTCCTTGAACGTGGCTGCGAATAGAACACCAACAACAACACAAGCTGTCAGACGAATGCGTCGAGGCATCACATACGGCAGCAGCAGCAGCAACAGCAACAGCAACGATATGGCAGCGACATCAACAGCGATGGCAGACCACTCCAGTCCGATGCCCAGTGAGATGCGATTAATTTTGGTCGCACATACCGAAGAGACGCCATTGTTGTACGGCTACGCGGAATTGCACATTATCCTGGAGGACGAGAACGACAATGGACCACATTTCACACAGCAACAATACTCGGCAACGGTGTGGGAGGGCAACAGCAAGGGAACACTGGTGGTGCAGGTGCAGGCATTGGACGCGGACGCCGGCTCCAACTCGCGGGTGCTGTATCACATCGTCGATGGCAATCATGACAATGCGTTTGTCATTGAGCCAGCATTCAGTGGTATCGTTAAGACGAATATTGTGCTCGATCGTGAGATACGCGACATCTATAAGCTGAAGGTGATCGCCACCGATGAGGGGGTGCCACAGATGACGGGCACGGCTACCATTCAGGTGCACATTATCGATGTAAATGATAATCAGCCGACTTTTCCGCCGCACAGTGTGATTAGCGTTAGCGAAGGTAAGTCTTGTGCTTTTTGTATTCTTTATTCTTACTCGAGTTACGAGTGCTTCCTCAGAACCAAGGAGTTTTAGATTGGTGCTGACTTTGCTACAACCGATTCCGATTCGATTCGATTCGATTCTAGTCTTCAGAAAAGGTCGTTATAAATATATGCATTGCATATGCAAGACGAGGACTGAGGCTGACTCTGGCTTGGAGATGGTTTATCTCTGTGATTTGATAGGTTGACAATGCAGATATATTATTTAGGTGACACGTCTTGTTGCAGAGTCTCAGTCACCGAGCTCATTGTGTCTCGTGTGTTGCACACAGCAGCGGCTTTAAGTGTTTTGCATAATGATTAGGATTGTTTAATGCAAATGATTAAGGTGCAATTGCAAACTCTAGCTATCGATAGCTTGCTACTCTATGGACAAGTGGGGTCTGTGGAGACTTATAGAGATTTGTTAGGACTTAAAAAGCATTTAGATTTATTGACAGTTGAGGCCTTGAGATTTCAATGTACTTTGATTGTTTTTCTCGATTCATTAAAGTCAGCAAGTCAGCTAAAATGTTTTGTTTTATTCCTTCATGTAGGCATAATGAGGAAGCTGTCAAGTTGACTTGTGTATTCTGTTCTTTGACAGATGTTAGACGATATATTAAATTCTCGTTGTGTTGTAACGCAGTTAGTTGACAGATAATGGCAATGGGTATTGAATTGTTAAAAGCTTTGTAATCACGAAACTCTAATGAGACTTAAGAGTGTTAGCATAAATTTCCAGGATGTCAACTGTCAGATTATAGATAAATTGAACTGTCACTTTGCAGGAGGAATTTTTCTCAGATATAATAGCTTTTATCTCTTAAAACGAGTTGATGAGAGAACATTAGTTTTGACAGTTCCAAAGGAAATGTCACATAAATGTCAAACTCAAAAACCGAAGTCAGCACCCATTTCTTTGAATTGAAACAAACGTCAAAAACCACATGAACTTTCTTCCATCCATATTTCGATCTTTGACCATTACTTTTTTTTCTTCTGTCTTTCTCCAAAACAGGTACCGAACCAGGCAGCGTGATAACAATAATATCTGCCAACGACGTCGACACCTATCCCGAGCTGACATATCGTTTCGCCACTGAAGATGACACCACCAGCAACAGTCACAGTCCCAACCGAGGCCGCAGCCGTAGCCATACATCATTGAGTTCGGCAGCAACAAGATCCACAAGCGGCAGCGTCTCCATCTACGAAGAGAACACTTCCATCTTCGCAATCGATCGTTACAGCGGCAAAGTGATCCTCCGCAAACGACTCGACTACGAGCTGCAACAAGAATACCAATTGGAGATAATTGCATCGGATACAGCACACGAAGCACGCACTACTCTCACCGTTCGTGTCACCGATGAGAACGATAACGCGCCCGCATTTCAGCAGCTAGCCTATTACACCATGCTTCCGGATCAGATGTCATCCAATGGGGATCGGGATATCGAACTGCTTACGGTCAACGCAACTGACATCGACTCCGAGCGCAATGCACTCATTCGGTATAGCATTCATCCGCCGCAAGCGGGCTTCTCCATTCACGAGTCGTCTGGAACTGTCTATGTTAACACTAGTCGCATTAACGCAGCAGTCGGTCGTGATGACATCTATCTGACAATTCTCGCCACTGACTCGGGTACTCCTCCGCAGCAGTCATCGACTATTGTCATGGTGCAAGCGAATGCAAATAGCCAGGGAAGGGCACAATTCCTGCAGACGCAATACCGGACCAGTATTAACGAGGAGGCACCCTTAGGTACAGTGGTGTTGCGGTTATCGCAGGACGTTCTCGATACGGAGCTGACTCAGCATTTGGTGTTCACTATTGTCGCGGGCAACGAGGACGGCACGTTTGAAGTATACCAATCGAGTGCCATCATTCTTGTCCAGGCGTTGGATCGTGAGCGTGTTGATTTGTACAAGCTGCGCTTGATAATGAGCGAGAAGGGAGCTCCATTGCGGGCGGACAACAATTCGTCGGCGATCAACGTGTTTGTCACGGTCGAGGATGCCAATGACAACTCACCGGTGTTTGATTCCGGCGGACAGTATGAGGCGGAAATCAGCGAGTCGGCTCCGCTGCGGTACTCCATAGCGCAATTGCGGGCTGTTGATACGGACTTGGAGAACACTCCGAATTCGGACATTGTATACGATATCACATCGGGCAACGACGAGGGCATGTTCACCGTCGACCTGGTCTCGGGAGTGCTGTTTGTGAACAATCAACTCGACTATGACCGCGGAGCCATGAACTACGAACTGATCGTGCGCGCATGTGACAGTGCAGCTCTGCCACGATGCAGCTTGCAACCATTCGCTATTGCGCTGGTCGATGAAAACGATAACGCTCCACGATTCCCCGTTGCAGAATACATCGAGTTCATTGGCGAAAATGAAGCAGTCGGCACCAGCATTTTCACAGCACGCGCAACCGATCTCGATCGCGGCATCTACGGCAGCCTGAACTACTCCATCGATCAATCGGACCCGCACAGCATGGCTGGCGATGAACTCGTCTATAAACTGTTTCGCGTCGATGCCACTAGTGGAGTCGTCACCTCAAACGCCATATTCGACTATGAGCAAAGAAACCGCTACGACTTTGTGCTGCGCGCCACCGATACTGGCGGCAAGTACGCCACGGTCAAAGTGCGTATCATGATCGACTCGAAGGACGAATACAGTCCTCAGTTCACGGAGAGAACGTACCGCTTTGTGATGTCATCGCCGGCGGAAGAAAACATGCAGCTCGGCTATACCGTGGGCCAAGTTTCGGCCAGTGATCGTGACAAGGGAGCTGACGGACGGGTGGTCTACCAGCTGACCTCTCAGCATGCCTACTTTAAGGTGAATCGAACAACCGGAGCAGTAGTCATCAAGAAGAAGCTCGATGACAACTTCGATGATGGACGCGACATCAGCCTGGTGATCACGGCGAGTTCAGGGCGCCAGGGATCACTCACCAACATGACTGTCGTGGAGATTTCCCTCGATCCGTTGGGCCATCTTAACACAAATGTCGCCAGCAACGTTGGAGCGCCTAGTTCCGGCGGTGGATTCGCTGACTGGGCTCTCGGACTACTGATAGCGTTCCTGCTTGTCATATGTGCGTTTGCCGGAATCTTCCTGTTCTTGCATATGCGGAATCGACGGCACAGACAAGTCTCCAAGCCAAGTCTCAGCACAGAGACGGTGGGCAACACCAACAGCTATGTGGATCCGAGTGCATTCGATACGATACCAATCAGAGGCGGATCGGGAGCCACTGGCAGTGCGGGCCAATTCGCACCACCCAAGTATGACGAGATCCCTCCCTACGGACCACATGCAGCGAGTTCGAATTCTGGAGCAGCCACCACGTCGGAACTCTCGGGCTCCGAACAGTCCGGATCAAGCGGACGTGGCTCGGCGGAAGATGATGGCGAGGATGAGGAGATCCGCATGATCAATGAGGGACCCCTTCATCGGGATCACCATCGAGGCAGCGATGACGGGCGACTGTCAGACATCTCGGTGCAAAACACCCAAGAGTATCTGGCGCGACTGGGCATCGTCGACAACCCCAACACAACGGGTGCGGCGTCAACATCGTCCCGCAGGTGTTCGGAGAGCATCGGTGGCAGCAACAAGGACTCCCATCTCCATCACCCGCTCCCCATAGACTCCCTCCACATGTTCGACGAGGAACCCGGTGGCGAGTCTGACATCACAAATCTCATCTATGCTAAGCTCAACGATGTTAACGGTGGCAGTGACCGAGCCAGCAGTACCGACGAGGCGGCCACAACAGCCGGAAGCATCGGTGCTGCCGTCGATCACGTGATGGGCTTCGGGGATGTTCCAGTCGTCGGCAGCGGGAATGTCGGCCCTTCCATGAACGGCTCCCTGAGTTCCATAGTTCACAGCGAAGAGGAACTCACCGGCAGCTACAACTGGGACTACCTCCTCGACTGGGGTCCGCAATACCAGCCGCTGGCGCACGTTTTCTCCGAGATCGCAAGACTGAAAGACGACACTCTGTCGGTGCATAGCGGCAACAGCGGAGCATCGTCCAGTGCCAAAAGCAAGCAGTCACTGGCGCACTCTGCCAAGCACATTCCACCACCGCTGCTAACAAATGTCGCTCCTCGATCCATCAACGTTCCAGTATTATCTAGCCGGGGGAGTGGCAGCCATCACTCCTCCGTGCCCGCCAACCAATACCTCCTGCCACGATCACCGATTAGTCACGATGCACCCGGCGGTGGTTTCAGCACATCATCGGCGATGTCACCCAGCTTCTCACCATCCCTATCGCCATTAGCGACAAGGTCGCCATCGATATCGCCCCATGTCGTTGGTGGAGTGCCAACCGGCCACCATATGGTTTCCCTGCCACGCCACCAGCCGCAACCCCAGCAACGCAAGAATCTCGACAATGAGATGCGAGTGAGAATGTAATCGTAAGATAAAAAATGTGTGTTTCTCTGTTGAATTTAATAAGCCCCTGTCCCACCTCCACAACCCCTGCCCTCATCATGTCTAGACCCTAAGTTAAGTAGTTAAGAGTGAGGTAACACGAGCTGCCCCTCCCGGCTGTGGTAACAACAAACTTTAAACTATTTAAACAAAAACTGTATAACAACTTAAGATCCATAAGTAGGTATAGTAGTTAAGTTAACTTACGTCATAATCACACTTGTACAGAATCTAACTTTAATCAGTTTGCCATTAAATTTTAGGATTTTAGCCATTAAGATAACAAACCTCATTATTTTTTGTGTGTATTTACATTTTGTCATAAAATGCATTTTCTTTTTTTTTTAATTTAATTTTAATGATCACCAACCCCTCCCACAATGGAAAATAAGTCGTAAAATTGTACATACTGTATCCAAGACTAAAAAGCCAATAAAGACTCTTAAATAGTTGTATATTTAAACAAACGAAAAAAAATCAAAAACAAAAAAATAGTAAATCTTAAAAATATAAAAATCACATTATAAACATTAATTAATCGCCATAAAAATTAATACATATTGTAATTCATAAAATTTCTGCATTTAAAATTTAAAAAAAAAATAAATAAGACTTGCCAAGAATAAAATATTATAACATAAAAATAAAAAATAGTTCTTCCATTAAAAAAAAAATAATTTTATTTTTAACAACAAAATGTATAAAATAGAATTACATACAATAAAAATAGCTAAACAAATTTTGTACAAATTATAAAAAAAAAATTAAATTAAGTTAAAAATAAAAATAAGTCGTAATGTTTTCTTTTTAATATAATTTTTTTTTTTTGTAAAACAAAAAATGTCCACAAATTATAATTTAGTAAAATTATTATTGTCTTTAAATGTTTAGATTTAATTTTTTTATATAAGAACTATACTACTTTTTGTAAAAGTAGTTTTATTAGTTTGTATAAGGAAATTGTATTATTATTATTGAGTAGATATTTTTTAAATTTAAAAAGAAACAAAAACGAACAACGACAACAAATAGGTTGAATAAAATGATGGTTTTATATAAATAGAAAAAAATATTGTGTTTTCTTTAAATTTTTGGAAACTCAACGGACGGAAGCTGCATTTTGTAGAATATATGGTAAGCTTAAAATAAGGTTAAGAATTCGAAGAAAAAAACATTAAAAAAAAGCTTCAAAATCAAGTAAAACAAGTACTGATTTCAATTTCCTAGCTTTTCATTGGGCGCCATTTTAATGAACTAAATGTTTCAAGGTGTAATTTAAAAGATCAGAAATCAAAACTTTAGCTTAATGGAGTTTATTTTATCATTACTGCTGCTCTGAGAACTTAATGCTAATCGTTCAACGTAGGATCTACTAAGGAGCACCGTGTTGGGCGCCACTTTCAGGAATTCAAAATATGAACAAGTTCTGAGGGAATTCAAAAGACAAGGAAGTGGTTAATACAATTAGGGCAACTAAAGACTAGCTAATTGATCTCAAAATTTTGATTCTAATTTATCAACATAAGATTTACTCAAAAGTATCGCATTGGGCGCCATTTAAAGAAATTATATATTACAAGTTTCAGGTGGAATTAAAGAGTAGAGCAGCCAATAATTATGGATTATGAGGCTTTTTGACTTAGGATTTTAATGATATACCTGAAAATGGAAGATATACTCTAGAGCAGTGCATTGGGCGCCATTTCAAAAGAAGAAAAATAAAGAAAACAAATGGATTAAAAAAAGGTTCAAACAAAAAAAGAAAGCCAAATCAACAAAATGAAAGTTACCGACCAATAATCCACAAACAAAAAAAAGAATTTTTCGTATTGTTGTTGTTGTTTTGTCCCGCATGTTGTAAAACACAAAGTCTTACCAATAGAACGTGCCATAGTTTCTTATCCCTGATATTGATCAGATTAAGGACTACACAAACTTTGGTGAAATTCCAGTAGCATTGGACAACAACCAACGATCGACGACGACGACGCACGACAGACAGATCTCATTTGTATATGTTCGAACTTGGAAACATTTGTTTGGTATAGAACTTGAAGAAAATTTGTCTGCCTGTCTTGTCTGTCGTTTGAATTCATTTGAATCATTTTTATTTTTTTTACTCTTCTCCATGTTGTATATGGTTAACTATAGCAACTGTCTTGATCTCTTGAAGCAATCTCTTTTTCAAAGCCACGATCAGTCTACAAAAAAAAAAAAAATTTAAGAAAAAAGCAGAAGCAACCGACGACGACAACGAACCGACACAACCGACCTATCCTCTCACCTAGAGATCTTACAGGTACAAAGTGAGATTGCTCCCAAAACTAAATGGAACTAGAAACCAAAAAAAAAAAAATGAGAAGTAATAAAAAACAATAAAAAAAATATTCCCAGACCTATTCCAGAAGGGGGTCGTAGATGACGACTTCAAATAAACAGTGGGGCAGGATCAAACGAAAATTAAATAAAAAACAATAAAAGTGTTACAATACTCCCACCCTTAGGGTCTTCTTTGTTCCAAAGTTAAAGAATGTAATCAACACTTTTAAACAAAAGAGGACCGAACGCTATAAAACAAGTTACAAGGATGAAGTAGTCCAGTTCTAATTTGAAGTTAAACCGGAGTTTAAGTCCAATTTAGTTAAATGCCACTAGAAGACTAATCTGCCACTTCAAAGTTTTTCATATTTCTTAGCTATATTCCTATTGATTCTACTCTAAAAATAATCTCCTTCTATAAAATCCACATTCATTTACATATTTATAAACTGAACTAATCCTGATTTAATCCAGATTAAATTTAAAAAAAAATACAGTTAACTTGTGAGGACATTTTTAGAATGTTACCTATTATTTGACTGTTTAACCTCTAATCAACCATAATTTCACACTTGAAAACTATGTCTTAGACTATTTTTCTTAGAGAAGGATTAAAGTTAATCCTGTTAATCAACTCAGAGTCAACTGAAGAGATCGCTTTAATCTTCGAGCTTTCTTGGACTTTTTACTTAAAATCGTTTTCTTAAAAACTTAACTAGAGCCTTAATTTAGCTTCGTTTTCACTCACTGGAACCACAAACACTTGACCCCACTGTTCAATCTGGAATTATAGTAAAATATGACCAAAAAACATGCCACAGAGAATTTGCTCTAAAATTAATGAAGGCGTTCTACCTGCAATCCATTTAATTTTTATAAACGATCTCGTCCTAATGCCACTGTGCTAGTACGGCTATTATAAATTACACCCCAGCCTAGCCTATAGCCTGGCCTATGAGTTGTTGAAGAAGAGGGGGGTACCCTTATACTATAAAAGACAGAAACACGAAGAGAGAAGGCGCAGATGAAGAAGCGTGTCGGCAAAATAGTGTTCCAAGACATCAAGAGACAGCTACAATCTAGCCTGATGCGATGGCTGTGCGGTGTGCTGCGATTGTCTAAGTCTGGGCAAAGTGAAGAAGACCAAGTAGGTATTTTGTTTTTCATCGTCTTGCTTCCAGTTCGTCATCATCATTGTCGTCCTCGTCCTCAACACCATCGCCATCCCCATCCTCATAGTCACAAGGAGCCCACAAGGCCGACCGACACAGCGAGCGACAGTATAGGTTAGGTTATAGGAATAGGAATAGGCAAAGGTCTATTCGGACGGACCTTCCTTTCTCATTATTGAGTTTCGAAAAGAACTATTATTAACTTTTATTTCTATTTTTCTGTCCAAAGAACTAAGAACTCTCCAGAAGACGAAGAAGGAGCACTTACATTTGGCAGGACTCGAGCGAGAGAAGAGAGAAATCGTTGCAGAGTCTTGTAAGAAACAAACAGCAGCTCATGAAGCTTATGTCATATAGCGCGGATGTTGGATGTTGGACCACTTGCAGCTGGAACACGTGCATCTCATCCGAGTGGATTCTTCTTCTTCTTGTGGTGCTTCTTTTTTTTTTTTTTTTTGTTATTTTGGTTAGTTACATCTTCAAGTGGGGCATTGAGTTGAGATTGTATTTGAAATGTGGTAGCGCCTGAGAATTTATTGTGCTGTCCATCGCAGCTTTGTTGTGCTGTTCCCATTTCAGCCACCATTGGGAACCATTGCGCCAAACACAAGATGAAGAAGAAGAAGAAGGGCTTTTGGCTATTATTAGTTGTTGTGTCCTGGATGTTTGTGTTGTTTCTGGTTGAAGACTTCTCATTTTGCTGTCTTGACTTTTTTTATATTTTTTTTTTTTTTAGTTTGGATCTTCTGACTTGTGAGAGTAGCTAAACTCGTAGTTGGAAATTGTTTCTAGGTTGAACTGATTATAGGTTTGGAAAAGTGAAAAGAAGATAGGGATTCCAGGTGGTGAAGGGAAGACTTTGGGGTGTTATTGTACACCTATAGTCCAATTGAGTTGAGCAACACTTTGCCAGTTTCTTGGACTAAAAAAAAAATAACAGTGATAGAATTTTTATTATTGATGATTTCGTTTACTCGAGGGTGGCATGAAAATTCTGTTCAAATTAAAAGAAGAATATTTTGTGTTGAATTAAAAATGTTTGTCACGATTTCGTCATTTGTTTTGGTAGAAGAGAAAAATACAAGAAAATTGTCTAAATGATGTTCAAATGAAACAAGAAGTAAAAATAATTCAAGGGTTTAAGAAAAAATTGAAAGCCTTTATTTCTTTAAAAGATTTAAAAGGGGACATTTTTAGGATAGATACTTACTTTTAGCGATCATCTTAATTTTTGAAGAAAATTGCCTTTAAATAGAACCCTTTCAGAATACGTTTGATACAATACTTTTTAAATTCCTTATATTTAAGACTAAGGTGCGCCTTACCTGATATCATATGATTTCAACAAACTCCTTGGCCGCACTTTCAGGAGTGTACTAAAAACCCTCATTTTTGGGTTTGATGTTTTAAACAACTTAAAATAAAAATAAAAAAGAGGCTGGGTTTATTTATATATAAAAAGCCATCAAGTGTCCCCTTGCTGTCTTCAACATTTTGTGGCGCTACAGTTCGTATAGAGTGACTTACAAACTCTCAACCATTCCTGTGTGCGAGTAATGGCAGGGATGGAGGGGACCTACAGTTTTATGCCGAATCCGAACGGCTAAATTTTTGAAAAAGCACTTTTTCATGACAAGAACTACTTTTTGATGATTTTGTAAAAAATATGTCAATTTTATATTCGTCAATATTTTATAATTTAGGTATTGTTGACAAATGCATTAGATAACAAAAATAAAACACAGTTGAAGTGAACATCATTGCTTTTGGTGAAGATACATAATATGTATTTAAGCCGAAAAACTATTTTTCACACTTTTCGGTAAATTTTAGTTTAAGTATTTATTTTTCCTAAAAAATATGTCAATTCGGTATTTTTCAAAATTGTAGCATATATTGATAAAATTATATTTTGTATAAACTTAAATAAATTTGAAGTTAATATCATTGCCCATTCTCGAGATATTCAAGTCAAAAAACATTTTTACCAATTTTTGGTAGTATTTTTGAATTGAATTTTTTTTCAAAATTTTACCACTTGTCAAAAACGTCATTTTACATAATAAACAATTATTTTGAAGGTTATATAATTTTTAGTTCATACATTAGTATATTTCAGTGCCGATTTTTTTTTTTAGTTTTTCAATTTTAAAAATATAACGGTATGTTGAACTATTTTCAAATTTATACTTAATTTGTATCACATTACATTGCATACAATAAAATTTATTTGAAGTCAATGACAATATTCATCCGTTTCTGAGATATTTGCGACAAACTAAAATTTTCACTATTTTGAAATTTTTTTATGAAAGTCCTTTCAGCTTCTTTTGAAGTTATAACATGTCGGACAAAATTTAGCTGAAATCGATATCTCTTCTCTGTCTGTTTCGATCATTCTCAAAGCTGGAGAATTTCAAAAGCATATCGAAACAGTGTTCAGAAATATACATACATACACATAAGTTCCATATTTAGTGTTGGATCTTAAAAACCCTTATTTTTATAATTTGATAGTCGAAATTAAAAAAAAAAAAGTATATAAACCGTTTTACATTTAAATCAGTTCTTTGGTTGTAGATATCATTGAAATTAAAAACTTCCAAACTTTGTCTTTTTGCGTATGCGTCTGTTGTAAGCTGCTTTGTGACACTTTGGAACGAGAATGTTCTTAACGAGAAGATTGAATCCAATTTCTTCTTAAGGCAAAAACTCACTTCCTCTTTGTTTGCCATCTAAGTATGGGACCCCAAAATCTTAGGTAAGAAGTAGAATATTTCTAGAATTTAAGTTTGGCATCATGTCATCAAGTGGTAAACTCATATATTAGCCGTGTTTTATTGATAATTGAAAATACTAGCAAGTAAAATTTTACATGGAAAACAACAACACCTCATTAGTGAACAAAAATAAGCTAATATTTATCCAAAGTATTTTAGTGAAGATAGAGTTTCATCTAGTTTAATGCAGGAGGCATTAAAGAATGTCCGATTTCCATAAAATCAAAACTCAAATATTTGTAGTGTAACTGTGAAACTATAAAAACTGACATTCAAACATAATATTTTCTTTGACTTTAATATAATCGCAATTGATCTCATGTAAACAAAGCATGCATTTATGAAAAAAACCCAAAGTAATGTGGATATGGTATTGAGTAGAATAAGTTGGTATTTATGACTCTGCACTCTGCAGGCAACTTAAAGTAACTTCTCGAAATTTGCATTTAGTATTTCTTTATAATTTTGAATATCTTATTTATTGAATAAAAGAATCTTTACTATATAATAATTTAAATAAAATAGTGAACCACGATTATTCATCTCGTCTTTAAAGTTACCCGAAAATTAGTCCCATAGTTTTCGCTTTTCCATATAAGTCAATGAAATTGAATTGCTTAGGTAGTCAACTTTAGGCTGTTGGCGGTTAATCTAACAACAAAATCAATATATTTTCAAAGTTTTACTGCAAATATAAGTAAGTAAAATTCTAAACCAACTTGGTGTGCATTTTCATGCAAACTTCAACTCAACTAGCATTTTCATTCATTTTCCAAGTCGACCCAACAATTTACATAATTACACATTCTTCAAACATACCCCACGTTATAGAAAAGCTGTTGTTTTTTTGTTTTCTAACTCAAATTGAAGAATTAACTAAAATGTAAATAAGTTATCCAGTAATTTCTTTAACAAGTGAGTTGTATATTTACAACTTTTGTTTGCATTCAATTTTTTTCTATTTTCATATTGACATCAATAATATGACAAATAATGTGGGTACATCAACTTTAGAAAGAGAAATTCAAAGGGAAAAGTGAATACAGACTTTTATTGGTACTCGAATACTATGTTAGGAAAGGATTATCAATAAAACGCGGCTGTTATCTAAATCTAAGAATTACATAAACTACTGAAAATGTTCCAATTCCAGGAAAACACATCAAGCATTCTAATTTTTAAAATTAAGCCGAATGTTTCGACGCTTTGAAGTAAACTTACAATAGAAGTGTTTTATCGGTAATCTTTAGCTAGAGTCTCAAAAAAACACTTATGTAAATCAATTTACAACTCACTGTAAGATCAACTACCCCATAACATTAAGTCGCTCGTCCGAGCAAACAGTAGAAATAAGTTGCAGGCAACTTTAAAATCCAATTGGATAATCGTAGATATAATACCCAGTAAATGACCATCTATTTAGGTATCTACTAAGAATTTAATAAAAACACATTAGTACACAAAATTCACATTTCAAAAGAAACACTAATTAAAAATACTGGGGAAATTTATTTAAGTTGGCTATAGAGAGGAATGTATATCAACTTACTTTGCTTGATGCCGCCATAGGCCAATTATTTTGACAGTTTATTGATGAACATTTCTGTAACATAAATTTAACAGAATTTCGGCACCTTTGAGCTAATTTGGAATAAATATTTTCGTGATTAAGTTATTAAAAACACAATAACTTTCTTATTCAACATGCATTTTGTTTTAACTTTATCAAATTATTGTCTTTCTGCATCTTTTTTTTTTTGTTTTTTGATGAAGTGCAGCTAATATCGCTCAAAATCAGCGCTCCAGAAACACCAAATTTGTAAAATACATACATTTATCTGTATAATCAGAGTGTCCCTCTTCACCCCGCCACCGACCGCCGTCAAAAGAGAAAGAGATTATCTTCGAAAAAATTGTGCGGAACGATAATAAATTCATATCACGATTAAAAGTGCATTAGCTCATTAGCCACATTCATTAGTTTGTCCTCCCTTTTTTTTCTTCTTTTCACAAAAATATTACGAGTACAATATACATGTTGTATAATATATCCCCCCTTTCCCCTCGGAACAAAATTTTAGCATGTTATGGTAAAAAGATGATGATGATGATGATGTCTCCTTGGTTGAGTGCTAATTTAGCCTGCGGGAGGAATACGAAGACAAATGCCATCAAGTAAGCCTTCATTAAAGTCGGCTTCAAATTCTCTTTTTGAAAAAAAAAAGAAAAAACGAAGAAGACAATTTTGAGGAATGAAAAGTTGAAACCACAAAATCTCGTCCTTGGCGGTCATGTAGACTTAGTTTTGACGTACGTTTCCTTTCGTTGATGAAAAAAAACAAAAACCCTGATTTAGCTGAAAATTTGAATGCAATTCAGCTTTTGTGTGTACTGTGTCCTTTGTCTTTGTGAGAAGCTATCCCTGATGGAAACTATATAGGATGGAAGGTATAGCTATATACTCCCCTGCCCTAATGCGATCCTCTTACAAAAAGAGCGAAGGATGCATGTCACACAAAATGTACACACATAAATCAGGCTGCACAATAAAAAAGGTTTGAAGGTGCAGCCAGGCCAGTTACCATTTACCATTTACCAGTTATAAGAAGAAGCTGAACCAAGAAAAAGAAAAAAAAACTCAGCCTTGCTCCTTAATTTTGCATCCTTCTCATGGCTGTCTGTGCTCGTCGCCATTATTGACATGAAATAGGTTTAAGGGGTTCGAGGGAGTTTTGTTGGAAGAAAGCAACAAACAACCGACCAAACAAAAAAAAAAGAACACAAAACTCAGAAAAAGACATCCTTTTTCGCCGGCAATACTCCACCAATCCTACCTATGCCCAGGCAGAGTCCCAGAACAAATGATGCATTCTTTTGGCCCGGCCAAACAACCGGCGGCGGCGGCGGTGGAAGCGAGGCGAGGTGAGGCAAGATGAGGAGTCTCGAAAGCCGAAGCCGAAAGACGAAGAAGAATCGGATCGTGGATTCTATTACAAGAATATCAAATTGCATCGCAAGGAATGGGAACTCTCTTTCTCTCGCTCCTCCGCCAATGGAACTCTAGAAGCAACCCATAAGTAGCCATAGTCATAGCCATCCACCGAGATCCACCATCGAGTGCGCAGCCGATGCCGCAGCCTCAGCCGCAGCCGCATACTCCTACTCCATCTTCATCGTCCTCCGTCGCCGCCGCAGCTCTCTCTCTCTCTCGCTCTGCTGCTCTCTTGTTTGAAAGCAGACATCCCGGTTCAGTGGATTTTATTTGTTTTGATTGTTCCAGACTCTGCTCTTGGCTTTTCCACGGATTGATGATCACTCTCTGGACGCTGGCTGTGTAAGGATGCCTTTCTGTTTGCTTGCTTAGTTATAAATATTCGTATGTCCTGCGTGTCCCATAGCAGCGGACATGGTAGCGTAGCGGCAGCCAACCACCAACATCAACATCATCAACATCAACAACAGCAGCAACAACAACAACAAATAGCATCAACGAACGATCATTATGCCGAAGCTAATTTGTCAAAATTGTTGACTTCTAATTCCAACTGACGTCGAACAAGGCACTGATCATAATGATCGCGATTTGTGATTTTTAGATCCTTAATAATATGTGAAGAGCGGATAAACAATGAAAAACGAGACGAGTTAAAATCTGATGGCTGCTTCGACCATGGACTTGGATAGCGATAGAGCTACGACGAGATCCGAGAGTTGAGGGGAAAGGAACAAAAGGGCACCATCATCGGGGATATTATGTTTTATTATTATATGAGCGGGGAGAATGGGTGATGCGCGGGACATCCGCTGTTAAGTCGTCGTCGTCGTCGGTCAGTCGATCGGTCAGATCGGTCGGGTTGATCAGGGAGATGAGCATCAAAGGGCTGGGCAGAGACAAACCTACGTAAATTGTGTCTGCTAATAGTATCGACAAATTATAGCTATTCATTAAACATGACGAAAAGTAATGAGGATAAATCTTGGGGTTCAATATTGAATTTCGACATGATCGCTGATCTGACTGTACTTCTTTCAATTATCATTTTTACATGTAAAGTTTTTCTCATTTTTATCCAACATCATATGTTTTTCATTTTGATAATTAAAAACATAGAAAACATCGAATGCAAAATTCAAATTGTTGCAAGTAACTAACGACTTGTTGATTGTAAACTAGAAGCCCGGAACAATTTAATAAATTGAATCATGCCCTGTCAAAAAATACATAGAAAATACTTGGAAGAAATTTTGACATAAGTTTTTTAAAGTTCAAGTAACATAGAAAATATTCTTTATACACAACAAAATTTTTGAAGATTGTTTATTTGCTATTTTCGTTAGGATAGTTATTTGTATATAAAAAACATAGAAAACATTGCACGAAATAAATTGTATATGTAAAAAATGTAAACAAATATTTATTACTGATTAAACTTAATCAATATCTACATAAATTAAAATAAAATAAAAAGAACTCCCTCAGAAATGGAAAAATATAGAAAACATAGAATTAACAATTTATAACTGTATAAAATTTTGTTAAAGAAAGACATGATGGAGTTAATACTTTTACTGGTAAACTTTTTCCAGTAATATAATCTGTGGATACGATGTAAATTTATCAAACAAAAATATAAAAAAAAAAACATAGAATACATAGCTTAATTTGATTCAACGTGCCACAACTATAATAATAATTCTATTATTGACTACCTAATCAATTTAAAGAATTAAAAAGATATTCCACTAATTTGACATCGAACTTTGATAGTTTCAAAAAACATAGAATACATTGAAACCGTAAACACAAATATGAGCCTGAAAAAAGTATTGAATCTTAATATTTACTAAGTTTTAACTACATTGCAAAGTGAAAAAATCACAAAAAGTAGAACTAAATTAGAAAAACATAGAAAACATAGCATGAAATCTTTGAAATCATTAGAATTTCAAATTTGTATGTAATAAAGGTTTAAGCTCTATACCGAAGAGTTGTTTCTTGTACATGACTCAGTTTTAGAAAGTGGAAAAAAAAACATAGAAAATCTGACAATCGTATTAGTTTAAAAAATTTCTCACAAAAAGCCACACATAAAAACATTCCGCATGCTCCCATGCATAAAGGTTAAAGGGCCAATACTAAAATGATTGAAATATATTAAACTTCGATTTCATAAAGTACCAACTCAACGATCTCAGTGTGACGTAAGCTTTGGACCACAAGTTGAACTTTATCAACCAAACAATGCCCTTTCATAAGAAATATGTTTAACTTCGGTGCCTATCTGTCTAATGGCTAAACCTTTTTCCGGTCATTCTCATTCAATTTTCATCTTTTGACATTCCTTTTCGGCCATCATAATACCTACCTACCTTTACTAGACTAGGCTAGCGTAATAGGTATATCTGCAGCTTCTATTGTTCCCCAGACCAGACAGACTATAGACCTAAGTTGAACTCATCTCCTTTGGTCTATGCCATAATATTATAATTGACAATCAATGCTGCTTGCGTAACTGCACGGTAACGTGATTTATTACTTCGTTTTAAAGTCAGTCGCCTTTTTTCCTTCAACTAGATTATGATGAAATCTAAACCCCCCTCCTCCATCAACGATTATAGTATCTATAGAGTGAGTTGAGAGTTCTGCACGATTTTTATCTGCACATAAAAATTCATGACTTGTCACATAAAACTCACTCAAACGACAACAACTCAACGACTTCAGGAGGGATTGTAATTGTACTCGTATACAATGTACAGCTATTCTCATACCCGTACCATAATAGCACAACTAGCCCCCTCTAGTAGCTAACTAATCGACGAAAATTAATGACAGTAGTACCAACCTATACTTGTTAGATCTTGTGATTCGCTCCTGTCAAAGTTTCTTGTTGTTGTTCCGCACCAATTTACTCGCGTTCAAATACAAGAACAAAAAATAAAAAAACAAGAGTTGACAAAACTGCCAACAATCAAAGAGATTTCTATGCAAATGACGGACAGTGATTTGACGTGATTTTCCTATAAGCTGCCAATCAGATTTTGTTGTTTTTGTTTTCTTTGCTCACGTTGTTGCCAAAAGCGAAAGTCTATACATATAAAAAGCGCCAGCTATTGTCAATAGTTGTTAAGATAGTTTTTTGACTGATGCCTTGCCTAACAAATACAAAACAACAATCGAGTCTGGCAGGGTTGCAAATTGACATGGCCTCCTTAAGGCTCACACACAATTACCATCAAACAAAAAAAATTGTTAATACTAATTTAACGAACAGAAATTATTATTGTTATAAGGAAAGATGGCAGGGCTTGGTCTCGGACTTGGACTTGGATTTGGTTTTGAGATTTGTGTGGCTGTGTGTGAATGTGAATGATTCCTCAGAAAAATGGCCAAAGTTGAAATTCATCTAAATTAAGATCGCGCTCTGTAATGAGGCAACCACAATCGCCTGCAACACCTTAATAACAATTCCATTAACACTAATGTCTTCATTGGATCTGTCAGTTAATGTGCGATGCAAAGGGGTGATGGGGGGAGGGGGTGTAGAATGGAGAGGAGACGGGATGTGGCTGGTGGATTTCGAATGCGGCACCACAGGATCCGGGAATTGTTTTGTTCGCCCTTTTGAGTAATCTCTGCGTTGTGATTCTTCCCCACTCATTCCCGCCATCATCGTACACTCTTGCGTCTTATGCAGAAATTAACTCTCCAAATGCGAAAATAATTGCTGAAACAAATGATGATCCACTGCCGGCCGTATGGTGCGCAACCGCCACTGCACCGTCTGGTCCGTCCACCCGTCTGTCCATCACCTCTTGTGACCGACACCAGCACCAGAAAATGATGCTGCTGCAGCCAGCTTGGAGTTGTTAGAGTATAGAGCTGCCCTTTGGTGCGGGATTTTGTTTGCGAAACTTCCTGCTGGTTCATCCCGCTTGACGTTCACACCATCCTGCGTCGCATCGTCGTCGTATAGTCGTCGTCGCATCAACTTCGGGCGTCAGTCTTCAGTCGTTTAAGTCCAAGTTCTGAAGTCGGCTCGTCTTATTTATACGCACTTAAGTAAGCCATGAACTTCTTGGTGTGGTGCTGATGATGGAGCTGCAAAATAAAAATGAAGAAATTATAATAAAATAAATAGAATGTCTTCGAAGGGCGAATTAAGTCAGTCAAAAAGTTTTTTTTTTTTTTTTAAATATAATCCCCGAATTTTAAAAAAGGGGGAAAAATGAGAGTTGAGATTGCGATGATGTGCGTTCACATGCATCACTTTGACTCAAACTAATGTATGTCTTTATCTTGATTATTTCGTGGAAAAAATTGTAATAAATGGGATGAAGAATAATTGTGTTGGCATTTGTTTTTTAAATACACACAAACAAAATATAATAAATAACTGTTTTATGGGTAAATAATTGTTTTCTTAAAAAAACAACTAAATCAGGACGAACAAAATGTTTAATGAGAGTAGTTGTTATGAAGTTTTTGAGTAGAATGGAAAATACTTCGAATTCGAAAGATCTTACAGTTTAAGTATTGTTGAGAAGTACTCTAGTCATAATTATAATTGGCAACCTTGCCGATGTGCAACTGTCATGTAATATTTGACTGGCTAATGTCAAACAAGAATAATTAAATCTATAAATCGTTAAATATAGCACCATTATATTTGACGATTGACGTCTCAATCCATTTCTTAATTTGTTTTTGAATTCTGATTGAATTTGAAGTGACAGTTTTTCATCTGATAATGTAATGACAGCCTTATGTCAATGTAAGTTGAAAAACTTAAATGTCATTAGAATCCTTCGTTTAATAATAAAAGAGTTGAAAAGTTTTTGAAATACACAAATTTTAAATGGAATATCGGGTGATTCATCATGAAGTTTGATTTTCAATAGACTTTTTTTGACAGATCACGTGTGACTCTTATCAAACGGCTTTGTCATTTTTGTTCAGTATCGTTTGGCAAAGAATCATGGAAGGACTCATACCACAACAGCCAGCAGCGTCTCAAAATTCTTCGACTGGTTATTTGACAACTCTGACGTAAGGATCTCAAACAGGTGACTTTAATTTGCACAGTATTTTCAGTGAATGGGGGAAAATCCGGTCTCAAGTCTTTAGGAATAAGCAAGCTTCAATTGACGTTTTAGAAGTCATCATTACTCGTCTTATGCGCTTGAACGAGTCGGCCACAATTGAACTTTGCAAATGTATGTATTTTATTATACATTATAAATCAAAACCTCACGATGAAACACCCTTCATATATTTCAAGTTTTGTGAAATTTTATTTTAAGGAGTTTTAAAAATTGGTTTGTGACTTTTGTACTGAAATTTTTGATTTGGAAGTTTAGTTTGTTACACGTCATTTAGCGAGTAGGAAACTTAAACACAGAAGATAGCAGTAACTGAGCTATTTGGAAAGGGAAATCCTTCGATAGAGAATTGGCGCTGTGAGCGTAGAAAATTGGTAATTGCAGAGCTTTGAGGTGTACATGTCAAAAAATCAAAACATGTAAACCGTAATAGCTCAGCAAGAAACGACTTCGGGATGGAAGAAAACAAAAAGCCAACGGGTATAAAACAGAAAATCTTCTAGACAACAAAAATTAATAGTTCGATTATGATGTTTCTTTTGAGAACTCGTAAAGCTGTTAGACGGGCATGATTTTCCAACCCATTGGCATGTCTGTCTTCATACTGAGATATCCGGCTCGAAGGACCAATTCGGATTCGGATTCAGGTCTTTAAATCACTAGGCGTTACTTTTCAGCGAGCTGTCATGCTAAGCAAAAATTTGGTGGAAAGATTTAAATAAAATTACTTTCTCACGTTGGATATTCATTAAAAATTTAGTAAAAAAAATTAGAGCTTCAGCAATCACCATAGAGTTATTATTTCACTAAAATCCCTAAGCTTTCGTCTCTCGTTTATATTCTTCTTTCAAATCTTAACATCACTGCTTCTACAGTTTTTTTCATTTTAACATTCACATCTTCATTTAATAAAGCATATTTGCATAGATTTTCCACTAGGCATAAAACTTCTTTAATCTCATTAAACACAGTCAATAAAACTTAGTTCCAACCTAAAAGCCTCTCACACTTAAACGCATGTACATAAGTAAGTTTTGCAAATATTATTACATATGAAGTGTACTTCTTATATCAAAGATACCGCTATACAGTAAAATGCTAAACACTTAAAACTCCCATATCCATGATTCAACCGCATTATAGGTAAAGACAGACGAAAGCATTAATTTACTTTGCTAAGATCTTCACATCAAAAGAATTAACTTTAGCTCAAAGAAAGAATTAAAGATGATGATGACAGACAAGCCCATTTCATCGTCACAATAACAAAATGTTTATTCTATCTTTGTTTGTGTGTCATGACTTAAGATCTAATGATGTCTTAAGTCGCATGCTACATAAAAAAAATGATTAAAAAAAGAAATTAATACAAATTTTCTTCCACTTTTCATTTTGTATATAACATCACTTAAGTTTGAATTTCTCCACACATAGCTATTATGGTGACTTAAAAGAATTCCAAACCCAACCATATACTCACTTACGTAAATGGCACTTGGATAATGATGTTCATGTTGAAAAACAAGAAAATATTCAATCAACAATATAATTGCAAAATAAATACATCACGTTTTTCCATTCCATAGTTCGATTTAGCTTAAGTATGTGCACCAAGCAAAAATACTTCTCTAGATATAGAAACCAGACGAGACTACATTTTAGAACGCATTCGGATTTATAGTATAGGAAATTCCAAAGTATATAAAGTAATTGAATTGAAAGTTATCTTATTTATAACGAAGAGATTTATTCGATATCATTAAATTGCTTGATTTCGCTTTCTTATGTCACATGACCCAACAGGATAATCTCAGTCTAACTTTATTGGTATATATTTATCAATTTTAATGCCACTTTTATTCTCGTGATACATTCTCTATTTATATGTTATCACTTTCCAATTAGAGGTGAAAGTTATAAGTACACACGTGTGGTTAATAGTGAATGAAGCATGAACAATAAAAAAAAGTGATAGTCCTTTGAAAGTCTTACTCCGGAGAATTGCGTACAGACAAAATAAATAAATTAAAACAGTTATTTAAATCTAAGCCTCTTAAATAGTTTTATTTTCTAACCTCAACCAACAGCTGATATTTTAGGTCAAAATACCAATTTTTAACGATTTAAGTTTTTTTCAAGTTTGTACATCAGCTCTTTTGTTTGAAATTTCATGGCATTTTATATTACAATGTTTTCAACGAATACACGTGACATTTAACTATTATTTGTGCAAAATTGTGTTGAAATAATACCAAATTAGATATGTAACCCCCTCTCACCCTTCTCCGCTTGACTAAAATCGTCAAAAAGGTGCGAGAACTTTCCCAAATTGTATCCAACTAATTTATCAATTAAACGACAGCCAATTGAATTGCATTGCCATTAATTTTCTTCACAAACAAACAAAAAAAATCGAAATAAAATTCCTCAATGTTCCCGGTGACAGATACGCTCAGTCCCAAAAAAATGATAAACCATCAATTAAAAGGGAGATCCTCACAACTCCCTCTTCTGACCACAACGACAACGACGACGCACGATCTTTTTCAACTAACAAGAGCTAAATGTTCAAATCCTCAGATAGAACGCAGGAACCATCAGAAATCGAAGATCGAAAAAAAAACTTAAACTTATTTAAAACCCCAAATTGCATTTACTAATTCCATTGAAATATAAAAATGAGGAAACTCTCAGCTGTACAAAGGATCATCAGTGAAGGTTTTAAAGGTTTGCATTTTGGGCCATTGACACATGATTAATGGGGTGTGGCATGAAATGTCCTGTGTGCTCTCTTTCCAGTTGAACATTGAACATTTTCCTCGACGTCTTCGTCGTCATCATCATCATCATCGTCATCCAAAAAAATCGTGGCTTACAGCAGCAACATAGCTTCCAATCCCAATTCCAATCCCGCAAAACCCAACAACAGCATCAGCATCCCTTAAACACCAAACACGTTTGACCTTCCGACAAGCCCGCTCTGTGTCTGTCTCTCACTGTCGTGTCTAAGTGATTTCGAGATTTTATGTTCTTCCGTCCGAAGTCAGCCAGTCATCCAGCGGCGGAGACCGAAGAGACGCAGAATGCTCGAGGAAGAAGTTTAAATTAAAAGAAATCCTCTGCCGCGAGTAAATACCAAAAAATATCTGCAGTCAGTTGGACTGCACCACCGCAGCACCATCACCATTACCATCAGCATCCAGCAACACCACCTCCACCACACCGATCCGACCGTCGCTGTTCCCGACTCGTATACTCCACCATCATGGGACCTCCGTGGATCATTCGTTATATGCGCGAGCGCGCTCCACAAACTAATATGATTAATTTGCGATCAGATAAAAATCACGCGAATCTCTTTCGCGCCCGTCCCGCCACCTCCGCCTCCACCACCAACAGCCGTTGGCATTGGGCAACCACGTCCCTACCAGATAAAGGTGCCTGCGCGCGTTATAGCCCCCCTCGACCACCTCGCCACCGCCATCGCCACCGCCGCTGCCGATACGCGATGGCCAGTTCTAGAATTAATCATGAATTATGGAAATAAGTCGGTTTATGGGCATGTGGCATTATGTTTAAAGGAGCTACCAGTTTTCCCTGTGAACGGGCTAACTCTGCTCTGATGATGCTCACATCATCTCGCTCTGGGTCGGCGGTGAATTGCTTGGAGAACACTGAGAGGACTATTGCGATCCTGGTCAGGGAATGCGCGCATTTCTCTGGCTCTGCTGGGAATGAACCACTACAAAAAAAAAGGTGAAGAAAAACACTTCTTTTAAATCACTCCCCGTCACATTATAAAATTATTCATCTTTTGTGATCATTGTGTGATCGGTGGTAGATCATTTTGTTTTTTTTTTCATTCCGGAGCAAAAGCTTTTCCGGGGGCCGACCGCAACAATAGAATTTGCATTTTTACCACAATCGTCAGGCCCAAAGGTTGAGACTTGGGCTCTAGCCGTTTGTATTGTGGTTTTGTGACTTAAATAGACAAATTGCTGATGTACCTGCTTCCAAAAGATAAATCGTGCTGGAGCACTTCGTGTTGATCCCTTCTTTCGTTGGCCCGGCCCGGCCCGGAACTTAACTCAACCACTCTAACTCCGACTTTAACTCCAACTCAACTCCAAGCTACTGCTCCAACGCTTTGGCTGATTTACGCCAAAAGAAGGTGGTGAGAATTTTTGTGATAATCTACAGCAAGGGGGGTCTCACTGTGATATAGTCTCCCGTCTCGGGGCTGGCGGACACAGGGTGATTTATAATTTATGCATTTCCAATTGTTTGCGTTATTATTCAGAGTTGGTGGCCTCCTCCTAGACCACCTACACTCACACACTCAGAGTCCTCACCATCACACCAAAAAAGTCAAAGAAAATACATGGCTTCATGACTCGAATTGTGACACCGTCATCGTCAGTCCCGCGCAGGGCAGCAGCGCAGCCAGCGCCAACAAGGCTAATAAAGTATATAAAAATGCATAAGTTGCTTGTTGTTGTGGCTTTGAGATTGATTCAATTTGAAAGATTGATTTATATCTGAATCGCAATACATGGCTAGAGTATTGTATTTGTATCTGTGTTTGTGTTGTGTTCTTTGATCCGAACCGTTTATATATGGGAACGTTGTTTCTTTTAAAAAGGTGGGACGTACAAAGCATGTTTTAAGATAAGAATGAAAAAGTCTTGTAATAAGATTAATTAATTTGAAAAGATTTATTCTATGAGATAGAGTATGGATTATAAAAGGGGTGGTCTGGTATTAGGCAATAATTGGATGCTAAGTCTATACAAGCGTTAAGTCACAATTCAATTCTTCGAATGTTGTACTTAACTCTTCAACAGTAACTTAACCATTTAAAATTGTTCTCAAGGGAAATTTTAGAAATGGTTTTAACTTATATAAGGGTTAAGAACCTTATGCTTCCATTTTGGACAATCTAAATTGGTGGTATTCCTATTTCGACATTGTTCTTGACAAAACAATTCTTTTTTGTATGTCGATTTGTCTTTTGATGGTACCTATTAAAAGAAAAGAAAAGAATAAACTAAAAGCCATCTTAAAGAATACAACCACTTAAGGAAACTTACGATGTACGAATTTCAATTAAAGATCTATGTCGACATTGGTCCACCTTTGACATCTAGCCAACCTACGAAGAAACGATACAAAACTCTTTTGTACTGTACAAAACAAAACAAATCCATGAGAGAAGATGAAGTTTTAGTCTTCCTTGGGGTTGTCCATACAACCGATTGAACAAAAACGATACAACAACAACAACTACAACAACAACAAGAAGAAAAAAAAAAAGAAATCTTCGCGATTCAATCGAATTAATCGCTTTGGCAATTCCGATAAAATTACACAAAACACCAAACGGAACAGCAGAGCACATAACACAAAGTGATGCCAGAAAATGTATGCTCCAAGAGATGGTACTATGATGACGATACGGCGGCGGCGGCGGCGGTCTTGGGCGATGCGCGGCCGAAGCAGGGCAGCGCACTTATAGCTATTTGCGCAATGCATTAAATTCACACATCGCCAATGAATCGAAAGTGTTATTTTGCAGAGTTGAAGGCGCAATGTTGGCGGGGAAGACAACAACAACAACATCACCAAGACTTCGACTCCAAATCCGAGCCGAACCCGAATCGTCATCACCATTGCCATCGCCATCGCCATTGCAATCGCCGCCATCCCCCCGGACTTAAGTGGCATTGACAACACTACTGCCAAACAATTTAAGATCCCTCTCCCCTCTCGGTTCCTCATCGGAGATGTCTGCCGAGGCTTGATGGTCACCAAGCATCAGACTATGATGTTCCCACCAGCAGAACAACATGAAGATCACACTTTAATTGCCCAGAGTACCTACTCGGGCATCATTCTCTTCCCCCTTTACACTCCTCTGGAGGATGGAGGTTATGGTGCGGTATAGTGAAACAGGATCAGTGCGCAATGGAGAGATGGCGACTGCGCGCCTGCGCGGTCACATTGCAATTATTCTTGTGACGGTGGCATAAAACATCCATGGATTGGATTTTTGAAAACAGATCGCTTCTCAGTTGCCAAAGCTAGAGCCAAAGCGGGATGCACCGATTTGCACTGCAACCGCACCAAGAAGCGTAATTAGTTAATGACTTTGATATACGAGAGTGTGGTGCCAGGAATGCTGCTTTAAATCGCGGAGGCTGTCCAATCGAACATCAACAAAGGACGATTTCGATTCTCGAACGATACGCCATACCGCTCGCTCTTGCGCCACAGCATTCATGATGCATCATTAATTCGCCACATTGCAGTCACATCCCTTTTTTTCTGGCACAATTAATGCGACCGATCTGTGTCTGTGTCTGTGTCCGTATGAAGCTAAAAAGTAATTTCCCTATGGCCGCACCTTTGTCTTTAATCCGGATGCGGACAATACCCACTCCTGGAATTACCACCACCTTCATCTGCAACAACAACCAAGACGATGACGGGACGAACTCGTATATACAAAGTCCTAAAACTGATTTAATTAAAAAAAACATCCGTCGAGGTTTTAAATTAAATTCCGTCCTTGTGTAAATTGGTATCGATGTCGCGCGATGTAAATAGCCCGTAGGTTGAAACGTATCTGAATCCGTGTCCAATTTAAACGATTCAACGCAGCCGGTGGTGGATGGCGCAGCGGTCGCCGCAGTTGGTTCCTTACCCGATGCATCGCCGCCGCAGCCGAACGTTACTTATTGAAATTATATAGACACAGCTTAAGGCTTGGCTGAATATTGTGCGCGTTGTCTATGAGACAAGGTGTATACACAATTTCGCAGCATCATCAGTTAAACGACATGACAAGCTGCTGTCCGAACTCAAATTTGACGTATTGACTCGAAAAACATTTTGTGAGTTCTAAGAATCCTCTTCAGCTCGCATAAAATGGATAATTGGAGAATGATATGTCAAACAAGTGATGACTTTGAACGGTTAAAGTTTTTGATCTGCGTCAAAATTGTAACGGTAAATGCGACTACACAAGGCTCAATACATCTGCATTCGTCCTGTATAATACAAGAGTTCATATTTCGTGCGTCAAAAATATGTCTGCATAAGCCTGTGAGAACTTACACATGAGTCAATATGCGTTAAGACTATTCTATATGCGTCAAAAAAAGAAAACATCTAAATGCGTCATTATTTTTTTCTGTATTTACGTCTCCTGATTCTAAATGTGTCTTAAGTCATCTACATGCATCTGCATTTGTTCTTATGCGTCACCAACCGTCGTCGTCGTAATGCGTGAACATGCGTTTGAGTGCGTCTTTATAAATTCTAAGACGTCTGAATCAGTTTGTAGCGTATAATGAGTTTTGTATGCATTTATGGAAGCTATTTCATGTGCCAAAAAAGGTTCTTAATGCGTTGACGTATACGTCAACATGAGTTTAAACTTTTAAACATCTGTGTGCAAGCGTCTAAATCCGTCGCTTCGCTGTGAATAGTTGCACATCTACAAACGTTTTCATACGTTTTACGTAAACAAGCATTTGCATGAGCGTGAAAGCGTCAAAATGAGTTTGAATATGTCTGAATCCGTCAAAATGCGTATTTATGCGTCTGCTGTTGCGTTTTTATCTGTTTACAAAGATCTAAATTCGGCTACATGAATCTGAATGCGTCAGCATGAGTTAGCATGCGTCGTAATCCGTTTGCAAACGTCTATTTCCGGTTGAAGTCGTATTCAGTCTTACTTTTAAATTCATCTTGGACTTTGAAGTATAATCACTTCAGATGCAATATAAAACCATCTTTTTAGGTCACCAGTGCAAAGAATATTAATTGAGAACTCACTTAAAATAAATTACAAAGGAAACATGATGATTTTCCACAAAAGAAATCGAACGGTACATGAGTTGTGTTGAAAAATTCCTTTTTTTTTAAATTTACTGAGCAGTCACATGAGTCAAAAACAAAGTTATTTTTCAAAGGAAATGTAACTTTTCGTTCGGCGTATTATATTCCCAAAAGCAGCAAAGTAAAGGACACAATCGATGGGTGGTGTTGATCCGTCGTTTGATCCCAAAACAAGAAAAAAAAAAATGCTTACACGTAAAATAAAAACTCATCATCGAAAAAGCGTCATAATAAATGAACCCGCATACGCCTATCCTTTCTAAAAAGAAAAGACAGTCCCCAGGTCCCAGGATTTTAGCCATATAGCCAGGGAGGGAAAAGACACACGCAAAAAAAAAAGTAACCTACTCATTGGCCACTGTCAACACATAACCAGATGTGCAATTTATTGTGCCAAACTCAATTATTTAAGAAACGCCCGAAACTGGCCAAAAAAAAAAAACACAAAAACGATTCAAACCCGACCAAAGGGCCAAACCAAAGAGCGTGGTACTCTCAACTCAGCCAAAACCAAAACCAAAACCAAACCAGGAAGGCATCAAGCAAAAATAAAAAATGATTATCGGTGTTTTCGACATTGGACGGGCGAGAAGTAGAAGAAGTGTTTGTTGGAGGAGAAAAGAAAAACGATCCTTACACCAAAAACAATGTCCAACGACACTTTCAATGGCACCATCCTCATTCAATATGGTAAAGACAGCATCAGACTCTCTTGGCAAGATGATGGTGATGATGATGATGGTGATGGTCATGGCCCGAGAAGAAAAGAGTTGTTCTTGGCTTTCCTCGAATCACACCACAAATTTGGTCGCCTTTGCCTGCCTGACGATATGATGGAGTACCAACCGCGTTTCCCCCAGTCCAATCTGGCAGCCACACAGAGGCCCAGGAACCACCAAATACTCTGTATAGGAACGTCATCGTGCGTCGTCGGTCGGTCGAACGACTTTCACATTTCCGCTATGCAGCAGAAATATATCCGCCCGGACCGTTCGTCTGTCGCTGCCACACCGACGACCGACGACGACGGTCGACACCAACCGCATACTGCCAAAAAGTCAATTTATATTTTACCAACAAATTATGCTTTGGCGCGGTCCAACATGTTCCGCGTGCTGCTACAGCAACAGCAACGTCAACGGCAAGGTATGGCTTCGCAGAAGCAGAGTGCACTGGAAGTCACACGTACCGTACATGGGTAATCCTTCGTGGCCCTGCCCAAAAATTCTGGGTTCTTTTTCGAGTGTGGGTTTTTGGCTTCTTCTTCTTTTTTTCGGTTTGGTTTGGTTTGGTTTTTGTTTGCCATCTTTTCTGTGTGATGTCGAGAATCTTCCTTTTTAGCCATCAGCCACAAGTCCAAGTCCAGAGTACAACGACCGCTGGAGTTTATTGTATTCCTTTTCTTCCCCCTTATACAAATATACATACATTTATATTTCTTCGAATGTCACTTGGGCTGGTCCCGAAAATTGTGTAAATTGCAACGACAGTCGGGAGACAAGTTAACACCATCTCATGCCACAGAACGCAACGATTGTATTAACCGACCGTAAAACTAGAGCTGTCATCGGGATGGTGGTGGCGATGGCGATGGGTATATAATACGAGGCGAGGCGACTGGTATACATTTGGTGTGGACCGCTGGACATCTCTTGCTACTTTGCGTTGTGCTATGTCAACAGTAACAACCAACAGCCCAGCCGCCTGGTGACAGTTTGATGAATTAAGATTTTTCGAAATTCCTCCCCAGGTCATTCACCGCACAGCAGAGGCAAGAGGGTTCGAGTAGAGTATCCCGCTTGCTTCTTGTTCACACTCACGTTCTATCACCGCACCGCAGCACCACGCACCGGGGTCAAACTTAAGTACCTCCGTTGCGAGTTGCTAACAACGCAAATTCAATTATCACCTCCAGGGGGTGCCCTCGGAAGGGTCAGAGAGAGGTTTTCATGGCATCCGCACAATGCTCTGTCCAGCCAGCATTGTTCGCGTATGAAGGTCCTTCATGGTCCATGTGCCTCCATGATACCTTCCTCATCTGGAATCAATAATCTCAATATCTGCGTTGTGAAACACGCTGACTCTGAGGGTTTTGAAATTTATTTTCACTCCCATTTCTCGGTCGAAGTCTCGCGGATCGCGGTTAGTCCCTCTCGCGCTCTCTGTACGCTGCTGCTGGAGCGCGCTAATCTTTTGGGTCATCAGTGGTACTGCATTTTGCGGATCTCCCTTCATAACTTATATGAGCTGTTTTTGCGGTTTCTCACTTGAGTGAAATTAAATAACAAAAATAAAAATCCAACACAAAAAAATTAATAATAAAAATGATCAACGGTCCTCTGGTCCTGGTTCAGGTCCAGGTCCAGTCGTCGTCCAGCTAACACAGCGCATCCCTAACAGGAGCAGCAGCCGCAACAACACAGATTTAGCCATATTGACAGGGAATAAAAAAGTGTTAAGCCTTCGGGTATAAATAATCGCAAATGTTCATATTTTACGCGCTGAATGAGCCCATTCTCCCCTCCTTCCGCCTTCCCCAACTGTACAAATTGTATATAAAGAAGACGAATAATTTTCGGACCATGATCATTATGCACTTTGTTCTTAAGGGGAAGGAGGGGAAACTGGATAGGAAGTTGCTGGATGCAAGCCACAAGTTTATATAATAGCGCGAGTAATTTAAAGAAAGGTGGAGGAAGGGAAATTGATTGCTATTGTCACACCTCCACCTTCTTTCGTTCTTATACGATTTGAAGCCTTTTGTGCTAAATTCAGCTCAATTATGCCGATTGCTATATTGAGGTTAAGAACTTTAAAAGAGATTTATTTTATAATTCAAACAGGATTTTATTTCTTCATAAAGAAGTATTTATACAATTTGTAAAAAAAAAAAACTTTCCTTGTCCCTTCAGTTCTATAGACGTTATAATATCCTACATGACACATGAGCTTTCCTTAAAACCATAGCGTTCTGTTTTTCATCTTATTTCTCCGTTAGTAAAATAATACACACAATAATGTACACAGGTTGTCAAAAATTAAGTTGTCAAAATATAAAATTGTTTCTCCATTTTTCCATCGTTACTGCATACAACTTACAGTTTTATCTTCCGTAAGCCTCTGGATCTCAATTCGCCTTTTTTTTCAATTTTGACAGATTGAAGAAAAGTGACATATAAGACACAGATAATCCACATCGAATTCGAAAATGAACACAATAAAACTCTGCCCATTTTTAGACTGTTTTTAATTGAATCAGAGTGGTTTCTTAATTCAAATGACAGCTGTCAAATGCTAAGTAATTTAGTTAACTTTGAAATACTCAAATTTGAATTTTTTTACCGTTCAAAAATACGATCACACGAAATAATAATTTCCCCTATCTATTGTTTTTATTCCAATAAATATTCCTCAACAAGAATTCGCAGTTCAACAAATGGTGAATATGAATGTAAAGGGGCCTTAAAATTTGAATTGACAGTTTGTGAATTTGTATGCAAAAACAAGGTGATCGCAAATTGTTATCCAAGAAGGTAGTTTTGTTTGACATGTTGGTGCAACATTTATTGAATTCTTCTAAGTCTTTCCTGGAATGACTGTTCTGTCATAATTGCTACAAAAAATAATTACATCAAACGTCATTTTCCCATAAGTTAAACTTGGAATCCTATCAAATTAAGGAAGTTCTCTTACTTTGTTATAACCATATGGCAACTACAATCAAGCCTTGTAGGGCTCCAAATTAAATTGCCCTGAAGGCTACAACAGGCGGCAGACTCCAATCGAAATATCAGAGTTGTTCGCTGTACGACTTTATTTAGAAGACCATTGATAAATTTTAAAATCAAATTGAATTGAATGTCCTGAAATCTTATCTTCAAAAAATCCCACATCATCGGGCATCTTTTCGATTGGCATCTTGTCAAATATTATTACAGATGAAATTGTTTCCCTCGATTGTAATCTTTTGGCCCCAAACAACGAAACAGATCTCATCTAATTCCCTTTGAATAACGAGACCGCTCTGCTGATGCGCTCGTAGTATAAAAGTGTGAGATTTCCCATAGGCCAAACGTTTATGGGGGCACAAAAGTAAACAAGCCACGATCACCATTGATCTTCAGTTGCAACAACGAGGATCGAGGAGTTGTGTAGCAGTAGCCAGCACTTCATAATCATCCATAAATTTGCAATAATAAATTTCAGCAACAACGAACGTCGAACCGGCGGACAATGACGGTCGGGATGAGACTCAGAGGGACGACGATCAGATGCAAGTGCCACACACATGCTGCACCGCGCTGCTGCCGATGTGAACTCTTTCGATCAATCGATTGATTACACGACATAACAAAAAGTGAAGAAGACGCCGCGCCAACACCAACACCGCAACACCATTCCCACCGCCATTATGTTCCTTATACCTAAGCGTTCTCGTCCTCGTCATCATCAGGTTCTATCAAAATCCTATCTCTCGTCTGACAGTGTTCGATCAAAAGCAAAGCAGCGAGTGGCGAAACGGCAGCAGGGACTAACTAGCCAAAGACTGGTTCTTCGTCTTCTTCTTCGTCTTCGAGTTCCTCCGCGGCCATCATATTCGTCATCACCATTATCATCATCGCCAGAGCGGCTTATACCGACGACGACCTTCATTTGATAGCCGACACGACCGGACCGGCAAGGAATATCGACGCAGCATATGCGCCTGCGCCTGATGCGCTTGCGCACGCCTAACCATATGGTAATTGCAATCATATAAACGCACCCCGCGGCCAGCGGCTACTGTTCGCGCCGCTCGCAAGCGTGTATTTTCGCTTCGCTGAGGATGCACCCAGGATTCCACTGCCGCCGCCGCAGTAGTCCAGCCAGTGATGAATCCCTGCGATTACTCAGCCAGATTTGTCCTCATTATTCAATATGCGCAGCCATGGCGAGCTCTCTTATTGATTTATCATGGCTCATCGATATGAAGTAACCCGAATCGCACCGCGCTGTCGAAGCAGGTGAGAGACTCCGATTGCGACTGCAACTGAGACTCAGGGACTAGACGACCGACCGCGACGACGACGAAGCCATTATATGCATAGCTATGTGCCTCCAGGTGCGTTTTGCTTCGTTAATGTCAAAATGAACGCTTTAGCTTCACTTCTATGCAAAAACCGATATCAGGCAACAAAATAAAAAATACAAAAAACCATCGAGCACGAGTGTCGGATAATTTGAGGTGTCTATTGATGCTTCGGAATAGATTCAACTAAGTTAACTTAAGTTTGATATTAATGGCCATATCAATGTTTATGTGGTCGTGGGTTTTTTTTTGTGGGTTTTTGGTGTGACTTTTTTCTTTGCCGCCGTGCGGCGCTGATGCCGAACCTTAAAAAACAAAACAAACAAAAAAAAAACTGTTTCCCTCGGCGTCATCGTGAAAAATTCCCTAAATTCTTCATAGGGTAAATTTATGTAGTTGTTCAATTTAACAAACTAAACATTAATGACAGCATGTCGGAAAAAAGAAATAGAAATTTAAGGGATATTCGATATATTTGGGATATTCAAGTCTGTGCGACAGTGACACATGGGATATTATGTTAGATTTTCGACGTAATTGGAGTTTTTGTAAGCTTTTAATATTTGAGATATTAGAGTTAAATGAGGTATTTGAAATATCTGTTTAAAAATTTCTGGGATATTCGCGAAAAATTATCGGCTACGAGATCGCTGTTGTTTTTATAACCCAGAATCTAGAAGATATTCGAGGTATTTAAAAGAAGAGATGAGGAAAAGAAAAAGAAGAAGAGATATTTGAGATTCGACACTTATTTGAGTTAAATCTTGATACATGTCATCAGGAATTTTAGAATTTAGAGGTATTGTCACTTTGTGGGATATTCAAAATAGGTGAGAAATTAAAAAAAAAAAAAAATCGATTAACATTCTGATCCAATTTAGATTTTGTTTATTAAGTCTAAATTGTAGGGTATCTACAAATCCTCTTTCGACAAATCCAAAGTATCCTTATTATGTATTTTTATTTTTTTTAAATCCATAAGCCAGTCCAGGAATGGGGCGCATATGGCAATACCACCTCTAGCTGTGTATCGCGCTCGACGATCAAACAAATATCCAAGCATATGGTAATTATTTATCTAGATGCCATTTGAAGATTAGTTATTCTCCTGGTCTTCTATTTTGGCGGCTGACACTGGTAGTTTTATGTGGCGGTGGAGTTGTGATGTTGAAGTTGATGTTGATGATGGCGCTGCTGCTGCCTGTTGCTGCTTGGCTTTATTTTTCGATTAAAGAGTTCCAGGATTGGATTTTTCTTGCAATTTTCGGTAGTTGTTGTATTATAGTAGTTGCTGCTTGGAGGCAGTTCTTGGTTTTGGTAAATTGAATTGGCAGCAACGATGGTGGTGGTGGCGGGACCCACAGCAAAGACGAATATTTTACCCGCCAAACTACGACTATAGGTATAGCGTATAAAACTATTTGCATGCGAACAAGAATATTATGTAGAGATATGCTCTTGGGCTGTGTTTGCATTGTGTACCTAATTTTGTAGACACACAAAAAAAAATCAAAAAAAAAAATTAAACAAATGATCGAGTGTTGCGAAAATATCAAGGCGCTGTCGTTTTATACACGAACCGAACATACTCGTATACCTACCCGCAGATTGTATGCAGGTGATTACATTGAAGATATTTTTTTATATGAGATAATTGAAATTTAATTTTTGGCATTATATACTTTGAGATACGAGTCTCGAATGTACCTCCCTGATGCCTGCATAGCGTCGTTGATGCAAACATGGTTGTTTGACTCGAAATATCTTTAATCTTTTCTATTTTGTTGTTGTTGTTGTTGTGGAATTATAATTGAAAAGTAGGTAAATTGATGGAAAGACAAAGAAAACTGTATGTCAATTTTTTGTCTCTCTTCAGCTGTCAAAAAACTGAAGTGATGTCATTAACTACTATTGAGGAATGTGATAAAACAATTTGAAGTTTAGATGCAACGAAAAATGTCAAAGGCATTTTGTAGTAAAATAAAAAGCTCTTAGATGAGTACCAGTATCAAGAGGGAGAAATTACAAATTGAAAGACTTCACACAAACTCATGATTTGACAGTTCTATTTTGATAGGAAAGGAGCTAGAGTATTATAAGACTTTAAACACAGTTTAGAAGTACCTACTTCAACTAAAGAAATATTCCTACAAAAATACACACCTTTGACAGGTGACTACGGCCATATATGTAAGTGAAGCCTCATCTGTCAGTCAAATCAGATGATTTTTATATATCAGGCAATTGTCTGGTAATTGTCTATAAATAAAATTTTGATATTTTAATCACATTTAGTCTTGATTAAAATTTGGTTTTCCATTCGCACAGCTGTCAAAAAGTTTCGTTAATCTTTTCGGCCAACAATTTGCGGTTCAAACGAACTTCGATTGTTTTTTAAACCTTTCTAAGTTATAGGTAAACAAACACATCAGATATCCCTGAGTTAAAAATGCCACTTTTGTAAATAGTCCTTAGCAAGTGTCAATCTGTCAAAGATATGAAAATGCAATGATTTTTTTTTTTCAGAACATGAAAAGTTGAAGTATGAAGACACTTCAAATCGAATAAATGTGCAACCACTCTACAACCTGCAACTTTAGTATAAAGAAGAAACTAATTGAGTACCTTTGAAGTTTGAAGAACAGAGTTGTTATACAAAAAAAACTAAAGAAATACAGTCCTTTGTTATTCGTTGCATAAAGCCAGTTTTCAACATTAAAAATGATTAAATGATATAATTCATAGAAATGACATTTGACAATTAAAAAATCGTGTAATCGAGATTAAAGAGTTTTCATAAAATTTTCTATAAATATTCATAAAAATTAACTCTTATATCAATCAATCATTCTATTTGACATAAATATACAATGTCTCATCCAAATGACATTTGATATCCTAATGCAACTTCCAACGCAACTTTTTCCGAGCAAACAATTAACAACCAACGCAACTTTTTCATTCATTACTTTTTATTCTACAAATATTATGATATTTGCATTTGGACTATCATCATAATTATAACCTATAACCAGCTGACAAAGAATGACCATAATTTTAAGTTAATTTCAATTGAATTATTTTTTTTCACACAAAACCTGCGAACATGGCCTACTTCATTAGCATGAACCGACCAACATGTCCCATCGCTTAACTAACTTGTTGCAATGTTCTGCAAAGATTGATGGATGGAGTTGTCTGTATAGTTCGATGCAATTTTTACAAAAAAAAAAACTTCTATTCTTTCCCAACACTTTATTGAGTTCCTGTACATGGAATACATTACAGCAAAACCAAACCCAACCCGATCAAAGTTCAATCTTAGATAAATGTTTGACCTTAAATAGAAGTGTTTCACACCTCTCCTTTTTGGATTGTATAAATAGCTATCAAGATCTACTGTATGACATTGGGCATGAGTATAAGTAGTTGTTGGATGAATAATAATTCAAAATCATTATCGAATAAAGTGAGGTAGACATAGTAAGTAGGATTAGAACCAGAGAGAGAGTTACGTCATTTTTCAACTGACATTTTAGGGTTTTTGCTTTTTCGTAATAAAATAACTTAACTTCATTGATTCAACTTTTCCCTTCAGGGGGTTCATGGCCAGTGAAGTTAAGTTATTTTATTACGAACTCATTCTAATTATTACTTAATATATCTGTCAATTCCAAAGAGGTGGGTGATGTGGCAATGAACCCCCTAAAATTTTGATGTAAATTATTGAAGTTACGACAATTTATAAGGAACACTTTTACGTTATGTTCTCTCATGATGTAGGTAAACCTTTCAATGGTCATTCGACAGGAATATTTCACGAGAGGGAAAACAGTAACTATGGCTGTGATTTACATATCAAATAAACTAACTTAACTCTATTTCCCCTTCAAAATGGCCTCTAAACTTTAAGGTTTGCCAGATTTGTAAATCCATGGAAAAAGTTGTAAAAAAAACATTTAACATTTTTGTAATAAAATGACGTAACTAATATTTATGTCACTAGCTCTCTGTCTAGAAATATTTTCTGTTTATAGAAACAACATTGATAAACTGATCTTATGATAAAATAACATAAATATTAACACACCTTTTTTGGTTCTTGTCGATGAAGTACAACAAATAATATATATTTTTTAATGGAATGTTATTAATTTATGTGAGAATTCGAGATTGGAAAAAATTATCTGATGATGAAAAATACCGATAAGAAAGCTAAGAAGGTAACAGATTAAAGTTTGAACGTATACAAACGATAAATAAAAACTGCAAAAACTTCTAGGTCATGCTTAATGGACATTTAACTTAAAAGCTTACTTTATTTTGCTGTCCTTCGTTGTGTCTTAAGTTGTTAAGTTTAAATGTCAAATTTTGCTTCAAAACTAGAAACTAAAAAAGAAGATTTATTTAGATTGCTCCTGTATTTAGAACTTTTGATCTATTCATGTATTTCTTTAGGGACATATTGTTAAAAGAATTGGTCCTAGCTTGGAATCTTGTGGTACTCCAAGCTGAAATTCTGAAATTTTAGGAAAAGTTCACAGCATACCTACAATTTTTTCCTGTCTCTCTTTCTCTTCCCTTCTTCGCAAAGTAAATTACAAAAAAGGATTGGTCCTAGAGTGGAACTTTGTGGTACTCCAAACTCAAATTTTAGGAAAAGACCACAGTACACGATTTTATCCTGACTCCTTCCCCTCCAATTCGTCGCAAAGTAAATAAGAAAATAGGATTGGTCCTAGAGTGGTACCTTGTGGTACTAAACAGAAACGTTCTACAGTAACAGCACAAGGCCAATATTTGACAACTTTTTTCTTGCCCGATGGTAAAAATGCCTTTTACCCGAAATTTGAATTTAAATCATGACTTAACTTTTGTGAATCTTCAAGACCTCTCTTACATACTCCAAGCACACTCATCCACTTGCCATTGAAATAATCAAATCAATTCCCATCCGATAAATTCCACATGCCCATTGACCAAAAGAAAAGATCAATAAAAAAAAAAGAATTAAAGATCAACCAAAGTAAAAAAATAAAAAAACACAATCGATTTAACAAAGCGCGTTCTTTCTATTTTGCATATAAAATTCCGTACCTTAGCCAAAACACGTCAATAAATTGAAAGACAGTTTAGACCTCTGTGTAGACCTGTTGCTGCTGTGTTGTTCCTTTCTACATAAGGCCATCACTTGCCGCTCTCCTCACCTTCGGAGATCCACCACTTCTGGCAATTTTCCCAATCAAACATAACATAACCAACCGCAGCGAATTACAAGAAGACAACGACGACGACGATGACGATGACGATGACGACTACGACGAAGAAGAAGAATCATCACCAAACGATTCATCCATCCATTGGGACGGGATATATCCTCTCTCCATCCATATCCATATCCAATCCATCCATCCATCGATATCCATCCGTCTCCGCTCAGTGTGTTGTGTGCGGATTGTGGTAGCGGCCATGTTCCATGGAAATCCTTGTGCAACAATGACATGTACTCGTATACCTTGAGTCCAAAGAGACTATGACTTGCCTATGCTGATGCGGGGTTTTGGGGATGTACAATGTACATACGAGTTCTATAAAGGAAGGTAGTATGAAGGTACCTGTGCTATGCATCACCGCGAAGGACTTGGAAAGGTAAAATCAATTTCAATTGTCACCGCCGATCAAAGTGGAGATGTGTCCCCTGGTTAAAGAAAAGATTCACATCATCCACATCCCCGTCCACCTATGTGTTCGAATCTCGAACAACGCCAAGAGACACAAACGCTGAGGAAAAGGAAGATAGCTTCCATTGTCAGCCACCATCGTCGTCGTCGTCGTTCGTCGAACACCAAAGAAAAACGAAAACAAAAAACTCGAGTTCTGATCGGGGGCTCCATATATCCACTATCCACCCCACCCAAAACGACGACAAAACTTCTGAATTCTCCAGCCTCGGCCGGCCTGAGCACAGGGAACAGCACACCGGCCTTAACATGACACTATTTGCATACATCTTAAATCTTAGTCACATCTTCGCCAGACATCACAGCGGTCATGTCAGTTGCTCGAATCTTTGCCCATTATTCTCCGTTTCTCTCCTGCGATATCTCTCAGGGTCTTTGCTAGCCCATAAACCGAGTCAAGCCAAACTAAGCCGAGACCCTTTAGGACAACGACGACGAACGAGGAGACGATGGCGATGAACCGATGGACGGTTCCAAGTTGGAAACGTCATTTGATCGCTTAACATAAACGATCCAGCAATCGAGCCATCCTCATCTCGCAATGACGATGATAATGATGATGATGATGAGGAGGACCATCGATTTGCGCATCATACAATCCTCGCTTCAACCCCCACCGCTCTCCTCCATCGCCATCGCCACTGCAACGCCCGATGATGCTCAGCCAGGGAGAAGCCAATCGTTCGAATTCGGATTGAATGGATGGGACATAAATCCTCTTTCATCAAGTTGTCAAGCTGACAGTCACACACTGCAGTGGCAGAGGACAAAGGAACACAAAAAAAAAAAACAAACTAAAGGGAACAATCGCAACTACATGTATGTACGTTATATGTTCCTTGGTACCAAAAACCAATCGGCAGACACCATGGTCAAGCAAGCTAACCGACCGACCAGCAGCAGCAGAAGCAATGCACTTCCTTCCAAAGTCGAGCTGTTGCATCAGCTTCGGTTTCGACTACGACTCCAGCTTCAACATCCATGCCCAAATGCCCATTGCCCAATGCCCATCGCTCTATGAGAGATTCCAGTATGCAGATATCATTCTGGAAACGAAAAAGAGCGAGAGCAACGCAGGAACTGTACGAGTACAGCGCTGAGCCGCTGACGATGGCGGTGGCGATGACGATGGCGATGATGCCGAGGCGATGACTACCACCACTATGCAGACCCATTGGGCATACTAATGTCGCAAATCTCAGAGATGTCGGTTTAATCTGCGATTAAGATTTAATCATATCAATTTAATAGCTTGCGCAAAATTATCTTTAAAAGACTATTCATCGGCACCGCGCTCCATGGCCAGGCTAACTACTGCCGCTGCTGCTTGCTCTGCCAACTTCGCGTTTCCAATATCAAAACAAAAGCGGAACGCATCTAGGGACTGGAAGAGTCAGTCGAGTCGAGCGAGAGTGGAAGCCCAAGTCCATAGTTGACCCCATGTCTATCGCTTAGCTTTGGTGCGCGGTGGTGACTGTGACGGTGCGCGGGAACAACGGCAGCGATGAAATTTATATCCTCCGGATGGCTATTATTATGCCGAATTGCGATCTATTGACTGAACGGTCGCGGCGGCGGCGACGACAGCGTTAAAGTAGGTATGTCGGCACCATATTCTCTGGGACTGTCGCGCTTCACGTCGCTACCACCGCCGACATCGTCGTCGCTGTCGTCGTTTTGGTTATAGTTGGTGTCGTCGTCGTCGGTGTGGAAGTAGATTCCAGTGATCGTAGGCCATGTTTTGGTTGTAGAATCGTTCGTCGTCGTCCGTCGTCGTCGTTTGTCTTTGGCGCGAAAAGGGCTTCCTTTTCCATTTCGATAAATGTTTAAAAGCGAAAATGAACTCTTATGTCAGTTTGGTTGGTGTTGAGTTATTTATTTGAGTGAGATTCTTTTAGTCGGAGCGAGAATACAGAGACGTTGGCTAAGGGGGGGACATTTAAAAGTGATGCCAGTGGCATGTGAATTCAATTGATTTTTTTTTTTGAATTTGGTATCTAAAGGTATTTCAAAAGAGGATCCATGGAAATCATGTGACCTCTCGCTGATGATGGCATTAAGTCCGGTTAGTGATTAATCGTTCTATATTCTATCGATCTATCTTGAAATTTCTTAGATTAAAGATATTTGCAACATTGTATGATCAGAAAAAAAAAAACTCATCTTCTATCCTCTGTAATCAGTGATCTGATCTCAGAAAGTCTCCATCAGGGAGTTTCTCTAAGTGAATAAAATAGCGAATATTGACATTTCTTAAATGATTCAATGATTCTAATACAAATCACAATTATCATTATTTGCGCCTCTCTCTCTCTCTCTCTCTCTCTCTCTCTCTCTCTCTCTCTCTCTCTCTCTCTCTCTCTCTCTCTCAACGACTATTTGTAAGCTATTCAGAGTCGTCAACTTTAAACCATAACTTTAAACCCAACTTTTAGTAATAACAGCAAAAATAAAATTGATTTGACATTAGGCGACTCAATTTGACATTTCACTATTTTATCTAGCGTTTTACTTAATAAAAATAAAGTCAAAAATTATATCAAAAAAGAGTAGAAGAGAGATAAAATGACAAGATGTCAAAACGAGCATCTAAATACTATTTAATGAAACTATTTGACAGTTGACAGTTGACAGTTGACAGTTGATTACAGTACTGTCCTTAAAAAAAGTTCAAGTTCAAGTTAAGAATATTAAATATTTTGTTAAGAACATGCTAAACGTCTAAGTTCAGCAATTTTATAAATTTAATTTTGACTTTTGAAAACTAGGTATACAAATACGATGTGTCACTCTGGCGTATACGCACTTTTTTTATTTTAAGTTTTTTTATTTATTTTTTACTGAAATATTTCGCAATTCCTACATCGCCATTATGAAAATGTTTAAAATAATTGTTTCGCAAAATTTTGTTTTAATCTTTTGATTATTACTTATAAAATTGTTGCTACGCAAAAATCCTCTTGCACTTTTGTATATCGTAATTTTCTGCTTTGTAAAAAATTAAAAAAATCAAAGTAAATAAATACAAAATAAAGTACATATTGCGATATAATCTTTAGCTAAAATTTAATTCGCATTTAGTTTGCGAACTAATTAAATGCGAAGTAAACACTGCGAAATTATATTTCTTGCAAGACAATATAATTTTAAACAAAAATGGAAAGCAATATGATTGCAGATACAAAATTGCGAAATGATTTTTGCGAAATGAAACAACAACCAAGTTAATGTAACTAAGCACAGTTGAAAGACAAACTGGATGCATTTTAAAATTATCCAAAAACTTTTGTTCTTCTTGTCATATTCTACTGTTAAAAGTTCAAGAATTTAAATGAAGGCATGTAAAATAAATCAATTCTCTCCGAGCTTCGTTGATAGACTGTCTTCAAAAAGTCATATCTTAATTGAATCCCTGACTCATGGTTTTCTATCATTCATTTTATTCAAAAAAAAAAAACAAATGACAGTCAATTCTTATCATTTGTCAATAATATTCAATCACCCACTTATCTCAGACGTCAGACCACACACATGAACTCAACAACAATTTCCGCTCGCGAATAATAATAATAATCGGTCTTGAGTTATTCTTGTTAATTCGCTAACTCTAACAGTCTAACACACACACACATACTCCTAAACCTATAGCTTGTTATGAACTTTCAATTAACGCTTAGAACAAAAACCTTAATGTTTACGGCTTAGACTGTCCATAGTTAGCCCGCGCGGCGGTCTTTAGCCATCTAACACTTGACTGGTGATATAAATCATGGATTTATACCAAGCCATTACCATCAAGAAGTCGGAGAGCGGAGATACCGATCGGAAATTATTATTGGCTTGCCCATGATTGCAGATTTTCACTCTATTAACCGCGCGCGAGAACTGGTGGTGGACTGGTGCCCGCACAGGTGTTTCGGACAGCCTCTGAATTCCATTTCGTATTGGTTTGGTTTGGTTTGTTTTGGCATAGCTTTGGTGGAAGCTTGATATGTCAAAGTCCGGTGTATTTATGCTGCTGGCCAAAGACCAACGACGAGCGTTAATAGGCCAACCAGTTTAAGACTCCTAGGTTAGGTGCTCTCGTTGGACAATCGTCTTACATCGATCTAGTGCCATTTTATACTACATTGTTGTTGTTGTTGTTCTTTTTGACTAAAACTGCAAACTTAACTTTGGATAAGATGCATTTTTAGATAGGAGTACTTAATATGACTTGCGAAATTCACTCTCTGCTCTGACTGGTGACTGGGAATGAGCAGAACCGGGACTGAGGCGGGTGCTTTTGGGTTAAGTTGTCAAATTCCACACTGTCAACTGCGACTTGTTGTTCATTAATATCTCCAGAACACGGAAACGACAAAGACAATTGCTACAACATGGTTCCATAATTCCGGCCTCCCACTCGGGCATCTCTTATGCTTGAGTCTTATGCCTGGGATGCCTGGATAGCTTGTTGGTTGTGGCAGCGCAGCGGCGCGACTGTGTGAATTAAAATCATCACGTATATCAACGCGGTCATATCGTCTTTTGTCGTTCCGTCGTCCTCATCGCCGTCATCGTCATCGTTGGTTGGTTGGTTTTGTTTGTGTGACAGTGGTTGGGAAGAGAGGGAAGATTTGAACAATTAACAGGAATTGCCGTGCGCCTTTTGTAGTCCTTTATACAACCTACATTAGCTGCGGAGCTGTATGCTGCTCTCTCCCGCTAAAGTGATCTCGTGAATCATGTGACAGTGATTTATGAGCGGACATCTTTCATTCATAGCATAATTCCACCTCCTCCTTCAAAAGTTTAAATAAAATTCAACAAATAAAAAAAAAACAAATAAAAACAACAAGGTACAAAATATGAGGGCTAGAGAGCGCGATAGTCGTGACAATACCCAGAGTCCTTTTGTTCCTCCAACCAGCACGACCTTATGTATAACTTGGCACAGCGCGCAAAGGTGTGAATGCAAAATGAGGACGCGATGCGATGCGCTAAGCCAGAGTGTAGAGCTAAATTGAAAACCTTTCAATACAATTTTCCGTCGCTGTTTAGAATCCGCCCCCTCTTCATCGCGCATTACCCTGATGCTATAGTCAATTCATCTGGCCGGCCAAACCGAGCCGTGCGATTAGAATTTCCAAGCGACCTGGAACGGTTTTCAAACAGGGAAACAAGGAACCTAGAGGTACATACATATATTCTGCGAGTTCATTGTTGCAAGGATGATTGGGACTCGGACTGGGACTGGGAGGAGCTGTACCATTGATGGCGCATCTTAAATGAGGCGTTTCAGTTCTCAATGTGATGTGAGTGAATGCATATAGCTGCAAATTTTCCGACTTTTCTGCACTGAATATGAAGCTAATTTTCTTATCCAATAAGACTTTTCTTAAAGAGTGAAAATAAGAAATTGGTATACGAATGCGGAAATTTGTCTTGCAATACATATCTATGTTGAAAGCTGTGCTCGATGTTAGAATTTTGAAAACAATTATAGACGCATTGTGTAACGATGTTTTGCTGTTTTTCTGTTTTGCGCGATTGCGGAAATGCGAACAAAATATTCTGTATGAAATTACCAAAGAAATTGGTATTCTAAAGCAAATGTCAATCAAATATGACAGCTAGCGATCGTTGGTGGATTAGCTCTGCTTTCAAAATGATGACAGCTAATAAATTGGAACATTTTTGATAGAAGAGTGATGAGATAATTTTCTGTTCTGGTCATAGAATCAGGAAATGAATAGTTTATCCATTGGTTCGGGATAGGAAAAGAACATTACCTATTATATAAAAATGTCTCATAGACTAAAATATTAAGCATAAAGTATTGGTGTTGTTACTTACCCAAGTGCTTACGTTAAAAAAAAAAACTGCACATCCGACACAAATTCGAAACATGTTATCGATATTTGACGCAGAAATCTCATCTCTATCAGTCATGGCGTCAAAAAACTTTCATTATTATTTCTTCGTGAAATTGTTCCTCTTACAGCAATAGCAGAACCAGATGTAACAACTTGTAAATTGAGCAGCCTAAATAAGTTCAGACAAATTCAACACATTCAACAACACTTTTGGAAAAGATGGTCTGATGAGTACTTACATCTTCTGCAGCAAAGACTCAAGTGGAAGACTGAGTCCCAAAATCTTAAACCTGATACATTGGTGATTATTAAAGAAGAAAATACTCCTCCGATGCGCTGGAAATTAGGACGTGTGATTGAAACGTTCAAAGGAAAAGATGATAAAGTACGAGTGGCTAATATAAAAACGCAGACTGGAACGTACCAACGAGCAATACATAATCTTTGTCCACTACCAATAGACGAAACGAGCAATAAAGACAAAAATTCAGAGTGTTCCAACCCTAAACCAACGAGAAGCACAAGATCTTTAAGACAAAGAAAGGCAAACAAAATGTCATTGCTGTCGGTTTTACTCTGTGTACTTATCATAATACCTTCATCCGTGTGTGAGGCAGTAACACAGGAGCCAGAAGTAATCACTAAGAAACTTGATGATGGTGTTGGTATATATTTTGAAGATGTTGGCAGAATTCGCACGGTAAACACTTATTGGAAAATATATGTATTCTACAATCTAACAACTTACTGGCAAGAATTCAATGAGCTTAAAGTATATTTCAATAGAATGCAAGATATATGCACAAAAGAAATTGCCATTCAAATGTATTACAAACCAATACTAGAAACATTGCAAAATAGGATCGCGGTTATCGAACATAACAATGAGTTGCTTCGCAATTATCATGCGCCAAAATATGAACGAACCAGAATAGAAAGATCACCTTTAGACATTGTTGGAACTCTGGCACATAGCCTATTTGGCATTCTTGACCAAGAGAGTGCAGACAAAATTCAAGGCCAAATCAACAATGCCTACAAGAATGAAGATCATTTGATTGAACTTTTGAGAAAACAAAGTTCAATTGCAGATGCTACTTCAAATATTTTAAAACGTGATCACATTCAAGTTCAAAATCAGTTTAAGGCTTTAAATGAACACCTCGAAAAGACCGTTAAAATCATCAACGAAAAACAGAAGGCTAACGGAGCAAAACAGAATCTCGGATCATTGACTTCATATCTAATTCTTGTTCTCACGAATTTCGAGCATATACAAGAAATGCTTTTAGATGTTATTTTGGATTTAAATCATGGACACATAAATCCACAACTTATAACACCCAAGCAATTAGGCGAGCAGCTGAAGCTTGTTAGAAGTAATCTACCTTCTTATTTAATATTGCCAGAAGGATCAGTTATTGATATGTATAAAATGTCATCAGTAAAAGGTCGATGCCTAAATGATTCATTCGTATTTGAAATGTTACTGCCACTAACGGATGCTGAAGAATTTCAACTTTTTAATCTTTTAAATGTTCCTATAATTCACAGAAACAAGACTTTTGTAGTGGAAACATCGGCTGAATATCTAGCTGTATCATTACCCAGAGATAGATATTTCCTGTTGAGTAGCTTCGAGCTGGGAGCATGCAAACGGTTGCAATCAACTAATTACATGTGCAACCAAGTACACCCAACAATTATCCAGCAAGGAACTTCAGAAATTTGTGAAATGGCTTTACTAAATCATAAAGAGGAAAGCTTCAACAAATGCACCTTAAAGTCAACAAAGTCACAAAACGTTTGGAAAAGGCTTACATCTTCGAACAGTTGGATTTTTTTCTAATCCATCAAAAGTGTCTGGTCACTTGGTTTGCAGAGATAAAAGCACAGCTATTACTTTATGTGGAAATGGTATTCTGGAATTCAAGAAACCATGTGTGCTTCAACTACCCAACATCGTCATCAAAGGTAAAATTAGTTATGAGAGCAAATTAACATCTCATTTTATTCCTAGCGCCAATGCAAGCAGTTGGAACATAAATAAAGAAACAACATTAAGGACAACAGACGTACCCACTGAAGGAAATCACATTAACCCATCCGAGTTTGAGGATCTTAAGTCCAAAATAAAAGATGTAATGGACAAATCCAAGAATCTGCCTGCCCCCACTGATATCAACTTACATGATTACCATCACTACGGAAGCAGTTTGTTTTTACTGACATGCATGATTGGGATCATCATCGCTTTCTATATTCGAAAAAGAAGACCAACCCCTATGCCCAGAACTTTCGAGGTCAACGTTTAAAATTAAGGCCATAAAGTTAAGTTTAGAGAGTTAAGAACCCTCAAAAGGGGGGAGTATGTTCAAATTTTATTTGAACTATTCTATTACAAGTTGTCTTAAACTCATAAATACCTTTGGTTTGCATTATTGCAACATGAACCCTAATTTTTTCTATTTTTCATTTCAAGTCTGTGACCAGGTGAATTTTTCGTAGCTCACGCTTCTCGTCTTTCAGTGTGTGACCAACTAAAATTTTTGTAGTTCACGCTTCTCGTGTTTAACTTTTCACTTTTGCTATTCACCTGTTCTCACGCTTGGAGTTTGAAGTTCATAGTTGCAATTTTGTATTATGCTTTCATTTGTTCAAGAAAAATTTATTGTTCAATAAAAATCAGTTGTGTACAATTCTTCAAAGTGAATGGTGTTTCATTGCGTTAAAAATATTTTATTAATAATACGATTTTAACAAATTTCTAAACAAATCGAAACATTCGAATTTCGAGAATGTTATGATTTTATGCAGAATAAAACGAGAGAAGTAAATTAGTACATATAACATTAAAAGAACGCGCATCAGCCATTTTGAATCCACATCAGTGTTTGGCCATTAAAAATTTCAGGAAGCCCCACACATCGCAATAACTTTTCTCTCAAACTCGAACTCGCCGTCCGTGTCGTCGCGGTGGCATTGTCGGGGGCTGCATTTTAAATTCAAAACCATACGAAAATTATGGCGCAACTGAAGCCATTCATTGAATACCTCTGCTCTTCCAATATTCGAGATTCAAAGTGATTCTCGCATCCTTGTGATGCTGGAACTGTGCACTGGAAGAGAATACAAACTCAACCAGCCCAAAATATACGTAGATACCGACAATCCAGCTGGGAAGCTTAAATTTATTGCACGTGGAAAAAGTTGTTGTCGCATAGTGGTAGTACCCACCGCCGCCGCAACCGTACTTGTCCTCGTATTTATAGTAGCCAAGCTCCCAGCTAGCGGAAGATGGTACCCGCCGAAGTTGCTTCTTGGTTTTTTCTGTTTGTTTGCTGTTGTTGTTGTATTCCTTTTTATTTCTAAGAAGATAGGCAGAAGGTATATAGAACCTCCGACTCGGACAACTTTGTCCTGCTTGCTCACAATTCCATTGTGATGATATGAATACAGCGCGCCTACTCCAGTTCCAAGTTACATCACCATAAAATATCCGAAGCCATATCCAAGTCTCCTTATCAAGATCTCTCATCGGTTGGGCGATGTTGCAAAGTAGGGGGCCCTCAAAGAAACAACCAGAAGAAGAAGAAGAAACAGTAGAAGGTGATTCTAAGATCCACCATGGGCATATCCCAGGTCCCAGGCCAATGGCATTCTTTGGACAGGGGCACACTAGGACCATCACTTTATACGACTGCTCTCTGAGACGTGGATCAAAGTGATAAAATTTGCAACGACAACATGCGATGGAATAATGATGATGATGACGACAACGCTGGCTGATGCCTGATGCCATGATGCATCGCATGAGGGGCGGTGACTTCGACTTTCGTCGTTCGGTTCGACGTTCGACTTAGACTTCACAATGCGACACACTCGCGGTCGCGGTGAAATTGATGGTGATCATGATGACGACAATGATGACGGCGATGGTAAAGATATCTTCCAAATCCAAAGCTACCGCAAGTCCGCAACCGCCACCACTCACCAGTCACTACCACTCACAATACCGATAACCGCCCGCCACCACCGTCGAATAGCGTCGCGTCACATCACTTCGTTTGGGATATGCGAAAAGGTTCCCCTAATGATGCCATAAAAATATACAATTAGTCATTGGTTCTCTATGCACAATGTTCTTGAGCGAGGAGCACCGGTAAAGCTTGTCTTCTTGTGATGGTGACTTGGGTGTATGACTTCTAGCCCACCATATGGCTTCCGGATTCGTTGACTTACAGCAACTTAGGTATACACACAAATCCTCGGCGCATTTCGCTTCACAAACATTTTTATTTGACAGACAAAAAAAAACGCAATGAATCGCTGAAAAACAAGCGCGACAAACATGGCGATGACACTTGGAATTAATCATGCCCCGGTTGGGCGGTTGGGGAAATGATGAATGCTCGCTTACAGAAGTCTGCGGCTAGAATCTGCCGCAGGAACTTTCAACCGCAACTTAATCAGATCGCAAGGCGAATTTCAAAGTGGATTTGGATGTGGATGTAAATATGGATGTGATGATGATGATGATCACGTCATCATTAAAAATGCATCCCGCCCGAAGCCCGATGCACATTTGATTGTTATTCGCCATCGCCATATCGCTGTCAACAAGAAGATGCAATGCGGATGCTATGTTGTTGAGGGGAGATGAATGGACGAGCGCGTATGGAAAATGGTTAATTCCATTAGCGCGGTTGACGAAATTCAATGCTGCCGCGCATCAGTGACACGTATTGCTGTGTGGGCAGAGCAGCACAACAAGATTCTCATCAAAAATTGTTTTTGTTTCTTTGTTTTTTCTGCTTAAACAGAAAACGTTTCGCAGCAAAGAAACGAACGGGAAGACAGCATGACAATGAGTTTTTGGCTTATTTATGGCATTGACCAAGTTGTCACGCGGCTCAAAGTCTACTATCGCCTCTTCTTTTGCTTCTTAACGGCCTCACAAGATATATGGACTCGAACTCGATTGTATTCAAATTCAAGATCGACATCAAGTCTCAAGACAGTTTTGATTCGATTTAATGAAGCGTTTTGAAACCAATCATCGTTAGAACCATCTCGGAGAAAAGTAAAGTGAAATGCAGTTTTTAACCTTTGAAAGAAATAAAGTCTACTGTTTTTAAACTGTTGACAAGTTTTCACGCCTAGATGTCGTCTTTTCTAAGAGTCACAAAACGAGAAGTCCCTCAGGGTAGTCACTTACGGCCACTTCTTTTAAAGAGTTTGATTAATTACAAACGAAGAAGAATATTGTTCAAGGGGGAAGAGCATGAGTTGAGGGAAGTTTTTCAAATAATTTTAACTCACCAACGCATTTCATCAAAAGTAGATTTATTAATAGAATCAAACCATCATGTTCTGACTTCGCAATCGAGAACTAAAACTGTCCATTCAATTGTTCATCACATTCATTGCACACATTCCCTTGTGACCAATCATCGGGATTCAGCTATGCAAATATCTGCTATGAAAAATGTCAACAACTTTTAAAAATAGACCTCCTTCAATTTGCAGCAGCAATACGACCGACGACGACGAACGACGACATTGATACAACGCACCATATAGACCTTCGTTACCGAACGTCCAGCTACACAAGCGGAGCGGCGCGCCACCGCAACACACTGACAGACGCGACGCGACGCGACAGACAGACGAACGATTGTGGACGTGGGCAAGGACGATTGTCGCTGTGGTCAGAGACTCTTAATAAATTAATCAGAAAATGTTTGTAATGACATTTTGAGCAATCATCGCAACAAAATCGAAGGAATAACTTTGAAATTATTGAGCTATGTGCCGAATGATTGCTGGACTCCATCCCAGCAGCAGCCGAACCACCCCTCCTTCCCAGATTTTGTGATTTCTTTGGTGAAAGGCAAGCGGGCGGCCAAATGGTCGACCCTGCCGGCATTCGACCACGGCCAGCAGCAGCACCAGGGGCAGAGACAAAATGCACATTTCACGAAATTGACAACATAAAGATTTGTCTTCATCGTTGAGATAATTTATTTCGCGTACTTGTGTGCACACGGCTAATGCGCGAATCCTGGAATCCCTTCGCAGTTCACACCCTCCCGCACCACTCTCCTTGGTCGAAGAAAAAAAAAAAAGGAGAAGTGAACCTTGAAATAGACAACTACAACCGCATGAGCAAAAGAACGCGGTCGTCGTTGTCGCTGTCGCATCAACCGCAATGAAGATGAAAGCAAAACCAAACTCCTGTGGCATCAGTATAGAGTATGCATTCTCAGCTCAACTTATAGGTCTCTCTAAAGTCTGGACGCTTCTGCTTGCTGGTAACAATTGCCAGAAGGCACCAGTACCAGAGTACGAGTATGCAGAAGCAGTTCTAGCAAACAACAACAAATAATTTTATAGCCATCTTGAGAGATATTTCCTTTGTCCTGTCACCAAAAAACCACTTTGCATACATAAATTCATCTCAAGGAGGCACTTGAGGTTGCGCAGGCAGAAAAGCGGGCATCTCCACATCCTCATCCTCGTCGTTGTCGTCGTCCTCGATCCTCATATATGCGTCCAATGAAAGGGAACTTTGCGCTATTGCTACTGGTCCTACGGGCTATGTATCGCTATGTAGAGGTACAATTGAAGATGCTGCTGCTGTTCATCACAGTGCCAGTGTCGCGTATCCCATATTCGTCGTCGACGTCGTCGTCGACTTCTTCGTCCTTACTTCTTTCGTTTTGTGTTCGTTACCTTTTAAGAGGATCCGAAGCTGGCTCGCGCGGGTACTAGTAGCGCAACGAATCAGAGTAAGCATCACAGACGCGGGACAACCCTTTAAACGGTCTTACCTAACCTACGAGTACGACGACTACGACGACGACGTATGCAAAATAGTCCTTTGTACACTGTACAGTTTCAAAGTTCATCCATAAACACCGTCTTAGCGTTGTCGTTTGTCTCTTCTTTAGCTGCACTGCACTGCTGCAGCAGTCTATACTGGAGCCAGTCTTCGTCCTGGCCTCGGCTGTTTCTGGATCTTTGACAGTTGTGTCGGAAACGGGGAGACGGACATTTGCAAGGAGCATTTGTTCTTCAGCGAGTTCTGACTCTGCCATATGAGCTCTGCAGCGAAAAGAGGTCGGCTAGTTTGGTATTGGTATACCCATGGTACGAGTCCCTATGCAGTATTTCGTTCGTTCGTTCGTCGCATTGTCGACGCTCCGCCGCCGATGTCATTACGATAAAAATAAATTTCGCCTTTGCTGCCATGTCAATTGTTACTTAAGAGGGAACAAAAAGCCGCAATTTAGCCGCCGCCGAGGACGAGGAGAGCCGAGGGAATGTTTTGTTTATGTGTGTGGTTTTCCCATGAGATTACTTGTGTATGCATATGCACAGCAGCGTTAAGCATCATTGCTGCCGCCGCGCGCCGCCGGCCGGAGGGAGAGCTCTAGCTAGTTTGTATATAGTCCTTTTAAAGTGGACAAACTTGCAAGGTGATTCATTATTTGTTTATAGGAGAATATTTGAATCAAATTAGATACAAAGGAAAAAGCTACTGAATTCGAGTTCAGGATTTGCTCCACAAAGCCTCTAGCACAAATTGTCAATATGCACGTCTTTCCAAGAGCTAAACGATGAAAGGAAGAAGGTTCTTCTTAGTTCTTCATCAAAATAAAAAAATGAACCATAGAATTTCTTGTGGTATATGCAGTTTAGTCCAGTTCAGCAAAACAGATAAAAGTTAAATAGAACTGGCCCTAAGATGCTACCTTGAGGCACTCCATTTAAGCAACACTTTAAGACCATGATGTGTCTTTTTGATTAGGTAATTAAAAATGTATGTCAAATGGTTAAAAGAAATTGGGAAGTCAGAAAAATAGTGGGATCAAGATGATAAGATGGAACGTCAAAATAAGTCATCTCAAAAGAGTTCAATGTAACATCATCCAATAACATAACTGAGTACAGGTATTTTTTAAAGGAAATTTCTTCTAAAATTCCTACTCTTTAAACACGGTCAAAAATGTCTACTATCAATGTCAAGAAAAATATACATATATTTTAAACTTATAACTAAAATTCGAACTTCCTTACCGACAATTAACAATTTCAATCAAATGATCTCATACAAATAATAAACCTACCTGCCACAAACAAACAAAAAAAGTATTTCCAAAGAATTTACAACATATTAACAACTTAATACAAGATATTTTATATTTATGACATAGTCACGGTCGTCCATAGATAGAACGTTATTTTTTATTGAAAACGTTTAGTATTTTAATTCTTCACATCATTCAACGTGTCAAATTAATTTTTTGACAGCACCAGCTTAATCTTACGAGACGAATAGTCATTGTGTCGTACGATATTACTGCGCAAGTATATCTAAACTAAACTGCCATCATAATTAAATGCAGAAAAATGTTTTGAACATTTTTTGACTTGCAATCGAACACGAACTGTGTCACCTATTTGTTGCCGAAGCCATTTGTCAAGCCACACTTAGACACTTTGTCTACAGGTAGTTGCAACTCGAATTTGCTTTCTCTTCGCCGCAGCCACCGCCGCTACACTGCGCAGCGCATATAAATACAACTGCACCAACGTCAAAACAATTAAGCTCACATGTTATGAGTTGTAAGACACGGCAAACGCCTCCAAGGCATCACCTAGCTTGGCTTCAGACAACAATGGTGATTAATTCCATAGTAAAGCGCGCAGCTCTTCGACAAAAGTTAACAACTGCTATAGCAGGCTCTATATACGCTGCGCCCGCTGAAGTACCTTTGCAGCATGCAATGCATTGCTAAGCCAGCCAGCGACTGCTATTGGGACTGTGACTGGGGCTATCTGCTTATAGTTCCCAGTGAGCGAACCACCACACCACACCGACTCCAGTTGTTGGAGTTAGTATAATTGCAATTTGTGATGTTAATTAAAATAAAATATTTAACAATTCAGTCAACAGCTCTTGCGGCGCGCGGTGTTCGGCGGCAGGCCCAGAACCCCGAGCTGCTACTTAGATTGGCGCGCGGTCCACATAAATTAATTGAAACGACATTGCCGATAGTAGGAGGTCGCCATTAGAATAAAATGCATTTCGCTGTCGATTAGTCTCTGCGTCATATCAATGCTCCGACGCCGCCGCCGCCGAGCGCCGCACCATAACCGCCACAGAACCAAACGAACTCGACCGGCTGCGGCTGGGCCCTGAGACTCTCTCAGCTGCTGTTGTTTGCATATTATCTGGATGCAGTGTGAGGGCGAACGATTTGTGGCCCTGGACCAGGGAGGAATGTTGATCCATTAGCCAAGTCAGCAGGAGACACACATGGCTACAATTTGTCTGATCTCGCAAGAGCTTTCCAAGTTCCCACAAAATGCCAAACGGCACAAACGGCAATCGGGCCACAGAGCTCCACCTACTGCCATCTCGCCACCTGCAGTGGACTCTTTCTGCGCAGTGCGAAAGAAAACTGTTCTGTGGCACCGGCTCTGGAACTGGGAAGAGGTCATTTTTTAAAAATGGCGTCCATAAATATCATCCGCTAATTAAATGGGTGTGTGTAACAATTCCATCAGACCGATGCACGCAACCATGACTGAGAAATGAGCCCCGGCTAACATTGGACGAGAAACTGTCCATGTCCATCGGCCAGGCGGTTGGGGATTGGGGTTCAATGGGATTTGATTACGTGAAGTCACCACACCATCATCATCATCATCATCACATTCTCATTCCCGATTCCAATGCTATGGTTCAGTTGTGTTGCTCTTGAACCAGCCTCTTGCGCCAGGACTTCCATTTTTTCGCACACACTTAGTGCAGCCGATGCGTAATGTGGCAAAGAATGAATTTACAAAGAAGCCCACATGATGATGATGACCATGCGGCGATAGTGATGGTGATGGTGATGAGCAAAATAATATGCATATGTGCGGAAGATGTTATGTGCACAGGTTATACTGGTCACCCATTAGCTGGAACACTTTAGGTACGCCATTGCCATTGCCATGGCCGTGTTAAAGTCGAAGCCGGTGCCGCAGTCGATGCGAACCGCTGCGGAAGAACCTGCACCAACCAGATGACTTGGTTTGGTTTTTCTGTTCTTTCGGTAAGTACGAGTATTTAGTGTGCTCTGTTTTTGCTGAAAGAACGCAAACGACAAACTGCGACGGACAACACTCTGGTATTCCTTGTTCTCCGTTGGGAGAGCGAGCCCCAGCAGCGTGCTGCAACCAGCCCAACGCTGCACTGAGACTGCGAGGGCTCAGCCTTTGCTTGTATGCGGTTTGGAAAATATATTTGCATCCTTGTGGAAGTTCATGCGGAATTTTCAGATGGATGCACATGAGTGCACATACATAATTAGTTTCACTTTTAAATATGGCTGCAGGTTGCAAGTTCATTAACTGTTATCTTGTATAATGGGTGGATCATGTTTTAACTGTTGTCTTTTGATGTCGACATTTTTATTTTTGTGATATCGTTGAGTTTTTTTGTTGCGAGTTTTATTTTTTGTTTAAGTATTCAACAGGAGCCATCGGGAATGCAGATTTGAAGTTCATTTAAGATAAGCGGATGTTAACATTGTTTGGTGGATATAAGAAACCATTTTGTGTGTGAACAGACTTCACAGAAAAATTTTTAATTTTGAAGATCTGCTAAAAAGGATGTTTATTCTGTCCAACAACAACTCAACGTATTGAATTAGTTTTGACGTTTTTTCGTTGAGTCCTGAAGTAACCCAACAAACGTCGGTTTTTCAAACCGTCAACTGAAAACTAAAAAATACAAAATTTTTCATAATATCATATTCTAAGTTTTTTTTCTTAAATTCTGGGTAGCATTCAACGAACAAAGCTATTTCCATTCCAATTAATTTAAATTTATTTTTCTCTGGATAGAGCTTTAGTTGCCGATAACTATAATCTAATTTTAATTCACACATGACACATATAACTGTTATTAGACAAAACTTAAGCCGAAAAATAGAAAGACCTTTAAGTAAGCCCAAAAATGCTTATAGTGGCCGATGGAAAACAGCATACCTAAATGAAAAATGACTCGTTGTTACCGACACTTCCAAGCAATTTAAAGTTGCCGGCAACTTAGTCGTGATTTGGATCTCATTTTTTAGATGTTGTCATATGGATTTTGACAGTTTATAAAAAATGACTCGTTGTTACCGACACTTCAAAGCAATTTAAAGTTGCCGGCAACTTACTCGTGATTTGGATCTCATTTCTTAGATGTTGTCACATGGATTTTGACAGTTTATGAAAAATGACTCGTTGTTACCGACACTTCAAAGCAATTTAAAGTTGCCGGCAACTTACTTGTGATTTGGATCTCATTTCTTAGATGTTGTCATATGGATTTTGACTTTTTATGTTATTATACCTTGAATTTTGTAATTTCTTGTTTAATTGAAAAGTATGTCCAAAGTTAAACTGTCAAAAATATAGGATGTAAGCAATTTTAATTTCTTTACTATTTCTCCGATTTTTATTGATGCCCAGAATTGAAACGATTCTCACCTCGGAATCTTTTGAGATGACTCGTTTTGACGTCTTGCCATATTATGTCAATTTTACTTGATAGTGAAAATTAAAATGCGATATTAAAAATGATGAAACGACAAAATAAGCCACTTAGAAAAAAGAGATCAGTGTCAAAAGTCTCCAATAATGAAAACGTCTAACACAAGTCACAAATGTGACAATTGTGACATTTTGGGAATAAACATTTAGATACTAAATAAAAAATCACCCACTGCCCTGTGTTTCTAGGGATACCAAACAACGTACTAGCTTTAACAATTTGGTATCGGCCAATCCAACGCAACGCCACATCAAGGCGGACGACTATAAACTGTGAAAATTCCAATTTTGTGTTGGAAAATAAATCAAGTTCAGTTAGATAAGACTTAACTCGCTGTTACTAGATTTAGTTTTTGCTCAAGTGAGGTTTACCATAGATGATGATGGTATATGGTGGAAGTGTATATGTAGGCTGGATCAGCTTAAATCCAAGGCCAATGTTAATGTATCTTCATCATTGCGGATTTGGCTGCTGTTTTTATGTAACCCGTGCTTCAAGAGCTCTAGATTTTCAAATAAACGCGCGTTGGTGGTTCATGTTGTTGCTGCTGTTTGTTGGTACATATGGTATTGTTGCTTTCGGTTATGGTGGCATGGTGGTGCACCTACAATTGACTACTTTTCTTTATTTATCCGGCACAAAAACTGCATTAAAATAAATATATAAGCAAGCACCAAGCAGCAGCACCAGAAGCATCCTCTCCTCTCCATCAGACCATCAACCAATAGTCAATACTCAATGCTGAAAGGTCTGATGGCAAAACCAAACCACACACCAAAGTTAGGGAGCTCCTTCAAGCATCCAGCAGAGCCCAGAGCAGTTTGCAGCCTCTGGCTCATTGGTTAGTCGCAGTTTGCTCGCAGTCTATACCCAAAATGCCAATTTCTATGGAATCGACGTAAACGTAGATTGATTAAGACATAAACATAGGAAATTCTTGTTTTGTTGTTGTCGGCCTTTGTCGATGATTATCGATGGACAAGGATGGAAGTCCCCTCTAAGCCCTCTTCCTGCTCGAGCTTATTCTTTGCTTGGCCCAGGGAGTTCTTCGCATCTGATGTAAGGCTTCGTTCGCATCAAAGCAAGCTTCCACATCCACACAGGTTCGTGTGTTTTTTTTTTTTTTTTTTATTTGTGTGTGTGTTCTGCTTTTGTTTGGTTATTTGTTGATTTGCTTTGTTCATTTGTTCATTTGATAATGATTCGCGACTTAATATATTTATGTTGTTGTTATTGTTGTTGTGGTTGATGTTGAGGCATCTTCCATGGAATAAATATTGTCGTCGAACATGTGTGTAGAACTTTGGCAGAATTTTTTTTTTTTAATTTTTTTTTTCAAAAGAAAATGTCCTGCCACATTAGCCCATTAAAGGCATTGAGCATGGGACATTGAATCCCTTTGATATTCTGTGATGTTTTTGTGTGTTGCAGCAAAGCAGGGTTTTTCGAAGTAGGTACGAGTATCTGTTCCTAATTTGCATTCGGGATTTGGTCATTTGTTGTCTGGGACAAGCGGATGATAACTGTCAGCAATGTTTTGTGAGATGGAATGAAGATGACTCGATTGTTGAGTTACTTTGTTCGTTTTTTTTCCATCAGAGAGAGAGAAAACAAATGTTTTGTGCTCGTGCGCACTGCATACCGACGTATAGTCTGGAAGGTAAAGTTTGAATTTTTATTATTTTGTAAAAAAAATAGATTTGATTTGACATTTAAGGTTTATGAGTTGGCAGATGGTTAAAAAAACTATATTTTGTTCCAAATGACAGTCACTCGATCGATACATTACATATGGCATTAATTCACTGTGAAATGTCATTTTTAAACTCACGAATTTTTTGACAGAAAACTTCCTTTTCCTAAATTTGTATCCTTTGTTTGTTAGTTTAAGTAATCTTGAAACTATTCATGTGCTCAACCTACCTTTTGACTGATTTTCACACGGTCATTGACCTCTTCAAACAAAATCCCTTGTTAACGAAAAAAGCTCCTCCTCTACCATCAGACCTTCAATGCAATGACATGCAAATTGATACTTATATGGCTTCATTAAACCGATCTTCGAGTCGATTCCCATGAAATTGCCAAAGTCCATCACATCGCGCACTGCCTCACTGAGTGGCTACAAACTGAACATTGTATATGAACATACAATGACAACTGTACATGTCATCGTGCGTTGTCATCAGAATAATGTGATTTTTTTGCTGTCAGTTTCGCCAATTTGAATACAAAGTTAAGGGTTCCTTTTAACCAAAAAATGAAATGAAACCAAAAAAAAAACAATGTGCCCTCAAAATCCCAATTTACCTCTCAATCATTACACAGTGACCACTGCACTCTGACTCTAACCATCATTTTGGTCCAAACCTCGTATGTCGCCGCAGTCGCATGCTAAAATAAGTTACAGAAGTCCTCCCAAAAACTGCTCTCGAGTCATGAGATGCAGCGCATTCTAAGAAAAACCAATGGCCTTTTATTTGGTTTTCTGGGATTTTTCGGGGATATTTCAACGTTAATACGAGCGTACCTTCATACATATATTGGAAAAGGAAGAAGAGATGCAATCATCACAGACCTGCACACAATCCATCTTCCTTTTGGTCTTGGGGAAGGGTTTTTTTCTTATTATTTTGTAAAGGATTGCATCCCATTTGACTTTGTATTGCACCATTCTGAAATTCTGGAAATTGCTCAATGTTTTCGGGCATATACCTCTGAAGTTAGTCCTCTACTTGCGCGCCCTCTATGTCAGTTGACATGTCCAGGTTCAGGTATTGTCGAATTGAATTGCTTCCAACTGATGCCATGCCGGCCGCGTCGCGGCTGCACCGATGCCCTGGACCAGGAATGGAATGAAACTTAAACTTCTTTGAGCTGGATGGAGTCGAGTCGTTGGTTGTCATCGTCGTTGGTCGGTCGCACTTTTTATAGCGAGCGAGAGTGAGAGAGACTGAAAGAAATGTGGAAAATATGCAAATCCGGTGTTTTCTTTCTGAAAATTACCGTAAAATATTTGAATATCTTCGATGTTAAGGTTTTTTGTTTTTGTTCTGTCCACCGGCACCGTTTTTTTTTTTTTTTTCCTTTCATTTCTGATATTTTCTGTGAAGTTTTCGTTTTTTTTTTTCAATTCAGAGGTGGCTGGTTGGTGATGCTGCCTCGTATTCATCGCAGAGAGTGCCAGTGCAACTGCCACTGGTAACATTGTATTGGACTGGTAGTAGTTCGTTCCGTTGTTGAAGCCAGAATAAAATACCATCAAGTGAATTCCCATTGCAATGGGAATGAGCTGGATGCGCGTCCTTTTTTCGCTTCACCTCAATGAAATGTGTTCACTTTGAGCGCGCATCCACAATGCGCCGCGCCGCTCAGTCAATCCGATGATTGTTTGTTTGCCAGTCAAGTACAAAAATTTGCAGCTTTTTCAATTCGCTGTGATTGTGGTTAATACGAGTGACAGTGTAGTTCGCAAGTTGCACGAAATTGTGAAGTTAAAAAAAATCTTAACTTAAATTTGCAAAGTAAATACTTTTTTGACAGATATGATGCCATGGCTCATGACATAACTTTTAAAAGTCATTCCAAAAATAATACTGTTACCCAAAAATACGTCAAACATGCAACAATTTGTCTCTAAAGACTACTTATGTCATTGTGGGTCTTCGCGCTTCAAGTTGCGTCTAAAAGAACGTCAACAGTTGCTACAGATGCCTTAGAGTATACACCTGTCAAAGTGCATTAACTTACGTGTATGGCCGATGACGTTTGTCAATCATCCATTAAGTACCTAAGCTTAAATCAAATGATAAAGTGTCAAGAAAACGAAAAAATAAATTGACTTCTGACTTTTGTAGTCAACTGTTTTGATATTGCCAATATCCAACATTTCATGTGTTTTGTCACTGTGCTACCATATCCCGTATTTTTATTCTTTTATTTTTGTATTTCTTCAAATAATGAACAAAAAACAAAAAAAAATGAAATAAAAGAAAAGAAAACGCACTTGTCAGAGGTACGTACACAATCCGATGGATAAGCTGATCCTAAGATCTTGCCACTTGATGGTGGTGGAAGCGGTGCACGGCAGCGACAGCGACGCCAGACGGCAACGACATTCATATATAAATTGTAAGCGGCAGCTTGAAGGAATGTTTTATGGTTGTTTTAATGTTTTGTGCCATGTTTGTTGTTTCCGCAAACTTCCCGAACGTTTAATTAGTCCTTGGACTGTAGTTGTCAAGCGTACAAATCTTCGATTTTCAGTTGATTTTTGTCTTTGCTGTATGTAGTTGTAAGATTCTAAAAAAAAAAGAAGTTGTTTTGGTGTTTTGAGGCTTGTCGGCCCGGCCCGATCGTCCGACGCGACGCCGCCATTTCAATTTAGCCTTTGGAATGATGAAGATCATCCAATACACCGCCAGACCAAGCCAAGCCTACCTTACCTACAACTAAATACTTTTGACAAAGAAAAAACAAACGCATCCAGGGTGACGACTTAGGTATTTCACATTGCGGTAATCTACCGGTGAAAAATTTCGGGAATTCGGTGTTTGTTTTGTTTTTGTTTCAGAGGATTTGTCGCAAGAATTAAAGGTTCGTTTGTGTCAACAAACTTACGTCTGACATTTATGTGTGTGGGGTTAAAGGTCGTCAATAATTACCGTCATAGTCGGTCGTAGCACATCGACTAAGGTAAAAGTAATTTCTTTGTAATTATTTTCTTGTTGACGTAAAAAATGTTTTGGATAATTTTTCAATGTTCGTTAGTTAAAAAGTCTCCCCTAAAAGGGAAAGCTTCAAGAGAATTTCTCATTTTATTTTTCCAAAAAAGACAATTTTAAAGTTGATACTTTTATGGGTTGAATTATCGATTGCGGTATTTTAATTAAAAATGACAAATGTCTTAAAAAATCACATTCACATGTCCTTGACATTTGGCACTGAAGTACGTCAGTTTAACAAAATTCTTAACCAAAACACGCTCTTCGTTTTGAAACGTCGATAAGGCGGCGCGCTAAAGTAGTAAACTGGTCCATACTCCTAACATGTATCGATTGTGTCAAGTTAAGTTACTGTGTTATCAGCTTTGACAGTAGTTTTGCCTTTAATCTGAACTTATTTCAACCCCCCCTTTGTTTTTAATAGGTTTTGAAGCTAGCTTCAAGATTACAAGAAATCTTTTTTTTTTCTTGATGGCAACTCTTGGCGATAGACCCCATTTTCGCTTCGTGTCCTTTTCCCCCGTTCGTTTCAAACCGATAATATATTTAAAAAACGATAAGGAACCTACATTTTGTCAATAACGGTTAAGCCATTTTTCATCTGATTGAAGAGGCCCAGGCCAGTTCTGGTACAAATATTTAAGATGTTCTAAGTAGATCTTATGGTGATAATTCTTCTACAGAGCTACATTCACTTCCTTGGCAATCAACGACTTCTATCTCTAAGAACCGTGTGTCGCAAAATGAATCCCATAGAGTTTAGCACATTCTTCAGCTATAGCTCGGAAGCATACGCTAAATGTTATATACCTATGTGCTATGTAGGACCTACCATCATCCGCAGGAGGAAGTCTTTTACCTCTCGTCTTCGTTTCTTTCATTTTTTTTTTTTGGTCTTCTAGGGGTTCTGTTGTTGTTGGGTTTGGTGTTTTTTAGTAAGGCTTTGGCTGTGAATTTAATTTTGTGTAGATTTTTTTTTTACTCGTAACTCGTTTCGTATAGTGTCACCGCGCCTTTACCATACTAACTGTGAGCTGCATGGCATCCATGTGTCTTCCCAGAGGCGATAGCTATTTGTTGTCGTCGCGCGAATCCACAAAAATAAGAATCTACTTATTTAGTGGTTTGCCTGTCGAAGTATGTAAAATATTCTCTAAGAGCATTTTGTGGCAATGCCACTGCCACAGTCCTTCCTAACTAAGATCCACACGTGTTATCACTGAGAGCGGATTCACGATTTTCCGTGATTCAGGATTTTCAGTGAATGGGGTTCTTCAATGTGGATGATGTTTTTTTCGGTTTTTTTTTTTTTTTTGTGGTTGGATTTTCTTGTCCGACCGCCCACTCCTTTGCGCCCTTCATCGAAGATGGGATTCGTTTTTTTCCCGTTTGGCTTTTTTTTGATGCCAATATATATTGGATGGGTATACAGTTGTTGTTTTGTTTTTGGTGCTGTCGTCCTCTCCTGATGGCGATCAGTTTAGAATCCCACATTATTTGTTTAAGCATTCTTCGTATGCATTTATGTACCTACCTCCTGTTCCTGTTACTGTCCTTCTAGTTGGTGGCTCCATAGATGTACCGTTTGCCTATGAGCAAAATGGTGAACCCGGTGACCAGCAGTCAGTTCAGTCTTGGTCGGATTGATGAACAGAGTGTAAACCTTTTTTTTAAGACCAGCTTAATTAATGAAAGGCTTTAAATTCAACCTTTCTAAAAGAAAAACAAACACAAAAAAGGGGAGCAATTCGATGGCAATTAGCTTTTCACCCGTAACTGTATCACGAGAAGTATCAGATGCCAGCCCGGATAACCCGGGTGGCTCTTCCAGATATCAGTTGGGTTTTCGTCTAGTTTTTTTTCTTTTTTTTTGGTCTGTTTGACAATCGCAAATCAAAAGAGCTTTCATTGTAGCTTCGATATGGGGGGCTTAATAGAAAGAGGGCCTACTCTAGTCCTATATTCCTAGTCCAGATGGAACTGTTTTTCTTCTTCTTTTTTCTTGTCTTCAGAGTTGATTCTCCATTCGTAGAAAAGTACCTCGAGAGAAATGCTAATGAATGCTGATAATTTAATCGATAACTTTAGCGAAACTGCCTGCGCTCCTCTAAGCCAAATGGAAATGGATATCCCTTCGGATTGAATTCTATTGTATCAGGATTGGGAGTGAAGTTCCCAAAAAAAAAAAGAAACAAAATACAAAAACAAACCTTCACTCAATTTCATTTCGGATTTCGTAAGCAAACAGTTCGAGTTCGGTTGAGATCGCTTGACTGAGTTCGGTTTATAACGTATGTACTTGAATGCATGTATGTGTAACAGCCAACAGCAGCCGGCCTGAGCTTCTGTTTGTGTTTCGGCCATGTTTGGGTCTGGCGCGCCTTTTGGCCAGGAAGTGAATCTCATTAGCACACTATTATCGCGGCGAGTGGAATTTTGTGTATTTCGCTGTAACCTGCACGAGGTGCTGGGCACATGATGGGGTGCGAAAGCAAATGCGGAACGCGAGAAGAAATGATAGGGACGAGACGACCACTGCACTCCGACCAACAACTCCCATCCCATCTGATGGCGAAGGCGATGGCGATGACGACGACGATGAGGGAGGGAAATCCAATTGAAATCTGATTTTTAGATCTTGGGTTCGTTTTTGTTGCAATCGATCGATCCTCGGAGCCGCCACCACCGCTGTCGCTGCGCCGCTGCAGATGGTCGGGAATCGGGATATTTTAAAATTTAAATTGATGTACCAGAAGTGAAGCAGCTTACCGTTAATCGAAAACTGTTTGTTTGTTTTTTTTTTTTTTGGTTTTTTAATCTATAAAAGTCTTTGTTTACCCGAACGGATTCGTTCAAATGTTAAATTATTACTTCGTTTTGTAGTCAAACTTATGTATGTTCAATGTTCATATCTAAAAAGATAAGTCAAAGTTAAGATCTATAAGGAAGCCGAATATGTACAGTTTTTTTTTCAAAATATTTCGCAAGGCATGTTAGGAAATAACGGCACTGATTGGCTTGAACCTTAAAAATCAATATTTTATTTTGTCCAATATTAAAAAAAAAACACTTGATGAATAAGTGTCAGAAGTTTTCCAAATATACTTAACCACTTTAAATGTGAACAGACCTTCAGCAATGTTACCAACGATTACAACCCTGTGCTTTTACTTTGGATGCGTTAATTTTTTCAGAATTTTCCGATATTTAAACAAGGTATTTCGTTATTCGATTTGCCTGCATTTGACTGTAATGATCAGCAGCCCAGGGCAAGTTTTAGATGTTCTCCCATTTTTCTACCAACCACAAAAACTCATTTGGTTTACCGATTGAAGTTTAACAAATGTCAATATTTTAGAGAAGAAGAAGAAACCCACATTCAGTCATGGGGTGCGTTCAGGTTTTTATATTACGCTGGCTCCATTCAGCAAACGACAATTAAAAGGATTGAAATTTAAGTAAAAATTCAAAAAAAAATTAAAACTGATTTTCATTTTGTAAAATAAAATTCAAAAAATCTTTTTTTGTACCTTTGCACTTCATTTGACATCCCTGCTAGAAGCGCTTTTTGAGGTTAGACGGATGGCATTTAAAAATTAATTTATGACTTTTAGCAAGAAAAATTTAACACATTAAATTAGCGTTGCCGTGTACAACTGGTGAAAAACTTTAAAAACAATATTGTAAGAGTAAGGTGCTACGAAAAGAGAAGCTGATGGATTTTCATCGTTAATAATTTGGAAAAGACTGAGAGCCTCCAATTGCTTTTTTTTTACGGATTGAATTTGAATCATTGATTCTCAGAATTTAAAGCCGTCCTTTAGTGTTTTGGATCTTGTTTAATTTTGTGATGCGGTGACTTTTAGAGAAATGCTCATTCTCAATGTAATATTTTAACGATGACCCTTTAAAACAACGATAATAATCATACCTCCGACTGCTTTAAAGTGGTAACCACAATACTTGAAAAAAAATAAACCTATTAATTGTAAACCGAAAAAAGTGTCAACATCTTCGTTTCCTTCTTACTCAGGTTACAAAAAATATACCCACAAACTTCGGACCTTTAGCCAAACCAAACTGTAAATAAAAATTGCAATAATAACTCAAAATTTTACAATTTTTTGTTGGTTATTTTATCTTATAATTTCTTTCTTTCAACGATGCTTTATTTCCCATCACTGGTCACCATCAGCATCACCAAAAACCAACAACAACAACAAAGCCAAAAACGTTAAGAGTTGTTATTTTCCTCCGCCTTACTCTCAAATTTCAAATTAATGACAATTGAAATGAAAAATGAATTTCTGTTAAAAACTGATAAATTTTTATTGCTTAAGCGAAAATCGTTTTCCTCGTATCGGTATTTTTGTTGTTGCTGTTGTTTGATTTGTTTTTTATTCGATGACTCGATTTGTGTCCGCGGTGTGCATCGATCCCCAACCATTAACGATGAATTGATAAGTCAAATAAAATTATATTTTGTATTTTTTTTACAACAAAATAATGAATGGTGTATAGGAAAATAATTGTTGAATCCCATCCTTGTATAGCTGAATGTTCACTGATTCGAGCAAACTCGGTTTTAACCTTAATTCAATCCGGTCAGTGATTTGACTTGGCTATAGACATATCTTCCAGTATATGTACCTTCTACCTGGGGTGCATACAATTTTGCAATCGCCCACCACATGATTGTCATCGAAGGAATCAACACTGTGCAGCATCCATTTAACCAGAATCACCGCACATCCTAGTCGTCCAGTCGAAGACGACGATGATGACGATGTCGAAGACGACGAAGACAGCGACGTCGAAGAAGAAGGCACAACGAAAACGACAACGCGACTAGCGACGACGCACGGACGGACGGGATAGACTCTTCTTGGGATTCCAATCGATTCGAGTCTAAAAATAATTTAGTGCTGGAATGAAATTAAATGAACGATTTAAATTCATGTTTACACAAAGGAGTTAAAGCTAATTTACATGCGATTACATTCAGATAAAGCCTTTTAAGACCAGCACACCATCACCAATACCAACAACATCAACATCAACTACATAAACAACAACAACAAGACAAATGAACTCTCTTCATTTGTTTGTTGGTAAGTCAATCTACTTGGATAAACTGCACCCTGAAAATCATAGGTGGTGTATAGGATTGGACTATGGACATCACAAGAACTATAACGAGTAGAAGATAGGAAGGATTGGCAATGACTATATGATTAGACCAATTCCAACACATCATTTAGTGCTGGACTTGGAGTTGGGCGCTATCCAATTTTCAGGGACATCAAAGAATATGCATCCTGAGAAATAGTGTATCGAGGGCCAAGAAAACAATTTTTGTTTTAAAGTGGTTTTGCTAAATTATCGAACATATTCAATTCATTAAGTGGACCTAAGGACGAGTAAGAGATGTTACGTTCGTATGTAGTTGCCACGCCTCCTGAAAGGTTAATCCGAAGTTTTGAATTTTCTTCCTTGAACGAAATTCAATTCTAAACGTTCTACCGAAAGTCAGAAGTGATTTAAATAAATTACAACACGAATGCCACGCCCTCTGTGTGTCAATTTTTTTTCTGGATACATTTTAATATTTGACAAGAATTGGAAGTGCTCATTCACAATTCTGTATTGATACTGTCTCAAATTTTGCAATCTAGCTTGTTAACTTAACGATTCATTCATTTTCAGATTGGGCTTCTCTTTGAAGACGATCGATGTTTTGTTGTTTAATCATCAACAATTGAGTGCTACAACTGTCATCAACGTTGCAATTTCGTGAGCTGTCAAAAATTGAAAAACGTCTCATTTTATACCAAACACAATGACATTGTAGTATAATAATGCAACTATTATTGATAATGTGTTATTCCCCTTATGTTTAGGTTTCAGAGTTTCGTAGCTAGGTGTCGCACGCCGAGCGCGAAGCACTGAAACCTGAGACATAGAAGCGAGACAAACGTTGTTGGGCTCTCTCTTGTAAAATTTGTAGGTATTTAACGTTCATTATAATTTCTTACGCGCCAAGCCAGTCGAAGAAGATTTTGTAAAAGTAATTAATTTGTAATTTTTTGAATAAAGATATATTTTTATTAAGAAATAAGTATACCACAACATCAACAATAAATTGGACGTCAAATGGAGAATAGTCTGGAAAATCAAAAAATTTTAAACATGATTTGATTAAGTCACTAACTCTCAAATTTCGAGTAGAATTTGAAAGATAAAATTTTGGAATTTGCCATTTGAGTACTGATCAACTCCTGGAACTAATCGTACTAGAAGCCCTGAGATCGCTAAAATCTTTTAAGTTTTAAGTAACAATCTGCAGTTATTACGGAATGATGTTGCATCCAATGGAATATTTTGATGAAGATTATTCCCAAATTTAAAAATTTGAACCAGGAATACGAAATGCAAAATATAACTCTCAAGATTAAAACATTTTTACACAAAGGAAATTTTCAAAAAATCTTCAAAGCAGCATTTCACTTCACATAAAAGTATACTCGTGCAAAAACGCTGCGAACCGAAAATAAGGACAGTTACAGGCATTCAGAGAATTAAGTTTGTACCGTTTACGGACACACAAAAACTTTTGTTTCCCCAAAAATTCCGTTCGGCATTTTGTTTATTGTTTTGCACGCTTCCGCATTAGCTATTAAACACAATAACAGTGTGCAGTTTGTAGTATGCAGTGTAGTGCAGTGCAGTGCAGTAAACTGGAAAAAGAGGCCGCCACAAAAATCGTGTTATGTTCACGAAAACTGTTTTCCACATACATATACTTTTTTCTTTCCATTTTTTGATGTTAGCTTTCAATAGGTTTTTAGTTTGTTTTGTTTTTATTTTTGATTCTTGGAAATTGAAATCGCTCGCGCGAAAAAACAAAACGAAGAACATCGACCGAGAAGCTATATGAAGATTTCCATATACATACATACTTATACGCCACAACAACAGAAACGGAGAAAGAAAAAGAACCCCTACACAGAAGTAAAGGAATTCCTGTGATGTTACGATCATGGTCACAATTCTTTTATCTATGCCATTGGTGCTCTATGGAACTTCACAAAGATGCACTGCAAAGGCATATACGGACGACAATTGGTGGCGGCGAGCGGCTCGACGGATATACACTGTCATCCTCACCTGGGAGCTGCTGATGCTGGAAAAAGCTGGCGAAGCAGAACACTATATGCAATGCACTCAAATCCATTGGAAGGTGTCTCTGCACCACCATTCAGCGATCCAGCTAGCTAGTTCTAGCTACATATTATATGTACACTCTGAATCGAGTCGAAATGTCTTGTCCTAGAAATGTTCACGATCTTGTACTCGGATGTGTCACTCGATTTAGTTGACCATAAATTCAAACAATTGATGACTGTGGTGACAAAAAAAGCATCGCGAATGAAAATACCGAGCCGAGTACCATCAACCAACCCGACACCATTTCCATTGTGCTAACTGCTAAAAGCTAAACTCCTTATAGCTGCGCCAGCTATGAACCATTTAGGGGCCAACAATGTCGCCCTAGGTTCATCCTGACGACCGACGCGACGCGACGACGAAAAAGAAAACACAGGCCTGTATGGAGTATGGAGTGTGGATGCGGATGCGGACGGGGGCTCCTCTCTATGGATCTCACTCGGGCGCGAACTCTGGATGTCCCGCCTGATGTATCCTCGCTCCTAGAGGGCCGATCGCGTCGGCGAGTGATGCCCATTCAGTGAAATATTTTATTTAAATTTTAAGTGCTGTCTAATTACCAGCACTTCGTGGGGGGACATGTCTATACTTTTGGTGGAAGGAAATCAACACTTCGAACGACAGGAAAACGATTTCGAACCGATCACGTTTCCAAGGTTTTCTTTTTTGTTCGTGGTTGGTTCGATTTTGGGACCGATGCGATGCTGAGCCATCTAGAGGTTAAAAGACTTCCTTTCGGGATACGTGACGGTGTACACAAATTGTGTGTCAAGCAAGAACAAGGACTGCGTGCAAAACCGATAGTCATAGAAGATACCGATACCCAAACAATATGGCGATATGGAAGCTGCGACACGGCTGACTGAAAATGGTGCTGGCGGTGGTGGCGATAGCGCTGGCGGCGCAAGCCGCGTGGATTTTGATGTTTAGCTTGTGTTCAACTGGGCTGAGTGCTGAGTTGGGCGGAGGTGGTGAAGACTAAACTGTGTGACTGTGAGATACTATTCGATTGGTGGTGTTTATATGTTTGCGGCCATTTGGGGTCTTGTAAGATTCTCCGTGCGATAGCAGAGATAAAAGTTAATTTGGAAATTAATTGTACCTACTAGGAGGTAAGTGGTACGAGATACTTTCTATATGGAGAGCAGAAACAATCGGATCTATGGATGTGGATGGGAGTCCCGGATTGGATAGAGATCAATGATGGAGAAAACGATGTTTTACGGTTTTGGTTTTGGTTGTTGTTGTTTTTGTTGTTCTGGTTCTTTTTTTTTTGGGAGATTTTTATGGAGTTTAGTTCGAATTTGCAACTTGAGAAAGTTGATTTGTTAACTATTTTTATGGTTGTTTTCACCAAGAGATTCGAATCTTATTCAAGGAGGTAAAAGTTCATCTTTGATTTAAGATAAGGTAAGGTCAATATGCGAACCAATAAAGTTCCTTCTTCGTGTACATAATTCTGATTTTGGGAACAGCAAATTTAACATTATTTTACTTAGTTACAGATATAATCTTTTTGGGTAATGGGTCTGCAAAGTAGGTTGATTCAGTCGATAGAAGATGTTCTCTAGATAAAAATACTGAGATATGTGTCCTCTTGGGTGCATACATAGTTCAGTTTGGATACCAATTCCATTTAGCAGCTTGCCGCAAGCTCACCAATTTCTTCAAAAGTTTGAAAGGAATTTTAAAATATTTCTGTACAAAAATAAAAATCCCGTTTGTGATATTTCATTAAATTCATAAATTGAATTAACACCATAAACGAGATTGATTTGCATTGCAAAATTAATCATATATCCATTTGATTTGCTCTATTGCCATATAAAAAACGTCTTCATTAGCATGCACTTAACATTAATCATACATTTGTTTTTTTTTTCTATTTTCGCAATGCTAAATTGCATATTTAAACACGTAAGACTTTGAAAAAAAAGACTGAAACAAATCACGTCTAACATTTAGCACAAAATACTTGTTCTCGAAATTGTATTTTATTTTATTTTATTTTATTTTATTTTTTCTATTACGAATTACGATTTCTATTTTTAATAGCTGCTGCACTATTGGTGTGGAAATTCTGTGCGCATGAATGCAAAACTCAATCAATTAACCAAATAATATAGCGAGAAATCAATAAAACGCATGCATCACACGGTTCACGCCAGCAGTAACGGCTATACGGCCAAGCTTCAGCTTCACTTGCTAGTTAGGTACTCTTGCTAGCACCTTATTGGAATTATTGCAATAATACATCGTACAACATACCGACATTCAAGCATTTATAGATTTCTGCATGTTTCTGTTTCTGTTTCTGTTTATGTGTTTTTTTTTTTTCTCATTAATTTCTTAATTGGCAATTATGTTCACAATTTGATATTTCAATTCGTGTTAAAAATATAGCCAGGTGGCTATGTCTACACACTATAAAAATAAATAAATACAATCAAAATAAAATAAAATAAAACAAAAGAGCTGAGCAGCGAACTCAGTACAGATTTAATGATTGAGTGATATTTGACTGCGCTTATAGCCAACAATTTCACACACTCATAATTTATTATTGGCATTCACTGGTGTAGGCTCGCACAAAAAAGGCCACTAGCGACGACGGAACATGTGAAGTATGCTACAATTGCATTTTAATTGAAACATTCGTAACATGATGCGCGCAATTGTTTCTCTTCCATGCGCAATGGCAATCTAGTTTTGTATTGATGGTGATGGTGTGATGGTGGTGATGGTGCGCGGTGAGGTGGGATGTAGTGACGGTGACGATGACGATGACCGAAGGTGGAGATGGAGGTGGCTGTGTGTTGATGACAGTGACTACGCAACCATCTGAAACGTGCCCATCGTACATACCCTACTTGATCTGTACCAACTGATTACGCTAAAAATTCCTTTACTTGTTTTGCAAAGAAGAAAAGCAAGCAAAAAAAAAACATCGCGCACTGCCACGGAAACAATTGCCAGCCAAAGTCAGTCTCTCAAGCGTCATCTTGGTCGTTGTCGCCTGAAACTGGACACACAATCACTTCACTTCACCAGCACTCTGCAGCACCAGATCTATCAGGATGGTAGAGTTATAGTAGGCAAGGTATAGCTTATAGCAATTCCCTGGTACCATGTTGGGACTGCATCACTTGTCAGACCGACATCTGTTCAAGTGGAGGTTCTGTGTGAAATGCCGCCGGAGAATGTACTCGATGTCGGTTCAAACTTCAGCCAAAACATGGACGAATTGTCTAGGCCTTTGCTACTTTACTTTCAAAGTACTCGTACCTACTGCCAGAAAAAGGTAAAAAATTCCAACGAATTATCGTCGTCATTGTCGCTTGTCTTGTATGGATCAGCTCCAGTCAATCGATCATAAAAAGGAAAAAGTGCGAATTGTTAACGAACAGAAAGTCCGCACACACACGCAAACGAAAACACGGAGCAAAAAAGAATTATCTTTCCATATAGAAGCAGCGAAGTGTCTCTTTCTATAGCCATCAATCTATGATGGCCACTTTTGAGGATAATTTTCATCAAGTACTCATATTTCCATCAGAGCGATGCGATATACAAGAGAGCAGCGCGGAGTAATTCCGCGCGCTGACTGTCAGAATTGCCAATATCCAAGCATCATCACCAATTGACCATCAATGTGATCACGCGATAGCGATCGATTGTTTTCTCATCATCATTCGAACACAGGCGAGGCGCAAGCTACAAAAGATGCGAGAGTGTCAATCGTGAGTTGATCGAAGGGCGATCATGGACTGATTGTGAGTCCCTCGGAGCCGTGAGCACGCACGCAGGATTTTATGATGGCCACGACAGTACATTACGTCTAGTACAATAATACAGTTCCCAATCTATTTGATGCGTAGATTGGAACTCTATAGATGCATCAGACATGGCCTGGCCAACAGCATCGTGGTGGTGCCTGCGGTGGTGGGGCCCCCCCAGCGGCGCAGTGACGGCGGCGGTGTCGACAGGAGCAATGCTACACATTTGGAAATCTACAGTTTATAGTAGTATATACGCGCTTACGACGAGTTTGTATATAGTGAACTTGTTATGATGATACGTTGCCTCCGCAAATAAATTGATTGGACCTTTAACTATCCATAAGAGACTAGACGTGGAATGTGGAATAGTGTTTCGCTGATGATAATGATGATGATGATGACGCTGGCGTTTTTTTCGATTCGATTTTGCTGTTGTATTGACTTTGTTCAAAAATCACATCAAGTCAAGTCAATCGAAGTTAGCTATAAGAGAGGCATTGCTTGCATCAAGACATGGCTTTGGCTAGACTTGAGCGAGCTGTTTTGCTAAATGCGTGATGATTTTCTTGAGAAAATCGCTGTTAATTATATGGAAGTCGTATAGTATAAATTATTCCATTTGTTTTACGACAGAATTGAGTAAATTTCCAATGAATTAGGCAAAAACTACCAAATAAATTATATTCAAGGGCAATGGAAATTAATTAATTGGTAAACAAAAAATCAAGTTTCGATTCTGGTCTCAGTCGTAGAAGCTCTTACAATAGAGCAAATAATGGCAAGACTTTTTTGTATGGTTTATTAGTCTTCTATTAACTGCATTTGTAGTTAATTATTTGAATTCCTGCGCAAATATGTCCAGGTTTGAGCAAAACACAAAATTCAAACGAAAGAGCTGAACAGCGAGCTTGTTTTTTTTTTTTCATTGTAGTGCATGTAAGAGGTATTTTGTTAAAATTGTATTCTTTTAAGACTTAATTGCATTAATTTATTTATTTTAGGTCAGGGATTAATGGGTTTCTTTTCGATTTTGAAATTAATAACTTACCTTCTTTTCCCTATCAACACCAGATTACTAGGATGAGAGTTATTTGAAATAAAATCTCTTATATAATCTTAGCCTCAAAACATATTACATCCTAACTTGAATATTTCTTAAAAGTTTCACGAAAAGTTGAATTTTCAAAATCCCCATAAAATCGCAAAATGGCAAAATGTGTGAAATCGTCTAGATTTTAATTATCATCATGTACATATGTGGAATAAAAAAGCAATCACCGCATATTAAATGGAATAGAGTTCTTTTTGAATTCCTTCTGTCATTATTAAGAATCCTTCATCTTTCAAACTAAATCAAGTAGTCCACTTCGCGCTGTTCGTGTGGCAATTCCAGCGATTGATGGACACACAAAGATCGGACACACATCCTTTTGATATGGTTCAGTCTTATGAGCAGACATCATCGCCATCGTCATTGCGAGCGATCATCATGATCAACTTTGCTTCTCCATTCAATCTGCATCGTTATAAGAATTTCTTCTGATGCGCATCCACGCACGAGGGTATTCACAAGAGAACTGCATGAAAGCAACAGAAAAAGAGAATTGTGCCCTCTATAAGACTTGGAATTATGGCATCCCGTTTTTAATCCAGACAAAAGGATAATGCGATCATAAAAAGTTGACGAGTTAATTTACGCGCCTAGCATACCAAATAGCTTTATAGATAGTTGACGATGGATGGTTGGTTGTATATTGAGTGCGCAAGTGGTTGCGAATGTTGATGGTATGATGGAACATTATAGAAGTCCAATGACTGGCGGCTATGATTGCTTCTGTCACTATATGAGCGGTCCAAAGCGGTGGATGTTGGCGGAAAGGCTTCAAATTTATGACGCATTTTCTCATAGGACCTTTTGGATTGATTTTGTGCTGTAAAAATATTTTCCCTTGGGCGAGAGACTTTTTAAATTGTGTCTGCGTTCGGGGTGGGTGAAATTCGCTTTTTATCTTATAACGTACTTTTACAATTAAGTTTAAATCATCAAACTACATATTTGGTGCAAAACTGCAGTTCTCTAAAAAAATGTTATATTGAAATTTTAACTTCAATTTCAATTCAAGTTTTACTTCAAAGCCAACTTGAACTTGAAATTAGATCTTAACTAACTCTAACTCTAACTCTAACTCTAACTCTAACTCTAACTCTAACTCTAACTCTAACTCTAACTCTAACTCTAACTCTAACTCTAACTCTAACTCTAACTCTAACTCTAACTCTAACTCTAACTCTAACTCTAACTCTAACTCTAACTCTAACTCTAACTCTAACTCTAACTCTAACTCTAACTCTAACTCTAACTCTAACTCTAACTCTAACTCTAACTCTAACTCTAACTCTAACTCTAACTCTAACTCTAACTCTAACTCTAACTCTAACTCTAACTCTAACTCTAACTCTAACTCTAACTCTAACTCTAACTCTAACTCTAACTCTAACTCTAACTCTAACTCTAACTCTAACTCTAACTCTAACTCTAACTCTAACTCTAACTCTAACTCTAACTCTAACTCTAACTCTAACTCTAACTCTAACTCTAACTCTAACTCTAACTCTAACTCTAACTCTAACTCTAACTCTAACTCTAACTCTAACTCTAACTCTAACTCTAACTCTAACTCTAACTCTAACTCTAACTCTAACTCTAACTCTAACTCTAACTCTAACTCTAACTCTAACTCTAACTCTAACTCTAACTCTAACTCTAACTCTAACTCTAACTCTTCAACTCAATATGAGTAACATTTTCTCTAACTCAACTTGAGTTTGACAGTGCTTTGTACTGAAAGATTAATCTCGAGTATTTTCTTTATGAAAGTTCTCCGAAATGTCTTCCATCCATTGAGTATAAAATTGAGTGATTTTGCGAAATTCATTTAATTACCGACTTTCTTCAACTTAAACTAACACTCAAATAATATTTGTTGGAAAGGAGAATTAAAACAACTTGTAAAAATAGATATTTTCTAAATCTTACCTTGAAAAAAAAATATGGTTGAGTTGATTTTGAGTTCAAGATCGGTTGTTGATCCAGCTTTTGAGTGATTCTTTAATTCCAGATGTGTATCATGTCATTTTCTTACACGCTGCATGAAATAAAAAATACTAAAATGTTGCCATTCATCTTTGGCCGTCTTCAAAACAAAGAGCATAATTAAGTGTACAGTATCTTCGTATTGAGATTGACAATTAAAACGAGCGGATATGTGTTCAGTCGTCATTTCTGTGACATGTGATATCAGCTCGTAAATTCCAATTAAACAGCTTCACACCCAACCACATTGTGGCCAGTCGGAGTCGAGATCAATCGGAGTCCGTTCAGCGAGCCTTGTACCGCAACTACTATTCGTTGGTAATTCACAAGGTCACCGCCAATCAATTACAGCCGCAACCTAAATCAAGCTAAACAACAGCACCAACGGACTACGGAGTTCAGTTCCACTCCGGTGTGGTGGTGGCGGAGGCCGAACGACGAACACCGCACCGGTGATGGCGGTACAGTGGTCAAAAGTTCCAATATTCAATCAAAAACAACAACGAAAAAAAACAAGAATTTGTTCGCTTTTCAGCAAAAACAACAAAAAACGGTGCAGTGTGCAATCCTTATCACCAGCCTGATCAATGACAGAATTTATTACCACGGTATAAGATGTGATCCTGTCGCGGGTCCAACCTATTCGCACGTTGTAAACCACCATGTGGCAGCGGTTGTGTTGTGGCACCTTTTGCACATCGTGTTCACAAAGCAGTTGGTCGCTACTGCCGTGCTATAGAAAATATACGAGTACTGAACTGACTGCTGCAGCGCGGATGCTTTATCGAGGTGCCTCAACTTGCGTGTCTTTTAAAGTCCAGAGAGAACATAGACCTGTCGATCTATGGCTACTCTCGACGCGCTCCCGTGCTGTCCCGTCAAGTTAGTCATTTTTGTGTGAGAAAATGTCGCTAAGTAGATATAGCCTACCTTCCATACCGCTTTTTTGTCCCCACCACGTTATTTTATTTGACGGGATTGACAAAGTTTTTCGTTCTCAAATAATTGTCCACTAAGTGCATGGTGATATATTGAAATTGTTTGATGTTTGAATGGATTTGGTTGTGTTTCTTTTTTTTTTGCTTTTAAATCGGCAGAGTGCAGCATGATGCGGGTTCACCGAGGCCGAATACAAATTTGCTAACAAGATTTACCACTTGAGACTTTTCTGCAAATAAAGTTCCAATAAATTTGTTGCGATCACTATCGAAGGCGAACCGCGAACGTGCGCAGATGATGGCTGAATGTTTGTTCCAATAGTTGAACGTGTAAATTGATATGTCAACTGCAATGTCATATTTGGAGTTGATCACGCACCAAATGGTTGTCGGAGAGAATCGGATGGGACATTTAACAAACATTTAGAGACGTTAATATTTTTGGGAAATTTTGGCAGTTTAAAATTGAAGTGAAGATGGCCTGGCGGGCTGACATCTAAGGGTAGAGAAAGGGTTTTCCAGATATTTTGCAAAAGCATGTCAATCTTACGATCATTGACTAATAACAAAACTTTTGAAATTATATAAAAACTACATACGTACGTCAAATCAACAAAATTGTAAAGAAAAGTTCTCTTAAAACGACAAAAAGTAGTGCATTGAACGAGCCCAGAAAATATCTCAACCGACATGTATTTCAGTTACGTCATCAGAGACAAATTTTAATAGAGAAGAATGCTAGTGTAGAGTAGTGTAGAGTAGTTTAGTGCAGATGCAGTGCAGGTTCATAAAATGTTAGAGGTTGAAATTGTCTTAAGGTTAAAACAAAATGCATGTTTTTGTTAAATTCGTACGTGTCAGAACCTAAGAAAAAAGATGTCTTGAGTTTGCGGTTAATCTAATATCTGCAAATATTGTGATCAAGAAAATGTCCTTTTGTCCACACCGATGTAACATTCTTTTTATGGGAGAAGTCTACAAAACACATCAAAATTCCAAGTTAAAATGCAAAATAAACGCTCTAGAAGGGTCAAACTTACACTTTTTCCAACTCTAACATTATCTCTATCCGGCCAACTACACCACCTGAAGGGCTAAGATTTCAGCCGTTTAAAAAAATTCCAGCCATATCTCAAGTCTTTGTTTGCATCTACGATGTCTGCATGGAATTTAACCATCCAACTTAGTCATGTCCAATAGAGGTCTCTCATCATTTTAATCCAAGGGCATTAAATTATTAAAAAAAAAAACATATTCTAAGTTCTCGAACCAAACTACAATTTAGCAGTTCAACTTTTGGCCTCCTGTGCTACCTTAAGTTCCAATTCGCTGCGCTTTTGCTTGTTCCTACTTTAACTGATATACATACGTACCTAACTATCCTGGTATATACGCGCACTAAATAAATCGCAGAATAAATAGAAGACAACCAAACCAAAACAAAAAAAAATCGTTTTAAGCCCATTTACTTAGTTTCTAAAATGTGTGTTACCGCCCACTTCATACGGTAATTCCTGAATCGTGATCACATTATGAGATCCAATCAGTTAAAACCAAAACGGCAATATCGGTGTGGTGCGCCTATCCTAAAGACATACTCGTATAGCAAAAATAACAGATATAGGTTCCTAAATTACACCAAACCAAAAACTTCTTCTTCTTTTACTTCTACTTCTTCTTCATCCTCTCCGTCTCTGGTTCTTTCTCTTTTTGTAAACTTCTCTGGAATATAACATCGTTTCTTACCGCTTGCATCCCATCACAACTGCATCATCAGCATCTTTCAGCCGCACAATCCTCCAAACTATTACTTCAGATCAGTTAACGTTTCTAAATACTAAACAGAGAACAGTTTTGTAAAAGATACAAAACACACTTCATTCCATACCAAAGTTTACAGAAATCAGGGCTGGAATAGTATTGATTACAATTAAACCGAGTTATTCAACAAACAAGATAGGCCCAAAAGAACCACCAAGTGGGACATCAAGTTCGACATCATTGCTTCCACATACAGTGCTGGTCATAGTTTCAATGTTGAAGAAAGTCTTGATTTTGGAAGAATTGAAGTGAAGGTATAGCCCTCAAAAAGGAGCCCTCTATTTGTGAAGTTCCCATCCTAGTACAAGTGGAAGTGGCCTTAATCCAGCACTGAGTAAAATGTGTGGTATCTATTGATAGTATCTGCAAAGTAGAGAGTATGAGGGCAGAGAGAAGGATGAAAGGCTGCGCTGCGGTTTGTTACTGTTTACATAGAACCATGGACAAATACGATTTGCGCAATTGTGCACTCTCGAACTGCTGCAGCATCATCAGCAGAAACAGAAACAGCAACAGCAGCAGATGATGATGCTGATGATGATGATTCACGACAATGTTCATTCCAGATTCTCAGATCTACCAACATATCCATATTCCTCCCGCACTCTTCTTTGATGATCCTATGAGTGTACGAGTATGTGTGATACATTGGATTTATTTTAGGCAATTTGAAGTGCTTCCTGCCTCTGAGGCAAGTGCAGCGAGTCTTAATTAATTGCCACAGCCTCAGCACTTGATTTTTATTGCCCAGAACGAAAATCGAATTCTAGTAATTTAAGTAATTTCACTCGACGACCTTTTGGCCCAATGAGAACCGGTGGTGGTGGTGATGATGGTAATGTTGGCGGCTGCAGCGGCGGCGGTGGCGGTGCATCAGGCATAGGAATGTTTTCCTATTGAAAGATTGCATTGCCTTGGTGTGTTTGGTGTAACGAACTCCAGATTCTAGAATCAGTCAGTCAGTAGCAAGAGCAACAAACAATAATATATTGGACTTAACGGGAACATTTCATGGGTAGAATAGTTTCGTTCGGCTCGGCCATGAGGTCAGCCTTTGAAAAATATGTATGAAGTCAACAAACTGGACTGCCTCTGACTTCAAAATGACATATTACCGATCTATGATCTCGCCCATCTATCACATACACTGGATGGATCTCCTCACAATGGCCATTGATTTATGTGTGCACCAGGGAGCTTATGTCCGTGAAAGTAATCCATTTGCCACGATGGCGATTGCGATGGTGATGCTCGCGATTTTCTCTTTTCTTTTGTAAGTCTGATAATAATGGAAGCCTGGAATTCTGGCTGATTTAACACAATTAGAGTCCGCTTAGCCATCTCCATCTTCTGCATCCATCTAGGTTGTATATCTTTTCATCTTAAGAGTCAAGAGAGACGTAGATTTCAATCTTGGGAGCATTTAATTAAATAATGTTGGTTTTTGGTTGGATTGTGTACGATCGAGTACGAGGATCTATGTGGCTTGCAAGTTGCAACTGGGTGATCGTGTCTATCGCATCAGTATGGCATTTACTTGAAAGTCTGCACTGCAACTTAGTCAATTTGATGTTTGGTTTGTCGGTTTTAAAGTCAGTGATCAAGTTGATTTCAGATGGAAGAAAAATAAATACAAAAATAAAATCATGCTTGCTTTGTAATGTGTACAACTGCGAGGCAATTCTCAATTGTGAAATTTTTTTGAAGAAAGTAAAATAGAACAGATTTTATTGTTTGAGATTTATTTTCGAAAAAAAACTCACAAACAGGGGTCGGTATCTGGCATAATTGTATCAAAATAAGGTTAAATCAGAAAAAGTTTATAAAACAAAAAATTTCAGGCAGATTTTGAATCTTTTTAATCCTTTTCTATGCTTTTATAATAAAGGATATAAGAAGCATCTGATGGGCATTCAATAGGCGTTTTTCTTTTTTAACTCAGAAAAGAGCTCTGAATCCGAGCATATCGAGCATGCTCCGAACATCCTCTGAACAAGCTCTGAACAAAATTCAACTCAGTCTGCTCAGTTATTTTATTCTGAGCTCTGAACAAGCTCAGAACATGTTCAGAACAAAAAAAGAAACACAAATTTGATGCTCTGAACGTTCAGAGCTAAAAAAGAAACATAATTTTTTGTTTGACAGTTCAGGCTCTGCTCCGAAGTACAAAAGAAAAACTCAAATTGACAGCTGTTATTTTTCTTATGTAGACCTCCTAAAAATACAGAAATGTTCAATAGTGAATTAGTTGTCAACAGAATCACATGCTCCTTTTAAAAATTCCAACAATATAAAACTAGAATCCACATCCATCACAATTTTGTCACTGTATTATGTAATTGGAGTAATTAAATCTTTATTTTTAAGTTGATTTGTTCTTTAACTTAATTTAAAGAATCTCTTTGCAACTGTCATGAAATTGCCTTCCAATTAATGCAACAACCGAAAAACAGTCGCCTTTCCTTTTTATCGTGTCAAGTGTACTTAATTGACAGCTGAATTTTATTTATATTTGCATATTGCATTTAAAAATGAATACTGACCAATCAAAAACAAACATTCCTTGCCTTCAAGTTCCAAATACCCAATTTTTACTTACCCTAAACTGTCAAGTGTCAGATTGCTCCTATTTTGTTAGGGTTGCCAACGCTTTTCGAACAATTTAATTTTGAGTGGTGTTTTAAAACTCTAACATAACGGTATTTTTATTAAAAAAAAATGCTGTTATGTTCCGTTTTTATTTCGTACCGTTAATAAAAGAACAGATTTTTATTAAACTTGATTTTTTTAAACTTCCATTCTATAACTCAAATGCAGCTCAGCATTTATTTAACAAAAATTATAAATTCTATCTTAAAGCACCATCAAAAAAATCTACATATTTGTTTTTCAGTCTCCCCTTTTTATCATCAGATTCAGAAAACCTTAAAGTCTTGATTTGAATTTGCCGATTGAACTACTCCGCATTCATTTAGTTTTGGCACACTAAACTACAATACAGCAACTGCTGAATTGCAAATCTATCACATTCTCTTAAAAAACAATAATTATTGTCTATATCGTATCCTAACTGTTTCTAAATGGTAGCGATGGCGATCTTTTTAGTTTGAGAGTTGACCTTTAAGCTTCAACACAGCTCCAAACGAACTGCAACATGCTCCTGGGTTATTTATGTCTAATTAACGTCTCACTGACTAAATCGATTTCTAATTAGATCGATTCGCTTTGACATGGCATAGGTATGTTACCTTCAGGTAGATACACATATAGATATGTATATATACTTTGCAGGACTGACAGTCCTAAGCTCGAGCTGTTCTTATGGTGTCGTTACCTCGAATTAACTCCCCTCCGCCTCCTGATGGTATTCTGGGTTCTTATGCTGGCATAAAAATCATCGACTCGAAGGCTTATCGCTTGACGATCATCGACAGGTTAACAAGTTTCGTAAAAATAAATGAATCAAAGGAGAGGAGAGCATGGTGAGGAGGAGGAGGAAAGAAAAACTAAAAACTTATAAGACCGAAAAGAGATACAGATACAAATTTTATATCTACATATACTCGTACTGAAGGAGAGATATTTTTATTTTTCAATAAATTTCAGCACAAACGTTTTTGATTTCAATATTATGTGCAGAAACAGATCCCAACCGATCACCGATCAACGATCACCGAACAACGTGTAAAGACGCGGGCTTAGGAACGAGGTTAGCATCAGACTTTGGGTTTTCTCATTAACTTTGAATTTAATTTTTAACATTTTTTTTTTCTTCTTAAAGAATAAGCTTTTAGTTCTAAGTATGGTTGATCAATGGGTGCCGCACACCAACAGCAGCACTGCAGTGCAGCAGCAGCAACAGCAACAGCAGCAGCAAATTCGCAACAGCAGTCGCACAGATAAAAATCCAAAGATAAATATAAATAAATGTGCACCGAAATGTTTTTGCGATTGAGGTTATGTTGATCAGTATTCCATGTTAATGCAGATATTGTTCGGGATACTTTTCCCAGTTAAGTTGAATTTTTGTTATTTTTATAATGCTTGTTGTTGTTATTAGATCGAACTGAAAACTTAAGATATTTATATCAATTTGAAATTACTTGGGTCTGATGGTGTAAATTAGAAGCTAGAATTATTGGTCCCACTGTGTTCGAATGAAGCTAACATGAACCGATTGATTTTTCTTTTTTGTTATTTATTGAAAATCTCAGCTTGAATCTATGAATTTATGAGTTGGTCTGTTTTGAGATTGTTTCTATAAGAAATATGGCATTGAGAGGTTTCCTTCTTTGCCAACCTTCTTATGAATAGTTATCTCATTAAAACGACCTTGTAATTTTACATCATTGATAACATATACCTGTGCGGTTGTGAATGCTGAAAGACAGTTCCAAGTTAAACAGAAGTTAAACCTTCGAGAAAATTTTTAAATGTAAAACTCCAATATGTGAACCAAGAAGCTTTATCGGTTTAGAAACAGCGGACAGGCACAGGACGCTTCGTTAACATAGTAACTCCTTAAACAATAGTGTTCATGGTTTACAGAAAAATAAAAAGCAACGGGAACAACAAGATCAAGAAAGCTTAAATACAGACGAAATTTTTACCAAAAAGAAGACACCAAGACCTTGAAACGCCCAACTTCAAAACGTACAGTAGTTATTCCCAGTTATTACATTCAAATCGTATTTTAAGGGTAGAATTAACTAAAAACTGCTAGCTTCACTATACTCTTAGTTTAACCTTTATTTTATTAGGTTCCTGTCCCCTTTCCCTGCCATTCGAAATAGTTTGGTTCATTAACCAGGGGTTGACGGTTGACCTTGGTTCTTCCTGGAAACTGGATAACACCGTTTCACATCCACATCCAAAGACAACGGTTTCCTTCAGCCGATACATTGTATCAACATTTTATTTGATTTTGTCCAAATCTAACCCAAAAAAGACGACTCACAATTCACAAAACACAAAAAACTTAAAATTATTATTTATCTGTCTATTGCAGGATTTGGATCTTAGGATTTCCTATAAGACATCTACATTATATACTTATATACATATATATTTAATAGAATACCACCACACACTCGAAAGTGGTCATAAGGCACTGAATTATTGGATAATCGCCTACTAATAGAAAAACTACTCGCATCGCAGAGTCGTGAGCCACCTGTATCGCTGAATCCAGTTGCACTGCATTGAGATTGAGAATACCATAGAAGGCAACAGATTGTAGGTTCCTACATTACAATTGCATTGCACAGAAACAGCAAGAACAACAGCAACAACCAAGATATCCCAGCCCAACCCCACTACGTGCCGATGGTGGATTCTGATGACCAGACGATTACATTCCGTTCGACTTGCTACGAAAGCTTAGCGCAAAATTAAATTACCCAAACAGAACTGAAACTATGAACAGAACAGTGGAATAGAATAGAGCGCTATCGCACGCTTGAAAATGGAATTCAATCCCAGCTATACCTACAGCTGAATGGACTTGGTAATGGTTTGGTGTTGTTTGGAAGCATTTGCTGGAGAAAGGTCGACCGAAGACAACATAAAACAAGCACACAAACGGCAAAACCTCACACAATTTACAGCTACATGCTACAGCATGGTGGTGGTGTTCCATATTTTAGTCCATCGATGCTACTACTGCTGCTGCTGATGCTGACGCTGATGTTGATGTTGATGCTGTTGCTTTCTGGCCATGACTTAGGAGGGGCGGAACAGTACCGCAACAAGATGAATAGGTCAAGTGCATACTGTGCAACAAAATCTACTCTATACGAAAACAACGACGAGGCAGTCGATGCAGATGGAGATGGAGATGGAGACTTATACATGACATGAGATGGCGAAAGGACGACGAGTTGTCCGACCGAAATGACGTGACTTAATAGCTAAATCTGAATTTCAATGAAGCCATATCTTTATCGTCTCTATAGAGCTGATGATGCTGCTGATGATGGCTCCTCGCTTATGAACCAGAATGCACTACAGAGTATAGAATTTTTGCTTAGTAACTAACTATATACAAATACAAACAAAGCGAATCACAGAGTCTTCCAAGTTATTTCCTTTTTTTTTTCTTTGTGATGATTTATGTGCTGGCCTAGTAGTACGAATAATGTCGGTTTGTATATGCTCGAAGCAATTGTTTGCTAAAACAGATCGTGGTTGAGTTAATTGGCCTGGAGCACGAATGCAAACCATTTTAAAATCGGATTGGGTCAAAGTTATATTTCAATTAACCGGGACTTTACTTAGATAAAGTTAATACCATAAGGGTTGGGACTATCATGGGAGATGGTTCATTGTTGTTGTTAGTTTTTTTTTTTAAGTTTTGTGGAAAACTCTGTTTTGAGGACAAGGTAAAAGTATACATGGACATGAATCAAATCTAATGGTTTCCGGAAAAAAAGGTAATTGAGACGAATTAACCTACTTCGATATCTTTCGTCTGTAATCTTGAGAAATTTCGTGATGGAGTTCAAGTACACAAAGTAAAAGCATCTCACTTTAGATGTTGCCATTGATTTTAGATTTGAAAAAGACAAAATCATGTCATATTTTCAACACTAGAAAATAATCACTTAAGATTTTAATTGAGATCATTAAGAAATTCAAAACGGTATGCAATGATGATGAACTTTTTGATTTATAAAGTATTATCTGGTGATATGAACAATATGCATCCTCGCTTTTTTCCTTACACTCAAGACATGACTTTAAAAATTATTTTATTCAAACAATAGAAATAGCTGAAATACAAAAAGTAATACACAATTTAACCAACGTCGTCCCCCGTTATTGAACCTTCCTCTTCCAACAAATCCGCTGCTTCTCGCTTCAATCGCAGTTCTTCTCGGTGTTTGATTGTTACTTGCAGGAATTCCAAATACTTTGAATCTACCTCGTCTTCTTCTGCTTCCTTTTTAACTGAAATCGTGTCCTTCTCACAATCCTCATCAGAAGTTTCATAGTATACTTGATTTCGAGTTTCCGGTTTAATGTTTGCAACATTTTGTAGTTGTTGACGCAACATTTGATTTTCACTTTGAAGCTGTTCGGCGGCATGTCGCCAGAAATTGTTTTGATGTTCTCCGTGCCATCTTACGGCATTTACATACGCCTCACCCCAAACTTTAGCTCCATCTCGATGAGCTCTCTCACTAAACGCTACTCCTACTCCTATACCTGTTTGTGTTTGCGTTTGGGTTTGGCCTTTTTGTTGATTGTTTAGTAATTTTTGCTTATTTCGACGACGATTTCGTTGACGTTTATTTATTCTGGATTTAGATTTAGATTTTAGTGGAGCGTTTGTTGCTTTTGTTTGAGCAGTATTTGACATTTTATTTGGAAAATTAAAGAGACTGAAAAATACACGACGGACAGAGCAAAACAAAAATAAAAACTATAACTACATTACCGACTAATGTCAAACAGAAGGCTGCCTAAAAACTAGAGATGTGCAAGACATTAAAATTGTAATAGAGAAACTTCGAGCACACAATTACCAAAATGGTGTCAAAGTAGATGTTATTTTAATACTGATTTTGTACTGCTAACGATGATTAAAATATGTTTGAAATTCCAAGAAAAAAGCAACAAATTTAATGTAGAACTTAAAATATGTAATTTCTTTTTAAAAACTGGAAGATTTCTTTGAAATCATCGCTTCTATTCACTAAAGTTCAATGGTGTGTCAGAAATTCATGAATCCAGTTTTTAGAATCGAAAAATAGTAAAATATCAATGGGTTCGAAAATTTCAGTATTTCTAGTAAAATTACTTCTTCTTGTTACGTACGTTTTTGTAATATTGGAACCTACATATTCTGGCGAATCTTTTATTCTGCCATAAATTTTCTGTTATGATTCGTAAAAGATTCTCATCATAAAAGGTCTTTTATAATTTGTATTCAGGAGTTCGAACTTTTATAAAAGTCTGTTATGAACATTTGAACAGATTTTATAGCAGATTTAGTATGATGAATACCAAAATTAAAATTCACAGAAGACTTTTTGACAACTCAACTTTTTGTGTGAAAATTCACAACAGATTAACAGAATAGCAGCATCAAATATCTCGTAGAATACGTCTAATTATTTTTTAAGATAGTTCCTTTTATTTCTGCCTTATGGGTTTTTCGCTTAACCTCGGTCTGCTAAAAAAAATAAGATTTTCAAAAGTGAAAGAAAAACAACAAATAAATTTAAATTTTCTTTTATTTAAAAAAAATAAGGGTTCCTAAACTTAAAACTATCGCATCAACTCGTCATCATCTTCATTTCATTTTCATCTTTTTATTCGCTTTGGCCAATTTTGCTTTCAGAGCCTTCACATCCACTTTTCCAGAATCATTTGTATCCGCTTTCCTCTTACGATTTGGTTCTTCAGGTGGATTGAAATCTTTGCTACGCTTCTCTTCTTGTTTCTTAGCCGACTCAGCTTGTTTTTCTTCACGCTCCTTATTCTTGCGTACCTGTTTCTGTTCCTGGTTGAGGAAGTACTCTCCTGAGGCCAGTTGTTTGTCAATCTTACTCTCAGGCTGCTCTGGCGGGAATGGAGTGTACTCCTTTTTGGGTTTCTTGTTTTTCGGTTGTTTGCGTTTACTAATGTTCTTGTTCTTGAACTTGGGCAGGAATCGAGACCAATCTTCGTTGGCTAACTTAGGATCTTTTGCTAGCTCCCTCTTTATCATCAAAGCTTTGATATTGTATATGGGATGGACATTGTTCATGGTCTCAGTGACAATTTCTCGTACTTGCTGCAGCCCTCTGTATGGACCAAGAGCCGATACTGTGTTGCCCTGGACCAGGACATAGCAATCTGTGAGTAACTCGATGGATTTGAGTGTTGCTCCGTTGGGACCGATTAAACGCTGTCGTCGCTTAACGAATTTATCCTTCTTCCGGACTAAACTTCCAATTTTGATGATATCGCAACCTACTTCATCTTCCAGTACACGTTTGGCTTGTTCGAAGGGAACACTACGGGCCATCAACTTAATCATATCCCTCGCCTTGATGACAATGAACGGATCCCATGTTTTTCTAGTTGTCTTCACCACCATGCTACCCTCGACTAAATCGAGTTCGCCTTTGAGATGTGATTCCTCCAATACTTGCTGTACTAATGGCCATACCTCTTTAAGGTACTTCTCACGATATTTGGGGAAGAGCGTGGCAAAGGAGCTTTCTTCAACTAATCCGTTCTGATTATGATGTGGTTTAAATTCGGGTATTTTTAATGCCCATGCATTTTCTACAGGTTCGGTGGAAATATGGTTGTTATCGTCACCTTCATCTTCACTCATTTTGTAAAGTTTATATTATTTAAGTTCGCAAATAAAAATGAAAACAATTTCTTAGTTACACGTGCGGATGGGATGGTTTACTTGAAAATAAAAATTAAGCCAAAAATGTAAATGACATATGTCATTAGTAGAAGTGGTGAAGTAGGTGCTAGTTGAATTACACTTCCTTATCATATTTCATCGAGATTATTAGAACATTTGCTGTTGAAGGCAGGTACACAATGATGGCTGAGTTTCCAGAAATTTTTAAGGTACTATCAAACCAACAAAAAACTTTGATTAATGTCAGAATTTTACTTTGCTTAATAGTTATACTACATTAAAGTAAGATCATTTCAGTTTTAGAGTTTAGTTGAATAGTGTTCCAAAATTCTTATGAATTTGTGTATGTAAACTTCTGTTGAACATAGGTTAATTAACAGTAACAATAAATTCCAACTTCACGTAAATCACTTATATAGACGATTTAAAATTACTGAAAACGGAGTAAATATTGAAATCGTGGAACTGCAATTCATTGAATTCGGTTGTTTTTGGTTATATGAGTTTCAACTTAATAAATTATAAAGAATCAAATTTATGTTTTGCCACATATAAAAAACATGAATCATTTTTAAACCTTTTTAATTCACATAATATATATATATATATATATATAGCTTTAATATAATGTAATTATATATATTTTGTGTGATATTTGGTACCTTTCTTTGATTGTATGTAGTTACACTCAAATTCAAATCCTCATTTTAATATATAAATCAAAATTTGTACTCAAACAGAACTAAATCAAACTGCCTTACCAGCTTCTATAGTTTGAAAGCTACGTCACACATATTTCTGACTGAAAAATGAAAACAAAGCGATTTTCTACAACAAAAACGAAGTCAGCTGCTTGTAATTTACGAATTGCTACCAAAATAAAAGCGTAAATTCTATTCAATTATTGTAATTCCCATCCCAAGTTTTTGATTAATCTAATCAGCATGTTAGAATCGGTTAGATACGAATGCAGTCAACAACAATTGATGCGTACAAGCAACGATAGCCAACACCAGTCGCCAACTCCTATGGATGAACCAACTGGAACAGCACAGGTAGGTGAGGTGTACTGCGTTCTACGTAGTTGCAGACAATAGGGGATGAACCGTATACCGTACTTTATACCTAAACCCTAATTAACTGTTTTTATTACTACGTAGATTCTTTGTACACATGATGGTGCTTTATTAAAACATGCCAGCGCAGAATACATTGCTGACCTCAATACCAGCGGCTCACTGAGTGTTGTTGAATATTCGCAGAACAAACGAAAATATATCGAATGGCACCCCAACGATAATATTCTGATTGCCGATGATACCCAAGATCAAGGTGAATGGGCCTTAGTCGACACCATATCGCGCAGAACCCGCACCACTTCCGAATGCCGTGTCTTTAATACAAAGCCCGAAAACCTGCCAAAAGCCCGATGCCTTCGTTGCAATTTGGAAGAGCTACGTTCCATAGAAGTAAAGAACCGCGGACAAACTATTCGACTGTTAAAGAAAGACTCGGATTCCCCTCACAGTGAGTACTTCTTTCAACACGGCAACGCCGATATGTTTGTCCGGTCAATGAGGCAACTACACATCCTGGATGTATCAAACGAAAATCGGAATGAATTCCAAGTCCTTAGCGTCGAAACTCAAAAGCTTAAGAAAACCTTTGCCGAATTGGACATCGGTGAAATCAAAGCGAGTTCGTTGGCGTCAGAAAGTTGGTTACCCAACAGATTGGTTGGGTTTTTGGTTAATTTCCCAGACTATGTTCCACCACCGTTTCATAGGCCACAGCCAAGATCCAGACCGGTTATAAATGAAGACTACCAAGTCCTGAATGGCGATCAAAGCCACGAAGTGACTCCCGATACCGAAACTCCAAAAGACGAAGAACTGAGCAAGGAAGAAGTTGTTGAAAATAAATTGCCCAAACGAGAAATAGTTGAAAGAGGTGAGTAAATCACTTGCACACACCGTGCCATATCTCAAGGCCATATAAAGGTCGAAAGTAGTTTCTTGTTTTTTCTTTTCTTATAAAAATTTATTTTATTTCAAATGAACTAGATAAGGCCGTTGTCATCGTCCTTTTTTATTTTTTATTTGTTGTTTTTTCACATGAGATTAGAAGTGTAATGCCCAAATATTATTTATTCTAATGCAAGATTGAATTTTAACAAAGACATGATAATGCAATCCATTTAATGTGCTAAAATTGATAAGCGAACGGTCGGAAGGCACTTTTAGTGACCAGCCTAGGGTTTGTTTTGGTGAGGGGTTTAAATGTCTGGTTGTTTGTATGTGAATACTTCATCTGTTTCTGTTTATAAACAAGAATTAAGATTATCGTAGAAATTATGACACATTATCACGCACGTAGGTGAGGTCTAATAGTGAATGAGAAGCAGATTTCTGAAGCCAAAGCAATGGTAGTACGGTTTCGAGCATACATTAAAAAAATTGATGAGTAGCCTTTATCAATAAACTTCTGGGTTGGGTCAAAAAACCTATCTGTCGTAAATGTTGTCATTAGTGTGTGCCAATTACACAGTTAATCCTCACAGAATTGAGTCATTTTCTTTGAAAAAGAAGTAAGTCAAGTTAAGCATTAAAAAAAGTAAAATATTAGATCATTTTCAGAATACACTATTGTTGTTTCTTTAAGTGGTAACAGTCTATTTTATGGACCCGTTTTCTTAGTAAAAAAGTAGTATATCTTTTATCATAATTCTTTAATCTTAATCCACCAATCTAGTTCTAGGATTTTTGTGAGAATTGGACACGATAATCTATGTAATATTTTTTGACTTCTATTTCCTTTCTTTATTGAAGACTGTCGTATTGTTCCATATTAAAAAAATCAATGTATTGTATTTACAGGTTCACCACTTAGCGAAAATCAGTGGTTGGAATTTCAAACTCCAGACGGTCGAATTTCCGATCCCACTCGCATCAAAGAGATCATTTTCCGTGGAGGTGTTGACAATCGACTACGCAGTGAAGTATGGAAATATCTACTCAATTATTACCATTGGGATGATACCGATGTGGAACGGGCTAAGCGTCGCAAAGAAAAGTCCATGGAATATTATAGCATGAAAGCCCAATGGCTATCAATGACACCAATTCAAGAGCACAATTTTTCGGGTTATCGTGACCGAAAATGTCAAATAGAAAAAGATGTCAAGCGCACAGATCGCTCCTTGGAATACTTTGCAGGTGAAGATAACCCAAATCTGATGGTGTTGCAGGGTATTCTAATGACTTATGTAATGTACAACTTTGATCTGGGCTATGTTCAGGGAATGAGTGATCTATTGGCTCCAATATTGGCAAGCCAAGAAAACGAAGTTGATGCGTTTTGGTGCTTTGTTGGTTTTATGGACATGGTATTTGCTAATTTCGATATAGACCAGGCTGGCATGAAAACCCAGTTCAATCAATTGAAACGCCTGCTAGAATTTGCCAACCGTCCATTGTTTCAATATATGAAAACTCATGATTCGGATAACATGTACTTCTGCTTCCGTTGGCTTTTAGTGTGGTTTAAGCGCGAGTTTTCAACAGACGACGTTATGAAACTATGGGAGTGCCTATGGACACGTTTGCCGTGTCCTAACTATCAACTTTTAATAAGTGTTGCAATTCTAGACCAGCAATCTGATGTCATCATCGGAAACCAATATGAATTCAACGAGATCCTGAAACATGTTAACGAACTATCGGGAAAAATCGACCTGAAAGCTACCCTCGAACTTGCCGAGGCGATCTATAAACAGATCAAGGCTGCAGATTCGTTAACAAACGACATAAGAGTTATCATTGGCGAACATCCAACCGAACCCTTTGGAAGTCAGGAATTCCCTCAAGACTTTGACGATGGTTTCGATGAATTAGTTCGCGAATTAACGCCCGAAGAAAAGGAAAAACAACAAGCAATGCTGGAGGAAGCATGCGAACAATCGATGTTCTTACAGTTTTTGTAATTCGAAGCAGCAGTATAGTACTTAGTTAAGGGCCATTAAGCCAAAGTTTTAAGCTGATTTTTTTTTCAAAATTATTTTGTAGATAGCAGAGGTTATACTATATAGATAGAGTGAGTTATGATGAAAAGTTTTAATTGGCAATATTGTGATGGCAGCAAAGCCAATGGTATGATATTATAAGTAAATTTAGATGGATCCTGTTCGGTCTCCGAAATTTGAAATTCCGCTATACTTCTGCAGATATATTATATTTTAATGAACTTATTTTTGTTTGTTTGGTTTTATATAAATTATTTTGAAACAAGTCTTATACACATTACATACTTTTTGCATTATGCATATAGTTGCAGATAATAAAAAAGAAAGTTTTATAATTAAAGCTGTTTTGAAATGTTTTCATACATAATATCCCGTATTTGAAAGGAATTGAAAGTAAGTATTATGTGCACAAGAGGGCATAATGTGCATAAGGTAAATTTTTTGATCAGAATCTGGCCGATGTTTTTTACCTAAAACTACATATCTGGATTTTGTGTTGTTGTAGTAACGTTGATATAAATAGCTGATACCAACCTATACAACAAGCAAAATCGATTAGGTACTTCAATGCGAGAATATTACAAAAAATCCTGGTTGAGAAATAATATTTAATAATAATTGACTGCTTAAAAATGATGCCAACTGAAAGTTCTACTTCTAAACATTGACATGCATATGTTAATATGTATTTGCTTCAACGAATAAGCTTTTTAGAGTTGGTTTTGGTGCAAAATGTCCTTTTTAGGACGTAGTTTCGCTTTTTAAAATAATTTACTGTTTTTTAAGTGTAAAGTGGAACAAAGGTAAGAAATGAATCCTTGTACATTCGGTTCATTTTACTTACTACTTATCAAATAATTTAAAGAGTAGTACACCGATAATGATTTGAAATAAATGCTGACAGGGCTTACTGTTTCTTAATTAAATTCGTTTAAAAAGTGATGTTTCGAAATAAGAGTTTGACTAACTGCACCGAATTAAATGTGAGCTATCCATCAATAAAAGAAATTCCACATAAAAAATGATCTCAAGTAACAAACTTGAATAAAAACACATTTTTAATTAATTTTTTTTATGATTTTTTTTTTATTGTTTAAGTTTGAATTTATTTTCATTCCATATAATTTTTTTTTGTTTCTTTTGTAGTTAATCATGATGTATTTATATATATTTTAAAGTCATTTCTTTAATTTAAACGTTCTAATATCTATTTTTTGTTTCTTTTTAATTGTTTATACTTAAAGTTTTAAAATTAAAATGAAATATAAAGAATATGTTGGTTTGTAATAATCAAAAGAACTTTTTTTGTTTGTTTTATTTTTTTTTTAAATCTATCAACCCAAAATAAAATTAAATTGTACAAGAGTAGAACCCACTCGAAAGCATCTATTTCCATGTGAATAAAATTGATATCATCATAAAACACACCTCATCCAAAAAAAGAAACCAGAACAGCAGCATTTAATGTCGAATTTTAATTTTGGAGAATAGCGTCTTTGTTGTTAAAATTTTTCAGAGCTCTGCTTAGAAATCAGTCAACAGCAGCAATTAATTTAAAATAACTTAAGCACAGCCACGCACATAGAAATAGAGACATTCGAACATAATCTGCTCTTATACAAAAGTTGAAGGATTTTTTTGTTTATTTTTTTTATAGTCTAGATTGAATATTTTATTTGAAACTTTATTATGAAGATGGTTTTAAGGATTTTTTCTTTCGATTGATAAATATCATTCGCATTTTGTTTTGGGTTCCTAGGGTTTAGTTAAATTTGCTGTATATCTTTTCTAATAAAATCATATATTTTACATTAAAATAATAATTAAAAATATCTATTTAATTGAATAATTACAGAGTAAATTGTTTTATTTAAAAAATGGGGAGACCTACTATTATTCAGTTTTTTTGTTTTAATCATATAATATTATATTATATAATTTTTGTAATATATATATATATATATTTATATATATTTTAATTGTTAAGTTTGGAAACTAAATGTGTGGTTTTAAGCATAGTTTTGTTTTGTTTTTTCGCTTATTTATATTCATTTTTTATACAAAATATTTTTTTTTTATTTTTTAATCACAATATTTGATGGAATTTCCGCAACATGTTTTTATTTGTTGTTGTTGTTGTTTTATTCTTCTTTCGTATGGAAATTGTGTTTTTTATGATAATAACTCTAGTATATGTGTTGGTATGTTATATTTGTTTATTTTGTTTATGTTTGTTTTTTTTTTTTGTATTTTTACTCACTCATCTCGTACCCTTTTTTATTATAAGTATTGAATGTAAATAAAAAGTAATAAATATTGACCTTCTTTCGTGTGCATGGTTAGTTTTTTTTTTATTTTGTTTAAAGAAAATATATTAATAAAAAAAATTAATTTAATTTAAAATTTAATTATCAAGATACATGCAAACGAAAAGAAAAATCTAAATACACTCTACAAGCTCTATGTGTGGTTTTTTGTCGTGTGTATTTTGTTTTAACATTTAACAGCAGCATGCAGTCAGTCAGTTTTAATAATTGTTTTAAAAAACTACTTTCTTTATTGATCAACAACATTAATTAATATTTTCTTTGGAGATTTAAGATAAGGATGGAAGTGGAAATAACACAGCAGCAAGTTAATTTCGATCCGTCTCACTTTCAACTCCAAAGACTCGTTATTTTTGTTTATTTTATTATAATTTTTGTTTTTGTTTTAATTACATTACTTTTTTTATTTTAATTTTAAAGGATAAATCTAAATAAAAGTGTTCCTATGATTTTGTTTTTGTTTTTATTAATTGGAAATTCTAGAATATTTATGTCATTAAGAAATAAAACCTTTTTAGTCTATCTAGACAATATTTAAAATAAAAAGAAATTAAAAATTACTTTACTTAATATAAATAAATATTTTTACCTTTACGTAGAAATGTTTTTTTTTTTTGTTTTTGTTTTCTATTAAGTAAATGTTTTGTGGACAAATTAAAGGGAGGATGTGACGTGTGGTTACTTACAAATTAAATATTTATTTACAGATACTGGAGGAATATCCAACTAAAAAAAAAAACAGGTAAGTACGTTAAACTTAAAAATCGTTACACAAAACATAAAAAATAAGTTACAAAATATTTTAAGCGTTTGATTTAGGGGATTCTCTTTTTGACAAAAATACAGGACCAAAAAATCAAGTCAGAACAAATATAATTTCTGTTTTTTTTTTTGGTTTGTATGTTGGAAAGAGATATTTCGTCTATTTTTTAGTTTTAGTTTTAACATTTTTTTTGTTGTTCGTCAAATTTATAATTGTGGATTTTAGTCTCGCACTTCTTCTGACATTCTTTATTCCCTACTGATCTCCCTTGTCGGTGTCATTTTCGTTATTCGTTGATAGATTCAGAGTTTCTGAATTTGAAGCTCCACTTTGACGGGTGTGCCTTGTAGAACGTAATTCCCTTCTCTTCTCCGCTGGCCCATCTAATGAGTGTTCACCACTAGAACGAGGTCTTTTCAATCTACTTGAGGATCGACGTTCTTCATAGCCATCACCATCGTCGCCAGGAGGTTGTGCCTTCTTTAAGATTGGTTGAATTATTAACTCGTCAGCTTCTTCATATGGTGGTGGAAGTTTGGCAGCATCGGCTGCATTTGTTATCGTTAGACTAATACGGCTTTCGCTCCTTTCGCTGCGATCACTGCTTGTGCTAGCGCCGGAGCTAATCGGTGGGGCTATGGTTATCGTTGTTTGTGAGGGTAGATTTGCTGCAATACCTGCAGAGCTTAGGGGCGTCAGGGTAACTTTGTCAATAGGATCACAACCAGAGTGCCCTCCTCCCAAGCCACTTACATCTCTTCCACTACCACCTCCAACAACTCCACCGCCGGTCATTCCACGTAAACTCTTTTCAATGTTGCTCATCGAGCCAAGATTTAGAGGAAGACAAAGATCATCTTTGGAGCTGCTCGATGTGTGACTATCCGAGCGAGACCGTTTCGGTTTGTGATCGTCATTCATTCCAGACGAAGATGATGATGTTGGTATCAAGGATATACCCGAGCCAAGGCCAAGTGTGCGCGTGTAAATGTCCATTTGCTGTTTGCTGAATTGCTCAAAGGCATCTTTCATCTCTTGATCACGGCTTCGTTTGCTACTGCCTCCACCACCCATGCCGCCACCACCGCCTCCAAGACTACCAGCCCCCATAGAGAGGGGTCCTGATCCAGCTGCTGCGGCCATTGCCTGTGCAGCCATTTCGGCCAGGAACGCTTGGCTTAGATCTCCGGCCATTGACATTTGTGGTAACTGCGAAGATGATCCCTTTGAACCACTCTTGCTGGACGAAGACGACTGCGACCCTGATGGAAGTTTACCTTGAGTGAAAGCCTGTAGTGTAGCAAGGTCAGGAGGCAATGCACCTCTGGCCAGACTCTCCATCCATTTTTGTTGTTCTTTGGCAGCTTGCTTTTCGTGAGCCTCTTTCGATGACATTGACGATGAAGCAGACGAACGTTTTTCTGATGGTGGATTGGGTTGACCACCTAAACTACTCATCAAACGCGAGGCTTGTCCCAAATCCATTCCAGCCATGCGGCTAAGTGATTCCAATAGGTGTGGATCGGCATTACCCATTAACAAACTGGACAATTGTGCCATCTCATTAGCTGCAGCACGGCTTGACGCTGAGCTTCGACCACGTCCACTACTCGATGTGGACGTCGAAGCACCACCCATGTTTGCAGTGCTCATGGCATTAGAACGTGAGCTACTCGACTTACCCTGAGACTGGTGAGAGCTCTTCGATGTTGACGATGAAGATGTCGGTGGATTATTGGCTCCATTCAACAAGTTATACTGTTGTGCCAGTTGATCATAAGCTGACATACCAGATCCCAGAGAATATGGATTAAGACCTCCCAAACCCAATGGAGGATATAACAAACCAGGATTGGGGAACAAGAACGGGAATGCACTGTTTCCAGCAGCAGAAGATGCACTTGATGTTGGAATATTCTTATTTCCACCACTATTCCCACTGGATCCCTGTCCACCGCCACTTCCACCTTGTGATGAGCTGTTGCTTTGCTGAGAGTTGTCATTGTTTTTGCTCTTTTTGCTCGATTGCGAACCACCTGTTTTGCCACCGCTATTTCCTGATGTAGAAGGACCACCTAACCCTCCCAATCCAGCTGTACCAGCTGCAGCTAAAAGTGCAGCTAAGCTCTGTGCATCCATTCCAGGCAAATTGCCAAGGCCACTTAATGCGGCAAGGTTGTTACATAGGTTCATATTGCTCATGTTGCCAAGGTTACCCAAAACACCCATGCTGCCCAAGCCGGGCATTCCCGCAAATGGCATGAGCAGAGGATTCTTTGGATCGAAAGCTCCTAATCCGGGTAGGCCAGACAAAAGGTTTGGATTGAGACCAGCCAACCCACCAAATTGCATTGCATTAGCTTGATCAATTGCGCTCTGTCGACTCGATTTCTTCGACTGTGATTGTTGGGGTTGCTGCGACTGCTGTTGCTGTGAATGACTACTAGTCGACGTGTTGCTAGACGTCGAAGATGGACGACCACCCCCATGGCTTTTGCTTGAACTTCCACTGAAACCGCTTGTGTCCATCTGATTTGATTTTGGTGATGGAGCTGACATTGGATTTTGCATATGCTCCAGCCATTTGGGATCAACTTCATAAGCCGGATTATCCGTTAACCTAAACAAAATTTTAAAAAAATTAACCATATTTTTTACCTCGAATCGATTTGGGCACACTTACCATTGCATAAGCCTTTTTAGCTGTGGCGCCTTGTTTCCTGTAAGTCGTTTCCCTGTTTGTTTATTTATAACCACAACAGGTTCATCACCGGTTAAACTTTGTGGCCCAGTAAGTTGGGGTTGTTGTTGTTGTTGTGGTGGTGGTGGTTGAGGTGCTTGTGGTTGCTGCTGGGGAGAAGCTTTCGGCATCGATGCTTGTCCAGATGAACTGCGATTTGATCTACGATAGTCCATGTTAAGCTGTTCATTAAGTGCAGCATTTTGCTCAGCCAGCCATTTATTCACCTTAACATCGTGTGAGTTGTATTTTGATCTAGAAATGCATTGAGAATAAAATGTTATTTATGTTTCTTTTCATTCGAGATTAGTTTTTTTTTTTTTTTATTCAATCTAATCTTACGTCATTTCAACGGCTTGTTTCATATCAGCTAGCATGACTTCGTATGCCTTACGCTGTGATGCAGGCAAACATTGCATCATTTTCTGCTGCTGTTTAAGGAACGTTTGAGGATCAGCTTGCATAGTTTGAGCAAGTAATGCATTTAAACTATCCTTCGATGGGACACCGCCCATAGCCATGTTTTGTAATGCAGCCAAACCTGACGACGAAGAATGCGATGATGAGGACGATGTCGTTTGCATTGATGAACCACTCTTAGATTCTAAGGACAAATAAAAAGATAGAAGGTTATACTCCAAATTCAATTTGCGTAAATCTCGAGAGACCATCCTTACTTCCTGGAACACTTGTAACTGTTATTGTAAAAGGTTTTTGATTACTTTGACTGGCCATTGTTGAGGGCACATTTGCAGGTGTCACCGAGACGCTTGGTGTTATGGGTTGTTTTTTCGAAGAAGGAAGTGATGGATCGGGGAATGTTTTTTGTTCTTTAGCCGCCGATAATCCCAAAACAATTTCGTCGAGTTTCTTGCGTTTCTTTTCCTTGCCTACAACAGGTTCTTCGATTGTCTGTGAAGGGAAATTATTCAATCGGTTTTCGTTTTCGGCTTTCTTGCTGTTGTTTGATCTTACGCAATTATTCTTCTTCATTAATTTGCTAAGGGTATCGTCAAGTTTTCCCTTGTTGCCACTTCCGCCACCCATTGATGAAGCGGCATAGGCAGAGCTCATTGCCGCCATGCTTTTCTTATTGCCCATGGAAAAGTCTTGCACTTCACTTAAATCGATTGGTGCAGTTGCAGCGGCAGCCTTAAGCATTTCGCTTATATTTCCACCTTTGGGAAGACTACAAAGCAAATCATACTTATAAATAATATTACAAATTTTATTTTAAAATTCCTTACCTTGAAGACAAATCCATTGGTCCGCCCATTTGTGGAGGAGGCGTTTTCATCGGTGGCACTGCTGGCTTGTTGAATGAGGGAGTGCTTGTCTGTCGTAGAGGATGCTGATGTGCTGGTGGTGGTTGCAGCGATGTCGATGACGAACTTCGCCGTGAATCGTTGCTGTCTTCCTCACCCCATCCTTTTTGACTCACTGAAAAATAAAAGAGATAAAAAATAATGACTACAACTCTTGCTCAAAAATAAGCAAGTTGAGACTCACTTGACTGCGTGCTATTTAGCAGAGCATGCAGCTTAGCACGCTCTGTCTCGACGTCAATGGCGATATGCCGCTTTCTCTTCTTTCCTGAAGAATTAGTAGGTACCGATGGGGACCCACTTGGCACAGAAGACATCATTGGGGGCTGTGTTGCAGGCCCGGTGTTTGTAGGAATTTGAGGTGCCTGAAGCTGAGATTGCAAATGCTTTGGCATTCCCTGATCAGTTGTGATGGTAATCACATCTGGTGTTTCGGATCGACGCTCAATTACATTCAAATGACCAATAGTCTCGTGAAGAGCAATATCTAGATCTACACCTTGGCAACCAGCATAAGCTGAATAGCTGGGACCGACCGGCCATTGGTTATTCTCAGCACAGGTAATAATATGAGAAATTCTCTTTTCCAACGCGAAGTCCTTCCACCATCGAATCATACATTTTTCAGCTTTTGGACGTTCCTTATCAGCCTTGTGCTTTACTGATGGTTGAATAACTTCTAGATCTGGGAAACGTGCTTTTAATTCGGCGGCTTGTTTCTGGCATTCTTCTTCCACAGCTTTCTCCTTTTCCTTCATAACTTCCTCCTCATCTGGTTCTTTCTTTGGACATGTGCTAGCTAGATCTAAAGCATCGTCATTCTTCTTTGTGGACAGGTCAGTACAATCCACTGGTTTCTCAGCTGGACTTGAAGGAGGAATTGAATCTTTGTCTACGGATTCTTTGTCCACATTACCATTTTCATTTCCTATTTCTTCTGGCTTTATTTTTGCCTCGTCGCTTTCTTCAACTTCAGGTTCTTTGGACGCAGTTTCCTCCTTCGTTGATTTTTCTTCCACTTTATCATTTTCCTTTTCTGGAGTGATTTTCTCTTCCGGTACTTCATCTGTATCCATTTTTTCTTCAACTACAGCATCATGTATTTCTTTAATTGGTTTTTCCAATTCAGTACGCAGCTCTGCATTTTTTACTTCAGAATCAATCTTTTCAGATCGTCCACTGAGATCAGATGGAGCTTCGTCTTCAACAACACTTGAATCAACTTCTTTTTTGACGGGTGGCACTGGAGATTCTCTTTCGATAGGCTTTTCTGTGCATTTGCTCGAAGCGGATAGATCTTCAATGCCTTCGTCTGATGTTTTCTCGACCTCAGATTCGGTGCTTCCCTTTTGTTCACTTTCTGGTGTTTTTTCAACAATCTCTTCTACCTTTGGATTTAACTCAGCAGCATTATCAACTTCAGCTTCAGCTTTGACTTCAGGAACAGTCTCTTTTTTAACATCTTCTTTAATAGGACTTACATTAGCGTCCAAATCGATAATTTCATCTTTTACAATTGGAGGCTCCATTTTAAAGCGTTGTATTTGTGCCTCCAGTTCCCGTAGAAATCGTTTTTCCGATTCAAGGAAGCTAAACGTTGGATCGTTAAATATAAATGTCTCTGATCGATAAATACCATGTTTTAGGACTGCCAACACCAGTTCCTTATCGTGCCTTCCCGGATCCCACCAGTCGGGTGTATCCATATTATTCTGGCATAATTTCAAACGTTCATCAAACAAATGATGACGAACTATTTCCCGAAGTTTTGACAAAAGTTCCAAACGATCAAGAATAAGTTTGGCATGATCTTCGTTTATATCCTCGATAATGCCTTCTAAACCGCGTTCGCCTTCAGTCAGTTTAACCCCTGTCTGACGCTTACACATTGCTATGAAAACTTTGTAATAATCACTAAGAGTCTCATCACTCTTTCGCTCCAGATGTGCCATGGCTTTAAATTTTGACCAGTCAGGTGCAATTATACTGACACCTTGTTGCAAATCAACACCATAACCAGTCAATACACGAAGGAATTCATATTCTTCACGTCGATTCCATTTTTTGGGAATACTTTCAAGACGTTGACGCTCACGCTCTTTAGCGGCAATTTCCAATTTTCCTTGACGCTCCATTTTCTGGAATTTTTGCAGATTCTACGTTATTTGAAATGTTTTGAGAAAATAAAAAGTTTTAACTATGTGTTTACTCATTACATACTCTATTATTTCACTAAACTAAATTCATGCATATATATAATAAAATCAAAATTAAAATTAAAATAAAAGACGAAAACAAAACACGAATTACGAAAAAATGACACTTCGTAGAAACTCGAATAAGCTTTTATCTGGTTTCCAATTATCATCGTTCAGGTTTAATTACTTGTGTTTACAGAAAGAAGGTTTCCCTCGTTAAGGTGGTTTACGTACCATTTTCAAATCCAATTTAATTCTCTTCAGAAACACGAAGAATGGACAAAAAATAAAGTATAAGTGTAAGTAAAAGGTGTATGTATTTCATACTACCATTTCCGATTTCGTGTTCGGTAGCTGGCCTTTTTAATTCTTTTTATATAAGCGTTGTTCCACAGATGGAATTAGAATTATGATAAGAGTAATGTGATGTGGAGGAAAAAACACTCAATTTATGCTTGCACGATGCTTGTGCACTTCCTGAAAATGTTTGTTAATTTTGTTCTATGACCAATAAGATAAAATTATCGATTATTATACGCTTTACGAATAATTTTTCGGAAGAATTCATTAATTTTATTTAAGAGTTGTAGTAAGGTGGCCAGATTGCATTTAAAATTTTTTAGTTTGCGACTTAGTAAACACGATTACGAAAATTTTAAAGCTTTAGTTAACTAATTGATAAGCAACACTACATCTATTACATGCAAAGAAATTAAGACAGAACATTTCAACTCTACAACGCTAAACAAACAAATGGGATCTTAAAACAGTTTTTAAATCGAGCTTTTTTCGTGTTTGTTTATTTTTTAATTTTTATTTTAAAAAAAGTTGTTAAATTTTGAAGCCATGCTAAATAAATGTTTTTAAAATTAAGCCTAGCCACTGTCTGATTATGTATTTGGTTATGGTTGGTTGTTAAAATCAAAATGAAACCGCATTGAGCAAAAAGAAAAATGTATGAATTAATAAAGCAGCATAATTGATTATAAGATATTTTAGCAATGTGACATAAAAGAAATACTAACCAAATACATAGCCAACTTATTGAAATCCAAGTTGGCCAATTGGCTGGCATCGACTGGATTCAAGAGACTTAGCATTAGGCCAATATCTGCCGGTGTTGGCATTTGAACTTGCTGCTGTTGTTGCTGCTGCTGCTGTTGTTGTTGCTGCTGCTGTTGTTGTTGTTGCTGTTGTTGCTGCTGTTGTTGTTGCTGTTGTTGTTGTTGCTGCTGTTGTTGCTGCTGTTGTTGTTGGGGTTGAGAGGTTTGCATTTGGCTAGCAGCGGATGTACTTGCATTTGAAGATGATTGCTGTCCACTTCCACTTGCACCACTACCTCCAACATTTACAGCACTACTTCCACTATTTGACGACGAACCACCCACTTGTCCACTTACCATATGGCCCGATGTATTTGCAACTTGCATCATAGCTTGCATACTATTTTGTTGTTGCTGCTGCTGTTGCTGTTGTTGTTGCTGTTGAAGCTGCTGTTGTTGCTGCTGTTGTTGTTGCTGGTTTTGTGAGGTGCCAGCTGCATTTTGCATCATTTGTTGAATATTCGAAGTACTAGGCACTGACAGCGGAGGCGTTGACGAGACCAGTGCTTGAAGCTATATTGTTTTTGAATAGGTATACATAACACAGACATGGTTTTTACAAAATAGTTTTACACACTTGTTTTTTTTTTAAATATATCGAAGTTGAATAAAATAAAATAAAAGATTATTGTACCTAAGAGGTTCAATATTTTGAATTTATCATATACATTTTTCAAATTATTTTTATTTTTTGATCCCAATATCGTAAAACTCATAAAACTCAAAAGTACATAATTATAAACTCAAAATAACAAAAAAAAAAAAAAAATACAAATTTCAAACAATATTTACGAATTAACCAACCTAATTGCTAAAAAAAATATACTAAAATACGAATTCAACTTAAAGTCACAAAGTCTACAGTTGAAAATAATTATTTTGTTTTAGGACAGTAAAACTTAATTGTAGTTTTCTCCTTAATTTACATATTTCAATTGAGTTGGCTTTTACATTATAAAATATTAATACTTTCTAAATATTTTTTAACCTTTATGTAGAATCAATTGCAAAGAATATTATAACACTGGAGTTGGCAGTACAACAGGCCCTTTTATTACTTAAAATAAAGTTTATCTGTAATTACGGTTTTAAAATATAAAAGACTTGATACACGAAAAGAAGACGATATTTCTGAATCTCAAGAAATAGTTCAGAAAAATAAGTTTATTTATAGACTAAGTTTGAAAACACCAAAATGTCGACATTTATAAATCGATAATTATTAACAACCGTAATAAGGGCGTAAGCTGCAAAATGGAATTGATATCTGGGAAGTATGAATAAACTTGTCGATCAAACAAAGTTAAATAAAAAATACTGAAATGAAGACCATATTGCACACTATGTAGTGTAACAAATGTTCGAAGATCGGTGTGGATTTTTTAGTATTAATTCAACTGAAAACTAATATAAACTTTAGAGTTTAATTACTTTTAAACTAAAAATAAAAACAACAATTCTATAAAGTACCCTACAAATATAATTTCAAATCTGTACTGTACTGATTCCAACGGTCAAAATTTACAACACAAAATAAAAAAAAAAAACAATTACGAAACGAAATTTCATACATTTTCAAAACTGTTTTTAAATTTCTACTCACCTTAGCCTTTTGTTGTTGCTTCATTTCCTCTTTCTTGTAATTTCTTTGATAGGCAGTTATAACACGCCTTAGTCGTGTATTTAAATCTTGCATCGACGGCCAAACAGAATCATCCGAGGGCATATTTGTAGGTGGATAGCAACTGCTTGTACCACTTTCTTCTTCGTCTAAGCCTAAACATGAGTTTGACATTGTCTCATTGTTTGCGGCATTACTTTCATCGGCACTATTCTTACCCGATGAACTCGGACGATCTGGATCAGCATCTTTGCTGCTTTCGCCACTTGGCTTCGAATCAGAATCTTTGGTTGCTGTACCATCATCATCGACTTCATCAGCATCTTCATGCTTTGAATTAGCATCGTCCTCATTGCTAATTATTTATATTTTTTTTTTGTAAAGTAAAAGAATTGTTTATTAGTTCGATTGTTTAACTCAGGGTATAATTTTGGTTTGTTTAGTAATTTGTGCGCACTCTGAGATGATGAGATTTTTTTTTTTTTTTGTAATTATATTAAAATTTATATTTCGAATTTGGTTTATACTTAGTTTATTTTTTAGACAACAGGATAACATGCTTCAACGAACGACAATAGACAGTAGAGAGTTTTTAATACATAATATGTAATTATAATCATTAAAGTAAACACAGAAAAAAATACAATAAAACAAATAAATGTTCAGATAACAATTAATTAATCATTTATGAACAGTTATTATAAAATTTTCACTTTCCTATAATACGTCTCACTGTCTACACGAAAACACGTATCATACATAATATGGGAGAGATTATGTATAGAATTAGAATTGAATTGAACAAAAAAAAATTCGCTTAGCCTAATTTCTGATTTTATTTGCTACGTTGATACACTTACTTCGGATTCATTGGTAGTGCGCTGTCATCGCCGGGACCGACATGGCTTACGAAGCACAAAATCGGATCGGCACGGATTTGCCGGTACATTTCACAGCCATGCTTATATGTGCCAACCAATAAGCTTTTGTCGCAACAGTTAGGATTCCACCAGGAGCTAGGCGTCTGATCGGGTGTCGGTGGCGGGCGAATGGGGAGCTCGCTACACATGTAAATAGTTTTCATTAGGTTTTGAAAAGTTCTAAAGGGTTTTTCTTCTTGTTTTATTTTTCTTCTTATTTTTTTAAATTTTGTTTGTTTTTTCTAAAAGCCAATTTTTTGTTTTCATTTGTATTACTTAAACAAAATTTACCGAATCGATTAAATTTTACATAATGATTTTTTTTTGTTTGATTATTCATGTAGGTTATTATTTTTTTTTAATTAATCAAAATTAAATAGAAGGGCGCTAAGTGAAAATGTATAATATAAATGTATGATGAAATGTATAATATTAACAGATTCGGTAAAACGAGAGAAAAATATTAGTTTTAAAATATTTTGATTCTTAAATTGTAGCATTGAAATCCCTATTCGCCTTTTGCTTATAAGGTTTACTCGAATTTCCTAAACTTTTTATCACGGGGTCGTTTTTTTTCTAAATTTTCATTTTCACTTTTATAATTTTTTCGTAACAATTTTCACATCACTGCGCTTAACTAGAAGTTCAAAGAGTTTCTCAAGTCAAGTATTATTTTGGTTTTCTTTTAGCATGACACGTTTGCAACATGTTATCACGTTTCTATTTCTGTTTAAGTTTTATGCCCAAAGGTACTCATTCTGATGGTTGATTATGAATGATAATGTTATACGTTTTATTTTTTCCCGTTTTCTTTTTTGTTAAGAAGAAAAACATTATTAAAAAACATATTTATCGTTCTTATTTATATCCCAGCCTTATCTTGATCTTGCCTGGTAAAAAGCTCATTGCCAATTTCAAAAAAATACTAAAAAAATGTCGAGTCAACAAGCTTATGAATTGCAAATTTATAAGTGGAATACAATTTTTCCTCTGTAGCCGGAATTATTTGTTACAGGAGAACAGGTTTTCGTGGTATTTGCAACAGTCTATTAAAATGATACTTTTCGTAAAAAAAAACTTGTGCAATAAAATATATCGATACTTTGTAATTTATTTTCACTAAAATTATTTGAAAGTCTTGTAGCAAAATACACCTCGAATCCGTTTGACTTTGATGGCGGTTAGTTCTGTTGAATTAATTGCAAGGAAATTTTATCGAAATGTATTTTTCATCAGCCCAGTCACCATGTTCATGTTCAATTAGTTAACCAGTCTCTTTACGACAAAAAGTTTCTAAATTTTATTTAACACCTTTATAAAATTTATTTACTATTTCGTAAATATGGATAATCTCTCAAAAAAAATACTTATTGTTTCATATAGAAGGATTTAAGGTTAACATTTACTTATACAAGAAAATATACTCAAAACTCAACGAATCCATTGAAAACAAATTCAACGAATAAAGAATATAAAATACTAAACATGAGAAAAATATATTAAAGATATCATATAGACTTGCAAAAAATAAACATTCCGAACTATAGAAAATAATTTTCTATTTTATTTTTTGTTTTTTTTTTTTTATATCAAAAATTTAGAAGAAAAAGTGTTGCATGCTTAACTTTGGAACGAACAATTTGTGTTCTTTAAAAACTTCCTAAATCTTAAGCCAATTAACAAAAATGTTTTGTGTGAAGACGTTATTTTTTTATAGTTCTTAGTTTTTGAATCATATAAAAACTCCATTTAATAAACATAAGAAACCCACTGAACATCGATAGAATGAAAACAAAATACACTTTTTTTAAATAATTTTGAAAAAAGTTGTTCACCAAATGTATGTATGTACCAACATTACTACATTTCATTTTTATCAAACTTGTTCTCTCATTAATTTTTCATAACAAACAAAGCATTGTGTCGAAAGCTTTTTTTTCAATATATCAAACATTTAGAGCTTTAAAAAAATTGGCCTTGAAGAAATAGAATTAACTCAAAGAAAAAAAAATAATGAAAATGAGATGTCATAGATGTTTTTTTTTTAAATAAAATGCAAACAAAACTGTAATAAAAAAATTACCTTGCCGGAACACCATCACTGATTTGTTGCACCAAGTCTCCAATGACTTCATGTTGGATGTAATACAACATTCTCACGCGCAATAAAACCCTAGAAAAAAAAACACGAGTAAGTATGCGTTGAAGAATTGGGAAAGTCGATTTAGTTCCGATTCCACACGACTCACTTATTCGCGTGCCGACCCAAATGCTTCTTATATGGACCCTCTAGATAGACCTCGGCATCGAATTTCTCTTGTTTGCTCCAATGATTTGGGTCAAGAAGATTTTGGCCACAGCCTTTTTCACCGTGCTCTGGCTTAGATGGACCTCCACAAGCTGGCTCCTTTGTGTTCTTCCCCCCATTGCGACCTATGAGTTAAATATTTCCAAGAAAGATATCAAGATTAGCAAAACTGATCAATAGAAGGCTTTCGGGAAAGCATCTAAGGCGTTGGTTAGGGCGAAGCATTAGTTAGTTTTGTAAAATTCTAATATTTACATACTTAGGTGTTTTGTTTATTTTATATTACAACTAAACAGAGGAAGGGAGTATTATAGTAAGCACTATTAATATATGTTTTGATATATTGGTGATATTTAAGATACACTAATTGCATCGATTGCGAGAGTGTTTTAGAAATACAATCCTTATTAATGTTTGTGCTGAGCGTTCGCATGATGAAAGTTACTTTAATTGCACTCTTTCGAATTTGCTACAGCTGCCAGCTCTAGGTGTTTGTGACTGTTTGTGGGTAATTTAACATTTCACAACATAGCGGGGCGTGTAAATCTAAAACACTGCAGCCGATGTGTTTTGTCGTTCTCTCTCAAAAATGCAGGTAAAAATACCGTTCGTTTTTTACCATACCTTTTGCATTCCTACCTCGTGGCACCAAATTGTGTAAGCCACTATGGTCCCTGCTGATCTTCTGGAGTTCCCCATCTTCTGTCGGTGTTATAAGATCCCATATGAAATTTTTAATCTTCTCATCACCTTTGTATACTTGTAAGCAATAAAGGAGCTGAAAAAATAGCACACAAATAAAGGTATTACAATTTAGTTAATGATTTTAACTTTTGAGTACTAATTTCTAAAAAAAAATTTATAATCAGTGGTTGAGAAGTTTTATACTCAACGAAAACCTAAAGTTTTCTCAATATTAGCATGGTAATCATCATATTAACATACATAATGTATAATTGGTGGAAAAAGCTTTATTTATTTTTAACTTACAATAACACGAGCACATTCTTCAACATCGCTTTCACGCCATCCTCGTTTGAACGAACCAAGTTCCTGGATTTCTGTCCACCGTCCCCAGCTGAAAAAAAAAAAAAAATTGAATACATATTTACAAGATAACCTACATTTTAATGTCAAATTTGTTCTTTTTTGTCCATTCAGTGAGTGAGAAGATTTTTACTCAGCGAAAACCTTGAGTTCTCTCAATATTAGCATGGTAATCATCATATTGGAAAGATTCTAATATCTTTTATTTATGTGTTAAAATAAAAAAAACTACTGTTCTCCCAGTATATTCATTGAAATTACTTTCATTTTACACATTTTATTACAACATTTTATATGAATTTAAATCACATATTTCATACATACATAAATGTATAATGTTTAGTCAGCTTGATAGTTTTTCGGGATCGCCTCGAATTGATAAAGACGTCCATGAGTTACTCTTCACCGTTTATAATCAACGTGATAATGAGGGTCTCAAAAATTGCTTGGAAAAAAGTGACGCTCTCGATGTGTTTCGAATGTTGCAAGAAGTCAATAGGGAATTAACTTCAGTGAAACTCGAAAATCTCGTTCTAATGGATTTTTTACAAAAAAACGATCCAAAGCTTTTAATTGGCCTGGATCATGTTCGGCAACATAGTATAGAGATTCGAAATTCAACAATGGAAAGACGTAAATCTCAAACAGACAGTGGTCAAATGTCACCAAATCTGGCACGAACTGAATCAAGAACTACAAGTATAGCTGAATCTGCAATGGGCTCTGTGCGCAAGGTCGCCACAGATTACCGTATTAACTACCATACCAAGGTGGAAATAGCTGAAAAACTTGCAGCAGAAATACAAAAACATTGTGAGGCTTTGCAAACTAAAGGTGCAAATGAAATCAAAACACTAAAGTGTCAAATTGAAGAAATACACTATCGCCATGCTGACATTAAAGAAACTATTAAAAACTTTGAGTTGCAGTTTATAATAAACGATGCACTTTCAAATGCAACTGAAAAACAAAAGGAGACCCGTCTTAGGAAATTCATAAGCAACTGGCTCAAGAACGGAAGAGCGTTGTTAGGAACAATGCGCTTAAAAATCACCTCGATACAGGAGCATTGCCACCAGCAGCGAACCGCACTTATAAGCAAAGCTGATCTAGGTGGAATGTTGGGTCCAGTTGATTTTGAACAGTTGCAAATAAAAAGAAATGACCAAACACGTTCTCTAAACGAAAAGAATATCAGTTTGGCTGGTTTAAAAGAAGTAACCGGTAAAGCTTCTCTGGCTTTGGCTAAAGAGAAGAAGAATCTTTTAGCTCTCGAACAAAAGTCAAAGTTTCTAAAAGAAAAAACGGCAGATGTTACAAAGGCAATCTCAAAGTTAGAACAGGAATCAAGAATAGTAGAGAAAGAACTAGAATTGGCAGAGGAATCTTTAAGGAATATTAAAATTCAAGCAGAAGAGTTTGAAGCTCCAAGTGTTACTAATTATATTCTAAAAAAACAAGAATTGATTGCTTTACAAAAAGAGGAAAAACTTTTGCAACGAAAAAGTTACATTCAAAATATTAAATTCCAAAATGTAACCCTGAAGTTGAGAGCACACAATGACAAATAAAAAAATATTCATAAATTACACTTACCCATATGATAAAAGTCCCTTTTCCACTTTGAAGCATTCCGATTTTGCCCAGTTTCCATATTGTATTTCTTCCAAGCCCATTGCGGCCAATGTATCACGATCTCTTGGTATGTAGTCTTCGTTACCATTGCCCCGACTTCTTCTAGCAAGTTTTTCCTTCCTTCTTCTACTCCGAAGTCCTACACAAAAAGAGAATAAAAACATTCAAAAACTCTACTACGCGAATTTCTTCAATCCCAACCCTCACCAATGCTATCTTCATCACTATTCTCTGCAGATGAATCCTCAGACATATCCATAACATCTTCGTGTCCATATCGTTTGATTTGTGTCCTTCTTCGAGGCTCTGACAGAACTAAATTCTCTTCTTCATCTCGTTCGCATGCATCGGGATCGATATCTGCTCTTTTAGCCCATTTTGTCCAAAAGTCCGGATCGTCAACCTTGATGTCAGATCTGTTGCCTGATGCAGCAAACGAAGCCTTCGAAAAGGTTGATCCTTTTTCTGATTCCATCGTGATCACCTGCGTTCGGCGTTGCAAAATCGAATCGATATCTTCTTCACAGAACTTATCTCCAGCATCATCATCCATGACAGCCCCATAGGCACCCTTTTTGAGTAAATCTTCGATTTCTTTTTTAGAAAGTTGTCTATTGCTGCTGTCTTTGCCCTGTGACGTATTCATCGATTGAAGAATAGCCTTATCCAGACCCAATTTAAGTGAAGCCTTATCAAACATCTCTCTTTCGTAAGTGTTACGACAAAGCAGACGGTAGATTTTTACCATCTTTTGCTGGCCAATACGATGGCAGCGGGCTTGCGCTTGCAAATCGTTCTGAGGATTCCAATCACTGTCATAGATTATCACAGTATCAGCGGCTGTTAAATTAATTCCCAGTCCACCAGCTTTGGTACACAAGAGGAATACAAAACGATCAGAGTCTGGTTTCGAGTATCTATCGATCGCAGCTTGACGAAGATTTCCACGAATTCTACCATCAATACGCTCAAATGAATATTTCTTGTAAAGCAGGTAGTCTTCCAAAATATCTAAGCAACGAACCATCTGACTGAAGATCAACACCCTATGTCCATTGGCTTTCAGTTTGGGAAGAAGTTTGTCAATTAACACCATTTTACCGGCAGAATTTATAAGATTTTTATAATAGGCTTCATAATCCTCTCCATGTTGCAGACGATAATCATATTGAATTTGCTCTTCTGCACCATTTAAGAGATACGGATGAATACAGCACTTTCTCAGTTCCATCATCGTGTTCATGAGATTCGGAATATTCGCCGAAGTAGTACCTTTCTTTAAGAAAGAGAAATTCTGTTCCAAAATACCACGATAATACTTTTTCTGTATATTTGTTAATTCCACTTCAATAATTGTTTCCTCCTTAGGGGCCAAAGATTTTTCCACATCATCTTTCAAACGACGCAACATCATTGGTTTTAAAAGAGCTTGCAGTTTTTGGACTTCTTCTTCGGTCCTCAAACTACCAAAATCAGTCATAAAGCTCTCAGCAGATGAGAACTGAGCCGGTTCTAAGAAATTCAACAGCGAGAACAACTCACTAATGTTGTTTTGCAGTGGAGTTCCTGACAATAAAACTCTGTGTTCCAAGCTCAGTTGCCGCAAACCTTCTAGAAGTTTGCAGTTCCTATTCTTAAGACGATGTGCCTCATCGATTACGCATAATCTCCAATTGAAATTTTTCAGATCCATATAATCCGTTACGATCATTTCAAACGTTGTTATTAATACATTGAACTTCACCAGCTCTTTATTGACTTTTCCTGAGTCCTGTTTGAAGAAGAACTCATAATCCTGTATCATTTGTTTACTGGTCACTGACCCATGATAAACCACAACATTCATATCAGTCCAACCCTCGAATTCACGCTGCCAATTGGGAATAGTCGACAGGGGAGCAATTACAAGGAACGGCCCCCTTATACCATACTCCCACACCGAATGAACAAATGTCAAACTCTGAATGGTCTTGCCCAGACCCATCTCATCGGCCAGAATACAATTGTGAGAATTATACCATGAGAATTTCAACCAATTCAAACCTTCCAATTGATAAGGGCGCAGTGTGTTACCATTTTTGTACACAGGTGTTTTCTCGAGTTTCTTCCAGAGATCTGGTGTTGGGCGTTTCTTTTGTTTCCACTCTGAACGTGGTGGAATTTTACTAAAAACTAAAAATTGTTCAATTTTATCTTCATCAACGTCTTCTTCCAACTCCCATGTGCAGTCTTCATAAGGGAGCGACTTCCATTTGACCAGATAATGCTTAGTTATCTCACCAGTGGCTGTGTCGGTATGCTCGGACATATCCAAGACCCGATCAACTTCTACAAAGTCGGGGTTGAATGGTTCTTCTTCGATATTTTCAAAGATATTCATCTGTTGAGCTTGTTTTTGTTGGAAGCGACGAACTTTAGCAGAAATTCTTCGATCTCCTTTAAAAAGTTCCTCTTCTGTTCTCCATTCACAGTGGAGATATGAGAAATTGCGATACTTTACAAAGTACTCCTCAACTTCTATGAACACCGGCTCCGGTTTGTCTTTATCTTTTTCGTCTTCTGGTTTTTTGTCTTCTTCACCCTCCGTATTTTCAGTAGGAGTATCATCTTCTTTTTTCTCTTCTTCTTTTATCTCTGTTTCAGTGTTCTCGGTCACCTTTTCCTCACTTTCTTCATTTTCGATTGTAGGCTTTTCCACATCTGATGTTTCTTTCTCGTCCTTAATGGGTTTCTCTTCAGATGGAGTCTCTTCTTCTTTCACGTCTTCCTTTTCATCAACTTCCATTTTTTCTTCTTCTGAAACAGTTTTTTGTTCTTCATCTGCAGGCGTTTCTTTATCTTCTTGAATTTCTTCAGGCTTCTCTAAGATTTCTGGCTCAGCAGCTTTATCTTCCGTATCTTCAGTCTTCGTGGAAATTTCTGCTTCACTTTCTTTTTCCGTCTCAAGTTTAACTTCAGATTCATCTGTTTCAATCTTAGTTTCTTCCTTGTCTTTTTCAGAATCTTCTTCTTTCTTTATATCATTTTCAATGTTTGTTGTATTTTCTGTGGTTTCCTCGTTGATTTCTTCTTTTTCTTCAACTTTGGGCTCTTCTGCTGAGGGTTCTTCTTCTTCAGTTTTAACAGGTGCTGGTGGCTCGGGCGGTCGCAACTCCCTTTTCCCCATCCGAACTGCAAGCACATACTGAACAACCATGCTATCTTCGTCACCTGTGTTCACATATACATAGTTGGGTTTAGAAGTTTCGGGTAGTTTTTCTTCTTTCGCAGCTCCAACTGACTGCTCTTCTGGAATATCTGAATTCACTGTTGAGTTTTCTGGTAACGCATCTGCACCAGCGTTACTTTCCACTTTCTCAGCATCGCTATTTACTCCTGAAGAAGCAGCAGCTGACGCACTTGCAGAAGCTGAAGCCGGAGTTGAAGCTGTAGAACCTGCACCTTTTTTCTTCTCCTTCGCTGGAGAGGAGCTTATTATTGCGCTTCCTTCATCATCCGAAAAACGTAACATTACATCGTCAATGTATTTCTTTCGCGAAGTATTTCGAGCCGATCGTCTCTTTAAACTGTCCAGTTCTGCATCGGGTGGTGGTGAGGGTGGAGGAGTTGTTGCCATATCATCATTTTCTCCATCGGATTCCGGAACAATCCTTCCACGATTCTTTCTCTTCTTGCTCGACAAAGATCTATTACTACTTCCTAAGGATGCCTTTCTCCTGCTGCTACCACCAGAAGATTTCTTCTTTTTCTTTGAACTAGGAGTGGCTGAATCAACAACAGAATCTTCATCCCCATTCTTGGTTTCTTCGTCGGCATTAACTTCTTCTCCACATGTTGATTTAGGTATTTTACTAACTGGTATATCATCATAATCAGGTGTCTCGCCATCCATTGGTGGCTGCTCATCTGACGTAGTCGTCGGTGGCTCAGGAACTGCAGTATCCTCGTCATCTTGAGATTTTGCAGCCTCGTCGCCGCTTTCAGTCTTTTTGCTATTCGTGTTCTCCAACTGTAGATCTTCACCTTCTTTACCCTTTTTGCCTTTCTTTCCCTTGCCCTCTTTAGGTTCCTTTTTCTTTTTCTCTTTGGGAGTGGCAGTTTTTTCTTTTGGAGACTTATTTTGATCTTTTGGAACGCGTGGCTTGCGTGGTTTCTTTTTCTTCCCACCCGCCACATCAGTCGAAGTGTCAAGTTCGTTGGATGAATGATCCTGCGATATATCGCAGCTCTCGTTGAAATCCATCATTGAAACTACTGAAGTGTCACCGGCACCTTGGGTTACACAGTCCTCAGAGACTGGAAGATTAGTAGGCAGGACGCTTGTATCTGGTGGCATTTCGCCAGCAGCCAATGCCTGGCCTTTATCACCCTTTTTGGCGCGGGGCTTCCTTGGCTTTGAAGCACCTTTATTTCGGCCTCTACCTGTAGTGCTAGACACTTGGGGACTCTCAACCATTTGAGTATTTGTGTAGATAGAGTTCTGGAACATACACTGCGGGCCGCCATTACACTGGTCTGTCGTTTCGTGAGCTTGTAACATAGTGTGGCGCTCTTGAAGACGAATGATCTTTTCTTGGGTTTCTGGGTTTGGTGGCGTACAGTAAAGCTCCTGCAGCTGCTGTTGAAGAGCGGCTCGTTCTTGATGATGAAGAATGGGACCAGGCATGTAAGGATAAGACCCTGGGAATCCAGTTTGGTGAAGAGCTGTCAATTGTTGTGGATCATATTGAGGTGGCATAGGGGTCATTCCAGGTGCACCAGCTGGGCCAAGCAAGTGCGGTGGTAAAGGTTGTAACGCCGGAATCATCGGCTGTTGAAGTGGTTGAAGTGGCAGTTGTTCTGGAACAAGTGGTAAGACTGTGGGTTGGATTTCAGTTTCAACCATGGGTGCCGTTTGTTGTTGTTGAATTTGTTGCTCTATTAATGGTTGTTGGACCGTTTGTGGTGGTGTTGGTGTTACTGTTGCTGTTGGGACTTGTTCTACAATCGGATCCACTTGCATTGGTTCCTCAGGCGGCACTTCCTGCTGTTGCTGCGGAAGAACCTGTGGAGAAGGTTGTGGAGCAAGTTGTGGAACGGGTTGTGGAATGGGTTGTAAAGCGGGTTGTGAAGCAGGTTGTGGAGTGAGTTGTGGAGTAAGTTGAGCTGCAGGTTGGACAGCGACTTGTGGAGCAATCTGTTGCTGTGATGGTGATGAACTGTCCATTTCTGGAACGGATACGAGTTCCTGAAGATCATTTCCGTGTTCGCTTGCATCCAATGAATTCTCAGATCCAATCTGCTGCTGTTGTTCTTCCTCTTCTCTTGCAGTCTCTGGCATAGAATCTTGATTTAGTACGACTGGTTCCGGCTCTGGCTCTGGCTCTGCCTCTGCCTCTGGCTCGGGATCTGAGAGAAGCTGAGGCTTCGGTTCTATTAACATTTGCTGTTGTGGCTCGTAGTCGATTGGTGTCGTCACAGTTGGTGGCATTGAATTCGAGTCAAACATTTGAATGTTGCTTGGTGTAGTTGCCGCAGGCGGTGGAGCTATGTCACTACCGATTGCATCGGGAGGTGTACTACAGTTTTGGTTGTTGCTAATGATAGAGTTCTGTGAGTTACTATCGTGAATCGATGTTGGTTGGTTATTTACAATGCTGTTACTTGTGCTGTTGCTATTGTTACTATTGTTGCTATTCGTATCGTTGTTCACCACCAAGTGCGATGTGACTGAATCATTGGAATTCGTCTCATTTAGAACTGAAACCGGTGGCGGCGGTGCTTGTTGGTGATGCTGTTGTGGCAGCCCTGGAACTGCCGATGGAATAGATTCGACATTACCAAAAGAGTCCATTATTGAGTGGGTATGTGAGAGTTGTGGTTGTTGTTGAATAAGCGGTTGCTGTTGTTGAATATGCTGAGGAGAATCATGAACAGGAGTATTACGCGCCGGTTGTTGTGTAAGAATTGGTGGTAATGGTTCGACTGGCGGTGGTTCATTTGGCGGCATATGAAGATTTTGTTGTGAGTGTTGTTGAGTATGCTGTGGTTGATGGGGCAGTAAATGTTGCTGCGGTGGAGAATGTTGCTGCTGCATCAGATGTGATGTTGGTTGTAACGGAGGAGTCTGCAATGTTGGTTGCTGCTGTTGTTGTTGCTGAGATGGTGGTGGAACCGACTGCGATACAGGTACAGACTGATGACCGACGATATCATTTATGGAATGCTGTAGCTGATCACTTAGCTGCTGCTGCTGTTGTTGCTGCTGTTGTTGTTGTTGCTGCTGTTGTTGTTGTTGTTGCTGCTGTTGTTGTTGCTGTTGTTGTTGCTGCTGTTGTTGTTGCTGTTGTTGTTGCTGTTGTTGTTGTTGCTGTTGTTGTTGCTGCTGCTGTTGCTGTTGTTGTTGTTGCTGCTGCTGCTGTTGTTGTTGTTGTTGCTGCTGTTGTTGCTGTTGATGTTGCTGATGCTGCTGTAGTTGCTGCTGTTGTTGAAGTTGAGTTGGTTGTGGGGGCTGCACAACTGGATGTCCCACGTGAACTGGCATCTGCTGTGATGTCGGCGGTGGTGGCTGTTGCTGCTGCTGTGGTACAACACTTTGCGGTTGAAGACTCATTGCCTGTGATTGTGCGTACAAATTCAACTGTTGCTGCTGTTGCTGCTGGTGCAAAGTTGATTGCATGCTGAGGTGTGGAGGCCACTGCTGATGTTGTGGGGAAACCGGCATTCGGGGTCCCATTGGTGACATTGGAGTATGTCCAGTCTGCCTATAGGGAGGGTAGTCAAGAGGGCTACCGCCTAAGCTTTGAGGTGGCATCACCATTTGTTCAAGCGCCTGTAAGGTATTCACAGGCGGCCCAGAGCTTTTCGAAGATGGAGGTTGCTGAATACTCGGTGGCTGAATTGGCTGAGGTTGGGGACCTCCGCGAGGACTCGTAATGCCGACCATTCCCGATATCGAGTGATGTGGAGATTGAGTTGGATTGGGTGAGTTCACCTGTTGCTGCTGCTGTGGTTGTTGCTGTGGAGGCTTCGCAGGGGACATTACAGGTCTGGGTGACATTTGAGGGTGGGGCGACATTTGTGGTGGCCTAGGTGACATTTGAGGCGAGAGTTGCGGGAAAGGTGCACGATACTGGGGACTGCTACTTAATTGTGGCGTTGACTGATGTTTTGCCGTCGTCATATACGGCGGTTGTTGGCTCTGCTGCTGCTGACTTTGTTGTATATGGCCATATGTCGACACCATAGAATGTGGCAGACCACCAGCACCACCCACAGGAGCACTACTGTGCAGTAAACCTACGTGACTGGGCTGTCCTTGGCTGAGTAAATGTTGAGCTGCAGCTGCTGCGGCAGCATGCTGTTGTTGCTGGGATGGTGCACTCAAGCCTGGTGGCAGTGATGATTGGCTCGTCACAGGATGCGTTGGTTGTTGAGTCTGCTGAGCCTGTTGTTGCTGCTGTTGTTGTTGCTGGGAGGGATGTGAAACCACTTGGCTTGGGTGCAAGCCAGGTGGAGGTTGCGCCTGCGAGGCACTTAAATGATTTTGGCTATGATGCGTTTGTTGTGGCTGTTGACTGGTCAGCTGCGATGTTTGTTGTTGCTGCTGCTGCTGCTGTTGTTGTTGTTGTTGTTGCTGCTGACTGCTCAAATGATGGCCACTGGGTGCTGAACTGGGCACATGCTGTGCATAACTACTTTGGTCCAGGGTGTGAGCCCCATAACTCAGGGTACTATGCTGCGTTGGTCTACCTGGCTGATGTTGCATGCTCGTCGGTGTTCCATACGGACTATAGGGCTGAGGTGCTGGTGCACCCGCCTGTGTCTGCGGCCCGCCTGGATACATTGGATGGCTGCTGGTTTGCGGGTAATGTTGTGGTATTCTTTGCTGCTGTTGTTGTTGCTGTTGCTGCTGTTGCTGTTGTTGTTGTGGCGTCGGTTGTTGCTGACTGAGAGCTACATAACCAGGTTGCTGCATTATACCGCTCATTAGACTCTGCTGCGTTGTATAGCTTAGCTTCTGCTGATCTTGCTGGGAATAGGCGCTCAGATGTTGTCGATAACTGTGAAAATTTTGTTTTTTTATTTTATTGTATTCCAAGCGAAAAATAGTATTAAAAACTTACGTTGGCTGCGTAGGTGTCTGCCTCTGTGGTGGAGGAGCCGCCTGTGGATGCCCATACGCACCAAGTCCTGGGCCTGGATACGCCCCAGCTTGACCAGGTGTTGGACCGGCACCCCAGCCACCTAAGTCACCCAAACCCATTGCACTGTGCTGATCAGCAGCACTGAGGGCGTACAAATTTTCCGCCGATGGCTGGTACGATGGATATTGTGGTTGTTGTTGTAACGGATGCGGTGCTCTATGTCTTGGAGGGTATCCTCCGGGAGGACCCATGGCTCGTGGTGTGGCTGCGGCTGCTGCTGCCGCTGCCGGGTCATACCGATAGTAGGGGTCTCTGAAAAAAAAAATTACAGTTTAAGATACCATCGTTTAACACAAAAAGTATTGCATTCAATAGTCAAAAGATCAATTTAAATCAAATTTCTTCCAAGATTTCCTTACCCTTGATGATTTCCGTGAAACATATTTTGTGCATTTCCATCCATCAGTTTTCGCGCTCAGAAAATAGACGAAAAAGTTCCTGCTTCTTTTCAATCACTCTCTTGCTCGTCTGTTCCACGTTTTGGTACTTTTTTGTCGCTTATTTGAAAATAAACAAATCTTCAGTTCAACGACTTTCCGACTCACACACACACATTTATAACGGTTATTGTTGTTATTTTTTTAACGCGACAATAATGTTTATACTTTTTTCCTTTTAAATATAGTAAAAAATATGATCGACGACAAAATAATTTACAAATAATGCGAATACGGAGTTAAGCTGTTTTTTGTAATGTTTTTAGGAAAATTGAATTTTCCAAACGAAAATAAGGATTATCTTTATAAATTAGTTGTTATATTATAATCAATTTTTGTTTTGCGCTTAAAACACTTGTTACTAATAATTATCCCCGGTTTTATTTATTTCGCTGTAACTTGTTTGCTTTAGTTTAATTTAGTTTCAATCCAATGTTCTTTTAATCATTCGATTTTTTGTTTCAATGTAGGACTTCGACATTTTTGATGTTATTCTGTAAGCTGTAAAGAAAATAATTAAAATTATTATATTCTGAAAAATGTGATTTCCAAAATTGTTGCATTAAGTAATAATACAAAAAAAAAAACAAAGTTTTGTAGGGATTGCATATGAAACCAAAGTGTAATGTCTGTGATTAAAACCCCAAAGCTGTAGAGATCTGTAAATAAAAGAGAAAAAAGTATTGTTATCATTTTGTTTATTTTTGGTAAATTATAGAAAATTAACATTATTCAATAAAAAATTGTGTTAGAAAACAATTATATGTTAGTCAATAATCTGCATTTGAATTTTTCTTTCTGGAAGTTTAATGATCTTTTGAATATAATTCTCTTATTTCATGGGACACTTTTCTATGCCGCAAATTTTATTTTTCTAGATAAAACAATTTAATATTGGATGCTGAAAGTCTAATATAAAATTTTCTAGCTCACTAAGGGGCAAATACTTATCAGATTTCGCCTTAGTGTAATGCCGTTATCAGACAAAATAAAATAAGATTATTTAGAAAACAATGTTGTGATTCAACTTTGTTAGTGTGCATATATTTGAATGCATAGACTAGCATAACCTTTTTAAAAATAATAATAGTGTCTAAAAATTACACGAAAGTCGTCTTCATGTTTCAGATTTGATCTTTAATTTTCTCCGTTTTAATGAAAAATAGTTTCTTTTTTCCTTTAAACAAAGTTATATATAATTATTATAAGTTAAGTTTGAAATAATTTGTTTGTGATTAAATATTTTGCCAATTCCACTTATAAGTTATAACGCACAACACTATTTTATAAATATTATTAACACTGATTCAATATTAACATCCCCCGACTGAAATTAAATTACTTCATTACTTTAATTAATTTTTAACGAAAAAAAAAACATGAAAAGTTGTCAAAATATAAATATTTGCACCACTTCACACAAACAAACCTTCATAAATGTAAGCAATAAAATATACAATAATATTTTCTGAATAAATTTAATATTTGATAATTTATGAACCGATATTTGTACTTATGTATGTAAATTGTACATACTTAATGTAATTTTTACTTGGTTTTTTTTTCGCAGCAACACAATTAAAAATTTAACAAGTTAAAATACCAAACAATAAGGTTTTTGCGATACCTTTAATCAAAATTATTTCTAATTGTTTTCCATAACAAAAGTTTAAACAAAATATGAACATAAATATACTATACAAGCATTTAATATAATCGAATGAACAAAATTACAGCCGTCACAAAACCAATCACATTATCTCACAAAAATCTATAAACCAAACGACAGATAGACTATGGTGTTACAACAACAACACCTATTGACTGAATATAATAATTTTCGATGCATACACATTAACATTAAAGGGGAAAAGCTATACGCTTATGAATATCAAAATTGCAGCACATAAAACGTACAGCATTACCCCTTAAATGTCATGTCTGTCTTGTTGATTTATTTTTTTTAAGTATTTGTATTATTATTATTATTATTTTATTTTTATTTTTTTGTATTATTATTATTATTTTTGCTCTATGGATCTACATATAGGTGGCTTTATTCTCTTTTCAGAGGTTGGTTGTGTCTCTGTACAGCTCTCGTTTTTATTGCTAAATCTGCCCACCCTATCCCCTTCACACCACTTCACACAACCGCCCTCTCTGCCCCTCCTGACCATATCCGAATACCCTAAACGATATATTCATGTATATCTATATACATACATATGCATATACATAATTTCAATTTCTACCTGTAAGTTTACACATTTTATGTTGTCTGTTTGTTAATGGTTGTTGTTGTCTGTATAATTCGCAATTTTTGCACATTCCTTAGACAAAAAAAAATACATAAATATACGTTGTTTTTTTTTGTCGATGGTGAATAATTACAAATCAATATGAGAAAAGAAAGAAAGATAAGCAAACGCAAAAGTTAGAAGTAAATAAAAAACACAGCTCAAAAAGAGTAGAGATATTATGTACATATCTAGATATACCCTGGTATTAGATATGATATTGATGTCACCCGTTTATAGGTGTTACCTATCTAGTTTCTTTTTTTATTTTTTGTGTCCCAGATACTAATCTTTTTGTTATTTCTAAATTTTGAAATTTTAAATCCAATTATAATGGTTAGTTATATGAATAATTTCTGTTTACCTAAATGACGATCAGCAACTGCAGATACCTAGTTGTTAACACAATTTTATAAATTAAATAAATTCTTATATCTAAACAGGAACATTTAATTTTGTAGTTTCTAAAATTTGTTTCAGACCTAACAGTTTCCATTTAAACTTAATTTTCTTATTTGATCGAGAAGCTGTCATAAAATCACTTCTGGTATAATTTTACTATAAATGAACTAAATTACAAGCCAAATGTTTCAGTTCCTGAAATGACTGCAAACAAACAGATCTATGTAAGTACAAAAATACTACACGTGTAAATAAAACTGTCACAAATCAGTTCTTTGGATTTGTTTACATTTTTTGTTTTGTGTTTCTGCGTCTAGGCAGACCCTAATTGAAAAGTTATCGAATACATACAATTCGAACTGGACGGAGTTTTTTCGATATTGATTTAAGGAGATTCAAAAAACATTTTTATTATTTTAATTAATATGAAGTAATGCTAAATAAAAGTAAATACTTCATGTTGATTGATTGATGATGTTTCTAATCAAAAAAGTTTAAAAAAAACTCAATTTTCAAATTTCGAACACATGATTGTATTTCTACAATCTTATAAAACGAAAAATAATTTGAACACACCTGGACATGGGATGGTTTTAATGGGTCTCTATTTAAGAGAATGATATTCGGGGACAATCAAGCTGTCAACTCGAAAAGTGACTGATGTATATTGGATTCAACTTAAGTCGTGGGTTGAAACAATTTGAACATTTGATATATCTTCCTACTTTTGGTTTTGAAACAATCAGTGGAATTTGGAAATGTTAAAAATGCATGTTGAACTTAACCTCATTATTTTGGAGAAAGAGAGTTTGGCATTTTAAAAATGTATTAGATGCACACCATGTTTTTCTACTACTCATAAGAACCTTTTATGTATTATATGTACAAGTGCACATCAAAGACCTAAATACATATATGTACATACTTATGTACTAAGTGAATACGAGGAACGAGGGTATCTGAATAATATATATAGGTTTTTCAGAAAATTTAAAATGTAAAATTTTGAACAAGAACAAAAATGATATAATTCAATTTTTATTTGTTATTACATTTTCTATTAAATAAATAATTTCATTGTCCAACTTTTATTCTGGAAAACAAAGATGGAGAAAAAAGCGTGTCCATTTCATTGTAAGGACACTCAAGTGATATGTATAAAGGATAAAATAAGAAAAAATAATATAGATAGAAAAAAACTGTACGTGGTATGTGTACTTGTACATTTACATAGTAGATACATAGCCACATAAATAGATACGAGACACACAGTCAACGAATGGCGGTATTTTAAGGAACAGGAGGCGAGTTGCGTGAGCTTGAGTGGTGAAGTATGGGGTGGTTGGTTGGTTGGTGGGCATAGTCTCCCTAAACAGCTACCTCTTATCCCAGAGCTTTGGTGGTTTCCATATTTCGGAATTTTCACATTCAGCATGGAGGATACAAACAACGGCAGCGGCTTCGGCAATGGCAGCAGTATAACAGCAGCGGCAGTTGTAGTAGCTCACAGATAAACCGAAAAAGAGGAATGAATAGTGTGATGGTGGTGGGTTGGGTTGGTTTTGGTTGTTTTTTTCTTGTTTTTTTTTTTCAGTTTCCTTCCTTTCTCTACCCGCAATTCGGGATATTTTGCCATTTGGAAGGGTAACAAGAACAAGGTGAGTTGCTCACTCACTAACCCGCCACTTTGACTGACTGTCAGGTCATGTCCCGGCGGCAGTGGAAGCAGCAGCGGCGCGGCGGCAGTGTGAGCAAAGAGTGGTACATAGCTACTACATTTGTTTTGTAGCTTGTAGGTAAAAACGGGAGACAAACAAAAAGAAAAGTAAAAATGAAAATGAAAAAAAAAACAGGCAAAAAAGTTAAATGTGGTGTGCAGAGAGGAATCATTCGATTCGCATAATAAACGTATTAGTTTATTTTGCTTGTGTGGACTCTGGAGCTGCTCTTCTATCTGATGGGACGATGGAACGATGGAACGATGGGACGGTTCGGTTATTGTAGCCATGTATACAGAAAGGATGGTGAATGCGTGGGTTTGGGGTGTTTTTTTTTTGTTTGTTTCTGTATTTTAAATAAATCCTTTTTGCAGCAGCATTACTTTTGAGCTCATCCAAGCTGCAAAAAGGCTGCTGCTGCAGTGAAAAATCAATACTTACGAGGACGACGACGATGACGCGCCCGAAAAATGTGAATATTTTTGACATATTTGTCACTTTTTCGGTGGTGTATACCGAGTGTATATGCTTTGGTTTTGTAATTGTTATGACATTTTGTTGTTGTGGCGAATATTGTATAATGTATAGGAACCTAGTGGTTACATACATATAAGAATAATTTTTGTGTGCTGGTATTTTACTATACAATTCCACTGATCATACCTAGGAATATAGGATTATTTTGTATTGGACTCAGCTACATGCTACGATATGCTGCTGCCGCTGCTGACAAAGAGAATGAAACATAAAAAAGCGTAATAATTATTCTTACTCTCTCGTGTACATGACTTTGCAGCTGAACACAGACGTTTATTATAGAGAGCTGAACACTTTAGTGCCTATAACAACAAAAATAAAAAAAAATGAAATATAGAAAAAGCCAGCCACATGACGATGACGGCGCTGCCGGATAATGAGATATTTGCGCGACCTTTTTACTCGATTTCCATTTTGATGATGGTTTTCTCCTTTTTCTGGTTTCCTCTGTGCACACTCTGTGTGTTTAGTTCAGTTCAGATTTAGAGCTCAATTTTCAAATTATTTGATTTTTTCTATTTAATTCTCAGAACAGAGATATGAAGGTGGAACATAAAAGGAATGGAAAATAGTTTTAATTCAGTCGACCAGAAAGGGACACCCGATATCAAGAGTTCGAACAACTATACTTGGCATAGGGAATACCAAGTCAATTATTATTGCTGGTATTGTACAGCCGATGACAATCATAGCAAACAGCAGCAAACTCTTTTCTTAATTCTATACACCATTTAGGGTTGTTAGTAAGCTCTAGGTATAAAGTAGGTATAGTTATATACCTACAACTGTAAGTATGACTCGTTTCTTTTTCAACCCCGAATGTGGAATAATAAATGCAACAATCATCATCATCATGGCTATGATGATGTTAATGTCTATCGATTTTCCTCATATAAAGTAAGCATTTAAACAAAACAAAAAAAAAATGAAGCATAAGGCAAATAAAAGAAATCGTGTGTGGCTAAATTTAGCACAACCTTGTATGGGGGCAGCGCAACACAATGCTTAGAGTAAGAAAAAGGTATTATTTTTTTTTTTACTTTTCTATAGGTACTACTTTGGATATTTGAAATAATTACGTAAGGAGCTTTGATCTTAAACAAACTTTATATTGAGAATATTTTTATGTATGTAGGTTTGTCCAAATTGATACATACATTATGTACTTATAACGAATAAAAATAAATTAGGTATTCGTCGAAAAATGTCTGCTTGATAAAAAATTCCACAGATCTATTTTTGAACGAAAGCAATCAATCCATAAAATGCTCAATTTGTAGAAACTTCTAAAGGCTATAGGCCTCCATGTAGATACATATATGTACATGCATATTTGAAACGTGGGCTTTACAAAATTAATTTCAATATACATAATAATCAATCAGAAGATACATATGTATGTATGTAGGTACTACCCACCTATGTATATGTGTGTTGTATTTTCCATTTATAATCTTTTTACTCAAAAATAAATTATGCATTAAATAAAATATCAGAAAAAACTGAAGTCAAAGCTCTCGAAACCATAAATACTTTACTTGAAACTTTTAACAGCCTTCTTTTGTTAATTTAAGCCCAGTAACTGTCAAAATCAATATTCCAATACAAAAACTCAAACATATCTAATAAAATTTGCAACAGACAGATATGTTATCTTTTTCGATGACAAGCAGTACCCTCTTCTTCAAATGTTAATAAATGTTAGTTAACGCCTTATTACACCATTGCAAATCCAGATTAACATTTAGATCATTTTTACTTAAATCCTTTATGTTTAATACAAGAATTTATGTGAATTTTTATCTTAAGTTTCATATCAATAATCTGTTAGTATGTGTCAAATTTTGAATTTGAACAAAACCAACCAATTAAAACAGAACTACGATATGATCAATTGAAATTAAATATTTGTTTACACAAAATGATATAGAAAACAAACTTGTTTTCATCAAGTTGCATAGACAACCAATAAGACAATTAATCATATTCTCAAAGCTAATCTGTCAATTTTCGTTGGTTGGTCACGATTTGAGTTCTGGTTGTCATGAAAAGCAAACAGTTCTATACAAAACAAAAAATACAATTTCAAAATTAGATTATTTTTGATGTGATCCTGACCTAACGCTCTTTTCCACTTTCTGTCGAAAATCCAGCACTCGACAAAACCATCTGACAGGTTCCCGTATTTTCAAAAAATATATATACACATACATATATACATATGTATGTATGTACGTATATATTCAAGGATCCGTTTCTATCATATTCTCTGTCAATTTCTTTAATTTTTTGTTTTGTTTTTGTTATCCACTTTATTTGGTTTTTCGTTTTTCGTTTTTTTTTTTTTTCATTTTGTTGTTGTTTTTGTTGTTGTTGTTGTTTTTGTTGTCGGTGGTGCTGTTCAAGCCTGATGTGATGTCTGGTCTGGCAATCTGGCATGCCGGTGCTCTGTGTTTATACCGGCAACAACAGTAGCGTGTTATATAGTAGGATGGTTATCCGTAGTCGAACGCCAGACGACAACGACAACACAACAAGTGAATGAATATGAAAGTGGAAGAATTGATGATAAAGAGAAGTAAAAGAGTGAAATATAAAAACGAAATCGTTTGTATTTAAACATTTTATACATCATGAAGGTAAGCATATTATACGTGTGGAGATATACTTTATTATTTATTCACAGCTGCAAAAGGGACATGAGTTGAGTATAGACAGTGGCTCAATATTTTTGTTAAAGCGAAAAAGACAGAAGAGAGAACGAACGCGGTGCGGTGCAGTGTGGTGAAATGAGAAAATGACCTTAGTTCCTAAATGAAATAGGGGGTAGAAGTCGGAATGCTAGACATATAAATGACATTTAATCAGATTTTTGTCATGACATCAAACAAAAATACTACTATATACAGTCAAATTAATTGACAGTTATTTGATTGAAAGTTCATTTAATTTATCAAATGGGAACTAATTAGAATTGTCATTACATAAGACAAAATCATGACATTTGAAAGAAAGAAATATCATACACACAAATAAATCAATTGGAACAGAAAACGCATTTAGTAATAGGTAGGTAGGTAGGTACAACAATAAACTATTCAAAACGAATGAGAAAGAACTAGCAAATAGGTACAGACTTTCAAGTGAGTAAGAATAAGAAGGGAATGTGTTTAAAATGTTAAAAAAATATGTACATATTATATATAATAGGTATAACCCAACGAACAACGCCACCGTTCGGTTCGATTCGAAAAGTAATATGTGTGCTTTGCGACGCGCATACACCAAAATTAATTAATGCGAATGCGATAGATACAAAAAAAAAATAAAATAAAACAGCCAAGCAAAGGCGAACGTACCAGAACATTGTTGGAGAATGGAGACCACATTCAGTTTTCAGTAAGAGGGGCAGCTGCTGCACGAGGCAAAACCGACACCGACACCAACAGCGACACCAGAAAATCTGACAGTTGTCCGTCGTTTTGTCTGGCTATGGTTTGGTTTCGGTTGTGTTGTGAATGTGGCGCTTGGCAGGAGAGTATTATCCATAGTTAAAGAGTTTCAGCAAAGAGTGCAAGTGTTATTCTTTTTAGAGCGAGAGAAACCAAAGAGATTTAAAGATTTCTATACGATGACGATGTGACGGGGGGTGAAATTTTGGCGTGGGATTCTGATTCTGATGGGAAATGATATGTACGGTTGAGTATAGGTTTATCTCCTGCCTACAAATTTGTATAAAATAAATTGAACTAAAAAAAAATCATATCGACGTTGAAATGATTACGTTTGCAAGGTTATTCAAAAAGTAAGAAAATTGTCACCCTGTGACCGGTAACGGTACTTGAATTCAAACCACTTCTGTCATCTAATGAACATGGTGTAAAATTATAAGACTTGTTTAATATCTTGTCGGAAAATTGCAATAAGGGGTTGTTTTGAATTTGAACACAGATTTGTAGTGGTTTTGTGTGTGTTGTTGTAACACTTTGCCTATCCCATTTTTGCAATAATATTTTACAGTTAATATCAATAATAATATTGCAAACAATAGTGTGAAAGAAAATGACAGCAAATAATGTTTAGGTTGTATTTAGCGACATGTGTCACTGTATGGAAGTTAAGTGTAAGATGGTATACACATTTTTTATTTGATTATATTTATTTTGCATGCGATGCTCTTCATCGGTAGGTAGGTACTCTCTTTTTTAATTTAATTCGATATGTAGGTAGGTAGGTATGAAAGCTGAAAAGGTACAAAGGTATATACTATGTAAGTATGTATATGTATGTATGTAAATACATACCTACCTATACCTTCGGTTGGATGGATGTCTATACGAAATCGGGTTGTCGGACTTTTAGCCGTTTGCCGTTGCTTGTTCGTTTAGCTGAGGCATGGAAAGGAACGTCACGCTATACGCTATATGCTATACGTATGACAAAATAACTTCAAGATGTAAAGTAGGTATAGAAATGGGAGCACGTTTTTGTACGAAAAGTGCTACTTCATTTACAGTGAAAAAAAGAGACAAATTAAGGGGTGATGTCGACATAAGCAAGTGAGAGAAATATTTTTTTTTTCTTTTTTGAAAGATAGATAAAGATATTCGATAATCAAGTCAGATATATAATATGTAGAAATATGTATATGTCAGTAGCTAACTTAGTTTTGTAGATTGGGTAAGTTGGTACAGGGTAAGAATGTATTTGAAAGACAGAAATAGTTTTTATGTCTGGAAGTTGGCAGCGCTTTCATTTGTAGCCTTTTAAGAGAACTCACGTAAATAAAAAAGATTGGTAGATTGGTAAATCCTTGATACTTTTTTAGATACTTATCTATGCATTAGTATATGCATATCTATATTTACTGAAGAGTGTTCTAAAGTTACAGGTACCTACATATTAATTCTTTCATATCATGAAAATTGTCACCCGTCCTAATCGACTGCCCTTGAAACAGAATTTGGATTGTCATTTGTACCAATACCTACCGAAATGCACTATGGCAGATAAGTATGCTTTGAATTAGGTAGGTATCTTTCAATTTCGTCAATATTTTAAAAGTAGAGTGAATCATCTGCTTACATAAAGACTATAACACAAAAACCTGTCAAGGTTATCATAGACATCATTTCTCTTGTTGGTCTGTTTTTTTTTTTTTTTTTTTTTTTTTTAATTAAAAAATCTTAATAGTGAGCTTTAAATAAACAAATTTATAAATTGCTTCAGGTAACTTGTTAAAATGTACATAAAACGATTATTTATTTGAAATCGAGACAGAAAAACTGTGAACTACTTCACCTAGATATTCAAATATTCCTAGAGGTGTAGTTTACTTTTCCTTAAATTTCAATACACAATACAACAGAGTATATCTAGGGCTACACCTACTTACGTCTAATGTTTGGCGGTAAAAACTAGCATCAAATTGAGGCAACAAAACATAACAAAAGTATCTACGAGAACTTATACCAATCACCGCCACCGCACCCTTTTCCACACTTCATACAACATTGCTCACACTTAAGACAAACAACAATAACAACTCTTGAAAATATTTTCGATTTTGTATCAGAATCGAAGTTGAACATTTGAATTTGATCCACACCGTAGAGAAGAGGTAAAACGAGGATTAACAACTCTCTAACCAGAAAAAGAGGGCAGAGGCGGCGATACGGGGTGAAGATGACAATAATGGTTAGGTACGACGACGATGAGGGAAGAACTATATTTGAAAAAAAAAAGAAGAGAAAATGGAGATGAAGAAATTCAGAAATAAAAACAACATGCATGGCACATTGGATACGAGTACTGGAGAATTGGACTACATTACAATTGCACTGCAGACAACGGAATATACTATATTGCTGGAAGCGCATACACGAGCTTCTTCATCTTTTTCATGAGAGTATGCCAGTGCAATGTGTGCCTTGCCTGTGCTGTGCTGTGCACCCCAGTTTGTTGCCGTGCATGTAAGCGACGACGACGATAGCCGACGTACATAGATGACGATGACGCCAAAAAAGAAATATGGATGGATATAGAAAATTAAAAATGTATATTAGACGACATGATTACAATGAATGTAGGTACATGAAGAAGACGAACACCAACAACAATAACAACAGCAACAAAAACAAAAACAACAACAACAACACCCATTATTATGGCACATGAACGATTGTGCAAAGAAGAAATATCTCGAAAGTATCTTTATTTTAACCTCCTCTTGTCTTGTGTTTCTCTTTCGATGGAAGTGGAAGTACGAACTAAATGCGCGCTAGGTAGGCTCACTGTAGATAGAGGCATTTGTATCTCTTAATACAGCTTTTTTTGTAGTTGTTTGGTTTCGTATTTATTATAATTTTCCTTAAAAAAAATCCCAAAGAAGCAGAAGCAAACACACGTCCCATCCAGGCGAGACCATAATCATTCGATGCAAACTAAACCCAAACGAAGAGCAAGTAGGTAGCGAGCGATTGAAGAAAAAAAATGCAATTAAACAAATACACGTACTTAAGTATAAGTTCGAGATTTAGAAAACGAAAAATAATTCGCAGCAGCAGCAGCAATCGCGCACAGAAATAAAATACTTTGCGATTATGAATGTGAAGGGGTAAACGAGATAGACTGTAGCTAAGCGACGAAGAGAGAGAATGAAAGATAGTGAGTGTGTACAAGCTAAGCAGCACTCAGCAGCACAACGCGAACAAAAAGTAGCGAGGAATAATAAAAAAAAAAGTTCGTTAACCTCATTCCGCTATTAAATCTATAGTGTTACTTGCAACTTTTCCATCTACCTACCTACATTTATTTTATTGAAATGTTCTTTTGGTATTTTTTTTTTTGCATTTATTGCATAAATGTTAAATTTATTAAATGATATGCCAACTTGCTTCCAACATAAGAACTACATACCTACCTACTATAAATATCTAGGTACTGGGTACATACATTTCCATTTGCCAATTGTTCAATACATTACACGAGTACTTAGGTAACCTAACCATTGAACGACAAACATAAATGCTGCTTTAATCAAAATGTACAGTCCGTCTGATGACTAATGACATTTCTTCATTTTTTATAATTCATTTTTTAGGTATTCGCCATTTAAAATAAAACGTTCATTTATGTGTTTGATGTTTGTATGTAGGCACTTTTGGTTTTGGGTGTTTGAGATACATAAATGTATCTGTTAGGTCAATGTAGAGAGCACTAAAAACACAAACCAGCTATAGTTTATATTATTTTTATTTTATGAGTTTTTTCTTTTATCTGCTTATGGTTATGTCGTTATGTACACATGCAAACATGTGAACGAACAAGGGTTAACCAACTACAGAAAGTACATAATATAAGATTGTGGGTATATAATAAGAATTGTAATCACAATTAGACAGGCCTTTAATTTTCTTCTTTAGTTTTTTTCTTGTTGTTTGAAAACTAAAATTGACGCCAATATGGCATACAAATGTGTACATATTTTAACAATAGTTTTTTTTTTTCAGAAAAATATGAATATGTGTGTGTTGAAAGTTTATAATATACATAAACAACATGCTTATGTGTAATTATATCGGTGAAAGCTTTCGCATGTCACAATGATAGATTGTTAAAGGTTATAATCAAATTAAAGTATTCAAAAATAAAACTACGCTTTTGTGATTAATATAAAGGTTTGATTGTTTTAAACCTAAACGATCTCATTTTTTTTTGTTGCCAACTACTATTACACGTCTTTTTGTTTATGTGAATAGTTGTATTTTATTTCTTTTATGTAAAACAATCTAATACCTATTATGAATATTATTGTTTTATACACAATTCGTTATATATACCTATACATTATACATACAATAATTTTTATTTTACGTTATAAGTTTCACGAGTGAGTGTAAAGTTAAACCCAATCATTAGAGTTCTTTACTTGTTGTGCATTTTTACCTACTCTTTTTTGAACTCTTAATAGGATATAGGATTACCTATACCTTTTTATGTACCAATGTACAAATACACATATTTATGTATGTATGCCAACAAAACTATGGAAAATCATAGTAATGAACCAAAATTTAAAAGAACTTTGTAAAGATTAATCTGCATATTCGAAAAATCAACAAAGAACAGAAATCAGAAGAAGTTAACACACGCAAATATTAGAACAAAGTAACTTTCTTCTTGTATATTCTATTAAATTTGGTGTGGATTTTTTGTAAATTTGTTGACATGCAAATTTAAAGTTCACGAATTTAGAGAATAATGAAATGTAATTCAGATTTTCTTTATAAATTTATTCTTTCAATTCCTTATCAGTCTGAATTCAAAACATGTCAAGATAACGTGGGTAAATACCTATAAAACACTCATGACTGCGTAGGAAATCGAAATCTGCAAGTTTTTTTTACTCAAATTTGTTATGCTAAACAAAGTTGATTGTTTCCAGTAACTTATGACCATAGTAATTATATATCAATAGATTTAGTGCGTGAATTTTAATCTAGAAACAAATTTAAAGTTGATACCTATCTACCGATGTTTTCATTGGGCTCTAATTAGTGAGCAATTTTATTTCGTATTAAATTAAAGAATTTTCATTAATTTACCAAATATCTCTGTAGGTACTTTAGATCCATATGAAACAGTTAGGAGATAAATCTCAGGTATTATTGTTAAACCCAAGTAGGTACCTATAAGTGATAATAGAATATCAAAAGGTAATCTGAAATCAGTTTTGTCGGGTGAAAAAATTGATAACAGATTAGAAAAAAGTTAAATTAGCTACTTACTTATGATTGAATTGCAAAAGAAAGGTATACGAAGCATAAAACATAAGATAGGCTAATTAAAATAATGGTAACAATAAACTTTCAAAAAATATTTACAGTAACTAGATACAACCATTTATGTTTTTATCGCATAGAAAAATGAAGAAAAAGAAAAATTAGGATATAAAAAATACAACAATTGAAGAAGAGAGTCAATATCTGCTTATGTACATACATACATACATAAGTATATGTAATTATACCTACATCAGATTGAGAGATTCAGCTGAGAGCTAGTAGTGCAAATAGGAATATTAAAAAAATAAAATACGAATAAAATGTGGAATCGGTGGAAAAGCATGTTTTGTATTCAATTCAATTCCAACGACAAGTACAGAACACAACGGTCTATAGTAGTTTACCTCTATACTCATGAACTTTTTATTATACAAATTCATAGATATACCTCCATATTTATATAGTACGTATGTTGGTAGCTAGATAGGTAGAGGTATTCATACTCATTGATTGTAGGAAGAGAACAGCATCATATCCATAGAGCCAGAGCCAGCCGCAGCAAGCATCCACCAAACAACCAAACCAAAGAAGAAAAAAAAAATAACAAAAAAAAAAGAGTGAATTGAATAAAAGGTAGGTAGAGCTCCGTTCGTTCCGTCGTCGTCGTTGTCGTCGCCGTAGCTCTCTGTGCGATAGCTAGTGGTGCTTGCTGGTCGACGATGGTATGGATGGGATTGGGATGTTGTGGATAGGAAGGTAGGTAGTGTGTTTTGTTCTTCTTGCGTGTTCTTTATAACCTCACCCTTAACTACCTACTCCCCCGTTGTTTGTGAGATTGTGACGACACAAAAACGAAGGCGACACCACAAGCAAACGACTGCGATTCGAGTTCAGCTGAGTCGAGTCGACGGGGACGACTACCTATACCTATACCCAAATCAAACCAATATGAAGATGATGATGTTGATGATGATGATGAAATTACAAAAATCATTTACTGCCTATCCATTGTTGTAGAAAATTCATTCTTTCATTTTTCTCTTACTCTCTCGCTATCTCTCTCAAATCTAATGCATGCATTAATTTAAGTATATATTTTAATATTTGGTTTGCAAGCTAAATTATTTTGTCTGTACCTATATGTCATTTTGATGATTTTTGTATTTATCTGTAGAGATTTTGATTAGTTACGAAATATACTCTATTATTGCTATTGCAATCTTATCACGGAATAATAAATAAAATTCTATACAATTTCTAATCAAAAATATCTGTCTCTCAATTTTGTCAACTGATATTTTTATACGTAATCGCTAAAGGTGTCTAATAATTATGTAGTTAAGTTAATTTTTTTAACATTTCTTAATCTAAATACATATGTATAATTTTAACAGACTTTTTACACACAAGTAAATATAATTGAACAGTTTACTTCTACCTATGTAGTTTTCAAATGCAAATTGAACATGTAAATTTAATTAATCATAAAAAATAAATATAAATATATATTTTCTTATACTAATCATTCGAACATTAAAAATAAAATCACCCATCGATAAACAAATTATTGTGTACATACCTTAAACATTTTAATGGCAGGTGCAGCTGTGAAATCCAAAAATCGATGGTGTGCTGAATGCAATGTGTGTGGGTTAAATTGCCCAATGCCTGAATGCAAGTCGCGAATCAATTCACCAGATTGAACGAAATATGTAACTTTTTTTGCAAATGTTTTGACATGTTTTTAGATCATCATTTTAACACAAAGAGAAAACATAAGAACTGTGGATTTTTGGAAGGCCAAAAAAAGGGATTTTTTGCATACGAAAATGTTAATATGCCTTGGAAAAGATGTCCTTTTTGTCTCATTCTTCATTGTAAATCGAAAGAGATACATACACTTACACATGCATTATCATAATTAGGTACATGTTTTTTTTTTCATTTTTTCTTTTTCTTTTTACTTGTTCATTTTGTATTAAATTCTCTGGATGAAAAGCATAGCATAGGCGTACGAGAAGAGAAGATTGTAGGGAAATTGGCAGAAAGTAATTAATTTAATTGTGTACGGCATCGACGGCCTTTTCGTTTCGTCACCCTCACCTTCACCATGTCGTCGTCGACAATGCTTGGCTGTCGCAGCCACAGCCACCGCCACCGCCACAGCGGTATTTTTTTTTCTTTTATTAAAAACAAAAAAGCGAAAAAAATTACATTTAAATCCAAACACAGCATACGAAAAATTACAAAAAAAGGGAAACCGAAAAAATATAAGAAAGCAAGAAATGAAAAGAATACAAAAAAAGGCTAAATTGACGGTGACCGGAAAGACAACACCGCTAAAGAGTAGCATTTACCACCATCTTTTCTTCATTTCGTCGTGTGGTGTTACAAAAACTCTCTTCTTGTCATCATCATCGTCGACGTCGTACATCGTACTCAACAAATTCACCAATTCAATCCAAAATCCAACACTTGATTTGAAATTCTCCTTTCCGATCCCAATCCCAATACCCATCTTTTTTTTCGTTCTGCGTTATGCCTTCTCTACTTGCAACCACACAATTGCACTAATTATTAAATTTTTCATATTTTCCACTTTTTCGTCTCGTCTTTTTTATCATACTTTTTTCATTTTTTATTTCAAATTTATTGTAATTTCAATTAATTAAACACCGAAAGAACAAGCAAAGCACAAAAAACAATCAGTAGAAGAGAATATCAAAAAAAAAAAAGAATTAAAATCCAGCCCAATTGTCTGCTTCTCTTTCTCACAATTTATAATTTAGCTCGCCGTAATTTCCACCATCTTTTTGCAAAGTCTTCGTCTTCGTCTTCAGACAAAACCGAAAAGAATCTCAACTTTTATTTCGAATTGAAAATAAAATTTTAATTAACAAATATTCACACTCTGCACAGATAAACATTTTGCATTTCCTTTATATTGACATTTTCTCGTATGAAAATCCAAAATTTATTAAGCTTTAATCCAGACATCACACTTTTTCATTTCATTTTTTCTTCTTCCACCGAAGACAGAGAAAAGAAGAATTTTTCATGCATTTTTTCGGAAAAGATTTTATGCAATAAATACACGAATTTGAATTGATATTTTTATCACAATCTATTGTGGGTCGATTGGTGAATGGGTTTTCAGTAAAATTTTGAATTAATTTGAAGTTTTTATTACCGAAATTTGAAATTTTATTTAGACACTCAACAAAAACGTACGCACCACATCAAAGACCTCCATTTTGTTTTTGAGAATGATATTTTATGTAAAAGGGAGCAAAAACCGAGGAAGATGGGAGAGAAAAAAATTCTACAAGAAGTTTTTTTTTCTTTTCGCTGGGTATGTATGGCAGAAGTAGAAAGAGCGAGATGGAGCGATTGTTTTTAAATTCGCCGCATTTTTCTTCGATGGCGGTGGTGGTTGTCGTAGACTGCAGCGCCATGTTTTCCATATACATTTCGATGTGACAACTAATAAGGCTGGTGCTTACATCGTTGTTTTATGTTGAACACCGATTAAGGCTGAGATTACATCGCAAACAAAACAAGAACTTCAAATTGAAAAAATTAATACAAGTTTTATTTGCTAATGTTTCATTTGCACGATCTGTTCTTTGAAATCCTCACGTTATTTGTAAGATTCCATTGAATCGGGCAATACAATAGGACTGAATATCGGAAAGTTGAGCGTATAATTTGTGATTAATGTCAAATTGTTATAGAGAAAGATTTTATTTAAATTTTGTTGAAAACTCGAAACTCTATTTATGGTTGAATTCTGTTTTACATTTCGTTTTCGAAAAGCTACAAATTAAAAGTTGCTGCGTGAAGGTAAAAATAAAATAAAATTGGATTTTGATCAGATTTAGGCTTTTTATTATTCTCAGACAACGTAATTATATTTGGTGACTTGTTGGAGTAATTAATTACATGCTTTAAACACTTTTAACAAAGATTGTAATGTCGTTTTCAATTGGCAATCCGGAATGAGAAGTAGAAGCAGAATCCCAATTGAACACTTTTTGTGAATTCTGAAAAATTTGAAGTTTGGTGTGACTGTATTGGTAGTTTTGCAATCTTGGCTTTTTGGAAAACTCCTGCAATAGAAAATTAACTGCATCACTTGTATCGTCATCACTTGATGAAGAAGACGACTCCAACAATGTTTCTAACAAATTAGGAACAGTTGCTAAGATATTGTCAATATTATTATCCATTTTTGTATAGTTTAGTTTTAATTTCAAGCAATCACTTCACAGTTCGCACAATTTGTTAATTCAAAAATATGACATTTGTCAAGTGTGACATGTAAAATCTTTGAATGTGTGAGTGATTCTGGTTTTGCTTCTGACTTCAAATCCAGAAGAGAAATCTCTTCTTTTTCAGAATTAGAATTGTCACTTTTGCCCAATTGAACGCTTTGAGAATGCTTTTTTCTGATTCCAGATTGCCAATTGAAAACGACATGATTCCAGATTGCCAATTGAAAACGACATAAAACATATTATTTCCTCAGTTATCTCAATTCTACATTTTGAATACTGCCTCTATCAAAGACTACTGCAACATTGAATTATACAATTCTTATTTTTTATAATTTAAACAAAGACACATCATTAACTAATTTTAATGTTCTATTGGTGCAACCTAAAACATGTGTAAATGATAGTTGTTGCAGCTCGATAAGGTCCATAAAGATATTGAATTAATGAGCCAATTGTGGTAATTCCAAATGTGGAATCTTGTTTAAAAATAAATTTGAAATTATAGGTCTAAAACACACATCTGTTTTTGAGCCACGAAAAGCCAGAAAAACACGAGAGAAAATAAAAAGCATATTTTATCACGATAATTTTTTCTTTTTATTTGGTTGTTCGTTCATATCATCATCTTCATCCGATTCATTTTTGTTTTCATCTATCTCTTCATCCTCTGAAGAACTTTCGCCAGATGATGAAGATAAACAAATAGGACCACTTCCTTTCGCGAACGCTATCGTTTTTCCAAGACGACGTGATTCTATAAAATCAAAGAAAATTAGGTATATTAACAAACTAAAATGTATAAGCAATCTGTAAAAATCAAATACCAGCTCGGAGTACCAATTGACGACAGGTGCTTCCAATCGAATTCTTTCCTTGATCTTCTGATAATCCAAATATTAAAGCTCTGTAAATATAAAACATAAACCGGTTAGAAACCTACTAAGGTGATTTTTGTTAAACTTACAAATTGCTGATATCATAGGGACCTCTTAGGTCGAAAACACCCCTTGCACCACTTGAAATAATGATGCTTTTTGATTTACCCTTTGCATGGTAATTATGTGTTAACTTAATTGTGTCCTTACGACAATTAGAATTTTTGATAACTGGCGAGTATTTGATTTCGAAGAACACCCCACGCTTAATAGCAACTTGATAGTTTTTTCGATTGACCAGGAGTTTACTACCCTCTGGATCGAAGGTTACAATGTCACCATTGAATGTAGTGCAACAATGCTAAAAGAAAAATAACACTGTAAATTTAGATGAAATAAAATACACTTGTTCACACTTACGGTTAGTGTAACGTCGTTCTTTGGCAAACCGGCAACAATATTAAACTTCTTGATGTTCATAGAATTTGACTGAAAATATAAATTTTATATTTTCTATTCTAGTTTCTTTCAAGAACCACTCAGACTCACCATGGCATGTGACACTGAAACATCGACATAGATAATGGTTAGCCGGCTAAGGATTTTGATTTGATTCTTGAATTCGTTTAGGAAACTAACATCGGTTGGCGCTGGGAACATTTCCGGTCCTTTTTTAACCAAATCCTTTTTAGAATGATCAAATATTTCTTCGATTGCTATTGTTTTGTATCCAACTGAAAATATTCACATTCGTACACCCTTTTTCTTTTAAAAATTTTGTATTGTGTGTTGCTTACGCTCGATTAGTTCTTTGACTAAAGATTTCATAATTTTTTCATCTTTATTAAGGGGCACACAAAGATCGTAAAATCCTTTTGTCTTTTCCATTATTTTAAAGCCTTTTTTGTTAAAAAAATATTAATTCCTAGTAAAACAAATTCGTATGGATTTGTATATAAACAAAGTTCTGTTCCGAATTTCATTATGTTTCGGTACACGTGCAGTGGAATGTCAGTTGGATGTCAAGAAAATTCATATTTTCTTTAAAGGTGTAAGCACAATAACAGGTGCGTTGGAAGAGTATGTTCCTTTTTTATTTTGAGCTAATTTTTCCAACAAATATTGTATTATGAGAACAAGGGATTTTCCCGATGACGTTTTCAAGTGCTCCTCTTTGATTTTGTTTTTATTTTAAGGCATAATTTGTTCTATTTATTTCTTTTCTTCGTAGAAGAAATAAATGCAGATATAAATTTTGACGATTTTTCCATATTATTATCCAATGTAACATTTGGAACAAATTCCATATAGCGGGATTTCGAAGAGCTTCAGTTATGCCAGTTTGACAGAAAGATAGAATTTTTTTTCAAATGACGTAATTTACATTTACTTGGTGAGATCATGACGATGAATAAGTTATCATGACATAATTTGCCCACAGAGTTAAAGAAATATAACTTCAGGTATAATGTCTGACAAAACGTCCGAAAAAAATATTGCTAATGGAGGTGCAGCCGACCGTTGTCTACTCTGTCTTTTTCGAACACTGAATTCGTTACATTTTTTTAGATTAATAGCCCGGATTCAAATATGCTTATACTTTACAAAATTCTACTAAAATTGCAGTCTATCATTTTCTTTTCAAAAATAAAAAAAAACGTATTAAGTACTGGCTTCCACAGTAATATTTTTTGTCAATAGATATATTATGTTTTTTTTTGTGCTTATGTATAAGAATTTATATCAAAAACTAACTTATAAACACAAATTTAGCTAAAATTAACCACTAATCATCAACTTTTTACAACTGCACACGATGCATCTTCTTCTGCTTCACTTATACTCTCGTTGTCATTGTCACTTTCATTGGAGTCTTCATTTTCAGCAATTTTATCCTCTACATTGTAAGGTCCTGTATTTCCAAAAGTTTTAGCTTTTTCCCGGCGAGTCTTAATGAGGCACTTATGTCCCGGGCAATCATAGTTTTCTGTGTAACATTTCTCACGACAACATATGCGGCAAAGCCGAAATTCACACTTGATTCCCTTTAAACAAATGAGAAAATCATAAAATAAACATTTTTTTTTTATTTTTAGAAGTAGAACCTACCACTGGATTTATGCACAAATCACAACTCTCTAAACTACGCTCATGTTTGCCTTCGGGTTTATTGGGACGGCGACTTTTCCTTCGTAGTCTTTTCATTTTCTTTCGGGATATTTGATTTCCATCCTCGTCGAAGAAGTGTCGTTTCACGGTGTTCGGATCATGGGCAATACGAACTTTTTCTTCAATTGTCTTTTTATGGACTTCTGGTGCTGGACGAATATAGGGCTGACATAGCCAAGGTGGGAGCGATAAGTTAAACTGGAAGCAAGGAAGAAAATTAATTCAAAATGTAATGTAATACTGTTAATAAAATCTCTTACCCCTTGGTTTTCAGTTGCAAGATTTGGATCCACTTCTTCGTCTAGATATAGAGCCTCACCATTGTGATAGGGCTCGTATTTATCTTGAAGCGCTTTCACAACACTACGAAATTCAGGAATTTCTCGAGAGACTGCCAGAGCTTCTCTTGTTTTTGAATTTGGACGTAAGTTCAACCTAAAAGGTGATGAAAAGTTGTCATCATCAATTTAAATAAAATATAAACTAATAAAATGTCGATAAAATATAAACAAATAAAAATAACAGTTTTTGTAATTAAGAATACACTCTTTTTTAATGTAAATACCTAAATACCACAAACGGAAGGATAAACGTCTAAAGAAATCAGATGACTCTCCGAAGTTGGAGACATACCTAATAATTGAATTGTCAATTTGTAAACCTGACTTTCCATCTAATCTAACAAGTTATTGTGAACTTTTGACAAATGGATTTATGACCCTCCTCCTATTCGGCATCAAAGCTGCGTGGAAAAGTTTACAAGCCAAAAAACGTCCATTTGGACTAATATTGCACGAAAATCATTTAGACTTTGTGCCGTTTCCTACATCCGGTCGTTAGGAGGATGTTAGATACTTATTTTATTTTTTCAATACAATATACTCCTAGCGCTTACATAAGAACATATTATGATAAAATGTATATAAACCCCCCATTTCAAATCACCTAAATACCTCCTAATGAGCTTCATTTCCATGAATCGACTTTTTTTTACAGCTGTGAAAAAAATAAATGTATGTACACGTCATTATATGGGATACTTACAAATGATGAAATATTTTGAACAAATGTCCTCTAATATATGATATCGGACAAGGATATAACTCTACAAAATTCAGGTACTCATTTGCCATGTCCCAGGTCTTTGGTGTGATTCCCATGAAAATTGCTGGATTGTGTAGATTGCCTTCAGCCGACATAACCCCATCAACATTTGTCTCTTCCATACACCGACTGACATCCTCCAACGATAGAATATTCCCATTGGCAAACATAGGAATTGCAACATTCTCCCTAAAGTTATGTACAGATACATATGAATATAGATGAAAAAAAAGTAAAAACATAAAAAAAATTGTGTTTTTTTTTTCTGGTCCAAAAGTAAAACCTCATTAAGGACACACGCAACCATAACTCACTTCACGTCCTTGATGTAGCTCCAATCAGCAATGCCAGTCAGTGGCCCCTTTTGTTCCCGTGTCCTTCCATGTACAGTCAACAGCTGGCACCCTGCTGCCTCGAGCATTTGAGCGTATTTGATTGTCTTTTGTCTGTCTTCGAAAACACGAATTTTGCATGTCACCGGAACCGACAGGCTATTGTGCAGGGTTTTCACTGCAAAATATGATGGAATTTTATTTTTTTTAAATCATACAGGGTGGTTCTTATTTAATTTAACCAAAATTTAAAATCAAAACTTAATATTTATTGTATTGTATAAATGTATAATCAGTATACATTTTGACAAAAAAAATCTTCTATGTCATTTGAACGTACCCAATATAAGTAAATTTTCTTGACAACATACATATTTCATATTTACACATTTGAAGTTTACCCTTCAACTGTTGCGATTCACCTCAAATGTTGTTGTTTCTCATTTAAAGACATAATTTGACACATTTTGACAGGACATAGAGAGCACAGAATGCTAGCTAAAGATCAACAAACAAGAATTGAACGCATCTTGTCAGACTGAGTTTTTTAAATGAATGTTAAAAGATCCACGTCATGCAATCGCATTTTTGACACTAATGACGTTTGTTTTCGAAAACGGTCTATTATTTGTGCCTTAGGGATCTTAGGGAGTCTCATACACAGATGAAGTGAGTGAGCAATATATTGACATGTTTCAAGTCACGTGTGTCGTGTTAATTTTTTTGCTTGAACATTAGCCTCGAGTATAAAAATTTATGGAGTTAAATTGGAAACACCCTGAAAATTTATGTACACAGGTACATCATTATATATTTTTGTTGTTTTTGTTGTTATTATTGCTGTTGCTATCGCATTTTTATCATGTGATGGTGAAATCTAAATCTGAAAATGCCATTTGTCACGAAACTTATCAGGTCATTCATTCTTGTGGGAGTCACACTCACTGGGTTGGTTAATATTGATGCCATTAATTTAAAACCATATATAACTACACTATATTCCCACTCATTTTCTAGCTAATCCTTTTAAAAGGGGACTTTTACAATCTATATACATACAAGTCTACATCTACATCCCTTGTGAACTCTGGAACTCACCTATACTTTCGAGTAAATCCCATTCGTCCTGCAAAAAAGCCCCATAGTGCCCACGTTTGGCAATGGCTTGCGGGCAACCAAGATTTATATCGATAGCGTCACAGTGTTCTTGTGCCAGAAGTGCAGCTTCCAGTATGGTTTTCGGCTCATTCCCGCAAAACTGTGGACCGAAAAAAAAAGAAAACTTAATTTATTACAAATATAATTAAAACCAAAACAAGAGGTAGTAATTCAGAGTCTGAAGTGAATACAAGTAGGTACATATAACCTTTGACAAGCGAACAAAAGGAACCCCCTCTTAATGTCAAAACTACGCCCGAATTAGCACCTGAGGAAAAGTGAACATCGAGGACAGTTTTTGTTGTGTGTCACTACTTGACATCGATTTTAAGGAGTGCTGGAAAAAAAAAATTATATTCTTTTTGCTTATCACACTACCCTTTACCGATGTTTGTAGGTATGTGACATTATAAAGGGTAGCAACCGCCAACCATGACCTAGTTTTTTCGTGTTGACTGGGATATCCTTTTTTTTTGTTTTTTAAATTGGATATAATTAAAACACAAGTGGATAAGTTAGTATGCTTTGATGTCAATTTAAGTTTGTTTCCTTTAGCTTCCGACTACAAAAGTTTGTTTGCTTTAACTTTTTATTTTTGCAATTAAATACCTGAATAATTAGTGGTCTATCCTCGGGACATGTTTGAAGAGCTTCCTTGCGGTATTTAGGGTCTTTTGAAAAAAGATTACTATGAAACATGGGCGAGTAACAAAGTTCAGCTCCGTACTTTCGACAAAGCATTCTCCATGCAAGTTCACTTTGGTCTACCATTGGAGCTACCTAAAATAAGTTTAAAATTGTTTTAGTTTTAGTTTTTGTTTTTTAATAAAATTTAAAATAGATTGATATCAGAGAAGAGAGTAGAACTCACGATATATTTGGGAGACTTTAAAACATTCTTGTAAAAGTTCCAAGCTGACTTTTGTGACTTGCAGGTGTTTTTGTTTAAGGCTTCTTCGTTGTTATTTTCGTGTACCATTGTGCTGAAAATAAAAGTTGTATGTTTTTAAGGAAAAGTTCTTCTTTAAGTTCAAAGTTTAAAGTTTAAGTTTTATATTATAAATGTATATTTACATTATAAACTGTTACACAATTTGTATGTTTATTGCGGTAACAGTAATTGTGATTTCGCTAAATAAGCGAACAGAACAGAATAAAGTACAAAATGTGATATTTTCGTTATAAATACATGTAACGAAATGTACATAAGTTCGTCATTTTAACATACTCTAAGTGAACACAAGCGAACTCTCGTCATTTTATAAGTAACGAGTTCAAGAATAGTAAATACCTACTATGGCGTGAGCCGCTTTAGAAGACGAAACTGAAATAAATTTCTATTTCTAAAAAGCACGTTAGTTCAATTCGTTAATCATATTCAGCTCTTTCGTTTTTGTAAAGTAAAGTAGCGAATAAGAGTCAAATAACGAGTATTTTCTCATGTGAACGTGACAACTAAGTTTATTGAAAACGTAACAATCTTACTCGTTCGAATGCCTTTAATAATAAAACAAGTTTAGCTGCCAAAAGTAGATATTGTCAACTCTCTCTCTCCCTGACATTTTGAAAAACAACGAGTCCTTCGGGTTACATAAATTACGTCGTCGTGTGAATAAATTAATATACCCCTATGACATCACACGTTGTAAATTTATGCAATTTATGAGCAACCAATATAAATTCATTAAAAATATTCTATGCGATGTAATGTCAATCCCACACACAAATACACCACACAACACAAATCTAATTTATTACCCGATGGACAGCCAAATCAAGACCGAGAGGATACCAATGAATGCAATATAATGAAACAAAAATAGGAGTACAAAATAGAAAACAATAAAAAAAAGCATATTGTGTTTCATTTCACCATGAATAGGTATTAAGCAATTTGATTTATTTGCCTTAAGCCATGACCTTAAGTGACAATCTTTTTTTGAACTTATTTATACATACATAATAAAAAAACGATTTTTCATTCTAAATATAGCTTAAAGGTTAGCGAGTTGTAAACCTCAATTATTGCAATATACTACTTCAATCGTCCAACTTAAAACAGATTCTTTGTTTTATTCCGGGACGAGAGTTTTCAAAGAAATTTTAAGTTCGCTGAAAAGGAAGTTGAAGTTTGTGCGGGTGAATTCAATTATTATCAACTACGTGGCGCTTGACAACGGCGCGGCTCGGCGAGCGCCATCTGCACTCAGCTTAACGCCTTCGCTCCGTTTATACAAATAACAGAATCTCTGTTGATTGTTTGACCTTATTTTTCATCTTCCGCCAACACCCGAGTTGAGATGTTCTTAACTATCTCAATTGCAAGGATTCCCCTTGTGGGTGTTTTTTTTCTTCTTGTTCTTTAACCCATTTTCCAGCTTTAAATTATGGACACTAATTAATTGCGCTTCTTTTATAATTGCACACCCCTATATTCAGAAAGATTCTTATAGAACTGACTGAATTGTCCTAATAATTGCATCCAGTGTTCCTTTAAAGACAAAAGCCTTAAAGATTGTGCTTTCTGCCGCATGTTATTTTTTCTTCATGTGAAACGTGGAAGAAATGAGGGAACACAGAACTTAGCACAAAGGACAACACGAGGCAAAAAAAAGGGAAATCCAAGAAAGAAAAAAAAAAAACTCACTGAAATAGGTAAAGAGTTCTTGTAGTAGAAGCCACTTAAACTCCATGACACAAACAAACATTGAATCCTGATGGGAGCGCTTTAAAATGGAGGACTGCATTTAAAATCTCCCCATTTTATGGGAAAACAAATTTTATTCTCAATCCTGACTCCTGACTCCTGGGTTGGCTATCAATGAGAAAAGGAAGATTGTAAGGAACAAAAAAAAAAAAAAAAACATCACTGTACGAGTACATTTATGTATATGAGAAAAGCAACTGGATATAAAGTGTTCACTTGCACATCACGCTCTTCAATATGGGGGAGCTGTTGCTAAAAGATTTGATTACTCGTGTAAAGATACTCAAATGCGACTCACAAGTGCTTAAACGTGCGGTGAACTCGTAAAATAAAAAAAAGGAGGAAACAGATCCACCCGATGATGTTTATTGCTCTGACACCTGAAGGGATTCAAAACATTATCAACACTTTTGTGATATGCTAACTAACTTTTAACAATCTGTTGGCACATAAATAAGAATATTTAAAATTTGATTTCAGTATAAACATGTCGGAAAATGACATTAAATTGTGTTAATGATGGTCCAGTGATCAAAATTGGCTTAAGATGAGAAAGAGTTAAGAACCAAAACGCAAAATATCAAAACACACAATTTTCGATCTAATTTAGAGTTAACTTACTTTGTTCTATATTTCCCTAAATCTGCTTGACAGAAATTCGAACAAGCCCAAATTCATAACGACACGGAAAGGAATCGAAACAATGAGTTTCTGTCTCACTTCCGCTTTTTATGAAACCATGAAGCACCATTTGTATTTTTTTAAAGGTGTTGCCATATAACTTTTCTTAAAATGCTTTCGTTTATCAATATTTTACCGATTTCGGTATATTATTCGGAATTATTAAATTTGTTTCTGTCTGCAAAAATGATCTCTGATTCATGTAAGTCAACTTTTGCTCTAAAGTCCGAAATTATAAAAATAAGATTTATGCGGATCGGAATGAAACAATTTGATTTTTCTGTTTCTATTTTCTATCAATACAAGGATAAATGGAAATTTGTTACAAACTTTAATTTTTTAAAAATTTAATTAGCACAGGGGAGCTCTCATGAATATTAGTTGCAATAGAAAAAATAAAAATTTAATTCAATTACAGTTTTCCCAACTTTCTTTTCGAAATAATTACACACTTAAATTATTACTGCACATGAATCTAAAAAAAAACATTATAATTTCTAATTTCAAACTTAAAAACTTTTTTAACTGGCTGTTATACTTGCAGCCATTACAACAGCGAGTAATTTGACAAGTAGCGTATGAAGTCCACTCACTGTGGATTACCCACTCGTGTAGTCAACGAATTAGTTTGCAACGCCAAAAAGAACAACATTTTTGACATTCATTCAAATTACATGTCAAAACTTTTTTCTAAGGTGCAGACAATATACGAGTTATAAATACATATGCAAACTAAACATTCTAAATTTGTATTTTTTCTGAAAACTTTAAAAATATTTTTATCCACACATTTAACACTGTGACATGTTTTTCTTATTTCGTCTTCCTTATATTCCATTTTTTTTTCAAAGTCTTACTCAAACATAGTTTTAAATTCAGAATCCTTTTTCATTCAGCTTTTTCTATTTTTATAGGACACTGATGTTGTGATGATGTATATAATATTTTGCCCACTATACCTTTCATAATAACATTCTTGAAATAGGTCGTATTTTACTTTAGTTTAGAATAACCATCAGCTTCATAAGTTGAAGTGCTGAAGGGGAAGTGATGAGGAGGACGAATAGTGAAGAAAAAAAAACACCAAGATAGAAAAGTATGATTGGAGAGCTGCCACAAAAAGCAAGTTGTTTCTTTATTCTAATTTTCCACTCTGATGAAAGCAGCTGCCTGCCTTCTTCTGCACTTTAAATGAGCATTAAGTTCACAGAATCCTGTCACTCTTTATATATGTACATACTACATAAGTTTACAAGGATATACAAATTTATATATGTATATGAGTATAAATATGTATGTATATCTAGCTAATATGTATGCAAATGTTTTTGCCAACCTAAATGGCTTTCTTTTCTTGTGCAAAACATTGTAGGTGGCTGCGGGTGTGGGTGGTTGGTATGACTGCGGAAGGAGTTTAGTAGATTCTTTGAACTGCACATGGTTCGACAAGATGCAGTTTTGAGAAAATTTAAATACATTTTCAATTTTGAAGTGTTTAAGGTCGATACTCGCCTGCTAACCAAACCAAAATGTTGAGAGCGTCATTGGCGTTTAATGAAAAATCCACAAATTTAAACATTTAACAACTTAGGCTATACAGACTCGGTGAGTGTATGGCGTAACCCATTTGTTGAGTTAATTGATTTTTTGTCATATATTCTTGAGTTTATTTAATACACAAACTTGTTTATCTACATATATTTACTATTTAAAACTTACAAAAATGTAAGCTTTTAAAAACATTTAAATCTCTAAAATTTGAAAATTTGATGTTTATAAACATTTTGTGAATGTCTTTAAAAGTCACTTCACTATTTTTGTTTAAACATTTTCTGTAAGTTTTTTTTTAGTCACAGAGTTTTATAAGTAAGCAAATTTATTTTTCTTCAGCAACGTCAAAATATTAAGATTAAAAAAATGTTTATAAACAATTTTTTTCTGCCCGACAAATAATCTCCTTGCTTGAGGAAAGATCAATTGCTAAAGTTTTTTTTTATAACTATTGGTGTTTACATAAGACCGGGGCATACAAATTAAAAATTAATTTTTTTTTTTAATTTTTTCACATGTACCTTTAAAAGTTAACAGCATTCAACGTATCTGCCTTCTTTTAAACTAACTTCAAAAAATGTTCAAACATTGAGATAAAAAATGTTTATAAACAATTTTCGTGTGTGCGTTTTAATGTCAGAATTATTCTAGTTTAACATTTTCTAAGTCAAGTAATTTCCCTAACTAAGATATTAATCTTCTTTAAAGGTCAACTAGTTAATAAAAAAATATTCGTGTTCATAAACTCAGAACGCAACATCAGAATAACACACCGGAATCAGATTACAAAAATGTTTATAAACATTTTTCGTGTATACGAGTATAATGCCTCTTTGAAAGTCAGAGTTGAAACATCTTAATCTTGTATTATACATGGCAAGAAAAGCAAAAACCCATTTCATTCTAAGTTTCATTTGAATAATATTTCATGAAGGATCTCTGCACGCACTGCAGAAATGTGCCATGTCCTTGAAGCACTGCACTCTGCTGCATGTATACGACTACAAGTACGATTATATGGAAATGCAAATTATGAGTATGATATTATTTCCTGTGCTCCTTATGGCTATAGAATAATTGTGCACTTAATCCTACGTGACACACTTCTTCCTTTTATTATGTACTTAATCCGATATATGTACATAAAAGCACATTTTAAAAAATGAAGATTGAATAATGCAAACAAATATGAGTTTTAATCTTTGAGCCACCAGGAACTGCAAAGTGCACACGCACAGCACATGTGGCGCTGAATAAGCAGTCATTTGAACGAACGAAACTTTTATGGATTTAATTGGTTCGGTGTTTGACGAATCAGTCTTTTCACTTTGACTTCTTAATTCATCCGCATTTCAGTGCAGCCGAATGGAAAACACTTCCAACCATCACTCACACATTCAGTCTGAGTTGCTTTTTTTTCACTTGCATTGCATCCAAGCTCCAAGCCATCAGACTCGGGGAATGTGTGTCTGCTAATAGTGCTGAGTGCTGGCTGGCAATTAACAGACAATTGTCCAGCAATCGGCTCTCAAATCGTCAAGTCGTCCGTCCGTCTAGTCTGTCAGGTCGATGCACTATCAAAGTCGGATCAGAGTAATACTGCGGCTGTGAAAACAAAACAAACAAAAAAATCAATAAAATTTGAAAGCTGCAAATGCCTGCAAACTGACACGCCAACTTTTCCCTAGGTTCAGGTACATTTATAGTACTCGTATTAGTAGTCGGTACTTACATCAATTAAAATGGAACAGATTTAATCGATGGTATATTGATCGAACGGCATAAAACACCAACAAAATTAAAAAAAAAAAAAACTTTTTAAGTAGGTAAATGGCATTTTAAATTGTTTTTCACTTTGAGCACTGCTGCTGCCGATGATGATGCCATCTGATGAGAGGCTAAATTACCCATTGTATTCTACTTAGCCCGATTAAGGACTTAAAAGTTTATCTAATGAATGTTTTTATTTAAGTGCGGCGAGGGGGTGGGGGGTTGAGGTTTTGTGTGGTGTTGAAATCTTTTTAGCCACAAGAGTATAACATTGTGCTGAAATTGCAAATAGATGTTGTTTCTAGCAGAAGCTCGTTAAAGCGCTATAAATGAGATGGTGCTTGACGTAATTTTATATCGTGTTGTTCTTAATGAATCTGTTTTCTTTTTTTTTTTTGTACCTTCAAATTAAATCGATGTATAGTGAAAAGATGGCCGGCAGACTAATGTGTTAATCATGCCCGAGAGCATACTTGAAATCTACGTTTAATTTTGTTTTTAGATTTTATAATTAAATATCAATGTGACTACAAAGTGCTTTTTTTAAATGAAATAGTTTTTAACAATGAGAAAAAAACTCCAATTTTTATCGTAACCTCAAAAGTATCTGCATTTTATTTCTGTAAAATGAAGAGGATATAAAATATTAAGCACACATATGATAGAATAAGACAGAACTACAGAAAACCAAAATGTAGAAGAACATTTCATACTTTGCGATTTTTTAACACAACCGCCATTTTAACATACGTCTATCTATCTGTCCTGCTCTAGCTTTTTTCGAACTAGGATACATGTAAATAAGCCATAAAGCATTGGCATATTGCAGATGTTAATATTTTTTAGTGTTGCCAACTCTCGCAATTAAAGTGACTTAAATTAAAATCTTGTCCGAAAATTTAATAATTTTTTCCATAAACATTTTCAAAAATATAATAAAATTTAAATTGAAAAAAAAAAAAACAAAAACCTTGAAGCAATATGGAAAAACGCCAGCTTTCAATTTTATTTTAATTTGATTTTATCAAAAGTTTTGACGTATCGTGACCTGCTCTATTTGACCTTAAAAATTAATACAATTAAAATTTTGGCATGTCAATTTTCCCTTTAGATCAGATGTTAGTCAAACTTGAATGTTTTTTACAAGAAATTATTTTAAAATCCATTAATGAATCTAAAATCCGGCTCGAAGGACCATATCAAGTTTGAGGTCATATAAGTTTAGAATGAAGTGCAGTTTTAATTGAATTTAGGATTTCACTAAGTATTCGACATTGTATAAAATTTCAAAGCAAATTAGTCAATACAAATATACCAAAATACAGAGCACAGAAAAAACAAACTTAAAAATAACATAACAAAAAAATGGCACATAATCATTTTCATGATTAAGACATAATAGCTAAACATGACAAAGTATAATAGTACTAAACTCCATATCGCAATTTATTATCAAATAAACTCATTTATTTTTATATAGACATATAAAATTTAATTGTAATTATAGAAGACACCCAAAAGACAATTAAAAAAAAAAACTAAAGTTTAATGTCAAAACTTTTTGCTCAGTCGTAATACTTAATGCCTTTTCTTTTCCATTTTAACTAACCTTTCACCTTTTCTTACTTTGTTGTTAAAGAATTCTTAAATTAAATCTGTCGTTAGTTAAAAAATTGTAACTGACATCACTGCGTCGAGATAAGCTTGCCAAACTTTTTTTTTTCTTTAAACTTTCTTCATCATCGATTGAAATCAAAGTGAAGCAGATTAAAATAAGAACAAAACGAAAAAAACTTTTTTTCAATATTTGCATTTAAATAAAATTCTTGTTTTTCTTTACTTTTCTTCTGTCAAAACACATAACATTCAGGAGCCGAAAGCAAACAAACAAAAAGAAAAAGAAGAAGAAAAAAAAATTCCAGTAGGTTCTGATGGGGCCAGAAAAAAGGAAAAAGCAGAAGACATAACTCCACCTAAATAGTCCGCATACAGGATAACAGTCTCCGGGCTCCATACTGTCGTTTTTTCTTGTGTCTGATGGCGCCAAGCCCAGTATACATAATATTAACAGTCGTCTGGAACCTTATACATACTTAAATGTATGTATATGCTCCACTCATGGAAACTGTATACATTGTAGATATGTAATAATATCAATAAATTCATAGATCTCTCCTATGTACGTACGAGTATATAACAAAAAAACGAATAATAGGAAAAATGTTACGTATACGACCCAGTGTACGCGCAATATACCCTCAGCAGCCCGGCTGCGGCTGGTGTCGGGCGGAAAATTCAATATGCAAACAAAAGCCAGCAACAACAAAAGCATCAGCGGAAAAATAAAACAAAAAAAATTCCAAGGAAAATGGAAAACTGTCTACTCGTATACTGAAAATATTTCACCCTGACTTTGACCTCGTTTGCTTGACTGGATGCTATATAGAATGTCGTTGTCGCTATCGTCGTTGTCGCTGTCGTTGTCGGCACAAGTGGTGCATAATCATGCAGCATCGCGGGAACACTTAACACTGCACTATGACGTAATGTGATGGGCGAAACCACTGTGGGCGGATGCAAAAACAAACAAAACAGACAATGCAAAAAAAAAACGAGACTAAAATCGATTTGTAACACAAAACAAAAAAAAAAAAAACAAAAATAAAAAAGTGAGAAAAACGTTTTCGTCCTCCAGGCATCTGCATTTAATGTGTGTTAAGTATAAGTGAACAATTTGCCATCCGTGTATGCTGGGCTGGGACTGGGACTACTGCAAGGACAGCTTTTTTAAGCTCCATCTCATTCATTAGATAAATCATACAAAGTACGAACGAGAGTTCAGGGGTATAGGTGCATGGAAGCGTATAGCTCGTATCTAGTTAACTACGATTTATGTCCTTGAAATTAGGGCTTAATTGCCTGATAACTAACCAGAATGCGCCCGCCATCCTGTCATACCAACTTTGTGAAACTTGGTATAGTTTCTTATTTTTTTTTTATATCAAACCACATACTCGTATGTTTTGCATGTGAATGGGGTGTAAGTTCGTAGGTTGGTAGCTACATGTGCTGAATTTTAATGAGAGTCGAGTTGAGTTGAGTTTGAGTTTGCTTTCATCGTTTTTGTTTTTTTTTTTTCAAAGAATATGGAACTTGGGAGTTGTTTAAGGAGAAACAGTATAGGGAATTAACTAGGTATGATGTGGTTGTATGAAGGAGGGAAATTTCATGAAATTTTACCATGTAATATTTACAATATTGATGGCAAACTTTTCATAGAACAAAAAAAAAAAAGTTATTTGCATATGTAAGTGTTTAAATTTCGGCGAAGAACTGCTTTTTAAACGAATATTCTTTTCCCTTTAGCGTTTTGTTAATTTTTTGTAAGGAAACTCATTAAAAATAACGTTTCTCTGAGCTTTGGAAAAGTTATAATATTACTTTGTGGTTAAGTATTCATTGGAATCAGTGAAATGTTTGAATGATTGTAAGGTTAAGGCAAATCAGTTAGTTTTTGTTTTGGCCTTGAAGCAGAAAAGGCTGCAAAAATCGATACAAGATCAGATTCTGTTTTCGTTTTTGTCATGGATTAAAGTTTCGAAAGCTTTTGGAAAAATCACAATGTTTTCATTATTTACTCTTGATAGTTGATAACTTTCTTTCGGTATCCTGAAATACAAATGCGTTTGGCCCAAATATTGTGTCTGATGGACAAAAAGAGAATGCCACACCGCCTTGTTGTTTGTCTACTAAGCCTTCAAATATAATAGAGACAATTTCCACCTAATCTCATAGTTGGCATACAACCAAATAGTCATTTGTCACTGTTTTATCCTTTTTTTTTCCTTTCCGGTATGCTGCAGTTTTAATTATCCTTATAGATGCATTTATGCAGCTATTTTAAGCGCAGGTATTTATCCTTTCTGTGTAGATAAATTCAACCTGTCTCGTTGAAAAAGTATACTCTCCTAGGCATTTGAACTTCACTAGGTAATTAATTGGCGCCCAACGCAAAGCAACATGAAAATTTTGTCTCTCATTATCTTAACGATCGATTAATCTTTTAAAACAATTTATTTTTTATTGTTGATATTTATTAGTATATACAAGTTTGAGAACTATAACGGCAGGCTTATTGCAGATAAACGTGTCGATAAGAAACTCTTTATGCTCGATTTCTCAAATTATGAACCTTAATTGACTAAAGCAGCATCTCTACAAAATTCTTTTGATGTATCAAGTCGAAATTTGAACCACAGAATGTTCATCAAAAAACATTCCTCCCTCACTCCCTTGACATCACCGGAACCTTCACATATTGTTTCTTGTTGATGAAAACTTCCAAAATGCAGACAGTTTTGTCTAGAAATTATACATGCATCAACCACATTTCCTTACCAATCATGTCCCTGTCCGTTCATATGGGTTCATAGAACTTCATACAGTCTACCGGGCATCAACCCATAACATCAACTCAACATACAACTTCTGTCTAGGCTGCTGCGGTACGGCTGAGATGGCTGGCCAAAATAACTATAACCCACAAGGATCATTAAACTTTTACAACAACCACATACATATGTACATGTCATGTATGTATCTTTGTGTCAGATATACTCGTACAAATCTCTCATCAGCATAAAAATATACATTTTACAATCAAAAATAAAGGAAGTGAGAAATGAAAGTTTTCTCGTTACTCGGTAATGTATTTTTCAAAAAAAAAATATAATGAAGATAAACTTTATACAAAAAATATACAACAACTTATAGCACATTATCATATACTCGTATAGACTGTGCAGAGTGCAAACATTGCAAGTTCCGAATATCGGTCAGGAAATATAAAATTAAACAAAAAAAAAAAATATCTATAGGTATATGTTGTACATAGTAGAAATTCCATGAGGATTTGAATCTGGTGCATAAACGGGATAAAAGACGAACCGCATCGTATGCACTCGCAATTAAAAAAGTTTCCGAAGCAACAAATTAATTTTAATGAGATGGCGAGAGGAAGATATAAAATCGTCGTTGTCTACGTTTGCGTCTATGTCTGTCGTCGTCGACGACGTCTTCATCGTCATCGTCCCTCGTTGGGGATTTGGTTTCTTTAAATCAGTGTCAGTTGCATCTTATACACTCAGCGGAATTTTTCATAGTTTAAAAAACAAATTACAAACTTACCAAGTAATCTACTACAATTATCAACTTTACTCACTTAACGAAGTTTTGCATCAACTCCAAAAAAGTACAACTAAGGTTATCAGAGGAAGAAAAATTGTACTAGAATAGTTAATTCTTTACACAAAAGATTGTAGACTTTCTTAACAATCTGTTACAATTATCAAATGTTCTTCTTGAAAAGAATACTACAAGACTATGTTTAATTTTTATCATATTGGCTACGTGTCAGACAGTTATATGTACAACGAGGTATCAAAATCAAATATTTTGTTCTGCGAAATTGTACCAGTTTATTTATTATTATTCGTTGTACTAGATGATTGAAAGGAAATAGTTGAGTTAATAACTTTTTTTTTTACTACAAATTTTATTTAATTAAAATTCTACTAGAATTTTGGCACGCATAACAGACTGTGGTTTAAAAGAACAGTTTAACTCGATCTCAGTATTTGCACTTCAATAGCAAATGACATTTTGAATCTACTATTTTCTCTGAGTGTAGACTTGTGTTATGTGTCTGAATGTGACGTAGAACACTGTGTGTGTGTGTGTTGTTGAAATAGAGAATAGAAAATATACACACTTCACCGCAATGCATACAATTCTTCCTGATTTGTTTTTTATTTCGTTTTAAGTATATTTTTCTTGTTTAACTATACCATATACATACATACATACAATACATATATATTTGTACTCGTATTTCAACCAGGAGTAGACAACAAATAATGGAATTCAGTTTCGGAGGACTTCAAAATTTGCTGCCATGCAGCATTTGAATAGACCTTCCTTTTTTTGTGTGGCTGTGTGTGTGTTGCATCTCATTCCAACTCAGTTACGTTACCTATTCAAAGTTCCAACATTTTGTCCACTTGAACAAGAAGATGAAAAAATTTATCTGCAATAATGTGTACACAGAATATGGATTCTTCTGGCACAGAGAAGAGGTAGGTATTCATTATTATTATTTTTGTTTCTTACAGTTTTTTTTTTTAGATCCTGTTAGAGTGAGTTTTGGAAGGATCTTCGAGAATGCACATATTGAGATAAGGTTTTCTTTCCTTGAATCACTGTGGTGCTTCCAATAAATTTTAAATAATTCTCAATTTAGAATACTTACAACTTAGAATACTTACTCGTACTTAAGTGTTTTTGTATTGAAATTACTTTTTTTTTAAATTTTATTAACTGAAATTGAATAATAGTAGTTGATTTGAAGTTTGAATTAAAATAATATAATAAATAAAACTTAATTCAAGTCCATCGAAGCATGAAGACAAAATTTTGAACACTTACATTAATTCTTTAGTTTAAGAATTGACATAAGAACTTGAAAAAAAAATCTCCAATTTGGAGACCAATTATATCAGGGATGTTATAAGTATAATTTAAGTCTGATAGACAACATACAATAAATCCAAAAGAATTAAAAATATTGAAAAATTGAATGAAAAGGAATATTGAAGTTTCCAATTCCAATATCGACAAATAAATTACATGGGTTGTCCTAATTTATAGGTAATGATAGTCGAACAAATCTCAATTTATTCTTTTTCTATCTTAAAAAAAACCCTCTTATTCCGAAAAAAATAAGCAAAGAGCAGCATATTTTTATCTCAAAAGAATCTCAAAGCTCTTATCTTGTTTTTTAAATAGAAACCTTGAAAAATTACTTCCTTTACTATACTTTAAAAATAAAAACCCTTATTATACTGAAAATTCCACAAAATAAATTAAACGCAAGTTCAAGTGTTTCCCCATCAAGTAGCTATCCAATTATATATTTTTTGTTCCAATCAATTTTAAATCACAATATCATAAACAAAAAAAAATAAAAATTTCCTACCTGAGATGTGATTATGAAAGCGTCTTACACATTTTTTTCTTATTTGCTCGCATTTCAGCTTACGTCATGTATTTTTGATTTTATTTGATGATGGACACTGGGATAAAATAGTTTTAAAATTGGAAAAATAACTAAGATTTAAATAGTACGACATGCTGAATTCTCTTTACAGAAATTGGGAGTTGTGAGAGCCACATTTTAGTTTTACCAAACGAGATCTAGGATTGAACCATTTGATTTTCCACCATTTGTGAGAGTAGTAAAAACAAGGACAATTTAACAGATGACAGTTTTAGTTAGAAAAAATTAAGAATCTGTCGAGAAACAAGGAGTTGATATTGTTAAAAAACTAATTTAAAATTATCCATGTAAATTCTTTCCAATAGTTTTCAATTACCTATAATAATTCAATTGTTTTTGACTTTTACAAGATCTATGCAGAAAAGCTTTAAATTTTGAAGCAAGTTTTAAAGTGCAGTATTTAAGTAATAAAATAAAAATAATACTCAATTGAAAGAAAGATGTATGACTTTTCTTTAAATATGAGCAGAGTCCTCACTTTCTCAACATTTCAATTTTGTCCAACTCTCGCTGCTAGTTAATCCCACTGTACATCGAAACAAATTTAAGCAAATCAAATCGAACAAATTCAACAAAACAAACAAATAAATAAATCCCCGTCCGCGAAGAAAGATGAATCTCTAAAAAGAAAATTAGAAATCATTATTTTATCCACCCCTCCTTCCCTCGGCCACTCCCTCCAATATAAAAATATGTAATAGGTTACCTGTCTGCTTATCTATATCTAAAAATAATCTATACAACTTGGAGCATCATCTTTTACGCCATTTATGTATTGTTATTCCTTTCCTTTTCCGGTCTTCAAAGTCCGCACTTCCGCTGTTGTGAAAACGAGTATGTATGTATGTATTAGCCATCATCGCACATCAAGTGTACGAGTATCGAATAGATACACGAATACGGATACGAAGATGATATCTAGGATCCAGGAGATTTCCGTTCTGTTTGCCATCGAGACAACGAGAAATGTGTTGCGTCGCCGGTCGTCGGTCGGTGGTAGTCGGTCGTTGTTGAAGGAGTAGGTGGAGCCAGGTCTTGGTCTTAGCCTTGGTCTAGGTATATTGGTATTTCCAGATCGAGATGGGAAATTAGTATTCCCCCCTCTCCGCTGGATAAGGACCAATGCCACAGTGAGATGCCTACTTATTTGCATGAACGAGTATCCTTGATGGGGTACGAGTATCTTCAGATACGTAATAGAAATTTATTCGAACGTAAATACAAGGTACGCAAGGCGGAATACATTTCCAATTGAGGTTATGTTTGTGAAGCATTATTTATTGTATTAAGGCGTAGAAGATTGTTTACTATTCACAGTTGTTGTTCACATTGACCTTTATTCTCGTTCTCCTTCCTGTTTCTGTTTTTGTTTTCGTTTTTTTTTTTTAGAAAGAAATGACATTTAAGTTTTTTTTTCGAAAACGATGGGGGTTTTTCGACTCGATTCAGTTTTGCCTATCCGAAAGCTGTTGCCACCATAAGTCGGAGTGGGAACCGTGAACGGCTGTTTGAGGATAATAAATTGGAACAGAGCGTGCTACGTGAGGCATAGCTGTTACTCGTGAGTCGTGAGTAGTGACTTGTGAATACTCGTTATTGGAATGAGTTCTCGCACTTTTTTGTTGTTTTTATTTTGAAAATATAAGTTAGAGAGATCGTTGTGTAATATTGACATTGATATGATTTGGTTTGACGATGTGGCACGTACCGCACACATTTGTAGATGATAAAATATGGTGGTGCAACCAAGTGTGGAAGTTATAGGAACACGTGTGTGCCTTATGGAATTTGAAATTATGTATTTTTTTGTTATTTTCTTTAATTTTTTTTTGTTTTTGCATTATTTTTTTTGCATAACTCTCTGATCAGTTGCATAGAAAAAAAACGTCTATTGAATTCCATTGGTACGCTCAACTCAGTGTGCTCTGTGCCGTTTGGCCTTGGTTTGCAGAGAGTTTTTGAATATTTGATGTGACTGGGCGGGATATGGGTGTTGGGGGTGTTTGATTCATTCATAAAATTTGAAGAGGAGACATGACAACGATGAGGGTTTCCCCTGCCCCAATGCACAATGTTAGGTCAGGGTATAATTTGTTCGTTTTGAGAGGAGAATTTTCGATGAATTTGATTATGAAAAATTTGTTTCCACAAAATTTAATTGAAAATAATGTTTGCTCTATATCGGGATGAATTTAGATTTTTAATAGGTTATAATGGTTTGAAAAAATTTAATTGGGGATGAAAATATTTTATTAGAATTTGATTTGATTGAGGTATCCCAAAATTTAAATTTTTAATTGATTCCATCTACGCAACAAGGTTTTGGTAAGGTTTAAAACAATTTAACTACACATACTGACAGTTAAATGGTTATATACAAATGTATGTCATTGTTAACTGAGTAAAAAGAAAATCTATTTGAAGTTTCAACACACAACTTTGTAAAAATAATAATAAGTTTAAATAATATTATTTAAAACACGATGCAAAACAAAATTCAAACCAAAAATAAAAACAAAACAAACAAATAACCTTTTAACATTTGAAAAACGGACAAGTGGGAACAAAAAGGAAATGGAATGATTTCAGTGGAACAATTGACAATTGACATAAATAAGTTCAAAGTTTGAGTAGTGGTCTGTTATGACACTTAAATATGTCTCATGTAAAGCTTAAGTTATCTTTTCCCCATGAATTAAAACACACAGTTTAAAGGTTAGATTTCATCAACAATGACATATGTATGCGACAGAATTTTGACATTTTAATATATATTTTCCAAAAAAGTGAAGAACAATTTTTCCGATTTACATATGTATTTCTTTAAATAAAACAATGATGTAAGAAATTACAAAGTACTTTCTTTGTATCGGGAGTGCTTCATTATTTTTATGATCTGTCAGTGAGTGTCAATGAGTTAGGGTTGTCGAGATTTTTGAAGTACTGAAGCTCAGGAAATATGGAGTTGTAATTTTTGATGAGGTAATTGTAAAATTTATGACATTAATAAATGTTGAAGTTAGAGAGAGCTTATGAAGTCGGCTTAACTTGAATAGGCATTTTGACATTTGACTTAAGTTTGTTATTTATTTTCAGGAAGATTTGAATTAACCACTTTCGTTCGTCCTTCTAAGTCTACAACACAATTTTTTGTATTAAGTTGGCCTTTTTATAGATTTTTTTCCTAACGGACATATCTTTTACCTCGTATTACGATATTTTTAGTACAGTTATACTGAAACCATTAATTAACTCTGTTTCTGGGTTATTCTATCATCTTGTTAAACATAATGCTAAGTAACATGTACTTTATGGCCTATCTAAAGATCGAATCGTGTTATCCAATAACCATGAAAATTATAATGAGAATAATCATTAATTTTTCTGTGCTAAATAGATTTTCCCCCCATGAGGTGTGTTAACTGTTGCCCGAAAGCAAAAAAAAACTTTACCATAAAATACAAAAGATAAAAGAAAGAAAAGAATTAATTAAGAATTTCTAATAAATTCATTTTTGCATTGCACGTCAAATAAATTATACATGCAACAAAAAAAGAAGAAGATACATCTTATGAATGATGATAACTTTCTGACTATGAAACAAAAACTTCAAGTTATTTTTTTTTTATTTAGTTTGTCTTCATGTTTTTAGTTTAATCACGATGAATGCAAATTATATCGCAGAACACCCTATTAGAGCTTGAAAAAATGAAAAATGTAATTTTATGGTTGTTGGACTTTTTAAATGATTTGATAATTAAAAAAATAAAAATATTCATGGTAATAATAATTATGTATAAAAAAAATATATAAAAATGAACAACTACCTTTTAAAGGTATTATTTTAATTAAGAGAAATTTTACACCCTACATTTAACGTGTTTTTTTTTTTTCTTTTAATGAAAGTGAGAGTGTCAAAGACCTCGGGAGTAATAAAATAAACAATGTACTTATACTTTATACCTTCCTTCCTCTCCATCTTATTTTTTAATCGTCTATAAAACTAAATTTGTTTTCATTTAATTTTTTTTTCTTCATCATGACACTGCGCCCGCCATACCACTTAAAAAACAGTTCATGGATGGCGCATGATATGGTGACAGGTTAGGAATTTTAATAAGATAAACCACCACGACTTTTATGCTCTCGGTGTCGGTAAGGTGACGCGACGACGTTACATAATTTTTTGTTTTTGCTAAACATATTTTATTATCATTTAGCCATAAGAAGCTGTAATATGCTTAAGTGGTTTTGGGATTCGTTTACTTAAGGTTTTAATAAGAAAAGTTACATAAAAAAAATAAACTTGTTGAACTGGAGAGCCAAGATGCAGGGGACTAGAAAAACCAAAAAAAAAAGAATTTAAATTCATACGGCACAAGTTAAATATTTCATTTGGGAAGCATGTTTTTTTGACATCTGTTACCTAAAAGCACAGATCAAATTTTTTTGACAATTATAAACTCGAATGACAATGATGATCTTAAGATACGAACTTTGAGAGGAGAAACTTGTTAAATAATAATAAAAAATCAAATGTTGAACAAAAAGACAGATAAAACAAAATAATTATGCATGAAATTAATGTCAAAATTTATTAAAAGTACGTTGACGTACAACTGCTATAATATGGATTTAATAACTGTACTCCGAATAACAACTCTGACAGTTCAAGAAACGGAAATACATAAGAACACCCACACCGGTTATGACAGTTAGTTCTGTTTTTTTCTTAAATTTTAGTTGAAAATCAATCATAATTTTACTGCTATTGTCATTGATATTTTTTCAGTGTTTAAAACCTTAACAAAGAAAAACTTGGCATCTGTCAAAGTTTAGCAAATTCTAAAACATCTAGCGTAGGCCGTTATCGCTCAAAATCTTAAGTCTTCTGTAAAATTTGAGATTAGTGTCCTATACCTTGTAATATGTATAATGACATAACACCCAAATTGATAATCTATTTTCACTAACACTCAACTGTCATCTGTCAAATTGTTTAATGACATAACACCCAAATTAGGCGTTTTTCTTTTGTAGTTCAGAGAAGAGCCTGAACTGTTAAACAAATAATTGTGTTTCTTTTTTAGCTCTGAACATGTTCTGAGATTGTTCAGAGCGCGTTCTATGAGCTCAGAATAAAATAACTGAGCAGACTGAGTTGAATTTTGTTCAGAGGATGTTTTGAGCATGCTCGATATGCTCGGAGTTTGTTCAGAGTTTTTTTCTGAGTTAAAAAAGAAAAACACCTATTAATGCTCTTTTTAATAACACTCAACTGTCATCTGTCAAATTGTTTTCGTTTTTTAATGGGTTGCCAATACTTTTATTACACACAAATGGGGGAAAATTGAACTTTTGTATAGACTTTTGGACATTGAGAAAATGTGGTTTCAAACCAATGTAAATCTGGTAACACTCAAAATTTAAATATTGACGGTACGACACTTTTGTTGTTTGAAAAACATTAGTAGGAGGGACAGGGTTGTAAACTAATGATGACAATGATGACGAATTATTATCTAAACTACTCACAGATGACTATGGTTATTTTAAGTTTAAAGTGAAGGTATGTGACCTAAAAGGATTTACCATTAGTCGTGCGATGTTGTTTTGACTAAATATGTTAAAATTCACGTATCCAGGATTATGGTGATTTAGATTATAGACAATGGATACAAAAAGAGGAGTGGATGTATAACATGGGATCTAAGAACATCCATCAACGAATAAATGGGTGTGTAATCGAAGAGATTTAACATCAAATCATGTCATAAATATTTTATTAATGATACAAAATGTGTGTGCTATAAATCGAACCCTCAAGAGGATCACTTTACATACCATATGTATCTAATGATAATAAAATGCAAAATAAAATTCCTGAAACTCTTGATGAATGCCAAGAATCTTCATGAATCATTCAATATTTATTTTTTTTAAATTTTTTTCAACCAACAAAATGGTAACTATAATCAGTTTGCAATTATAAAGGATCAAATATACAATTTTAAATATTTTCTCATTTAGTATAATTAATCAATTCAGTAACTAAGTATTTTGACCCTCAAAGGTCCTTTTAAATGATAAATTATTAATAAATGGTATCCATACCACAGACAAGAACAACACCACCACCACCACTTACACCGACCGGACGGAGTATGAGATACAATATTTATATCTCAAGTCCTTTAGGTACGAGTATATTGTTTAACTTGTATCTATGAACAAAAATACAGATGATGTAAGCTCCTTAAGGATATTTATAATAGAATATAGACCATGAAGATGAAATGAATACAAAGCTAGTGTAAACAGTTATTTATTGGCTGACTAATTAGTTGGATATTTTGCACAACCATCTTTTTAAATCCTTGTCGCTTTGGTTGGGTTCGGTTGGGTGTTATTATACATTCCTAAATTTATATTTATGAAAGGAGGATTTAAGAGACTTTAGTTGAGACGACAACGAAGGGAGTGCTAAAGGACGCGATGACGATAGTGGAAGAGTGTTAAATGTAGGGCATGATTACGTAACACCGATTTAATTTGACTTAAAATTTATCTATAATTTACACCAAAAGGTTTTATACTCCTATAATAATTTGTGGTCGCGTTTATTTTTTATTTGTGCGAGATATCAAAAAAAAAATATGGGAAATGGTTTACATATTTTTGAAACGGCAATTTCGAAGGAAGTTTATAGACCTAATGGCGACACTAAAGTTCGAAATAAACTGAGAATCCACTAAACTTATGACTATGAGATAAGCGGTTTTTTAATTACCACTTAATCGATGGATAAACGTAGCTTTAATTGCGAAACTGGTGATTTAAAAATAAAATAGGATGGTGGTATTTTGGAAAAGTTCTCCAAAACTTTTCTCATAAATACTCGAACACCAACAGCCTTGACTAAAACACCACATATTTTTCTAAAAGTGCTTCCTACTTACGTTCTAAGAGAAAACAATGAGTTCGAGTTATGTAGACTTTTTGTAAGGAAGAACGGGAACAAATTAGACTTTCATATTAGTAATATCGTAGTTTATTATGTCACGCCTCATGATGACATATTATGTGATTCTGACATTTGACAACTCAATTTATTGTGGAAAGATGTCATTCAGAATTTTAGTGCGTGGAATGATATCCAATACATATTTTTTTTTTTTTGTTTTCGGAGACGACTCTTAATTATTTGGACAACATTTTGTGAATAAGACAGAAATTGATCATGTACATTGTTTTTTTTTTGTTTGCTCCTTAGTACTTGAGTCCGCGTTGTGAGGACTCCGTGCGGTGTCCGATGATCACGAAATCCTTAAAAGCCGTTTTTTAAAGCTCACTTTTAGAAGAGTGTGTTCAAAGCTCTAGAATTAAGAGCTGATTAAGAGCTGATTAAGAAACACAATTGAGCACTGAACTGCCAAAAGCAGTCTGTCTCTGTCTTACCACATGAACAAAAAAGTGACATAACCGCGCTCTTACTCCATTCGCTCGGTCATTTTTTATCGAGTACATCGAGCGCGCCCCGGAGATAAAAAAGAAACACAAACTTTTGGCTCCGAGCTAAAAAAGTAACACAGTTCTTTTTTGAAAGCTCGATGCCCCGCTCGGAGCTAAAAAAGATAAACGCCTAATGTCGCATTGAACTGTCAAAAACCGCCTCACTCCACACAAGGCCGGACCAACTATATGTGCAAGATGTGGAAATGCACAGGGCGCATTACCAGGAGCAAGAAAATGTTATCTGACATTACGTCAACAAATATGCACTGCAATTATCATTTTAACCACAAAAAGGTGCTCAATTTTTCTTCCACACTAACATCACTTTCATTTTTACATTCAAAGAGAATTTATATCAAGACATTGTCAAATTAAAGATCCCGCTGTACCCGTGTAGGTTCAATCTACCCCTGGATACTATGGAAAAATCTTATGCATGTTTTGTTATGCATGAGTTTGTAAAAAACCATTCACAGGGCGCAAGTTTGGCTTAGTGGCTTGTGGCTGACTCCACAACCAAAACACAGTGAAGTTGGATGCGTTCAGGTTTTTGCTCGATAATTGTCTAAGCCAAAAACGGAACACTATTTTCTTTGACAGCTCAGTTTGGATGCTTTAGAAAAGTATAAACTTCTACATTTAATTATAAAAGTTAAAAACGTCTAATAATGTGGAAAACAACATAAAAAACAGGCCACAACAGAACAGACCACTCTTTTATCTTTTGATAAAACAATAATAAGACAAAGCTAATTACCGTTTGCGCTCTGCTATATACTAGGACAAAAGTTTTTGACTTCCTTTAGGTCTCTTCTTTTCTTTTGCAAATAATAAATTGTCTAACTTGGTTTAATCCAATCCTTCTTGTTTATTCATTTACTTCAGTCATTCGACACCATAGAAAAAAAAAAACTTAATTTAATCCCATCCAAGACAACTTAAACCCTATAAATTCTATGTGGTTAATCCCAAAAACCATATCCTTCTTACAAATGTATAGATATGAATGAAAAGCGAGAGAAAAAAAAGGATCAACTTCAGAATGAAGAGATTTATCTATACGAACATATATAAATTTCATAAAGCAACTTCAAACCGCCTTAAGCTTCTTGGCGTTCAGTCACACCATCTTTAAAATTTAATTCACCAAAAACCCTATACCAATAACCGAACCAACCCATCATCATCATCATCAGGAGCACCGGGAGCTAGAAGCAGCAGCAGCAAAGTGACAAAGGACCATCATATTGAGTTGGAAAAATCTTTGGCTTTACAACTCCTCAAGGACACAATACTCGTATAATAAAGTGTAACAATATACAATGTAACTCGTATATACATATACACAAACGAGTATGAGAAGTGTGGTTCCATACCATAGTATAGGATAGATGCAGTCTGGTGTAAAATTGATTGCATTCACAATTATTCGCATATAAAATGAATGGATTTGATTTCTGGTTGATAAACACGAATTTAAAGTTTTTTTTTTCTTCTTTTGTTTAATTTAAGTCAGAAACTTTCTTTTGTCGAGTTCGACGGTATTAACATGCAAGTTTTTAATGACGACAGGGTAGGGTAAGAATTTAAATTGATTTTAAGATAAAAAAAATTCAGAACTTGAGAATAAACTTTTTCAAAAAAAACTACGAGGAGTATTGATTTAAGGGATAACAAAAATTCGAATTTTTAATTAACATAAACTAAAGACATGGTGGTAGAAGATTCTGAAGAAGTAAGTTTCAACATACCGTTGTTTTCAATGTAACTCGAGCTAGGGCCTAAATGTATGACCCAATTAGCTTGAAATTTGGAAAAGGGCACGAGTCTCAAAAAAAAAAAGTCGAACTTTAATTAAAGCTTATCGAGAACTGTCAATTCCAGGCAAGCAACAAATTTTCTTTTTTTATTTTTGCAAAACTGTACGTCAAAACTGGTTGCAACTTAAAGAGTTTTTAAATTGGAAGTTTCAAGAAAACATTTTTATCGATAGAAGTTTTAAGTCGTCGTTGAAATTGTTTCTAAGAAAGTCAATTTTGTGGCCGTTACTTTTAAACTCGATTTTTAGAACCTTTTTCTCTGTAAGCCTTTTAATATTTTCCTTTTTTCTGAAAAAAAACCTTTTGGCGGGTCTGTGATTTCAAAAAAGCAGATAGAAACTAAGACCGTTTGTTTTGAATTGTTTCTGTTTTTTCGAAATTTGTACTTATTTTCAGTTTAAAAATTAAATATAAGGTTTTAACTTGTCATGTCTTGAATTCTTCAGATTCTTACTAACCATCTAAAGCAAACTTTATAAGTTCTGGTCCTTTTATTTATTTTTTTTTTAAAGAAATGTCAGATCAGCCGAGGTAGAAGATGCTTCTGAATTAGTTATTTCTTCGACTTGCACATTTTATTCACTTAAGTTATTTGAGATTTCCTCACTGGGCCAAACTTAACCTTAAAATTAAAATTCATATACCTACATAATGTATGCATAAATATTTATATAAGAGAAAGTCGTGTTAGTGACACTATTTACATATAACTTAAGAACGGCTGAACGGATTGAGTTGAAATTTGCCACAGAGACAGTTAATAGTCTATAGAAAAGCACAAATCTGGTAAATGTATGGTACCCGTGGAATAATTTTTCCAATAAAACCAGAATGGCTGATCGAATCCAGATGAAATTTGGTACAGAGATAGATTATAGTCTGAAACAGCACAATTATTGACCACATTTAACACGAAAATTGAAGTAATCTGCGGTTATTATTTTACACTCAGCACAAGGAAACATGATTTCAACAACTAGGATATGAACTTTGGTTATCATGACGCTTAATCTAATTTTTAATAAAAGAAACCACTTAGAAACTATGAAAAAATTGCTTGAAAAATCAAATAAGCAACAATATTATTCCATAGCTAAAGTTTCTGCATTAAATTTGGGCGAAAGTTTGCCGTGCCCTCTAGTAATAATATAACTATTAAATGATTGAATTTCGTAAGGAAAATATGTATGGTTGAGAAGCGATGTTTAAGAACATTTATTGAATAAGTGAAGGACTCAAGATCATGCTTAGTAATTCCTTTTTTTTAAACATTAAATATTAGTTTGTCAAGTGAAACTGTATTCTCTAATGAATTACAATGACCAAATAAAAATAAAGTAAACCACAGTCATCCAATTTCGAAAGTATAACTCTGTTTTCTATCTTAGGTGAAGTATGTAATTTCAGTTTTTTTTTTTATTTCCAGAAATTCAAATATGACCCACAGGAAATATGGATTTTCAAGTAGATATGAGTATACAGTACTTCAGTTGCAGAACCACAGACATTTCAATTACATTAACAAAATTACTTCATTTTTTTTTCTTTTTATAAATAAACCACATTTTTTTCTTTCTACATTTATGATGCAATTTCTGCGAGTAGTAGATACGAAGTTTTTTTGTGTTTTTTTTCTCACATCAATCATAAAATAAAATCATAAACTTTTGCACAAATTGCTTGTCTGAATTTGGGAACAGAAAAAAATCCATCAAAGGACAACCGCAAGTCAAATATTCATTCACATGAACTCGTATGGAGAAATATTTCAACATACTCGTATGTACTTATTGTATGTCCATTTAATCCGATTACTGATTTTGATTGTGATTACATTTTATCTGATATCAAATAAAATGGTTCCTTTGGTGAACAAAAGGACAAGAAAACCATAAAGTCAGCGGAATTAGGACAATAACAAATTAAACAATGTGCAATACGTCGACGACTGACATCGATTGAAGGATCACAAAAGCCTTCCAATAAAATACCCAACTAAAAATGCAACGAACAAATACGAGTACTTATAGAAAACAATTATTGTTTTGTTTGACAATTTTTTTTTTCGACAGAAGTTCACAACGAGAACGAGAAGAGTGTGTCCTTCGGCGAAGTATTTTCTTCAATTATATTCTTTGGAACTCGAGGACCGAGTGATATGTGAATTAATTTTGAATTATTAAACAACAAGTTCATACGATATGTAGGCAGGAGGAGGTTGGTCTGGAAATTTAGGTCACCAACAGTGCTATACACCATCATGTGCTAGGCCCCCTTTGAAGTCGAAGTCGAGGTCGGTTAAGGTATCGAGGTACGTGGGAGTTCGCTCGGTGCACACGTGTGTTGCATCAGGCAGTGATGCGTCAATTTTTGAGGTAAATAACGAAAAATCGATTAAAGGATTTTCATACTCGTACCTACATAGGAAAGGTATAGTAATATTATTTTTTAATATTTACCGACACACATACTAGTATACATACATATGTACTTGCTTTGCCTGTGAAATGAGATTTTTTGGATACATAAACAGAAAATAAAGGTCCTCCACCTCTAAGGTGGCAAAGATAAAAAAGTAGGGTAAGAGGCAACAAGTATAAATGTAAGTTTGAAAGGATATTTTATATTTGTTTGTTTTGCACTTAGTAAAATTACAAACATTAATATATTTTGGTGTTTTGCTTGAGGTCCTTGAAAAGTTAAATTTAAGTCAAAAAACATTAACTTAACAAAACAGATGCTTTTGTGTCAAGCTTATGCGTCATTGATATTTAATACCATAATAACACAGAATGCATTAAGTTCATGTTACTATATTTTTTTGTTTCATAAAACGAATCTGTCAAAGTCATAAGCGACACTGACAGTGACAGCTTTGTTCTGTGGGGAGCAACTTTGTAAGATGCAAAATTGGGATGCGAAAATAAAAGATGAGTTTTTTATTTATAAAGAAGTTTGATCTAAATTTAGATTCTTAGGTTGGATCTTTTTCGTTAAGTATTCATTTTATGGTTTATATCATAATTTTCAAACAGCTAATTGTATTAGAATACAAAATAGTGGAATCAACTTTTTGACATTTATTTCTCATAAACAAAATTGTCAGGTTAATGCCATTTTACTTACTTGAAATGTATCGTCTTTTGTTTCCTTCCAACTGCTTTCGATAAATGATAAACAAAAATCCAAAAGTATTTGTGTCAAAATTTTTTTTATTTCAACAAAGAATAATAATAAAATTCTACTACTTTTATTATTAATACAAATTGTTTACAAAAATATGACTAAAATCAAAAAATCAATGTATAAATTATTATTATATATATTTTTTCCCGAATTATTTTAAAATAATATTTCTTGTATATAACTTATTATTCCATTTTTTTTTCGCTTCCAAACTTTTAACCATGATTTTTGTTTTTATATTTTAAAAATATCAATAAATAAAATTTCACAATCTTTTTCAATTAATTTTTATTTTGCAATTCGCTATTGATTCATTTTTTAATTCAATTTTGTTTTTGTTAATAATAAACACTTTATGTTTTGTCTAAACATTTACTCATAAGTTTATACTACATTGATTATACTAGACATTGATTCTGTTGTTGTTGTTGTTTTAGTTTTTTTCTGTTTTGTTTTGTAACAAGAATATAACTTTATTACTTAGTTTTAATTTATTATTTATTACTGTTTTTTTTCTTTAATAATTGATCACATTTAAATTTTGTTTTTTTTTCTTCAATATTTATTAATTCTTAGCTAATATGCAAAATTAGTACAAATGTTTACTACTTGTTGCGCATTATACATATATATTTGATGTATATATATATTTTTATCAATTGTAAAATAAATATTTAATTTATCCTAGCTACAAAGCTAAATGGATATTATTTTAAACAAAAAAATGTTTCTTATTTATAATTTTAAAAATATATATAGCTTTTATTTTATTTTTTTCTTTAACAAAAGCACATAACCTACCAACTTTAGCTTTCAGAACCTAATTTATATTCGCTGATACTTTCCGGACTGTTTGTTTTTTAAATTTGATCAAAAGTAAAAAAATAAAAAAATCACTGTTATTTTGGTCTTCTAAGAATTCTTAGAAATTCGTTGAAAGTTCATCGAACTAATAAAATGTTTTGTATTGATTATGAAACTGATATTGTTACTGCCTATTCTAAGAGTGCAAGGATTACCTGAGAGTTCGGGTTGGAAATGGAATTTGTATCGCATTTCAACTGGGGTAAATAACCAGACGAAAAACGGGGATCATAAGAGGTTAAAAGTTTCGCAACACCAGAATAGAAGACGTATAAAGTCTTGACTTCCATCAAGGGGATGATGGGCGTTTGAATATGATTTTTTTCCACTTCGAAAAAAGTCATAAAAAAAAACAGAAGAAGGAATACAAAAATACTTTTACCTTCTCATGTTTATTGATTTGAAAAAAAATTATTCTTTTCATTTTTATTTTTATTTTATTTTATTTCATTTCATTTCGTTTTTTTTAACCATTAGTATTGGATTTCAAATAAATAAGCTTAACAGGTGCCCATGGTAACTTTTTTTTTTTCTTCAAAGTCAAAAGCATGGAACGCAATTTAATATGAATACTACAACTTATCAGATTATTAGATGGAGGGCGTTTTTATTTATTTATTATAATTTTTTTTATTTTTTTATTTTGCATTATATTGATATTTTGATTGTAATTTTTTCCATGGTGATTTGCTGTTCAAAATGCATTAAATAAAGCCGTTTACAACCAAACTAATATTGAATGGGGTTTAGTTTCATTGGAAGGTCTTGTTTCATTGCTGCAGACGATGTAAGGCGACGATTTAAAATGAATCATATCAAGTGCTTCTAATTGAGGAACTATTGGATTTAAAGATTACATTTGACCAAAGTACCATAGACAAGCAACATTTACGTATGATATATAATTTTTAATTTTATTTATTGCAATTTTTCTAACTCAGTTTAAACATTCGTATTGAAACACTCTGTTAGTTATTTTAATTGCATATTGACTGGATTCAAATGGTACCAAAAACTTAAAACAGTAACGAGTAATATGTATTCTTTACTATAACAATGAACATGCATATGGACTATGGAGCATTTTAATATTTGTTCAATGCCATACAAACCGCATTTTAAAAAGATCCCACTTTGAAAATGCTTCATTTTAACACTCAGACTTACTTAAAATAACTTAAGTAGTTGAATGTAATACAAAACTCGCAATAACATTTTATTATAGTAACGAGTATTAGAATCAATTTGAGAAGCTAAACTAACGAGTAATTAATAGCGAACAAAGTGATCTAGATTCCCTAGGGATTTTTATTCGCAACCTGAATATAATGTCAGTGTCTTCTTACGATAAATAATATGCAACCATGATTTTTTTGTCAGGAGAAATTTAGCACTCATTACAATACACCGAGTTTGTTTCCGTGAAATGAAAAGTCTCCAAACTTTTTATTAACGAAGTTCGTGAAATTTTCTATAGTTGAATTCAATTTGGTATAGAAACTAGCATCGAGAAACAAGAGTAACGAGTAAGAATATGCATTCTAACGAGTATTCGATATTAAGTTAGTTCTGCAGCCAGTAGAGTGGCGATTGATTTGGCGTTATGTTGTAGTTACTCGTTCGTGTGCTAAAGTGACGTTTACAAATGAAATTTTTAAATATTTCATCATTAACACACGTCCCACATTAAGGTCTAAGTTTATTTTTAAATGTTAAATCGTGCAAAAAATGTATTCATATGACCATAATTAAGTCCACTTAAAAACTTTGAGAAATGTATATAAAACTCTTCAAGGACCTTTTTTTGAAACTAAGGTAAGTTAATTTCCATGTATAACGAATAAATGCGTGATGGAAAATTTCAATATCAAAACCGACTTATAAATTTTTTTTTTTCTTTGTATAAAATTCTTAGGAATTCTTTTCGTTCTCTTGTGTTTTTTTTTTTTGCCACCCATTAATTACAAAAGTTCACTGGAATAGGTTAAGGTCAAGCAAAGAAAAGTTACTTTGTTTTTTGTGTTCCACCTTAAATTAACCTTTTGACTTCACCTATTTCATCCATTAAAATCATATATACTTACATAATATAGAATAAGTAATGAAAAATGTCCTAAGCACGCAAACATTCTTTCTATTTTTTTTTTTATTTTTTTTATTAACATTTACATTTAGGATTTTACACATTCATTTAATGTTAAGAAAAAATAATAACTGGAAAAAAAATATGTGGGGGAGAATTAGTAAACCAATATTTCACACACAATAATTCAAAAAATCTTTTATGGTGGTATAGTTAATTTTGAAATGACAGAAAATATTACGCGTGAACCATTTGTCATTATTATAAGAAAATATGTAATGAGAGAAAAACTATTCTTAATTAATTTACTAATAAGGTTGGTTTCAGGAAAAAAAAAACAGGTGTGGCTAGGATATTATTATATCGACATGTTGAATGTATTTTATTGTTTTAGTATCCTTCTTTTGCAAATAAATGACAACACGCTATTATAATGTTTGAGGAAAAAAAATACGAAGACCTTCATTAAAATAATGCACATATTCGTAGGTGTACGAGTATAATTTGCGAAGTTATTAATTTGTCCTCATAAAATATTAAGGTCTTGTTGTAGCTGAATTGTGATAAGCCTTTTACGAGACGGGACATAACGAGACCTTAGCTTAGTTTCATCTTGGTCTCTTTTTTAATTAATTTAATGATTTGAAACAATGTGCAACAAATTAGAAAAAAGTGACTTTCTCTTCTCGGTCTCGTCTCGTAATCATTTTAGGTGCTCTCGTCTCATGACTAGCAATTAAAATCGTATTTTCTTGAAAATTCGAACCAGCTACGAATTTTTGTGAACAAATATTTCTGCAACAGTACAATGTCTAAGTAACATGAAAATTAAAAAAAAGTGCGTATACGCCTCGGTGTACACTTCTCTTGTTCTTTGCAAATCTTCTTTGTTCTTGGAGAGAATAACCTAAGGATTGACTTTTTAAATGACCCATAGCAACAATTATCATATTTAAGAGAAAAACATAACAATAGAAAAGATTATTAGAAGAATTTCGTACACAAATCCAATTAAAAAAATAATTTATCTAATGAAGTTACGTTGCTGTTCATTTGAATTAATCTGCATTTTTTCTTGTGATAGTTAGTTGTCTTATTATTTGATATAATTGTGTGTTTTTTGTATTTTGTAAGTCTTTGATGTTTTTTTTTATTTTTTTTTACTCTTCACCAAGCTTTTTACATCCTTTCGACAGACTTTGCATACATTTTAATCCTTTTATTCTGTTGGAATCTTTTAGTCACTCACAAAGTAATTCTTGTTTTCTTCTTTTGTAATTCCCTTTCTTTTGCATATATTTTTTTTTTTTTTGTTCTCTACTCAATTTTCTTTTACATCCATACACCTTTTTGTAAACCTCTGTCCCCTTTCAACCTACATCCCCTTCCAGTAACGATAAATGCAATGTCGGAAAAGTCAACATAATTTGTTGCATTTTCTTTTTGACTCTGTTTTCATTCAGTTGATTGCATAGGTACAAAAAAGATGTCGGTCCAAAAAAGCACCTACTTATTTTTTTGTTGAACTCACAACCTTTCCTTAAATGTAGGTAATTCCTGATGCTGCTTCATATAACGGTTATTGTTCGGTATCGTTTTGAAGGATTTTCACCGGAATTCCTTGTACCTTGGTTTATCTTTATTTCCGATGAATGTTTCATTCAACTAAGTGATTTCTTTAGCAATGCAAAAGAGAGGAGGTTTTTTCTTTCTTGATGTTGTTGTTGTTGGAATTTAAATTACATTTTCCTATAAATGGAAACTTTTACACATACAGACATGTACACAGATGTGCACATACTTGTATACATTTTTGAACGAGGAAAACCAGGGTAGGAAATGTATTCTGATAGGATTGTGGTGTGGGAGCATGAGATGAAGATGATGATGTTTTCAAGGAATTGATGGGTTATTTTTCCATTTTTCTCTCCAAGCTTATTCGGGCGAATCAGATCAGAAAAATTGAGAACTTACAATAATAATAATTCTTTTTTCAAAAATCTGATTCCCAGAAAAATACATAACATCCTTCGAATATGTGAGTGAAGTTTCTTAAAAATCAGAATGAAATTTTTTGATGCATATGCTATTTTTTTAATAAAAAAAATATTTATAACGAAATATTTAAGCAAATATTTAACCTCAATTATCATAAACATAATAGACCCGAAGCAGCATCCCTAAGAGACTTCTGATTCTGATTAGGCCATTAAATGGTAAGAAGATGAGTTTTCCAACATAAGCTAAGGAGATATTTTTTCTGAGACATGTTTAAATCGAAGGGTTAATTCCAGAATTAATAATGGATTTTGCTTCAAGGCATATTGTTTCTTGTGGCACTTTCGTCTTGGAAAAATTAAAAATTTGTTTTTATGCTCTTTTTCTATCAATTTTATTTATTAACTTTGACATTTATAAACCATATGACTTTAATCGAAACTATGAATATGTCTTAAAAAGTGACAGTTTGAGAAAAAAGTTAGTAAACACATGTTTTTCACACTCTCTTTAACCTTACTTTATACTGACAGCACTGTTACCATATATACCTATCTCTTTTCTCATAATATACTTGTTTATTTTAAATGCTTGTGTTTCATTTCTTCTTTCCGCGTTATTTCACACTGCCTTATCATCTGCAAAAATAATGCTCAGACCATGAACGCGCCCCAAATGCTACAACGTCGTGCGTCGGTAGTAAACATTCTTACAGTTGTAAAATTGCCAGTCAGTAGCTTAACTGTGTGATAACAGTTGTAAAGTGAAGATAACCGTTTTCAAATGTGTAAAAACCATACATAAGCTGCATAAATTGAACCTCTTTTTTTATCCTTTTTAGTTAAGTCCTTAAACTCCATTGGGTTAAAGATAAATTCCCCACCCACAAACTAATAAGTATAAAGAAAGAGTAAAACAAAATAAAACCAGAAAAACATTTTCTAAGAAGTGGTATTAGTGTGTTATATTTTAAAATGCAATTTTCACAAATTTACTTCAAAAAGGGGTTGAATGGTTTAATCTTGTTTATCTATTTAATCTCTCATTAAGTTGGATTATATTTTTGTAGATAGAGCCAATTAAAAGTGATTTTTTTATTTTTAAATTTTCAAAAGAAAAACAGTTTCCAAACGGATTTAATGCTTTCTATGGTATTTTGTTTTGGTTTTAATTTTTTTAAGCGAAAAATTCATTATAAATCCTTTCGATACTCGTATAAACAACGCAGTCTAATAATTGCACACATTAACATTTTCATTTTTTTTAATAACTTTATTTTTTTTTAAATACAAACTAATATACGTTTTTTCCAATTTCCTTTCTTACTTTTTTTAAAATTTTTATTGAACAATTTCTTATATTTTTGGTTTATATATTTAAAAATTAGTCTTATGAACAAGCTTAAAAACTACTTTTACAAAAATGTATTTTTCTTTTCTTTTTTTTGTTTAACCTAAAAATTCAGCTATAATTAAAAGTTTCTTTTTTAGGCAATTGTTTTTATTTTTATAAATAAAAAATGCTTTCTATTTTGCTATAAGCCGAGTGTTGAGTGTAGTTTTATTTAGTCGTTTTTTGGTTGAGATAAATTTTGTAAATATTTTAATATTATTATATTTTAAATTCATTTTTTAGTTTTTTGTTAGAAGGTTAGGTATTTAAAATATTTTGGTAAAAAAACCAATGATTCAAAGGTAGAAAGGAGTATTTTTCCACAACATTTCTAATTTTGGTTTGCAAATATCACCTCAAAATCATAAATTGAAGTAATAGCTATTAGGCAGCTTATGAGACCGATTTTTTTTTTTAATTATAAAAAAAGAAGTAAAACTGTCATATAAGAAATAAGATTATTACATATTTGAATCTTTTGATTAATTTTGAAGTTTCACAACTACCTCCTTCATTTCTCTCATTAACCATCTAGAATTTTATGACGTCAAAATTAATTTCTCCCAAAGAGTCTAATGTGAACACGGCCTCAACATCTAAAATCATCTTTAAGCACTTTCATCTGTCAATTTTGCTGGCACTAAAAAAAACAGTGATCCCACTTCTTTTTTATAGTATTGTATAAACTTGTTAACCCTGTAATAATAACACATAATCCCTAGAATTTCAAGCTGGAATTTTTCTAATCATTTTGAAACCAAATTAAAACTTTTTCTCGTATAAGCCTACTCTTTACACGCCATCTGTTTTGTGTTTATGAAACAACAAAACAATTCAAGTGATGAAAATCTCATTTCAGTCAATAAAACTAAGCTATTTCATCCATTTATTAAATTTTGGTCAATTGATGTGGACCAAAAACAAGCACAATAATAGTAATAACGGAAATGATATTCAATTTATTTATTTCCAAAGAAAAAAATAAATAACAGGGACTTCTCTCTCGATGTAAGATTTATCATGTTATACAGCAAATTCTTGACATATTTGACATTGATTGACAACTTGAAGTAACAAAGTTGATGATGCTTATAGCCAACTACTACAACTGTTATTTCGACATGAACATAAAAAGTACCATTGATAGGGGGGAGAGGGATGCCAAAACTTTCGAGAGTAAAATATATTTTGTTCAAAAAGAAAAATAATTTATTTTTCTATTGAAATCGCCGCTCGATTAAGTGGGTGTTATGAAGTTTTTCTATTCGATTGAGAGGAGATCTCAAAGAAAAAAAAAATCATGATAATAAGAAAATAAGTCTACACAAAGTACCTTTATACATACATATATGTATTCGTATTGTATGTAGGTTTTCAAATTTTATTTTGCTCAAAATCGATTTTTATTATTATCATCATAAAATAGAAAAAAATATGAAATTGAAAAGATAGAATATGCATTCTATTTTTATATCTACGAGATCTCTATTGCATACCACACAAATATTTTATATTTTTTCTTGAAATAAAATTTGAAATATTTTTATCGGGAAGTATTTTTTATGTAGATAAAAATATTTGAAATGAAATTTATGTATGTAAGATAATTGTGTTATTTTTTATTTTTAGAATTTAATCAATAATTTGAAATGAAATTTGTTGATAAGACTGGAAAATTGGTTTCTATTCGATTTTACGATGTGAATTATTGTTGTTAGAAACTAAGTCGTAACTGTTTTAAATGCGTCTAAACGATTGCGAAACCATAACATTTTCAATAAACAGCTTTAAAAATAGGGACATAGATAATACAAATTAAAGCTTAATTAAATACAAATTTTCTGTGGTAGTAAATATTATTTTTCTTTTCATTAATTCAAGGTGCATTTTAAGAAACTTTGGTATCTAAACCGTTGAAGTTTTTTAATGCTACGTTTGTAGTCATTTTCCTTTGGCTCTCAAAAAAATAGTTTTCTTATTTGCTTGTTTGTTTTTTTTTTTCGTTTTGCATAATTTTTTTAATTACACATGGCAATTCTGTCATATCTGCTATAAGATACCATTGTTATTTAAGTCAAAATATGGGTATCAATTTGCGTTCTGAAAATGGTCACGTTCGGCTTGTGCTCCAACAAAATTCGAAAAAGTTTTATTTGTGAACGCACAACACAGTGGATTTGTTAGCTTTTGTCTAAAACCTAAGGCCCCTTTCACATTTGGAAATAAGATGAATCGAAATGTTTTTGACGTTTAACTTTATATTGGAAAAGGAAGTTTCGCTCAGACTAACCAACAAATCTTCGAAAATACTCCCCTTTGGTTAGTAAGAGTTAAGTTTCAATAAATTAACTGAACTTTGTTCTTTGACAGGAATGTAGTTAGATATGAAAAATAATAATTTACGAATTTGTCTACTTGTTTTTGAAAACAGAATTAGAAATGAAAATTGCTTTGGAAGCTTATTAAATTTTTAGGACGGACAATTTAATTTCATCACTAACTCTTTTTGGTGGTGGACTTATGTATATGGCTCAACTTTTTGACTAAATAAAACCACCTCAACACTACTTAGCTACAGAACTACCTCTAAACAGGCGGATGCATTTTTTTTGTTTGTCTTTTCAAAACTATTGCACACAACAACAAAAACCTTTATAGGTTTATAGAACTCACTCTCTAAGTAGCACTACTGCTGTCACTATCGGTATTTAAAGATCCATTGGATGCCTTCAATTCGGAGCCGCATAAGCTCTTCGAAACTGTGGCCGGGGAGCAGGATGCACTCATTCCGTGACGACACGGTTGTGGTGATGTCGGATTTGACAGGCCCGATTCGTGGATCGGTGATAAGGTGGGCGACCGAGTGCGGAGGAAGTGTTTCCTTCGTTGTCGCCGATAGACGGAATTCAGAGCTGGCAGCCTCTGGGAGTTGGTAGGGATGTGCGAGAAGCTTAGAGTGTCCGCCAGTTCGTCTAGGTCTGTGGGATTTGGCATCTTTCGTCGCGCAGGAGGCGGTGCAGAAGGCATAGTTAGGCCGTGAGCTGTATTGTAGGTGTAGCTCTCCTCGTCTCGGATAACCGAAGTTGGCAAAATAGTTTCTATCGACTGAACGCTGCTGTGGTCACTCGACGGCGAGCTGCTGCTGTTCTCATACATCGGAGGGTAGGGTATTGGCCGGATTTGGTTTTGCTTGACATTGCAAGCGGGAGTGGGGTGCTGAGGCGGATGGCCGGAGTTGCCGGTAGCCAAGGTTTCGTTGTGTCGGCAGCGAGGTCTGCGGTATCGGTTAATCATGCGCATCATGTGCCTGAACCGGGTAATGGGCCAGGGTCGGTTCATACGCGGTCTCTGAGATTGTTTAAAATTGGCACCATTTGTCTTGATGAAATGCACTGGAATCTGGGTTGGGTTCTTCTTGCCAGACATTACTCCGTTACTGTGTTGTTCAGCGTCGGATCCACTGACCCCCATAGAGATTGTTGAGATGATATCGTTCGGAACGTCGGGGCTGTCGGGCACGTTTGAACAGCAATTCCATTTTCGCCGCCAGCGGTGATGCTTCGAAATGGTCTTAACATTCTCAGTCTTGAGGGGAGTCTTTATGTGGAATGTGCAGAAGGTGCATTGCTCGCTGAAGTGCATGAAGGAGCGGGTCGTGGCAGAAGCTTCAATTTCACCAACTAGTGTTGCCTTGCTCGCGGCTGTGCTGAGTTTCCGTCGTCTCTGGGCGAACTTCGAGCAGCAGTGGAACGATTTGGTTTTGCATTTCTCCACTGCTTCAATGTCGCCGGCAGCAGCTGACAAAGCAGCGGCCGCCGTAGTGGTAGCAGTTGTCGCTTCATCTGCCTCGAGCAGCGAACACATGTAGTAAGTCTTCAGGGCAGTCTGATGGTACTCGCGGGAATTCTCGCAACAGTGCAGTGTGGTAGGACGGTCTTCGGGTTTGGCTTGGAAGAGACGAAAGTCATCGGGAAAACTATTGGGGTGACGCAAACTCGAACAGAAGTACATCTGGCTGCAGGAGTCCTTGGACGAGTCGGGACTGCTGCCGTCGGGGCTGCTGTTCATGTTGTAGGTTACATTCTTTGGCAAAGTGGAGAGTGCTTGTTGCTGCTGCTGCTGCTGTCGATGATTGCGAATGTACTCGTAGGTGGTCAGTCCAAGGAACGAGATGTAGATGTGGAAAAAGCAGAGATGAAGAAGTAAGCCAGCTGTGATGGCCGCCAAAACCCCCAGGAATCCAATGAACACAAGGAAAATAGTATCGCTGAATCCGATCCCGTTGACGGCTGCTGCCTCAACGGTTTCCTTGACCAAACTCGATTGAGTAGTTGTGTCATTGACCATGCTGTCTGTGGAATTTCCCAGGCTCTGGTTGAACATCTGCAGGGTATCATTCCAGAGGGTGACATTTTCTGGGCTCAGAGTTACGTCATCCAGAGTGGTCTCATTAAACGAACTTTGCTGGACCACAGCCTTGGAGACAGCTTCAGCCACCTCGGCATCCATGTACCAAAAACTAAGCCATTGTGGATTGAGATGGTAAAGCACGATCTGGGCCAAAGCGGCTGCCACAATGACCAGAGTCGCTACTACCGCCGATACGACACACATCAGGAACGCTACATAGTTTCTCGAGCCAATGCAATGATTCAACCACTTGCAGTGATGATCGAACTTCCCCACACACTTATTGCACACTGAGCAGTGCTTCGTTCGTTGACTGGTCGTTCGAATGTTACACAGGTGACAGCGGCCGTTTTCGATGACATGCGAGTGTTTTGCGCGGTCAAACTCGGGTACAATGCGATCGTTGCGATGCAAACGACGAAGCTCGCGATCCGCGGGATCAATTAAAAGCGCAGCTAAATGCGAAATTATATGCACAATGTACAAGCCCGAGACAAGACCGTAAAGTGGGCCTTGCAGCTCACTGGTAAACGAAGGAATCAACACCCAAAATGAAGCAACGCCAAAAATAATCAAAACAATCCAGCCGAAAATTTGCAAAGGATGCAACGGAAATTGCAGGCCGTTCAATCGACGTCCTTTACGATGCTGCAGCTCAGTGACATTATCCTGAAAGGAAACACACTTCGAGAGATCACATTCGAAAGCGGTCTTGGATTTGGTTTTGTGTTTGGCCGATTTTTCAGTATTATTGTCATCGGCGCCATTTTCGGCATCATCATCAGCATCGTCCTCGTCGTCGTCGTCTCCTTTGTAATTGGAGTTGGTGTGCGTGAGTGCGAAATGCACAATGTGTGCTTTTGAATTGATGTTTCGGTCAGCAGCAGTTGTTGTTGTTGTTATTTCTATCGCCGAATGTTTATTTAGACTATGACCGTTACTACTGTTCGTTTCGATTCGATTCGATGCGTTTGTATGCTCTGGGAGCATGTTATAGCGATTAATTCAATAATACGAATACACAGTGGGACAAAAGATGCACTTATAAACGACATTCCATACAGATTTGATTGTTTGATAATAAAATATCGTTTATTTATATTTTTGGGTTTCGTGATACTTTCATCTACTATTTTCCCGAAAAGAGGGAGTTTAAGTTTGTCATTTTAGTTTGTCTATCAATTAATGTAAAAATGTATTCCTTTCACTTTATTTTTCTTGGTTTAATTCTCTATATCGTAAAAATATTTTTTTGAAATGGCTTTAATTTTAGGGTAGCAATATTTTTTGTGATTATAACTATCTAACTATTGAAAATATTCAATTTCTCACTCTAAGATCGTATTTTTTATCAATATCGTATTTACGATATACAAACTTTTATGTTGAAAATTCTTGAAATTTTACGATACAATAGAAAACGACGTCTAAAACAGTAGTTTTGGAATTTTAAAAATATATCGTAAGTATTTTTCACGTTAGAGGAAGGTTTTGCTATCCTTAAATTTCACTATGAAAAACATATTGACTTTTTTCAATAAAAAAATATCACTTTTTTATTATAACTTTTCTTAATAGCTGATTAAAAATTTGTATCAAATTTCCATCATTGTTATATCGTAATTTATTTTTGACCACAGTTTTATAATAAGATTAATTAAGAAATTTCCACTGATTTATTTAATCTTTTCTTAGTTGTTTTTTCTTTTTTTTTAATAGAACAAACTACTTTCTTTTTAAACACACGCAACCTTAGATCATAAAGCTAAGAAATTAGATCTCAACTAATTGCCTTTCAAATTCAAATTACTTTCAAGCATTTAGGCACTTTCTTCAAAGGTCAACTTCACTTCTTGGCTGCAATATTCCATTAAAAAAATCCACTCGACAAAAATCTTCAACAATTATTTTATTTGTTGTGACACAAGTGTCCTTTCAGCTTTTTATTATTTTTTTTTTCTTTTTTGCATAAACTTTGCTCCTTTTTGGCTACAATTGAGTTTATTTTTCAGGGTGTGTTGAGTGTATCTTTTTTTTTTTGTTTCCCTTCTTGATGTTTATGTAACAATAATTGTTGATGATAGAAAGCAAAATAGAACAACAACAGTAGACACACAGGGTGAAAGGGATATTACTAAAAAATATAACAAGAGTACAAACAGGATTACTTTGTTCTATCGGTTTTTTCCCTTTTAATTCATTGGATACGAGTATAAAACACCGAGCTTGGGTTGAGTGGTGCAGTGTGGTTTTTTTTAACAATAAATGACAACAGCTACATTGAATACATGTAGTTTAATTGACAAAAGCACAACTTCTATTGTTCGAAAAAGGGTTGTTTTCGATGAATTCACGACGTTAACGGTGACGACGACGACGGCGACATAACAACAACTACGACGACGACGGCAGCGATAAAAAAATACGATATACACAACGGATGGATGGTTGTTATGGCATGTTTTGTATCTTTTTTTTTTTCTTTTTTTTTTAAAGCCAAAATCACTTGTTTTTTGAGAGGGGGAGTATCTTTTTGTATGTTGGTTTGTTTGTTTGTTTTCAATTCAACAATAGAAACAGAAAAAAAAGAAATAAACAAAATTGTACAACGGTTGTATACGGTTTCTAACCATGACGGACGGGGTATAAGCTACAACTGAATCCCGTAGATGTACTGATGTATCTCAAAGAGCCACAAGCTACTCGCAGCACTCGTACGAGTATGTTGGAATTGGAGTTCTGCGTTTGGAAAAGCATTTCTTTCTCTCCAATCATCAACAACTCTCTGAGTCTGTGAACTGAACTGAGTGCCGTGCCGAGTGGGATATGGAATATGGATACCAAAGTTTACAACTTAAAAGCTCTCTTTTAATGAGACATGAGTTTGGGGGCATATAACCCCCTTTTGGTTGGTTAGATGGATGGATAGATGGATTGAATTAAAGATTGTTTAGACAGATGTTATAGATCACACTTTTGTGAACTCGGTGGGTAGTAGGTATCTTTTAATGCTGAGTATTATAAATTAATCACTTACCTTGAGACTTTGTCAATGTAATTAGAGACAAATTCACAGAATCGAGAACGAGATGGTTTTGTTTGAAGTGAAGTCTTTCACGAGATTATAGCCCAAAGGAGGCTGCTTGGGCTGATGCTTCTGGCTAACCTGCAAAACAAAAAACAAAAAGCAAAAGATTTATATTTCATTTTAAATTTGCACTTGGATGAAGATCTCTATTTAATGCAAAGGGAGAGGGGGTGTGTGTTGACAGATGATGACAGAGTATACTATATAAACAAACAAGCCCCCTTTTTCAATGTTTGAAAATAATTTTTAAATCTTAAATGGATATACGACGACGAACGGTGTGGTTTGACTTAACATACGTCAACAGAAATTTGCAAGAGGGAAATACTCCGTAACTACCTACATAATACAAATATTTTGTTTTTGTTTAAAAATAGATTTTTGTGAATTGAGTCTAGACATGGATTGCGAATGATGATGGAACATTTTTATGCAATATACACATAATTTATAATTAAACATATATTAATTAGAGAGTGTTCTAATAATAATGTTGGGAAATATTTACACAGCAGCGGCAATACACAAAATGAGATTCATTTGTTTTTAGTTTCGAAAAGGGACAAATATACAAGCAGCGTTTATTTTAAGTTTATAAACAGTGAGTCACCTAAATTAATAAACATTACGGAAGAGATTAATAAGCTTAAATCAATAAATTTAACATATTGTACTCTTTGAACTTTTTTTGTGGTTTCGAATTGGTATATTAGTTTTCTAAGAATAAAAACGACATATGTAGGTTCTAAAATAAATACTACTTGTTTTTAATAATTTATATTCAGAATTCAAAAAGTTGTATTTCATAAATTTGTAAATATTATACACACATAGTACATATGTATTTAATATTTATATTATAAAATCTTTCCCATAAAATCAATTTTTTTTGCAGACTTTTGCACAAAATAAACCCCTTGACCTTTTTTCAAAACCAATTTTATATTATTTTCTATTATTCTATTCAATGTTGAGGAAATAGAGAGGAAATTGTAAGTCACTTCCAGAAAACTTGAATAAACAATATTATTCATCAAATTTTCTTATTAAATTTACAAGGACGAACTGGATTCTCTATAAAATGGAATTTTATTCTTCTTCCTTATAGGTTTTGATTTTGATAGAGGTAAATTTAGTTTGAAACTTCATCTTTTCTATTTCTGATGCATCATTTATAAGGGAGAAAAACTTGGACCAGGCATGGACTGGTTGGACATGGACTACCTACTAAATTGAATGCCTGGTGTCGTCCAATGTTTTCTATTTCTATACGATTGGATATTCTTTGGAAATACAAATTGTTTGAATAGGCCACCTGTGTGGTTTTATGGTGTATGTGGTTAAATTTTAAGAAAATATTGTTGATTGTTTTGCTATAGTCATATAAAAATATATCTATGTACTTTAAGGTAAAAATGTAGTTTTTTTTCGGGTATTAAAATTGAAACCAAAATTATCTTATTTAAAAATTATCTTCATATTTGATAAGACTTCTTTGGCAAACATTTGTTTTATATCAATTATATGTCATAAATTATGATTATGAACTAACTGTTGTCAGAAAATGACAGATAGAAATAAAAGCGTTTTGTCATTTAAACAAATGTAACCGCAACATTTTGACAGTTTGAATTGTGAAATTTTATCACGTGACTACAAGAACGGAGCATCACGTTATCAACTATCAAACGTGTAAATTAATTACTAGAGTTTTCTTGATTTTTTTAAATAAAAGTTCAGTTAATACCTGTAAAGAGAGAACTATAAGATTTAATAGGTTTTACCAAAGATATAATAAATCAATTTATTCTTAATGCAAACCACAATTTTCAACTGTCAGTTTGACTGATGTGGTTTGTAATTAGTTCGATTGTGAAAATGTTCCATCGACAAGAAAGATCATTAACACAAATTACAAAAATAAATATTTACAATTATGTTCAATTGGCTATGAAAAAACTATTTTATAAAAATCCAAATTTACATATCATGGAAAACCCTATACAACAAATCTCGCGTAAGACTTCATCTCGCTTCTACAAATTTTTTTTTACTATACTTCATTTCTTTTCAATTCCAAAGTAGAAAAGAGATAAAATAACGAAATACGAAGCTTCTAAAGAGTGACAAATTGTACTAAATGGTGGTTAAATTTTAAGTTCCGATGTTGAATGTGAATGACACCTAACAGGCCGACTCCACAGGACATAATTTATGTCATGCGGTCCGATCATGACATGAAATCTCCAATGGAGTCGCGATATCTCATCTTATGACATGATGTCAGCGATCTATGTCAGCGGTTTTGTCTTGATATAGATGTCTGACATGAATTTGACAGATGTTTTGTTTTTGTTGCTTTTTTGTGTGCAGCTGACATTTCATCTCATTATTTTTTGATTCTCATGCCGGCAGGTTTTGTTTGGAGCCAAAACAATTTTTTCTCGAGTACGAAATAAAAAAAAAATGTCAACTTTTTTATTAACCCAAAGGAGATAAAGGTAAAAAAACAAAATTTATTCATAAAATGAATTTCTAATTTTTCATAACATAAACAAACAATGCAAAATACGATATTCTCAAAAAAGCTTGACGAAGAAGTATCTACTATTGGACGTTTGCCAGAGATACTTCCAAGTCAGAGTCTTTTGCATGAATGAAATGTCAAGACATAAACTGCCCAGCAAAGAGAGAAGACATTTCACAGATATAGATGTCAGTGATTTAGTTGGCGATACAGATATCTAGTGGAGTCGGCCTGTAAACGTCAAGTTTTTTTTTTTGTATTTCATTTCCCAATTTCAGACTAACTCAATTCGAACCATGGAGAGATACACCATTCAGCAGTGCGTTAAAAGTTATTCAGGATTATTATGAAAATGTTGGTTCAAATTAAAATGCATATCGAAGAAAATCATAATCAGTGATGAGGATTCGTCAATAAGCAGAAGTGAATGGTGTTCTCTATCGTGAGATGATAACACTTGCCACACAGCTTACGAAACGATGGTTCTTTTTTTGCGCGACAAATTCAATGGCCGTGTTGTCTCATGTGGTGTCGTTCTCAATTGGCCACCAAGATGTGATTTGACACCGTTGAACTTCTTTCTTTGGGGTTATTTGAAAGAAAAGGTGTACTACGAAAAGCCAGCAACAATTCAAGAGCTAAACGATGAATTCGGCACATTAACGGCATAGAACCTAAATTATCCCTCAACGTCATCGAAAATTTGGACCATCGGATAGAGGTGTGCCGCCGTGGTCGCCATACATAAATGAACCATACCAATATTATCATATTAAAATGAAATGACAATAATTTCCTAAACAATAGAAAATTAACAACCCTTTAATTCCTGTTTATAAAGCAACTAAATGATGGCTCAATTCATTACTCCATGTCCATAGACAATTACAAAAACATGGTACAATAAACCAATTTCCGAGGATTAATTCAAGCAGAACTAGAAGATCTCGAGTACCTATCACATTTCATTTTAGATCCAATGTTCCAGTCACTGAACTAGAACTATGTTTCCAATATGTGGAAGACTAAAAACCATCAGAATCTTAGTTCAGTAAATGTCATTTTGAACAATTCGGGCTGTGAAAACAAACACTGGCTGTGAAAGTGACTTTTTTGTACCCAGAAAGTCTATAACTCCATTAGAAATATAATATGCATAATGTGTTGTTTTCTTGAATTTAATTTCCAAAATAGTAGGTAATTTAATATTGTCCATGGAAAAAAAACATAACCACTTAGTATAAAAGGATTCATTCTATAAAGTACATATTGGTATACATGTATCTACAGATAATTCGTTTGTAGTTAAGACACCAAAATAAACAAACAAACAAAAACTAAAATAAATCTTCATCCCGTTTGCACTTGTTAACTTTCCCTCCACATAAGAAAGCTGCCGACTAATAAATCTCTTCCATATTAACACTAATCCAATGGCTACAAAATTTCCACCTGTTTGTTTTTTTATTCACTTTTAGTTAAGTTGGTTTCTCATAAAAAAAATTATTCCTTTCATAAATTCATATCTTTTCCCACATAAAAATGTATACCTAAGCATAAGCATATAAAGGAAGTTGGATATAAAACCCGAAAAAATAAAACCAAATATAATATTTGTAGTATGAAAAAAATCTGACAAGTATAAACAAATGTAAATTACGACTTGTCACGTGTTCACCATTATTTTCTTTGAATAATTAATAATGGAACTGTTGACAGACCTACTACCTACCTACCTAACAACGTACATACTTAGCTACCTACCTACTACCTTGGGCATTAATATATTTGTTCCAAAAATGTCTGCCAAAAAGTTTTACATACATACATACCATACACTTTTAACCCCGTCTCGTCAGCAGAAAAGTAGAGATTGTCCAGGGAGTAGGGTTGTTTGTATGAAATATAACTCCCAAACTTACAATATTACTCACAATGAACATAAAGGGGTTAAATTCACTTAGACGAGTACCTGTAGTGCTATTACATGTACACTTGGCTTAATCGAGTGCACACACTCGAAAAAATACAAGATTACTCACTTACAAATACACATACAATATATAACAGCCTGCTATCAACACCAACCCCTAAAAATTTAAATGAAGCCCTCCTAATTTACATTTAAGGGACCGCTATTTGCGGGGTTTTAGATTTTAGATATTTCCGCCTAAACGTCGTCGCGTCGTCGGTCGTCGTCGTATACCGGGGCGGGGGTGACTTCTGTCAGACTCTGATGTTGTTATTTTAACATATCCAAACTCCCGTTGGGATAGATTCCTTTGGACGAAGACGACTAAGTTTCACTCAAAGGGACCCACCTTATTGACTACTAAGTGACAGCGACAACATCCACGTAAGCCACAGAAAACAGCTAGAAGGAGTTTTCAACAAAACAAAAACAGTTTTTCATAACAGTAATTTTAATGGAGTTGTTTTCATCGGAAGCCGAGTGACGTAAAGGCAAGGGTTAGAAAATCTAGGCTTTTCCTCTCTCATTGAAAACAAAGCGCATGTCTCATAGTTCTCAGAGAAGGCGAAAGCTTAAAGGATAGCGTCTTGGTAAATGATGGGGGTGATGCCAGAACTTTGTCTCAGTGAATGAGCCACTTCCAAATCGAAGGCTTTCACTCAAATAGTTCAGAATGGATTTTGGTAAGATTTCTTCTATGAGCTTTTACAACTCTTTACTTTTTATGAGTAGCACAAATTCGTTTGGGTCCTTTTTTTCTATTCTATTTTTTTTTTTCTAGGCTAGTTTCCGCTTTAATGTTTGCTTTACGGTTTGTTTGCATTCTTCCAACCTACATTGATAGGTAGTTATGTATATAGGAAGAGGACTACTTCACATTGGCTAAAGTAATCAAATAAATTAACTTAAGAATAAATTTAGTGGAAGAAAAATTAAATAATTGAGCAAATAAAGAAAAACTTATATTCTTGTTTGTTAGCATACAGAGATGAGAGAGGAGGAAATGAAGTTTCCATTTCGATCGAATCCGAATTCAAATTACCGAACCCACCGACCGAAATCGACACCCTTCCCTTATGTGTGTACACATACGAAATTGAGGTTGTTATTTTTATGGTTTATTTTTGAACTTCTTTGGAGTATTGAACCCCAGGGGATAATTTTCTGAGTTTTATGTATTTTATTGAGATGTAGTGCAAATGATGTGTTTGCAAATTCCATTTCCAATATAAACGGCAGGAGTAGAAAAGAAGGAAAGAGCAAAACCAAAAACCGATGAATCAAATGATATTTTCGTTAAGGATTAGATAAATGGCTATATTAGGGATATAGGGGGATCAGAAGTCAGCAAAAGTATACCAAAAGTAAAGTAAATATTTCAGTTTGCTCATTTGTGGACTAATATATAATTTAATAAGCCTATTTTTAAATGGTTGAGATAAATTTTGGTTGTTTATGAGTTTGTTTGTTCAATTCTCTTCGAATTTATAGTATAGGTTTTTAAGTTGATTCATATTTTTCACATGAATTAATAGAAAATATTGTCACTTTGCAAAAGAATTAATTAAATTTTTAAAAAGAAATTATTTTTACTTTTCATTTTTTGTTATTTAAACTATGCCGACAGCAGATTTTATATAATTCCAGAATCTGTATTTCTTGTTTCAGTTTTTAAAAATTAAATTAAAATGTCTTCAAAAAACCTGTACATCGATTACATGGAAAAGTTGGCAATAGTCTTGGCTTTGCCACATAAAAACACATACAATGCATTGCCTGAAGTTGATCGTCCCGCAGGTTTACCGATAAATGCCTTACCAGGATGGGAATCGATTCCTTTACATTCGAAGCTCCCGATGCTTAAATGTCCTAACAATCAAGTGATATTCACAAAGAATAAAATTGGTAGATCTGTAAGTTTAATTTCCAAAATCTTGAAAAATACAAATTCAACTATAAAAAGGTGTACAAATTTTTAGCATGAAAACTCACAGCGAGATTTCGATTCAGTTTGTCTCAATGCAAAAATGGACTACAATCCCTTGCATGATCCTCATTTGGGAAGATTCTATTCAAATGAAAAGCTATTGAAAGTAAGTAAATTAATTTGTGATTATCCTATTCAAACTTTAATTAATACTTCTCTAGCGTCTTCGTGAAAATGGAGAGATAACTGAAAACAATGATGTTATCTGTACTTTGAAGGAATTCAACGAACATCGAATACCTTTGCATGAAACTTATCTTTCACTTATTCGAAGCCAGAGGAATAAAATTTATGAAGAACAACAAGATGTTCATATGATATCACATGCTGAAAAAATTGCTGAGAAAGACAAGATGCTAACAGATAAAAGTTCAAAAGGTACAAATTGTTTTGGAGACATTTTAAGACGAAAAGCAGAACTTTACAAACAACGAACTCAAAGAAATCAAGTAATACTGGAGCGTAATCGTCTGAAGGAACAACAAATTGAAGAACAAAAGACTTTGGGAGAAGAGTTGTTAAGGCATAAAAAGAATTTGCACAACTATCGAATCAAACATATCTTGGACGTTGGTGTTGACATACAAAGAAAGCGTCTAATTGCACTGAAAAAACACTTGCAGTACAAATCAGACAGGCTCAACAGAAACATAAAATTGACCAAAGAAAAACAAAGTCAATTGGCTAAAGAAAAGGCTGAACTCTCCTGGGAAATGCATCTTAAAGAAAGAATCATGAAGCATGAAAAGTTAAAGCAAATTGCAAGAGAAAATGAAAACGACATGAAAGAATGGATTGCTGTAAAAAAAGATCCTTTCCTTTCATAAAATTATAAACAATTTCTTCTCCTCCAATAGAATCACATGGCTCAATATCAACATAAATGGTCTGAGTTGCAACAACAACTCGAAAATAGATGTAGTCGTGGCCGTCATCTAAAAATTGCTCCAAAAAGAAAAAAAGTACAAAAGAAAATTAAACGTGCCCTGGAAGAAGTAAAATAATTTATTACTTCTTCGAATAAAACAATTTTACGTACATATATAATTCAGTTTCATAGCCATAAGCATAACCATAACGACCAGTTAAAGAATTTAACATCTGACGATATTCATGATGCTCTTCAAACGGCAGTCGATTTAGAAAATCCTCACAAGGTGCAACATTACGACTCAGATGATTATATTTTTAAGGCAGCCAAATATATTTTGGAAGATATTTTAGCGAAATTCGACAAAGATTTAAGTGGAGAGAAAGACATTGAAAGTGTGATTGCTACCCGTATAAGTCGGTTGTTTACTGACGTCAAGCAATATGTCCTTAAGGTATTCTTTTATAAGTTGATAGGAATTGCGGTTTGTGGCGGTTTAAAGTAATTTGTAATTTTAGAGAGCAATTCATATTATCTCAGCTGATATTTCGAATGCCGAACAGAAAAGAGTGAGTTTCGTTTCATCACGCAATAAGAGATATTCATTGGCCAAAGGAGTCTCTTTCAATAGTTTCTCGACTCTAATTGGCACTGGCAGTTATGCTTTAAATGAGGCAAGTGATATTAAGTTTACATCAGAAAGACATCCAACTCCTGCGGTAAGACAGAAAAAGCCAACAATCTCAAAAACACTCGGAACTAAGAGTTGATTTATTTTTTCAAGGGCTCACTGACATCAGTTATTATTGACGCAGATGAAGACAACGACGACGATCTTAATGAAAACAACATGAAGCAAAGAAAAAGTCTCCATCATTTGTCGAGAGATGAACGAATTTTCATAGAACATTTATTTATAAAATTCAAAAGGCAGCTTTTAGTTGGTGTAGGAAAGCAGGTTCTGGCAGCGATTGAATGCCACAAAAAGAACAAGATACTTGATGTTAGAAAGGAATTACAAGGTTGGTCAGAAATTATGTACATATAAGTAGTATACATCACAACAACCAAAAACCTTTTTCAGATATTGACAAGCAATTCCTGGTGAAAGTAATGACTCGTTCAATTCTAAGCTATGCCGTGAATGATTGCAATTTCTATTCGAATTCCCTGCTATGTCAATACTCATTGGCAGGAGATATAATATTACTACTCCAGAAGAGTCTACTCAAACCTAAGCGTGATCCTAGGGTTATTGTTCAGCCACGTTCTCGATGTGTTTGTATTTTGGCACCACCTTTTACAACTTATTGTAAATGAAATTAACTACAAGTAATGAAAGATTTAAAAGTGACTTACGGAAAATTGTAGAAAATCTTTGAATAGCTCGAAAACACTTGTTAATCACTGAAAAACTAATGTTTAATTTGAAAAATTTACCAATTCACAAAATCACAACAAAATAAAATTTGAGAAATTGATGCACTTCTGCCAATGGAGCTGTCATTTAAACTGACGTTTTGCTTTTTTGTTTTGTTCGTAATGCGCACGTGAAAACAGAGGAACAATGCAGAATGGGAACAGAACATTTCCTAAGTCGGAGTTGCACTGCGTTAGTTTTTGACAATGAATTGGTATTTGCACTTTTAAAAATTGAAAATGGATTTAATGAGACAAATTTACGAAAGGAAATAAATGTAGTCCTTTTTTTTAATTACGGGTTAAAATTGTATTTTCATTGACCACGATTAAGCAACTGAGTTTTTAAATTTCGTCTTTGTGAATTCTCAGAGGTTTTTTATTTACGGATATTTGAATGGCGCCCAAACGAACACAATTAAAAATTTTGTTGATGTCTATTTTGTCGAGGGTACAAAGTGGCTGTGTATCTGTTAAAATTTCATTTAAATCTGTTTTCGCTCCAAGCGCTTAAAAAGAAAAATTAAGCTTCATGTCTTAACGACATTTATACTTCGTTAAAACTGCTTTCATATTTTATTGAATCAATTCAAATTAAGATATACATATATGATTGATATAAATTGAATTGATTATTCTAATGAAAAGTTCGTGTTGATTAAGAATCAACTAAGAAAGTCAAATTTTGTCGGACAAGTCAGATGTCACCCTTCAGCAGTTCGAACAAATAAAAAATAAATTGATTGGTTTTACCAATGAGAAACACTATACCAGAAATGTTCAAACAAATATTGAGCATATTATCAATAATTGTTTATGGTACTCTTAAGGCCAACAAGAAATTAATTTTATTTTCTTCCACACTCTTATTATTATTCTTATCGACTTCAGAAATTGTTTTATTCGCCCAAAGTTGAATGTTTTATCTTTTATTTTCTGAAGTTGAGAAATTTCAGAGTTGATCAACTTCACATTCTCTGATTTCCCAGGAAATACCATAAGTTAACATAACTAATTGATTTTTGTTATGAAAAGTTGCTGGTATCGAAGAAATAAAACAAATTTTTGTAGAGATTTACAAAAGAGATGAGTTTTGTTTTCATATATTTTGTTAGTATCATTTTTGTTTTGCTTTTGATTCTTGAGACATGAAATATAATAATATTCATTTATTTATAACATACTGTACTTATTTTGTTCTTAGATTTTCATTTTTTAGCTCCACAAAACAAAAAAAAAAAACAAAACATATTTCCCATTATTTATTTCATTAAAAACTAAAACTTATAAAAGATGTACTTAAAATGTATAATAAATACATACAGGACCATATTACTAAATATATAGATATTATTTATTTATGTATCGAAAATACAAATTATAGAATGTTTGTTTTGCATTATTCTTATTGTACAATAAAAGTACAATTTTGTTTATTATACTCATAAAATATTTCTGACAAAAAACCATAAAGCGTTTTCATTTTTTTTATTTATTTGTTGATTCTCAATCTTAATTGAACATATTTATAATATATGCTTTGTCAATTTATTTATTTATAATTATCTGAGGGTACACATATAGATGATTTAATATTTGATTATTCTTTAAGGTTTTGTTTGCTTATCAAAATACCAATATGTTAGCTGGAATTTCCAAAAAAAAACGTCGCTTTTTTTGTTAATTTAATTAATTTTTTTTTTACAAAAAAACTGAGATTTAAATACTTCTCAGTTCGAAAGTGAGTTTTCATAATTATTTATGAAACCCTTTAGTTTCTTAAATTTGATTTTTTTCTTCTACTTACGAATAATTTTTTGTTTTAAATTTTGTATGTAAATAAATAAACGTGCTATAAATGAATGCGATATCAATTCATCTTTATATTGCACAATTTTTTTGTTCTTGTTTTTATGTTGTTGTTTTTTAGATTGTAAATTATTTCTATTCACAAAATAATGCGGTGCTTTTTTTATTATATTTGCCTAATTTAAATTTAAATTAAAAATTTATAATAATTATGATACAATTTTTTGTTTTTTTGAAGCTCTCTATATTTATAAGAATATAAATAAAATTTAAATACAAACAAATACTTTTTTTTCATTTAAGTGAACTTAATAATTTTATATTTTTTATTTTGTTGAACATTTTATTTTTCTTTGTGATTTAAGTAATTGTTTTCTGATGCATAATGTGTGATTATGATTGATTTGTGAGAGTAAAATATTATTTTAAATATTGAGTACAAACTATTGATGAAAATTTAAAAATAATTTCAATAAGAAACAAAATTATAGAAGCAAATATAATCAAAGGGCTGAAAGTAAACCAAACTTTAACAAGGTAATCGAAAAATCAATTAGGATTAGGGAAACGAATTTTAAATGAATAAAGTAATTAGGAAATCAGCAGGTATAAAACAGGTAGAAACGTTGGTTATTTTATTGGTGTACCGGTGGAATTAGTCACTTTCTACAATGTTTCTACTTTTATCTCGGGATAAATGTAATTAGAATCAATTTCCCAGCAGTCAGTTAAACATCATCTGAATCCAATTTATTCTTTAGTTAAAACTTAAATTTTCTTAATATTAACCTCTTCGCTAGCTATCTGGCTGTCTTAAATTTATTATTGCTTTCATAAAGTTTTGTTCAAAATCTTAAAGAGAAATTCTACCTTACAACAATTCAAAAATTTGATTTCAAATTAATTTCCGTTAATCTATTCCCTAAAGAAAATATTACAGAGCAAAGCTATGAATTTAAACTTGCTTCTTTTGTTCGGTGTTATGCTACTCATGCATCAAGTGGAATCATGCAATGAAATCAAATGCGCGTCGATTGTATCTAAATGCAATTTAACTGTAAGTTGCAAATGTGAGCCATTAAATTGCCCGTGTCACAAGGAATACATAAGTTGCTTGGGAGATAAATACTCCACAGAATGCTGCAGTTGTGTTGGATTATGTCATCTTAAATTACGTAACAATTTATCTAAGAAGTCTCACGTGGAAGAATTCGATGGTATTCCTGAACTTTTTAATGTTCTAATAACATCAAAGTCGGAAGAATTTGAATGGGATGTAGTCACATTTCCTGTTGTTGGTGTAATTTTGGAAAACGATGTGAATTATAATTTCACTTCAAAGGAACAACATTTAACAAATGAAGGATTCAGGGAAGAGGAACACAAAGTATCAGTTAATTGTAGTGTCATTTATTTGTCATCGTGTATTTCTTGGAATAAATGCCGTCAAAGTTGTCACAATACTGGTGCTAGTAGTTATCGATGGTTCCATGATGGGTGTTGTGAATGTGTTGGTTCAGAGTGCATAAATTATGGTTTAAACGAAAGTCGTTGTTCACGTTGCCCTGAATCCATGGATAACGTAGACGACGAAGAAGAAATTGTCGACGACCTACATGATACTGATAATGAGATGGGTTTCTCCGATTAAGGTGTATAAATATGTAACTAGATAAATTTGTATAAATGTGTTTAAAATCAAAATAATGATTCAAAATAAAATAAAATGAAATTATTAAACAAGAAAATTTAACTGATCTTAAGAAAACGACAGGGACTTTATTTATGACTTTTAGAAACCCGATACTAGAAGGTATGAAAGATCAAAAAGCATGTTTGTTGAAAATTGTTTAAACCGAATAAATAAATTCATATAGACATTCTAGTCGTTAAAGACTTCTGAGATCGTCAAGATGGAAGAGTGTCTCCCACATCTGATACCATGTAATACAGAATATGATGTGATTAACATTATGCAAACATGTTTGGTCTTAAATGAGTGACAAATCTTGTAAAAAATCTATCCACTAAACTGTTTCAAATCTCACTTTATACATTTTAGCTATATTTTAAACTTAAAAACAAAAAACTTTCACTTTAACGTATTATTACAAAAAAAAAATACGTATTTTCTTACAATTTCTGTGTTCTTAAATTTTATAATAATTACAGTATAATCAATACTTAGTAAATTATAGATATGTGATACAAATACAATACATTGGTTATTTACAAACAAAAAATCTGAAAAATAATACACAAAAAATTATACATACAGAAATGGAATACAAATGCAGTAGATTATAATTATAATAAAACAAAATATTAAAAATAATCTCCTTTAGTCATCTTAAAAGAATACAAAAAAAAAAAACAAGAAAATAAAAACTCCTGACAAAAAATCCATACACCACAGTTTTACAACTAAGACTTTTTTTCTCTAATTATTTAATTCTTAAAAAATAAAATTATATTAATTAACAATATAATGTGTATATGAATATGAATAAAGGTGTAGAAAATAAATTACAGTATAATTATGCACCTAGAAAACTTCCTGAATGAAAGAATGAAAAAAGAAAACAATTTCAATATTTGATTACTTGACAAATCTCCAGTTGTTGGTTTTGTTTTTTGTTTTTTTTTTTTTGGTAAATCAGTTCAGAGCAGTTATTATGAGTGTTTTGTTTGTTGTTGTTAATATTTTTTTGTTTACACATCATGACTTAAAAGTGGAGCATCATATTTTCTAGAATTAAAATTCGTACACGGCATAAGCCAACAAGCTGGATGGCCACGTCCAAATACATCAGCTAATAAATTTAGTTTACGACGATTCGGTCGATATGAGCCCTTTTGTTGAACGGCTTCGACGGCAGTTTCATCATAGAGTATCGCATGCATTTGATCGACCATAATTGCAAGAACAAACAGACCAAAAAGTGCTGATTCTAAGAGTAATATTACGCTGTGGAGCCTGTTGAAAATTTAAGGGGTTTTATTTAAACATTAATTAGATCAAATGGAATTAATTCAAGAAAATATTTGTGTGTTTTAAAATTTAAGTGTGCTGGATATTGGAAACAAAATTAAACTCACACAATAAAAGCCGTTTTATAGAAAGAATTAAGAATAAAAAGAATCTTTAACTGAAAAAATCTGATCATAGATTATCTCTTTTTCACAGAAACAGATTTATATTCAAGTATAAAAGAAAGTGGTTTATACTGACTGCCCCGAGGACCTTTTATTTGACTATAAAAAATAATTGAGCGAAAGAGCTCCTAAATTTTATTTATTAGGACCTATTTTAGAGGTCAAAACAATACTATTAGAAGGAAGTAACCGTTATCATCTTTATCGGCTCAATAAACGTGGAATGGTTTGGCCTTCTATCTACAAATCTGTCTACCTGTCCGGTCACAGCGTCATCCTTTAAATTATTCCAAGACTTTGTGCACTACCTCATCTCTCCAGCCAAAGCTTGATCCTCAAGTTCTTCACTTATGCGAACTTGCTGACCTGTGATTTATTATTAATAGTCTTGCAGGTTATATCCACTGATGCAACGGTTATGAATACTTTTTTTTTATAAATTGGTGTACATAAGTCAAATAAACACCTCCTGATAATGGTTTACACACATTTATAACTACGTCTTGAAGAAAGCACCGGTTATTGTGTTGCCTTGAATATTTAAATAGTTCAAAGCAGTTGAACTTGTGTACGAATAATTAAATTAGCTAAATTAAATAACAAAGAGACTAAACATCCCCACAAATTGAAACTACCAACAATTATGTAAAATAGTGTCATATATGTTTCTTCAATTATTATTATTATTTATATAATATTTAGAGTACCTACACTCTCATACTTACATCCTTGTTTGTGATTCCACAATATTGGCATTACACTCCTCGCACGGATAGATCCACGAGCCTAGCACTAGACCAACGGAATAGAGCGACAAGATACCTACATAGACTAGAAACTGCAAGAAGAACTTTTGATTACGCTCGCCAACACAATTGTTGATCCACGGGCAGTGATGGTCCATTCGTCGGATGCATCGTTTACAGATGCGACAATGGTGAGCCCTGGGCGGACGATATGTTTCGCATCGCGTGCACACAGTCCATTCGCCATGATCGTGATTGGTGCCGTTCTTTTGATTGGCATGCAAATCCGAGAAATCCAACCGATTCAATGGGAGTGGTACTGTACCCGGATCGGAGAGGACCGCCTTCAAATGGGACATTCCCAGCAGGAAGACCACTGTATTAAACAATACAACATGCAGAGGCGCCCATATACTACAAAACAATTATGTATCATTATCATTTAATTTTCGAATTAAAGTAAAAATTAATACAGTAATAAAATTAAAAAAAAGTGTAGGTACCTTGTTTGCATTGTTTGGAGGATAATCCATCGCATGACAACATAATCGGCGTAAAAAACAGCCAAATACGTTACCAATAAACAAACAATACCGCACGGATCACGCACGAATGTCATTGTTAATTGCTATCGAATGAATTTTGATTTTTATTCAATTTTAATCGAGTTAAAATTTTAAAGAAATTTATGAAAACATTGATTGGTCGGTCGACATTTTCACAATTCACACTACATACAAGAGAAGAGAAAAAAAATTTGTATTTTCTTTCTTGTGTTTTTCTATCTACATAAAAAATGACGTTTTAAATGTCATTAAAGGGCTTTCTATTTTGGAATTGAATGGGAGAAATTTGCACCTAAAAAAGAAAATTAATCGATAACGATAAGATGAAATGGAACGAAATGCAAACAAAATTTATTATGTGGAATTCCGTTCGGGGCAATTTCGTATTGAATGCAATTTTGAGGTCTGCTTAGGTTGGGAGTTAAGTTATTGATAAAATATGAAGAATAAAAAAGACGCGTAGGAGAATGAATGAATGTAATGCTATAGTTGTTTTTGTAAGATACTTAAGCAATTTAATGTCGTTTTAAATTGGCAATCCCGAATTGGAATAAGAATCAGAATCCCAATTGAAAAGTTTTCTGAATTCTGAAAAATTTGAAGTTTGGTGTGACTGTATTGGCAAAGTGTGACATGTGTCAACTACATATGTGTATTTATGTATGGAACGAATCAGGAACAATTGTTAAGATATTTTCAATATTATTTTCCACTTTTTTATATTTTTATTTAATTTTAATTTCAAGCAAATCACTTCACAGTTCACATAATGTGTTAATTTAAAAAAAAAATGACATCAAGTGTGACTTTAAAATCTTTGAATGAGAGAGTGATTCTGTTTCTTCTTTTTCAGAATCAGAACTGTCACTTTTCCCCAATTGAACGCTGTCAGAATGCTGCTTCCAGACTGCCAATTGCCATAGCAATTTTAAGCATTTAACTCTCTCTTTACGTTGAATAACATATGAAATTTTTACTTTAGATTAATTTGGTTTCCTCTATATACATTTCGTTTGTGCATGGTCATGATGTTTTGTCTGAGTTCAGTAGTAAAAATGTCTTGTCCAAAGATTTTATACAAACTAAAAGTTATCATTGGGAACTTGAATTTATATTATAAAAGGTGATTTTCAGTTCTTTTTCATACTGTCAAAAATTAAATTTAAATTGCATAATCTTTTTCAATCTTGTATAAGTGCTGTAGTAGTTTAATTTTATTTTTTTGAACCAGAACTTAACTTCAGTTAATTAATTATAAGGGATATAATTCTGAAACATGATTGTACGAAAAGACATTATTAACAAGTTTTTATCATTGTCTAATTTTTTGAACTGCATTTAATTGAAATTTTGATAAAAATAATAATTAAGAACTATGGTTTATTTGAATAGAGTATATTTAGTGCGAACCTATCATAAGCTAGGAACTGAATTCCGTGTGCTCCATTCCACTAATTCCATCTGTGACAACTGCAAATTCTTGCAACTGCATATTTTTCTCCTGGATGACAGCTCGACTTCGTTTCGTTTTCATTAGTCACTTCACTTATATTTTTTTTTCGTAATTTATCTTTTTCCAAAGTACTATATTTTGTCGCAAAACTTATCGTCCTAAAAAATCGTAAATACAAATTACAAACAAAATAAACAAAATCTTAATCTAAAATCCTATTAAATCTTTGAGAAATTCAATCTAGATATCGATCGATTAAAAATTTTACGAAAATCTTAGCAAAAACACGAAGAAAATGGGCATCTTCGGACAGTCGACACCGTTCGATGCTGACATTGGTGAGTTTTTTTTTTCTTCTATTTTCTTGTTTCACAAAGAAAAATTAAAAATGGAAAAAAGTGCCAAGTGATGAAGGAAATTTATAATCTTCCAAAACGAGACAACAAAAGAAAGGCAACCAGCTGTAAGCAGATTAGAAATTGTATGTGGGGTGGATCACCTCCGCCAATTAATGCAGACACCGAGGTCTCCTCCGAGTGGGTCGTTGTTTTTTTTTTTTTTTCTTTTTTGCCAATTAACAGCCGAAGCAGCAGCAAATTGCAGCTCGGTGGCAGAATGGCAGGCAGTCGTGGCTGCGATGGGAAGAAAAATTTAATTTTATCGATTTTCGTTTTGAATTTATTAGAAGGCATTGATTTTTGTCTTACTGGATGTTTTCTATTTTAATGATGACTTAATTAAATTTGGAGATAAGTAACACTAATTTTTCATACCTCTACTTTTGCCCCTGTTCCCTGAGGACGACTACGCATTGTGTATTATTTTTGCAGCTAAGTAATCAGGTGCATGACTCACTTTATCTCAGCCGAGTCAATTAAATGGCTTAGAGGGCAATGCTATCAGTTTCAAACATCGTCGTAATCTAAATTTATAAATATGTGTAGTATCGATAGCACTTTGTTTTATGGACACAAACATTCAATGTCAGCTCGTCTTTGTTTTGTTGGAATCACAATACAAATTTGTTTGACTTTTCTCAAAGATCTACAAAGGCATGCAAAATAAAAATAATATCAAATTGGGTGGGGGAGGGGATGCTATTTAAATTGTTGTTTTCATCTTTGGTGAGTGCGTTAGTTTAGATCATAATGGAGGTGATGAACTGTATACACATGACAAGTGACAAGAGAGGAATTTGTCTTTATTTACAATTTACATAATGAGATTAAGTGAAGTTAAGACTGTTAATTAAATCAATCGTAATGCAGATAACATGGTTCTTTCAACTTCTGAGGTGTAGATACATGGGAAGGTTATTGTACGGCATTCGAAGTCAAACAAAAACAAGTTAAGGTTTTTTTTTTTTAATGAAAACCCGCCCACCACTGATACGAAAGTTATAATTAAGTTTTAATTAAATGTCTTTTAACGTACTCTTTCTTTTTCTGTAAATGTAAAATTGATTTAACTTGTACTGGAATAAAAGAATGTAAAATAGTAAGAAAAAATGCTTTAAATGTTAGAAAATATGACAATATGAATGCAAGAAATACGTTTTAGATTAAAAAATTCCTTAACAAATAAGAAAAAAATTAAATTAAACTCTAGAGCTAAAAAAAAACTAGACTATATTTAAGGGAAATAAATAGAAATTGCACCAAGTAACTCATACCTCGGCGTACCCAAATACGAATTATCCTCTATTAAGATATCCTATATTTAAAAGTTCCTCAGTGGAAATTTTTTTGATGAGGCGAACCAATAGATGTCCAGATCGCAGTTCTTCACCTTATATACCACCCAACCACACTATTTCAGTGTGCCAGTTCAAGTGTTTATTACTGCATCTTCTGAGTATCAGGTTGCAGTTGTTGGAATCCATACAATCACTTAATTGCACTCGTTGAATTCTTCTTCCAAAATCTAGATTCTTAGGAACTTGAGAACATAATATTTAAAATTTCAACACCAAATAGTTTTATATTTTTTTAATTATAGAAAAAGCAACAAGTGAAAAGAACACAACCGAAGATTGGACCCTTATTTTAAATGTATGCGACAAAGTCACATCGAATCCAAGAAATGCCAAAGAATGTTTGAAGGCAATAATGAAACGAATGGGACATCCTGATCCTCATGTCGTTATTCAAGCAGTCACGCTATTAGATGCATGTTGTGGAAATTGTGGAAAGCCATTCCATTTGGAAGTTGCTTCGAGGGAATTCGAAAATGAATTCAGACGATTACTATCAAAGGCCCAGCCGCAAGTCTCATTGGTAACACAACTTAAATCTTAGACATGATAATGTTAAATTCATTAAATTCTTCATTTTAGAAAATGCGTCAACTTGTAAAAAATTGGGCTGAAAACGATTTCAAAAGTGATCCACAATTAAATCTAATTCCATCACTTTATGCAAAGTTGAAAAGCGAAGGCTATGATTTTTCTGATTCAGCCCAAAAAGCACCGAAATCTGCATCGGCAATTGCAGCACTCAAAGACCCAAATGTTGTGAGCAGCCAACAGGAGGAAGAAGATATCGCCAAGGCGATTGAACTTTCTCTAAAAGAGGCAAAAAATAGTCCAAAGAAACAAACGACAACAGCTCCAACCACATACGTAAGAAAAAAACAGTCAATATTTTTTAGCTTTTTTAACATCTCAAAATGATTTTTATTCGAATAGCCATCTTTGTATCCATCATTCTCCGGTTCATCAGGCTCCATCGGCAGCATAACGTCGGGGACATCTTCGACATCACAACCCGAGCCACGTAAAGTTCGCGCATTGTATGATTTCGAAGCGGCTGAAGAGAATGAGTTAACATTTGTCGCCGGGGAGATAATTCACGTTCTAGACGATACCGACCCCAACTGGTGGAAGGGTTACAATCAACGTGGCGAGGGATTATTCCCATCGAATTTTGTAACGGCCGACTTGAGTGTCGAACCCGAGCGTCTTGATATTAATGTGAAATCCAAAAAGACGGTTCAATTTGAAGAGGAGCCGGCCTCAAAGAGTGAAGATCAAAAGACTGAGGAAACCAACTTTGTTGCTGAGATCGATGAACAGAAGATCGATCGTTTGTTACATTTGCTTCACGAAGCTAATCCCGAGGATTCATCGGAAGACACCGAAGAAATGCTGCGTCTCGAACAAGAGGTACATCAGATGGGTCCACTGATTGATGCCGAATTAGAGCGCGTTGATAGGAAACACGCTCAGTTGACCCAACTATCGAGTGATTTAGTAGATGCCATTAATTTGTATCACACCTTAATGCGGGATGATCGAGCCGCTGCGTTCCCGGGAGCAGGGTACAATTTGCCCCCGATGGGTTACAATCCACCGCAGATGTTTGGTCCCGGTCCAAACCCATACCCTTCGTATATGCCACCCCAACAACAGAACTTTCATCTTCCCCAACAGTATCCTCCAATGAGCATGCCATCAATGCAGCAGGCTGGCGTTCAGGCCCCAACGAGTGCTCCGGGACATTTGCCACCAGTCAGCGTAAATTCAGGAGTCAATCCGATGATCTACGGTCCTCACATGCAACACGCATCCCAATCGTCTCCGCAACAGATGATTCCGGTCCAGTTCCAAAACGGTCGATTGAACTCTCCGCTACAAAATGGTCAATCTGCACAGCAAATGGGCAACAACAATCCACAGCCTAATCCGCAACAACAACCTTTCACACCACCACAACATCAACATCAGCAGCAACAGCAACAACAACAACAGCAACAGCTAACAACTCAGAACTTTCCCCAGCAGCCATTACCCACTCACCCCCCACAGACAATGGGGCAGCAGCATCCAATGATGCAGCCACCACCACAACAGCAACATCTCCAGCATACACTCCCCCCGAACGGGCAGCAACACTCCAGTCCAGTGGTGCCAGCACAGGTTCCCGGCCAATACCATCATCCCCAGCAAGCGTTTCTAATGCGTCAATATCCCATTGCGAATGGCAGTGGCGGTGGTTATGCCCAACCACCAGTGTCGACAGCCGTCTCATCAGCTGCACCTCCCCTAGACATGATGTGCAATCAGCAAGTGCCAGGTGGGCTTATGACTTCGGCAATGGCCCAACAAATGGCAATCAATCAACCTGTGACACAAAACTTCCTCGTCCAAAACGAGGCAAAGACAAACATTCCTGTATTCCAGCAGCAACGGTAAAACCGCCCAATCGAGCTGGTAAACATTATGATTATACATTTTATTATTATTATTATTTCTGTTTTTTTGCCTAATGGTATGAAACTATTCAAATACACACATATATAAAAATCATTAAAAAAAAGAAGAAAACTATTGTACGCAGATGCTCTTTTTTTATTTTTTATTTTTTATTTGCATATTTAACATTTACACACACTTACATTATAACGGTCAGGAAACTAAGAGAATAGAAATCATTTTAAAATCATGCAAGAAAGAGTCTTATGTTTACTTTCCTAGAATTATTATATGATTTATTTTACTGTAAGATTATAGAACATACATTTATATAAACTCACTCACTTGTGTGCTCGTCGAGAAGAAGGATTATAATCCCCTTGTTACAAGCTTTTGGCCCTTATTTTTTTTTTGTCCATCTTTTGTTTAATCTTACTACAGTAGTTGTAAAGTCGTCAGTGTGCTTATGCTTAAATGTTGACGATTATGGTTTATGTATATTTTATTTTATGGCTGTCCTTTATTTTCTCTGTCAATAAAAAACATTGTTATGTGGACAGCACAACAAAAAAAAAAAAGAAAATCAAATCAAATAAAATATAAAAATCCTGTAAAACCCATTCTTGTATGTGATTGTAATTGAATCGGATCAAAGAATTTCTTTGGAAATGCAAATACGATTTTCTTGTATCTTGAGTTAAGGTTTTTTGTGTTTAATTTTACTGAATTGGAAAGACATTTTTGTAGAAAAAGTTGGGTCTTGAAGGATACAATGCAATGTTGGGTGATATTTTTGAAAGACCTGTATTCATTAGAATAGGAACTATCCAAAGTCTATCTTTATCATTGCTAAGGTAATACTGAAGGGAAAAGAAAAGTTTGTGTAGTTGTTTCAACTCGATGAATAATTGTATTCTCATTAAAAGACATCAAAGAACTTTTCCAAGAACAAATTTAGTATTTCATATTCGAAAAATATTAGATTCTTTGATTCCAGGGAAAAACTCTCTTTGAAGAACTCCAAACTATAAATAAGTTTGAGGTTTAACGAATTATCATGAAAATGTCTTTCAATTATTTCTAGCATAGAACAAGTTTTAAGTAGAATGTAGTCTATAACGAGGTTGTTTGTTAAGATTTCACAGGAATTAAACTCCAAGCCAAGAGACAGTTCTTCTGAAGACAGGTGATATTTTTCAGGATGAAAACTATAAGCTTATGCAATCTGAAGAGTTTTGGAAAAAAAACTAGAAATACTGAAAGGAGGAAACTTAAAATTATCGGAATAAGAGTTGAGGTCGTGTATTCTTTTCGGATTATTGCAATTCCAATTAATTGGAAAAGTTTTGCTTAATGGCGAACATACAAACAAATCACGAAAACCCACAAAAAACGTAGTCGTAGGTTTTTTCAAATGAAAACTCTGAATACGAACGAATGAATAGATTCAATCATGCAATTTCATTTGAAATAAATTTTAGTTTAATTGCAACATATTTTATATTAATGCTTACAACGGTTTTATTTTCATCATAATCATAAAATGCCTCTAAATATACATGAAAGCTTATATAAAATACATCTGCGATACAAATTATAAAAAAAAAACAAACAAATAAAATAAAATTCTTTGCTAGTAATTCTATATAAAATAATAAAAAAGAAACGATTTTTTTGTTAAGAAGTTATATTTGTTGAAAAGTAAAAGAAAAATAAAAAAAATGGTAGAACACGATAAGCATACATTATATATGAAAGAAAAAATAAATTTATAAATCGTAAAACTAAACTAAGAGATAATAACGATATGAAAATTATTTTAAATTAATTAATTTTATTTGAAGTTAGGAAAACAAAAAAACATTTAAAAGATGATAATTATTATATACATGGTAAACATGTTTAAAAGAAAACGATTATTTGTATACACTCATAAACTATAATAATATATAAATAAAAATAATAAATTCGATTTAAATGTGTATTTGTTTTAATTTGTGTTTAAATAACCTGCTTTTTTTTAAAGGATGTCAATCAGAACAGTTAAAAGGTAGGTATAATTTGATAAGTTACTAAACGATGGACAACTTTAGAACTCAAACACTGTTCAGCAGTCAGTAAGTCCCAGAGGTTTTATATATAACTAAGCGCGTTAATTTTATAGAAAACTATTTTTGAAAATTCCCCAAAAAAAGAATTAAAAATATTTGTATTATGTTTCTGATAAATATGTTCTTTCTTACGTAATGAAAGTGTGAGGTGGCGTATGTGGAACATTTTTTTGTTACATAATTTTAAAATTTTATTTTTTTAACTGAACTTAACTTTTCTAACAGATGGGAGATTTGTATAAATTAAATTATTTTCGTCTGTTACGTAGAAAGTATGTAGCTTCTTTGTCACGTCCAAAGGAACACATCTAATTTTAAATAGAACAAAATATACAAGCAAATCACTTTAAATTTTCAAGAATTATTTTAAGCCAAGAAAGAGGAACCATTCTAAAAAAACTTTTTCAGTTATTTGTTTTATTTATATTTGGGAAGAACTTTATAAAAAAAAACCATTTCAAACACTTTTTTCTGGTCGATTTGTTGTTAGGTGGGAAAATTTGTGTTTCCTAGAAATTCTTTCTTATACATTATTCATAATACAAAACCTACCTACCTTTTGAAAAGAGTTCATCATTTTACATATGTATCTTACCACACATCAAACTCAAACTTACTATCTCCTGACAAAATAAGGGAAATTGCCTTATATTTAACTTTTATTTTCATTTCCTTAAGGGACTACCATATAAGGCGGAATATGTTATTTGTAAGAAAAAAAGAGAACTTTTTAAAAAATCAAGGTAAACCATGATTTAATACAGGGTGGTGCAACAATTGTTCTTTCAAAGAACAATACTTCAATTCAAATGAAGGGTTAAATAGAATTTGAACTATAGCAATTTTAAGTGGATTCCAAATTTTCTGAGAATTAATTTAGAAACGTTTCGGGAATTAAAAACACACTTAAAATTTAAAATTAAAACAATGAAGAGGCTTAGAGTATCAAGAAGAAAAGTTAGTCAGAAAGTGCCTTCACTTCCTTCCCTTTCTCTTGACAGTGTCCTTGCAAATAGACCATTTTGTCAAGTTTCTAGCATTACATTGTATTCCTTATCTCCCTAATTTTCCTCACTTTAAACCAATTATGTATTTCTCACTTGTACCCAAATACAAAAAGTTTACAAAAAAATAAACTCCCCCTTTATTAGCTACAAAGTAAGAAATAAAATAAGTACATACTAGCAACTTAAGTTAAGCATTTTATTTTATCTCAAACTTTTTTCTTTTCTAAATCCCCTTAATAACGTGTCTACCCCAAAAGGTCCTCAAATCAGCTTTTCCATTCTCCTCCCTCTCCGTTCCAAGTTCATATAACAAACTTCAAATTCAAACCATCATCAATACAAAAATAAAACCAATAAAAAGTTAAAATCTCTAAAAACTTCTAAGGTTTCCTTTAAACGAGTCTTGTTTTCAACTGGTATCGGTGGAAGGTATGAGTTTAAGGAATTACACACCAAAGGACGACGTGATAAAACGTCCATGTTCTACTTATTACACAAAACAAAGAACAAGCTGCTTATCCCGATTTCAAGAAACCAGGAATTAAAAAAAAAAACCTAAGAACAAAATAAAGAAACAAAAATCAATAAGTAAAGCCATATATCCATGTTGAAAAGTAAAAAAAAAAGTTAAAAGGAATAAAATGAAAATGAGCAGCAAAAAAACAGGGAGAGAGAGTCCTCTTTAAGGACAACTGGACGGCCAGTGCGAACAAAATGTACCCTTGTCATGGAATTTAAACTTACTTTCAATGAAGATGATCTTTATTCAATCCATATGTTTCAGAACTTATACAATATAATGTGTAGCTATTCTACTTATAGCCTCCTGAATCTTGCTCCAAGTTCCAGGGGGGATTCCTGTCAATAGCATTCACAGTCACTGTCTTAAATTGATGCTCTTCGATTTGCTTATGTCGTTGCGATTGATTTTAGCTTTATCATCCAGACAACAAGATGCATCCATCGAATGCACTGCACATGCACAATAGGACTCAACTGATGGAACTGGGAACTATTTAGAAATGCAATGAACATTGTGTGACAATGGTTCAAGGGCGGCTGCATGCACGAAGATTTAAGAGAATTCCAAGGGGGCGCTTATTTTTAAAGTCCTACTACTGATAATATACATATCTAGGCTTTTTACGAAAACCTAGTTCAATGATCTGAGGGCGAATAAATGTTGGAGCTAATAAATTAAACAAGATATCATTTTGACTGCCTTCAAATAAGTTGTTTTTTTATAAATTTAATCTTTATAAAAAAAAGTAAAGATTAATTTATGTTTGAAAAGTTTAGACTTTTTCAACCACATTCTACCATTGACCAAAACAATCTCCAAAAGCACTGGGCCTTTAAAACACAAGGCCCATTGCATTAGAACACACTGTACCACGCCCTGTTCCGCTCCTGAATTTCAATTTAAACTTAAGGAACAGATTGAATCTGATGTATTTTCGAACTTTTGTCATGACTGAACATTGTTTGTTGTCTGTTATTTTGTTTGTCAATAAGATTTTGATTATCTATCTAAGTCAAAATGACTTCTTGAGAAACAGTAAAGCTTTGGAGAATTATAAGATTTTTTTTTTCTAAAATAGAAAAATGGGTTATAAAGTAAAAGACCAATGACTGTGAATTAATTCTATACACTAAATTAGAATTTCGAAATTGTATTCTTGTTTTAAGAAGAATTTCTCAATATAATCAGATGAATAACTCCTGGGAAAATTTAATTAAATAATTAAAACATTAATGCTATTTTAGTAACTGTTAAACTTGTATTCATGTTGTTTTTTTCACCTGAACACACTTTGGAATGAGACAATAAATATTTCATTAACAGTTTTGACATTTGAATTTAACCAATAGCTTTCATCACAATGACTGATGAAAATTGTATAAGTATAGGCGCAAGGAGTTAAGTAGGTATTTGACAAAACTTTTTAGACAAAACAATTTGGAATACAATTCATTTTTCTATTTGTTTGTTAATTGTTTAATGTACATAAATAAAATTAAAAACTAAAACTAAACTTTATTTAACTTAAACAATAAAAAAGAAAACATTTTACTCGAAATACAAAAATCACGCTCTTTATTTAAAAATCTGTTTTAAGGCGTGTTCAGATCTAATTTGCCAATGGCAAATGGCTGCATTCAGCAAATTTTTTATTTTGACAGGTTAAAGTTTCTTTGACGCAGTAAATTAGCGTAGTGAAAATTAGAAACAAAATCCCGGATAGGTCATCGTGTTAACTTTCAAGACACTAAGAGAAAATTCTAAATCGTCTGCCTGAAAATTAGAATACGTTTTCATCTACTAGAAAGCTACACACATCATGTCTATGTCTATGGCTTTTTCTCCAGCTCATGAAGTCAGTTCAGTTCAATTCAGTTGCACTACTTTGACATACGGGCATTGGTTGAAACAGTGGAATAATAATGACGATTTTAAAATATGTGAACAGCCTAGAAAAAAATGTATTTAAATTTAATGTCTAACGCTTTATTCTTCCAGCCTACATAAATGGCAGCAAACTTGACAGATAAACCTTACTCATGTCATAATATATAATTATATCATGTCAATGTATTGGAGCTGATAGGTCAATATTTAATTGAATGCCAGAACGAGACGAATGTATGTATTTCTTTCCAGGGTCGTCAAAGAGATTTCTAGACTGGGATTTGCTCAATTTTGCTCCAAAAGAATTTTCAAAAATTTCCATTTTGTGGAATCAAACTTCTGTTGTGGCAGTTCTACGCACTAACTTTCAATACTCTCTCACAGTTCACAGACCAAATCAGAAAAAACATTTTTTAATATTTTTTTGATATTCTATGGTATGTATGATATTTTATATTTGTTATACAAAACACTCTTTATTTATTATTTTGCAATCAAATATTTTCGGCACAAAGAACAAAAGTTCTCAAATTGAAAACAGAAACTCGTATATCCACTTGTTTCGAAGGTAGGTACTCATGTTATTGCAACATATACGACACAAGTACTCATTATTTTCGCATACTTCGTTAATTTTTTTGTTTTTTTTTTCCAGTAACAAACAAATTGTTTTGTTTACGATATTACTTTTGCTTTGATGGTTTTTGAAACACTTAGATCCAAAAAAAAAAAAAAAAAAACGAAACCAAACCAAAAGAATTTCAATATCAAATGTCATCATCTACACTCGAATGTAATAGCTACACATGTTATGTATATCCAAGTATTGTTTTTGAGATTGCTTGATATCAAAGGAACAGAATTATATGTTCGGAATCATTTTTACTATGTGTAGGTACTCGAATACGACCTCCTTCGGGACAACCTACTTAAAGTTATAAGTTAAGCCTTCAAACCCAGCTCCACACGACAAGGCACAAAAAAACATTTTTGTTGCGCATTCTTGAAGGATGTAGTATCAGTTCAATACAGTACGGCACGAGTACCTTGTCTAGAGTACACCCATACCAAATACCCACAACAAGGACAACATTCGTAATTCACATATATTCGAATTGTGTGCGTGGGTGGATGATATGTGATTTACTCTACTTACAGGATGAAAAAAAAAGGAAGAAAATGACTGAGTGTAGTTAACTGCAATCTCAAGTCGAAAGGATTGAATTACCACTTAGGGCTAAAGTAACCTGATTGAGTGTATTCGATTTTACACTAAATTGAATTGCGTCAACGACTACTGTACTCTCGTAAGGACGAACATATTTACAAACACAAACACAAACAGAAAAAAGGAACCTCCGCTTTGAGGACTCATTTATAGTTTCGCTTTCGACGACAATCTATGTGTGTGCACTGTACAGATGTTTTCAATGGAATATGTACAGTATAAGAAAATGAAATGAATTATTTGGGAGTTTTCTGTTTTTTTTTTCTTTTTTCATTTTCATTTTGATTTTTTTCCATTGACTTGGTTTTGCTGTGTCGTTGGCTGCCCGCACGTTCCACTTCTGGTTTAAATGGATTTGAAGAATGTTTTGCAAGAAGAATTTTCCGATTTTCCCAAATGTCCGGAATTCGTTGCCATGTCGATGTCGATGTCATCGTCGTCGTCGTCGTAATTCGGTCGTTCGTTGGTCGGTCGTCTCTGGCCGGTCACTTTGGTCCTTGCTCAATTCGGTTGGATTCGGTTCAGGTCGGTGGTGCCAGTGCCATTATACACATTATAGCCAAGGAAACTCAATCGCGTTATTTACACTTGATTGATGAATGTGAGTGTAATTTAAGCTCTGGTTTTGTCCAAACATATCTACGGTTTGCCAGCATTCCTTGGGGGTTGTTATTCTTTTACTTTTTGTCCACTGATGTCCATGGGAACAGCTTTGTATTGGTGGGGTCCTTTCCTATACCTCACCACTCCGAATTTTCTGCATTATAACCATCCTCCGCATCCCCCTCCAATATTGTAATATTGTTGTTTTACTTGCGAAATTCCATTAGGGCATCCTCGAGAGAAGTATGAGAAAAGCATGCAAAGGACATCTGCTATGTGACCATCCTGTATTACGTCCTACGAGGAGGTACCTAACCTACATAGGAAATATGCACTTTGTTGTGGGAATTTTCCATTTTCGGTAACTTTTAATTGAATAGAATGGAATTTATGTCATTATATTTCAACTTATATAACGACCAACAACAAAAAATCCTAAGACTCCTACTCACACTTTCAAAACACACACAACAAACCATCAACCGGCAAAGCACAGCAGGCGAGAGAGGTTAAATAACACGGCATCCGGCGGCGGCAGCCATTGTTGAGAGTGAAAGCATAGGAACATCCGGTAGTTGTCAACTTTCATATCGAAAACAAAATGTTTGTATTTTATTGTAAAATTTCAAGCTCTATAAGGACTTAAATTATATAAAAAATGTTGTTGAGTTGAGTATTTAAAGCTAAAGGGGATTTACAAATCTGGATTTTGTCATTCCCGCACATAAATAAAATCCTTGAATGGTAATTTCACAAAAAGTTGCAAGAAAAAAGTTTATTTTGGGATATTAGAATTTGTGTTTTTGATGATGCAAATGAATAAATTAACATTGAAGTTTATGGTTGGGAAATGAAAGTTGTTTGAGAGCAAGGGGTTTGAAAACAGTTAGAAAATATTGATTTTAAATTTAATTTGATTTGATCTGTCACTTTCTTTGCAACTAAGTTGACAACAACTTAATGGTACTCAAGAAACTTATAACAAATTTTTAAAATACTTATGTCGTTTTGATTGTTGTTGTTGTATTTTTCAGGAGGTTGAACTTTATTCAATCTTCGATTGTCTTCTTTTAAGGTTTGTTACTCTCTTTACAGCTAAGTTGCCGAAAATTCTCAGAGTTTTAACGGACAGCGAGCAACTTAAGTTGTAAGAAACTTATAAAAAAATGTTTAAAATGCATGGTTTTGAAGTTCTTTTGTGTATTTAAGGTATTTTTAAGCTTGTCTTCTTTTAAAGTTTGTCACTCCCTTTACAGCTAAGTTGCCGAGAACTTAAAGGTTCTCAATGTTTTCAGCAACAGTGAGTTTCTAGAAACTTATAGCAAATTTTCAAGATTCTTAGTTTTTGCTGTATTTTTTTAGGTTGAACTTCATTTAATCTTCGGTTGTCCTCTTTAAAGTTTATCATTCTCTTAACAGCTAAGTTGCCGACAACTTTAAGATTCTCAGAGTTTTTAGTGACAGCGAAACTTAAGTTGTTAGAAACTTCGAGCAAATTTTCGAAATGCTAAGCTTTCGTTAAGGTTAAATTTGATTCAATATTGGCTTGTCTTCTTTTAACTGAATAAATGTTAAAAGAATTGAAACTAGTTAAATTTTTCTTATGTTCTCTTATTTGTAAAAAATGTAAGTTATTACTAAAGACGTATACAAAAATAAAATAAAATTAAAAAAATACTAACACTGTTTTCTATTTTAAATATTGTATTTTGTAAAATAAAAACTTTAAGGAAACGTCAAAGTTTCAATGTCTCCTATGGTTTGTGTTATCAGTGTAGGTTGCATCCCAGCTTGAATACGAAATGAATGCATTCAGCACTTTTAAATTCTAAATGACTTCTCGATAATTTGTAATTTTTGGTTTTCTAGTTCCGTGTGTGTGTAATATCAATTATTAAACACTTACATGTGTACTTTCCTTTAAGTACCAACTTCAAACGCAAAAAGCAACAGATTATTTATTAAATAATTAATTTTAATTACTGGTGTTGATACATATGTATACACAAACATATAAGTTAGGCACCATTAAAAACAGTCCTACATGACTTTAATCTTCGTTCACTTAAAGGAAGCATTCAATTAAATCCATATCCATTCAAACATACTTAAATACATACATACATATCTATAAACTTGAACAATTTAATTGCCTTTTTGTCTACTTATGTGCACACTTAAGTAGGTCTTAACTTATTAAAAAAAAAAATAACGTAATTAACTCGCCAATTAAACGAGAAATCCTGGCAAATGTCTGCCTGCTGCTTTCTTCTTTAATATAATAACCAAAAAAAAAAGAAGCCAGGTATTTATAATAATCAGATTGAAACTTATTTTGTTTCAAGCCAAAAATACTAAACGGAATATGACCACAATCTGACGAGGATACTGCGAGGGTGGAACTGTGGCATAATATTGTGCTTAAAACTGAATTTTCATCCAAGGATTTAAAAACAAGAATCCATTTTATTAAAATATTCTAAAAATAAGTACAAGTTGATTTGGGTCCCACAAAATATACCCAAACGACCCACTGTTGGCTGTGGCATCCGCTTTAGTGTTTTGTTGGCAACCGCCATTTAACGGTATACTACTATAACCTTCGTCAAATTTTCATTAAAGACAGGAAAAACACACGTCAAACAAATGAATGAACGAACGGAAGAATCAAAGGAAAACCCACTCTCCCACACACAGTACACACACAAAGACAACAACTACAACTGAACAAACACCGTTCTAATTATTTCATTAATTAAATTGTTATCCGCAAAAAAGCCAAGAAAATTAATGAAAACTTTTCACAACATCAGCCAAGCTCGTCGTCATCGTTGTCGTGTTGGACCTCGGTATAGGACGACGACGACGAGTGTCGGTTGGTCGATGGAAGGAAGGTACATTTCCACTCCCATCCTGAATGGCTATATGCGGACGTCCTTATACATACATATATATATATATATTTCCCACTTTATACTCAGTTCGATCTTTAGAAAATAGAGTAAAGCAGAGAGGAGACAAAAAGCCGAATTATAAAACATGTCCAGAGCCATTTTGTGGGCAGATGTTGTCTCCTTTTTCCATACCCTTGTTCGAAGAAACGAAACAGAAAACTTAACCTCAAAGTGTTATTCCGAGACTCTTCAGTTTGTAGTTGAACGAACTTGTTACCAAATGAAAATAGTGTTGGTTATGTCCCAGCAAATAAATTGGATAGGAAAAGCTCCCACCATCATCGCATCGTCCTCCTCTTTCTGGTCATAGACCAAAGAAGGTACATATATTGGTAGGTTGGAACATCCGGGGTGTGTAAAAGTGTGGAGTTATATGAGACACAATACACAAGCCCAAGATTCAAACAAAAGTGGTGTTGAAATAAATTGAAATAAGGATTCAAACGGACACAAGGCCCGAACCGGACTGGATCGACTACTGACCGACTTACCATTACGAGCCGGACGGTAAAGTGCGGAAGTACAAAGATTCTGTATGTGTTTAAACAATTTTGTTTGAATCGTTTCGTGGTTGGCACTGCTGGAGGATATCCCTGCACACAATTGAATACATACATACATATAGAAAGCTATATAAGTTACCACTACGAGTATACGACTTGGGCATACATAAACATTAATGTAAGTCTTATTGACTCAACCAACTGTTAGACCGTTCTTCTCATTCTCGTTTTAGCTCTCATCCTTGACCACTTTACAACCATCCTGGACTGGATTCCTTTTTACCCGGGACTGGAGTCGTCTTCTGATGCTGATGCTGGCCAAAAAACCAGCAACAGAGAACTGAAACATCAATTTGAAACAGAAACACATTCGAAACATTTCAAAAAACAATTTATTTTGGAAGGCAACCCTTCTTGGGAATGAAAAGTGACGGAAGGGTATTCTTTTTTTCCACATAACCCCCCACCCATTACACTGGTACCCACCACACTATTATATTGCCACTCTGCCATTTGCCATATATGAAATGGGATATAAATTGTTTGTTTATTTCGATTGATTGTCGGAATATTGCCCTCGGACGGACCCTAAAATGTGGTGTGTTCGTTTTACGCAGAAAAGACCATTGCTCCTACTCCACCTCCCCCAAACTCCTCTCATAAAGTAGCCCAAATCATTTGTCAATTTATCTCAGTGCGAGCTCTTTCGCTACATATTTTTAAGCCAATTGCCGACAAAAAAAGAGAGACTTTCAAACAACCAGCCTTGACTCCAAGGCCGGGACCAAGGGGGAATCTGAGATGGTTTTCAACCCCCTTTTACCTTTTTGAAATTAATGAATTTACCTAAAAATTTCGCAATGAAGAATATTAAAAAGTAAAATAACCTAAAATTACTGTTTTCGATTTAGGGGGCGTGGTGCCCACCTATTTTTACATAATTGGAAACAAATGACAAGATTAAATCCTTGAGTCATAGTGCACAAAAAAAAAAAAAAAATTGCTAAACATGAGATTTGACACATAGGGGGCGTGGCATTGAAACAATCTCCTAACAATTGTTAACATTTTTATAGAACACTTCATATTCTTGTATAAAATTTGACAGAACGAAAAGAGTGTATACCAAGAAAAATATTAGAAACTTAAGATTTTTTATTGGGGAGGTGTAGCGACTACTTCCATTTAAAACTTTGTAAAAAGGCGTTTTATTTGATATCACACTTGTATGTTCAGTAATAAAAGTATACAATTATAGTGGTATTTTTTTTTTCAAAAATCACATTCCCCCTTCGAAACCAAAAATATATTTATTGGACTACGGCCTTGCTCGCCTTTTCATGACTCGAAAGTCGAAATGAAATGAAGGATGAGGAATTAACGTCGTTTTGCTTTGGTGATGCTGTTGCCATTGCCATATTGAAAGGGTGAAGGTCAACTACGTGTCAAATTTGATACAATCAAGACGAAATTTTATAAGGATGAAAGGATGTATGATGTATGAGTTGAAGTGTGTTGTGTTTTATTCTCCAATAGAAAAAGGTAGCTAGTTCCGTCTCTCGGTCGTTTGTCTATTTTAACTCAAACCAAGTACCGAGGGACACAATAGATTTTGTGAACATCAAGGCTTCAGGAGTTAGGGCATTTTGTATATGTATGTATGTACTAGGTTAGGTTAGGCACTTGTACATGTATCCAATTGTAAGGATTCCAAGGATTCTATAAAAGGGATGCATGTGAATTTAATGTCAATTTGAAGTTCTCATCCTTCATTCTCAATCGCCTTGCTTTGCCTTGACTTGACTTGACTTCCAAATTTGATACACATGTGTGCTGTGCTGCCAGTGCCAGTGTTCCATTGCCAGTGCTTTACCAATTCATTGCCACAACGATATTATGTTGATTTTGAGTTCTCTGTGTCTCATTCTCATAAAGGATTGATTTCTGCCACAAAACCCAAAAGCAAAATGAAAACCAAAGAGATTTTGTATACGAGTCGAATCGTTTTGCCATTTATAGCTTCGGAATTGAATTGTCATGCACATACACACACACATAGATGTGTATTCGTATGTAAATTAGTGATGGAAATTTATATCACATTGAAAATTCTAATGTTTTGATTGGAATCCACATCGATCAATGAGGAGAAAATTATTCTATTGAAAGATGTTGAATGTGGCGCTTAAATTGTTTTCTCACTTACACAAGTACACGAACAAGGACATAATAAAAGACTTTTTTATAAGGATGTGAACAGTACACATGCATGTACATATGTGAATAGACCGAAAATTTACATACATATGCATACATACATAGAGTAAGAAATAAAATCCTTTTTATGTTAAATTAAGAAGATAATATCCTTTGGGGATCAAGGAGTTTAAGAGGGTAAGAAATGAAGAGATCTTATGCAACATTAAGTTGTTTTTTTTCTTTGTTGCATATTTAAGAGGATTTTATTTAAGACGGGATTTGACGTTTAGTATACAAAATTGATATTTTTTGAATTATTATCCTTAAAAAGGAGCAAACAACAATTTCTAAGAAGTGTAACAAGTAGATAGGTATTTGATTTCTACAAAAAACAGTTCTTTTTTTGATACATTAATGACTTATATAGAGGATAAGGGCCATGACAACCATGTCGAGAGAGAGAGAGAGAGAGGAAAAGGTCAAAAATTCCGATTGCTGCTGGAATTTCCAAAGACCCGAAGACATAAAGGTCAAAAACACCCACGTGGCAATTTTTTCCAAGAATAGTAATGTCTTTTTTAACTTTAGGAACAATATTTGATTTTTAAAATTCAGAATTTAAGTTTTTAAAGCAGTTACATGTCGATTTACGTGTCTTAAGCTACTTTTTAAAAACTAAATTATTGATTCAAAATTTATGGTTATTTTTGAAAATATAACTACTATGATAGTGACAACTTATAAAATTTTAAAAAGTAAAAAAATTGGGCGTGAAATTAAAGAAAATGGCGAATGAACACTTCCTCTTGACAATAGCTCCATCTAAGAATTCGTGGGTGAAACTGGTCTTTTAGGGTGTGCACACATCTTTCTTAACAACGTCGTGGTCAAAGTTATAAAATTTTCTGAACTGGATTCGAATGAAAGACATCAGAAACCTTAGAGAAATTATTTTATTTCATAATTACAGAAAACCGATTTCGAAAACACTACTAGAAATTCAATCAATCGGGGATCCTTAGGGCAATCACTGAAGGCCTAGTCTTTTTATTTTCTTATTAAAAGATTGTTCATTTTTATAATGGAGTGACATTTATGTGTGTATTTTTTTTTAATAAACAGTATCTTCAAACGTTAATGTTATTGGTAATATTATAAATCTACAAATTTGAAAATAAAACATAAATCAACAATTTTAATTAATTTGACATCTTAAAGGGCCAGTTATAGCTATCATTGGTTTTCATCATTGAAACCAAACATTGGAATTTTGTTGACAAGTTGGAAAATATACATATGTCATTAAAAATATCTATGATTGAAATAAAAAACTTTGTTTTTTATACCACCTCTCCTGCTTGGAAAAAAGAACAAATTAAGATTCTAACGACGTTTAAATAATAGATTTATATAATTTTCTTTAAAAGTAAAACTGTACAATTTAAAAGAAAACAAAAAATACACAAACATTTTCCAAGATTCCAAGCATTTGAGGTTAGAGTTGATCATTGAAAGAAAAACTGACAGGAGGGAATACAACGAGAATGGAATGCTATCATTGGAACGATTTTGTTCCAAATCATAAAATCAAGCATCAGCATCATCATTGAAAAAGTAAAATTGAAATTACAGAAAAATTCTGGGTTAAAATAAGTACCTATTTTTTTTTTGTTGGAAAATTCTCCAACTTGTTACCTTCATTTTAATACTAAATATTACAAAGTTGACTTTCTCTATCGCTTTTATATAACGAATGATGAAAACCAATGATAGCTATAACTGGCCCCTAAGGGTCTACTGACATTTGCCTCTAAGATTACAACTTTGCCGTAATGTCATTAATTTGGTCCATTCTTTTCGTCTTATAAAAAAATTGGTTTGATTCTTACATACAAAAAATTTAATCCAATAAGAACTTAAAATAAATTTGTATTAAAAAAAAGCCTTTAAAACGAATTAATTATTTACTTACAAACTTTTACTTTGTATACTTTGTGTCTATTTAATTTTTAATAATTTGAAGAAAAAAAAAGACTATATTTCATTGCAGAACAAAACTAAATTGTCAAGGATTTTAGTAGCTTCATAATTTGGAATAATGCCAATTTATGTTACAATTCATTACTGTCCTCATTTTTAATGTGTAAGTTAGGTAAATACATTTACATGTACATTTTTCAACTCAGTGTGGTATATACATACATACAAATATAAGTTGATGTGTAAAATTTTTGGCAGCAAACTTCTCATAATAACCTACAAATTTCAGTGTCATATTTTTTGAATATTAACAAAATTCACATAAAACTCATTATTTAGTCATTTAAACTCATTTTATTTAGATCAAAAGAACATTATTATGTACATTATTAGCTTTAATCTTTAACATAATCGTTTATATCCAATAATTTTAACGATAAAAATAATATTCAAATAATGCACATTGACTGATTTGAGAGGGAATTTAAAACCATAGAAATAAAGAACTTCAACATCCAGAAGCCTTAATTTAAATTACCAGATTTTTATTTGCAGTATTAATGTCATTAGTTTCAAAACAAAAAAAAAACTCATGTAGGTATACTACAATATATTTTGTATGTATGTAGATTATACCAAATACATAACATTATACAAATTAAATATTCCCAGTCTACTTCATTTACAAATTAACTACACAACCAAACTAACATAACCTCTAATTAAATTATTTATGAAATGTTTTTGGGGTTTTATTAACACATCGTGATTTTAGTGGCTAAAATAACATTAAAACGGATTTTTTTCCAACTCAGATTTATGTACAATATTTTTTTTTTTAATAAATAAAACAAATAATTTCTGTATGTAATCATGGTGATGGTAATGCCAAGCCATTTTTCCTTTTCACTAAACTCCGGCAAAACTTTGCAGACAAACATTACCTATACTTACAAACATATACACAATAACACATCAAAACCTACATACATTTGAGTATAGGCATATATCAACGAAATGGCAAACACTTAATGTAATTGGCAATAAATAATAATCAAGGATCTACTTTTGGATTTTTAATATTTTAATTGGATTCATTTTTATTTATTTTTTTCTGTTTTTTTTTTTTTTTAATTTTCAAAATGATTGAATGATATTTTAATGCATACATGTGGCAGTAAATAATATTGAATTAGTGAAATTTGTAGAAAAACGTTTCGTATGTACATATGTATGTATATTTAAAAATGTATGAAGTAGATGTACTTGAATAATATGAAAGGGCTAGAAATTTAAATGAAAATAAATGAACATTTATGTAAATATTATAGAGAAATAATTACAAATAAAGTGAATTTTAATTCAAACTATTAATAATGTAAACATTTATGGGTTCTATTGACAAGTTGATTTAATTAAAAAAAAATATAAATCAATATTTGAGTAAGATATTATTTTACTATTGAAGTTTAAAGAAATTCGTGATGTAAATAAATTTGCGAAAAAACCAAAATTTATCATTGACTTTTTGGGAATGAATATTTATAAAGTATTTTAAATACATAGGTCGGATCGATTTGTAGAAGTGAATTACAAGAATACACTTTATATTGTACATTTCACACACCACAGTTTGTACTTCGCACTTCGAACATCGAACTTCGCATTTCGCACTTCACACTTAAAAACTTATAGTTCAAACTTCACACTTAATACTTTTCACATCGCACTACGCACCTATTATTTCTAACTCCATACTTCATATTTCCGTCTTAGAACATCGAACTTAACACTTCGCCATAACACACTTCCATAATTTTCACTTCGGATCTGCTCTTGTAACTTCGCAATTCACACGTCAAACTTCGTGTTTAACAATTCGTATTTTAACTTCACAACATCACAATGCAAAAATAAGGCTTTAAATTTTACATTTTGTACTTGATAATTCAGAATTTGCATTTCACACTTTGCACTTGATAAATTGCATTTATCACTGCGGTTTTGCGCTTACAATTTCGTACATATCACTTTTGACTTCAGACTTCCTACTTTACATTTTGGACTTCTTACTTTCAGCCTCTACTTCAAACGTCGCGCTTTGAACATTACATCTCGCACTTCATTCTCACATAACGCCTCTTAAAATTGGCATACCACATTTCGTACTTGGTTTTTCATAAAATTCGCATTTCACAAATCGCATTTCGAACTTCGCACCTTGGCTCCTCATACTTCACACTTTCCAATTCTCCAATTTCACACTTTATACTTGTCACTTTGAACTTCGCTTTCATACTTTGCACCTAATATTTCGCACTTTAAACTTCACACTTAGTTCTTCGAATTCGAACATTTTATTTTCCATTTCGAATCCCACATTTTGCATTTCACACTTCGACTTCATGAAAATTCTTTAAGGTATCACATGTTTGATCACAGAAATGGTGATTGATTTCACCAAACTTAAAAAAAAATCTCGCACAACTTAAATAAGCTCCGTTTTGAGGATGTACCAATGAAAAATAAATTAACAAGTCACTCAGACATTCATCTGTCATCCCCAGCTCTTGGAGTAAGATTTTTTTTATAATAAATCATTTTTATTTTTGCGAACAAGGAAGATATTACGAGTATATTGCAAAATTCTCTATAATGACAACCATTCTACATGACAAACTTTAACGTCGTCGTCGGTCGTGTTGGACGTTTAGTTAAAACAGCCCTCAAGGCTACCATTTTGTTTGTGTATTTTTTTTGTATGTCGTTGTCTTCCTTTAAAATTAAAATACCTTCTGATTTTGACAAGATAAGAAGATGGCGCTTGTGTTGCGAGGTAAACGATAAACGAACGAAAAATCATCTTATTATTCCAAGTCACTTGATGGAAAATTCTTTTACTTAAAATTATTTACTAGCGACAAAGTTAGACTAAAAGATAAAAATTAATTTAATTCAAATTTGTATACAACTACGGTTTAACGCGATATGGTTGAGGTGCGTAGAGATGGAGGATAAATTAATAAACAAATACCCATATTAAATTTTAAACTAAAATGTGCTAAGGGAAATTTAAAGATTTTTGAATTTCAAGGTTAAGTTTCTGTTTTTGAATAATCAACATTTCAATGAAAGAATAAATTAGAAAGTTATAAACTTCCAAAAGACATACATAATTCATATAACTAAAAGTGTGATCAGAAGTGGGATTGGTGGTGAATTGAAAAAAAAAAACTCAAATATTTGTTTGTTTGTTGAATATTGATACAAAACTTTTCACCATAAGGGTGAGTTTGCATCGCTTTTATCTTTTTTTTTTGTTGAGTCAACAAGAAATCATCAAACTTGTTCTCCAAAGAAATGACAAAAATCAACAAACAAAATATTCATGTCCTTGAATCGAACTCTCCGACTGTCACTGCCACTAAATTACGACTTTGAAAGCGTTCATATCCTAAGTCAATAAACTATGCATATGAACTGAACAGAACATTGACATAAACTTTCGAAGCAATTCAATTTAACAATACATAAGACTGCAGTTTCTATTTCTCAAACTTAAATATCCTTACAAAATATACAAAATGCATATCCTTCTTGACTCCGTATCCTAAATTGTCCCGAATTCAATTAACAAAATTCTCAGGAAGTTACAACAACAATACGAGAGTGCATTAGCAAACATTACAACCGATACACAATGATGACAGAAGTCCTTGCAAGAACAATATTCTCATAGTCAGGGGCGGACTAGGTTACTGGATGGCCCGAACTTAACTTAGTGGGCCTCCAGGCTAAATAAGAGGCTTGTCTATTTTTTTTAAATAGTACCTCATTAGTTTAGGCCCCTTGGTAATTTCAGAAAAATAAAGCAGAGCGTCAACTCTTTAATTTTTTTAAGTTTTTAGGAAACGCCCAAAAAGGGTCAAGTTATAGGGAGACAGAAAAGGAAAAAAAGCGACATTTACCGAAATATTGAAAAGTCGATATTTTTAAAGCTGTCATGACTTTTTTGGCATGCTAAAATAAAAACTAAAAAAAAATTTAATATTGTCCCGCTTTCTTGGGTTGTCCTGGCCATATTGGAATAAAATCAAGAGGTAGACTTTTAAGCTGAAATAGGCCCTAAGATTGTGTGGCAAAACCAATTCAAGGGGGCCCCTTTATAATTTCCTAAATAACGGCTATAGTAACCAATTTTTAACTTTTAATCAATTTGACAAATGTTTATTGTGTTTTCCATTTTCTAATTTTATCAGGGGCCCTTTGAACTGGAAGTCCGTCCCTGGTTCTTTTCAAAATGCTATAACTCGCTGCCTGATGCATTATTTGTCTCAATTTGTCCTCCGAACAAGAGAGATAACCTAACCACTCGTCGTCGACGGTCGTCGGTCGTCAGTCATCAGTCCTTGCATATTAATTATTCAGAAATTGGGCAAACTTGAGTCCTGAAACTTTCCCACATGTGACTTAAGACAATATTATAGATAAGGAAACACAAACACATACACAAACTGATATATCAACCACACTTAGTATTCGTGGTAGTAGTATGTAGTAGTAAAAATGACTTGAATCCTTTGGAAGCAAATATTGGCGGTGTAATGAGCTTGTAATTCCTGGCCTCCGGACAATTGAAGTTGAAGGCGATGATGTGAGTGGTGAAAGCAGGGAAGGGAAGAGAAGAGAAAACGGAGGTTTGGTATCCCATTTTCTGACAAGAGATGTTAACATGACCTTTCTGATGACGATGACGATGATGATGCTTGAGGTTGAGGCAAAAAGGGACGACAACGACGGACGTGGGGTGCCTCTTATTTCGTGCTACAAATGATTTACGATCAAACTTAAATTGCAATATTAAAGTTAGATGGGTGTTTTTGGATGTGGGTTGGGTGTGGAGTAACTTTAACTGGGGTAAAAACTCCCTTAAATTGGTATACCTAGTTTTTATGCGTATACACAAGTTGAGTATCTTTATGAAGTATCCCAAAATAGAAAATGTCCTTTCATTGCATTTTCTTCTTCCTTTTCTCTCTATTTTGTTGTTGTTGTTGTTGGTTTTTGGACTGTCTGTCTTTATGAATGAACCTAGAAAATTTACCTTTTGTTAAAGTTTCTGCGTTTAACAAGCAATAAATAGGTAGACATGGGATACATGGGAGACACCACACATGGCATGACATGGGTCCTTTTTAGTTTTTGTTGTCCCTTTGGCAAAATTTAGGGAAGACCAGTCCTCTCTCTCTCTCTTATGGCTGGGCACATTTTTTTAATATCTTTTGTTAAAAGATAAATGCTGCTCCATGATGGCCTGATGGAACGAGTCCACACTATATTTGGTGTCGCCTCTTGACACCATATACCTTCCTCACACCTCATCTCACTTGTGGTATGCTGTGGTATGCAAGGTTTTCAAGTAACTCTTAATGATGGTAAATTTTCCTTTTGGCTTTTGCTTCGGCAGGATGTTAAGTTTCAGCCATTTTTTCTCCCTTATAGTATGTGTTGATCACATCGACATCACACACAAAGTACAGACAGAGGGCGGGCGTAGGCGTATAGGGGAGGTGCTGAGGGAGTGTATATCCTCTCTATTCAATGAAAACGCTTTTGTGTAACCCTAGGCCCTTTGAGGTCGTAATCGAAAGCCAATTAATCCTTTTCGGGTTCAGGAAGATAAGACCGACCAAACAGGAGAGAGAGAGGGGTTAAACTTGTGTGAAATATTGTCGGAATGGCAAAATGTGTCGAAAGGACGACTACCTCAAGTTTGAAGTATGGCAAGACCATATAATATGCCTTTTGAAGGGTTTTCTCGATGCGCTTCAAAAACCTTATAAAGGAAATTTTTTATGTGTTCGTTTGTTTCTATATAAAAGAGAAGAGTAAAGGTGTTTTACAGATTTTTTGTTGTTGTTGATATTTTAAGGAAAAAAGTAATTGAATCCTTTTATGCGTTTGTGTGTGTGTTTTCTATTGAATTGAGGGTTTTCTAAAATCGTATCACACATATTTCAAATTGTTTACTCGTCATCACGTGGAAATGTGTGACGTTTTGTGGGATTTTTTTTTATTTTCTGTTTGATAGTTCGACAATATTTTATTGGGTTGGTGTGTCAAGTTGGAGAAATGTGAAAGGAAGTCTTCGGTGCAAAGAAGTGTGACTTTTGGCAAATGGTTTGAATGTGTTCCTGTATGTACTCGTAGGTAGATCAATTGAAGTGTAATGGTGTCATTTGCGATAATAATTATTGCGGCTTGAGAAAAGGGAAAAGAATGAGATAGACTGTAAGAAATTTATGTTTGTAATTTATGTTTGAATCAATCTGTTGTCAGGTCTGACTCAGGGGTGCCATTTCGGTCCACTTTTATATATTCTTGGGTTTCAATTAGAAAAAATACTATCTAAACAGCGCCATCTACAGAATTATCAACACTGTACAAGATGGTCCAGATTTAGTGAACACGGTTTTTTCATAAAAGTTGACAGCCAATAATATTTTGTCTGTCAAACTAAAGCATTCAAAGTTCTAAGTTGCATGCAACGGAATTTTTTGTTTGTACATAAAGACAACTATTTGTGTGTTTTTCAAAGGTTATCAGGTTGGCCTATCTCGTTTTGACGTTTCATAATTTAATTTTGGGTCTAATTTTATGGCTTGACAAGTAGCTTTATAGAATAAGAACTGTCAATATTTTGTTTTAATGAGATGAGAGCGAAATAAAATATTGAGACATCTTGATACAGAGAAGTGATATTTGTATTCAACCAAAATTAGGTTAATGTTTTTTTTTTAGATGACTCATTTTGACATCTTATCATCTTATCTCACTGTCACTTGATTGAAAAGAGATAGGTACACAGTTAAGTCAAGTTAATTGCGTCAAGCAATTATTATTATTTTTTTTAATTAGTGCAAGAAAGTAAAAACTTTGAAATGGTAATCATTAGTGACAAGTGTAAAAGTGACACTTGACGGTTATCGAGAATTTATCTGTCATTTTTTAGGTGAGAATCTCATAGATTATTATTAGTACATAATTTTTTTTGTCTCAAGAAAAAATGGAGAACAATAAAATTCTAAACAAAAGAAGAAAGCTTTTATTTATTTTGAACTTCAAACTATGTAGTTAAAATTTCAGAAATATGACCAAAATTGAGAAGGGTAAAGTAAGGAAGAGGAACGGCCGAGAAATGAATTGATTTATTTTTTTTAGAAAATATTTGATTTTCTCTAATTCAGGTTTTATTTTGCTTTTTATTTTTCTTTCCATTCGTAGATGAATCTACAGAGTAGGGACACCACACCTTAGTGACTAAAGTTATCAGGTGATACAACTCAAAGCAGTATTAGAGGATAGAGCGACAAAAGAAAACAGTTTTCGGATGAGCCCACATTTTTTCTAATTATGGACACTCAGTGAAGTTTGGTTTCGTTAATTGGGGGAAACAATACTTTTAAGTGACCAATTGATACCCTTGTACCTAAATGGTAGTTTGAAAAGTACGTTAAAATTTCGAATACAATCCTAAAATAGTATACTTTTTTTTAAGGGTTAAGGCCTTCATCATCAGCTTAGGAATACAAATAATAAAGACCTTCTTGTTTACACATTCCTAAACATAAAATTAAAAATCCCCCCGTCCCCTTATTTTTGATACAAATCTCTTAAAATTCCAACACTTTTACGGCAATTTCATTTCAATTCCCTTCCCATAATTCATTGTATTTGAAAATTCATAGATTTTTATGACCAAACACCAAATCGCTACCGATTAAACAATAAAGATATAATATTTTTTGTTGTTGTTTGCTATTCATGATTTTCACGCCCCCATAAACGGATATAGCCTTTACCCCTATATTAAAAATTACCCTCTATGTAATAATTTTTGAATAAATAACTTTCCATCCAACCCATTAAATGAAACATCTTAGTTTAAAACTCGTATTCATATTCGTGTATAAAACTTTCATATTACGAGTATATCGCCCCCCCCCCCCCCTCTTAAAGGTCGTGCATATTTAACCCTTCTATATCTATGTATGTATATGCCCACGCATTTGTTGTTGGAATTTGGAGGTGGAGGGTGGTGGGGCACTATTGTTGTTGCTTAAAAATTGTTGGCAATGTAAACATCAATCTTGGCAGCAGTGTTTCGTTTGGCCATAAATTCGCCGGCTTAAATAGTCTCAATAAAACCAAATGACGCGTTGCTGCGTAAAATAGGATATTCCAACCGACAGTTTTGAGATGCGAGATAACCCCTATAGCAGTTTTTGGGGCGGCGGCGGCGGCGGTGTTCCAAAAGCGCCTCGCGTAGGCCTCCGGAGGCTATACCCTATCCATCCCTGTTATAGTTTTTTGGAAAGACTTGTGTACGAGTATTTTGCGGTTGCTGTTTCTTGCCTATGTCGGTTTTGATGGCCATGATGGCGATGGGTATTGGCTTGAATAATATCCTTTTCATTTTTGTTTGAATTTTTTTTTTTTATTTTTTATTTTTATTTTTATTTCAACGGTCGTCGTTCACGCGACTCACAACAGGCGACAATTTCTCTTTTACAAAACGAAATCATCATATTTGGATTGGCTGTGATAAGCGTTAGCGTTAGAGGCGGCGGCGGTGTTCATGCCTCTGTCATATTCCGTGGAATTTCGTGCTTAAATTTTATGACCGCAAAATCTAAATTGCCTTTGGATTTTCTTTTTGTTTCGTGTTTTTTTTTCGAAATGTCCTTTTTTTTGCGTTTTTGAGTCGAGTCGGGAATCTTTGTTTTGTTTAACGGAGGTACCTTCGTACACGTACATACATACATATAAAGTTTAGTATATTTGATGAAAACGTTATTTTATTTTTTTCATTTAGAGCCAATGACTTTATGTATAAACTCATACGAAAAAAAAAAATAAACATCACAAACGATGATGTCTTCATAAATCACAAAGAAAAAAAAGAAACGAAACGAAAAAGAAAAATGGAAATGAAAATGAAAACAAAACAAAAAGCTGTGTGGAAACAAATATTATTATTTTATGTTTCTTCGTTTTGGTGTTGCGCGTTTAAAAGATGAAGATATTTATTGTGTCACGAGAAATGAAGATGAAGGCATTTATATTTAAGTTTGTCTTCGTTTTTTTTTCGTTTTTCTTATTTTTTTTTTAAGTGGAAGTAATTTGCAAATTTAGGAGAGTCTCAAAAGTTTATTGTTGAAATTGGCCATAAATCATCGAAAGGACATTATTATTTTTATTTCAAGGACTTATAATCGGTTTGGTTATTCTTTTTTTCTGTGTTTTCTTTTGGCACAGAGGATATTGACTTTTAAAAAGGATATTTGCATGTACTTGACATTTTGAGTTACTACCGATATCGGAATGAAAAGAAAACTTTCGGTAGTTAAAAAAAAAGTAAGTATACGCCTAAGTGAACCATAAAAATAAGAAGCATGGTTTTAGAGTAAACATTGACTGGTTTTTGACAAATAAACATCTCCTTACATAAAATAATATAATGAAGTATATTATGGAAAGGAAGGGTTAACAAAGGTCAAAGATAAAAAGAGGTGGCCCTAAGTGACAACCTTGAGGAACTTCACACTTGGAATTAAATGAAATGTTTTAATGTTTTCTCTTGTGAAATTTTCAAGGATTGAATTCAAATCTTGCTTTAGTTTTTAAATATCCTTCAGTACTGTTCTTAAGCGGGTTAAAATAATTCACTCATTAATTTTGGTTTACGCAGCTGTAATTTAAGTCTTAATTTAACATCAGTAATGCCAAATGTTATGACATAATGATGCGATTAATGGTTATGGACATTATTGTTTAACCTGGTTAGTGTTAACCAGCATTATATTGAACTATGTTTATATGTCATGGTAAATTGACACATTTATTTTTTTTTTTTTTTTTATTTTCAATAAGCTTACAAAAGAATTGCAATTGGTAAGCTGTTTTTAAGCTGATTCAAAGCGGCTTAAATTTATTTTCTGTCACAGCTTAAACAACGTAACTTTTTAAGTATTTACCTATCTTTTCAATTACAATTGGCCTTACATCATATGAATGTATCATAATTTTTATTTTTTTTTTATTCAATACTGATACAATAAAGCATAAAGGTAAAAGTTGAAGTACAAAAATATAATCTATGAATGATGTATATGTATGCAAGTATGTAGGAGTATGTATAAGTTTATATAAATACGAATATTCAATGAGATGAAATTGTTAAAAAATTCTCTTTCTGTTGTGCACATTCATTTCAAAATATAAAAAATATAAAAAAAAACGAAATAAATTTCAAATGGGCATGTGTAATGATGTGACAGGGACGTAGATGAGATTTTTAGTAGGTGGACAGAAATACTCTTAAATTAAGGCATTATTCGAAAATCAAGGTAATTTTTAGGCAATGCCTTATTTTTACTTTAACAAACTTTATCCATTCTAAACTTTCTCTTAATTCAAAATCTTTAAACTCAAAGACTTAAAATTTGTAGCACTTGTCTAGGTAAAATATGCAAACATTTCAACTCACTAACTCAATATTTGCCTAACTGACTAATTGACTAATTGACTAATTGACTAATTGACTAACTGACTAACTGACTAACTGACTAACTGACTAACTGACTAACTGACTAACTGACTATCTGAATAACTGACTAACTGACTAACTGACTAACTGACTAACTGACTAACTGACTAACTGACTAACTGACTAACTGACTAACTGACTAACTGACTAACTGACTAACTGGATAACTGACTAACTGGATAACTGACTAACTGACTAACTGACTAACAGACTGAAAGAATTGACGTTAGTTCAATAAAACGAATTATAGATGGGGATAAAGATTCTCCATTTTCAAGGACAAGTTAGACAATGCTGTTTTCCATAACAGTCAGAAAGACAGCTGACAGTAGAAAAAGATTACTTTTTCCAGCAACTTAATTTTGGTGGAACAATTTTCAAACAATCTATCCAATTTCTCTTCCCTAAAACTCTACGGCCCTGGTCGTCGCTGCCGTTGATAGGCATGAATAAAAGTTCAATTCATCATCATCACGGTCAAAGTGAGTTCTAATTTTTTTTTCTGTTTTCTTTTTTTTTTTAATTTTCAAGTGCAATAAAAGTTGATTGAATACATTCCACGTTCGTGCTCGTTGTGCAATAATTTCCCGTTGAAAGCATCCTGCAAATGGTTTAATTGAATTACAAAATACCAACAAAGGACTTAGTGGCAATATCAAACAAAATAAAAATATCGAAAGTTTATCCTTTGCATTTGCAAACTCTCAACTCATACCCTTTTTAAGGGTCTGCATCACACACTTAGTCGTACACTTGCCTGTACGAGTCCTTGCACAAAGAAGTTTTGAAATCATTTCATTTACTCACCCTCACACTATTATAAGTTTTTTTTTTCTATTTTCCAAAATATCTTTAAAAGCAAGAGGGGGGGTTAAAAATGGAATGAATTTTCAGGTGCATATTAATATTTTTTTTTTAGGAAAAGGACTTAGCAATCGGTGCATAAACGTGTACTGTATGAAAGTCCTTAAAGTGAATGCTTTGGCAAAATCAAGGTAGCAGTAAGGACTAGGCCACTAGGCACGGGGGTTAATCTAAACGCAAACTTCAAGGATTCTAGACTATGGGCCTTTAGTCGACTTAAGCTAAGCAGTTTATGAGTTATGAGTTACCTTGGGGCGAATGATGAAAAGTGCTACAAGGGAATTAGCTTTGGTTGAGCACCAAAGTATAATGAAAAAAAAAAAGAAAACCATACTTCTGAGTCCTGTAAAGGATTTTACGATTCGTTCGTGATTATTTCAAAAGGCATTTTCACCACCCTCCTCGTCCTTTACTTATGGGAGGGGGAGGGGTAGGGAGGGTGTGAGGTGTGGTATGTAGTGTAATTCCAAGGATCATTTTGGGGCTGCTAAAATAATTGAGGGGCAAAAGACTTTCACATGAATTTTCGTTTTTACATGGAATTTTGTATTTTTTCTAAAAAACCAAACGAATTTTCAATTTTTTTTTTTAATGGCATTCAACTTCAAACCTTTTGGCTGAAACGACTCAACTTAACTTGACTTGGTTCTCTTTCCTGAATTATATTCTCTTTTTTCAATTTTATTGCAAATTGTTTTCGGGGTGGAAAATTTTTGATGTGAAATTAATTGATAATTTTTATTGAAGGTAAAATTCGCTTGATTTGTGTTTTATGAGGGTTGAACAGCGAAAACAACAACAAAAACGAGCAATTTTGTTGCTGTGTTTTTTTTTGTTATTTTTGGTCCTAAATGAGTTTGAACTTTTATTTTTTCAAAAAAAGAAAAAAATAATGTTTCTTTAACGTCATCGTCGCAAATTTGCAAGGATAAACTTTTTAATTCTGAAACCTAAACCGTCTGTTTTGTTTCGTTAAATGTTTGAGTTGGGATTTGAGTTATGTGAATTTTTTTTTTATTTCATAAAATTAAGAATAACGTCTTCATAAATATCAAAATAAGGTCAAGTACGAGATTAGATTTTTTTTATAGAATATCTGGAAAAACTCAGAGTGGAGTGAAAGGTCAAAGGAGGTTTGAATTAGAGTTTTGGTAAGTTAAAAAATTACCTTGAGTCCTTATTAGGTCGTGAAAAAAAGGAATATTGGATTAATTAAGTTAATTTTTGTTGTAAATTAAAGGTGTCGTTAGAGATGAAGGGCCTTTAATTAATTTCAGAGAAGACACCGACGGGTCTGGGTCTCTGATTCGTAGAGGTCTTGGCTCGTGTAACAAAGAGGAGACTATTTGAAACTATTTGAGAAAATGCAAGGGTTATATTTGAAACTTCTGTAGATTGAACTTCCTCTGGGAAGATCAAAATATTTGCTCTGAAGAATCATTTTTTTGTTTGCTGCTCCAGAGAAGCATTTCAAAGTGATATGACTAATGAAAATATCTTTAATAGATCAAAAATTTAACAAAAAATTTACCAAAAAGCACCAAAAGAATGTTAAAGAGTTCAAAATACATAATTTTCATAGTTCCGAAATAGATTCGTGTCATATCAATCAAAATGTTTCAACTTTTTAGTTTTGTCATTATGACATATGCTTTTGACATTTTGGTGACAAAAAAACGAAAATATAACAAAGCTACAAAATTGACAGTTAGCCCACCCACAGATTCTCTCCAAAAACGCATCGAAAAACCAACAAAAAATAAATACAAACATTTCAATACATATGTATGTGAATTCAACAGGGTGTAGCATATTGAGCTCAAATTTGGCAAAAATAAATATTTAATGAGATTTTTTTGGATTCAACAAAATTGGTTTCGAAAATGTTAAAAATTAGAACACAATTTAAAAAAATATATTTTGTCGAAATGGTTGTTGTTGTTGTTTCTTAGTGTTTGAAATAATTTCAAATTTTGTAATATTATACAAAATTTACTCCAAAAAATAAACATCTTGACTTTAATCTTCCTAGAGCTCAATACGCAACTTAACTTTGTTTCTGGCAATACTCTGTTTTGACAACTCAGAACAAACACTACTGCAAGAAATAAATTGACACAGCTACTTCAACAGCAACTTGGACAGCAAAGAAAACTTCAACATCAAATGTTATGTTTCATGTGTAACAGATTAAAACGTTAACAGCGCTTTTGACATAAGACCCGACTAATGTCTTTTAACTTAAAAATGCTATTTATAAAACTTATGCAACATTGCAAAGGGCTATAACAAGCTATTTAGAGTTTGAATAGAGCCTTTTTAAGAAAATAATAGTGACGAAATGTCATTCTAATTTTTTGTCCATAATTGAATTTAAAAATGAATAAAAAATTCTCTTCATATTCACTAATATTCCCCAACAGTAATTATTTCTTTAGTAATTAAATAAATACTCGTATTATTTCCTTTTAATAGCAAGAAGTGTATTTCGTTCTTAAAATCCTATAATGTCATCACCCTGTCATTTCAAGAAAATTTCCGATCACAAAATCAAACCCAAAATCAGTGCCAATACCACAAATACAATTCCAGTTTCTATCAACAAAAGAAATTGCATCATGCAACTTCACATACACATATGCACAATTCATAACTCTTTGGGATATTTTTGTGTCCAAAACCAAAGATCAACAGTTTGCTGGTTAGTCATACATATACCTATCTAGTTTCCTATTTCCTCTTTGTAAGTTCCAAGTTAAGTTCCAATTCTCTCTTCGGCTTCGGCGGTTGTCTCCGCGATCGGGTGGTTTAAATAATTTAGTTTCGCATAAAATAATCGATATTCGGTAATATATTTATGAAATAATCAGAATTAAATAAGTGAAGATTGTTTTTCCGAAAGAAAAGTGTTAATTTTTGGTTCCTAAGTATTCTTTTTCTCGAATTAAAATCTCATTCATATTTCGTTTCCCCATTCTTCCCATACGAGTGTACCGTTGGTTGTTGTGAATCGTTTCGTTTATTCGCCGCATCGCATTCGTCAGTGTTAGTGTTGGTGTTGGTAGTGTTTTTTTCTGTTCTTTGTGTTATTTGAAAAAAAGTCGTTAAATTCAAATTTGAAATTAGTGTTTCCGGTTGTGTTATATTTTTTTTAACTAAGTTCAATTAATTTGAAAAGCTTTAGCCAAGTAAAGTGTGTAGCTCTAGTTTTCAGTGTTTTCTATTAAAAAAAAACAGCTAAAAGTGTTCATTATTTTTTCAAGTGCTTTAATTCTAAAAAAAATTTCCAGGTTTGTCGTTGCCTCCGTAAAGAAAATGGGGTAAGTGATTTTTTTTAAAAGTAAAAATACGTAAAAACATATTCTGTAAGTAAAATCTTTTTGAAATTTAAATTTAAATAAAGGAAGACAACAAAATTAAAAGAATTGCTGCAGGTGGAAGCGGATAGAATTTGTATGTCTCTAAAATAATGAAACAAAATGAAATGAAACGCAAAATTTTACACCTAAAAATAGGCAACAGTTTTGTCTGCACTTTTTTATTAGATATTTAAAGTAGGCTACTTTGAGGAACTTAAAGCTAAATCACAATATGACGTCAGGTGTCCGTCGGGCTTTAACATTTCTAATAGAAATAATGTAATGAGGCAATCTGAAATGTTATCTACCTCAGGCGTTGCTATGACTTTATATCGTAATATCGTAAACTCCAGAGCAATAGTAATAATACTATTTACGAGATAAATTACGAGATTGACATATAGACGATACGAAATTGATATCGTGACGAGACTGACTGATAGATTTTGACAGAACCGAATAAGTTCAGCAAATATCAGTTCAGGATTTGTGATCAGTCCTAAACTAAATATATCTGAATTTCTTTTGAACTCGATCTGACGCTTAAAAAGATAAATTGTCACTTTGACATTTTGTTGGACTTTTTCTCCAATCTGACTGATTGATAAATATCAATTTTGATAAGACCGAGATAAGTTTATGAAATGCCTGTTGGAGGCTCGTGGTCGGTGAAAAACTAAATATCTCTCAATTTCCTACTTGAACTGTTACTTTGACGTTTTGTTTGAATGTTTGTTTTTTCTCTCTGGAAACGAATCAGAATTTAGTTTAAAATGTTCAGGAGTAGTTTGAATATAGTTTGACAGTACAAGCACACCTTCACTTTGTCATGATGTTATTATGTTCTGAACAAATTTACTGTCGACTCAACTGTGAAAATTACACCCTGATCTCACTGAAATCAGATTTAGTTAACTGCATTTGAAATCTCTAAAGTTTCCTGAAAGTATATGTATCTTTTAAAAATAATTTTGACATTTACAAGCTAACGAATTTGAGTATGAATCTTTTCATACCAAAATGACGTTTTATACCAAAATATCGCACCGCAAACTGACAGTCGAAATCCACTACCGCAGAATCCTCTAATCACTTTTACCTACAATGCATTGATATTGAGTTTAATCGTCAAACTGACATTTTATTATTTAGAAAAAAAAAAACAATTGTATCAAATGTCATTTTTGACAGATGTATAGCGACTAACAACTGAATTGTCTTAAGTTAGGAAGTCCCTTTTGGAAGACTGTCCATTTCGATTATCGTTAAAAATTTAAAAAGTTGAGCTTAAAAACCTATTTGCAGGAAAATTGAATTGACAAGAAAAGAAAAGAAATTTAGGAAGGCAAATAAATAATTGAAAGCAACAACTCCACACACAAATTCTAAAAGAATGATACATTATTTCAGATTCAAGAAATAATACTTCAAGAGGACAACACAAATATTCGACTTAACCTTCTTCAATAAGGGATCATAATCTTGTTATTCTTAAAATCTTCTATTAAAAAAATATATATACATATAAATCAAGACAATGTACTAAATCTAACTGAAAAAGGTCCGAACCGAAACATCTAGTCGCATGAAGGAAGATAAACGAAAAAAAGCCACTTACCCAAAATTCCTCAAAACTCAAAAAAAAAAGAAACAAAAAAACTTATTTTCCAGATCTATACAAGGAGTATAGTATATTCCTGGAAATTTAGAAATTCTATTTAACATTACTGTTTATTTAATTTCCCATAACACCAACCTAAATTCATTCTTCTTTTTTATTTTTTATTTTTTTTTTTTTTGCTAAAATGTTGGTATTTATTGGGTCAACTCTGGAGTCCTTACAATCAATTTACGGTCAGTCGACCGTGGGTTCCTTTGACATTCAATGTAAATTGTCCTTGAAAACATCAACTATAAGGTACTCCTTGTATATAATGTTGAAAGAAAAATGAAAAATTAACTTAAAATATGTATCTTTGTTTGATTCCCTTGATGATAACAAGTGGATAGATACATACCTACATAGTTACATTTTTATAGATACTTTTGTATCTTATATGGAGAAAAAACAACAATAACAAAAGATGGAGCCATCAATACAATAAGCAAACTCATCCCCTTTTGGAATATTATATTCATACATATGTACATATGTACATAAATATCTTTTCATATATATAAAAAGAAACAACAACTCATCATGATGACAATGCGACAAAAAGAGGAAGAGGAAAACTCAAGCGAATCGAATTCGAAAGGAAATCGCCTTCATTCTTTCCCGACGTCAACATCATGATTACATTTCGATTGCATACTTTGAATGGCATTGAACAAGCTCTAGGACGAGGAGCTACTATACCACCTTCTCTATCAAACTCCTTTACCTATACAAAGATCTACCTAGAGGAGATATACGAGTACAAGTATCTAGATACACCGATACACCCGAATCTAGGTCACTTCTTCGGTTGAATTGAACCAAAAGCGAGAGCATTTAAGATCCTTTCTTTCCACTTTTATTTCATTTGCGATTCAAATGGCTTTTTTGTGAATGCGAATGTGAATGTGAAACTTTGGAAAAGGCCTACTTCCTGAATAAGCCGCAAGAGTCCTTTGGTCTCTCCTTATACTGTGTCGGCAGTGCGAGAGGAAGTCAGTCGGTTCGGTGGTTTTTGTGGTGAAAAAGATGCGGCGTCGGGCAATGATGTAGTCATGATAGAATTGCAAAGGAATTTATCTATTTTACTGTTTTTTTTTTTTTTTTTTTGAGGGGGTTCCCATTACATCTCATCATCCTTGCTCGTTCTGCATTTTACTCCTTTTTTTTCCCAATTCAGATGCCAAACAATATAAGCCTCTTTTTGCTGTCGTTGTTGTTGTTGTTGTTGTTTGTTTTTGATGTCCTTTTGTTCGGGTTGGCATGGCATATTATCCCATCTTTGTCGACTCTTGATTATATTGGCACTTAAATTTATTGTAGTTGTTCCTGGTATTATTACTTATTCATTGAAAATAAAATAAAAAACAGTCTTTGAAGATTTCCTTCTCTTCATCTATATCATCAAAAGAAATGATATCCTGTTAAAAAAAAACACACACACAAAAATGGGAGGATTGGATTTTTGGGAAACTTGCCAGATATACCTGGAAGTTAAAGTCGACATTTAGATGTGAGATGTAACTTTCAGAAGTCTCAAGTTAGGAAGTGAGTGACACATAAATTATGATCTAGAAAGTATAAGCATTTCTGTTTTATCGGATCCTTAGAAAATAAAATCACTTCAATCTTTTTAGTTTCCCAAATCAATACCCATGCATTATTCATGTAGACGGTAATAGAGGGTCTTCCAATAAAGACTTCAGGATTTTGACATTTCAGTTGATAGCGGCCATATTGTTGAGGCTACATCTGTCAAACTGGCTTTTATTTATTAAGTTTGTTTTGAAAAATAACCATGAACCGGAAAAGCTGTCAATAATTTGCGTTTAGTGGATAAATAGGAGTCCACATTTGAATAAAGTCCACAATCCACATGAAATCCAAAAGCTCCCAATGGATCATGAAATAGTCACTGTTTGGTAGGAATTCTGGCCTAGCCATTACTGTCAAGGGCGAGTACATAGATCGATGATAACTAACCTCTTTTGGAAGATATGGACACTTACGATAATTGGTTTCCACTGATTCGAGGACATGGTCGTCTAACTTGGTGCGTGATTTGAACTGATGATCGTGATCATGCGATTTAACTCAGTAATGCAGAGTGTAGAGTTTTCTGAAGTCGCTAGTCTATGTAACTAATATACACCAAAATCACCATGATTTTTAAGGTCAACATATCCTAAAGTTAGCTGTCAAAATCAGTCCAATTTATGAGACTAATTTAAGGAAGGTATTTCAAGATGATTCAATAGTCCGTGTGTGAAATTTTTTGACTCACTGTCGTTGTTCTTTTTTAATTCTTAATTGTATTTTTATTTTATTTTTTTAATTCCACAACTGATCCATACTGCTGGATTTTAAATAGCCTACTCTTGGAATACAAATTTGCATTCAGGTACTTATAGGTACTAACCCGTAAAAGGTAAATTTAAGTATCATTTATTAATAATAATTTATGCAAGCTTAAATAAAATTAACGATGATTTCATATGACCTTAACCTTCACCTTGGATTTCTCATTCTATACTCGTAAATTCTTATATTTTATTATTTTCTATAAAGGGTGTTTCAAAATAAGCTCAAAATTCAAATGAGTGTAGAGCAATGATGGTAACTCTATAAATTATGTGACAGTTGACAGTTAAAGTTAATAATTTAAAAAAAAAATACAAGTTTGGTTCCAAGATTTTGGTACAAATTCTTTGACAAAGGTCTTAAGTCAGAAACTGAAGTTGTTGGTAAAGCAGCTGTGCAAGACTTAAGTCGATAATTCTAAACGAAAGAAAAAAAGAAAATGAGTTAAACCTAGTCTTAAGTCCCAAAGAATTTAGAATTTTTTTAGAATTTTGTGTTTGTATATATATTAAACTGCTCATTATACCCACGCAGATGTTTATCACCAGTCTTAAGCTGTCTTACCCTCATTAAGTAACAATATAATTAATTCGTAAACAAAAAAAAATTCAAAACAGAATACAAAATGCCCAAACCCCCCTCATTGCCCGAAATACCAAAATTTAATATTATACATACTCTGGTACTTGTTTATATACATATATTATTCATTTTCCTGCACCAAACAAAAAAAAAGAAGATACATTTTTCATAACACAAAATTAAACACTTAAGTATCCGGAAGCTTGCAAATCCCCATTTCCTTCTTTTTGAATATAAGAAGACCACCCCCTCCCTCATAAAAATCTCCAAAAGGGAGAGGGGAAAAGTGAGAAAATTGTAAAATAAACGCACGAATGGGAAATATGATATAAAAATATAAAAAAAAATAGTATACCATAATAAACAAAAACATAGAAACGAGAGGATATAAAATCTCAAGACTTCTCAAAACGCACGTACTCGTACTATGGTAAGCTGAAGCCTGGAACTAGTTCTGTATAAGTACGCTTTTTAAGGATATATCCATCTATCTCTGGTTTATTGTCACAAAAAGATACATTTCCATGGAAGAGAGGATTTTAAGGAGTTGGTGGTAGTTTTTGTATATTAACCGGAAATTCGATATAGTTATGATTTTTTAAACAAAAAAAAGTGGTGTCAAATTTCGTTGAAAGAGAGAAGAAGGAGAAAAATTATTACTCTAGTAAAAAAAGGACTTTGGGAAGATACAAATATGAAGATCGAGTTTCCAGAATTCCTTGTTTATATTTTTAACTTTAGAACAAAACAAAAATATGTTCCTGTCAACTTATGTATCTTCAGTGTTGCCAGTTTGTCTCGTTTTCAGTCTAGAATTTATAAGTTGACACTTGGAAATGAAACACAAATCCAGTCGACTATAATATTTTATTAGATTCACCTGAATTGCGTAAACAATAGAATCAACAAACACATCCATTTTTATTTTTAAAACTCTTGGATAGTGACATTTGAGTTGACAGTAAGATAAACAATTAGACCAACCAAATGTCAAACTAATAAATCAGTCAGTTCGATTGTGTTTAGTTTTATTTTTACAATCCATGGATCGAGAATTCAGATTTGGGTGGGGGGAAATAAACTCCATCGTTGGAAAGAGAAGGTTTTCAAGATCACAATTCTAAAATCTCACCTTTCGAAAATTGTAATAATTTCAAAAAAGAAAGAGATTGACATTTGGGGTTATTTTTTTTAACTTGTTGAATCAATTCAATGTCTCAATGAAAAAGTAATTTCTGTCAAATTTTCCAAACATCGCCAAATCCGAAACAATACTTCATACCGGATATTCATGTTCCAAAACAAACAAAACTAAAAACCCATTGTCAATGAATTTGTAATTCGTACACCCTAAAAATAATGACAACATTTTGTTGGCCATTTTCTATGTCATTAACATTCAAATTATTATTATTAAATGAATTAGAATTAATGACATTTTAGAATGTCATTTTTAACTATTTATAAGAGTGTAGAAGCATTTTCAGCATGGTATACGAAATCAGAGTATAAAAAAAAAATCCATTACTTTTTTTTTTTTGAAAATGATTAATTTTGTGATGATGTTGAAGTGAGGAATAATTTATCAGAATAAAGGATTTCTATGATGAACCTATTGAAATATTAATGTCAACTTAAATAAATATGGAATATTGAAGTACATACTAGATAAATACGAGTGGTGGTTGGAATTTTAGTTTTTTTTTTTTGAATTTTGAACAAACAAAATAATCAGGTACAATAAAAACTTTATGTTGTCATTGTGTCAACAGGAATTTTATGTTAAGTTTAAATTATTGATTTATGTCATTTTCTCTACGGAAATAGGATCCACAAGTGATTCGAATCAACCAAACGCCGCCGCCGCGTAGCTCAAGTGTATAATGTAACCTTAGGTTGAGTTGAAAAAAAAAACATGAAAATGTAGATCGAGTTTGCCTAGAGTTTTTTTTCACTACTGAATTTGCAGGAATGTACATATTAGAAAACGGAGGTTTTTGTTCTAGCAATTCATTACGTAGTTTAATAACATTCGCTATGGAAATAAGTTGCAGACAACTTTAAGAGCCAGTTGCGTAAATGGTAAAATGGTTCAATACTTTCTTTAAATTTATTATTATATAGGCCATTTATTGGTTAGTTCAAAATCTCTTTATTCAATAACAAAAAGATATTAGTAGACAGAAGTCAATTTAAAATTAAAAATCAATTAAGTTGCCTAGTGGGTGATGTTTAGTAACTTACTTTTTTGACGTTATAGTCTAATTATTTTGCCAGAAATTACTAAACAAAATTAGTTATATACATACATATGTACAGTACTTATATGTTTTCATTCGAAAAATGTTTCTTCCCTAAGTTGTTGAATGCTTAAGCATCAACGAACACCCTTAAGTCTGTTTAAATTAATTTTATTTACGCACCACTGCCCTCTATATTTCACAATCAAAAACTCTATACATACACTAAAATACTTTTACTGACAACTTTCAATGGCATTTCAGCCTCAAGTGGCCCAGTTTATGAGACTACAATCTCACAACTGTTAAGTTTGACTGGGTGAAAAAAATTACATAAGTTTCTTGACAAGTCAACTGTCACATATTATTAGATAAATATTTTATAAATCAACCAACTGTCATAATTCAGATTTTGGGCTAAATTCTAAGGTTTAAGATATTGAGGAGTGCTTTATAAATTTGACTAGAGGACCCGCCTATCTGTTAGATTGGACGATATTTCAACAACCGATCAAAATTTTCATTATTCTCGGAACTTACAAAAAAGGGTGTCTATAATAACAATTAAATATGAGAAATGCAGTCTAGAATGAAATTTTAAAAATTAATTTTTTGATTGAAAAAACATTATCTAGTTATACATATAAACCTTCCTTTTCAATCACTCTATCTATTAAAAAAACAACCGCATCAAAATCCGTTGTGTAGTTTTAAAGATTTAAGCATACATAGGGACAGAGAAATCGACTTTGTTTTATACTATGTAGTGATGATGAACTTTCAGTTATAGTTTTTGTTTTTTTTTTTAAGTTTAATATCTCAAGAACCACTTGCATGAAATACCAATACTTTATATTTCATGATGTCTTTGCCTAGCAAAAATCAGGAATTTAAAATTTCTGACTTAATTTGTTCCAAAGATAAAATGGGGTAAAAATTCGGCAAAGTTTTTGAAGAGTGTAGTTCCTAAGAACTTCGCTAGGTTCTACAGCGCCCTCTACTTATATACATATATTTATTTAAATAATTAATATGCCAATTAGACGGAAACCAGAAAATATAATGACACTTTTCTAGTTAAATAAAATAAAATGTATTATATTTTTTAAATATAAATTCAATAAAAAATATTCAATTTGTTTTCATATATTTTTATTTCAATATAATAATTAAGTTGCTATATTAAGCATATTTCTTTATAATTTTTAAACATCATTAATTGCTTCGTAAAATAATTAAAAAAATATATGTATTTTTAAATATGTTTAAATGTAGGTACTTTTTGGTAAGTCATAATAAAAAAAAAAACTAGAGTTAAGTGATAATATAAAAACTTTTTGGAAAAACCAAAGTCAAATAAGAAAAATAAAAAAAGAAACAATTATTTTTAAATTTTAAATACTCGTATTTAATAAATTCTCTTTAATTTAAGTTTAACCACACACTGATTTCCGTTAAAATCAATCAATCATCAGAAATTTTTTGTACTTATAGCTGATTTAATGGCTAATTAGATTTCGACATAAAATATATGTAATAACCCAGCCAAAGGGTCCTAGAAATAGAAAAACGGAAGTAGCAAAAAAAAACCTTATTAACTTGGATTGGAAAATTCAATAAATCACCATACTTAACGTTTCCTGTCATCGAATTACGGGTGAACTTAAAATGGAGGAATGGAATGGGGTGGATTATATGTGTACTTCCTGCTTATTAAGAGCCTTAATGGTTCTGTACACCAAAATCTCCCCGTCGATTTACAAAAGTTATTGTTGTTGTTGTTTGATTTTAATTTTATTTTCCTCTAAGCTGCCAGTCACTTACTTTATCAATTCGAGCTCTCAAATGAACAATTTAAAAATCATTCGCTTCAATTGAGAATTTTGTTGTTCGAAATAAAAATACACTCTCTAACTTGCAGGCGGCATTCTAGAGTTACCCAAAATCTATATGTATCTAGATACAGATCTATGTGCATCATATCCTGGATAATGTATGTTCCATCGATCGACAGAGATACAGATACAGGATACAGAGTCGACGAGCGAACAGCAACAGCATTCCTTGATGTGGGATGAAACCTTGATTTGTTGAAATTTCAGTTTGTAAGGACCTGAATGCTGATGGTGCACTCCCAGTGGAGCTGCATCGGCATGGCATGGCATATTGGCAAGGGGGCGCTGCGCGCAGCAGGATACATAGCAATCAAAACACAATTCTTTGAAAGGATGCAGTTCAGCGTTGGAAAAAAGTTCATAGCAAAAAAAAACAACAACAAAAATAGGAACAAAAATGACAAAAAAAAAAACACCGGCTAGGAATAGGAATAGCTATACAAAATACTCGTAAGGATACAAATACTGGCACCAGATTGAAGGAGCAGAGAGTTTCCTCCTTCGATGTCTATTTTTCCGCACATGGCTGCGTTCGAATATTTTTTTTTTTTTTATTTTTTTTTAGGGATTTTTGAAAAACGATCAAATCGAAGGTTTTTGATTTTTTTTGTTGGCTTCGAACGACCAACTCCGAGGCAGAGGAATGCTGAACAAGGTCATTCGATTTGGCCAAAGGTTTCGTTCGAGTGTACAATATGTATAGGGTTTTTTGGTATACGGCGAGTATGTGTTCATCCTGATTGTTGACATCCCAGGGATGATGCTTTAGTTATTCCTGTCCTATCCCCCATATTGCTTGCTATACACAGCCACAGGGTTTATTCATCTCTTGGAAAACTTTGGCTACTATAGGACACGAGCACATCAGAGTCGTTCCTGAAAATTCTACCATGAGGGGCAGTTTGAAATTTCAGATCCTATAAACTCGTAAACTCATAAAAGAGAGATGAGAAAGGAATAATAAAGAATATACAAGGACACAGATGCCCCAGATCTAGTAGCCGTAATTTTGACGAACTCATAAAATCTTCTTCTGTTGGAAATTGAACAGATTCGTAGAGAGAGTTTTAAGGATAATCAGTTCTCAGAAGCATATGCAGAGATTGGTTTTTGAAAATGTTCACATACAGAGAATTGAAAAGGATTTGATGAGTAATTGAAGAGTTTGAAGTAAGTGGTCTCGAATTCAAAAAGAGAAAACAGTTATAGTTAGAGGGAAAAGCATAGATTTTATCGATTTCAACTGACATCTGTCAAATTGTAATTTTTTTTAAGGGTTGCCAAAACCTTGTTCCACAAATATCAACAAATTGAGTTCTTGAAGTAGGGAATCACCTTTTTTAGAGACACTAAACTGACAGCTGTCACATTTTTTTTCTTTTCTAAGGGTTGCCAACACTTAACAGCAAATTTAAAGAATAATAATATAATATTTTTTGTCGTCGAGTCTTAGGCATTGGAATGTCTGCTTTGAATACTTTTTAAAACTGACAGCTGTCAAATTGCTTTTGTTAATCAGGGTTGCCAACACTTTATGACACAATATGAAATACTTTCTGTACTCATAATCTACAAATTTCATCCGTATTCAGTTTAAAGTGACAACAACCCTCCTCCAACCCCCTTTGCCTTACGCTCTTTGCTCAAAAACAGATAAAAAATCAACAAAATAATAAAACAAAATTTTTCACTGTTGAAACTATTTCCAAAAGGCCAACCAGATTGACATAAAATGCTTGACTGTGTCCTGTCTCTTGGTTTGACTTTTGAAAAAAAATAAAATACATCTTCTTGTAGGTATGACATTTTGAAGAGAACACTATAGTACGCGAAGTACTCGAAAATTGTATCTATCAATTGAATTTGACATTTTAAATAGAGGAAAAGTTTCAATGAATTTGATTTTATTTTATAGGAACGAAAAACGAATTAAAGAAGTAATTGTAGTTGGGGAGAGTAAAATATGCATTTTAAACGAGCACATGAATATTTATAATCTGACAAAAAGACTAATAAAATATAATAAATTTAACAATTCATAGAACAGGTACACAGATTAGGAGTTCCTAAGTTGGACGGGAGTGTAAATTGGGTCATGCAAATTTAACTTGCAAATACATTTTGTTCAATACATAAAATTAATTAATTTATCATTTAAGTTTGTGAATACATAAGTAAAAAATTGCTTCAGTTAAACAATTCCAAAAGAAATAAATAGTTTTTGACAGTTCATATTCAAATGAAGAAACTAGGTTTCCAGCAACTTTACTTTATGTTGGCAGTCAACTTTAATGGAAGAAGATAAGAAAGTGATCGAAATCTGTACACTTTGATTGGATTGTCAGAATATTGAGTGCAATGTAAAATTTGAATACATCCAAAGTAAAATTTTCAGATGTCTAATATTTTTCGAGAAAAGTTGCCTTAATTGGAAATGATTTTTTTTTTGACAGCTGACACCAGAAGTTCATATTACTTTAAAGTTTCTTATACTGAACGTAACCATTGTTAACTTCGGTGTGTTTAATACCACTAAAAACCATAATAAAATAATGAAACGTCAAAATAAGTCACTTTGAAAAAGTCCAATGTGACCACCGCCTTTAGAAGATTTCAATATGGATGCGTTTGTTGAATACGCAAAATTTATCGAGCTTGGTGATGTTTCATTTTACTTTATGACATTTGAATCAATCAATGACATTATCGGTTGTCTAGCTCAAACAATAGAACGCACCCAAAACATCTCAACTGTCAAAATAATACAGGTATGGCATCAGAAATGTGAGGTATCATAAGGTAAGAGTGCTCTTAAAAATGAAAAACTGTCAAAATATTTACAAAACAAAACTATATAAATGACAGCTGTCAGATTGCAAGAAACTGTGTTCTTCCTTAATGTAGGTTTGTTTGATTAAACCTTCGCAAGCAAATTCTGGGTTAAGGTTTAATCACAATGCAGTTAAGTTGTTCCAAATGGAGACTTGACTTTTTGTCTAAAATTTTTGACTTATAATCAGAATGACTACAAATCTATAAAAGAACAACTAATTTAAAACTAAAAGCATCACTTAATTGAAACTTAGATTTATCACGGTTTATAATTTGGTCTGCAGGACTTATGTTAAATCGAAGCTAATCCTTTAAAAGAATTCCTCCTCTCCTAAATGGCTAATTGCTTTCTTGAAGTAGTTCTGTCGCGGAAACAACTTAAAACTGCACACAACTCGTCCCTTTTGGGAAAATGAAAATCCTCACTTATCTCCTGAGTAAAAAATGAATTAAAGTAAAAGCTTAAATGATGGAAAAATAAAAAAACTTAAGTCAAAGAAAGAAAAATAAAATCACAACTCTTCTGGAAAATTGTACTTATACTCTCGTAGTTAACTTATGTGCTAAAAAATGTTAGTCTCGTTAGCTTATAACTTACTTAAAACGATATTCCCAGAATGAGACTATTAAAAGACTTCCCAACCACATCTGGGATTTCCTCCTCGAAAAGTCTCTCCAAGAGAACATTGACTCCTCGTAAACTCTTACTCACATCACTCATAGTCAACTAACCAAGGTGGCTATAATGATTTATCCTGTCTGCCTCTGCACTCTATCCAAAGCCAAAGGCAAAGTCTACGAGTCCCCGTATAATATTCATTCATAAAAGTTAAGGAAATGCAAAATAAAACGGGAGAAAAGAAATGAAAAAAAAAAGGAATCAAAACGAAAACCATTCCTGCTTTTAATTTCCTGCGTAATGCAGGAAGTAGCTAAAGCTCCCGTCCCAAAAAATATATACATATATTATATTTCCCAAGGGCTGTATACTTTTTGGAATGAATTTAATTCCTGGTTGCGTCCTGATAATCTTAAGCTTAAGTGAATATTTGCCGGAAATATTAACTGAACTGAACTGAGCAGCAGAGGCATCACTACCAGAAGCAGCAGTTGAAGCCTTATAACTTTAAATTGGCAGGTTTATCTAAATTACGATAAGTTCACATAATTAATTTTCATCCAAAAAGTGTCCTCCTTGCGTCCTCCTTCGAATCGCAACGCGCCCGCAGCTTTGTATCTCAAGCATCTTAGCGTACTCTCTTTTCAAGTAAGTGAAGTGTCTTCAGCAGCTTATCATCGGAATATAATGCGGGCTATGAAAAGCTATATACCTACCTTACCGTTCGTTGTCGTCGGTCGTCGTCGTCTTACCTTAACAATGTGAAAAGGTGAGCGGGTTATTCAAGAGGAAATGGCATTTTCTTAGCTTCCCGCACTTAATAAATTGCTTAACAATTCGTATACATTTATTTTGGTTTTGGTGGCGCTCCAAAGACACAACTTTTGTTCATTTCTATACAATTCCCGATTCCCGTTTCCCGTGGCCCTTCCTTCGAAATGGACAATAAACGAATTCGTTTACGAATGACTGCACAAAAGCGCGGATAAGGATTAATGGGGTCTTAGCTGTTCCCTGATTTGTGTATATTCGTTATAGGAGAGTACGAATTTATTTTGCTTTGATGATGAAGTCATAGTGGGATTTCTGGAAGAACTCTTGGTTCATCGCATCCATGGACAATTCTTGTTATAAAATTACTCGGATTTTCAACGAACGAAACTGTGTGTTCTGTGATTTGTTCTATTTTTGTATTTAGTTTAACATTTTTGGTGTATCTGAATCAGAATCAGGAGCATCCTTTAGATACATTTTGATGGAAATGAAAAGCAGCTATACCTGGTGATGTGCGATGCGATGGAGAAACTTAAAGTTATTTAGGGCATTTAATTTGTGTTTTCTTTTCGAAATGAAATAAATGCGGTGGATATCTGGAATTCTGCTTTTTCTTTGTGGTTTACAAGCAAAAAAAAAAAAAACTAAAATAAAAAATTCAACCGGAAATTAGAAAATGTGGGGTGGTAAGCTTGAAAGGATATGATCTAGTTTTTGATTTTATCAGACAAAAATGATGTTTCTCAATTAAATTGAGGTTGAAACCATTTTATATGGAAATTTTAAATCTTATGTTTTAATGTATTTTAAAGAATAAGAAATTGCTTAAAAAAAACTTGAATTTTATAAAATTTTATACTTAAAATTTATCTTTAAAAACATTGCAAAGTTTTCAGTAATAATTTTTTGTCTTGTGCCTTAAATTTTATCTTAGCAAAAAGTTCGCAACTATTCGCAAATGTTGCGAACGAACTGTTTCTGCGAAACTCAGTTAAAATTTCCAACAAAAATACTCAAAATTAGATGCCCTTTAAATCTTCTTGTCCCAAAAACCAGCAGTAAACCAAATGATTCTTAAAGATGTTTGAACGCTTGACCAGAGTGGATTTTATTGGCTAACACCCGTCAACTGTTAAACTGATTAGTGACCGACTAGGTCAGGTGCGCCTGTAGGTTAACCTACTCGGTGACCGCCATCCGTATGCTCTCTGGAATGAAATCTTGTTGGTCTTTTTCTTTTTAACTTTTGGCACGGAACTTTAAGATGATGGATGGGCCTCTTTGGCGCCTCCACGTGGCTACTGCGGAAACAAGTTGTCTGGTTTTTTCTTTGTCGAAAGATAATGGCTAAACCAAAGGCTGTGGTCATGCATCATTAATGTTGGCTTCTGCCTTGGTTAATATTGGTGGTGCATGGCTGTAAAAGGGTTGCGTAGTCCTTTGGTTTTAAGGAACCTAGAACCACAGATAAGAAACTATACAGATGTCTCATCCCCATACAAAAAAATGTCCCATATTTTTTCAACTGCTGCTTGGCTATCAACCGACAAAGAGCTTTTCTATCAACCGACAAAAAGCTTTTTGTCGGTTGATAGCCAGGCAGCAGTTGAAAAAATATGGGACATTTTTTTTGTATGGGGATGAGACATCTGTATAGTTTCTTATCTGTGCTAGAACTACACAGGTCTGAGAGCTTTACCAGCCTTACTATGAGGTAGGCCCCCGAAATGGAAGTATCGTAGTGGCTGTGGTTATCCTTGAGTTCGTGGGAACATATGGCTTCAATGAATACCGACCATCTAATTCATTGTCGCAAGAGGTGTTAGATACACCTCGCCCTCTAGCAAGGGGTTATCTTCTACGCCTTAACGTAGATTACCAAATTGTACAGGGGCGGTAAGATTTGACGGTTTGCTTAGTTCTATTAGAACTTTGAAAACCAAAATAAGTATTTCGGTACAAAACAGTCGAACCAAACTGGGGCGTATCCAACGCTTTTCTTGGGACCGTTATTGCGGATAGGCCTGTCGGGCAATTTAGTCTCACAACAGGTGCAACCGTCAGGCCATACTTTCATCAGCTGTCCCAAAAACCAATGTTTAGGGTAACTGTTGCAAAATTTTTAATTTCCTGTCATGTGTCGTAAATTTGATCCAAACATTTACAAAAAGCTCGCAACTTTTTGCAAATTTTGCGAAGGAACCGTTTTTTAAATGCGTTTTTGTATTTTGAGTATATGGGAAGATAATTTTAGGCATTTTTAGGTTTCTATCCAGAGTTCCAGGGCTTTATAAATTTAGTTTTTTTTTTTTTGAGATTTGTCGCCTATCGAAATTAACTTTTAGATTTTACATTTCTGACAAATTTGGTTTCAAGACGTATATGACTTTGGCGTCAAAAAATTGGCAATAAATTCTCCAAAAAATTGCTAACGTAACCATCATTAACATTCAATCCTTCTAGTGTTTAAAGTTCACTGAACCCAAATATACATGTAATTATAATGATATCTGAAACCAGTCGTGCATTAGTGTCCATTTTTTGTACCCTTATTCCCTTAACTTAATCATTAATCTATAAAAAGTCTGGATTATTTCATATTCTTTAAATTTACCATACTTAAATCGTAATGTCCAAAAAACCAGAAAAGATTATTTAAAAAAATATATGACGAAGAAAAGATAAAGCAAATCCCATAAGCAAAAAAAAAAAATATTATAAAAAAGGTTAAAAGTAAGGGAACTGAAACTTTACACGCAACAATGGATGAACAATTTTCTTAACAAAAAAAAAGTTAAATAAAAAAAATGAAAATATGGAAACTGTAGCCTAAAGGAGCATATTTTGTTCCTTTCTTATGAATGACTGACTTATACACACAAACACATATACATATTTACTAAAGTTTATAAGTGTGTATGGTGTATATAGAAGTTAAAAAAGAGTTAACTTTAAACCTAACGAACAAAGAAAACTTTATCCCTTTAGGCAGGCAACGAACGGGTGGCGACAATGAAAGGAGGTGGGTGGGTGTATAAAATCCCACAAAAGGCCTACTACTCAATACAACCATATATATACGTATGTATGTGTGTATGTAGATAGTGCTTAGTCATTGTTTCCGTCAGTTTAAAACACGTGTTCAATCATTATTGTACCAATCTGGGGGAACATTTAGTCCGACCGAGGATGTTATGGCCCACAGGAAGGAGGATAATATCCTTTGACCAAATGTCCCTATTTTTTTTTTGGTTGAACGTGGTTTTGGAGGAAAAAAGAGAATTCAAAAATGAAGATCAGACCACCATTAACCACACAGAAACCGACACAGTGACTATGCGAAAAAACCGAATTAATTCAAAGGGTGTTTCGAAAGTAAGTTTAAATTTTTAAAAATTCGTGTATTCATGAATTCAAGGATCAGATTACTAGGAAATACACCAGAAGACTATCAAATTTAATGAAAAGTGAAATTTCATCAAAATCGGATTTGTCAGAATCGAGAATAACTCCTTGCCTAAGCTTTTTGTCATGTTTCAAAGCATTTCCTCTGTCACCCTGCGTTTTAAATCGTTTTTTTTGGAAAGTTAACCATATTTTTCTGGGTCATCCTTGGGTTTTCCCATTCCCATTCCTATTCATCCAGGATCCAGCTCGAAGTTTTCAGAAAACTGAACCAACCAACGATTTCTGCAACGCAGTTTAGGCACTCTCGTATAATCTAAATAATAACAATGTCTAGTGATGCGGTTGTGTTGTGGAAGTGGAAGCAGTTTGTGTGTAGTAAAGGATTGATGAAGCAAGGATAATGGCCTAGGAGAAAAGTCCAAACAATTTGCACTAAAAAAAAAAATTTGACGAAAAAAAAATCATAATAATAATACATATAAACATGCTCCTACCTCGATTACAATAATAAAAAAAAGTATGATGAAAATTCGTAAGGCTCGACTTGACTGCGACTACTGGTGGCTGAAAGGACCTTTTTTTTGTTGTTGCTCTCTTCGTTTTTCGTTCTTCGTTTTCTCTAAATTAGAAATATAGCCTGGGATGAATGGAGTTCTCTTTGTCTGGAATGAATTGTAAAAAATAAAAATGTTGCCTTTGCAACATTTTAGGCTTTTCATATTTTTGTGTTTCGTTTTTTTTTTGTTATTTCTTCATAACTTCGTCCTTTTGTATCATTTTGATTATTTTATTATTATTTTTTTTTTGTTAGTTTTGTTTTGGTAGAGAAGAAATTTCATGATTAAGTAGAATTTTATAAGAAAGAATGAAGAGAAGGTAAGTTGATGGTTAAAATGATTTGTATAAGAAGCTATGATTATATGATTTGAGAGTTTTAGGAGATTTTAGTATTTATTTTTTGAATTTAATTAATTTAATTAAAAGTGGTGTAAGAATTTAAAATAAGTGTATTAAGATATTTTAATTATGATTTAAGCATCGTCGACGACAGAACGATGATTTCGGTGGGCGTTTTATGAGAGAAGGGGATTTCTCTTAAATTATTCAAAAAGTGAGTAATAGTGATGGAAGGCCGGTTGACGTCTTACTAGACTTTAAATATATGCAAATTATTTTATTATATAAATTTAACTTAAACTAGAGTAAGAATTTGCATGACCATGAGTGAGGTGAATATAACCCCTATCTCTCCTTGATCTAAGATCTACTGTAATTTTGGTGTTTACTAACTTGTAAGTACATTTGCGTTACATGAAACTCTCTTGTTAACAACTGACCTGATTTTGGCAAAAAATATATCTTCTTCTAAAATTCCTCCATTTTTGAATGAGCAGCCAGCGCCAGCGGTCTTCTCGAGATTGGGACAAAGCGTTGGTGTCTATTACATGACCAAGCCATTTAAGTATTAGAGTATTAGGATGGACCATTGAAAGATTGTTCTACTAGTGTTGACGAAATGACGAGTGACTTTTCTTCAGTTCCCTCTAGAACGATATTACAGAAGTGCATGACAAGTGCATCGACTTGTCTTAAATCTTTTTTGACATCAAATTTTTGCCAACTTTGATGGAGCAGGGTGTACGAACTACGAACGGACAAGTTTGACAGGGATGTTAAAAACTGATATTTCTCTGTAAGGTTCTTTATGGATGCTGTCATACTCGGTTTTAAAATCGTTAAAGGGGTTACAGGTATCGATTTGTGATCCGGATCTGAAGCCACACTGATATGGACCTGTCAGGTTGTTGACAAACACTTTTAGACATAATTTCGCGGAATAGAAAGGTTTATAAGACCATGATCACGAGTCTGAAAATGTTTAAAAACTCTTTGTGCCATTTTAACTATAGAGTAAAGTTAACGTTGATTAATTTCGGTAAACTATTAAAAAAATTAAAACATTTAAAGAAAGCACTTTTATTTAAACAAAATATTCATCCCCTTCCTCACCCCCGCCCCCCCAAAATAAAAACACAACTGATTGCACAATGCATTCATGTACAGCAAGGTGGCACAATAAAATGATTTCACGGTACATGCTCGAAGAAACCACACAATTTACACAAATACAATCACATTGTTGGTATAGATAAAGATAATCCGATACGTATGTATTTGTGCCATTGTATTTATCCCCCTATACACACACACACAGCCAAACTATATACAATCACCATTATAGCTCTTAATTCAAAGCTATTTGACTTTACACAATGAATTATCCAAGATACTGTATCTTTCTCATCCCGAATATGGAACCACATTTGCATCATGCAATTAGCCACTAACAATTTATACACCAAATCAGCATTTGCCATTATGAGTTAGATATTATAATGTTTGGTGTATATGTATGTGTGTGTGGAGATGTGGGTGTTTAAGGATAAAAGGTGAGGTATATTGTGTTTTGTTGACTTTAACATGAATACAAGTTTGTGGAAATTTCTAGGAATTAACAATGTAAGGATCAAGCACTGGTAATTGGAGATGAGATAACTTTTTGTCAGTAAAATTAATTTATCTATATTAATATTATGAACAAATGAATCAAATACATATTTGATATGTTTTAAATTAAGACGGTTAAAAATTCAAATTTTGTCCGTTTGGGTGATTGGAGCATTAAAAATAAACAATATATCGGTTTTACTTTTCTGTTGGTACATAATTGACAACAGCTAATAAGGAATTTGCTAGTTCAAAAGTTCAATAGTTAAACCGTCAGATTTTTCAAACATTTAACAAAAACAGATTTTTTATTATCAACTAAACGCACCAAAAAAAAGAGTTTATAAACGAACCTTTTTCCTTATTTCTAAATGTCAAAGTCTTATACCTCACAAAAAGACTTTTAAACTTCACATCGAAGCTATTTTCTAGAAAACTTCACAAATAAAAATTCAAATCATTTATTTAACTTAACTTCCTTCAAAAGTGGACAGAAGACAAAGATCTATTCGTAAAATTTTTCCAAGCTTAAAAAGACATTAATATTGACATTTAAGTGAACTTTAAGAGCTTGTTCAAAAAACGGACATTTCTGAGAAAATTCTCAGAAAGATAATTTTCAAGAAGGGACAAAATTTACACTCACGTGAATGTTGTACTTCGTGAAAAAAACTGTCAACATTTTCGGGAACGAAATAGCTTCCGAACAAAATTGATCACAATTAAGGACCGGACAAACAATTAGAGGCATTGAAAATCACGTACCACTGTGCATCACATATGTTCCAAATTTTATAGAAATCAATGTGCAATACTTTATTGGTCTATTAAAGGTTTTTAGACCCAAATTTTAAAGTTGCTTGTTGAACAGGCTCATTGTCCTTATTAATACTCACATTTGGTTCCAAGATTAGTTTTTTAATAATATAACACTGTATTTCATATAATATACGTTTCTTAGAATACTACTGGGGTTTCATCTGCCATCCCCTCTCCATAGCATCAAACTAGAGAATAAACGGGCGGCCGAAGCTTTGTCCGACGTACGCTTAGAAGAAGTGGACGGCGGAATAAACGGAGGAAAAGGATTTACAGGACCATAAAATTATTACCAGAGCTATTGTAACTTAAGAATTAGCCGTCCTCGGGTTCTCTTGCCCCTATGTACTCAAGATTGGTTTGGTACTCATCACATGAAGGTAGAAGACCAATTTCTACCAATATTCCACTTCCTCATATGATATTTTGGATTGAAAGTGGATGTGAATCGTAAAGGTGCGAATGACAAATTACCATTGTGATCCCGAAACACCAATTCTTAGCTTAGCTACAACTGGCTTCGGTGTGTTGCTGCTTCTGCGGAATTGGTAAGTGGGTCGGTGCCGCGGCGTCGGCAGTGTAACGCTTCCTTACAGTTTGATTACCAACTTGGACAATTCGACCTGTTAGCCAAGTTCCAGAGAAGTCTATCGGAGAATTTCTAGACCTTTATGAGTGAAAGGGCGATTTCAAAGATGTGACAATTAAAAAGCAGATATTGTAAGCGTAAAACTAATTATCTGACAAAACTGGAATTGGCTCTGAAGCAAAAAGTCTAAGGTTGCACAGCTGTTTCACGATTGGAATTGGTGGAAAGACTTGTAGAACTGATTGTGAGCCTGAACTGACAGCTTGGTAAAGCTATGATGACGATTTGTAGTCCCTTAGTTTAAATATATACTCAAAAGTTAGTTGAGTGCTGGACGATAAGCAGAAAAGGAGAGCTGCTGTTGTGCTTTTTCGAGAGCAAAATTCTTCGTCGAATATTTGGTCCTGTGTGCGAAAGAGGCGATTGGAGGAGAAGATATAATTGTTAGCTCTATGATCCGTACAAAGATGTGGATTGTCAAAAAAGTTAAAACACGTCGAATTTATTGGCTCGGCCACATCGAGTGAATGGAAAAAGCTTGCCAGTACGCTTGGTCTGGATGATTGGAACCAGCAAGGTGCTGAGGAGGGAAGGCCATCGTGTCTCAGGCAGATGTCTTACATGGATCTGGATTCTGATAAAGGAACGGATACTCAAAAGTTGACACATGGTTTGATGACGAAATTCCATGTTTTTGTTCTTCTTCATCTAATCCTACCGTTTAAGACTTTAGAAATAGGAGTGTGGCTTTTTTTTACATAATTTCAAATTAAAAAATGTTGGGGTCCATGTTTGGTCTCCTTATTAGTTTCAGGGATTGTTTTAACTTGTTTCGAAACAAGGTCAAACATATTATAAAAACCAAACGGGTATCAAAAAAAGGTATATTTGTTTGGTCATGTTGCCCAACCTTACTCCAACCCTTAAATTCCCTCCAGGTGCACTGGACGAAGGATTAAAAAAACCCATCATCTAATTTTGGTATCCAAGGACATGCAAATTGACTTGAAAATCACGTATACAATTTAAGCCATCTAAAAAGTCTACTATACCCAAAAATAACAACCCTTAAACTATCTTTAAATAACACATTTAAGTTGAATTGAAAAAATATAAAAAAAAATATAAAAACCTTTTTCTTTTTTTATCAATCGTTGATCCTTTAAAACTTTAACTATACAAAAAAAAAGGAACTACAATAATCCCAAGAATAACTTATAATAGACCAATTTATCAGCAACGATAGTCCCATATATTCCAATTTTTATTTTTTGTTGTTGTTGTTGGTAAAACTTAAAATTCAATCAATTTACCCAAGCACGAGTATATCTTTATTTTTTTGGTATAGTATCTCTAAACCTCTGAAGACTTATCACTTTCACACGTAATGTCTCCAGCGGCCATTATGAGAATCCCACAAAATCCGGCAAAAATTTTGTGGGTGTGATTTTATGTTTTCTTTTTTTGAAATTTCTAAATGGAAGGTCCAATGAGAATGTGTGTGTGTGTTTGAAAATGAATTGATCCCTATCGCCACCGCTGCCACCGACCTATGACCTCCCAATTTCGAAACGACCTTCAGCAACCCTATTTTTTTCCCAGTTGACTATCAACGTGTGTTTCGTCCTTGTTGTTTACTCGAGTTTCTACAAGGTGGCGCAATGTGAATAACCCAATCGGAAGATGTCATAATTTTTAAAAATGGCGGCGTGTGTGAATTATACTGTCAAGCCGTTCCTAATTTTGAAAATCATCGGATAGGTGAAAAAGAATTCTGAAGCACAAAAAATTCGCTTGTCACGGATGAAGAGCAAAGCCTTGATTATATATCGTGTTTTTTTGGAGAACGCTATTGGCAGTACGGTGCTGTTATTCACGAACGCTACATGGGCAATGTTAAACGGATGATTAAAGCTTGGTTCAAGACTTGGTTCACCACAACACACACCACGAGCCACAAAAGTTATTATGACGGAAGCGTTTCCTGATCATATAATCTCCTATTTTGACCATTTACCTTATCCAGCAAGATTGTCCAATCTGTCAATCAAAGACCTTTTTTCTTTGAAGAGTCTTGAAGTTCCGTTTTTATACCAATAAGCCTCTCCCCGTCAGAAGCCCTTGAGAAGAAAATTTGACGTAAAAAATAGATAACACGGACACGAATGTGTGTCAAAACTAACGTTTGACGTTTAAATCTTTTCCACTTGACATAACAGAAAACGTCAAATTGAAGATAATAAATTGTGTGACCATTTTTTCGTCACCTTGTTGTTTTAGTGATAAACTTTGCTGCAACAGTTTGCGTTTGGGACATTCAAAGGCGCAACGGTATAAATCTACTTCCGATATATAAGTTCGTTCATAAGTTGTCACTGTTTTCCTACCCCCATCTCCATCTCCCCTCCCCCACCACACTCTTCCATCCTTCCTCGAAGGAACAACTCTGGAATGTGCGAATGTATCATGAGAACTTACGGCTTCAAATCCTTGCTGGAAAAAAGAATCTTCTTAAAGATGCGAGAATAGGAAACACCCTCATCCTCATCCGCAATCAGGAATCGGAATGTGTTGAGTATAAGGACTATCATGAAAAAGAAGAAGAAGAAGAGTAAAAAAAAATAATGAATACGGAAATAGATGCAAAAGAAAATATCGAATGGCAGATATTTTGGTCCCTCGAGAGCGGAAGAAGGATTATTTATAGCATTGCCATCGCCATATAGCTTCATATCGTCTCACCTAAGTTCGAGAACGAGGATACACATACACTATATTAAGCCGTTTTGAATGTCCTGTTTTGATTCATCTAAGTAAGTGTGTGTATTTGTGTTTGTGTTTATGTTACGCATTTTTATATTCAATGATTAACTTTCCTTAAGTCTTTGCTTCATTTCAGAAGCAGAAGGTATAAACATAAATCTTTTTGTGCAGCAATGGAATGGAACTGTCCATCAGGAGGACACAGTGTTGATTATGTTGGTGCTACATCATCGTGTCCTTACAAATATAAATTTTTCGACTCCTTGTTCTCTCCATCTTCATCTCGAAATTCATTTGTTTTATCTCGCATTGCAGCAAAAAATAATGGGAGCTAAAAGAAAACACCAAAAGCAAATGGATTGTGTTTGTATTTGTGTTTGTGTTGCCTGCTTCGCCTTGTGATACTGTTATAATAAAGAAAGAGCGTTTGATAGTCTTCTATGGTCTGCTGAGTGGTTTCACTTCCTCCGTCCTTCCGTCCGTCCGTCGTCGTTGGGCACGTCAAATGCGTCAGTCGCGTCAGTAAGTCCGAAGGATGCTTGTGTGTTGCAAAGGATTGCAGAAGAAACGAAGAACCAATTACACAGATGAGAGAAGAGAGAACCAGAATTTAATTAAATTAACAATATTTTGCTGCTGGATGAATGAGGAGGTGGTGGTTGAGTGGAACCACCGTCCACCAACAACGGTGGGCGATGGATTGCGGTGCGGCTTGTAGAAGAAGTGGACTTTGGCGTGAAGTTCTATTACGAGTATATCCTTTCGTTATTCCACCAATAGGTACATCGACTTAAGCTCTCTCTCTCTCTCTCTCTGGCCTGGCTGACTGCTGTGTAATTTTGTCTTCTCGAAGATATTTTCGCACCAAACGGACACGACAGGCAATCCTTCCAAGTGCTCTATCGAAGACAAACAAATGAACGGACAAAGAAATTAAATGTGAAAAAACAAAAAACAACAACAAAATTCCTTGATATAAATGATAATTTGCCTTACAAAACAAGGACAACTCTCTGATGATGAGACTCTCTAGAATCTCAATCTGGAGGACTCTTGGTTTTGGTCTTGGTCGTATTGAAAATTATCTGCTTGTTTTTGTTGTTGGTCTTCATCATGAACAACATGGACAAATTGGATGACAAGGTTTCTGTCTCTCTCTCTTACCCTTTCTCTGCCTTCCAATCTCCCCCTCTCCCTCTCCCTATCTCTCTCTCTCTTTTGATTATGTTTGTATTTCATTTTTGAAATATTATTCTGAAGAACGATTTTGGATCACTGAACCCGCATAAGATATTTTTATTGTTCAAGTTCGCACAAAGCACTTCAAATCCATGGAATTATTATGTCAAACGTATATTTATTAAGGCTTTAATCGATATAAGAGATAGAGAGGGGGGAGAAGGGGAGATAAAAAGGATAAAAAATATGAGGGCGTCTAGAGGGGAGGTGGCGACCGACGGCGTTTGTGGATGGATGGATTGTTCTCTTTTTTTGTGTTTTATTATTTCATCAGAAATTCAATTGGGTGCGTGTTTTGATGTTTATGACTTAAGTTTATCTTTGACATATACATAAAAAGATTGCCTAAAACGGTTCGTTTTTTTTGGGACTGCGTGGGGAGGCGAAAGAGGGGGTTTGAAGGAAACTGCGGCGAGAACATTAAATTGATAATGCGTTGGATTATTGAGAAAGGAGACTGAGGAACATCAATGAACAATAAGGAAGTGATAAAATGCGGGTAAAATTTTAGTCTGTGTGTCATGATGTACAGTGTTTTTTTTTCTGTTTTGCTCTTCTTTATCTTCAATTTAAGGTGTTGTGCGCTTTGAATTATAGATTAGTGCTATATAATGACTTCATAAATCTTATTTGGGACTTTTATATAAAATTCGATTATATACAGACGTCTTTTTGTTTATTGAAGACACGGGTTCAAATGTTCTTGCATTAAATGACTAATGAGGCATTCCAAACTGGGGTAATTCAACCAGGGGATAATGAAGTTCAAAGCCAACAAACCGAATAAACTAAGACGAAAAAAATTGCACGTTGGTAAATTGAGTCTGAATTTTTTCAGAGACTTCTTTTTATGTATTATGACCTCAAATTATGCATTGAAAAGTGAAGTGACAGATTCAGTGGGCAGAAGAGAGTACTTTCGAAGAAAAAAGCTTCAAATTGTTTTTTTTTTAATTTGTCGAAACATAAAATTAAAACCTAATTTGTACTACTCTCGTCTTGGAGTCGTTAAATATGAAAATAGTTATTTGAAGTTGTGTAGCGTCTTGAGCTTTCGAATATCTAATAGTCATTATAGTTTTCAAAATGAGGACGTCATGAAAAAGACGTTTTTTCGGAGGCCCTTTTAGATTTTTTCACAAGATAGATAGCTCTTGGCCCAATATACTGGAAAAAGTATGTCCTAAATACTTACTTCAGTTTAAGGCCTTTGTAAGTCAGTAAGTAAGACTGATCAAATTTTAAGCATTCCAACAATTCCAGAGAAGACATCACCTAAAACAAGTGAAAGGGCAAGAACCAAGCACTAGTCAAGACAAAACTCAGTTCTTCTAGAATAACTGAATCTTAATATGAGAACAACAACTCCGCAGGGTTCTGAAGAAGTACTACCTACTGCCGTGTTTTATTGGTAGGAAACCGAGTGGTTCTGAGAAGTAGTTTGAAAGCAAGACCAGGGTGATTACTTTTTAGCGAAAAGCCTTAAGTAAGCCGATAAGTAAGAAGTCTAAACATAATATTACCAACACAAGCTGGGTCTGGGAGTAAAGGAGACATTGCCTTTTGGACATCCCCCATACGTCACGGTAGTATGTTTAGATGGGAAATTTATTGGTCTTTTTCTTTTGTCGCTAAAAGGCACGGAACTTCAAAGATGACGGAAATGCCTATTTGGTGCCTCCAGTTTCTGGCTTGATTAGTTATTGGTGGTATATGTAGATAGTTCTAGCTAATTAATCACATGTAGGTATATGTGGTTGCCCCACAACTATCTATGAGGTAGGCCCCCTAGTGGGAGCATCGTGGTGGCTGTGGTTACTCGATTCATCGATACAAGAGACGTGAGAAAGACCGCGCTCTCTAGCAAGCGGAGTTTTCTGTTCCTTAACACAGATTATAAAATTGTAGTGGAGCGGTAAGATATTAAGGCTTCCTAAGTCCAAAGAACAATGGTTAACAAACAGTAGAGAAAGTAGAGAGCTTCTAATATCTTGGAAGTATTGTCTCTACTGAAGGAGGAACCGAACAAGACATATCGCCAGACGCATCGGAAAAGCAAAGGCTGCGTTCGGGATGTTGTTCAATGTTTGGAGGAGCAAATCTCTCAGCTTGAACACAAAGCTACGACTGTTTAACTCTAACGCAGAATCAGTTCTGCTATATGGTTGCAGCACCTGGAAAATAACAACAACCAGGAAACTGCAAACATTCCTTAATAGGTGTCTTCGAAACATTTAACGGGTTTTCTAACCTAATCGTATCGCCAACGAGGACTTATATAGGCGAACAGGTCAGGAACCCGTCGATATTATTATACGAAGCAAAAGTGGCAGTGGATTGGAAATACGCTTCGAAAAGATAATGACTGCATTGCGGACCAGGCAATACAGTGGAACCAATCACACAAAAAAGAAGAAGAGTTGACAGACCGAGAAGAACGTGGAGAAGAACAATTGAGAAGGAACCTGCGAGACTGGGAAAGAGCTGGAGGGAGTTTAAATACATCGCTGGAAACCGCACACGATGGCGCATAGGAGTAGTTGAGGCCAGTTAGGGAACACCAACGGACTTCGTAGGTCTGAGGACCTAAGTAAGTAAGTCTTATTAAAACTTTGTAGGTCAAAAATAAACCAAAAATTGACCCTAATTGAGGCGTTACCTGAGCGCTTTTCTATGGGTTCGTTGATGTGGGTAGCCCCCCGTGGAATTTGTTCCTAAGAGAAGGGGTCAACTTTAAAGCAAACTCATTATTATTCAGCCGTGTTTTATTGGTAATTTTTAGCTAGAGCAGTACCTAATAAAAGTTCCGCATTTTTTAATAATTCCACTTTTGTAAAAGTTGTTGTAAAAAATTAAAATAATATTTCTTATACATTAAAAACATCAAATTTTATATTAAAAATTTAACTTTGAAATTCCTGGTATCTTCAACTATAAAATGGAGAAATGCGTGATGCAGTGAAATGAATAAACTTCTAAAATTCCTTAACGATAATATTTTATTATTTTTTCAAAATAAACAAAACTACTCTTCCCTTCCATCTTCTGCTGATGTAGGATGTTGTAAGTTCCATCTTCCTAAAACTATAAACTTAAGCTCCTCTATATCTTCTGTATCTGCATCTGTATCTACATCAACATAATATCTGAATATTTTTTTTTATTGAATTTGCTCGATAAGCGATCTGCTTTCATTTTTGTTTAAGTACATTAAAGTTTGTTTCTGTAAATAAAAAAAAATAAAAAAAAATCTCTTTTAATAAAAATAATTCATAAAATCTTCGTCTGTACCTCAATACCCAAACACATAAAACATACCCACACACACACTCACACAGATAAGACGAATGATGTAACTTGTAAATCGACTTTACATACAAAATACAAAACTTCTTCAAAAATGTCGTATAGTGTTGTAACTTTGTAACTGTATCTTCTTTTGTACCTTTTGCCAAATCAAAACGGAAGATGGATACCAAAAGCAACGCAACTCCTTCCCCCCGTCCCCGTCCCTTTCTATCGTTCATTTCTTCAAAACGACAAACATTTTCCTCGTTTAATATCATAAAAGTTTTCCTATTTACCTTTCGCATAGAAAATGCAAAAAAGAAAAAGAAAAAAAAATAAACTTAAAAATAAAAAATATAAAATCCAAAAATTAAAAAAAAAACTATAAGGAAACATCTTCCCCAAAGCAATTTAATTCTTCTTATATCACTCCTTTTGAGCCCTAAGCACATCACTGCCTCAACTACGGAACGGATACGGACTATGGAATGGAACCCAGAAAACCAGGAAGAAAAAAAAAAAAAAAAAAAAAAAAAATAAGAAGAAGAAGAAGAAGAAACGAGCTTCTTGAGCTGGAAGAAATGTTTTAATCTACTTCGTCTTGTCTTTTCACGCAGCTCTTCTATAATGCAGGTTTTATTCCTAATGTAGTTACATTACGTCAAGTCCTGCCAATATCTCGTCCTTTCGAGTATCTCATTTCACAAATAAGCTACAAATAAAAGAGGACTCAAAATAAAACAATAACAAGCTCAAGCTCAAGCATAAGCACATGAAAGGATGCAAAAAAAAAAAAAAATACAAAAAAAACAGGATGCTGATACTTCTGTTCTGCTGCCCGGTGGACTCTTCTTGATTCTTGGATGAGTATAAGACCAAAAACAAAAAAAAAAGGAATGAAACTAAAAAAGAATTGTACCAAAGAAAAAGATGTAAATATCCTGAAGGGATTGTTTGTGTGTCATTATGAAAAAAGGATTGTAGATTGTACCGAGTGTATCTTGACGTGCACAGGAGGAACAAGGTGGAGCAAAATTAATCCGTGATTCGTGGCACTTTTTTGGAGATATCCCTGTAAATTTCTGGTGATAACTGTCTCTATTCCTGACAACATTCTGTGACTTGCTGAAACTTTCTGGCTTAAGGAGTCTGGAAAGGATAAATTGGGCGCCACTTTCTCACAATTTTTTTATTGTGGCAGCATTTTCCAAGACAGTGCTTAAAGAAATGTGGCCCAATTACTTCTTTCTCGTGAATGTTGTTCCAATCAATAACTTTGAGTGGATGAAATAGCTCCTCGGTCATCCAGGGCTGGAAAATTGTCCCTGAAGATCTAGAAGACTTTCGACAAAAATGTGTCCTCTTATTTTTTGAGAATTAAGATTACTTTACATTGATTGAGGTAAGATGCCATTTGCAAGAATTCACACATCTTCCGACAGAGTGGATTCATTTTGCGCCACCTTCTACTCCATTTGCGACTGCCCAAGATACGACATTCCAGCTGAACTACCTTCGCAAACCCATTATTTTCGTCGAAAGGTAAAACTTTACGATTAAAGTAATTGTCTTTGCTTCTGCTTTCTGTTTGCTATCTATCCTGGCTTGGCTTGACTTGTTCTGGACTGTTCTGTCCTGGCATCAGTAAGGACTTACTCATAAACATACACCTACATATATGAGTAGATTGTAAAGGGACATCCTGGAAGCTTATACATACATACCCCAGGCGGCTAAGCGGGGGCTCTGATGTAAGTTGACAGCATCTTTTCCTTATTTTAAATAATTCATTTCAAAGGTGAATGGTAAATGAGCTGATGGTAGCCATATTGTCACAATAAACTATTACGCATCTCTCCGAAGGATATACTATAAGGTCTCCAGGATGTAGCCACTCTGCATATGTACCATCTACCATCTAACGGCAATGTATAGATACGCACAAACCTTTGTATGCGCAACCCATATTCTAATGTTCCTAATTAATGGAAGGTTCGATGTAGTAAACAAAGGACTAGATTGGATCTGCTTCCAAACGACTACGACAACGACAATGACAACGAGGCCGAGGACGAGAACAACGCCATCACGCTGACAAACGGGACGGGATGGGACGGAACCGGACGGAGGAGAAGGAACGATTTTCCAAATGAGAGTGTACTCGTATCTCTGATGCGTATGCATGAAATTATTTCAAAGGCATTTCCACATACAAGTCAAGTTGAGTTGAGTTTTCGACGGAAACACTGCTCCAAGGATTCGGTCCAGCGAATCAGCTGATGGAGCATATCAAAGAAGAAGAAGTCACTTAACTTGTATCCTTATGTCCGTATGCGAGAGTATGTTGATGTTGCTGCTCTTAACGCAATGGAGCATGGTGATTGTATTTAAACGAGAGATTCCCCACATCCGAAGATAAGCCAAGCGCAAGAGGTTCAATGTTCAACCTCTTATTCGGGTTTGGGTTCATGTAGAAACCATTCAAGGACCTTGGTGTTTTTTTATTTTATATTATTTTATTTTTTTTTGGGTTTGTGTGTACTTCTGTAAGTTATGACCTTCGTAAGTTTTCTGTGAAAATTACAAGGTTTGAGGGTGAGAAAATGGATGGGTCCTTGGACCAAACCCTAACCCCACCCACTCTCAAACCCCCTTTAGAAAATATTCAGGGATGTATTAATTGTTCGTTTTGGTTTATTAGGTTTTTATTCAGTCATCTTTCGTCATATTTTATCTAAATCTTTGTTACTAAAGATAGAGAGAGGTTACTGGTTAGGGTTTGAGTTAAGGTAAGAGGTAAGCAATATAATTTAAGAAATGGAAAATGCCAAGTTGGCTGACCTTCTTTTTTTTACTGTTATAACTTAAAAAAAAGGAATTATTCGTAGATAAATATTATGTATATAAAAATTTATAGTTAGATAAAAGTTGAAAAGACTTGGAATGTTTTATTTGCTTATTAAAGGATGTGATGGTTTTGTAAAAGTGGAAAGAGATGAAACAAAAAAACAGACAGCTTATCTCTCATAATAAATTAAAATAATAGTTTTTATGTAGTTTTTTTTTTTGTTTAAAAAATAAAGAAATTCTTTTTCGGTTTTATTTTGAATGAAAATATAGTTATTTTCTAATGAAATTTTTACTTATTTTGAACTGATGAAAAAAACGAATGATTTGATGAAGTTTCTGAAGGTTCTTGTACCTTTTATTAGGATGAATGAATATTTATTAAAACAATGAGTAATCATATAGCCCTTACCATTAAAGTCTCATAGAAATTTAAACGTTTAATTTTGAAATGGGTTTTCAAAAGTAAGTCAGCTAAAACCAAGAAAAAGAATGCTTTTAAGGATCTAATTCTGAAGAGAGTTTTTTTTAGGCATGTGGTTTTTAAGAAGAAATAAAATACATAGAACTTAATGCTAGGGCCAAGAACTCAGCCTTATTTTAAAGATAAAGACTTTCCATTAAGTTTTAAATATGATTTCCGCCAAGTGGAATCCGCGTCTGGATCAAATACCTTCCAGCCGAGGGGACCAATTTTTAATCACTTTTTGCAGCAATTTGAGAGGCCGTATGTCAGCAATAACTCGCCGAAAATTCTCTTCCAAGGTTTTCAATCATCTCGGACTTATCTAGGTAGACAAGCGATTTCACATAACCCCACAAAAAATAATCCAGAGGTGTTAAACCGCACGATATTGTAGGCCACGTCTCTACAGGCCTACGAAGCGAGATAATCCGCTCAAGAAAAGTTCCCTTCAATAAATTGATTTCAGTCTTGTTGGAATAAAAGGTCGACCACATCAACATCTTCCAATTCAGTTCCCCTTTGACTGTAACATGATGGCCGACTTTATTTTTGAAGAAATATGGATCAATGATTTCCTCTGTCAATAGAGCACACCAAACTGTTACTTTCTGAAGATGTAGTGGCGTCTCAATAATAACATACTCGCATTCAACCAAAAATAAGCTTTATAGCTGACAAAAAAAAATTCTTATGAAAATCGGAATCGGTGGCCATCTCGATTTGGAGCCGATTCATTATTTTGGTAATAAATTTGCACGATTTGTTGCACGTTGTTCAAGATCAAATCTATTTATTACTAAATGGCAAACCAAACTCAGCATGTATCAAGTGACAGCTGTCAAAATAGGCAACCTCTAAAAAATGCATTGCCAGATTGAAAAACCACACATCTAAGAAAACATCCTTTACATTATGTGGTTATACCAGTTCTAAACATCATTCAAATTGCCTCGTGGAACAATTTTACAGTTTTATGAACCTGAAATCTTGACACTAAGCCATTCTTGTTTTGTGTTGGCCTTTTTTGTCTGGAAAAAGTCCTACTGACTTTGGAAAAACGCAGTATGCACCCTGCATTATTTTTAACATTACTTTTTTATATAAGATTCCTACAGGGAGGTTTGTAATGGGTTCGATTTGGCAAATTGAAAATTTTGACAAATTGACATTTTTTTATAAAATAATACTATAAATGTCTATTTTTACATACGAAACAATTTATCTTCCTTGTAGTAATCCGAAATATTAGCTGTGTTTTATTCACTACTAAATAGCTAGCGCAGTAAAATTTCCACTCGGCAAACAACAACAATTTGATTGCTGGCAAAAAAACCCACCACAAAAATGGCAGCTGTATTCTCATTTGATCATTTTATTCACTTGAATACTGCACTTGATATGCAGTAGTGAATAAAACACAACTATTAATAAAACAAATCATATTTCTAATTCCTTCTAACCTCATTCACTTCTCGCTATGTTCAATTTCCTCGTCCCTTTGAACACAGTAAACTTTCTCATAATTAGACACTGGTAGTACCGATAAATTTGCCTGGTTATGAGAGGTACGGGTACCCCCTTCTTGTTGGGAAAAATCCCCACTATTTAAAATTATTCTGTGGCTTCTGATTTAATATTCCAAATAGCATTAATTTTATGAATTACCATATAATTGATAAATAATAATACTTGATGCATTATACTTATCTGGTATTGTTTAAAAATTTCTATAAATTAATCTAACCAACAAACAATAGCAAAAATGCCAACAAAAAAAATCTTATACAAACAATTTATTCTTATAATAATGAATTAAATTTTTGCGGTTCATTATAATTAACCACATAAAGAACTCTCCTTCCCTCTCTCCCTTTCTCACTCCTTAAAAAAAAACCACAATTGTTAGGTATATACATATTTTTGATCATTTAGATGTTAATTCAAATATAAATGCCTGATTATTATTTAAATAAACCTCTCTCTTTGCGGTAAAAGGGGATTTACCTTTAAAATTTATGTAAGTTTAAGCTTTAAGCACACACATAAATAGGGGTTTTGCGGTGAAACACAAAAACCCCAGAAGTTTTATTCACAAATTCACAGGATACAAACCATATACTTACTCGTATAGCATTTTTGCTTATGTACATATATAAATTTGAGTTTGTATTTGTATTTGTATTAACTTTAGGAACGGGTATGTATAGGGAACTATTATATGCATCCCTGGTATTATATCAAAGTTCTTGTAAATATACAAATTATGTAAATAAGAGTCGTTATGTTCAATGTGTGGAGGACAAAAACCTAAATCATAATAATTAATCTTTTTTTCTGGTATCCTTTTTTTAATTTAATGAATGGGAATTACATTATTTCGAAATACATCCTTAAGGTGAAATAAAAACTCAAATACTGAACTGAAAGTTTTTTCTAACTGGAGCAAATAGAGACTTCTGAGAAAAAGGAAAGATTAAGATGTTAGTTAAGTTAAAATTCTTTAAAAAGACCGACAGAAACTATTTATCTTGAGAAACTTGTTAATTGTGTCTCATCATGGATACATTTTCCTGTGTCGATGAGGATAATTCTGGGAATTGATAAAAGAGATGATTTGCTTAGGGAATGAGTATAAGAATAGTAAATATGGCCGTTGAAAATATGAAAAATGAAATGGAGAATTTCTTGGAATTTTCTTTTTCAGTTTAGAAAATATAATCGACTTGACTTCATTTTATAACACTTTTTTTACTCTAGGTTCTTAGAATAATTAAGATTTTATTGATGTCAGTACTTGATAAGATTAATTTTTTCTCTAATTGACTAATTTGAAGAAGGAAGTCTTTCGATACAATGATCCTCAAAATTGCTCAACGGATTTTGATGTAGTTTTAGTTTTTATAGATTTATATGTATAACTAGAGTATGTTTTATTAGTTTTTAAAGTTCAATTCTAGACTGCATTTCGAGATTTACAATAATTATATAGTCTACTTCAAGGCGTTACAATAATCTAATATACATAAATTACGTGTCACGTCGTCGTTTGTCCACGATGGACTCCTAAACTACTTAACCGATTTTAATCAAATATGTACCCCATGTGCAGTTTGATCCAACTTGAAGATAGGATAGCTTGCGTCTCAATTTATGATCGCAATATTATTTTATTGCAAATTTTATTGGTCTATTATTTGACAGTCACAATTATCTGTTAGTTTCAAACAATTTTAACAGATGGTGACATCTGTTGACTGGATTGAGTAAGTATTCAATAGATGGCGCTATGTCAAATTTCCTAACGTTTAATAGATGGCGCTATGCCAAACGTATAAACGTTTCATATAAGCTACAATTTAATAGGATAATGAGGATAAATTATATGTTTAATTAATTATTATTATATTATTTACAGTGAATTTTATTATTATTATTATTATTATTATTATTATTATTATTATTATTATTATTATTATTATTATTATTATTATTATTATTTTTCTAGTTCTTCTATAAAAATCAATTTCTGTCTGCTTTTCTCGCTAAAACTCAAGAACGACTTGGCCGATTTGGCTGATTTTGGTTTTGGAGTGTTTGTCGTAGTTCAGGGAAGGTTTGAAAAGTGATAAAAGTTATGGAAAATTTACTACAATTTGTTTCACCTGCAAAAAAAAAAATATATTTTTGACTGTCAGTTGGTTGTCAAATTTTTATATTGTAACCGTCTGTCCAACGTTAGTGAAAAGTTATAAAGTTTCCTGTCATTCTGTCATCATTATATTATGTAGTTATAAACAAATTTACTGATCTTAAAATGAAAATAAAACGACAAACTTCCAACTCAATACAATTCAAATAATTTTATAATAGATATTATTTTTTTTTTATTTCGAAAGTATGGACAATTTTGATCGGTTGGTGACATATAGAGAAAGCTAACAGTCAAACTTGCGGGACAAAGTTTGACGGGTCCTCTAGTTTTCTATAAGTTCAAATTTGTTGAATTTTAATCTGTCTTTTAAAAAATGTCAAAATTTTGAGTACATACATATATTTGACAAAAAAAAAACTGTTGGTCAACTTTTAAGTCAATTTTTTTATTCCGAGACGTCTCAAAGTATGAGTTTTAATCAAATTGTAAAATTTAGAGAGTCTTATCATTGGAACCGACAAAAGAATTGTCGGAAATCCTTTTATCAAAGATAAAAAGAAATCGTATCTTTTCAAATTTATATTTATCAAACAAACAAACGATTTACTGTCAAATGCAATCAGCAACAATATAGAAAAAAAAAATACTCAACATTTAAAATTTCAATGAAAAAAATAATCAATGAAAATATTCAACACATGTATTTTGTATTGTATATGTATTTTGAATCGGAAGTAAAATTATCAGAGGCAGCACTTTTCCAACAGGAAATTCCTTTAGAAAATAAAAAAAAATATCAAACAAATCAGGAATAAACACACATGTCCTGACAATAAAAGCAACAGCAACAACAAAAAAAGGAAGTCAACAAAAAATGCAAATCAAATGATGACTTATGTCCTGGAAATTGATTTATTGGCAGGACTTGAAAGGCAATTGTTTTTTTTTTTTGAAACCTTTTGATTTATTCGATTTTTATTACTTTGGATTTTTTTATAAAAATATAATTTCAAGGAACAAATTTAATTCAAATAAAATACAAAAATTGTTAAAAAGTCCTTCAACTGAATTTTGAAACCTTCATATTTTATATCATATTCGATTTAGTTCATAATAAATTTTTTTTTTGTTGTCCTTGTGGTGTTGAAATCATTTGGGTATTTTTTTTGTTGGAATTTAAAAAAAAAAATATCACGAAATTAAATATACAGTGATATTTTAAAGTCAATAAACAATTTTTTTAAATTGTTCAATCTGATTTCTGATTATGTGTTGGTGTTGGTTTTGGTGTGGTGCAAACGTGGTTTGGCATTAATTTCCGTAGATATGTATTTTAAATATAATATTGTGGTTGCTGCAGTATTTGTATTGCTTTTTTGTAATTTTTTTTGTATCTATTGATTCCAGGGTCGTAACTCGTAACTAAGAATATTTAATGGGAATATATTTTTAAAATAAAAAAAATACTTTTTTCAGTGATGATTTATTTTTAAGTGTGTTTCATGATTTTTGTAAGAAAAATTGTTGAAATCCTCTTTTTTTTTTAAATATTTCCATTTTTTCCAAAACTATAAGACTCAATGTTTTGCAAATTAATTTTGATTGAAAAATAAAAGAATAAGATCTTCACCCACAAAACTTAGTAAACAACTGGAATCCTATTAATAGTGGGAAACATTGTTCATTATATAGAAAAAGAAGTGGTCCTAAATGACTCCATTGAGGCATCTCACACTGATCCGATAAAGAAGATCCTGGTAATAGTCGGAAACATTGTTCATTATATAGAAAAAGAAGTGGTCCTAAATGCCTCCATTGAGGCATCTCACACTGATCCGATAAAGAAATCGTGGTAACTACGTCCCTGACTTTGGTGCCTATTTTTTCATGTACATTCTCGGTCCAAGTCCTTCGCTCCATGTCCTTTCATAAAAAAATAAAAATAAAATATATTTAGCCACATTTTGTCATTTGTTTTTTGTTTAAATAAAATTTTAAAAATTCTATCACGCTTCTCTTCCGATAAACACTCATAGATGCATATTTTTTGTGGGTAACATTTTTTTTTACCAAATATTAACACATTTTAATAGAAAAATGAGGTTAAAGGGACAAAACAATTTATTTTTTGTTATTATTTCAAATAATTTGTATATTAATATTCATTCAAAAAAATGATGAATATAATTATCTAATATCAAAAAAACCACAAAAAATACCAAATAACATAAACCTTTTAACCGGATTTTAATCATCACAAGTGGTTTATATAGAATTTTAATAATTTCATTAATTTTCCTAATTATTTTTAATTGCCACTTTTGGAATACTCATATATCCTTTTGTACCGATTCAACTGTGGGTGGTATTTAAAAAAACAACTCATCTCTACTCGACTTTAGCATAAGATAAAATATTGTTTGATAATTTATAAATACACATGACTTCAAAATTATCCTTTTGAAAAAAAGCCAATCATATTTGATCTTCTTATGATGCCAATAAAAAATAAAGCTGTTAAAGTTTTTAAATTTAATTTCTGTTAAAGTCGACATCTTGACGTCCTTTGAGCTTTAAATTTAAATATAATAAATTAATTCATAGTGTGAACTTTAATCCTTAACGAATACACCACTGAACACAGTGAAACTCCAATACTATTGAAGGGGCACCATGGCGTATACGTACTTTTTTTCTACACTATTGAATTCGGATTTTTCGCTGCAGCTCCTGTTAAAAACTAATCAGTTGTCCAATCTTGTTGTCCAATTCGATGAAACTATACCCTACGCCCATTACTTTGTTCCCGGTGGAGTTCTGTCTGATGAAATTTAAATGAACTTTATCCCAGTAAATGCAAGCAACTTATCAAGTCAATGTCTTCTTCTGAAAGTTCAATCTTTTTTGTTCAAAATTCTAGGCAAACAGGTAAATCTATATGGCCTTCCAAGTTCGTGTATTTGAACTTTCTACAGAAACTAGCTTAATTCAATGTAATAACTGTCTATTAACTCCAACTTATGCAAATGAATTTTAAGTTAAAACACTTGGATTTGCCTCTTTTGACTTATGGTATCCTGAACTTCAACATAGGAACTTTAATGGCACGGTGTTGGTGCGATACTTCCAAATTTGTCAAGATTGACCTTCAGATATCATTATAACTCATCAGACCTTTCCAAATACGCGTTTGTTATCCAAATAGTTTAAAGCGATCTACAAAATGAAAATGTATCATGATTTGTTTCTGAAGCACGATTTGTCACCTAAAGCATATTTCTCCAAATATTTGCACAATTTCCTACGCGAAAATTTTAAATAATAGATGAAAATATTTGTACAGCTCTTTGGACAATCTAACACTACTCCAAAATACATACAACTTATGTATTTACTCCTCGAATTTAATATTAGGCTCTAATTACCTCCAAAGTTTTTACTTTCAAGTCTAAAGTCATTATATGTATAATCTTTAATACTACAAAATAGACGATAAGTTTTACTTGAATGTCAACAAAACTTTTGAATAAAAATTAAAAATTTATGCAGGTAAAACTTTAAACTACTCCAAGGATAATCCTCTTTCCTTTTTTGTGGACTTTATTTACAATTTCATAACACAGTTTTACTATACATTGTCACTGATTAGGTTTCTGGAAAATGTTAACCCTTATTGGGTATAAAGTGTTAAAGGAATATTAGAGATACTCCATTGATGTTTTTTTCTTCTTCTTCGAAGTCTCAAAAGATTTAAATACTTGAATTAAATATCCTGCGAACTTAAGTACGAAAATATTTTCTCAAAAAGAACATCTCCTTATTCGTGTTTCATATTATTTATTTGTGACAAGTGACAACGATGAGCACAACAACACAAACACAAACAGAAAGAAGAACCCAAAAAAATATAACAAAGGATTCCCTATGGAATACCTATATAGCATCGTTCCCTCTTTATGTTATATCCCACTAAGCTTCAGTGCGGGACTTAAAGTCATCATGGATTATAATCAACAAAATAATTTAAGCAGTCATTGTATCGTTCCCCCAACACACATCACATCACCCTCATATCCTTTTTTTTTCATATAATATAATATGTTTGTAGAATCAAGCAAGGTGCGTGTTATGTGCGAGATCTTTTTTGCCACAATTACGAACGTCTTTTTAATAAATAAGAAAAATAAATAAATAAGTATGTAAGAAAAAAACAGAAACACAGGTTAGGTGCACATCCTTAGAGCAAAGTATAAAGGACTCTTTTGGTGAGCGGCTTTAATTGCAAATAACGATCCTTGTTCAGTTCAAGTTCAGTTCAAAAACAGATTTACATACGAGCAGAATATACACTTACACACAAAGTCAAAAACACTTAATATGCAAAATTGCGTAGGAGACGATGATTTTTTTTCTTCAATGTGGTATTTTTATCCTTTGAATCCTTATTCCAAGACATCACACACACGCACACGTGTGGAGCGTAATCAAACAGAAATAATCAACTCTTCTCATATAAACATAAGTGATGTCAGTCCTTACCAATAAGAGAATTTTCGCGGGCCATTTTCCAAGGTTGAAATTATCAAAATTTTCAACTTGATTAGGAGTTCATTAGAATAAGGATCCTTAAAAGGGAATAAGAAAAGAGGGTCTAGCTTAACCTTTTCGGACTAGTTTTTGTTTCAGTCATTTAAAGATTGAATTCGAGTTTCTATTGTCTCTTGTCTTTGTGGTTGAATAACGGTAAATTAAAACCATAAGTGTTATAAAAAAATATAAGAAGTTTTTACAAATTTTCAAAAAATGTCAAAGTGTCAAATTGATTTTTTACTTATTTGACACTTCTATTTTAGAATCATTGAAGAACAACATTACTTCACAAAATTGAGAACCACAATTTCGTCAGCATATAACAAGAATGACAATCTTTTTAAAGACCAATTGATAGTTTAGTACGTAAATCATTTAGAAAGAAAACTAAAAGTAAAGAGTCTAGTACACAACCTTGTGGGACACCAGAAATTAAAAACGAACTAAATCAAGACTTCTTCGTCTCTAAGTCAATAATTTTTAGTACAAGTGCTTCATTTGCTGTATTATTTAGGAAGGTCCAAATTACTCCATTTTAGAATCATCTCGACAAAAAACGACACCCATGAAAAGTAACACATTTTGTTTGTGAAGGTATTATTACAGACAAATTTTAAGTAGACAGTTACTGAAGCAAGTTCGAGACATGACAGCAAATTATTGGACAATATTTATCTACTTGAAATGTGATAGGCTATATAAATCAGGCCATTGTGTGGATGCCACGCCCACCAAATACAAATTCTCATGTTTTAGAAGTTTTCTTTTATTTTTATACTCTTAAACTAAAATCCTACAACTCACCAAACTAAAACATTCTACAATAATCAGAAGATTTCCATGAAAATTTCAACTGTTAATCTAAAAGTGGGTGGATGTTACGCCCCCCGCCCCCTATATGATAAATCCAAAATTTTCAATTATTTCAATCTACAAAATTTTTAAATTTTCTTTTTTTTTGTAAATTTCAAATATTAATTTGTAATTATATCAATTAAAAATAAGTGGGTGGCTAACACGCCCCTTAAATCGAAAATTATAAATTTTGTCCTTTTTTGGTACCTTCCTTTGTGTGAAATTTGATGGTTGTAAAATTTCAAGAAAGTGCTTCATAAATTTGATTGTTTTTGAGGTTTTTTAATATCTGTATCTCATGTATCTGTATCTTATGTTCTGGACTAAACAGATCAAAAATCGGTTGAATTTATTTTTGTTAAAAGGTGCACTTTCTAATAACTTTTCTGAAGGATCCGTTCCATTTTTTGAGATCGTTTTAATTTAATTCAAAAAAGATTCCCATGACAAAAATTCGTCCTTTTTGGAGATTGCCTTTACTAAACTTTTCATCCATAAATTAAATATAGATTGAAGAATTCGCACTATCTCTAACTCAACTTAACACTGAAGAAGTAAACCTTAATGTCATTCTGAATCATGAACCTTAGATTGGACACCTCTGATTGGGTTGACTAGCGAAGCTACTCGTGTGGTGGGTTAAGTCAACTCCTTGTCTACCTGATTTCAATATAAAAAAAAAGAACTCCTTCTGGCGTTGAACAAGATTCAATGATTGTTTTTTTTTTCTATTTTTATTTTCTATGAATTGATGGCGATGGCAAATATATTTACATAGATACTTGCGATTAAAGCTCCAGAGGACTACGGTGGTGCGGTGAAGAAATATATAGGAATTGGAATTGGAACAGAACGGAACACTCAAGTGCGAGTGTATAGTGTTTATTCTGCTCCTCTAAGCGTAATTATCCTGCCGATTAGGTATTTGCATATTTAATGAAAGAGATAAAGAAACTCAAGGAGCACACACACACATACACCCACTCACTCACACACATATACTGACAGATGACACCATAAGCTTGGCGGGCGGCCGGCGGCGGCGAAGGCTTGGAAGGTAAGATAAAGTTGGATCCCCAGCTATAAGGGTCCCTGTGGTGAATGTAAGGTAAGCAAATACAAGGTGGAATATAAAAACGAATCCTTCTGGGGCACCTCGAGCAACGGTATACACAAATGGTTTTATTCTACGTATATGTATGTATAGGGCTGGATGTGTGTGTGTGACTGTGTGGGTGAATGTGTTTTGTGATGTCGTTGTGTGCGGTTGGGAGCCTTTTAATGAGTGATAAAATTGATTTTCGATGTTATTGCAGTTGTAGAACGTGGATCCTTGATGTGATCTTACATACATATACACTCGTATAGATATGTATAGGTAGATTGCATGTATACCAAAAGGAGTTCGGGGACAGCAGGTGGTATATTGGCCCTGTCGAGCTGATGAATGATGGTATGGCGGCAAGGAAGTCGTCATTCGTTTGCTTGTTGATTTAAAATTCAACTATTGAACTGATTTTGGATAATTGGCGGTCGACATTAATAATTCATTGATTCATTTGTTCAATTCTTGGTTTTGATTCGTATATATGTGGGCGAGTGTGTGTGTGAATCGGTGTGTGTGTGTAGATTTGCATTGTTGGAATAATTTATTATCGATTGAATTTTATTTTATTTGTTTTTACATATATGTAGACACGTATATGAAGGTAGGTGTAAATGGCCCTGGGAAATGATGTAGGAGTGCCTTATGAGGTATGAAAGAGCTATTTTTTGAAAACTTAATAGCTTTGTAATTTCAATTAAATTCATCGGATTAAAATTTTAAGACGGAGAATAAATATTTAAGGGCTCATATGGAAAATATAATTTACACTATAAAATCCGTTAAAATCACTTTTTTAAAGACTTAATAAAAAAGAGGTTTATGACATTCCATTTAAGGCGCTGATTTTGTGTCAACATTATGAAGGTACATATATTGTGGAAAATATGAAAAAATATGTGACGAAATTGAGACTTTCCTTTAGTCATGGTGGTTGATAGTATTGAACTTGAATCAAGGAATATTCTTAATTCTTGTGCACACGTGGTTAAAATGACAAGATGATCATATTGATTTTAACCAAATAAAAAAAAAAGTATTAGAATTTTTTTTTCTATTAACCAAATTTGCTATAAAGAAAAAAAGACAATTTTTAAAAAATTTTCCAACAAAATTAAGCCCGTTCAATAAAAAGACAACATAATTTTTTTAATCAAAATTTATAGACTATCACATTACTTTTTTTTTTAATGAATCAATTAATATTTAACCGTCGGCGGAGTAGTATCGTTTGTCAATTAAATATAAAAGAATTTAATTAAAATAAAACACAAATTTAATATGTACTTTCAATACATATATCATTCAATATCAAATCGAATGACTTTCAATTCGTTTCGTTTCGTTACGTTCATTCGAATGGTACTCAATAAAATTAAATAAAATGATAAAAACCTTATTGAATGACAAACAATATTCAACTATCCTCCTTTCATACATATACTCGTATAAATTCTGTGATGTGTTTTTTCATATAAAAGGAAATCATCCACGAAACACAAAAACCTATAAATCCTTGTATATGTATGTATGTCCCAGCAGCAGCAGCGCCAGCAATCACACTGACGAACGGTAAATAAATCAATCTTATACATATCTCGTTGACATAGATATCCGTTTACAATTCCGCAGTTTTATACGAGAGTGTCAGTGTTTCAGGACTCCTGGAATTTTATTTTTTTTTATATTGAATTATATTAACTCATTCAAAAATTCGGCGGAAAACTTTCAATGAAGTTATAAAAATACATACATATTTAAAAATCGTCCTTGTCACTGTGACTGTCACTGAATCACCCCGAGTCACGGTCGAGTGTACTATGCGGCGCCAAATACCCCCTCCCCTTACACACAAAATAAACTATCGAGAATTTAATGGTTATGGCAAATAGCGATAGCAAAAAGCGGAAATGAAGGATACGTACGTAGTTTCCTGTTTTATGACTATGGTGATAATAATTCATCAATTTGACAAAGTTTTGATAGAGACAACAACAACAATAAGGATAGCAAAATTATCTGAAACAAAAACGGGAAAATACATTAAAAAATAATTGAAATTCGTCAAATTCATTTGCTAATAAATTTAGTGAATTTAAATTGACTGTAAGATTAAAAAGGACGAATTTTTAGATTAATAATTGTGGAGTCAAATTTAAGTATATTATATATTTTAATCATTTTTAATACCGTAAAAAATTTGATTTAGTCGATTGTGATTTTGTTTTAATGATCAATAAGTAATTAGTCTTTAAAACTACGCAACGGATTTTGATGAGATTTGTTTTTATAGAAAGGGTTTATATGTATAACTATTCTTAGATAATGTTTTTTTAAATTAAAAAATTAGTTTTTAAAATTTAATTTTAGATTGCATTTACATGAGATTTAAAATAAATATATAGTAGGTATACTCTAAAGTGGGACAATAATCTTCTATCAATTTCTGTTTGTTTGTCTCGCTAAAACTCGAGAACGACTTGGCCGATTTGGCTGATTTCAGTTTCGGAATGTCTGTCGTAGTCCGGGGAAGATTAAAAAAAAAAAATAGTGGGGCAAATTTCCTGCTAGTTTCAAAGGTAGAGTCCAGCTCATCTTCGATTCAATAAAGAAAAAAGAAGTCAGCAACTCTCGATGGTATATCCAACATTGTACTACGACATTAACCTAATGAAGCAATCGACATTTTCACCACACTGATGTTTAACAACGCGCTGAATAATGCATGTTATCCAGTTCGTTGGAAGATAGCTGTGGTACATCCTCTTCCAAAAAAAGGAAAGAACAAATCCAATCCAGTGAATCTCCGGTCGATAAGTCTTCTTCCAAGTATCAGTAAGGTATTTGAAAAAATCATTAATAGAGCTCTGTCCTAGTGGGCTGAGGACAACAATATAATACCGGGCGGGATATGACACTATTGATGCCGCCTCTAACCTTGTATCTGATATCCAATGGAACAAATCTAAAATAACAGTGTACGGGTGCCGTTCTGGTTTACTAACAGAAAGTCTTCGACACCGTCGTTATGGTTAGAAAGTCTCTATCTGAAGCCCATGCTGTACATATGTATATGTTTTAGGACATGCTCAATGGTAGAAAGTTTTTTGTCAAGAGTGGCAATGTAACTTCTACCACAGTTTTCGATACAAAAAATGGTCTTCAACAAGGAGCCGTTAACTCGCCGTTTCTATTCAGCATTAACACCAACGATCTCAAGATGACCTAATACCGTACAAAACGGAAGTTAAAAATTAACTTCCAGAAATCGGAAACTACTCCGTTTAGGAGTCAATTGTCTGGAGCCTCAAGGAATACGAGAAAGAACTGGAGGAATTTAGTGATCATAGGACCAGACCGACAACCACTGGCGAATAAAAGTGTAGTAAAGTACCTTGACATCTGGTTGGGGTTCAGTACTTATATTTCGATAGACATACTACAAGTGCTGCACTGACCAGAGCCAGGAGAGCTTTTATCCTGACTATACGGCTTATTTATAGCAGTCGGCTTGACACCCAGGGAAAAAGTGATTTGCTAGATGGTCTTATTCCGCTAATGATTGTCTATGGTTGTCCGGTTTGGTTCAACGTTACTTACTTAGGTCCTCAGACCTACGAAGTCCGTTGGTATTTCCTATCGGGACATAGAGCCTCAACTACTCCTACGCGCCATCGTGTGCGAATTCCAGCGATGTATTTAAGCTCCCTCCAGCTCTTTCCCAGTCTCACAGATTCCTCCTCAACTGTTCTCCTCCACGTGCTTCTCGATCCAACTCTTGTTGAACGTTGCCCCATCTCAAATGAAAAAAATTCGGGTGTTTGAGAGGCAGTGCCTTAGATTGGATTGCACAGAACACCGGAGTCCAACCAGGTTCTATACAGTGGATCCAACATAAACAGAATAGTTAACTTCTTGCCTATTACCCAAAAAATCAGTAGGTAGGTACTACGAGAATGTGCGTTTAAGTAGATTTATTCCGCCCGATGATTTCCTCTATTTAGATAGTGGAGGGCTGATTCAGGATAGAGAGGCAGAACCGCTAATGCACTACGTCAGCCCCAGAACCGTATGATCGAGACGTCATCGCACAGGACGGAGCTGAGCGCCTTCGGTTCAGTATAGGATTGTGTCCGAACTGTTAATACACTTTGACATCGAAAAAAAAAATTAAATAAAATAATTCTTAATTAAATGATTAACTCAACAAATCATTATTTCTACATTATGATTCGTTTATGTATTTCATTTTAATGATTTTGTTTTCCATGTCAAGATTTACACAGAACAAAAATAATTTGTCAACTTAAAAAATCAGTGTCCGCGGAAAATTAAATAACTGCGAGGTACCATCTTCAAAAAAAAAAAAATGATTTTATTTGATTTGTGTATTTTCAACAACTCCTATAAAAACCACTTAAGATTTGCAAATCAAATTCCATCAACCGCTGTCCATCCAGATCCATCAATACCAGTCTATATAGTACAGAGGAACATTACGACGAGCCACGGACAAAATAATGAGTCTATATCTCTGCCAGGCTGCAGGACGAAAACCAATATTTGACTACACAAACTAGAACATCCGTTAAGCGTGTTCTCCAAAATCAACGGAAGGACATAGAACGACGAAAAACAGCATGAAAATCGTCCTCCGACTTCGGCCTCAATTTGAGTGCCCAGCAACGTAATGTAACAAATTAATTTTATATCCGTTTACTCCAACACATCTTTTATCTAGAATATGTGATAGAAGATAGTAGTTACCTCGAATCTTAGAGATACTTTTGGCTTACTATTGTATGTATCTACACCCGCACATAGAACATAGAACAAAAGACAAACAAATGTAAACAATTAAAAGATATTCCCAAGGATTCTTCTTCTATTCTTTCGTTTGTGTTCGTTTTCTTTTGTATTTTTCTTTCTCCTTGAACAAGGACTTTAGCCATGAGGTAAAGGGAATTCATTAGCAAAACGCTTTCGCCCATTGGTCGATGGGTGGGTGGGCGCAGTCGGTGGTCATCATCGGTCGGTGTTGGTGGCTTGATGGTTCGATGGCGATGATGGTTCGATAGCTTGAAGGTGGATTGAAGAAAATTCCTTGACATCCTTATTTTGTTTTGCAAGATTTGCATTCGTTGAATATGTAAAAGCAAACTATGGAGGTCCTTTGCGCATCAAGATATTTAATACTCAGTCAATGAGGACGAGGATGAGGACAAAGTAGACGAGTATATTGCAAGTTACTCCTAATCAATTTGTCCTCTAAAGTTGGTTTTCTTCTTGTGGTTTTGGTCCACCGGACGACCGACACGACGACGACGATATAGAAATTCAAATTTACATGCTAGATGGATATTCCGCTCAAAGGATATCTCTGCATTGCACGTGGTCGTCATCGTTTCCGCCCACTCCCACGCCCATCTTCATCATACTCTCATGTATATCAAAAGTTTGGTCGTATGTATGTATGTGGGAGACTGATGTACATATGGGAAAATTGACATGAACGTAACTCCATGTCATCATCCATCGGTGAGGTTAGCAAAAAAAAAATAAGGACATGTCTTCACTTCTGTCAATATCATACAGAGTGATGCAAGAACCCACACATAAAAATACCACCCCTCCCCCTCCCCCCCTTATACGTAACCAACAAAATATTTTTCATAAGTTTGTCGAAGAAATACTTTACGAAACCATATCTAAGTCGCTCTCAAAGGACTTGCCGCATAGATTGGTTGTGAAAATTCCTTGAAATCACACATAACTAAAAATGAAAAAAAAAAAAAAGGAACAGAGACATCCTTCAGGCTGTTGCCTTTGACATGTGTGTGCTCTTAGGGGTGACCCCCATAGGGGGCTTCGGAGAGAGCCAAAGACGAATATGTGTGCACTTTTTGTGAATAAACCTTCCTACTTTCAAAAGCAAAAGGAATTCTCAACTTTAGATAGAAATACTATAAGTGGAGTATATGAGTGTGGGTGGCGATATTTTTCTAGTGGTGGTGATGGTGGTGAGTGTGTAACATACATACATATATCAAAGTAATTTTATCAAACGTAAAATTCCTACCGCCTATAGTAGGTAGGTACTCAATTTAGATTTATATAGAAAAAGGTAAGTCACTTGGAAACGAGCACTTCAGGATTTCCCAAAACTTCTTACTGCAAATTGGACGACGACTCCAACTCGATTCGGCTGGTATGGTGGTGCAAAGGAGTACCTACTTGTATATATACGTCTTGTTGTTGGTCGTATATAAAATCTAGGAAGGTACCTATTCAATTTGTTTTTTTTTTTTTTGTTAACAAAATTTAATTTCCAGACTATAATCATTGGTACCTTTTGAAATTTAGGATGAAAAGGACGAAAAGTAAGTCAGCAATAATATGCTTGTTCCTATATAAATATATTTACTTAACTTGGGTACTAGTATAAAAAGCATACAAAAAAAAAACAGACATACGAGTACATAATTGATTTTAAAGTGAAATCAGTACTTTAAGAAGACGACATTTTTGCTCAGGAAAATTTATTAAAATTACAGAATTTGTCAGCAAACTTTGAGGAAATTACGAACTGTCATTTTTTTCGCATTATACGGGGGTTCTTAGCTGCTCTGAGACCTTATCAAGAATGCATTTGAATAATCTTCTATATTCATTCAGAAGCTGTTTTTTTCGGAAATGAAGAGTTTCTCAGGGTAGTCATATAGGGCCTCTTCTTTTAATTTTTGTAATTTGCATTTGTATTGACAAAAAAAACAAGTCTTTGAAGCAAAATTTAAGGCTAGAGAAATTTGGAGCTTGATTGATAATCTAGCTACGTGACTGTTACGGATGTTAATATTTCTGACATTCGTTAATTGATTTCCCGACACGGCTGGCGATTTCTTGTTCGGTTCCATCTTCAACATAGACAATACTTCGAAGGTATTGAAAGCTTTCTAGTTGAGCAATGTTTATCAGAGAGAATAACTGAGAACTCCAGGGGCTGGACATGTTAGTTTTTCCGTATTGATGTTCTGTCCCACAATTTCTGCTTCTCTCTCTCCATCCTTGGAGATCCATGATCCTATCAGAGAGCAACGTCTGCGAAGTCAAGATAAGGAACATTGTCAGTGTCCATCTTAATCTTCCACTTCTTGTAAAGTCTATCCGCAGAACATCATTTATATCTGTCTGATTCCACTTTGGACTTTAAACTCTTTTCTGAGAACCTACCTCCTTGTAAGATATGACATTTGGACCCATCTTAAGTTCCTTTTATAATAGCTCCGCAAAGCAACCCACATAAACTCCTTATTGCCACTGTCAAAAGCCTTCTCAAATTCAATGGACGGCAGGTGAAGTCGTGATCGGTGGCATTCAACGCACTCTTCGATTATGATTCTCCAGGTATTGCTGTGGTCAATGCAGGAGTATCCCGGAATCCTGCTTGTTCAACATCGAGCCCTGCTTCCATAGGTGTTCTCTTATGTGTTCCAAAAAAATCTTTACGACTTTTTGGAGACTTCAGACAAAACGCAAATATCTCATTAGTTTTGCACACTTCATCAAGTCTCCTTTTGTTTTCCACTCTTCGGGAATGCATTCAGAGACCCATGCTGTCTCCATGAGTGATGGAATTTGGAGAGATGTTTTCAAGTTACTTCCTTTTTCCAAAAGCATCTTCATGTTTTTTCATCCACTTATTCTTAAAACGAATAAAAAAACACAAAAGTAATTTCCACTCTTTGGGTTCAAAGTTCATGAACGAAAATAAAAGAATTAATTACTAATTTGACCCACTGAATGATATGTGACCCTTAGTTAACATTCGTTGAATTCAAATTTGATGAGCCACTGACCAAATATTGAATCATGTTTTTTTAGAACTGGCCAAGAACTTCCGCCACTAAAATGGTCTCCTTTAAACATAATAACTGTCTGTGTCTCTCACAAACTTTCCCAAATGCGAGGTGACATCTAACAGGTGCTGTCATCGAAATATTCCCATACACACATAAATATACATATAACTTCCTATGAAGCCCGCACGGCGGACATAGTTCGAGTTCTTCAATTTCTACTGAATTTCTACATCAAACAAGGAAACCACAGCTATTGTCAGTTGTCATCGTCATCGTCTCCGTTGTCATTGTCAGACTCAGCGGATCTGGATCAGTCTGTCGTTCGACGATATCCTTTTCCACACTCAGAACATTAATTCACGGTTGTTCTGGATGAATGTGTGGAATGCGGATACATATACATAGTCATACATGTAGTCCTTAGTGTGGTCGTTGTCGTGGTCCTTGTAGTGATGACTAGAGAACAACTCTTTATCCTTAAATGTCAGATGGCAGTATTAAGTGTGTGTATTTTAAGGAAAACTCGAACGAATTAATTAAATTCAACATCACACTCACATTCAAGTTGTTTTTTTTTTGTTTTTGGAAAAGTGCGAGTATACAGAACGAGCCAGCGAAATGGCAGCAGTGACAGAAACAGCGGCAGTGGACGATGGCGCGTGTTTGACACATCGAGCAAATTGAATGAACGAATATTTTAGTGTCCTTTTTGTTCTCTCTCTCTCGATAGGAGAAGGAGTTCCTCATGGACGGTATGTACGTCACTTATAATTATACAAATAAGGTGGCGCAGAATAATTCACCCAATAGGAAATGGCGTCGTATGTCAAACGAATTTGACATATGTCAATTTGACAGCTTGAGTAGAGTGCTTGATGTGACAAATACTGTCAAGCCATTTTTTGGGTACGAAATAATCGTAAGTTAACAAAGAAGAGGAAGGAGTCAGCTGTCAACAAAGGACGATCCACAAAATTTATTGTAAAGAAAACGTATCATTTTGGCGATTTCACATGACCAAGGGCTTACAGCAACAAACCTTAGGTAATCGCCCTTAGGGATCATTTTGACAGGAAGACCAACAGCAAATGTCTTTTGACTCAACCGACAAAATTTTGACTGTTCAAATAAGGACATCCATCATTCAAAGCCATTTTTTAAAGGATTTAGTGAAAAAGTGATTGAAAAAAAAACAAAATTTGACGTTTAATTTTTCGCCACCTTGTGCATCCTTATTTCAGTCGTGTCATTGCAAAAATTGTGTGAACCATTTGGAAGAGTTTGGACATTTCTCACGCGCGCAAGCAGAAGGACACCATACTCGTACTACGAACGACTATATTTATGGGTTTTAGTTAAAAGTGCGAAAGTCCTGCATGCAGAATTTCACTCCACTTCCATTTCCACTTCACTTCACTTCAATTTCTAATGTCACTTTATCGATCTACAAATCATTGTTTTTCTTTTTTTCCTGGTTTATTGGGATGAGTGTTTCTGAGGAGGGGGATAGAGGATGGGATTGTTATGGAAGCGTTAAAATGAGGAAGTTTTGCTGTGATGGTGGAAAATTATCCATCTGGACTCCCAAGAAGTGAGTGTGCAATGAATTTTAATAAACTATATAAACCCAATGACGACCGACTACTGAAGTAGAGAGTGCTCCTGATGTTAATGTTTTGTGAACAAGGTGAGCTATAACTCGTATATTGAATTTAAAATTAGATTTTTGAATTAGTAGTCGAATATAATAATGATATAATAAAAGTGTTTGCGGAACATAAACACATTTGCATAAATTCGTGACATTTTAAAATGTATGTCAAGAGCGATAGTTGGGGAATTATGTATACGAATATATTAATGACACACTACTACAACAGATATAAAATAATGAATTCAAAAGTTTTCTAAATTATTATCATCATCGAAAGTTTTAGCATCACATAAAGCAATAAAACCAATCTGGAATTAATTTATTGCTTCTGCTTTCGTTGACATTGATAAATATTTGTATAAGGACGAAATTAGTGTTTACATCAGATGACAATGGAAACACCTCAAGGATTCACCTTTTCAGAGTTCTCCTACTTTCTTCTAAATTTGGTGTTCCTCAAGGTAGCCGCTTAGGTCCTCTACTTTTAATCTCTTATTCAATATGACTTCTTAGTTACTTTCTCACGTTAACTCTTTTATCTTTCCCCTCAACGTACCTATTATGTCTCTAAACGTCCTGCCCATAAAGAAGTCTCCAAAGAATTAAGCTGAATAGGTGCGAGTACCCGTGGCGTGATGGTTAGAACGTCATGCTAAAGGTCTGGGTTCAATGCCTTCAAAGGAATTGACAAATCCTCCAAGAGTAATTTTAGTGATGAAAAGTGCTGCCCCACCTAAATAAAAATTAGGAAAAATGCAGCAGTGAAAAATTTCTAAAACTATGAAATCCCTGTGAAATGAAAACTAATTTCCCGGGAAATATTCATTCGTATTAAAAATTGATCTCATGAGTCTTGTACAAAATTTCACTTCTTTTGTTTAAGTTTTCATTAGGAAGTTTTTAAGTGAAATCTTCATGGAACCTTCAGTTTCACATTGGAAATAGTTTCACTTTCAGCTTAGTGAAATTCAGTTTTCAAGTTTTCTTTTTCACTTTACACCAAGTTTCTTCCTAAGAATTACCTACATCAAAATTTTGCTGACGTGAAATAATTTTTCCGGGAGACCGAAAGCAATGACAATTATTTTATTTTCACTCTACTTTTAGTAAAAGATAATAAATTCGAAGAGTTTCTTAAAAATGAAAAAAAAGTCATGTCATTTTCAACATCCTAATTTTCACTTGAGAGGTGAAGCAGTTTCCTGTGAAACGCCCTTGAATGACTTTAGATCGATGGAAAAAAAACAAAGATGAGTTAAAAATTATCGTCATTAAAAGTGTATAAAACATATTTATTTTCGATTTTCAAGTGAAAAAAAAAAATTCACCTGGTGTTAAATTTAGTTAGAAAAGTTTTCACTTAAGAAGTCAAGCAGTTTCCTGTGAAATAACGTTGAACAAAAAAGGACCAACAAAGAGTTTAAAATTATCGTCACTAAAAGTGCAAACATTTTAATCACAAAAAGATATTTACTTTTGCATTTCAAGTGAAATAAAAGTTCACCTGAAAAAAATTTAAAATTTCTCATGTGAAAAAATTTTCACGCTTTAATTTTTCGGAAAAATTTAGTTAGAAAAGACATTTGTAAGTTATGAAAGAAAGTTATAAACTACTCCGGTTTTAAACGCACATACCTTCAAAAATAAGCGTCAAAGTCAGGCGTTTTTGACACCACATATCTTTCGAAACTGTACCATGTAGAAAGCTGAATTTTCAGTATTGTAATTTTGAAAATATCCTCTATCATTTGATGTGAGCAATTTTACCAACATTCAAAGCAATTCCTACGAACAAGCATCAGAGAGAATCAAACTTGTCATCAAAACCTTGATTGAAGTTCAATAAAAATTAAAGCCAAATTTTGACAACGTGTTACCTTATCTTTAAAATTAAATCCATTGATTCGTATTCCACTAGAAAACTGCATTTAAAGTCAACTAGTTTTCCAAAACGTTATCAATGCTATTTCAGAGTTTACAAATTGCAATTAAAATAATAAATCAATCGATTAAACTCTTCCTTCTTTCACAAAGGATATTCAATAACTTTTGTTCCTTCCAAAATTCAGGTGTTTTGGCCACATCATATATACCCTGGAACTTGGAAGCGGTATCAGTGATAGTGGCATCAGGCAGCAGCACACGAAGTTTAATTGGTATTCTAAAGTGCAAACCTACTTGTATCGTCAAAGTCAAAGTTTTGCCAGTTTGTGTTGTTTATTAATTAAGAATAAACATTGAAACATTCACCACCATCTTGAGTCCAACTCTGATGAAGTACATATATACAAGTTGACGATGGATGAGGTATTGTTGATGTGTTGTTGTATACGAATATTTGGTCCTGCAGATGGAACTGTACAGTGTACGTGTACGTGTTATCCTTCAGGCTCCAGGTTTGAGTTCGAGTTCGAGTTCGGTTTCGGGAGGACGATGATGAAGACGATGATGATGGAAACTGATAGGTCAAAAGTTTCCTATTCACATAATACTAGTCCTCGTATATTTTCGCACAAATCAAACACACATGTTTCCAAGGATCAAGCACACACGAGTATCTTTGTGTGTGTGTGTGTGTGTGTGTGTTAGCTATACTAAACGAATAAATAACCTTTAAGTTATATGGAAAACTTTGTTTTAAGATAAAGTTACCAATTGAAACGTTTATATTTGGAGGAACAAGAAGGGTGACGAGATTGGCTTTCATTTCTTCCTTGATACTTGGTCCTTGAAACTGAAGATGAAGAGAAACCAAAAATAAATTTGCTCGAATACAAATAATGACTAAATGTGGTTTTTTGGTTTTTCGTTTTGTTTCGTTTCGTTTCGTTTTTCCTCTTTCGTCGTTCGTCCTTCGGCGGTGCTGCTGATGCTGATGATGTGAGCGAGAAAGATGTGATTTTGTGGGTTTTATTTGATAAAGATTTTGTTTTGAAAGTTTAGTTGTTTGTTGTTTTATAGTTAGCGCAATTAATTAGTGTAATGGTATTTGAATAATTTTGTCTGATTTACTTTGGGTTCAAATTAAGATTCTAAGGGGTACTAAGTTAATTTAGATGATTCTTTTTTCAAACACATCTATACTCGTAGACAAATAGAGATACCAGATGCCGAAGTTAATGTGAAAAGTTTTATAGATACTTGGTTAAGGAATAGTTTATGAATAGAAAACCACTTCAAATTAGGCGATAATGGTTGTTATATATATTTACAAAGAGTTTGAAGGTGAGTTTGAATTTGTGATATAGTATAATTGAGTTAATTTAATTTAATTTAATTAAATGACCACCCATTCATTGGGGTAGAAGATAAGGATATAATGAACAATAATTCTAATTGAAGGACCTTGAATTTCAAAAACAAAGAGATTTTGGTGAAAATGGAAAGTTTTTGTGGTTTGGTGATGGAATTTGGAACTAGGTCAATAGAACATACGATAAGACCGAGTTAAAGGGCGAAAACCTGTAGCAGACTCTAGTAAACGAATGCAATCTTTCGTGAATGTAATCTTTAATGATTTCAATCGTTTTTTCGTTTCTGTTTTCACTCGAAAGGAATGTAAAAGAAAACAAAGAGTGGCAAAGACATTTTTTCCGCGGGTGTGTGTGGTGAACATAAACTTTTTTTTTTTGAATTTTTTGCTTCTTAATTGACGACACACGTCAAAAAATCAAACCAAATATTCCAAATGGAAAAAGATATGAATACAGAAATGTTATAGAAATTCTGAAGTAAAAAGTTTGTTTTAAAAAAATTGGAGAAACTTAAGGATTTGAGTCGGGGGGTTGGGGCGGTGATGGAAAATTACTTTATTTTGGTGAGAGGCACAAAGTTGTTGTCTTTTCTTCCAATTTAAGGATTTACTGCCCAAATTAAAAATTTTAGAACGCTTAGTTGTGAACTATTGCGACTTTCTTTGATTTGGGAAATATGATATTTTGGACCTTTGCCCACTTTGTAGAGGGAATCTGATTTAAGAGTCATTTTCTGGTAAAGATTTCGGAGTTTTGTAAGCAAATGGTTCTTTGTAATAAATTCTATGAAGATTTCAAACGTCTAAAAAACGTCAATTTACGTTAGGGTAGGTTATGTTAATGTGGGAGAAGCGAGGCCGTAGCCTTTTTGGAGAGTTGGAGGTTAATAATTCTCCCGACTAGCCTCCACCACGGTGATATTGTCTTCCAATGTCTTCCAATTCTGAGGATGAAATCAGAAGAACGTCCTCGCTCAGAAGATCCCCAATAATTAAGTCTTCCTCTTCGGTCTCCATGTCCAAAAGATCGTCGACGTTTTCTGAGGCCTCCCCTAGTGTCGAGTAAGACCTGTGATTGAAAAGTGACAGATGCATTAGGGTCTTGTGCTAGTTTCGACCTCTTTAGGGAGAGGGGGTACACTGATAGCTTCCTCATAGTCTTTTTTTTAATATACCTTAAGGGTAATGGTTTTAAATCCAAACGTTATCAGCAAGAGACTCTTCATTGATGACAAGCACCTCTACAGAGACCAATTTTCTCCTCCAGTTTCGCAACTTTCAACTTTAGCCTGATCATTTGGAGTGTTAAGTCCAAGCTGGTGAGTTTGGCTGTAACCGTGGTGTGAGCTCTTGGTCTGCACGCGCACGGGTTATTCTTCTTAGCAACAACTTCAAACTTGGCATCGCCAGGCTACACCTCCCACAACCAACAACAACAAAAATACGAAAATTAAGACAAAATGTAATAAAAAAATAAAGTTAAAACTTTTTCTCAATCCAATACAAAATTGAAATGTTTCTTAATATTTTTAAATAAGTCAAATAAATAAAAAGAAAATATTTATTTTGATTTTCTGTTGAGAAAAAAAAATCAATTATTTTAAATTGTTTGACTTGGCAACACTCCCTTCCCCCACCTGTGTCCTCTGTCAATGTCAATAACGTGATTTAATTTTGAAACTTCAGAGAGTCACTTCAAAACATTAAATTGAAAAAAAAACAAAGTTTAATTTGGTAAAAATAAAGATAAATAGTCAAACTGAAGTTATTTTTTTATTTTCAAAGGACGACGACGAGACAAAAATTAGCCAAAAAGGTAACCATCAAATGATAGAACACCGAAGAACGAAACGAAGACCGGTCAAGAAGTCTTATGTCCATAATAATTAAATTTACAAAAACAAAATCGAGAAAGGTCCTTTTTTTTACTACATCCTCGTTTAAATTTGTTATAGAACCTAAATTGAGATATGTACCTGTGTCAATCTTCTTGATTTTTTTAATTAAAATAACGGTCATTGCGACAAAAAGAAGAAGAGAAAGAAAGAAGAAAATACAACAAAACAAACAAAAATCAAACTTAAATTGAACGAACATATGAATATAATTTACATTTTAAGGTCTGGACTAGGGCTGGGCAAGAAGTAATATGCGGCGAGTCTCGTCTAGATTTCGTTCTTATCGAAATCGAAAAATTGATAGTCTTGGATCAGTTTCTGGAGCCAAAAATTAAAAAAAAAAAGATTTTTCAGATCAAAATTTCTGGTTTTTCAGAAGATTTTTGATCTATCGATGTCATGATTGAATGAAATTTGACAATTTATGACTTAAAATATAAACCCCGAATCATATTTTGAAAGTTATAAAATATTGAGTTCCAAATGTCACTTAAAAGATATAAAATCCGTCTCGAAATTATCAACAGCAAAATTTTGACAGCCACCAAACATAATCCACATCATCACACACACGTATCTGTCAAGACCTTTAAGAGTAATCGATTCTGTTCAAAATTTTTAGTGGTGTCTCGGTCTCGTCTCGGATGCATCACAGTGCGCCACCAAGACTTTTCTCATCTCTAGTTCTGACTCATATAAAATATTTCCCCTTATGTGAGTGTGAATGTGTTTGTGTCTCGTTCGACAATCAACATCCATAAATTCCTCAAGAAAATACAAAAAAAAAAAAAAAAATCTCCCCCAGAAAACTCCTAATCGCATTCGTATACTTTAATTATTATTATTGCTCTGTTTTTCCTTAAGTCCTTTGCTCCTTGGCAATAAGGATATTTTCACTTCCACACTACCTGCATACACACATAATAGGAACTACCTTTTTTCCTATATTATGTATGTACTTATGTAGTTTACTTTTCGTTAACTCGTAGTTGGTCCGTTCTACCTCATTTCCGGCCGGCAGCTATATAGTGCAACACCGCACGGCAGAAAGTGGTAGTGGTAGGGACGTCAGTGGCGGTAGTGGTGGTGGTGTCGTTGTGGCAAGGCAAGGGCATTGGTGTTGCGCCTTTAAACTATCAGCAAGAGATGAAATTTATATTCATTTCCATTGTATGAAGCTCATCTTCCTGTGGGACCCCAACCACCGATCCCTGCCGAGAGTAGATACATTAAAAATGTTTGCTGCTTCTATATAAATTTTCCTCCTCTTGGTTTCTTGGATTCCTCGTTTTTTTTTTTAGTTTTTTTGGTTTCTCTTTTTATTTATTTGTCGTATCCTCTCGTATCCTTTCCTTGGAGTCCTCCCGATCAATTTGGGGCAAACAAAAAAAAAAAGAAGAAGATTCATTCCGGACACGAGTGAAACCACCAGTGGCGGTGTAGCACATATAAAGCACAGACAAACGACTGTGGCTTAAGTCACCCCCAGCTTCCCAGCAATAGCATCGTCATCAGAAGAAGAAGAAGAAGAAACAGAGGCACCAGCAGCAGCATCACCAGAACCAGCAGCAAAGGACGAAATTTTGGTTCTTTTATAATATATCCTCCCACGTCACCTTATTCTCGGTCCCGTCATGCATGCCTGCGGTATATGGATGGTGTGGTGTGGTGTGGCGTGGTGTACCGTGGTGGTATAGTGTGGAGCGGTGCAGGGTCCTCCTGCTGCATCATGATAAAGTTGGTTACCAAAAAAAAAAGAAGCGAAAATGAAAACGAACACAAATAACTTGGAAAAGTTTATTATTTTCGTCGGAATTACAGGTGGTCGTTTGGTGTGCCGCGCCAGCAAAGTGGAGCGCACAGCAATCCAGACTCTTTGTATGCAATGGGTATCTGTTCGTCCAGAAACAAAAACAACAACAAAAAAGAAGGAAAGGACGAAAAACGTGTCACACTCGCGCTAAAGAAATGGTTGGTTTACTTGAACCAAAAATAACAATAAAATATTGTTGGTTATTTTGGTTTCTTTTCGTCCTGAAGTCCTTTTTTTGTTCGTTGTGGTTGTTGTTGTTATCTGGAGAAAGTAATTTAAGTTCCATCATCCTGGTGTGGTGCGGCGTGGCGGCCGTGGTGGTGGCGTTGTCGTCGTGTCGGTCAGGTGCCCCCCGGGATCGACTCATAAAATAATCACTGAAATTAAATGGAACTCCAACTTGGAATAAAATTGATTTCGAATTCCTAGGAAGTTATGTAGAGTAATCATTGGGATGGCATAGTTTGCTCTCTTTTTGTGTGTGTGTGTGTTTCTGCCTCTCTCTTCATTTTGTTTAAAATCCTGAAAATTTATAGACATTTTTATTTTTTAAAGAGAGAAAAGTTTTTTTTTTCTATTATTTTTTGAATAATTTTGAACTTCAACTTTTGAACAAACAGGATGGTAACTTGAAATTTTGATATTAAAAGGAATTCAAGAGAATTTATGAGTTTTGTTATATGAAGATAAATTTTTGCAAATTGAGTACTTTTTTTATTTTTTTAACAATTTTTTCCTGATTTTGATTTAAATTTTTGAAATAAAGTTTAAAATGCAGCAATTTTGTTCAATTTCTGTATTGATACTTAAAATTCAATGAAAGTTCTTAAAATAAATTCTTCATTTTCGCATAAATCATTTTATGTTCATCAACAAGAATAAAAAGTTATTTTTTTTAAGACAAGGAAAGAAAGCAATGCCTTCTTTTCTGAGTTCGTTTTGAAGTTAACTTTGATATAAATTTTAATGGACTATAATGGTTGTATATGTAAGAATCTAAAAATGTTTTAATAGTAACATTTTTTTCGAATCAACCATAGACAAAATCAAATCTGATTCCTTTGTGTCCAAGAACGTTTAACTATGATTACTAATAGGATCTTAAAATGTGCCAAGTTATATGTATGTCAAGGAGGATGTAATGTTTTCGAAACAATTCCAAGAGGTTTCATTTTGAAGAGCCCTTGTAAGACTTTCTTTATGACATTTGACAATTGAAACCTAAAATAAAACGAACTTCCCTACAAATGTGGTAAACATTTTACAGTCAAAATTCGGAAGACTTATCTAAGTAAAAGGTGTTCTTTTTAGACATGTGGTTTTAAAGAAGAAATAAAACACATATAATTTAATGTCATAACCAAGAATTAAGCTTTATTATAAAGATAAAGGTTTGCCATTATGTTTTTTAGAATTATTTCGAGGAAGTGGCTGACGCGTCTGGATCGAATAAATTCCAGAGCCGATAGTCCCAATTTTCCACTACTATCTGCACCAATTGGGCCCGTGTATGTCAACAATAACACGCCGAAGAATCTCTTCTAAGTGGTCAATCGTCTCGGGCTTATCTTCGAAGGCCAGCGACTTACATAAACCTCACAAAAAATATTCCAGCGGTGTTAAATCGCACGGTCTTGGAGGGGCCACGTCATCCATGGGCCCACTACGCGAGATAACGCGTTCACCAAAAGTTTCCTTCAAAAAATTCTTTTTTCGTTTGGCTGCATGAAATGTAGCGCCATCTTGTTAGAACCAAAGGTCGTCCACGTCAACATCAGGTACGAAAAAGTCATTTATCATGTCTCTATAGCGTTCCACATTGACTGCAACATTATGGCCAGCTTTCATTTTTGAAGAAATATCTATGGACCAACACAGTGAATTTTTGAGGGTGAAAATGTTTTGGCGTGGCGGGCAATGTGTCTCAACAATGACTTGTGCATTCAGATCACTCTTAAATTCTTAATAAGACAATTTTTGTTTATAACGTGCCCATTTATCGCTGAACAAAATGTTCTTATGAAAATCGGGATCGGTGGCCATCTCGTTTTGAGCCTGGACCATTATTTTGGTAATAAATTAGAACGATTTCCAAAGGTTTTTGCAGAAGTTAGTCTATTTATTATAAAATGGCATACCAAATCCAGCATAAATCAAGTAACAGTTGTCAAAAAAAAACAACTTGGAAAAAGGTATTGCCAGATTAAAAACAACACGTCTAAAAGAACACTCTTTATTTTGGATTGATGTTACGAGCAATGTTTCGGCTGTTAATATCGTAGCTCTTCGATAGTGAAACTTTGTCCTTAATAGACTGTATGGTTCAAAATATCAAATAGTTTGACTTTTTGGCAAAAAGAACTAAGAAGAAATTGTACCAAGTCAAAAATAGAACAAACTGATTGTTCTAAAATTCAAAACCCCAAGCCAATTAAAGTTTTTGGTTCAGGTAAAAGCTAACCTTAAATTAAGCCCAATCAACTCGGATTGGGTTTGATTCAGTTTGACTCAATTTAACAAATCGATTTGACACATCATGAGACAAAATTTGACCTCATTTTAACGTTCATCAACTCATCGTAACCCAACTTATTTTTTTTCTCCGCTTTAAAATTCTGTAATAATTCTTTTTATAATCATTATAATTAAAAATTCCTACCATAATTTTTTTTTATAAAAAACATTATCCATACAATACATTATTCCATGATAAAAACTTTTCATAGACAAACAAGTAAAAAAAAAGGAAGGTACTAATAAATTCAATCTCTTGATGTCCTGCCAAATAAGTTGAGCTTTGTAAAACTCAAATATAATCGCTCTGAGCACTGATAAACTAAGAACTTGTACAAAGACCCTAAATAAGCATTCCTCATACTCTTCTATAGAGCGAGGTACTTATGCACCTAGAATAGTTATAAATCTGCAGCCTCCGCATTGCTGTTTTCATCCAAAAAGGATCATCATCTCCTAGATACGTATACAGACGGTACACCGACGGACCAGACCCGAGAAACAAACGTAAACTTTTCCCTGATAATTTACACACCTCACCCACCCACACTTAGACCACAGATGAACTCAGTACTAAAACAAGTGTCCTTGGCGCTGACTCTCTATATACCGGGCCGCCCGCCGCCGCCAGCAGCGCCATCGTGTGGTGCTGATAAGTTATAAACTTATTCATTTTATTTTTTTGTTTTCGTTCAACACCATTACCACATACAGTAAACTCGTTGGTCCATACATAGGTACCACAAAGTGGCTCTTATTAAGATATCCTTAAAAGCTCCTTATACAACATCGCATTGGGATCAGCATCGGAACTCTTCCCGAAAAACCTCTGAAAACCTGGGCTGGCATTTTGCTTATCGAATTCTTAACAAAACACTCACATTCACATTCAGAGTCACATCGACAAACAATAACAAAATTAAAAACACAAAAAGCGCCCAAAATGACCAAAATGACACATACGACCTGTTTCAGTCTGTTTCTGTTTCTGTTTCGGCCCTTGTCGTCGTCCTTGTTGTCATTGTCGTTGTCCTTGTCATAGTAGTATATAGTTGTTTGGTTGGCGGCAGCGATGATAAATAGACTTGAAAGAATGGACAATAACCGCATATCCTGGCTTGTTATCCAGTTTGCAGAAGTAGAACAAGAACTGTCCATTGGATGCATTTTTGGATGGCCCATAATGAGTTTCAACAACAATAATAATGTTTAAGGATGCCAGCCAGAATCAGCATCAGCACGACGACGACGAAGAGGATCTGATGCAGATACCTATACTGCATCCTCCACACAGTCACACACATTCACACACACAAAGAAGCTTCCAGGATTGAATGAATATAATTTTGGGATTTCAAATTGAGTGGAAAAGTTTTATTCGGTTCGGACTTTTTGGAGATAATTTTCATTGTTCGTCCTTTTTTCACATTGTCTTGTCTTGTCTTGTCTTTATTTTTTTTTTTTGGTTTTGTTTGAAAAGGACATTATGCACATAGAAAGGTACACACAGACACATCACTTCTTATATGATTTGGCTATTCTGCATTGTTCGGTCTTTATCCATATATGTATGTCCAGCAGGGCGGTAGGGGGATAAGGTAGGTAGATATTTTTGTTGTCATTGCAAAGAACCGACAATGATGGTCAACATTTTTCTTTTTTTTCATGATGTCCTTCTTTTTCGAAATTCCATTTTGAACAATGTTACTATGTCCTTTTGGTTTTAATTTTTTTTTTGTTTTTTGTTTTCTTTTGTTCAATATTTTAATTTTAAAATGCTTCCATATTCTCGTAAAAACATAAATTCAATGGAATTGAGACAATGCAATATTTATACTACTCGTACTTAGTGAAATGGAAAATATTAGGATATGCTAGAATATAATATAAAGGCACAAGGAATATGATGGTGAAAATTTCGAACTTTGTTCGTACATATACTTTTCAATAACATACGTCATTAATGACCATGAAGAATTTCGGTGAATAGGGCCCAAAACGAGATGGCCACCGATCCCGATTTTCACAAGAATATTTTGTTCAGCTATGAAGCTCATTGTTGATTGAATTGATACGTTAATAAGCATAATTGTCATATTTCGAGTGATTATAACCCACAATCCATTGTTGAGACACCGCCGCAACACCGTTACATTCTCAAAAAGAAACTGTACTGGTCCATACGTATTTCTTCAAAAATGAAGCCGGCCAAAATGTTACAGTCAATGGGGAACGCTATAGAGCCATGTTTAATGACTTTTTCGTGTCTGAATTAGAGGATGTTGATGCAGACGACCTTTGGTTGCCACAAGATGGCGCTACATGCCATAGAGCCAAACGATACAATCAATTTATTGAAGGAAGCGTGTCGTTATTGCTGCAAAAAGTGGTCGAAAATTGGGCCTCTCGGCTTGAATTTATTCGAGCCCGACGCGGAGGCCACTTGCTCAAAATCAGTTTTAAAACATTATGGCAAACCTTTATCTTTATAATAAAGCTTAATTCTTGGTCATGGCATAAAATTATACGTGTTTTATTTCTTCTTGAAAACCACACGTCTAAGAACATCACACTTTACAATTCAATTTTACAATAATTTGTCGCTGTATTATTGTCACAAAATTTAACGCCTTTTTCAAATTTTATCTTATTTTTATTCATTGTCCTCTTCTTTCCCAGATGCTTTCTTTTTTGTTCATTATAAATTTTCCCTTAATTTTCAAAACTAAAAACAAAACTTTTTGATTGGAATCACATTCGTTTAGAATCATTAGACATCCAGAATTGCATAGGACCATCCAATAATTCAGCCGGCAATTCGACCTTGAATTTAAAAAAGGATCAAATCTCATCTCAACACAAGAATTCAATAATGAAACTATACCAAAAATATGTTATTCCAGTCAAATTGCCGTTGGGTTCAAAGAGTCCCCAAAAATTAACTTACATTTTTTTGAAACTCTTTCCAGGACCATCATTTTGAATCACACCCAAGTTGATCTCAAGAACCACCTGAATGTCAAGTCCTTTTTTTTGTTTTCCCGTTGATGAAAAAAAAATAACGCCCCTTACCTTCAAAAACTCCACTTCAGCTGAGAGCATCAATCTTGGGCTACGAAAAAAAAAGAAATAGGATTCCCTGGAAAATGACTTCTTGTTTTTTCTCCTTCCCTTCACATTTTAATTTAAGTTCAAATACCAAACGGAAATAGTATTTTGTTTCCGGCAAACGCACATAAAAGTCCTCCTTTTAGCTATTTAGTCTGCGTCCTCTTTTTTTTCTTTTTTCTTCCGACCATCAGGACTACATTTTCTATGCAAATTTCATGAGGTTCCTTTATTTTCAATGTTTTGTTGGCTTTGAACTACATATACACTATTCGAGAGTCTATAAGGTAGTATTTGTAGTTGTATACATATGTATACAAAGCCACGCACATATTCTACAACTTTATCTATGTGTTTAGTGTAGTTCTTTGTTCAATTCCGACAGTTCAAAATTCAAGTACAAAAAAAAAACAGACTGACTTTTCAACCCTCTTCCTTCTCCTTAACAACCGGAAGGCAAGTTGTTCCAATGAAAAGTTGCTGTGGAAATATTTCCACTGAATTAAGCGCTTATAAGCTGGGTCTTGGCTCTCCTGACCCATCAGGCCACGTCCGTCCCCACCACCAAAGACGAGTCCTTTTTTTTTATGTCCAAACGCAAGCTTCTCCCGTTTCTAATAACGATTTCGAAATTCGCCTTTCTCGATTTTATTCCCACCCACACCCCGTCATCAGAATTCACAACGACGACTACGATGCGGACGACGATGGAAAAGACTACCACCGTCGTGCCCCCTCCCACGCCCACACTTATACAAAATGTAGATTTAAAAGTTCCTAATTTGTTGGTATTAGCATAAAGGTTTTGCTGTTCTTATTTTGTATTCACATCCGAAATAGCAAATAAAGAGAAGCGATATTATGCGCGAGGATGAGCCCGAGACCGAACCGAACTGGGAGAGGTCCTTTACCGCAATCTGCTTCTGTGACAATCATTTGGCATGGATTCAAAAACTATTTTCGCTTCATTTTGCAATAAAAGAGGGTAAACTTTGATGATGGAGGAGGAAGGCGGGGGGAAAGAGGGAGAGATATAGAAAATGAGAGTAGCAATTGCACTTAATTATATCCTTGGTGTTAGAAAAAAAAAGTTAGAGCGAACAAAAAGACAAACCAATGACGAGTACGACGAACGGAGAGGAGGTTTTTTTTTATAGAAAATAATTGAAATTAGAAAAACGGACGAAAAAGAAGGAAAACAAGAACCAGCAGCAGAAGTAGAAGCAGAAGCAGCACCAGCTGAAGGCTATTGGAAAAGTTGGCCTTCCATGGTAATGACAACCCAAGTGCATTACCACCGCGACAGCCAACGGGCATAAAGTTAAAACTCAACTCAAATGCTAAGTCCTCAAGATGGCACTTGCTTCGCTTCTGTCAAACAAATTTTCATCTCCTTAGTCCTTATCTGTGTGTCATTATTTGCTCGCTAACTTCACTCACTCACTCTCAAGAAGTTAGAGGGCGTCATTGTCGTCATCGTTGTCGTCGAACACTGATGTTCAAATGGCCAAATGGCATTGCCATCACCATGGATGGATGGATACTCGCATGCTGTGTTTATACAGGATACTTTCACGTCTCATTCAGTTTCAGTTAAAGGACGAATGTCAGGCAAAGTATACAAAAAAAATATAAAATAAAAGAAAAATAACAAAAAAAAAAAGAAAACAAGTAATTTAAAACCCAAAGGCTTATAAAGACGAGGGACGACACATTTTTCCAAAAGTAGCATAGTTTTGAGTAATGTTTAGAGAACTATACGAAAAGTGAATACTTTTCGAACATACAGCGATTTCTTTTTTGGCCGTCCTCCCCCTCAGGAAAACTTATGACTGAAACGAGAGAAGTTTTGAAGAACGACGACGAGGACGAACTAACCGGTCGAAGGACGAACGCCTTGACGACAAACTAGAACGGAACGACGACGACGACGATGATGATAATGACGACAATGGAAACGGTAAACTTTTTGACAGAAAACTCATCTTCCTCGACTACGACGACGACGACGAAAACGACGACGACGACGATGATGATGCTATGTTCTGGTTGCAAGGATATGACTAAGAAGAAGAACAAGAAGAAGAAGTTTCGACGAAACGTCCTTCCCGTTTAGGTACCTTAATGCCTTAAATGCTGACATCCCAGGGATAAAAGACTTTCCCTCTAGGTAAACCTTTAGTCCCGTCGGAGTCAGAGTCGAAGTCGGAGGAGGAGTGGTATATAGGTACGTGAGTTTTTGGTCCTCTTCGTCCTTAAAGCTCGAAAATGTATCTCGTACCAATTTCAACTTCAACTTTAACATACCTACGAGTACCTATACCAATTTCTGTGCATGATGCATCTTTGAGATTCTTATTCGAAAATTCACATGTGTGTGTGTGTGAGTGTGTATTTTTGTGCTATCATGTCACCCTGTGGTAACTTTCGATATAAAGTCGTTTGTCTTCCTTAACATGGACAGAGAAGAGAATTGAAAGTTTTTCTTGTTTCTTTTTGTTTTTTTTTGGTATTTTTTGGTTTGTCTTAAAGTATCCCATAGTTCCTTATATCCCTTCTCTCCCCCTCTACTAGAATCATAGGGGAGTAGAATGATTTTCGATGATATGCACTCTCTCTCTAACTCTGTGGAAAATATAGACAAGGAGTTGAAGTGCTCTGCAGATAAGATTCAGAACGGAAGTGAATTTAATCTTTTCGTTTCTATATAAGTTCCCAACCAAACCTACGAGTACTGACATACTTTCCAGGAAAAAACTGTCTATATACATAATGTATGTAGTTAAAGTACTTATTTTTTGAAAAATAAAATCAAAGAATTTTGCACAGAAGTGTCGTTTCTAGTACAACGACGGAGACAAGGACGAAGGACTAAGGACGAAGAAGTATTTTCTTAAGTGAATTTAAGCATTTAATTTGAAGAAAAGGACACTCTCTCATATGAGATCTATTTATGTATATGCGTACATACATACATATATATGGTACGTATGTAGGTGTTGGATAGTGTTTTTTCAAGGAGGTGCATAAAGTTCATATATGTACCTTATTCGTCGTGTTTTTGAAAAGAGGATTATGAAGTAGATTACACTTTAATTACGTATACTGATGATGTTTGGAGTTTTAAATTTGTTAAAAAGTTTCAGAAATTTAAATTAGAAAATTAAACTTGTTGAAAACGAAAAGGCTAATATTTTTGAAAAGTTAAAGTTTTAAAATTGAAATAAAATTGTTTTGGGTTTTTCTTAAAAGTAATTTTGACTTTGAAAATAAATTCATTTGAAAAGTTCTTAATCCTTTAAAAAGACATTAAGATGATCAATTATCAGAAACTATGAGAGTTGTTGAAATGTTCAAAAGTCAAAAAATGTCTTTAATGTTAGCCTCTAAGCTTGCTTTTAAATCACTCTAACACGTCAGGTTTTTGAGATATCACATTTTATAATTTGAAAAACACCATAAATTAGGCTTTTTGAAGCTATGTTAATTCTTGAAATATTTTTTTTATAAAATTTGTGATTTAGTTTAAATATTTTCAGTATCTCATTTACTTTTAAAGAAAATTTATCATTAATTGGTAGTCTTCTCACCTGTCCCACATTGACTTTCCAGATACGTCGGGCCATATGCTACGACGGTTCTTAATAGAAAAAGGCAAAAATGGTTTAAAATTATTTTTTTGTTGTCCTGAATTCGAATTTCAACTTGAATATTATCCATCACATCAAGTTCTTGCAACATATTATTTAAAAATATAAAAATAATGTCGAAAACGTCTATTTTTAAGTTCGTATTAAAAATCATCGTCAAAAAATAACTTTAAAACGTATTTTCCGAAGCCATGAAAGAATAAGATTCAGGGTTTTTCAAGACTTTATATAGAATCAAATGAATACTCATGTCTTAAGCCATTCAAAATTAATGATATTTTTCAAAAACTTATTGAAACACTCAAAAAATTTAAATTGTACCTCGAACACATCATAAAATGTATTGCTAGAAACTGTGTTGTGTTTTGCCTTAGATTTAAGAATATCGTATTATGGATTTTTTTTTAATTTTTAAAGAGGTAGATATATTTCAAAAACCTAAAGTGAGATTCCTATGGTTATTCTTTAAATTAAAATTGAAGAATATTGTTAAAACTAAAATCAAATGAAAAAAAGAGAAAAAAAAATTAATCTTCAACATTACACATATTAAAACTTAACAACGTATATCATTTTGCTTGGGGGTGGGGTCGAGCCCCTTAAACCCCCTTCTGGCTACGCCACTGTCCATCATAAACGTAGAGAACAGTCAAAATTACGCCTGGTTTTTGAAGGTAATGTTTTTGGGCAAAATTCGCTTCTATAGCCAAATTTCCTGAGGCCAATGATTAGTGAGCTATCTTTATCCTTCGCATTTGTCAACTTATTTAAAAACGACATTTTGACAAGAGTTACTTTTAAAGAATTTGTCAATGCCTATCAAGAGTAGGGTTTAGACTTAGAAATCATTAAAAGTCTTTCACCTGCATTTAAAGCAAAAACCAATAACAAAAAATTAGAAAACTCCACACCAGGACAAAATCACTTATCGGTGTTGAATGGAAGATTTTGAAACTTTTTCGTCATTGGTCACTCTGGCGGAAATATTTTCTTCACTTCGCAAAAATGTCTGTCTTATAAAAATGACTTAAAGTTAAAAAAAGTGTTTTTATCTAACTTAAACTTTTCTACAGTTTGACAAATTGTTATCGTACTGAATTTGGACGGAAATTATGGAGAAATTCGCGTGTTCGGTGAATCTGATGGAATAGACGATTTTCCGGAATATTACAATTTGACAGCTAAATGTTATCTTTTACGGTCAACTTCATAATGGTCAGGGATGTTAGTAGTTCATTTCATTAAAAAAAGTAAATTGTTAAGTACAAATTTCGTTTCATCTTGTAGGAAGGAGAAGGGAGAGTTTTGGGCTTTTCATCATCAAAGAATCATAACAAGGGTTAAATCATGAAATAATTAAAAAATTAATTTATTTTTCTTTAATTGACTTTAACCGTAATCTTTTATACATATTCGCTTCCCTTTTGAAAAAAAAAGAAAAACCAAAAGTAAAAAATCCCAGGGGCATGTACAAATTTAAAATGTGCAAATGGCAAATATTAATGGTCCCTTTTATTTATTACATCCTTACTCCCCTACTCTAGTAAGAAAAAAAAAGTAAACCATTAACATGACCAATATTATTTTAATGTGTTACCATGAATATTTTCTTTAGGACAAGTATTGGATTTGTAGAACAAAATTAAATCAAAAGACAAAAAGTGCAAAAATTCATTACTCAAAAATGAGCTTCAAAATCTTTTTTAGACTTTCTAAAAGTTTTGAATTAATTCAAATAATAATATTTTTTAATTCAGTGATAAACGTTTATGATGAGAGTTTCAATGACAGCTAAAACTGACGCCCAACAGTCAACTGGCTTCTAAGACCTACAAAACTTAAACTCATAAGGTTCTTAAACAAAACAAAAAACTTAAGTAAATTATAATTATGATTTATATTAAAAACAGCTGGAAGTACCTACAAGTTCATGAGTAAACTAACGATGATGGCATTAGTGTTAAATTATAAGCCATAATAAATGCACAAGAAAAACTTTTGATATAACTGAAATAATTCTGAAAAAAAGTGTCAGTTTTCGTTGCTCCGGGCCAACTTTTATTAACGTAAAACAGCATTTGCATTTTATTGCTTATCCCTCAATTATAATGAGAATTAAAAAATAAATATAGTTAACTTTGAGGTTAGTTAAATTTTTTTAATAATTTTAAAATGATATTTCTTAAAATTCCTCACAATTTGTTAAAAGTTACTTTATGGATAGTTAAATTCTAAGAACTCGTAGTTTATAAAATGAATTGAATATAAAGTTTGGAGGATATTCAAATTTCAAATAAACTGCTTGCATTCTTAGAATTACAAAAATTATTGTAAAATATTTCAATTTCAGTTGAGTTTCAAGAACTTCATAGAGTTAATATCAAAATACAAATTTGCAGAAAAATAGGTGATTTCAATTCATTTTAAAATTCCAAAAAAAGAGATAATAATCATTTTCATTGATATAAAAAAAGGATGACATTGTAAAAGTCGATTCTTGCAATCATCATTCTCTTTCCAGCTACACGATAAGATTTTTTTTAGCTTGAAAAAACATCAAAATTGAATGTCAAATATGTACAGAAATAGTAGATTTCATATTAAAAATTTTGTATGTACTTTTTATATGAAAGGGTAGAAAAAAGGCAAAGCATAAATAAGAGTCTTTAAGGGTCCAAAAATCTGCGTGTTTCGCGCTGAATTTTAATGTACCCAATACACAATGGACTACTTAAATAAGGCAAGTTATTAATTCTTAGATTTCAAGTCATTTAACTGCACCGACCTAAATCAAACTTAATTTCCTTCTTCATTGATCATTGATAAAGTTCGCACCTCAGCTCTTTTGTTTGTTTTCATCATGTTGAAGAATGAACTCATTTCCAAACAAAATTTTGAATATCTTCAAAAAATAAGTATGAGGAATTGATTAGAATTCAACTGCTTAATAGTTCTCACTGTCTTCTACCAAAATTAGTCAAAATATGTTCACATTTTCTTATATTTTCTAAAATGTTAAAAAAAACTTTCTCTTTTTTCCCCATAAAACCAGTTACTCTTTATCGTCACACAAAGAAGCCAACTTTGAGCCTTAAGCAAATAATTCCAATATACCTTTTACTATCTTATCTTAAAAGTCACCGTTATATCCAAGGTACCTACTTAAAACCCACGGATATTAACCTGCAATCATTAAAAATAAAAGCGCGACATTAAATGTTTTTTTTCTTTCTTTTCCTTTCCTTGTGACTTATCGTTAAATGTCCCAAAATTTTGCACATCAAGTACGAGTATCTATCCTTTCCAAGAAAGTAATATAAAGACGCCTCCTATAAAAAGATTTACCTTCAAGTGTCAAAACTTCACAATAATTGTAAGCTATATCAAAGAATTACGAAAAAAAAAAGAAAAGAAGGAAAACAAAATGAATGACCCTCATATAATCTGTGGAATATACTTGTGCGCCTTTATCCGACCGACTTTTTCATTAAAAATCCCTTTTTTTTTACTTCAGTGATTATGCATCTCAAATCAAATCTTTTCACAACTTTGGTGTAAGCCCTAACACCCGGCCTTCTTCGTTTACCCACTTATAGTAAACCCCCATCAACCTATCCTTCAAACAGTTCTCGCACTCTTGGAAATCAACGTTGAGGCTTGCTTACCTTTAGGATAGTCCCCACCTTAAATCCTGCTTAACCAACTACCTTTGGGTTCTCTGTTTTTTTTTTTTTTTTTTTTTTTGTGGTGCCTTTAATCTTTCGGCAGAAAGTCGGTATAGAGAGTGGCGTAATTTTGTAGTCTTAATTAGTAGGTAGAAGGACACCAAATTTCTGTTTTTTTTTTTTTGTTCTGACTTGGTTCTACCCGTTATGCCATCACCCTAGCATCTAAATGATTCATTTTTTTGGCCCATGAATACCGTTAACAGTTATGCCACCACACCAGTGCTGGGTCGCGCTACCACTATGCCATCAGGATGGTGGTGTAAATCGGATGCTTTTTATGCGACATTAAAAATTCAACATCGCAACACAGCAGGGAATTAAACACCAAATAGCTTTTTGCTTCACAAAATAATTGCTACTGGCAAGCCGACCAAAAAAAAAAAACTCCAACAACAACAAGACAAAAGGAAAAAAGGACGAAGGACATTTTTATTTAAATAAAATATTTCTATATTTTTGGCTTCCCTATCCCTCGTGCGTCGTCATCGTCATCGTAGTCGTTGTCGTTGTCTGTGGCCGTGTCCATATTATTATTTCCAGTCCTGCTCAATGTATGTGTCATTGTGTCCTGTGTTCATTAGTGGAACAGAATCCCAACTACAACAACATCATACACACTGACAACAATGGGAACGCGAACGCGAAAAACCTTCTTAAATGTTGCTTCACGCTAAATAAAACCACAAAACACGCCCGTGATGATGGCTTGAACTAGAAGCCAAGCCGTATGAAGCTCTGGAACCCACTTAGCTTAGGCATCAGGCGTCGTCGTCGGTTGTCGGTCGTCAGGCGTTAGGCATATAGGCCCTTCTCTGGCTCTTGGTGCTTCGCGGTGTGGTTTTGTTGTGAGCCTTTAGTTTCATTCGCACATTGTGTCCTTTTGGAATCCTGAGTCTGAGTTTCACATTCAAAAGTTTGCTTTGGTTTTTGTTTTAATTTTTTTTTTCATCCTTTTTGGTATATCATTGTGGGCATCCTGGGAATTTGGTTTGTCCCTCGCGCTGCTGCTCGAGAGCTGCTAAGGACTTCTTTCAAAACTTGAACAGATAATTTGAATACATACACATATACGTACATATATATTCCAATGGAACATATTCCATAAAAAAACCGTGGCTGAAGAATGGAGAGGATCCTTGAAAACATGTGCGCTACACATAGGCTTTGATGCGATGGTTTTCTGTTCATGGTGAGGCGAGAGAGGATATGGTGTAAGTTGAGGGTGTTCGAGTGTTAATAGGAATTAATTAGCAAGTTCTGCGTGTGGCGGCGGCTGTACAAATACAGACACAGAGGATATTTTGTGTGCCACTATCAACATCTTCATCATAATCATGTGATGAATTTTAATGAGCCGGAATGAATCTTATCATATCGTCACTACAAAAATTTAAGGATGCACAGTCACACGTTGAAGGAAAAATAAGACTTTTTTTACGGCATCTACATATTTACTGTGTGTGTGTATGTCTATTTACTGCAGAAAGAAACGCTTCTTTGCGATGCGAGTACTTTTGTGTGTATTTAACATTTTTTTTCAAATTTTTATATTAAAAAATTAGGTCAAAGACGCGTAATGGTGCATAAAAGGGTTTTATTTTTTTACTCTTGTGTTATTTATTTCAAAGGACCTTAAGTATATACACAATTTGAGTGGGACAAAATGTGTTTTAGTTTTTTTGTTAATTATAAATTTTTAGCTATTAAAGTCTGAAATGGATGAAATCCCATAGAATTTATGAATAAAAGGAGTCGGCATTTTCTGTGGAAAAGGATGAGTGCATTTTTGTTTAACCTTGAGCCACTTTTTAAATAGATATAGAGAGTATACCTTTAGAGGGAGAAGTCGGCTTTTTTTTAAAGTTGGATTTAAGGTTCCATTCAAATAAAATTGTGCTGATAGAAGAATTTAAACTCAGGTGACCAATGACACCACTTCGACGCTTATTTGTAGAGGTTTAAAGGTTGAACATTGATTTTTCTTGAAAAATTGCTTTAGAAATATAGACTGGTTATTCGAATTCTGGCCAAATCTTAATTTCTCACTCGAGACTTGAGCGTGAGTCCCAGCATTGAAGAGTTCTTTGACTTTCTCAGTTTTCGTATCAGGTTTTTCAACAGGGACACTACAAAAGTAGAGCAACAGGGACAGCAAACGACGCCATATTTATTGCCGCTCTTTTGATATTTCTCTTCAATAAGATTTGCCATTTCATGATGGAAAGATATGTGAGCCAACAACGAATCGAAATTATTAAAATTTAGTACCGAAATTCAGAGTCAGTGGCCTTAACGTTAAGAGCGCTACGTCCAATTTATGGTCGCCATAATCGTCCTAGCAGATCAACAATTGGGCGTCTTGTGGAAAAATTTGAATCCACTAGTCACAGTACAAAATGTTCCCGTGCCAGTAAGACAAAGAAGTGTCTGTAGTGTCGAGAATATTGCTGCCGCTGAGGCTTCAGTTGCAGAAAGCCCAAGTGTGTCTCTCACACGTCGTTCTCAAGCGTTGGGCTTCTCTGTGACGTCGTTGTGGCGAATTTTGCAAAAAGATCTTGGCCTAAATCCTTACAAGAATAAATTGACGCCAGTACGGAAGCCAGTTGACCTCCAGAAACATCGTATGTTCGTGAATTGGGCTGAGCAACAACTTGAAAATGATTCGGATTTTCATCGAAAAATCATCTTCAGCGATGAGGCCCATTTCTGGCTGAATGGCTTCGTCAATAAACAAAATATGCGGTATTGGTCAGGCAGAAATCCACACGTACTCCATGAGTCATCATTGCATCCCGAAAAAATTACGTTTTGGTGTGGTTAGAGTCATTGTGCCGTACTTCTTCCGTAATGATTAAGACCAGCACGTTACTGTGAATGGGGATCGCTACCGTTCAATGATAACTGATGATATTTTTGGCCCCAATTGGATGATATGGACTTGGAGGGCATGTGGTTCTAACAGGACGGGGCGCCACAAGTCACACAGCAAATGCACAATCAATTTATTGGAAACCAAGTTTGGAGAACGTGTTATCTCATGTCGTGCGATTTAACGCCGTTCCTGTGGGGCTACGTCAAGTCTAAGGTCTATTCCAACAAGCCAGCGACGATTGACGAACTTCGTACGAATATCGAACGTGAAATTGCAGCAGTATCGGCCGATTTATGCTTGAAAACCGTCGAAAATTGGGTTCAGCGTCTGGACTTCTGCAAGCGTGCCCGTAGTTTCCATGCAAAAGAAATCGAGTTCCATACAAAATGGCATCGAACGTACTTTCAGAGGAATAAAGAATTTCATTGATAAACAAACCGTTTTTGTTTTATTTAAAAAAAAAATTTTGTAGCGCTCTTATTGAAAAACCCGATATAAACATTTCTCCTGAATTACTCTATTAAAAAAAACGCATAAAAATCCGTTGCGTTGCGACATATACTTGCCACTTAATTAAAAAAGTACAAGAGAAACAAACACACTGGTATATCTTGAACTTCCAAACGATTAAATTTTCATAATTTTGGTTACTAGAAAAAAAGTACGCATACGCCCAAGTGTACTTATGAGAATTTTTAATTGAATACTTTCTGTATGGACTAATTTATAATACAATGATACTGCTCTAGAGTCTAGAATGTCTTCAAATTAAGATAAAGTTCCAATTCGAAGTCCCTATCGTCATTAAGTTGTATTTTCGAGTTCCTTTTCTTAGTAAGGATATGTCGGAAAATGCAAATGACAGTTAACTGATATTCCTAAGTATTTTCCACTGAATTGAAAGATTAATATTTCCATTTCCAAATTTGACCCGTCATAGTTCTGAAATCTGAAATTATGAAATTAAAAAAGTCAATTACTTTTCTGAACACCCGGTACTCCTATGCGAGTGCACCAGACGAGCTGACAATTGCACTCATGGAGCTTCGATTTCTCTTGACATGTCCTCTGCTGGTAGTCGCTTACGGTCCACATAGTTATCGACTATTGACTGTCTTCTGTCTGATCAACCTCATCATCATCGTTGCCATTGTCAGTCGAGGACGATTCTCGCGTCCAACCATTATCCCTTTCACGTTCATTAGTCCCTCAATCCAATCCTTGATGGAGATGGAGAATTGTGTTTGTGCTCGTTTGCCCTCCGGATTAATGTCCTCATCATTTTGTTTCCGGTTTTCGCATTGCAACTTCCAATCATATCGTTTGAAAAAAAAATATTAATAATTTACTCCTTCCTTCCTTACAATTTTTTTCAAAGGTGATTTCCACGAAAGCAAACAGGACATTTTGCAAGTTCGTTCAAGTGGACTTCCAACATTTGCTTACTCCATTTCACATCGTTTCATATTTTTTCTTAAATCTATTTTTGCAGTTTTTTTCGCAATATAAAAATATTGCAGGTTTTCCTCATTTGCTTTTGCGAATGTCGTCATTTTTAATTTCCCAAGTGAAATTTGTCCTTCTGGCAGAATGACATCGCTTGTCAAACTGGTCAATGTCACTGTCAATATAAAGCGAACACCAGATGAGAGAGAGTCTAGAATTCTAGCCAAAAGGGATAAAGGAAGAATAACTATATACAGACAAGAGGTAGATTCTCTCTGGAAAGCATGTCCTTGTCGCAAGGATAATTTGCTTGACACCGCACCATTGTTCAATGTCCACCCATATTCGTTCCAATTCTATACAATATGTAGACTTTGTATGTATTGGCAATGTTCATTTGAATACAAGTATGTCGGATGGTCTGCTGTACAAGGACGAGAAGTACCTTTAGAGGATTTTCATGAATGGAAAATTATCCCCACATAATCCTTCAAAGAAGAGCAACTAAAACTGTGTGTGTGTGTTTGCGACTTTTTGACATAATCTCATGTTCTCTTTGTCTCCGAGTGTCGTGAGTCGTGACATGGATAATGGTCAGTTGCATATTATTTAACCAAATGTACGTTAAATGGTTCCACCTCTCCCATTCTAAAAAAAAACACTTTTTCGATGGTTTTATGCTCTCAAGGACTCCTCGTAAAGAAAAGGATATGCGTTGGCTTCCAACCCACGACAACGACGAATGGTCGGTCCTTTATCCAATGAACTGCAAAATTTCGCAAAAGTTTATTGGAATTTTCTTCGATAAAAGAAAATCTATTCACTCTTTTGCAATGGATTGGTAGAAGTTTTTCATTTTGGTTTTGTTGTTGCAATCCTTGGGATTAAATTGACTGCATCGGAAAGGAGCTAACTTGAAGGATATAGTCTGACCGATCGACCAACGACGACGACGAGACTCGACGACCAGCAATGGCAACGAACGACGACGACGACACCGGACAGGAGTTCTATGGTCGGAAGGAAGAAAAAGGATATATGAAAGAAGAACAAAGTCCTTTTGTCTTGTGTTCGATTCGAGATGAATCCAAGTGGAAGTCTCTTTAGGCTAGACGAAGAAGAATGGAATATTAGATTATCTCAGCTTTTTATTGTTGCATTAAGTCTTCTCCATTTTTTTTTTCTATATTGGAAAAGGATTTGATGTTTAGGTCAGGACCAGGAGAGTCGATATGGTTCTTCAAATCCTTATCAGAAGTAAGAAAAAAAAAGGGATTTATCAATATTCTAGGACACAATTTGTCTACATAAGTATGTGTATATTCTTCGTCTTACCAACACTCAAGTTAACAGTGTGGGTACATAGACAGTTCATATTATCGTAGAAAAAAGGATTTGCAATAAAAGCTGATTTTTATTAGAATAACTTGACAGAGAAGGAAGGAAGTAAGGAGGCTGTCTTCCGTTTCATACGCCATTTTTATTTAGGCCCTCTACCACTTGTGTGCACTACCTGAACCGTAGTCTTCCTCTACTATGTCTTCCCTTGGGATTGGATTCGAAGACTCCCATGGTCAAATCATTGGTGTTTATTCCCTCTATATGAACCTTATTTCATTTGACCAATTCAGTATTCAATTTCTTTGTAAGGATCTTTGGCATTTTGTAATTCTAAGATTTTGACGTTATGTCCTTACGCTGTTCCAAGTCTGATTAAAATCTCAAGCTTAAAGGATTTAAAACGTACTTATTTCGACATAACTACTCTCCTTCTCTTTCTGTAAGCCACTCGATTAATTAAAAACTAATAAAACATTTATTTCTTATTTATAAACATTAATAAACATTTTCTAACACTAACAAGGCCTTAAGCCTACTCATTTTACTATGCCTAAGCTTAAATAATCATCACTCATAAAGTCCGACTTGTCCTTTTACGTCTCTACATTTATACCTCACATTTTGTGATTTAAAGGATATAAATCATTATGCCTGTGTGTGTGAGTGTGACTAATATATATTCAAAAATAAGGTTATACATAGTTAATATATGGTTTTATGTTAAGTTTAAAATGTACATTGCCCGCATACCAACCCATATAACTCCTTTTCTACGTACACAAATATAAATGAAAATGAAATGTCAACTTATGCTTTTATTTAACTCTCAGACAGGAATCCTTTTTGAGAGGGTGGGTGGGGGTGGGGTGGTATAGTGGAGTTGGGTAGATATATATTTTATTAAGTGCGGTCCAGTCCCATTTCAAGATGAATTATTTTGCCTTATTTGTTTTCCTTCCGTTTCAACCACTTTCAAATTGGTTTTGGGTATAGGCAAAGAGGTTCGGTTCGGAGCTTTTGAGCCATACATAGGCATAACACTGGATATATGCCGTTATGGTATGATGGATGCAATGTATAAAGTATATTACGGTTGTAAAAACCTTTTTTTTTAATATTTAATCTAACAAGAAAAATGATTCGTATAAAAATGAACAATGTACGAATGAGTGTTTTCGTATGTGTATGTGTTAAGAAGTAAGTTAAATTTAAACGTGATAAAAAATGGTTACTTAACTACACAAAAAGAGCGACAAGTTGGATTATGTCTATATGTAAGGTTTTGAATTAATTTTCCCATCCTTCAATGTCTCGATTGTGAATCCTCATTAGTAAAAACATAAAAACAAGGGTTTTTATCAAACTAAGAGGAATATAACCTCAATGTTAGTATTTTAAATATTTATCTTAAAAACCTATTTATTAAATTGAATACATCAAAATTTATTGCATAGAATTATTAGACACGAACTCATTACATATAAAAAATAGCTACACTGAAAAGTCGCATAATTCAATATTTAACATGAATATCTTGTTAAAGCTACTTCTTGAACTACTTCTTTACCCTTGAGCTTACTCAGGTTAAATATTCTTAAAATAAGTACGAGAAAGTTTGAAAATCAAGTCATCAACAAATTATTCGATTGTATTTAATCAAACAGATATATTGTAAAAACAAATAGATTTCATTTAAAATCATGTTAAATTAACCTGACCATTTGTTATTTTTTTTCAATTTAAGTGAAAATGTTGTGTTTTATAAAAAATACAGTAGTAGTTATTTCGCAAGATTAAACAGATAAGAGGACAAAATATTTAAAAAAAATAATTTATTTTTTTAAACAATTCTTTAGCAAAAATAAAAAAATCGATTTAATTTGAAAACTTGTTCTAGATACAAAAATAAAAATTTAATAAAAATGGAAAAACCCTCAAAAGTACTCCAAAATTTTTCTTTCACAAAATGTCGATATCTTTTGAAAGTTCTTTTTCATAAGAAAAGAAATCGTCTTTAATATCGACAAACACATCTGCAATCTCATCTGGTTTTTTATTTCATCAATCAATAATGATGACAAGTAAAATTCTAACTTTATTCCGACAGTTCCTTGAGAAGGGAAACAAATTCCTTGAAGACCAAAGAATGTTGGTATACCATCTTATCTTGGTTTTGTCAAAATTAAGAACACGCATAAAAAATGAAATATATAAATTTGTTTAAATAAGAATAAACTTAGTAAATTTTTTAAATTAAAGGTGATTCAGTTCAAGCGAAGGGATAAAATTGGGCGCCATTTATTTGTAAAGATTGCACGCAAAGCATCTCTACTTTTGTTGCTTTTTATTTTAAAATTCCATCATGAAATACAAAACATAGAGCTTTCTATTAATTCTGAATTTTTAAACAATACTGGGAATAAGATAAAACCGAAATTTTTGCAAGTCTAAAAATAGAATCTCAAGGTGTTAATTTTGCTGCAGGTAGTATCCACTTCAATTTAACTTGGCTTTGCTCCTTTAAAAACAAAATTAACCCGAAAAATACTTCAATCTCATTTAAAAGTCATCTACATTATTATGAATCATTTAAGCACATAAATAAAAATTAAATTAAAACCCCAAATCAAAAAATGGTTTTTATTTTTTCACAAATTTATTTTAAAAATTATTATTACTAAACATTTGAGATCCTTCAAAAAGTCCTTCTCCATATTTTTGCACCATTTTTTTTTTTAATTTTTTTGAAGCAGGTGCATTCAAAGACAAAAAACGAAGGCTGTGTATTCATCTAAAATTTTTCTGTTTAGTGAAATGGAATTTTGAAGAGTTTTATATGAATTTTTAATTGAAAGATTCTAGGTCGAGTTGTGTTAGACGTTTTTTATGATGGTAACACAACAAAAACACACTTCAGATGAATGTAAAAAAATATCTACCTATGGGTAAAGGATACAAAAAAAATCGAATAGGAACTCAGCTCAGATATTTTTTTTAATTCAAATCGAATTGGTTATTGATTCTGAATTTTGTTATAGAAATTTTTTGTTGTGTTCAATGGACTTTTGAAAATTGATAAAGTGGTACTTTTCGTTTTTGTATTCGTAAACATTTTCAGTAGAGATATTTTTATTAATTTTTCATTTTTATTGAAAGAATCTTTTATATAAACATGGATTAACTCAGTTCTTAAGTGTTTTAAATAACAACAAATAAAAGATCAATAATTTTAACTAACTTACGATTGAATAAAATTTGAGATATTCGATTCCAAAAACAATTTTCCACAATTTATTACTTCACTATCTGTCTGTTCCTGCATAAATCTTTAAAACTACTCAACGGATTTTCATGCGGTTTTTATTTTCAATTGAAAAAGAGTTTTTGAAATTTCATTCTAAACTGTGTTTCAGTCCATACATTAATGACTCCTAAAAGCTGCATAACATAATAATGTACGATAGTTCTCTCAATATCAGTTTGTTTGTTTCGCTAAAACTCGATAACTGCTTTACCGATTTGGCTCATTCTAGTTTTGAAATGTTGGTCATAGTCCAGTGAAGGTTAAAGAAGTGAGAAAATATGGAAAACTTGCGAGGAAGGCAGTAAAAAGAAAACAACTCCATTTTTACCATTCAATTTGTTTTACTTGCAAAAGAAAAATATTTTTGACTGTCAGTAGGTTGTCAAATTTTTATGTTTCAGTCATCTGTCCAACGTCAAAGAATAGTTATAAAGTTGCATGTCATTCTGTCACCTTAAATCAGTTTTTAAAATTGTTTATCATCAGCTTGTCAGTACCTGAGATTAAATGGTCTTAATATGTGAAGGACAAGACGAACTTCAACTCACATCTAATAGCCAGGCGTATTGTTAGAACTCAATTGAGGCAGAATAAAGTTCATCGGATCCTCTAGTACTTGAATGTAAACGTTTTTAAAAGTTCTCTCTTCTGAAAATTTTGACGTTGTCATGTGTAAAAATAATAATAATTTATTCAAAATCGATGTACTCGTTCTTGAGATATGATTGGAGAAAGACAACACACCGAGAGACAAAAGTGCACTAACACACCGAAATCTATCTAAAAAAAATGGTTGAAAATATTAAAAAAAAAAAAAAATGCGCATACGCCCAAGGGCACCATTATTGAATTTATTGTTAACTTGGTATCAAATTGGATGAATATAGTTTTCATTGACTGAATGATACAAATATATTAATGTAGTCATTTTGACATACCTAGAAAGAATATTAAATGACCCTTGTAAGATGTAAAAGCCTAAAAATATTAAACGTTTGCTTTAAAACGTTTTTCAAAATTTAAAACGGGTTTGTATAATAAAAAACTATTTAAGCTTCCATCCACTTTAAGTCCTGGAATCATATCGTTTAGACTTTGACAGTTCAATGTGATATGGTTTCTAATTGAACACCAAAATAGTTTTCGAAAAACATAATTTCTTAATATTCTTAACATAAAATTCAATTTTAAATTAATTTCTATATCGACACAATTATCATTTAAGCTATACTTTCCCTTATCATTTAGTCCAAAATTAATTGGCAGTTTCCATGAATTGACCCACATCCCGAGGGTCATTTAATCCTAAATACAAAACTCTAGTTCCATCAGAACTGCAACGAGTATATACAGGAACATATTTAAAGTTCTTTATCCTTTGGAAAAGTGAATAAATTAACACCTATACACATTCACACTCTTGCATAAATATTATGCGAATAACACCTAAATGCTCTTTTTTCCCATCACACACACACACATACACAAACATGGTGTACGAGTATAACAGTAACGCCTGCAATTACGCCCGTAAGCAATTAAAAGCATATTGCACTTTTGGATGCAATCCGTTGGCCAAACACTGGGTTAGCACTTAACAGCTGCAAATATTAATAAAAATTAAAATCATTGAAAATCTACATATATACATACAAGTGTGTGTTTATGTGTGTGTGAAGCTTTTATGTGTGTGTATATGTGAATGAAAGCACCTTTTGAAGTTAAACGCACCATTTATCGGATGGAATTATTGGCTGCATGTGACCGGGTATTGAAACGTTAAATTGCATTTTAATTATAATTTTTAGCATTGTTGCAGATGCAGTTGTAGTTGCAGTTGCAGTCGCAGTTATATTATAGAATTCCATATTTTGAATCTATAATTGTGTGTGCAAAATGCATAAGTGAGTATGGTTTATATGTATATATTGTCCTGGATATTATTGGATAGAAATATAAGTGTTTGTGTGTCTTGCACGTATAGTTACTTCAGTTTTACACTGATGACTGCATTCGAATTGAAATGGCTTCTAATTTGACCGGGTGGTCATTTGCCATAAAATATGCGTCCTAGTACCCCATTCAATTGAATTTGAATCTAAGTACGTTACGTGTGTGTGTCCTTGAGCATCGTCGTCATCATCATCATCATCATCATGATCGTCGTCGTCCTGGCAATAATCATATGAGTATACGATTAGAATGTGTGTATGTTTGCCACTTCGTGTGTACATTTTCACTTCAAAAATACATAAATACAAAATTTAATCTCTAAGAGCTTATAAATGGAATTATTACCATAATACAGTTCCAGATTTAAAGTTGTTGCATTTGGAATATGAGTTCGAGTTTATATGGAAATTGGTTCACTACGAGTAGGAAACTTGCAGTAGGATAAACTGCACTGCACATTTAATATTATCTAGTGCGCCAATTAATAAAATGATTATACCAAAACTTTTCGATATTTTTTTTTTTGGTCTACTGCATTTAACGAATTATTTATGCATCTTCATTGTACTTAGTTGGAATTGAAATAATTGTGCAATTGGGTTTAGATATTAGCTACATAGAAGGAAATGAGTGAAAAGAAACTGACTAGGGGGAGTCATTTGTAGCACATTTTTGATAGACAAATCCCAAAGGCATGGATTACGCAATTGGAACTCGGATCGGGGTGTCAATACCAACATTTTATGAAATAGTAACATTTAAAAATCTAACGCAAATATTGATGTTGATTTGTATTGACATTTTGACATAATTATAAAGACTGACAACAATTCAAAATGAAATAATTATTATTAATCATGTTAGAAATGGTACAGACAAAAATGTTTAAAGGATAATTTAAAACTATTTGCCGTTGCATGCATCATCTGTCAATATTTCATTCATTTTGTTAATTTTGAGCTTTTATTTAATTTGAATATCAATTTTAAATACCAACACAATGCATATAACTAAAGAGGTAACTTTGTAATAGATATGAGTCAATTTAAATTTCAAATTTGTGGAGTAAAATGGTGGTAGGTTACACAAAATACAAAAACTGATACACAGGGTGTGCTGGGAATTATTCTGTAAATAGTTGCAAGAAATCATTTAGACAATTTTGTTACGAGTAGAAGTTCTACCAATTTGTCCGAAAAATGACGCAGTATACGTCACACTGCACATATTGCAGGACTCCGTATTCCAAAGGAAAGGCATGCACAACAAATTTAACTTTGTTAAGAACTACTCGACAAAGTTAACCTGTACAAAGGAGTGGGTAAGCGAAACTACCAACTACAACTTAAATACAAATGCCATCAGGTGGTATACTGATGGGTCGAGAACGTCCGAGGGGCAGGTATCTTTGGGCCAAGAACCAAAATTTCGATACCAATGGGACAGTCCACAAGTAAATGCGCTGAACGTAATCTCGAAAGAAGCTATCGTAACCAAAACAAAGCCTTAATGTCAGATAGTCAAGCAGCTCTAAAAGCGCTGTTAGTTCAAAAATAGTATGTGACTGTATTGACACACTGAATAAGGTAAATACGGTCACTCTTTATTGGGTACCTGGACATGTAGGAGGCTGACTCCTTAGCGAAAATAGGTGCCTCAACTCTACTATTAGGAACAGAACCTTACTGTGGATTAGGGGAAAATGTGATCAAAAATAAAATCGAAAAAGAGGATTAAGCTAAAAGATCAAAAATCTGGGAAGAACTTGCTAAAATGAGGCAGGAAAAAATGTTACTTGGCAATTACAACCAAAAACGTTACGCAGACTGCGTGAAATTAAGTAGGAACAACTTAAGAATATAATATATAAAATATATATATATAATAATATAATATAATGACAAGTACACTCACTGGTCACTGCAAACTAAATAGGCATTTAAACATCCTCAGCCTAGCAGACAACACCAAATGCAATTTTTGTCGCAATCATGAAGAAACACCTGACCACATTCTTGGACAGTGTGAAGTACTCATGCACCAAAGGTGGAAACACTTGGAAAATTACCAAGTAGAAGTAGAAGAATTCTCAAATTTCTAAGAGAAATTAAAATAGAGGAAGTATTGCAAATGGGAAACTCCCCAGTCCTAGCAGGGGGCACAATAGATCTTATACAGGTCGCACCTAAAACATAGAAGTGGTTGAGAATGCTTTGAGTCAGCTTAAACCAAATATAGTCCCGGGAGCTGACGGCATATCAGCAGTAGCACTTTTTGAATCAATGCCAGAAGACTAGCAAAAAGGTATCATAAGCATCAGATTCAAGAAAGGAGATATTACAACGTTAAGAAGTATTACACAAAAAAAAGTCTAGAACTCAATATTCCAACTAACCATCTGTTTACAGACTTTAAAGCCACCAACGATAGCATAACCAGGTTAGAATTATACAAGGTCTAATCAACATCTACAACGGACTTCGGAAAAGCAGTGTTCTGGTGTGGCTCCCCTTATTCAACCTGGCATAAGAGAAAGTAATCCGTGAATTTGGCTCTCCTACAAGAGGGTCTGAACCTGGGTGCTGATAGATACAGGTTTAAGAAGAAGATATTGACATTATCTGAAGAACCGAAAAAGCTGTACATGATTTCTTCATCCAGATCAAGCAGGAGGCTGCACAAAATCTAAGACCTTGTTAGGGAAAAACTAAGTACATAATGTCATTGACTTCAAGCAGAAAAGCTGGTCAAGGAATCAAGTAAGCAAATCAAGACTTTGAAGTAATGCAATTCTTCAAATACCTTGGATCGATAGAAGCAGCCAATAACGACGTAGAAGAAATATCAGGGAGGCTGCTCAAAGCCAACAGAGCCTACTATAGTCTGTCAAAATCAAGTTAAATCCAGAAACCTTACCATAAGCTCTAGACTCCTGCTATACAGGACTATGGTCTTGCCAGTACACACATATGGATCCGAGACTTTGGTGCTTAGTAAAGACACTCCGAGTCCGACCCCTTAGACATTTTCATTAGGATAGTCTTAACTAGAATTTTCGGCCCCGTATGTGTGGAAGGACGATTTGGGAGGCGTTACAATCTTCAACTGAATGCAATCTACCTCGAAGTAGATCTAGTGAGCAAAATTAAGCTCGGAAAAGGAACCAGCTGGGAAAGTCCTTTGTGGTACATTTTATGGTAGGCGAAGCCCTATGGAGAGAAATGGATATAATTGTTAAATGAGGAAAGGACAGTATCCCTGTTGTCAAGTAGATGATGATGATTGATTACCAACGTCATAAAATCAAAAACTCTTAAGTTGACCAGAAGAATTTTAGTTATACCTATTTCTTCTTTCATCCCAAAACAAATTTTAATTTCTACCCAGTCATATTTTCTAACAATGTATTTCGTCCTTTATATGAACAAATGTATTAATTTTTCCAGTTAAAACATTTATGAATTGAATAAATATCGATTTTAAATGATTTAACCATTCCTACCACATAGTATTACTTTTTTTTGTCATTTCAAAATAATTTGATATTAAAATCAACTAAATTTTGAAAAACATTTATCATAATAATCAGAATGACTTAAAGTGGTTGTTCATATCAAACCACAAACACACATATATGTACTCAAATTTATGCATCACAAGCGCAGTATTATTAACTTAATGATGATGCAAAAGCTGAATTTGATAAATTAATTAATAATAACTGCCTACACTCGCTTTACTCTCATCGGTACTAAATTATTGATATAATTTAACATTTTAGACAGTCAGAATATTTATGAAATATTACGTATATGTGTGTATTGTATATGTGCTTAATCAAAATTACATTTAATTTGTGTGCGCAACAAATGTGAATTTAATATTCTCGCCAAATGTCCAATATAGAGTCCTATAATATACTCTCACACATATCCATTTCAAATAGATCAAATAAATTATAGTTCTGTTGATATAGATGTGGATGTGAACGTGGACCTGGACCTGGACGTGGAAGTCTCTGGGTTGTTGAACTGAAAAATAGCGCACTTGACACTATGAGTGGACACAGGATATATTATAAACCTGTCAATTTATTCTCGATTTAACAAGTCTATAGTTGGTTACACCCGTGTCTATATAGGTATGCCTAATTGGTATTTAATTAATTATGTGTAGCTCATTAACAAGTCATTCATTTTGCGATATACGATATACCTACCTACTTATATAAGACTTAGTAGTTTAAACCTTATGTTCGGACTTTCTCCCATTACCCACTTTCAGGAGACAGTTTTAGGACAAAATTTGGGACACCATCTTGAATTGGGTCAAAGAAAACGAGGATTAGGTTGGATTTTAATTGAGAACTAATCTTTAGTGAGTTGAGGAGCTGAAAAATATGTTATTCATATTTAATTTATAATTTTGAATTATTCTCGATTTTAACATAACCTCAAAATCAATAGACTTATAACTTATTTTTTTGAATTTGCCGTTTTAATATGCGTTTTTAATTTCTTTTTTTTTAATCTCGTTTTCGAGGCTTGATAATCACTGAATCACGAGACGTCATGAAGGGTTGGTATGCATGCACATTTTAAAATCTTAATTTCACTAAAAATTTATAAGGATTATCTAATACATATTGAATAGGAAAATAAAATGAAATGAATTAAATTACTTCATTAAAAAAAAAAGATTGTGACACTTTGGGACAGAAATATAAAATATAAAATATAAAATATAAAATATAAAATATAAAATATAAAATATAAAATATAAAATATAAAATATAAAATATAAAATATAAAATATAAAATATAAAATATAAAATATAAAATATAAAATATAAAATATAAAATATAAAATATAAAATATAAAATATAAAATATAAAATATAAAATATAAAATATAAAATATAAAATATAAAATATAAAATATAAAATATAAAATATAAAATATAAAATATAAAATATAAAATATAAAATATAAAATATAAAATATAAAATATAAAATATAAAATATAAAATATAAAATATAAAATATAAAATATAAAATATAAAATATAAAATATAAAATATAAAATATAAAATATAAAATATAAAATATAAAATATAAAATATAAAATATAAAATATAAAATATAAAATATAAAATATAAAATATAAAATATAAAATATAAAATATAAAATATAAAATATAAAATATAAAATATAAAATATAAACTACAAAATAGCGTCAAAAGATAGAAGTCTAAAAGCCAATAAAAATAAGGCTTTGTGCGTAAAGTATAGTAGGTTAAATCACAAGGGAATTTTATATAAAAACTAATTATTTGATCAATCAACATAACAAAATTCTAAATTGAAGAAATCTTAGCAAGATTGGCAACCCTAAAACAAAACCTGACTGTATGTACTTTTTCTTGCTGAAAAATAGAATTCACAGTATTGTTGAAGTTAAATCAAAATTTTGACCAAACTTTGTATGAAATTTTAGAACTATGAGTGTAATCGCTATGAACTGACAGCTGTCAGAATATTGTGAATCTGACTGAGAAGTAGAAATAAGAGTTATTATTTAGAAATCACTAAGTAATTTGAAAATGATTAACATTTCTATGATGGTCAAATTACTTTTTTAGGGTTGCCAACATTATTGGAAAACCTATCAGGTATAGAAAAATTAAATCTGAGAATTTTGGAACACTTTTTAAAAGTTGAATATCAGTTTTTTTTTTTTTTAATTATAGAAACATTCTGTCACTTTTAATGTCTCCAATTTGTTATAAGTTTTTAGTGTTTTTTTTTTTGTGAAATTGACTTTTTATAAAATTCTCCAAACTCAGCGAAATTTTCATTAAATTGTTATATTCAACTAAATAAAAAAAAAAACCCAAAATGTCTCCAAACATTTCTATGAAAACTAAAGCCCACTGAAACACCCTTTATTTCTTCTGTTTAATGTGTTAACTTAATTTAAAAACATATTTTTTATTTATCTTTTTTGATCGTCAACGAAATTACTTCGTTTGCATTTATGAAAATAAACTTATTCACACACACAACACCAACTCACACATCGAAAAAAATGTAACAAAAATTCTATAAAAATATTTGTTTAATGTTTCGTCAACCTTAATTATGAATGTATTTTTCCTATGTGTGTGTAAATGAATGTGTGTCAATAGAAGTATTTTTTCAAGTGGAATTGAAATCCAGCTCTACCTTTATTACATACTGTATTTGTTTTTGTATTTTTGTATTTTTCTTTTTAACTGGAAACAGACATTAAAAACATTATAATATGCCATCACTCATAATATCCTTTTTTGTACCCGTATTCCGTATACCGTTAACCATTCGGTCGGTTGTACGGTATACACACTGGCGCTGTTCATTTCCTCTTTTCTCTGTTTTTTTTTATTTTTAATTTTCTTTTGATGTATGTATGTGTGTGGCGCATATAACTTATTCCTCTCGGGTAAAATTTTTGTTATAGTCCAATATAACATTTAAATATAAATTAATTATTTGAAACACTAACTATGTGTCATATATCAACATTAACACATACACACACACACACGGACAGGTGTATCATACCAACCCTACAAAAATGTTTGTGTGTATGGACTTGTGCCAACATAGGTAGGTAGGAAAAAAGGAAAAAGTTAAATTAATTTTTCCAACACAGGATGTATGGCTGTTTACATTCGCAGTACAAACCGAAGTGGGCTTACCTTTCACGTGTTCTTAGCGTCACTCCTCTCCGTCTGCCTTTGTCCTTTCCTCCTCTGCCGTATATGATATTTATGATATTAATTAGCACAAAAAACAATAATAAATATGAAAAATTAGAATTAAAAAAAAAACTGTTAAATTTGTCCTTTTTCACAAAGGACTCTTGGCTGGGGTAGGAAAAGTTTGTTTTTATTTATAAGACACAAAACAAAATATCAACAAAGTAAAAACGATGAAGGCAGGCAAACAACAAACAAACAACAACAAAAAAATTATAAAAAAATGACTACTGCCGGGAGAGAGAGATAGAGACCCGGGCCAACAGCATTCCTACAAAACATTTTCTACCGACCGAGACTGGGAACTGGGACTAGGATTGGAATTGGAATTGGGAGACCGGGACTCGGGAACAATGAAAATTACGCAAACACCCATAAGAACCAGGCCATCTGTGTAAACTGTGCTCGCTATTCGTAGAGGGAGTAACAATATAATGATATGTTGTTGTGTGTCTGTATCTGTGTTTGTGTATGGGTTGGGTTGTTAAGTGTTTGTCAGGAATCAGGATCCGCGTTATGTCGTTTGTTTACATTTTTGTCCTCTTGATGTGTGTGGTAGCGGCAGGCGCGGCGCTTGCACTCGGTGTCACAACTAACCATCTAGCCAGTGCCAGTGCCAGTGCCAGCAGAGCCTAAAGCCCAAAGAGTCAAAATCATAGTCAGCCTCAGCCGTTCAGCATAGTCAGTATGACAGGGTGGAAATGGAACGTGATGGGAATGAGAATATAGGGCACAGGGAATCCTTTAAGCTTTCATGTGGCGAAAATTATCCTCATATTTTCAAATTTTAAGGAAATGCATCACATTTAATCGCACCTTGTGGTGAGGTTTGCGTCCGTAGCGTCGTCGTCATGTCGTGAGTTGTATGGGTGTGTTTTTGGGGTTGTGATGGTGATGAGAGGGCCGGTGAGTGTGTGGTAAATATGATGGAACATGGAAGGACGTTTTTACGCTCCAATACGGTTGCCAGTGACGTTAATTAAAAATACATAGGAAGGGCATAACAAAAAAAAAAAAAAAAATACTCGGTAGTAGTTGTGGAGGACATAGACGAGTGCATCAGTTAAGGATTCAGCCGTATAGAGCTGTTAAAATGGAAAGTGCTTGTCGCAAGCTCAGGGCAACCTCAACCTCACCATCATCAGGCATCCAGCACTTCAAGAGTCCTTTTTCCATGCATCAGTAATACACATACATGTGTACGTGGATAAATCATACATGCGTGTGAGATAGAGAAATTGATGAAATATAAAAATGTATACGGGTCTAGATACATAACAGGAACACAGGATGTTCGTAGTAATTTAGTTGTCAGTTTGGTGCGTGGAGTCTGTGGTAGTCATGCACAAGGTGGCGCAAATAGTAATAGACATTTTTAATTGAAATGCCATCCTTGAAATGAGATCCTTCAGGTTTCGTATTCCTGTCAATATTTTCCTTCTGGGCTGCTATTATTGGAGACTTGTGGAATTAAAACCTCGGCTTTAAGTTGTTCCAAGGAAGTCATGAGAGGTTAAATCGGGGCAAAAATGTCAAATTATCAAAATAAAAGATTTGTTGACTTTTGAAAAAGTTGATAGTTTGACAGAAGAATTACTCGTCTGGCATTTCATCTTTGCTTGTTCTCTGTAGCTGTGAAGTTTACATATGTCAAAAGTGTTTGACGTTTCACGCCATATGGTGAATAATTTTGGTCCACCTTGTAAGCCGAGAATGAAGAGACACGCTTTGATATGATGTGGTATGATGCTGTGGGCAAAAGTCAGTTGAGCATGCATTTTCATGAGGCATAAATGTATAATTTAAAAAAAGAAATATATGACAGCTGCTAGCAGTCGCCTAGGACCTGCAGGTATGGTGGATATGTTGGTAGATGTGTGTATGCGTGTGTATGTTTGAGACTTGCAAGTGTAAATTAATGATATTCGCGTTACAGATGAGTAGATGGGCAGATGTGGTAGGTGAGTAAGTAGGTGCATAAAAATATAAAAATTGCAAACAACCCAAAAAGGATGTCAATGGCGCGGGCAAAAATTTTCATTTAACATGAAGATGGACCATAAAATGTATAATTGCCAACCTTGTCAGGAAAGAAGAAAGCACTTAAAAACTTCTTTTTTTCTCTCTCTCACTTTCTCTCTCTCTCTCTCTCGGCTGCAGATGTAATACCAGAACTTGAGGGAAAGGACAGTTGCAACAGAAGGAAGGTAGGTAGGCCTTCAGATAAAGGATGGTACTTATACATGAAGAGAATTTACCTGGATATCAAGAACTTTTAATAAAAATGTTTTATCAGACATAAGTAGGTAAGTTGTTGAGCTTCGTGATGAATAAAAATGATAAATATTTTAACCCACTTATTGACTGTTTTAAAAAGACATAAATTTGTAATTATTTTTGACAGAAATTAAGATACTTCAGGCACTCTGACTTTATATAAATATATGAAATTGTTGAAATCTGTAACACCTACTATTTTAATCAGATAGGAGAAGTGAAATGACTTTAGTTCTATAATGGAATGGGACAGTAATCAAACGGTAGTTCATCAAACAGTACATAGATGCTACATTTGATGGCTCAGTCGTTATTTCAACAAAAATGCCTCGAATGATGACTTAAAGGTCGTCTGAGAAAAGAACTACTACTACGGAAGCCTCAGGAATAAATAATAGAAATAATTGCTGAACCTTTGACACGGGATGCTTCAGTGACAAAATTTACCTCTTCAAGCTTTAAATATTGTTTTAGTTGTAAAGGGTGTTTTTTTTAGGCGTGTGGTTTTCATGAAGAAATAAAATACATAGTATTTAATGTTATGGCCAAGAATTTAGCTTTAATTCAAAGATAAAGGTTTGCCATTATATTTTAAAATTGATTTCGAGATAGAAACCGACGCGACTGGCTCGAATAAATTCCAGCCGAGAGGCCCAATTTTCGACCAGTTTTTGTAGCAATTTGGGGCCGAATGTTAATCGTCTCGGGCTTATCAGCGTAGCCAAGAGACTTCACATATCCCTACAAAAAATAGTCCAGCGCTGTTTAATCACTCGATCTTGGGGGCCACGCTATCGCCACAGGCCCACGACGAGCTAAAATGCGCTCACCAAAAATTTCCTTCAGTAAATTGATTGTTTCTTTCGTTGGCTGTATGGCATGCAGCGCCACCGTCTTGTGAGAACCAAAGGTTGTTCATATCAAAATCCTCCAATTTAGACACGAAAAATCATTAATCATGGCTCTATAGCGTTCACCCTTGACTCCAACATTATGGCCGGCTTCATTTTTGAAGAAATGTAACAAAGGATGATGTAACGGTGGGCGTCTCAACAATGGCTTAAAATGAGCTTCATCGCTGAACAAAATTTTCTTGTTAAAATCGGAATCAGTGGCCATCTTGTTTTTGGCCCATTCATCGAGCGTGCAACGCGTGGATGGGCAGCAAACTTTGTTCAGGAATAAGTCTATTTATTATAAAATGGCAAACCAAACTCAGCATAAATCAAGTGACAGCTGTCAAAAAGAACAACTCCAAAAAAAGTATTGCCAGATTGAACACAACACTGAACGAAATCCTTACGTAAATATAACGAAAAAATTCGTTGAGCCAACGACAATTTAATTAATTTTTAGCCGCTGAAAAATTAAATTGGCCCAACGAAATAAATTTCATATGTTAATGAAGCACTTCATGCACTTCATCACTTAACGAAAACCGTAGTATTTTAATGAAATTCTTTCATACAAATTTTTGATCGATAAATTAATGAATTTTTACATTATTGTACGAAATCAATCAACGTAAAATTTAATCAAACTAGGGTGAGCTAAATATGATATTTTTCGTTAATGAATGTATTTCTTTCGTAAGCTAACGAATTTTTTTGAGCATTTTATGAATAATTTGATTAAATTACGGAAAAAAATATTCGTTTGCTAACGAAACTTTTCGTATATTATATATGTAAATATCATGGTTTGATGATATTTTTCGTACAACTATGATATTTATTTCATTAATTAATGAATTTCTTCATAAGAATATGTAATACTTTGTAAATTCATTTTTTATTTTCATAAACTAATATGGATTTTCATTAGTTAATATTGACTATCATAAGTTAATGAATTTGTTCGTTGCTTAAATAAAATTTAGATCAAGTAATATTTGGTTTATGAAAATGATTTCTAATTGTACAAAAAGTTTTCATTAAAAACATTTTTTTTATGGTTAAAATGAGTATGAAATTTTTCGTTAAGTGATGAATCTTTTCATAAAGATGGCTTTTTGGGCTTCAAAAAAGAAGAAAAACTATATGAAGCATTTTTATTAAGTGATGAAGATTTTCATTTTACAAAAAAAGTACATATTTTCGTTGAGCCAACGAATGTTTCGTGCGATATTATTTAAAAACCATGCGAGATGAGACCGAGAGCAAATTGAGGGGCAATTTTATTAATTTTCAGACTGACGGTAAAAAAATTCATTCGGGGTCATTATAACTACCAAATTCGTGATTTTTTTATTTTGTTGGTCTAAAAGAGAGTTATTTTAGAGATGACAATTGGAAAAAAATTCTGACTTCAGTCCAAATGATCAAAAAAAAAGGTTTTAATTCCATTGAACTTCTAAAAATAGTTTTTAATTTAAAATAGATTGAACTTTATTCCAAATTGCATCTCATTGTAAATATAGAATATCCTGGAATTGAATTTTTGACATTTAAAATAATTTTAACTTTCGCATAGTTTGACTAGGTATAATATAATTACAAAATTTACCATAGTTTAATCTTGTTATATAGTTTATAAATTAAAACCTACACACATAATAAAAAAATAACTAAAATAACATTCAATTAAAATATTAAACTAAAAATAAATTTCCATCCAAATCTGATTTACTTAATTTGAATTAAAAAAAAATAAATACATATATACGTGTAGATATATCATCTTTCCATTTAAAAGCTTTTTTTTTAATATTTTGGTTTTCAAACGGAATAAATAATAATTCGTTTAATTGTTAAATCAAATTTCAAACATTACGAGTAAGTCGAATTAAAATTTTCAAATGAAAATAAATTTCAATTGCCATTGCCACCCACGTACTTAGTGCACTTAATGTTACTAAATTACATAATCCTAGATACTCCTCCAAAAAAAAAACAACTTTTATATGCTTCCTGGTTGGATTTTTGTCTATAGGGAAATCAGTGCTGGGAAAGCTTTGATTCGCGTACCGGTTTTAGGAAATCCAAATCAACACTGGATTTCTAAAAGTATCCTGTCGAACATAAAATAAGAAGGATTACAGGGAGCAAATTGTCGTACAATTGTATTTGTTCACATATACGTTCGCCACCCCTGATCTGGCTGCAGGATTAAAACACACACAAGAGTTCTTTCAGTTAATACCGCAAATGGTAATTCAATTATTCCCTTCGATTTATTATTCTTAATGAGCACTAAGACTAAGAGCAACTCAGACTCCAACTCAGCCAATTCAGAATGAGATGCGATGAGATGACTCGTATCTATGGCTCAGTTAGGTCCTTTTTTTCGGTTCAATTGGGAGAAACAAGCTGGTGGAATCGGAATCCATTGAGGTGTCCTCCCTCTCAATTCCCAAACCGAATCGGGATGCTTGCAGTAGTCAACACTAATTACAGACAGAGCAAATACCAGAAATAAATGCGTTCGACTTAACGAATGAATATTTTCACTACTCACTCGTATATGTGAACCGTCATGAGTTGAGTATCTATCTACTCGTAGTATAGAAGTCCTTACTTATAGGAGCATATCCTTTGGCTATATATGGCTTTAATTCTGACGATGATGATGGCGATGTTGATGGTGCTGACGATGTATATGGTAGAAGAAGAAGAAGAAACAGGGAGCTTCGGCTTGGGCTTGAACGGTTTTGCCATCACCCAGGAACCAGGACCCAACAGACCCGAGCAGCGCCAAAGCCAGCACCAGCATCAGCAGATTGTTGAGGATGCCGGATGAGTTGGTAATTACTTTCTCCAAGGATGAATATTGCTTTGACCACCGCACTGAAACTGAAAATAAATGGGAAAATGAATTTATCATGCAACCATCATAGATTAAATATGAATGTGCGTTCTTAAGAGGATTTTGACAGCAGGGTTTCTTTATTTTTTTCCCTTTATTTTATAGGGAGAGATGAGAGGATTATTGTTCTTCCTTGTTTTTTTTTTTGGGGGGAGGGGGGTATTTTATGTTTGTTAGATTTTTGGTGAAAATATTATTACCATCATCTCACATACATATAAAAGACAAAATTGAGATTTATGGATTACCAAAAATTTAGACAAGTTTTCTATTTCTATTTTATTATATTTTATTTTATTTTAGAATTTATAAATTATTCATGGGTAAAGTTGGGTATTCTATAAAAGGAGTTTAATTGTCTCATATGAAAATAGTGGAAATTATTATAATGTAAGTCTGGGTATAACCACTCTTGAATTTGGGTAAACTAAGGCTTTAAATATGAATTTTCGGATTATGAAGCTTAGAGTGTGCCCAGAACCAGTCAAACACCCTCCAAAAAGTGCAATATTTAGTTTTTTTCAAGGGTATTGCAGAGGATAATGCTATTTTTTAAAAAAATATTTTCAATCCTTTTTTTGATATACAGGGTTTTCTAATATGAGATTTTATTTATTATTTTAATATTAATCTACGGCTTCACCAAGGATACGAGCCTTTACATAAAATGTCCAATTATCAATTCGCTAAAAGTCTCCAATAACGTCAGGTTTTTCATAGCTTCAGTCAATTCGAATGTTTTGAACGTTATTACAATTTTTTGAACTTTTAATCATCAACTTAACAGAAATTGGTTCAATTTAAAGATATAACCACCTTAGTTTTTTAGCGGACGTTATGGCAAAAAACCCAAAAAAGAGGCTGGATGCGACCCACACTGATAATTTCCCATCATGCATACCTTGAAAACTTAGCATCCCTGATATTAATTGATTTACTTTTGATGTTGATTGATAACAATTTAATTAATAAAAAACTATCAGACTTCGAAAACTCCTCGAGATATTGTAGTGGAAAAAAAATATGTACAATATTGTTTAGAACTTTTTGTAATTATTTATTTATAGTAAAAAAATGTCAATTCGATATTAGTCAACATTTTAAAATTTTTTGACAAATGTGTTATGTTGAAAATAAAATACATTTGAAGTCAATATCACTCCTTGTTTTGATGATATTTGAGTCGAAAACAAGTTTTGACACTTTTCGGTAAATTTTAGTTTTACTTTTTTATTTTCCATAAAAAAAACTATCATTTCGATATTTGTAAAAAGTGTACCATGTATTTAAAATTGTATTATGAAAAAAAAAGTTAAAATGATTGACGACTCTCGACACTTTCAAGTCAAGAAATAAACTTTTGACAGTTTTTACTTAATTTTTGTTTTATTTTTTTTTGTGTAAAAGAACCGTCAATTTGATATTTTTAACTTCCCATAGGGAGTTATTGTAATCGGTCCGATTTGTCGAATTGAAATTTTTGACAAATCTGGACGTTTTATGGTTCGTAGAATCTAAATCCGTCATTTGTAGAGAGATGTCTGTGTGTGTGTGTGTACGTACGTTCGTACGTATTTACGTATGTACGTTCGTACGTTCGAGACCCCTTTTTTTGTTAACGGTATCTCGAGAATGAATAAAGATATCAACACGAATTAAATTTTGTTCAATAGGTTATATCTTCATGAAATGCAGAAAGGACTTTTACAAAAATTTGTCTAACGGTTTTTTCACAATAGCAGTTTTTAAAAAAAGTGAAAATTTTAGTTTGTCACAAATATCTCAGGAACGAATAATGCTATTGCCTTCAAATAACTTTTACTATGTAGATTGCAGTGTGATACAAGTTTGGTATAAATTTGAAAATAATTTAACATACCGTTATTTTTTAAAAAAGTAAAAACTAAAAAAAAAATTTTTGGCGCGAAAATATACAATGAAGGAAAAATGTTATCATCTTCAAAACAATTTTTAACTATGTGAAATGTGATATTTGACATCTGGTAAAATTTTCGAAAAAATTGTATTGACAGTTTTTTTACAAAAAATAAAAAAGTGCAAAAAATTCTACCAAAAGTTGGTAAAAAATGATTTTTGACTTGAATATCACGAGAATGGGCAACGATATTGACTTCAAATTTATTTTAGCTTAAGCAGAATACAATTATTAATATACGCTACAATTTTGAAATATATAGAACTGACAGTTTTTTTACAAAAAATAAAAAACTTCAACAAAAATTTGCCGAAAAATGTCAAAAGTAGTTTCTTGACTTGAATATTTCCAGAGTGGTCAATCATTTTAACTTTGAATTTGTTTTATTTTTTGCATAATAGAATTGTAAACTTATGGCATATTTTTGACAAATGTCGAAATGACAGTTTTTTTTTACTAAAATAAAAAACTTAAACTGAAATTTACAGAAAAGTGTCATAAATTGTTTTTCGGCTTAAATATCATCACAAAAATAAGGAATAATATTGACTTAAAACGTATTTTATTTTCAACCTACTCGTAATGCATTTGTCAATACCTAAAAAAAGTAAAATATTGACGAATATGTCAAATTGAAATTGTCACAAAAATGCAAATCAACAAATATTTATAAGAAATTTGGTAAATATTGTTTTCAGATTCAATATATCTGAGATTTTATATGTTAATAAAATTGTTATCAACTAACATCAACAGTGAATCAATTATTATCAGGAACGCCAAGTTTTCAAATTATGCATAATGGGAAGTTATCAGTGTGGGTCGCACCCAGCCTCTTTTTCAAAATTAAACCATATCTATATTAAAAGTTGTATATGGTACAAAAAAAAAATATAAAGTCAATATCGTTTCCAGTTCTTGAGATATTCGAGTCAAAAAACATTTCTTACCAATTTTTGGTAGAATTTTTTGTACTTTTTTATTTTTTGTAGAAAAACTGTCAATGGATTTTTTTTTTACTTTCGCCAGATGTAAAAAACTTCATTTTACATAGTAGAAAACAGTTTTGAAAAATAATAACATTTTTTTTCACTGAGCCCAACATTTTTTTTTTAATTTTTAACGCTAAGTTGAAAATTTTCCAAATTTTTACCAAATCTATATCACATTACAATGTATATAATAAAATTTATTTGAAGTCGATGAAGCTATCCATTCCTGAGATATTTGCTACCAACCAAAATGTTCACTTTTTTAAAAAACTGCTTTAGTGAAAAAAATGCTCAATAAATTGTTTCTGCATCTTTCGAAGTTATAACCTGTCAATCAAAATTTTATGGATGTCGATATCTCTACTCGTTCTTGAGATACCATGGACGAAAAAGGGTATCTTGAACGTGCGAACGTAGAATTGGATAGATTATCTTAGAAACAGCAACGATTTTGATTCTTAAAAAAATGAAAAATCTTTTGTCAATTTTTATCTGATTCAAGGAGACTTTGAAATTAAGGACACGTCATTCTGAAGAATGATCAGAGAGCCCGGGTAAGTTAAGTTTTGTAGTCACTAGTGTAAAAGAATGTAGAAAAAATTGTTTGACAGGTAGCCGTCGTTTTTTCCTAATGCCAAAAACGTCTAGACTACAAATGGATTAGCGTATTTATCTCAACCAGGACCATCCTACGTCAAAATGTAAAAAATATGTAAATGGTCCATCTATTCCCGATCTTTCAGAAAAATACAAAAAAATAAAATAGAGGAAAAAAGGGTCTGACTTTAGCGAATTTATTTTACAGCACTGATATTTAGAAAAACTACAAAGTGGAACTGTCATGTCGGTAAACATTTTTAATTTTTTTTTTTTTGAGGGACTAAAACGAGAGACTTTTTTTCACAAATAAAAATTTACTAAATCATTTGTTGTCTTGGTACAAAATTGGTGTTCCTCCACTTTTTAATACAATTTTAAAAAATTCGAGAAAAAATACAAGACGCTCATGAAATTGATTCCCATATTTCAAAACATCTAAGACGAAATCAATTTTCTAAAGAAAGAAAAATAAATTGAAAAAAAATAATAATAATCAGCTTGTCCACAAAATCAACACCAATAAACATCTGACTTCATTTTATTCCTGTTTTATGTTCAAAAAAATAAATAAAACTTAACTCGCGGACATTATGCAAATGTCTCACAGTATTGTTAAAAATCATTCAATCATAACAAAAAGGATCAACACAGAAATAAATCCCCAAAGTAAAATGACCAATCATACAAAACAAAACACAACAAAGTGACATTCTTTACGTTTTTTGAAAAGAAGCAGTTCCATTACTTTTGCACACACACACATTTACAAAAAAAAATAAAAAAACACACACAACAATGTAAATGTCCTGTCACAAAAATGCACTCAAATTTAGTGAAGAGAAAATTTACAATAAAAGAAAAAAAAATACACAAAATAAAAAGCTTAAAAAAAAATAAAAAAAAGAAAAGTCTGATGTACACAAAAATGACAAGAAAAATACGAACATTTTCTACAAAATTACAATTTCTCTCCTTAAATTTTTGCGAATTGAAAATGAAAATAAAATAAAATAAAAAAAAATAAAAAACGTAAAACGAGAAACGAGAAACGAAATCAACTGCAAAACATAACTCCTTGGGTGGGAATTTACATGAAAACGTATTTCTCCATTTATCATCATCAGTAAAATGGGAGAAATGCAACAGAACAGGACCCTCACTCACAAACACAACAACACACACACACACAGTCATAAAATTCTTTTCATAAATTCATGTGACAAGGACATAATCTATACACCAATACACAGCCAAAGTTAAATCCAAACAAAAAAACGATTTCTCTTCTTTCGTTTCGTCATTTGGTCGTTTTGTCGTTTTGTCCCGTTTTCGGAGGGATAAACCATAAAAGTGCTGACTTAGATTGTATGCGCAGCAAAGACGTTTTTATAGCATTCTGCTTGCACACAAGGATTTCCATCAGGCCACCTAATGGAATCAAAAACTTTTCCCAAATGCAAACAACAACCGATACACTGCATCTGCATCAAAGTTTCACTTAAAGTTTTTTTTTTGTTTTTTGTTGTTGTATTTTGTTTAAGGCGCACAAAAATATGCAGCAGACGTCTTTTTTTTTGTTTCAAAAAAAAGGACATTTTTTATCCTGAATTCTGGAAATAAAAATAAATGAAATATTTTTTTTTTTTAAGCTCGGATTGTAAAAATTCAAAATAAAGACAATTTAAAAATGCAAAAATGTTAAAACTTTCGAAAATTTTGTCTGAAGCTTGAAAATATGGACAAACTTACAAAATGAATGGTCAAATAGATGCATAAATTGAGGTCCTTGAGGTCAGACGGTGGTGGTGTTGGTGTATAACAAGACAAGCAACGAGACTGATTTAATGAAGAAAGACAAAACAAAAAATAAGGAATATGGAGACGAAGAACTTCGTCAATATTCCATTCTTTCCAAAGATATTCTTTCAATCTTTATGCTGGCTGACTATGAATGACAAAAGTTGACAATGGAAAAACTTGAGATGGCAAATTGACATGATAACTTTTTGTTTTATGAAGAAATAGAAACTATACAGTCGAGTTTGAGTTTTGTGACTTTTTTAAGTGTTAAAAATCAAAATGGAGTTCAGTGTCGAAAATTTGGCACTATATCATTATATGTTTGGAGAATGAATGATCTAGAATATCTGTTGGTTCATGAATCTATACTTACTTACTAACTTAGGTCCTCAGACCTACGAAGTCCGTTGGTGTTCTGTAGCAGGTCATATAGGGCCTCAACTACTCCTACGTGCCATCGTGTGCGGTTTCCAGCGATGTATTTAAGCTTCCTCCAGCTCTTTCCCTGTCTCGCAGATTCCTCATCAACTATTCTCCTTCACGTGCTTCTCGGTCTACCAACTCTTCTTCCTTCTTGTGTGAGTAAGTTCCACTGCATTGTCTGGCCCGCAAATATGCAGTCATTGCCTTTTCGAAGCGTGTGTCCAATCCACTGCCACTTGCGCCTTCGTATAATGGTATCTATGGGTTCCTGACCTGTTCGTCTATGTAGGTCCTCGTTGGAGATACGATTAGGCCAGAAAACCCGTAAGATGTTGCGAAGACACCTATACCTATTAACGAAGGTTTGCTGGTTGTTGTTGTTGTTATTTTCCAGGTTCTGCAACCATATAGCAGAACTGATTCGACGTTAGAGTTAAACAGTCGTAGCTTTGTGTTCAAGCTGAGAGATTTGTTCCTCCAAACATTGGACAACATGTCGAACGCAGCCTTTGCTTTTCCCATGCGATTGGCGATGTCTAGTTTAAATCCTCCTTCATTAGAGACGATACTTCCACGGAATTGGAAGCTCTCTACTTTCTCTACTGCTTGTTGAGCAGTGTTCTTCGGAGCGGATGACTACGAGCTCCCGAGGCTGAACATCTTTGTTTTTCCCGTATTGATTTTCAGCCCCATGATTGATACATCTCTCTCGACCCTTGTTGCCATTCGATGGAGATCCATGACCTTATGGGAAAGCAAGCAAACATCGTCAGGTAGTCAAGATGTTTGAGGTAAGTTGTCAGAGTCCATCTAATTCCTCTAACCTCTACTTCCTGTGAAAGCCATCCATAGTACATCACTTATCACCAATAAAAACAGGATTGGTGACAGTATGCAGCCCTGTCTGACCCCGCTTCTTCAGACAACCTGCCTCCGTGACATTTGGACCCATCATAAGTCGCTTTGATAATATCAATTAGTTTCTCCGGTATACCCCTCCTCCACAAAGCAAGCCAGATAAACTCCCTGTTGATGCTGTCGAAAGCCTTCTCGAAATCAATGAACAGCAGGTGGAGTGGTGATCGATATTCGACGCACTGTTCGATGATGATCCTCAGGGTGTTGATGTGATCAATGCAGGAGAACCCAGTGCGGAAACCTATGCTTGTTCAGCGTCGAGCGATGCTTCGAGGTGTTCTTTAATGCGTTCTAAAACAATCTTTGCTACTATTTTGGCGACTGCAGGCAAAACGCAGATGCCCTCCAGTTTTCGGACTTCATCGTGAATCTTTGGTCCAGTAGATTTCTTCAAGGTGGAAGTTAATACCACGGGAAGAAGCACGGAAAAAAATCTCAAAAGAAACTACAAGATTCAGAATATTGCTTCTATGTGAGACTGTCAAGCTAAGGTTAGTGTGTGGGCTTGAGAAAGTCGGAAAGATCAAGGCAAGTCCAAAAACCTCTTACTTCATTGGGTACTTGGGAATTCAGGACAATGAAGAAACAGAATTCTCAAGTTACGTCATCCTTATAGAGGTGGGAGTTCTAATGCCCGATAAAAATAGTAGTATTTGTTTTCGACCCACTTTTTTGGTTCGTTTAAGAATAAATGTGGTACCTAACCTAGGTATTAAATAGGGGGGAAAACAAATAGCACATTTTTTACGATCTCTGGAAAATTGCAATTGGGAGGTTCATATCATTAATTTCGACAATTTTCAAATAAAATTTCAACTATTTTCTATTGAATTCAAATGAAAATGAAACCGAGACTAGACCAAACGATTCTATCGGAAAAATATCCCGAGACGAGACTAGTCAATCTCAGATCAAAATTTACTGAGACTCGATATTCTCATCAGCACCCAAAAATAACCCAAAATTTGATTTTTTTTGTTTAAATTTCTTCATTAAATATTATTTAAAAAAATGGTTTGGGTAGATTTTGACAGTTAATAGTCAAAATGTAAATTTTTAAATTCCAAGCATTTGTTTTTAGTTAATTTTTAATAGTATCTTTTTGACATTTTTAGAAAGGAGAAGTATATGGATGTCAAGAAATAATTTGCCATCCATATTCAAAGTCATAAACTGTCAAAATTCAATGAAGTATTCTTTAAAAATTCGAAATGTTTAAACTGTCGCTTCAGAATTATTTTCTCTTGGAGTTTTGTGCTCGAGATGACATTTGGAAAGAAATGTTTGAAAGATATTTATATGTATTTTTTATCCAGATTAAAGTATACTAAATTTACTGCCTATAAACCTATAAGAAAAAAAAAAAAACGTAACATTTTGAAAAATAGTTAGCAATCATAAAAAATTCTACTAAGGAGAAAATGTCCAATTTCTTTAATAGGCAATTTTTATTTTACAGTCATCCAATCATTCTCGGACTCACTCTTATTTCCAAAACGTTCCTGTAACTGATAAACGAATGTTTTCGTGAGAGTGTATTTCCAGAAACACTTTGGAAACAATGTCATCGCACAAAATCGAACACACGCCCAATCACAGATGTACTCAATACGTCGTCACTTTAACAAATGTGAAGCCATCAAGCTGAAAAATTCATCGAATGTCAAAATGACAGTAAAAAGAAAACTCAAATCGGTTGACTTAGAGCGACACACGTGGTGGTGATTCTGCGAACTTTTTCATATTTTTTTTTTTTTTTAAGAAATATGGAAAGGTTGAAATAATTTTCAAACTTTGCTTGGTGACGGATTAGAATAAAACCAGATGTTCAGATTTCTAAATAATAAATGCAGGATTTCAAGTTACAGAAATACCAATTCTTCTTGAAATAAACCATCACCAATACAATGAAATCTTACTCAGGTTGAAAATGTTTGAATCCTCAAAAGAAATTGAACTCTTAAAGTTTATTCCTTTTTGCAGAATATACATATTATATATTATATTATTCAGAATGAACCAGAGAAGGATGTATTATATGTAATATCTAAAAATAGAAACATAAGGATACTCAAGAATCCTTGGTAACTGTGGTTAAATAAATCCAAATCAACAACAAATGTTGTCTCGGGTTTTATTGGAAAATGTTTAGTTTAGTTGTGATAAAACTTGTTGCCATATCACATAGACACCCAGAGTAGGTTCCTGACCATTCCCACTGTCAAAAGACGAAGGTATTTAATTTAAGACCAATTTTTCAGTTGGTTTACCATTTGATTCGAATGTCTGCATGACTAGAGCATATTTAAATTTAAATTCTGACCCTTTTTTATAGTTAGATAGTTTTGTGGAAAAAGAAAGGTTTTTCTATTTTTAATATCGTTTCTTAAGACTTTAAAATTTAAATCAATCAAAGATGAAATTCAAAGCTTATTTGAAAGTCGAAAATTTCATTCCTAGAAATCAGAAGTTAAGGTAGACATTATTTCATGCCGAAGCTTTTGAGTTCCTGGAAAGATTTTGAAAGATGTTCTTAAAGTCTGTCAATGATTTTGAAAGGAAAGAAAGATTTTCCAATTAATTCACTTAAACTCTTTCATACATCATTTCATTAAAATTTCAAAGTAAGCCTTCAAAAATGTTCAAAGCTTCCCAAGAATCACAAGACCAATTGAATTGGCCTTATCTGAATTTACTCGTAAGCTTAAAAAAATTATACTGTCTCTTCCAGTATATATCCTGTTGAAATATCCTTAAAAAAGAAAACAAAAAAATTGTGTCGTAAAAAAAACTCAAAGTCCTTAAATCCCGTTTGAATTGCCATCAATGAAGTTGTTGCGCTCTTGATGTGCTGGTATGAAGCTATTTGACTTCTTTTTTTTTTTGAAGGACGAGGAAACATCCTCTTAATACAAAATTCATTCGTCTTTATTTTTGAAACAAAAAATCAACTCAAATGTCGTCTCTTCTTTTTTTTTATGAGGTTAGCTACATTTTGGACTTGTCGGCTTTTCACTATGACAGTTTTTAAGCTCTTTTTGTTTTCTATTGAAGAAGTACTTACTCGTACTTGAAATACTAGAAGATTGATTTCGTGTTATGGCTGTTTTATTGCAATTTGTTTCGGTTTTTCATGCGTCCTTTTGTGTTGTTGTCGTCGTCCTTGATTTTCTTCTTCTTTTTTTTTTTTGTTTTATTATATCCCAGCTGATATCCATGGGAAGGAATTTGAAAATGGTTGGATAATTTCATTAGTGTTTGTTGTTGCATGAAGCGTTACATTGAATGAGACGAATGAGACGAAATACTCCTACTGAGCTATAAAAATAAGTAACAGCAACAAACAAAACAAAAAAAAAAAAGGATAACAAATTCGCAGGATTTTAAGATAAAATATCTGCAGGACTTTTCTATGTTCTATTACTCGTATTTATTTGTACCCAATTAAATGGGAATGAAAAAAAACAACAAAAAAAAAAACAACTAAATAAAATAAAAATGGTTTTACTTTTGGTTGTTGCAAAGGTAGATTAGAAAAAAAGGACGAAAAAAAAAGAAAAGAAAAATAGCATTGAAATGTACAATTTATATCCAATGGATCTATCCATGCGTTCAGAAAATTTCACGGACAAAAGATTTGTACGATAATACGAGAGTATACTCAAGAAAGAATTTAAGTACTTAAAGAGTTCAAGTACTTGTAGATTGAATGTATAGGATTAAAGGAATGACATGAAATTGCGGGTAAATTATAATAAAATTTGTAAAAATTGGTTTAAGGAATTTCCATTAAAGGGTAAGGTAAATTGACCTAGATTCAGCGAATAAAAGTTCTCATCTTAAAAATAAGCTTTCGAAATAAGAAATTATTTGACATTTTTCACAGAACGCTAATTTTCTATAGTTGTAGTGTGAATTTTTCCAATATGACTTTTCAAACAACAAAGCAGTTTTTTAAGAATTAAAAGTGATCTGTCAAAAAAGCCAATTGAAAATTAAACTTCCCAATGAATCACCCGATAGTCGTTAATAATTGATATACTAATAAAAACAATTTGTCCAAAAGGTTTAACCATTTGCTAATTTTTACTTAGGTTTTCAACAATTTTAATAACTGTTGACTGGATGCAGCCATTGGAATATGAAATCTGAACGCACCCCAAATGAATACATTCCATGACGTTTATTATCTACAAAAGTCAAATAAAATGACTTTGAAGAAAAAACACATTTGTTGAAAGTTTTTAAACAAGAAATTATTAAGAAAGAATATTTCACAACTTTCAAATTGCAAGTTTTTGTTTTAATATAATTTTTATTTCATTTTATGATTACTGATTTGAAAATTTTGACAATGTCTGATAACACTATGCAACATCAAAAAAATCACTGACATCCCTGTTGTTGATTTGTATGCTTTGTAAACAACAGAACAAAAACTAATATTTTATTTTTTTTCGACAGTTTGACAGCCCTGTTTTTTAACTACTGAATCCTATTTTTCCTTGAAAAGATTATTTTGTTCCACTCAGCTCCTTTTTAATCTTACACAAGCGGGCCCGGCAAACTTCGTCTTGCCCCAATTTAATGCAAAAACTCAAGCTTTGGAAAAATATTGTTGTTTCATTCAATTTTTTCACCGTTTCTAGATGGCCCGGTGTACTTCGTAAGTTTATTAAAAACTGGATCGAGTGGCAGGACAACCGAAGTTCATGTCCTAGTTGTTGTAAAAAAATAACCACAGATTGCTTCAATTTTTGTGTAAAACTTGGCCAATGTTTAATCCTAATAAAAACATTTTACCGGGGTACAAAATTGTCTATGTACTCTTCTAGACTGTAATCTATCTCGTTGCTAAATTTCATCCAGATCCGTTCAGTCATTCTGATAAGAAAAATTAAAAGACATAGATGTCTCCGAAACCATACATTTTACCGGGATAAAAAGTTGCCTATAGACTATTCCAGACTATAAACTATGTCTGTGTCAATTGTCAGCCAAATTGGTTCAGTCGTTCTTGAATTATAAATAGTGTAACTAACAAATAAAGGTAAAGTACTTATAAAAAACAATTGTGTACTTGGAGTTCTTTAAAAATTATCCAAGTTTTTTTGAAATTAAAAAATTGACAATTCGGTATAAAAAAATGCTTTAAAAAATCAATTTAAAAACAATGACTTCTTAAAACCCTGAACAACTGCAGTGTGTTTCCAGGTGTTCAAGGACAAAAAACCAAACCAATTAACACACTGAGTTTCATTTAAATTGAATTTCAATTCATTTTCCAGTCCTTGTCGAGTCTGTGTCCAGTCATCCACCATCCAGAACTATTAAGATCCTGAATTTTGACCTCAGATGTGAGTCATTTCAATTGGTTCCATTCTCTCCACTCTGGATGAATGTAAAGTTGAAAAATGGTTGCGTTCAAGTTAGTTGCAAATTCACTTTACTCGTAGGTATAAGGAAAAAAACGAATCCTTTTAAAATGTCCCTTTTTTTTACCTGTTCCATACTCTTGAAAGTTACAAGGCAACGTTTTATTACAATCATCAGGAAACCAATTATGGAAGTTTTTATTCAAATATTTTACAACGTCTCGTCGTCGTCATCATAGTCATCGTCATCGTTCGGTCGTCCTTGTTGTCCTTGTCGCCTTCGTCGTCTTAGTCGTAGTCCATCGAAAGTTACAATATTGTTTTTTGAGTATGGTGTAGAAACCACATATGTTACACAAAGTACTCGTCCTTGTTTTTTTGAAAGTAAAGATATTGGGGTAAATATATTTATTTGAGGTATTGAATTTGTTTAACAAATCGATTTTCAAACAGTAAATTGGTTTCCTGAACTATACTTGACTGATTTAGAAAATGTAACATTGTGCTGCTGCTGCTTTGTGTCAAGTAAAGTGATGTGAAGTGGAGTGAAGTGAAACGAAGTGAAGTGAAATGAGAATAAAGATATTATAGAAATGTTTCTTATATACAAGGACAAGTGAGACATTTCCTTTTGTGGAAATCATCAATCTTGTACTCGTATGTTACACTATACTATATGATGACTTGTGGAAATGCATTTTTAAGTTAGTTTTTCATGTGCATCTTTGTTAATGGTTTACGGCACATTTTTCTTGAGGAAACAATTTTGAACAAAACACGAGTTTGGTATTTTTGTGAATCAAATGACAGACAGAGACATTAGATGTACATAGGGTAAAGGGGTAAAAGAAAGCAAGGCAAGCAGAACCAGAATATTCTTACTGTCTTCTAAAATTTGTTTGAAGATCACGGTTCAAATATTGGGATACTTCTGCGTCGAAAAAAATGGAGAATCACTGATATCCTGTGTGCTTATAATATGTTGGAAAAATCAGTCAGAGACACTTTGAGTTATGTAACAGGACAGTCACTGATAAGGTATCAATACCCTTCGTTTACCAAAATTAACTTTAAGTGAAGGTGTTTTGGAATAATTTCAAACCTGCCGTTAGCTGCTGTCTTGTGTTGTTTGTTCTTCCTGTCAAACGGTCTTGTATTGTATCACCTGATAGAATTAGTCTTTAAGGTACTTGTGTCTCCAATCTATAGAACTGAAAAAAACACAAGGAACTGTCAAAATTAAACTTAGAAGAACAGGAACAACGAAAAGGACTTCTGATTCGGATTCTGCCTATAATGAAGCCTCCTGGCCTTTGTCAGTTAGCTTGTATTTGAGTATTACGAGACTTTTTAATTTAACTTTCAATATTTTATATTTTTAAAATTACGCTCATGATTTCTAGAGTTGATCCTTGTAAATGTTCCCTTCTATACACTCATTTATAGTTCACAAATAAATTCACGATTAAAATAAACCGCTATTTGTGTAAGAAATATTTGACAGCTGCTGTCAGTTAAGTATTTTCATAGTGTTGCCATTCGAATTAATAATAAAAATTCGAATTATGGTTGAATTATTGATATAACATCTTTTGTGAATATATTGATGAAACTTCCAGGAACAACAAAGAAAACGAATTGTCACCTTTCTAACCCTAAACTATCAGTTGTCTGCCTTTCATTTTTGACTACAAACGTATAACCCCAAAATTTATCAGAAAGCAATTCAATTTGTATATAAAGTGCTTTCTTTTTGGTTCAATGATCAAAAGGAATATCAATTAGTGTCCACAATGATTCGAACACAACGACGACGGACCACAATCGACGACGCACGGTGGCGTTGGCGGCGTCGGAGGCGGCTGGAAGCAACAGCAGGCGGTACACCTCTATCACAAGAACACCACACAAAACGAACCACGGCAACCTCCTTTATATTATTCCCATTTAATATAAAGGTCTAGTCCTTACACACAAAGGACCAAAAAGGATATGTTGGGTTGTCAGTTCCTCACAGTATACACAGTGCCCAGTAGATGCGAGTGTTAAAGGGAAAAAAATTGAATTCGAGTTGAATCAAAAAAAAAGGACTCAATTTGAATGAAAGACCCCAATTCTCGATATCGTAAAGTCAACAACAGAACCGGACCCGGACGAGAGGACATCATGCAGAAGCAGAATACACAAAGTGACGACGACGACGAGAGGATGATGACTCACGTCGAGTTCTTGTCATAAGCCACACACCATCATCAGTTTATTGTGTTATCGTTCGTTCAATTTTGTACTCTGTCCAATTCTCAAGGCGTCGTCGTCGTGTATATAAGGTACCACCTTTAGTGTAGGCGATTTTCAATCCAATTTTCGAGGTGCACTCTCTATACACTCCCTTCCTGTTTCATATATTCTGGTATATGATGCATTTTAAACTGACATGGACCGGGAGGCTGAACCGAGACAGATCCAGGTGGTGAAGGTGAATGTGATGTTGATGCACAGAACATAGCCAGCAGGAAGCAGCACTGACTGACTGTAAGTCTTTTATTATAGCTCCATATAGCTTCATTTATCTGCCCCAAAATCCAACCAAATCCCCTCCATAGTTTAGAATCGAGATTTTATATACGACGGGATCAAAAATTGCCCACGGTTGCAAAAGTATATCAGCAAAATTCGACGATATACACCCGAAGCCCGGAGCTTGAAGCCTGAAATCCCAACCCTTCCTTGATGGAACGAGCGCGTACCTTCGTAATTTTAATAGTATTCGACGTAGTGTAAACATGCCTTGTGTTCCAGCTCAATGAATGAGAGGAACAAAAAGGGGGGCGGAGGGATGGAGTTAGTTAGGAGGACTTGTGATGGAAGAGGGAGGCTTAAAGCGTATGTGTACTCGTACTAACTCAAACGGTGTATGCTTTTTCCTGACTCTTCGTTTTGTAGCTTTGCTTTTATGTATGTATGTAGTTGAGTATAAAATTGTCCTGGAGGAGCATACAATTGAATTTACTGAATTCAGCACATCCCTTATAGTCAACTCATTCTTCAATTCAGTTAATATGTATAAGCTAAGGACTCTGGAAAGGGATATGTTCTATAGATACACCTATTTCACTTACATAATGGAAGGGTGGGCGGTAGTTGTTCCGATGTACCGCTGTATATACCCTCTTGTAGCAGGCTTAACTTCAATCAATTGAAAATTGTGCAAGAACAGAATCTCATTTCCGTATTTTATACATATACATATTCTCTTATGTGTGATTTGTGTATATGTATATACAAATAAATTTCGCAATACAGGTGCTTCATTTTACATACATACATGAAGATGAAGAACGATTGATTGATTGAAGGATGTAGATTCCCTTCGGCAGAGCGATGAAATTGCATTCTCAAATCATTGCGATATTCTCCATGGTTAATAATAATTCCATGACGGATTGGACACAATCTAGAAGAATATTTCAGTTTATCTTCCTTCTCATGCCTAAGTTACTTTTACAGGAAAGACCCTTTTATCCACATTAGGATGAAAATTGAAAATGCATGCACACGAGTATGTATATAAGAAAAAAGAGATTTGTTAGTTTTTCGTTTTATTTTGAGAATGGAAAATAATATTATGACGCCCATCTTTTTCAAAATTTCTAGGTGCTCCTTGGTTTATGATAAAGTACAAATATCCTCACAAGGTAGCACAAAATTGATCACCCTATTTTTGAAAATTTGACATTTGTAGGCTACTGTCAAACTAACCCCATTATCTCTAAGGGACTGCTTGCTTTTGTGTTGAAAATCATTACCTACTTAAAAGCTGTTAAAACAATAAGCAAAACGACTTCTTCCTGACGGATTTGGTCTGAGCTGGGTTTGGTGAACATGTATTTTCAAGAAGATATTGACTTAATCCTTAATTGGTGTTATAAAGGAAGAGTATCCTCTTCGCATAATTTCCCGTTTTGGTGATTTGGAATTGATAGGAAGATCATCTAATTTCACCATCTCAGACTTCTTTCTTTAGATCCACTATACTTGAAGTCGAAGGCTTATGTCAAAACCTCAAACAATCACAGTACTTGAGTAGATTATTCAAATGAAAGAGGCTATAAAATGGGAACAAATTTAAGGGTCCTAACTTCCTTTTTGTTATTGATTGGTTTTGTGTCACCTTATTAGAGCCGACCTAAGCAGAAAAATGAAATTTATTGATTCTGTATACGATATAAAAGCAATTTAAGGAACAAAAGGACATGTGTAATTATGAAAGTTAATTGATTGGACAAGTAATTTGTTTGATTTGTAAAAAGGGAAGAATATAAAAGAGAACAGATATTCAATTATATATTTCATAAAACTGGAAAAAGTTTATTTTTAGAACAATTATTCTGACGAGTAGTTCCCTAAATACAAAATTGCCATTAAAAATACACAATACATGTGAATGTATTTTAAGAACAATTATACCAATATACTAACCTACTAATGTACTTTGGGAATATTGACGTCAATTCAAATAAAAAAATATATTTTGATTAGAATCCCACACATGTCATGTTTTTACTCTCAATATATTTTCGAACTAAAACAAATTTACCACTCATCCTTTATAAATAACAAATTAAACATCATTTACGTAGAGCTTATATTTATATCCCATCAAAAAGGAGTTCTCTATTCTAGAATTTTACTGTCAAAGATCTAATTCAAAATCATAAACTTCTTGAAGAAAATGTAAAATAGTTTTTTATTCAATTTTTTAATTTGTTAAAATTATGTCTCTTAGATTCTCTTAAATGAATATTTTTACAAAAGTGAAAAGTTACCAAAAATTTTAATAGATTTATTTACTCCCCATGGGGAGTTATTATTATCGATCCGATTTTTGTCAAGTTGAAATTTTTGACAAAATCTAGACGTTTCAAGGTCCCTATGATGTAAATCCGTTATTTGTAGAGAGATGACCTTTTTTCGTCAACGGTTTCTCCAGAACCCGTGGCGTGATGGTTAGTGTGTAGGACTGTCATGCCAAAGGTCTGGGTTTGATTCCTGCCTGTGCCATTTACGGGTACTGCCAATAGTAATTCTTATCATAAAAAGTGTTTTCTCAAAAAATTATCCGTTCGGATTCGGCATAGAACTTGTAGGTCCCTTCCATCCCTGACATTACTCGCTCACATGAATGGTTGAAAGTCTTAAGTCACTAGGCCCTGGCACTTTACGAGCTGTAGTACCACTTAATTTATTTATTTTTCTCAAGAACTTATAAAGATATGGGGTCCAATATTTCATACAAATTTAGTGAACTATTTTTTCACCATAGATGTTCTTAAAAAAGTATAACATACCGTTATTTTTTAAAATAGAAAACCTAAAAAAAATGTTAGCTCTCAAATACAGAATGAAAGAAAAATAATATAATCTGCAAAACAATTTTCTACTATGTGAAATGACGTTTTTGAAATCTGGTAATATTTTGGAAAAAATTAATTGATAGTTTTTTTTTACAAAAAAGTAAAATTAAAAATTTTGGATTTTAAAGAAAGAACTTTGTAACAATTTTTAAAGTGGGTTAATTTTTTTAGGTCAAAAATTTTCGTAAAATTTGAATACTGAATATCATGAATGAATATCATCTTTTTATTATTTTTTAAACTTTTGTTTTTTTAAATTTAAAGTCTCAAAAATAAATAGTGAAATTTTTGAAAATTTCGAAATTAACAGATGTTAGAAATGTGAACAGTTGTATGAAAGAAAAAAAGAAAACGAAAAACAAAGGTAAACTTATTTTTATGAATATTGAATGATTATTTTCAAGTTTCTAGAGATTCTACAATCCTTGAGTCCTTGTGGAAATAGTTAGTTAGTGTCAGAAAGTTATTCAAAAAAATAATTTGTTTATTAAAAAAAAAAAAACTGCAAAAAAATAAATAAACATGAATATGTATTTACTCTAAAATTTGAAATTTGTTCTTTTCTCGCAATTCGTTTTTATTAAATGTTTTAATAGATTGATTTTTTTTTTTGAAAATTTTAGCTTTTCAAATATTTGGCCAGTTTATATTTCTAATGCGAGAAACGGATTGACACAGCAACTTCAACCGAAATTTGGACAAGACTGTTAAAAGTCTTGTGAGTAGATTACAACGTGAACAGCGATTTAGATTTTAATTTTTTCTAGTATTGATAAACCTGAAACATGTTGCCTTAAAGTTGGCTACATTTAATTAAGGGTTAAGGTCTAACGTTGATGACGATGTTGATGTTGGTGTGTAAATGTATTTCAAGCAATTTAAAACCACTGGCTCTAAAATGAGTGATGTTGTCAATGTTACATGAGTCAATCTTTTTCTCGCATAAGATTTCCGAAAATATTTTAAGTCATTTTGAATAGAAGAATTCCTCACCCAGAAATCAAATTGGCTTTGTATTTTTGAGAACATTTTGAGAACAATAGAACATCTGAGAGTTACTTGGTCTCTAAAATATTTGAAAAAACAGTGTACTAGTACGTTTCAATAACTGCCAAAATTATCAATGAAATTCAGTTCCATTTAGGAATGAAAATCGTTATAATACTTTTGGAAAAGCTCATGAAGGAAGTTAGGGAACTTTTTTTTCCAAAAGATGAAATTTTCATTTTAGTCAAAGGGGGCTATTACAACTACGACAGTTCCGAATATCGCTCAACTTCGCTACATGGTGTTCTGTGTACCAGAGTCTGGCACACATTACATTGATCCTATTGATATCATCCCTTGATTTGTCTAGAAGATCCTTAGAACAGGGTATATCATAGATGATACATAATTATCTTTCTGGATTATATCCAGTTTGTTAAGCTTCTCCACCTGAAGTTGGAATCTATCAGAAAAATCAGGAAAATTCTGTTAACACTTTCCACAAGGGAGCTATCACATCAGCCGACCTGTAACCTATTAAGAGTGTTTTTGTGGGTTATTTTTAATCTTGAAAGTTCTTCCCTACATTTTTGGACCAGTTCAGATTAGTATATAGCCGAATTTGTTTGTAAATATAAGTGGAAGCAGCCATAAATCATGTTAATCAGATTTCTCAAGTGAGACACTGGTCTTGGTTAAGAATCATCGGCCCTTGTTCTTTTGAATAAGACAAATGACCAAGTTATCGTCAACGACCTGATGTGTTTAGTGATGTTAATCAATTTTCTTTGATCAAAGCTTAAAAACATAGTTGCATTTAAGATTTTGTTAACAAGACACAAGCTTAGCAAATGGGATGGTCTTATGTTACTCCATAAAGTGTGTAAAGTTCTTAGTCTATTCTATTAACACAATTTCAGTAGATTCGTGACGCTTCTACTGGATCAAGCTTGACGCACTGCCTTAAAAACTGGCCACTTCCAAATAAAGCCAGAATTAGTTTAACATAAGATTCGCGAAGAAACGAAATCGTACTACCGTCAAGCAGTATTTGAAACAACCCAAGATTTTAACTGGTTTCTTCTTCAGTGTCTGCCTTTTCGGGTATTAAAGTTTAGGTTAGGTTAGGTTAGGTTACGGTGGCTGCTGGAAAGAAGGTCCGATCAATGGTCCATTGTGATACCACATAGGTTATAAGATCCTCCTACTCGTTGAACCATTTGGAGCAAAAAATAAAGCAATTGAGACTGTGAAGTTCTCTGTCAATTAGATCACTGGGATCATTGTAATAGAAGTCTCCGAGGTGTAATTTACGTTTTTCTGGAAGTGCAGGACAATGGCAAAAAAGATGAGGAACTCATTCTACTTCTTCCTCATCCATACAGCTTCTACAGAAATCATTTGCGGGAGCTCCAAGTCAGAAGACATGTCTGCCTATGAAGCAGTGCGGCCAGTAAGAACACCTATGATGAGTTGTTTTGAGCGTTTAGAATCAAGCTTTTGCCAGATTAATGCACACATTTCATCAAGCGAGGCCTAGATTATCTGATAAGAGTCAAAAGGGGTGATTTGTCATTTCCATGACACTGATATTGAGACGAAACGGTCATATTTTGATTTTAAAAAAGTCTGAGACGAGACTAACAAAATTCTCGTCATTCTATAAAATTCTTATATTAAGTGTTAAAAAGGTCCTGTGCATGTACCTTTCTCATAATAGTCACTTTCATAGTTTTCCATTTGTTTTCCTAATCTTTGCAATATTTAAAAAAATAAGAAAAGAAAAATATTAATTTACGTCCACATATCCATCGGATTAGTAAGTCTTATGGAAAAAATTTCACAATAATTCACACACAAAAACTGTCCCTGACTTTATGTAAACACAGATTTAAATTCACTTTATCTCAATTATGTTTATACGTTCGGACAGTTAATTAAAGAGGGATAAATTCTCCTGGAATTCATCTACCACAGTCTATCTCAATATGATGATGACCTTAAACCAAAAAAACCACACACTGTCCATATGAACATACATACATACAAATATGTATAAGATCAACTCTTTATCCATAGTATCTTATAGTGGCAAATAAATATCCATCAAGTCGTATCTATCTACATATCTATATACTCTCGTACATCTTATAATATAGTATCTATATGAAAAAGGAAGTTAGTTCAGAGGCCGTTTTGCCAATGCCTTCAACACCATAATCGCTTTAGCACGTTTTGCTACACTATACCTTCCCGTTTTTTTTTTTTTGTGTGTGTTCATTTGTCCAATAAATGGCCCAACTAGGTATACTTCGTCTATATGGACAGAAAGACACCCCAGAACCTGTCCATAAAGGAACTTCGCAGAGTGCCACCATTTTGAAGATTTACGCTCGGCGATAAATCACAAAATCCTATTTGCGGATATCCCATTTGGCCTGGAACCAGTGGCAACCGTGGTGAGGTTTTATTATGTTCCTATTATAATATACCTACCTACCTACCTATACCTTCTCCAGCTAGCGTTTCCATACACATACAAGCCGCCGGAGCACCGCGCTGGGTAACTATTGAAAACGGCCGTCGGACGTCGTCGTCGGTCGTCGTGTCGTCAGTGGTCAGTGATATGGCAGCGACTACAACAACAATATAAACGAACGGCAGGACCTCAATAAATAGTCCTGCGATTGGGACAAAGTGCATTCGCTTAGACACCGTTTGCTATATTGCCATAAAGTAATAACAACCATGGACGTAAACGGACGGCCGACCGACACGACGCGACGGCAGGGTTTCGCTTTCAATGATGTATGATTGTGGCCGACTAGCGCAGAGCGGTGCGGTGAGTCCTTGTTTTGTTATTGTTGGATGTTTAGATGCTTGGATATGTGGTTGATGGTGTTGTTTCTAGAGTTGGGTTCTGGGGTCCTGGATTCTCGACTCTGGGGGTTCTGGTGCCGGCTGCCGCCGCTCTGCGCTGCTGCATGCGATGAAGGTAAATATTTGTTTTTAATTTATGGCCACCAAAACTGGGTATGTGATTTGTATTCTGATAGCCTACCATTTTAGAGGTCTAATGCCAGGCATCAAATTTCAACAAAGCCCAACCACAATCGTGTTGAAACAAAACTGTGACTCTCAATCATAATAATTTCTGTTTGACACGAAGATTGAATTACCGTTGGCTATTAAGGGCGTTTCCCGGTAAATTTTGTTATATGTAATTTTCCTACCCCCCAATTTGTATTTTTCATTTCGTCGACGAGGTTCGGTGGTGGAAAAGGCAACGGTGACAATGGTGGTGGTCGGTGGTGTGGCAAATTAAAGGATATACATACATATGTCTGAATCAAAAATGTGTAGGTGTGTGTGTAAACATTTTTCGTCATTGTCATCGACAGTCAATGTTGCCATGGACAATATTTGAATTAATCAAAATTGAATTTTGTTTATCTTTTGACATTAAAGTCCATTTAATTTGTAATTAATTTAAGAAAAATCTAAGAATTAATGTCGAATTAGACTCTTCTTAGGATTTCTCCAGAAATTTGGTGTAGGTATTTACTTTTCACAATTTAATTAGTTGAAGTAAAAAGACAGCGCCCACTGAAAGAAGAGAATGCTAAGTACCTATATTGTTGACTTATTAAAACTTTTGACTTTTCCAAATCAAAGTACCTTGGTATCTTATTATAATTAAGGAGTATTGGGAAAATAATCCAAAACACGCTTAATTACTTTAAATTTGAATTGACTTCTGCTGCGTGGCAACTCTATTCCACAAAAAAAAAACAAAAAAAAAAAAAAACAGTGTTGCTGTGTGGCTTTTAAAATGTTTGCGGTACAGTTCTAAGGATATCAACCATAAGCTTATTAGTAAAATTCTTCTTAATTAAATTTGAGGACACATTATTATTATTAAGTCCTTGAATTCCTATAGATAGAAATATTAAGAAACAATGTGCTTCACATATGTATGTACATATATGAATGTTTTGTCTGTGGTTATAATGCGTAAGTGTGGGATTGTGGTCCTTTTGAGGAATTATTATTTGAAGATTTTCTGCGGTGTAGAATTAATAGGAACAAACTAACAAAACTATAGTTCTTTGGGGTTTGTAAAAAAGATGTTAGGTTAAGGACCTTAAAATTAAATTTTCAGAAGTTTGGTCATAAACACATATCTATGTATGTACCTATTTAAATTAGAAGATCATTGTTTATATTAAGAAAATACGATTTTTGTTTAGGTTTTCATTTTTAAAGTGTCGAATATCGACATATGTCAAGCCAATACACAAAATATTTTAAATAAAATATCCCTAGGGCATAATGGAAGCTTGTAGTAGCTTTTGTGCGATAATGCCACAAGCAAAATAAAAATTTAGTAAAATGAACTGAAAAAAGTTGCGTATACGCCCAAGTGAACTTTCCGGAAAAAAACATTTTTAACATCAAGTGATATTTTTTTTTTAAACTTTAGAGGACGAGAATTAGGAAAATAACATACGGATGTGTATTTTGACTGTCAAAATACATGAGAGAAAAATAATTCCAGCTAAAACATTCTACATTCGTGTGATTTGAAAAAAAAAAAAATAATCTCTCCTTTTTTGTAAAAAATAAAAACCACAGCTTTCAAATACAGATATGACACATCAAAAGTATAATTCTATTTAATTCTAGAGAATCCAACGCCATGCAGAGCTAAATATGTTTCCGAATAATATTTTTCTAAGCTTGAGAGCACTCTATGCTTTAAATTGTATTTAAAGTGTTAAAAGGTTACCATAATAGTTAGTGGTTATCGCATGAGGTTGCCAACTCACAGTTTTTGATCAATTCCTGTTTAATTTTTCAATGGATTAACTACAAGAAGTCATCTTTTTCAAGTTGTTATAGACTTTGATTTTTAATTACAAGTAAAATTATGAATTTGATGTCAAAAATGTTCGTCAATTTTTTCTAGTTTTTGTGGTCTACGATGCTATATGTAAGTATTCCAAGCAATCATTTATAAATCATTTATTAAATTTAACTTAAATAAACTTTCATTCGTGATTACAAAATTTGAATTTCCAGTCGTTAGATTGATTCAATATATGCAATCTTTTAAGTAAAGTAAAAAAAAAAGTTGCAATCCCAAATGATTGCATTCTTTCGGACGTCTGGCATTAATATATTCGAACTGCAATTTCCAAAAAATTACTTATTTCCTAGACCAATAGAAAAATACCATATGACCATATTTTGAACGAATGAAACGAATAAAATGGTACCACAACAAAAACACCCCCCCCCCCAAAAACAGCTTTTCCAAATAAAATATGTAAATGAAATTTAAGAAGAAATTCTTCAAATTTTTAAATACATAGAATTTTGCATATTATTTTCAATATTTTAGATTTAAATAATGTACAGACACAAAAACAAACACACACATTCAAACCAAAATATAATATGGCATTAGTCTCTTTTTCAAAGCTACCATGGAGATATTTGTCTGTTACATATTTTGTTCAATTTTAACAGGAAGTAACAGGTAGCTCCCTCTCTCTGTGATTTCAATTGAATCATAAATAATTGCATGCATCCAAACAATAATACAACAAAATCCTGTCTATATCGTTTTGAGTTTTTCCTTTAATTAGTGGTTGTGGTAACCAATACACATACACAATACACACATTTAACATTGACTTTAGTTTACTTCAAATTTTAAGGAATAAATTCATACTAAGCCAAATAAAATATTTTCATGGAAAATTTGTGTATGTATAGAAGTCTTTTGGTAAAAGGAAAAGTTTGTTGGAAAATATATAGATTTTTTTTTGTTTGTTATTTAAAAGGTAATTTTTAAAGCAAGACCGTAATCAATCATTTTTGTATATTTTTTTTAAAGCAATGTTGACATTTTTGGTTCTTGGCATTCAGGGTAATAAGTGTCTTATATTGAGATATATTGCCTCTTGGGCTTTGTTTCGTTTTGTTATTCGTTATTTTTTTTTCTCGTTTATTTCTTAAATTTCTAAAGAAGCATAAGGAAGTATTCTTTTCGCCATTTTTAATTAAGACATTTTTAGGTTATTTTTTTTATATTTGTTTGAATAACTCACAATTAAGCAAGAATAAGGAAAATAGCTATTATGACAGTAGAAAATAGAATAATTTTGTGTGGTATTGGTTGGCCTTATTTTTTGAAAGTATATGCCCGCTTTTCTTTTCTTCGTTAAATGAGATTAGAATATGAATTTTTAAGGACACTGCTTTTTATTTTTTCCTTGTTTTTTATCTGTTTTTTTCAATTTGAAAAGTCACTTAGAAAAATTAAAAAATTACTTAAATTTTAAAGATTTTTAAAATTGTTTCTATTAGACATAAACTTTGTTGTGAAAAACTGTTAGAAGCAAACAAATAAATTTATTGAACCATTCTAACAGCTCAAAAAATTGATCTGCTAAGAACGAAACGTTTCTGTAAAGTAAAGTAAAGTTTTTTAAAAGAAATTTGAATTTAAATATAAAAAAAAAATTTAATTTTTCAATCATGAAATGAAAATCAATTTTTAAAAAATTCAATTCAACTCACGTTGAATAAATAAACGACAGCAAATTCGTATGGTATGGTTTAATTATGTATGGAACAAAATATCGTCCAAATGGCAGCCACAACCTCAGCGGCACACAATGCAGAAAAAAACTTGATGTTTAGGTGTGGTTCACAATCAACATCGGCTCTTAAAATTTAACCACCCTTTAAAAGCAACATAAAAAACTAATCATTTGACAGATGAGTGGTTACCTAAATTTTTTTTTAAATTTTCCTTTAAAAAAGTTTCATGTTTTTGGTTAATTTTGGGACATCCTTTATTAAGTGAGTAACTTATAATTTTTAATCAAACAATGAGGTTTCATCATAACCTGAAACCGTGATTCATTTTTGTTTATTCTATTTCAAAAACTAAATTAATTATTCTGCGGTGTTCATTCGGAGGCAATCTATTTGTATACCTATTGTTAATCTAATTCCTATACAGATATCATAATACAAAAACGAACACAATAACCATAACCCCTCTTGCCCCTGCTCTTGCCCCTGCCCTAACACACAAAAAAAAATCCTTTACTTTTATAAAACATCATACTCGTATCGTATAATATCATAATCCTTCTTTTTCAATTGAAATTTCAATCAACAATGGATTAATTTAAAATGAGAATATATATGTTATACTCGCACTCGTTACTCCATCATAACACACTTAATTATGGTTTAATTTATTCAAATTGTTAACATTTATAAATATGTTGTGTTAATTTATTTTAACCAAGTTTAAAGCTATCAACTACCTACTTTTAATGTGGTGTTGTGTAATCCTTTTTTTTTTTGGAAAACAAAGGAGCAAACCCAACGAGTGCTGTGCTGTGCTTATACTCCTGCAGCAAAGAACACTCGTCCTGACATATACTTATACTCGTATAAACTCGTACTCGTATTAGATTAAAATAATTTACATTATTGTTCATACCAAGTCGGAATTTTATGAACTTTCTAAGCGCACAAGGACGAAGAGCAGTTTCCGCTTGAATTTTGATGTATGCTTGACAGGAAAAAAAAAGGAATAATTCATCAACCCACAACAAGGAGCTTAGAAAATATAAAAAAAAAATGAAAATGAAAGTTGAAAAACTCAAAATTATTTCCTAGCAAAAGTTTTTCCAGAAACACTCCCACTCACACGCACACACATCTATATTCATAAACATATGTTATGTGTGTAATTCCATCACTTTCCGCCATTGCCGCCGCCTCGCCGTTCGTCGTAGCCGTCGTCTTTTATTCTGATGCGAGTCCTAGAGTTCTGACAAATAACTGCCAGAGATATTTCTGAAGATAATTTATGATAACGCGCTTAAGTACTTTCGCGAAGAATGTTTTCCAAAATGTACCCTACCCACTCATGTGGCATAGGCACAATTTGTAATGAAGATATGGCTCGAGTAGAGTTTCGCATCACCTCGTTTGCACTTCCTTCCGGTTTTCACTTAACACACACACGACATAAATAAGGATCTTATAATTTTAGAAATAAAGAAGAATTTATGATGATAACAGACAAAAAATAGTTTTACTCGACAGGAAAAAAAATGTCCTTGCGAAAAGGACGATATGATACGAAATACAAGGTTAAGGACTTGTTCGCAGAAAAATTTAGTTTTTCAATTGGAAAGTGTGCGGAATATTGAAAAAGTTGAAATTGAATTCATTCAAGAAGTTTTTCAACCAACGACATAGACTAGATATAGGCTAGACATAGACTAGACATAGACATAGACTAGACATAGACTAGACATAGACTAGACATAGACTAGACATAGACTAGACATAGACTAGACATAGACTAGACATAGACTAGACATAGACTAGACATAGACTAGACATAGACTAGACATAGACTAGACATAGACTAGACATAGACTAGACATAGACTAGACATAGACTAGACATAGACTAGACATAGACTAGACATAGACTAGACATAGACTAGACATAGACTAGACATAGACTAGACATAGACTAGACATAGACTAGACATAGACTAGACATAGACTAGACATAGACTAGACATAGACTAGACATAGACTAGACATAGACTAGACATAGACTAGACATAGACTAGACATAGACTAGACATAGACTAGACATAGACTAGACATAGACTAGACATAGACTAGACATAGACTAGACATAGACTAGACATAGACTAGACATAGACTAGACATAGACTAGACATAGACTAGACATAGACTAGACATAGACTAGACATAGACTAGACATAGACTAGACATAGACTAGACATAGACTAGACATAGACTAGACATAGACTAGACATAGACTAGACATAGACTAGACATAGACTAGACATAGACTAGACATAGACTAGACATAGACTAGACATAGACTAGACATAGACTAGACATAGACTAGACATAGACTAGACATAGACTAGACATAGACTAGACATAGACTAGACATAGACTAGACATAGACTAGACATAGACTAGACATAGACTAGACATAGACTAGACATAGACTAGACATAGACTAGACATAGACTAGACATAGACTAGACATAGACTAGACATAGACTAGACATAGACTAGACATAGACTAGACATAGACTAGACATAGACTAGACATAGACTAGACATAGACTAGACATAGACTAGACATAGACTAGACATAGACTAGACATAGACTAGACATAGACTAGACATAGACTAGACATAGACTAGACATAGACTAGACATAGACTAGACATAGACTAGACATAGACTAGACATAGACTAGACATAGACTAGACATAGACTAGACATAGACTAGACATAGACTAGACATAGACTAGACATAGACTAGACATAGACTAGACATAGACTAGACATAGACTAGACATATACTAGACTAGGAATTTTAAATTCTTGAATTCTTTCATTTCCTTAAATAATCCTTTGATTTTTTTTTAAAATCAGGTAATGGAACGTCTAACTTTCTTATTAATTTTCTAAGTTTTTGACTGCTTAAAAAACATGTTGCACTGACCACCGTAATTAAAACTTAAATTTTCTATTGAAACAAAATATATTTTAAAAAGAAATCAAACATAAAAAAAAAATTTCTTACAAACTTCCATACCATACTTCCTTAATTAGAGCACGTCCAAAATATTAAAAAAAAATTAAATAGAGATACTAATAGATATATTTTATTCTTGTCATAATTTTCTACTCTTGAAAGATTCTATTATTATAAACTTCAAAGTTTTTAAAGTATCTTTTCTTTATATATATATATTTTTTGGCAAGACAATGACGCGCGCGATAAAGCTTTCTGCTGATGATTATATTGAAAATAGCAACAGTCTACGAATCTATGTATAGATAAAGTATCTCATTATTCAAAATTAATGAAACTATCTTATGATTCAGAGAACAATGATGAAAATGATGATGATGATGATGGTATCCCTTCCTTCTTTAAGTCAGTCTTCAGTCTATTCTAAATTCTATTAAAAAGAGCAACAATATCGATGTTGAAAAGGACGAAGACGATGAAGAGGACGATGATGATGCCAATGCCATTCAATTCAGTTCAAAAGATAATTCTCATCAATATCAATTGTTGTTTTCTTCTTCTAACTTTTCCAATTTGCTCCAAAAACTTTTCTTCTTTCATTCTTCAAATGTGCACTTGTGTGTGTGTGTGGGTGTATTCCTTTATAAACTCAAAATCGAGGATATAGATATGCACTACCATCGATTAATGTTTCAAATGCAGCTCCCATTTCGATCCCACAATGAAGTTAGTACAACAACTACTAAAACTCTAAACTTATCCCGAAGGACTCTGAAAAATGAAAACCGAATTGCAACCATTTCCGCCGCCAACGCCACCGCCCGCTCGTCACCACCGCAGTCAAATTCGAGATTAATATCAAACAAAAGGCAAAACAAACACAAAAACTGCTAATTACTTGCCAACAAAAGATTTTCCGCAGACGTTTCATTTTATTTCGCTGCATTCTTTTCAACAAGCAAACCGTCATCCACAACCCCTTACCCCTCCCAAAATGGACCATTTACATTATAGCCATGGCCATTTAAACATCACCCACCACATACACTATGCCAGACAAAAGGATACGCACATGCAAACAATCGTACTCGTACTAGTATCAGACACTAGCGTGATAACCCCGTTTTATCAGAGCGGAGCTTACACACGTCTATACGGCCCCGGCCCCGGATCCGGATCCGGCTCTAACTACGGCTATACGACAACGACTAAAAGCCGACTTTATATACCTTTATTGAGGACGAAATCACAATGACTATCCATTCGAGTAATTAACTTGAAATAGCAACCTTTGCTAGTTGATCCTTGACACATCAGGACGTTAATTGGAATGTGCGCTGAACGCGCGCGCCCTTAAAAAGGACAATGCGTGGTGTTCAGAGTGTCTCATTGTCGGCTTCGTCCTCGTTGCCATTGTCGTCGTCCTTAAAGGTGATAAAAACCTTTATGACGACCGACAACGACGCGACGAACGCTAGATGTGTCTGAAATGGCTAAATGAAGTCATAACCTATGTTTACACATTTTTATTGCAGCGCAGGTTTCAGGATAATTTTTTTATACACACATAGAAAAACTTTATTGTTTTACAGCTACGAGAGCGTCTGTGTTGATTTCAGTTGTAGGTATGTAAATAAAAAAAAAGAAAAAAAAACGAGGATGAAAGGTCAACCCCTTCAGAGATCGTTAATCTAATACCTGTCAGGATAAATGTTATTTTTACCTAGATAAATACGAGTGGGTACGGACACGGACGGTCCCTGTATACATCCGACGATGACGAAGGACTCGGAAGGGTTTTTGTTATTTGTTTTTATTTTTATTTTTTTGTTTATATGTATTTTGTTTAAAGATCAGCATCATTAGAGATGTGTTTAGGATTATCAAATTAATAAAAGTCTTCTTCTTTTTTCAAGGAACCAACAAACAAAAAAAATTAAATATTTAAATTTATTTCCGAAGGGCAAAAGGAAAAAAAGGTCATTTACTCCTTTTTTTTTTGTTTGTTACAAATTCCACTACGACTTTGAGAATGTGGAGGACTTCCTTTTTGAGAATTAATATTTATTCCTAATTTTTATAATGGCCTTCTTGGCACGCGCCCTTTTCTTTGGCTCTTGGTCTTGAGTCTTGATATGGGAGGCTTATGGTCAAATTTCTTTAATCTTCAAATTAGTCTGGGGTTTAATTAGTTGAAAGATTTTTATAATGGAAAGGTAAAAAAATGAAAGACAAATTTATTATCATCAGAGTCGAAAATAAAAATCAATATTGTGCCAAGTTAATGAATTATTATAGAGATCCTTTATTTTTTACGCACAAAAAAGTGTGGGCATATCTAAAGAGTGCGAGAGTTATCTACTCTTAAAAAAACTTAGATGTCTATGTATAATTTTAATTAAGATTCGAAAACGAATTTTTATGTAATTATATTTTTGGGATAGGATCAATGGAATATTTAAATAGAATTAATTAATACTGAAATATTTAATTAGCTTTGATTTGTTTATTTTGTTTGATGAAGAACGAGATTAAAAATATGTAAAGTAAATAAGTTCTGTAACTAAATGATTATTATTAATACGACGGATTTTTGATTTTATGTGTGATATATTAAAATTTATATCAAACTTGGTATGGCACTATGATGGCATCATAAGTAATTCTAAGAGGAGTCAATTTTTCAAAACAGCAAGTCATTTCTTGATAAATCCAATCATTCTTAAAACGGATCGACTTAAAATGTTCTTGTAAATGTAAGGTAATTTTTGAAAAATGTTACAATGGCTTGATTAAATTTTTGATTAAATTTAATGACGAACATTGCCTTCCTCCAAAATAACGGTTCTTATTAATATTTTCTAAATTCCAAAAATTCTATTACCTTCAACTACTTTCTTAATTTAACCTTTGATATTTACTTAATTCTTTATGAAGTGTGTTTTTTTTAAATGTGTAGTTTTCAATCTGGCAATACCTTTTTCGGAGTTGATATTTTGACAGCTGTCACTTGATTTAGCCTGAATTTGGTTTGCCATTTTTATAAAAAATAGATTTAGTTTTCAACAACGCAAAACGTGAAAATTTATAAACAAAATAATGGATCGAACACAAGACGAGATGGCCACCGATCCCGAAAATTTTGTTCAGCGATGAAGCTTGTTTTTGGTTAAATAGGTACGTTAAAAAGTCAATACTGTACTCAGATTTTTGACAAAAAAATTAAAATTTATTTCTCCAACCCCCCCCACCACCCCCACTTTAAATTCATGTAATGATTTCAAATTTTCTGTCAAAATATAAAATCTCTTCTCTTTCCCATTCTAAAATAGTATATCCGTATCTTTCAGTCGCCTTCTAAAAGTTTTGAACTTTTGATGTCTTTTGATGTTCTATTAATAGTTTCCTGAACCTAAAATTCGTACTAACGAAATTATCGCTAATTTGTATAACTAATGTACTGTGCACCTTAAATCCAATTGAATATATATGTTTTTTTCTAACTAACACAAGTATTGAAAAATTAATGTTAATCCTTTTCCAATCGGTTCTGGAAATTCCTTTCAAATTCAAAAAAAAAAAATCGTATGGTTAAAATCGTAATTAAGTATTTGCAGTATACCTTTGTTTCTAAAATCCAATTAAACTATTTCTAATAATTATTAAATTTAAGTTAAAACAATTATGAATTCAATTTCGTAGAATTTAAGATAAAATTCAATAAAATTAAGTGGTTTCCAGGTATCAGGTGTACAGAGAATTGCTAATCTGCAATTGAAATATTAAATTAACTTCAATATACCTAATATCAATTTCTGTGTTTAACTTTTTTTTTTTGTCTTTGAAAAACAAAATGGAAAACGCACTCGAATTCTATTTTAAAACCAAAATTCAATTACCTTTTAGAAATAACAATTCAAATTGTACTCATATTTGCAAGAATTTCTATTTCTGTTTCCGTTTCTGTATCTGATAGATACAACTTAATTAAATACAGACAATATCGATTTAAATTGAAATCTAATATTCTGTAATGGCTTGATTTTATTCATGTCTATTTTTTTACCAATGCATACATATATGCACTTGAGGGACTATTTTCTATATTCGTAGAAAACTCTTATGGAAATTATTATTCTACTGAAAATTCTGCTTATTTTTTTTTTAAGATACAACATATTATTATCTTGGGAGATGAGATAACGTATATCTAAATAATTTTTTAGATTGTCTTCAGTTACCCCCATCTCATATGAGAATATTCGAAATGCTGGAATATTATTTTTTTATGACAATGTTGAAATTGTGATTTGTGGATAAGGAGTTGTGATTCAAGGTCTCAATAAAAATTGTAATTTTCTTATAGAATATTGCAGGTCGACATTGTGTTTTAGATAACACTCGGTTGAATTATTATAAGAAGTATTAATATTTTAGCAGAATATTTAAAATATGTACGTAATTTTTCGTAATTGTTTCTAATTTTCCGGTGCAATATTACATTTTTTCTAGTCCTTATGTGTTAGCTGTCATTTTTTTCTTGAGATTGTCGATAGTAAAAAGTAAGCAAAAACTGACATGCCGATAGCAATTTATTCAGTAACATTATCATCTTATCATAAACATAGCTTCCAATCTTCTCAAGAACGGTTCATCTGATTTTAGTAAATTTTATGCTCAGAAACTACTTTGAACAGAATAATTAAAATTCTTAATTAGTTATTAAGTTAAATCTTTAACTTGGCGTTTAATAATTGTGTAAGTTGTACCTATGTGTGTACATTATTTTTTAAGGAGTTTAAAACGACTTTTTTGACTTATCACTAGTGCCCCAACAAATTCTAGCTCTATTTCCCCATACACTGGTATTTACAACAGCCTTACAGTCTTCTGAAGCAAATGATGTTGAATAAAATTAAAGTTCTACTTTTATTAAATTATTGAATAATTATAATAATTAAATAATTAAATTAAAAAGAGATTAAGTTAAAATCTAGATTAAGGTTCTGGTTGAGATCACGAACTGAACTTATGAATTTTTCAATAACATGAGAGTGACTTGACTAACAGGAACATTCGATTCCAAATAATTTGTGACAAAAATACCTTTTAAAGTTCTTATGATATTAATTAAAGAAAAAAAAGTTTTAAGACTGAGAACGTTACATACATAAATCATGATTTTATTCTTAATCTAACCCTGAAACTGAAAAATATTGTTTTTTCTATCAAACAAATTATACACAATATTTTATATACATACATATTCAAAAATGTTGTTTACAAATTGGAATCGATTTTTCTCATAAGCTTTTGAAACCACTCCAGCTTAACTCTTTTAGTTAAACTACTATGGTTTCAAAAAAATTTCCGAATTTTGTCTTGTTTACTTTTTTTTATGGAAATATTTCCAGAAATTAGAATATATTGACAGAAATATTTTTGACAACTGATTAAAATTTCAAAAAAAAATAAATGATAGTTTTTGTACAAAATATTCTACCGTTTTTTTCCCATTTTTAACTTCCCATAGGGAGTTATTGTAATCGGTCCGATTTGTAAAATTGAAATACCATTTTTCGTCCACGGTATCTCAAGAACAAGAAGAGATATCGACTCCAACTAAATTTTGTCCGAAAGGTTATAACTTCAAAAAAAGCTTGACTTCAAATAAATTTTATTGTATGTAGTGTAACGTTCTAAATATAAAATATAAATTTGGAAAAAAATCAACATACCGTTATTTTTTTTTTTTTAAATTGAAAAACTAAAAAAAAAATTCAAAATATTTGTTTACTATGTGTGAAATAACGTTTTTGCCATGAGTAGAATTTTGAAAAAAAAAAATTATTGATAGTTTTTTTGAAAAAAATACTAACAAAAATTGGTAAAAATGTTTTTTGACTTGAATATCTCGAGAATGGGCAACGATATTGACTTCAAATTTATTCAAGTTTATACAAAATACAGTTATCAATATATGTTACAATTTTGACAAATATTGAATTGACAGTTTTTTTACGAAAAAAATACTTAAACTGAAATTTACCGAAAAGTGTCAAAAATAGTTTTTTGGCTTAAATATCTTCACAAAAAGCACTGATGTTGACTTCAAATGTGTTTTATTTTCGTTATGATGCATTTGTTAACAATATCTTAATGATAAAATATTGACGAATATCAAATTGACATTTTTTTACAAAAAATTAAAGAACTACAATAAGTTCTACCAAAGCCTGACATTTTTTTTGTTAGTAAAATTTGTATCAATTAATATCAAAATTACGAGTAAGTCCAATCAATATCATAAGAATACGTCGATTTCACAGTTTGAACAAAAATCTTACATATGTATGTTATGACAACAAGTGGACATTTGATGTTTTTTTTATTGTAACACAAAAACTTCAATAAAAGTCAATTTTTTAAAGTAAAATGGTAAGTTATCAGTGTGGCGCACCCATCAGCCTCTTTTTTTTTTAAATTTCAAGTCAATTTTTCAAATTTTGTATTTTTGTTTCCATATTACTTTATTAAATTATCAAAAGGGTCCTCTTGTTTGATGGATTCAAAAATCGATTTATTGTTTGCAAAATTATTTCCTTAATGCGCCTAGCATGCGGAGGTAAAGTGATTTTTCGATATTCCAAGAAATTTTTAAGATACCGGACTTAGAAGCCTTTTCCTCAAAACCATGTTTTTCAAACTTTCCTCCATAATATGTATAATCCCAAAAACGACTTGGTCGATTTACTTCAAATTTATATACAAATATGTACATGAAATTCTGACTTTTTTGTTCCGAAGTCTGTCAAAAATCCAATTTTTTGAAATGTTATTCTCTCGGTTTATTTTAACCTGCCATGTGTTTTATGTTTCAATAAACCAATCAGCTGATATCATGGAGGAAGCGCCAGGTAGGGATATCTTCAGACCACCCTATCTTTGATTCTATACTAAATATTTTTGGGTAAAAATTTAACGGTATGGTATACTCTTGACATATCTATTCATTGTTTCTTACAAAAAATTTGCTCAAGACTCGTATGTAGAACAAATCACCCGTTTGGCAGAACGCAAAAACTTACAAAACACATTTTTCCTGATATAAGAATTATGATGAATCTTATTTCTTCAAACTAAATAACATTTAAATTACAACTAAAGTAAAAATCAAATTAAATAAATTATAACTTAACACACTTGTCTAAAAATTTTGACTTTAAAATAAGCAGGGTTTGTGGAATTCAGTTAGTCCCCAACTGCATTGTTTTATAATCATTAAGTCTATGCAGAATAAATTCCTCATACTAATATTATATTTAAAAATAAAATTCATTCATTTTTAATGAATTTTAGCTTTAACGAGCTTTTAACCAAACAAAAAATTCATATCCATAAATTTTCTACCGAATGTTTTTTGCATTTTTTTCCACAGTTTATAGCTTTCTACTTAACGAAAACATTTTTCTGCATAGTTGAAATGGTTAAAGTTCGCCAGCAAAACAAAACCATTTTCTAACATGTTTTTATTCCATATGTTTCCTGGAAACTTCGCTAAATCTATTCCTCCCTTAATAAATTTAGTGTTTCATAAATGTATCAGAACCGAGAAAAAATTCCACATAAGTCCCGCTAAGTGTCACTTTTAGATAAATAACTCATCCACGTTAAGTTACGTTACTGGAATCAGAATTTTTCAAATTGAATTACTTACACTTGCGAAACGAGCTCACATTTTATCCATTCCCCTGAACTGGGATGATTGAAAAATTCCCTCCTATTTTCAAAAAAACAAGAAAAGCTCATTCCATGTTACCAAGTCAACTTCACACATCACTCAGCTAATACTTGGAAAAATCAAAAAAAAAACTCAAACTCCAACATATCTTATGAAATTTAAAAATCACTTTATTTTTTTGTTGTTGTTGTTTTACAATTATTATAATTATTATTATATTTTAATTTTTATATCTTCGTGTTGTTTTTGTTTTAATATATAAACTCTAATTAGATCTAAATAACAATTGAATATAGTACATATATTACAGATGCGCAGTGTTGCCCCCACTACACCCACCCATCTACTGTACAACTATCACGATGGCGGCAAGCGTTTTATTATTCCAATAAAACACATGATATGAGCGATTAAAATTGACGATGTGTTCAAACTCCAATGCCATCGGTTTCTCGTGGCACTGCTTTTCTGCATCGCAGCTGGATTCTCGTCTGCAAAAAAAAAAAAAAAAATTAAAAGATACAAAATCCGAGGAGCATATCAAATCGAATTTCAGTGACAGTAAAAAGAATACAACACAAAAAAGAGAAATAAAAATCAGATTAAAACCAATTTCCGGTGAGAAGTAGTGGTGCGCAAAACGTAAGCACTCACTCACACAAAACATCCACACGGTACATGAACGCCGCGTGGCGTGTCCGTCCATGTCCAGTGTCCATCCATGAGTCATGAGTCCTGCGTTTTGCGTCCTACATCCTCGATATAGACAACATAGAGTTACTCACCATTGATTACATGAACCATAACGCTGGCTCCTTCCGCCGTTGTTGGCAAACAAGTGTAGTTCCCTGAATCAGCTGTTTGGGCATTGGCAATACGCAGTCTGGTGTGTCCCGGAATGGTGATGTCCGCATATGAAAAGAAATCGCCTTTGATTAGAAAACAAGGACTAACTACAGATACTCTAACTGGACTCGTACACGTACTCATACTATAAACTCAAGTGAATCTGAATATTTACAAGGACGAGGATGAGTACGTACTTTTGAGCACCATCTCATCCGAGGAATTTCAATTTGCTTATGGGAATTTGATGGGAGGGGGAAATATGTATAAGGGTGTTACCATTTGCACACACACACACACGCACACACACACACGTTCTACTAACCTCGATTTTAGGATATCACCTAACTGAGATTCCATGGAAATGCGTCGAGATAGATCGATTGCCGCATCGTTTGGATGCACAGCAAACGGTGTGATTATGTAAGGTCCTCGATACCAGTGAATTGGTCCAATGTCCTGTGATGAGGGCTGTTTCACATGACACGTTAGTGTAATGGCGCTACCAACTTTCACATACAAATCTGCTGGTCCAGATATAAATGCTTGTGAATCGGCTGGTGTAACTGGAATTACAAATAGGGTCATATAATTTAATTGTATTGTTAATTTTTAATATGGCTTCATTTAGATTTTGTTATAATAATAATTAATTAAATAGTTTTGTTGGATCGAGGTAGATATTTTTGACATTTCACATTAGCATGTTTTTATTTTTTTTTTTTTCCTTTTCCTTTAAAAATTTACTACGTACGCTAAAAAGGATTGAGATTATGGAAAGAGGAAGCAGCAGAAGGTTAAAACTGGTCACTCAAATTGAATGGCTGGATCTGGCTTGGAAAGTCTTTGATTCTAATTTCAAGGCTCGAATAGTACGGTAAAGAGAGACCATGACTCAGAAACCGGAAGCATTGATCAAGCATAATGGAATGGCTTACCTTAAGTAATTCCGAGCTTGATTTATTTAATGAACGTTTCTTTACTTGAAAAACTGGTCAACTATTTTTAGGAGGCAAAAGATCGTGACTACATTTTTACGATTTTTGACTGGGAAGCTATGGCTCGTTTAGTGATATACAAGCAGCTTAGAAGTTATCACTATTCGTGACATAAGACTAATGCATATACAAGAATAAAAATCACAAAATCGGAAATCTTAAAAATTACTATAGGATATTATATACTAACGGTTTTTTTGACCAAATAAGGTCCTGCAGTTGAACATGAAAATTGAAACAGTGTTAAATTTTATGATTTTGAAAAAATGAAAGATTTTTGTAATATGGAATTCCAAAAAGACTTAACTTAAAACAAAAATTCTTTAGACATTAATAATTATGATCATCATTAGAACCATTTCCAATCTCTAAAGTGACTAGACTTTGACTAGAAAATCGGTGCCTAAAAATCTTAATCTTTTTCCAAACTCATTAGGCTATGTCTCCATCTTGTTAAAACTAAAAGTTTTTGGACCTACATTTTCAGTTCATGAAAAATAAAGCTGCAAATTTTTTTTGTGAAATTTATGTGCAGTAAATTTGTACACTTCAAATTAAATGCAAATTTATCAGTGATTATTTTCCAAACTGACGTTTAAATGCGAATATGGTTCCTTAATTTTTATTTGTCACTTAATTAAGATTTAAGTAACTATTTTTTGATAATTACACTCGTCAACAATATTAACATTTTTTTCAGTATTTTAAATCAAATAATACTTTTTTAAACGATTTTTTTGTCTTGAATTCGAATCTGACCTTATATTTTTTTCATCATGTTAGGTTGTTGAAATAAAGCTCTTTAAATATGTTAAAAAATAACTGGTATATTTTTTAGAGGAATAGAACTTTAGCTTGGCAATACTTTTTTAACTGGCGGCAATTTTGTCAACTGTCAAGTTTAATTTGGTTTGGCATTTCAACATAAATAGACTGAACAGTGAACAACGCATCCAAATTGTGCAAATTTATTTTGAAAATCATTGTTCTGTTCGAAATACGTCGATCCCGATTTTCATAAGCGAATTTTGTTTAGCAATGAAAAAAACTGCCGCATTTGGAGTGATGATAATCCTCAAGTGTATGTAGAGCTAGAGACACAGTTAACTGAGTGAAAAACTGAGTGTGGGGTGTGCTTTATGGGCTGGTGGAATAATTGGTCCGTAATTCTTTAACAACGATGCTGACAAGAACGTTACAGTCAATGGTGACCGCTATAGAGCGCTAATTACTGACTTTTTGGTTCATGAATGTAACAATCATGATGTGCAGGAGTTATGGTTTCAACAATACGGTGCAATATGTGACACAGCTCGTGCCACAATTTATTGATTTATTGAAGTAAACGTTTGGTAACCGTATAATTTCACATTTCGGACCCGCGAATTTGACTTCCAAGATTGTGCGATTTAACGCAGCAGCTTGATTATTTGCTGTTATTTTCTGTGGGCATATGTGAAGTCGCTAGTCTACGGCGATAAGCCCAAAATGATTGACCCGAAAGGAGGACAACATTCGGCGTGTTACTTTCTTTGTTAAAAAAACACCCTTTACATAATACGGTGTTGTTAAGGCTAAAGTGAAGCAAAACATACTTAGTAATAAAATATATGATGATTTTGCTAAATGCAAATCCTTATGTTCGAGATACAGCTTAAAACTTTATAGTATCAAACTTAGTTTTTGAAAAAAATCTCTTTCTATATAAAGTTTTGAAAAACCTTTAATCATTTCATAGTTTTTAAAAAATACGTTTTAAAGATATTTTTTGGTAATAATTTCGAATTCGAACTGTGATTTTAGTTATCAGCTCAAATTTTAATATGATGGAAAATATATAAGGTAAAATTACGAAAAATCATTTGAAATCAGTTTTGTATTTTTTAAATATCTTTTTGAGAAGTACTTGCTTTTGAGTGCTTAATAAGATTCTGCTTAAAATCTATATATATAAAAGAAAGTCTGTTTTTTTTGTGTTCGTTCACTAACTAGCCAAACAGGTTGACCGATTTTCTTAATTTTTTTAAATTAAAGAGGAATAAGGGGTCTTGAGTTCGATTCCTGTCGCTGGCAACATTTTTTATTTTTAATAAAAAATTTCATGGCTTGAACCAAAATTTTGGTAAGGAAACGACAAACAATGAATTATATTTGCATACTTTTTTATATTTTGTATCCAATTATAGCAACAAAATAGTTATTTCAATTACTGTTTTTTTTTTGAAATTGTATTTTTTTGCATTTTTAAGCTAAAAATATCCACTTCAGTCTTTTAGTATTTTCATTTTTTTTTGTAACCGCATCCGTCGAGTATGGGTCATTTCTTATAAGATTAATAATGATGAAACCAAAAGATATTTTTGTTTATAAAATGGCATTGGTATGAAAAAATATAAAACAAATAAAAACAAAGGCTCAGTGCGAACCACACTGTTAACTTTCCATTTACTTTGAAAATTTGGCAGTTTTTGAAGATTTTGCATTACAAATCGCCTTTTAACAAAATAATTTTTTTGTTAAATTTAACTTCTCATAGGAGATATTGTTGTCGGTGCGATTTGTCAAATTGAAATTTTGGACAAATATCTCGAGAAAGGGGAATGATATTGCATTCAACTGTATTTTATTTTCAACATACATAATGCATTTTTCAATACCTTAAAAATGATCAAATATTGACGAATATCAACATTTTTTGCAAAAAAAGAAACTATCTATTCGATTTATTTTTGATTTTTCTAATTTATAACAATTTAAGTAAAAAGACTTTATCACACTTAAGAAATTTTATTATTTTTGAATCATAAAATTAATTCAAAATCAATGTCACGTTAAGCCCTCGGATATTTAACTTGAAAAACAATATTTGACACTTTTTGGTAAATTTTTGTTGTAGGTTTTTTTTATTTTTTTTTTCAAACATTTTTCCAAATGTCAAAAACGTTATTTTACGCCGTAATAAAATATTTTGAAGTTTATATCATTTATCGGTCATTGTATATATGAGCAATACATTGTTTTTCAGTTTTCCTATTTAGTATTTCAAAATTTATAACCTGTCGAAAATATTAAGTTCGAGTCGATATCTCCACCCGTTCTTGAGATATCGCCGAAGAAAAATATTTCTCGAACGTTCGAACATAGGAAAACGTACGTACACTGACACACACAGACATCTCTCTAAAAATGACAGATATATAGGAATTGTAAGACCTTAAAACGTCCAGATATGTCAAAAATTTTAGAGTGAAGTGGGGAAGTTAAAAAACTATTTTTTAACGCCCTGCAAAGCGGGCGGGGGTTTCGCTAGTTTTAAGTATAAAACTTTCAAAAACTTGACGAAAAATAAAATTTTGTCTATAGGGCCAAAATTTTAGTACTCCACATTCCTCGTTCTTCGGAACTTTAACGGCAGCATATGATTACCACATTCTGATCTTGACATTATTGTTCAATGTGAAACCATACACCATATTGAATTATACGCTTCAACGTTGTCTCCTGTCTTTTAAGCGTAACCCACCACCGATTCTGTATTCCATGAACAGCTCTTGCATCTAGAGAGTATTTTTGCATCAAAGATAATCTTTTGTGGAATGATCCGATATCCAAGAATTTTCTCCCCTTCTAAAAATTCTGTTATCTAAAAAGCCTTTATTTGTCCAAAACGCTAGTAAGATTCATATATCTGGAGAGGTGTTCCTATACAAAATTCGAGTTCACCACTGTGGCGAATTTTAGATGTTCCAATGTGCATCGTTATCTCCTATTTATAACACTTTCCTATTGCTTGTACTATGTTAATCATGTTAGGGGTAGTCAAAACCCCTTTAGTGCGTGTCTACACAAAGAAGATGGCAATTTCAACTAAAAAGGCAACTACTTCAAATTTTAAGTAAATCCTCAGACCTTGAGATTGAGGTGTTTTTATATACGAATACTATATCACTCGGGGACCAGTCTTCCAAACTACCAAATTTAAGACACGCATTTCAATAAAAAAATTACAATTTTGGAGAGAATCAAGAAAATTGTGCGATTAAGAAACTTGAAAGAATTGTGAGAAAAGGGCCAATTTATAATAGGTATTCAAAATGAAGGCTGTCTTTCAGAGGCTTCTTCTTGCGTATAAGTCTTTGATTAGGTATCAGGAGGGAAAAAGAGCCAAGTGTGCCACAAGTTCTTGTCTAATTCACCTAATCCTTGACCTTTGAAACTTACAATTTCTTAAGGAAAAAATCGAATTTTTTTTTTGATAATAAAAACTAATATGATGATAGTTTAGACAATAAGAGCTAATCCCCTTACTAGGCGAAAATAAGTTCCTTAATGTTGACACTCTTCTGCTGTTAATAGACCCCACATTACAACACGAGTGTTTAACAAAATTGTCTCCTAATGCGAAAGAAATCTTCCAGCCTCCTAACCACATACTGGCGAGTGGATTCTTCTTAATTTCCTTTAATTTCCTTCCATGAAAAAAAAACACAAACATACATACAACTTTTATCTAAACACAGACATTTTTATAAAAAGAAAAATATAAAATAAAAACTAATCATCAACTTCCAATTCCACTTCCACCTTTATTCGCAATCTCCACAGAAAAATGAGGGCTTTATATACGAATCAAAGGAAGTACTAGTTTCCGAGTATATTGGAAAATCCAACTACCGACGACAACGACGACGACGACGACGACGATGAGATGACCTACAAAAAGGAAATCCTATAAAATCCTTCAATAATTTTCTCGCTCCTGAAGCCGTCATTATTTGAAACAATCGTATAAAAATGTATTATTCTCAAATCAAACCAAAGTCCTTCCATCGTCGTCGTTGTTTGTATTAGTGGAAACAATGTCAGTTCCAGCAGCACAACCAGGATCACCAGTAGCAGTAAGAGCATAAGTTATTTCAGCCAGGAGCAAAAAAACAGCCTCATATTAGCAACATTACTCGTATTCCCTGTGTACTGCAGGCCGATGATGGCAAGGTGGAAAGCGGGGAGCTGCTGCTGGACTATGTTTACCGGACAAAGTCATAAAATTGCGGTATTGAAACAAATGGTGGACATTGCCGACATTTTACGTTGATGATCCAGAAGCTATCAATCCCATCAAACAAACTTAACTGGCTTCCGCCCTGGCCTATTCTCTCTCTCTCTCGCGCGGCCCAGATCCCCAGTGGTTGAATTGAACTACAGGGTGTGTGGGTGGAAAAGAAGGGCGAAGCCAGGTCTGTTGCCATGATGCTGCCTCTTCGAATGCGAATGATGATGATTTGACGCTGTGATGTGTCGTATATGCCTCAAGTTGGTCGATAGCCATCATCATGATGTTAGCCGGGGATAGCTGGTTACAATGGCTTTTAGCCTCAAGGCGAAGGGGGATATAATGTTTTAGCTTCTTCTTCTTTTTTTTTGTTGTTGTTGCTATTGTGATGTTGCCTTTGGTTTTTGGTGATGAAATGGAATCATTACCAACGGATTGTGCTTATTGCTGTGATTTCGAATGGTCCACTGAATGTGTGATGGTAATTCGAAGAATTATTTAACCTCGGTCAATTTTTTTGCCTCCGTTTTTGTCTTGGCCCATTGTGATGATGATGATGTACCTACACTACATACGTAGTGGTTGTTGCTGTTGTTGTTGTATTGGGCAATAAATTAGGACTTTTCTCAATATCGAATGGGAAATTGCGGTAGCAAAATGTTAATGGAATCGTCGGGCGGAGTCGAAGTTGGAGGAGGGTGTGTTAATTGGATTTTCCTTGATGTAGTTTAGTTAGTTGTGCAAATGATTTAACTAACATTCCGGAAGAATGCCGGAAGGCAGTCAGGCAGGCTGGCAGGCAAGCAGGAAGGAAGGAAGGAAGGTGTACCTAACCTCGTATATATAGAAACAGCTCAAAGGTACATATATACTTCTATCGATGATGATTAAGTTTTATTAGAATCCGTCAGTTGATGTGGCAATTTTTGTTTGAGTGTGTAACTTTGTGGAGTTGTGTGTGTGTGTGTGTCAGAATTCAAAGAATCAACTACTATAGCTGTGAATTATTATGCAATTGATTACGGTCAAATTGTCGCATTGATGATGTGAAAGATGATAACGTGAATGACCCACTAATTGATTGAAATCACAAAATTATTCCACACACTGGGTCAAATTTATCTACACACACACATGATGTATATCATATAAAGACATTCCACACACATGCATACATACATTGAGACTTTTGCGTAAATGATGATATTCGAATGAATTAGAGGCGATTTGTTGGAATAACTAATTACATGGCAAATTAAATGGCAAGTATGTGACGAGATTAATTAAAGAGAAACATTTTCCAGGAGGACTTTAACAGAAAAAAAAATAAGAAGAACAAAAAAAAAAAATTGGATAAATAGATGATTTGCTGAGTTGAGTTTATTTAAATAACCATTTACTTGAGATTAGCTTATGAGAAGAAACCAAAAAAATTATAAGAGTCAGCAAAATTTGATAGAAGACTTGAGAATAGAACATTCATGACAGACAGTTATTTTTTTTGTTAACCTTGAACCTGCATTGTCATTTCTTATTGGAAAAATAAGTTTAACTGAGTTTAAGGATACCAAATGTCTTCACCAAATCTATGAATTTCACAAAATTCAGTGAAATTTTATTTAAAAAATGAATTTAAATTGATATCGATGTGAAAAGTAAAAATAACTACAGAAAATATTTTTAATAAATAAAAACTAAGCTAAAAAAAGTAAGTATACGCCAAGGTGTACCATTAAATCATTGAATCTTATTATCGGCATTTGATAGTTATTTAGCAATACAAGTAATTAAATTTGCACTTCACAAAAAGAATAATTCAAAAAATTATGAAAAAAGTACGTATACGCCCGAGTGTACCACTGCAAAACAGTGATTAAATAAATGAATGGGAAAGAATGAGTGCCTCTTTGTGGTGGCCGCTAGTAATAAACCCCAAAAGGTGCGTATGTGCGTATGTGAGGAAAGATGATTCTGGAGACGTTACCATTTTGAACTGTATGCAATCTACCTCGAAGCAGAAATCGTGATCAAAATTAAGCTTGTTAAATTTCGCAGTTTGATCACCTAACTTCCAAGAGCCAAGAGAAACCAGCTCGTAAAGTCCATTGTAATACATTTTTTGGTAGGACACAGCGTGAAAGACTATATGCTTACGCCGCTGGCAGGAGAGATGGCTTAGACAAGGACATTGGATCGCGTCGTTGGTAGTCGGCTCGTAATAGGTATGAATGAATAGAGACTTGTTGAATGAGACCATTACCGGATCCCGGTTGTCTAGCAGATAATGATGATGAAGCATGAGTTTCTTTGGATACTTACAAAATCTATTGAATCAGATTTGTTTCAGTTGTTGCCAAGAAACAATACGCCTTAGGAGTCAATTTAACACAATTTTCCATCTTTGCTTGGTATTACATTTCCAGAAGTTTAAGCTTTTCAAGCTTTCTTTGTCCTCAACTTAAAACAATTTTAAAATTCTGTAATTCCCCATTAATTTTAGAAAATTGTAAAAATAAATCATTTTATGGGACCTATTGAAAATATTCTAGATCGATTTCCAGAAAAGTGTACCTAAAAATGTCCTGTAATAAACTCAGTTCACCCGGTAGACAGTTTGACAAAATTTATTATAATGTGTAAAGAACCAATAAATTATACTTGTCAACTCCAAAAACGTCAAAGTATGTACTTTCTTTAATGGCCAATAACATTAAGACACTAAAAAAAAACGAAAAAAACAGGACTATCCAAACTATCAAATTTGTAACTTCCACACACATACACACCCCTCCCCAAGGATGACCGATGAGACAGCTATAAGTATGATTGAATTAATTTGGTCTTCCAAACCATCAAAACAATGTATTACCACTTCAACAAACTGAAACATGCAATTTTTCAACTCCAACAAAAAAAAAAACCCACCTTTCTCGCAAATTCCCCCAAGAAATATCCCAAGTGATTTATTCCCCACTAAACTGGGCACACGACTTCAATAAAAAATGGAAAACAGAACAAACAATCACTTACACCTCCTAATATTCTAACACCGTATTCCTAAGGATGCCATCATTAATCCGCCTTCAGTTTTTGATACTGATGGGAATGGCAAACTCATGACAATCCTCTCGGAGTCCCTTAGTCTCCTGATCTTCACCACGAGGTTGCAAGATGCATGTTGGTCGTGACGTTGCAACCACTCGCTTATCCTCATAAAACATCTCCACAAGCCACACAAACACAAAGACCTCGCTAACCTCAAACTATGGTTGGTATTATCCTTGGAATACAGAGACCTTCTACCGCCACCGATACTGCCACCGTCACCGTCACCGCCAGCCACCATCCAGAGAGACAATGACTAATGGACTCTAGACGCGGTGCATGACGCGGTAGATGGCGCGGCCGTAGTCGTGGTGTGGCAGGTTCGGTGTGGGAATACTCCCATGTCGTCCCAAAATGCATTGTCTTGCCACAACTGCAACAAACTAGCTAAAAAAAATTAAGTAGACCAGAGGTAGCTACTCCACATCCACATCCCTTGTTACGACTTTCCGCGGCGCTTCCTCAAATAATAGGAGAGAAAAAAAACTCACAATGAAATGTGAGAAAAAACAGCGGGCTAAAATGTGGCACACCAGGTTCAAAGGCTCCACCAACATTATCACGAGCACTCGTATACCGCCACCGCCACCAGCATCACCTAACATAAATTCCTGTCCTAGAATATTTTCAGATCATTACCACAAAAACTTTGGCCCAGATGCTGATGTTCGTGGAACGTTGGTGGCCATGACGATGACGATGAGACGGTGCAAGCAGCAGTAGCACCATAACCAACTCTAATGATTGTAGGTACAAGTCAACATCCTTGGAAACATCTTTCACTCACCTATGACGTTTAGCCGGAACGCCATCGAGATTTTTGGCTCTGTATTCACTTGGCACTCATAGATTCCGCTATCTCGGGGCTGGGCGTATTTCACCTGCAAGGACCAGTCCTTTGAGTCCTCCGTCCGTATGACCTGTAACACAAAGAAAAAAAAAAAATTGTGTAAAGATTATTTATGCGCCTTATTCCATCCAGGATTTCTGGGTTTTCAAGATATCACCTACGAGTTTACATGAATATTTATGTTATAAAAAAAAAAAATGACGTCTTTTTGTTGGTTTTAATTAAACACAAGGTACATAAGAACGTGTAAGGCGAGGTTGTTGGCTTGGTTGGAATGTTGACGCGTTTTTTTTTTTTTAATAGACCTGGTCTGTGCACCTTGAGGTTTTATTGTGGAGAAGCCGACAGTATAGTTCTTGTGTCAAGTCAAGAGGGAGGTTCATATATGCAAATTAATATCCGGAATAGATACGAGTATTCGAAAATTTCTGTCTGGTCTGAGATTACAGTATAAAAAACTGACCTCCTCTCAGTCGTTGTTCTTACCTCTCTACGAGGAAGTTTATAAGAGCAGGATGTTTTTGAAGATAAAGGAAGTAGTGGTTTTAGCAGGAGCATTGTCCTAAAAGGCTTATACAAAGTTTAGGAAGACTTTTTGAAACTAAAGACTAAATTTGTAAAGTATCTGTTTTTTTTTTTTGACATGGTTGTTAGTTGTTTTTCGAAGTTCTTAACTGGAACCAATAAAGTTTTATTAAACTTAAACATCAAGTTAACTTTTAAATATATCTGATATTCGTGGAAATTTTTGAATGGTGTCATGTTAAAAATTTCTTAACATGACTCCATTTAAAAATTCAATCTTTGTTTTCTCAAGAGTTTTTTTTTCAAAAATTTATTAAATTTTTAGTCAATTTTGAAAGCTGGCATAGCTTAAATTCTTTCATAACCGAATTTAAACTTTTCTTACATGAAAATTCTTAGGGTTTTATTATTTAAAGTAGTTTTCTAAAATGTGATTATATATTAAATTTTTTAATTATAAAAACAGTGTTTTTCAACTTTTTGAATGTGCTAATTTTTTTAAGTGAAATTAATTGAAATATTGTATTTTGAAGTAAAGTATATTATTTTTTTTTAGTTTCATATTCCTGTTTAAAAAATTGTAACTGAATTAATTTTTTTAAGCCTTCAAATCAGTTTTGATTTGATGAAAGTTTTTCGAAAACAATCAAAAATTAATCAAATACTCTGATAGAATTCAAATTTTTGTACTTAAATTTGAGCAGTCTTTTTTTTTGCATTTTTTACCATTTAACATGAAAATTATTTAAAAAAAAGTTGTATGGCAGAATATTATTTTCATACCTTCCAAAAACTTTTAAAAATCAAAAACTGAAAACATTTTCGACACAAAATTTTGTATGTAACTTTAAGAATGAAATAATAAATGATCTAAAAAGCAGCTTTTCAAAATTTAATATTTTTTAATTGTTTTGAATATCTAATTTTCCAAAACCATTTCTTTTTCAACATTTTTACTTTTTTTTTAAGGAGCTCACGATAAAATAAATTGTTTGTTATGGCAAATACTGTCAATAATGGTTTTTGCTTTTTGTGTCTAAAAAATGAATGAATTTTTTTAAACTTTCCTCAATCATATCTCAAAAACGGCTTGACCGATTTACATCAAATTTATAGGATCTACTCAGTACATATAGAATTGAATAAACTTTAATCATCATAATATTTTGATATTTTCAATTTTTTGTTATAATACAAAGTTTTTATTCCAAACTCTGTTAAAAATCTAGTATTAAACTCATTCCCTGTTTTTTGTTTTTGTTTCAGATAAACAAATCAACTGATATCATGAAAGAAGTGGGCGTCTATTTTTTCGAGGCAGGTATCTGTAAACTATTATAACTTTAATTCTACTGAATATTTTTAGCTAAAAATTTAACTGTATACTCTCGAATTGTATAATCTTAAATCTTCATTGGTCTTTATATTAAAAAACATAGCGAAAAATGCCCAAAATCCGGCCATCAAACCAGAGGACAGTTTTTATGAAATGCAAAAATATATCGACATTTCGAAAATTTGACCAAATAAAAAATTAATAATTAATGAATTGAACTACACAAATTACATGTTTGTCAGAATATTTTATTTTTTTAAAAATTCCAGATTTTTAAATTATTACCTAAATTTAAACACACAATCAAAAATTTTATCACAGTCTCATCAAAATTTAAATCGTTTGAAAAACTTTTTGTTAGTCTAAAGCAAATTCAACTCTTATTATTTATCTTTCAAAGTAACTTTAAATTTAAAAATATACTAAAATATTTCTTTAAATTTCTCAAACAAATTCCATCACGTTCTGAGTTGTGAGAAATTCACACATCCTCTTAAAAAAAACAAAATCACCAATAAAAATATTTCCAAAGATACAAAAAAAAATAAATATATAGATATTCAAAAAAATAAAACTGATATCGATATGATATTACACTATCCTCGGAAACCCAACATATATACGAGCTACCTATTTTACCTCTGGGATCTATCAATAAACGAAATAAATTCAAAGTAAAAACTATGTTTCGAGTTCTTGCAAAATAGTGTTGCTAACATAGTTTTCAAAGATATCATCATATCGATATGATATCATATTCGTTTTTTTCGTATATTGAAAGCAAATCGTGATGTTCCAAAGAAATCCAAAAGTATTATTGTATCTTTCTTTTCTATATCTTTCCTTTGGCTATAAGCTCTGGGGTATTTACAAGTTTTTCATGTTCATTTTGTACATCTACATTGAATATTCTAGAATAGAAAAAAAAATAAAAATAGATACTCTTATTTATAAATACAAATAAAATCAATAAAACTCGCTTTGGTTCTTAAAAAAAATATTATTTGCACAAAACAAAAAAATAAAGGTCAGTCATAGTATAACAGCAGCAATATAAAAAGTTATAGATACAGTTATCGCATCCAACAGATACGTGAGTTGAAACTTGAAAAAAGTATTATTATTGCTACTATTCTATTTCTATTTTTTTATTTCAATAAATACCTAAAATTCCATCCAGATACATGATTTTATTTAAAATGAAAAAACCAAATTGCAAAAAATACATACTCGTAGCTTGCACGTTTAACCATTTTCGGAAGCATTTAAAGCCGCTTAGAATACTTTTAAAGGATTTTATGTATTTTAAATTTTATCACAATAGAAAAAAAACATCATAAAATTTGTTGTTTACATTGATTTGACTTGGTTTTGAAATTACTTTAATCCTAAAAAACATGAACGCTTTCTGAATATTTTAAACCAACTTTAAATCTATGCGAATAAACTTTTTAAAATATTTTTAAGGGACATGGCTGGCTTAGAGACGAGATAAGGCTCAGTCTCGTATCAGTCTCGTCTCCTGAAACCGAGGCAAAATATCCTAAAATGTATCCAAGACGAGACCAACATATTTTGCTCTTAGAAAAATCTATTTTTCTGATCTTTGGATGATATCATATTGATGTCACAAATAATGTTTGCTGTCATTATTCCAACACATAACTTTTCAAATGTCATTGAAGAATGAAGACTCGAAAGATCGATTTCAGGTCAGGTTACATTTGGAACAGGTATTATTAAGAAAAATAACACCAACTTCGATGGATCAAGAATCAGAAGAGAATTCATAATTTTACTTTGGAAAATCAATTTTTGTATTTCAAAATGACATTTGGATCAAATTTTTGTACATATGTCAAAATAATATTATTTTATTCATACTAGAAGTCATGAACTGTACAGTTTTGGTAAACAATAATTAGTTCTTCGATGGATTAAGAAAGCTTTCAAAAAATATTTCTTTTAATTTTTTGATCCAGAAAAGATCAATTTTAGAGTTTTGAAGTGACACTTGATTTCAAAAATATTATTTCATAATTCAAATATATCAAATTTGAAATGTCACTGAAGAATAACACCGAATCTATTTCTTTAACTAAAATTTGTTTAGTAAAACTGCTATTACACGTTGACTCATGAGTCGTGACTCATCTTTGAATTCTCTTTTGAAATTTCATCCTTTGAGTCGAAACCTATTACACCTTGACTCTTAAGTCAACTATAAGGGTATATGTACATGTGAACTCGAGCACGCCGAAAAAAAAAATAAAGAGGAAAAGCAAAATAAGAAATGAGTGAAAATAAAATGTTAAAAATGAGTCGTGGAAAATTTGCCCGCGACTCACAGGGCAAATTTTCTTCCGTTTCATTTTTTCGAATTTTGTAACTCTCTTGGACCAATGTAGTTCGAAAAGAGTCACGACTCATGAGTCATCGTGTAATAGCAGTCTAAGTGATCGATTTTATGTGGAGATGACGCTTGGAACACAATATTTGTAAAATGTCAAAATACGGTTGGTTGTGTAAATTCAAAGCTATAAATTAAAAAATTTTATTGAGCAACGACTTCAATGAATTAAGAATGATCAAATTTTGTTTCTTAATTGTTTGCTTTAGAATAAATTGATTTCAAAGTAACATTTGGGTAGAATTGTCATAAAGCTGTCAAAATAGTGTTTTTTGTTCATTGTAAAAGTCATAAAACGTAATATTTTAATGAAGAATCTATTTATTCAAAATTCTCTGATGAATCATAATTTTTGATTTTAAAGATAATTTTTTTTTTGCTCCAAAAAAGATCGATTTTAGAGTTTCGAGATGACATTTGCAAACTACTGACATTTTTCACTTTAAGCGAGACTGAAAAGAGATAGGCTAGTCTCGTACGTTTTCATCTCATTACCAGTCCTAGTTTGTACTTATCGTTTTTTTTTATGTCAGATATGTCAATTTTCGGTCTTTCCTTATAAATCATGAATTCTAACCTTTGGAAGTCAAACTTTTTCCACGAACATAATTTAAGATCGAAAAGTTTTTTTTTGGTTTGTCATTTTCTAAATTGGCCTACCCAAACTTCAACTCAAGGACTTTGTCTACAACATAAGAACTACGACTCTCTTGACAGGATACAACCCGCCCCGCCCACTCTCAAAAACTATACATAGGTAAGACTTTATAAAAAATTCTTTTGTGCGATGCAGACACAGCCTAACCATAATCATAACACGAATACTCATGTATACTTTACCTTAAAGCGCTCATCTGATGTGTAAGTTAGGATGCCTGCTGTCAGTATATGCAGATCTCGTTTCCGTATCCAAGATATCTATAAAAATAAATTGAAAAGACAAGATTATCTAGGAAAAAAAATATAGAACCGGAACAGGATAGAGTTTGCAACTACGAAAATGAGAAGTAAAACATAATAAAATGAATAAGAAACAAAAAAAAAAACACAACAGCACTACAAATTCCATTCTTTTTTCTCTTCTTCATGCGTCATCTTCATGTTCATCTTCATCTTCATAATATCCCCCAAGGGCAAGAGTAAGACTATAGTACAGTGGCATAAACGTCAGTTTTATGAAGGAAAAAAAGAAAAAAACAAAGCTAGTAGAAGTCCTGAACAAAAATGAAAGAAAACTTTTTAAGGAAGGTTTCATGTCCTTCGTTTGGAAAGACAAATAATAAAAGCATCTAGATACACTTAAATAGGATGTTATATGAAAACACACAGAGGGAAAAAATAGTTGTTCCAAAAAATAAAATATATATGTATATAAAAAGAAAAACGAAAAAAAGAAAAGAATACAATAAAGCAGGGCTTTTCATTTTCAGGATGATGTAACAGAGAGCCAGAGAGGGGATGTAATGTATTGTCTACCCGGAAGGGGATATGACACTTATTCTTCTTCTTCTACATCTCCTTCTGCCTCCTGGTCCTGCTCATGAATTCGTTCTGCTGTTGATTTCTTTTTTTTTTTTTTCTTCCCTTATCTTCTATCAAAAAATACTTACCGACTTGTCACCTAGCTGTTCGACACGACAGTTAATTGCTGCCGTTTGTCCAGCCCTTGCTGTGATATTTCTGGGCATTCCAAAGTCAAATACAGGTTGAGCTGTTGCCAATGTGTTCAAGTGTTCAAGGTTCTCGTAGTCGTCTCCTAGGACTGTAAGGACAAAAAAACACAAACACACACACTTATTATTATTAATGTATAGCCAGGAAAAAAAAAGGACAAAATTCGAATTAGTTTTGGATGAAGATTAGTGTCATTAAAATTCATGAGATAAATTTGTCATTAAAAATAATGCATTGTTTACATTGGCATAAAATTTTAGTTGCCAAAACTTAATTGGTTTATGTGTGTACTTTTGCGGAGTTTGGGGGAGTAGGTGGTTTTATACTCGTTTCTCGTTTATAGATTTTTAACAGTTTTTCGTTTCGGGACATTGACAAGAGTACTTATGTATATAAAAAAGGGTGTTTTTAATGGAACTTTTATGACAGAAACTGAAATTGAATCAGCTCATTATTGATTAATAGTTCGTGATATTATACGATATTTGGTTTTTATTTTCAATTATTATTATTAGCAATAACAATTTTTGTTTTAAATTAGATTTCAATTGAACATCAGGCTTTATTAAATTAGCTCCTAGATTTTATAATTGGTTTGTCAAATGCACTATTAACTATTTTCATTAACTGAAATGGAAGAAATTTCTTTTAAATTGGTTTTCAGGAAAACATGACATTTGAATCTGGAAAAATGAGTTTTTTCGAAAACACTTAATTTTATGAAAAAAAAATATTAAAGCTTACAGTTTACATAATTTCTTCAACGAGAGACCGTTAAGAAGATATTCCAAGAAGGCCGTTTTTTGGGTAAAGGACTATAAACCAAAATCCAGCTTTTAGAAGTTTTTCCCAATTGTCTTCTAAAAAATTTTAAATTTAAATGAAACATTGATTGTGTTGAGGTTTAAAGAGAGTTTGACAAACACAATAGCCTTTCAGATATTTTTAGAATTATTTTGACATTTAAATCATGTGTTAAATTTGCTGTCAAAATAAACAACAGTGATGACATTTACCGTTTTTGAGTTGATACATTTTTACGCCCCATTGCGTTTGAAAATATTTCAAATCTAAAACGAAATAAGATGATAGACGTAACAAGGAGACAGTTCAAGAAGACCAATGTTGACATTTGATACCCTAAATTAGGATTTATTTGACGTTATGAAAAAAAAATTACTTTTCTTTCAAAATCAGTTTTTAAACTTCGACAAACGAAAAATGAAAAGAAATTCAGTTCAAGGGAAGATTGAGTTTGGTTTGAAATTAAGTTGACTTTAATATCAATCTCTTTTCAAACTAAAATGTCAAATTGAAATAAGCTTTTTAAAAATTTTGTAAATTAGAGTTGTTTTATAAATTCAAAGAGGTTCAATTTAGGAGCAATTTGTGAGCTATTTGACAAAAATGTACAAATTGTTATCCATTTCATATCTTCCATTAAATTATTGTAATTTTTTCAAATAATAGAGTAGTAATTAAAAATTGTTAAATATGGTTTGAAACAAGGTTAATTTGGTATTAAATACTAAATGCTTTATTATTTTAAAATTAATGAATTCAAATATCTCAAAGAATTCAAATGAATGCAATGAAAGAACGAATTCCCCATGATTACACTCAATTGATTCCTAATCAAATGATTGCGAACTTTAAAGGAATGAATTTTGACGAGTGACTCTTATGCAAAAGTATGTAGAACTATTTCTTTTTGTTTGTCTTTTTTAAATAAAAACTTACATAACAACTTAATGAAAATTTAAATTTCAGTTTAACAGCAAAGAAATTTCATTAAAACATTATGACTTCAGCATTTTTTTTTTAAATTTAAATTGTTGCCTTTGAACCTCAGTTTCAATGGAAGCAATGTTTAATATCACAAAAAGATACGTCCTAAAGGCTTTCAAGCTCTTCTTGGAACTTTTATATAAATATGTAAATGATAGCCACATAATAAGGGTTTTAATACACTCGCATTATCCCATGTAGATCGATTATTGTATTTCGTAGATATATTTGTATCTTTTGTGTTTAATTCTTAATGAAATTGAATTCTCCAAACAGTTATCATTTAAATGGAATTTTACCATTACACAGAAACCATTATGTATAGCTACATATATATTTATAGTATGTTTTATAATAATTGAACAAAATATTCATTCCATACGAGCATACGAGCACACATAACCTTCAACAACACTATCAGAATGTTGTGGTCCTCGTGATGCTCAATGTATGTGTGTACATTTATCCTTAAATAACCGCATCTATGAAATACACACACATACATTCATAGAAATATAACATTATAGAACAAAATGCAATGTTGCCAATATCACGTTTCTAATTATTTTATATTATTTCTTATTTGCATTCAAAACGTGATTGTGGTCGATTTTTTTCCATTGCTTTGACTATGTGTGTGTTGTATGTGCAAATGGCGTCCAAATTCGCCAACACATATGTATGTAATAATATGCAGCTGTAATCCATGTAGATGATTGTTAGCCATTAATTCGAAGCAAATAAGTACCGTTTTTAGTACATTTTTATGATGCTCGATGGTTGATTTCAAAATCAGCCCGGAAGTTTATGCCATAAAGGTTTTGAGTGCTTTTACGTGATGGTAGATATATTATTGAATATGATTTCTTTTTTTTGTTTTTGTTTTTATCACATCAAACGACTACCGAAGCCGACACCGTGCTCTACCGCCGCCGAATGCCGCCACCGATGTCGAATTCAACGCCTAGCTAGTTCACTAAATTAATGTTTTTTCTCATATAAAATAAAGTATTATTTAGTATACTGTGTAATACCTGATGTGTGTGGAAGTTGATCAATATAATTCAGTCGGGGAGGGACGTGATCTGAATTGGTGATGATAATAATTCTTATCAATTTCTCCGACTTCTTATATAAAGGCAACAAAAAAAAAGTCGAAAATAAGAAAAGATATACTATTTATTTTCGGCTGTCAAAAGGATAGTTGTTCTTTCATTCATATATGGGGTAAATAAACCTTCGCATATTATTACAACACCCTCCCCCCCCCCCCCCCATCAACACCGAAAAAAGTGATAAATTTATCGCTTTTTTAGTGACAGCTTCCAGAGGGACACATATCGGACACGACATAGAAATGTCATTAGTGGAACTTATATCATGTTTAACATTGTGTTGTGATAAAACTTAGGTTTTTTGTCTATTGTTGAGGGGTGAAGGGACAGGGGTGAGGAGTGTGAGTCTGGAGGTTATAGAGTGATAAATCTTTTGTAGTTCAAAGACCCTGAAAATACAATTGCGTGGGCAGGATGTTTGACTTTTTTTTTTTTAGAAAGTCCATTAATCTTCCAAAATATCATCGGTTGAAGATAGTGAGTTGTTGTTTTTTTCTTTAATTGAAAAATCATCACCCTGGTGTTAAGTTAAAAAATATTAAATAATATATTTATTCATAGTCTACAATATATAAGTAAAAAAAAAATAAGTAAAAAAAAAAATTAAACAGCATTTTTAAATAAATATGTAATACAAAATATTACAGACAATTTTTTAATGCAACAAAAACAAAGATTGTCTAATTTGTCAAGGAAATTTATCACATTTTAAAAACTAAGGGTTTTTTGTTTTTTGCACTAATTTTTATTGTATTTCTTAACACAAATTCGTATTTTTTCAAAAAGTAATTCTTACAAAAATATTGTTAAAATATTTAATTTAAAACAAATTGTAATTAAAAAAAACAGCATTTGAGATGTTTGTGTTTTTATTTTCAAAAACCAATGTCTAAAATTTCCAGAAAATCTTTTAAATTTTAGTCCAATGATTTAAATTTTGAAAACTTTGTAGGGAAGAATTTTAGGAAGTATCATCTCATCCAGTTTTTGAGTAAACCGTTAAGTAAGAGTTCTTAATTTTTGACTTGATGAACATTTTGACAAATCTCCATATTATTTCAATCCTTCAGACAAAATTTAAGTTAAATTGGATTGAAGTTGTACTTTTCAAATTGTTTCAACTGTTATCTCGTAATCCATTCTTGACTTTTCAAGTGTTAAAGTTTCTATATTTCGAATGATATTAGGGGTCAAAAAATCATATTTCAAAACCTAAAATTTGGTAGTTTTAAATATGCAATCAAAGTTTTTTTTTCTTTTTTTAGGGTCAGTGTTTGTCAAAGAGAGCACCTGTCAATTACTAAATGAGCTTTCAAAAATGACTTCCGTTTTTAAAAAACTTAATAATTGTATGTTATTTTTTTTCAAATTCCTTAATTATTGTTACACAACCCTGTTCAATTTCTTAAAAAAGTTTTCCCATTTCTGATTCTATAATAAACTCTAATTTTCAACTGACACAAATGTTTCGCTAACAAAAATATCTCTGTACCTACTTTTTCTTTTTTTTTTTAAACTTAATTCAATCTTTGAATTATAAAATATAATTACAAAACCAACTGTTATTTTGTTCCCACAACAAAATAAAACAAAAACTTGATTAAAATTAAAAAAAAAACACAACAAAACAAAACAGAAAAAAGAATAAAAAAAGAACAAAACATTGATAATTAAAAATAAAAGTGATTGTGTAAAAACTTTAACACCAAACTCAAGGTTAAAAACCATTAACGCCTTAATGTTTAAACGAAAAGCCGTTAAGCAGTGGCTACACTAAGACACAAGACAAAAAAAAAAACATAATTGCCTATTCAAACCATTGAATCCACTTTAAGGGCAATTAACTGAACACCACTTACATCAGAGACACGGCCGACGACAGTGTGGTTTTGTTTAACGGTATATACAATATACATAGTATAAGAAAATAGCGGAAGTAAGTAGTTACCCACCTCTACCCCCTCCCCCCACTGTCTCACCATCATCGTGTTTGAACCATTTAAACATCCTCCTTCCATTTTCTTTTTCTTTTCTTATACTATTTACAAGCAAGAACAAAAATTTTTTTAGCAAAATGAGTGCCTATAAAAGAAACAAACAACACAAAACAAAACAAAAGCAAAGCAAAGCAAAAAAAATAACACAAACATTCTCTTGTAGTCCTATTTCTACATCTATCTCCGCTCTGCCTATGTATACGAGTATAAGCATGCAATTATCATTGTGTTGAGAGTCCTTTAGCGGAAAATCTATAAATATTGACATTTGCTAGATGGAACCGCAAACAAAAGGAGATTATCATCATCCACAGTTATACCAACACACATGTAAAAAAATATTGTTGTGATGATGATGGCAAGATGATAATATACGGTTACCGTTACGATATGGCATAAGCGACATCATAAGCTTTTGTTTGTCATCACAGTGTCAGTGTACAGCTACAGATGCTTGAATATTATGACAGTATGAGTTGAGTTGAGTATATTTCTTTATTTCATTTTCGTTTTCATTTCGTGTGTGTCCTTGTCATGAACATGTGTGTGAATGGATCATGTTTTTGAATTTGTTTACAAATGAATTAAGAATAAGTGGAAGTTAATATAGACACACTAGAGTGGGGATAATTGTGTGTAGAATTATCAGATACTTTCGTTTAATGGATAAAATAAAATAAATACAAAAATATGTATAAGCAGTCCTCAATTCGAAGTCCTTACAACTCATACCTACTCATAATGGCTGGAAAGGGAAATTGTAAAAGTGAAAGTGTATTTATTTTACGACGACATTTTATTTTTTTTTTTTTTTTGTGCTAATAAATCGTGAGTCATGGTTCTGATCTCTATAATAGAAGCACTCTTGTGTTCAATTGACTTAACGAACTGATAAATACTTGTAATACCCACTTGGATGGTGTAAGTGGAGTGGGTCTGGAGAAGTATTGATGGGTAATCTGAGTACTTATACAATTTTACCAATATTCTGAAAATGTATTTGTGTTTTTGTGTGTTGGTATACGAAGTTTGTGAAAATCCAATCAAGATAACAAATGGTAATCATTCATTTCCACCTTCTCACTTTTTTTTTAGATTGAATTTTTCAAGTCAGGCACGTATAACTGGGTATAGTTGAAGGGGCTAAAGGGGATTTTATGGTAGGTTTAATAATTTTACACAGTATTTATTTCTATATTAATATTCATTTAGAGAAATTTTAATTAAGAAATCACTTTTAAGAATCTTACTCATAAAAAAGAATTTGGCAACACTAAAAAAAAATTTGACAGCTGTCAGTTTAGGGTAAGTTAAAATAAAGCACTTCATGAGAGAAACATTACTTTTTACCCTTTATAACTGATGATTTTTAAATGATTGTGTCAACTACTTTTTTACACCAATAGCCTTCAACTCTAGAGCCAAATTCTTCTTTTTAAAAAATGTAGTTTTTCACTGCAATATTTAACAGTATGTCGTGAGTTTTTTTCGACCTTAAAGTGTCTTAATACTGTTGTATTTGAGTATAATATTTGAACAGTATTGCAGCATTGCAGTGGACGTTAAACAGAATGTAATGTAGAGGAAATGACAGCGTACAAATCTGATGTGTCATTACAGTATGACATTTTTACAGTTTGAAAGTTTCAAAGTTGACTGTAATCAAAATGACAGTTTAGCATTGTGATATGTTGTAACAGAGCGATAATGTAAAATCAGTTCAATAACTCCTGAATCATTTTTTAACAGTTTTGTAACATAACAGTTAACAGTGAAAAGTTTAAGGAACAGAAAGCCAGTGGTACAGTGTGATATCGTATAACAAAGTAGGAATTATATCCAGTAACTTGTACAGTATTTTGTTACAGTACAGCAGTCGTAACAGTTTAGCAGTGAATAACGTAAAATTTTTACAGTATAATAATAGTAAAAGTTGTGACAGAATGATACTGTAAAATTAGTACAGTAATCCTAATTTACAATATCGTATTTTTATGGTGTTGAAAGTTAACAGTAACTACTGAATACAGTGTGATATTTTATGACAGTGTTAATTAACTCCTAACAGTGTTACATTACAATATTTTTACAGTACAGTTGACCTTTATCGAACAGTATCAAAAACGGAATAATATTGTAAAAAGGTGATTTGTTGCGATACAACTTTTATAATATTGTAATACAGCATAATGTCTATGTATTAACAGTAGTGTACAAAAAAAAAAACGGAGTGGCTTTTGGAAATGAGTTAAGTGTAAACAGTTGACAGTGTAAGGATGTGACATTTTTCATAGTGTGTTACTGTTAAAATTTTAGCAGTCTAGAAGTGAGTTTGTGTGTCTTGTCAAATTATCACACTGTAACTTTTTCCACTGAAACACTATTGGAAAAGTAAGGACGTATTCTCGACACGTTGAGGTAAGAATCTATATCTCTATTAGTGAACTCAGTTCTTAGATCAATAAAACCCGAATTTTGCAGTTAAATATTAAAGCTTATTGCAACTCCAAGTCTTTGGTTTTAGTTTTGGTCAAAATGTTTTTTTTTTAGAATTTTAGTAAAACAAGTCTAGACGATTAAAATCACGTAATACTTCACGCAAACCCCTCTCCAAAAAAAAATCCTTGGCTACCTCCCTGAATGTGCTTTGAATATTCGATTCTGATTCGAGATTCTGCTTTCGACTCGATTTCAAATGTGGAATCAATGGAAATAATTCACTGATTTATATCAATGATTTAACCACGTTTCCGAGCACAAAGCAATAGATTTAATACAAGTCAATGCCAGTAGTAGTCTTCTGTATGTAGATTTGGTTTGAAATCCTAAATGGCTCAATATATACATACATACGGTATTTAGTGAAAAAGGCACGTTTCATGGTTACGTCGTCGTCGTCATGTCGTGTCGAGTCGCCTTTTTATTGAATTGGTTGGTGCTTAAAAACTGCCTCTAGGGCAATGTCATTAATTTTATTGGTGATTATGCTGTCGTATATTCTAATCTTTTAAGTCTATTCCATTTAAGTCCTTAAAAAATTCCTTCGCAATACACTCGTATCTATACACATTTATAATTTTCCTCTATAATATCCTTTTGCAAGGATAACATTCTTCCTCGTGTGTATATAGGGTAATATTTTTTTTCTTTGTTTGTGGCTGTAAAACTTTTTTAGTACTTTTTTTTCAAGTTCGTCAAAATTAAGGGTATGTTGGTTAAGTGCATGAAAATCACCCGAATCCGCAAAAATTCGTGAGTGATGTGTATCAAGGGTTTTCCCTCTTTTGACATCCTTTTTTCCTATGTAAATATTTAATGTGTACGTTCAATCAAACATCTGAGTCGCTCTTCATTCGTCGCTCGTCACTCGTCATCTAACGTCCCCCGTGTCGTCGTCGTCGTCTACATCATCACAGAGCAAATTATTCAGTGTTGAGGTGAGGTGTGATTTTGTGGTTATAAAAAATAAAAAGGATTTTTATAGATTATGTTGGTTAGGTAGAGCACATTTTGTTTAAAAGTCGTTTTAGCTAACATCCGTTGTCATCACCACCTCCTCGAATTTGAAACTTTTCCAGAAGTCAAAACTTCTGAATTATGCAAAATTTCGGTATGGAAAAATATGTATGGTAATAAAAATCAACCTCACCAAATCAAAACTTCTAAAAAACAAAGTAAATTGAGTGAGCATTTACTAAGTGTGTTTGTCAACATAACACACGTCATTTTTTGTATTAAGTCGGTGACGGAAAAAAAGGAACAACTTGGGTGTTTCCGTTCTTTTTTTTTTTGTGTTTTTTATTTGAAATTTGATGATTTGTTTGCTCTTTCATGTAAAAATATGTTTTGATTTTTGTTGGGGAGGGGATTGAGAGAGAGAGGTGCACAAGGACACGTGCGTTGAAAAACATAAAATTTATGTCAAAATCAAAAGAAAAAATTGAGATGTATATGTGTATGATTTTATCGAATTCCTATGGTAAACTTATTTAAAAAGTTGATAATATATATTTAGGGATTTAGAAAAACAAAAAATGAAAAATCTTGACAAGGTGAATCTTTGAGTAAAATTTGTGAATATGATTTCGCGTATATGTTGATCGAATTAAGGTAAATCCAAGTTGATTGACAATTTTTATTGTTTTTATTTTTAACAAGAAACAAAAAAAAAAAACAGCAAATAAATCTTCTTAGGAATTTGTGAAAATTCGAAAATTCATAAAAAGTTATATTAATGTAAAATAAATTGAAAATGAAAGTGGTGTGAGTTAGCAACACGCTTTATTTGTGTTTTTGAAGTTTTGGTCGTGAAGTGGATTATGGTTGGAGAACTTTAGAGGAATTTTTTTTCAATTTATACTCTTATAGAACTGCTATTGGTAACTCCCTATTTGGTTGTTTTTCACAAATTTCCAATTAAAAAACTCCATTTAAAGTTTAAGAATTCTTGATATTTTTTTTTATTTTTTAAGAAAAAAATTCCAGTTATAAAAAAGTTCTCCCTTTTAAATTTAATATTTTTTTTTTATATTTTATCATACGATGTATACATACATAAAATACTTTTTGACAATTTTCAAAAATCTGAAGATAGTCAATACGAAAACGAAATGTGTCAAAAAATGCAGTTTTTTTTAAATTAAAGGTTTTTGTGGAATATTTTTAAATTGACCACATTGGACTAGGATTTGACACTATGTTTTCAGATCGTGTGTTTTAAAAATTGTTCAAACTGCCTTGAAGCTTACATCAGTCGAAATAAAAAAACAACACTTCGGAGTAATTCGAAAATTGATAAAAATTGCCAAAAAAAAACTGAGGAAATAGGGAATAAAGGTCGAAAAATCTAATGAATCTATTTGAATCGTATATGGCTTTTGAACGGTGAATGTTGCTTAAAAGATTTTAAGATCATCATAGCAGTTGACAAACTTTTTTCCCTGCGAACAAGTGTTACACATATTAACGTTTTAAAAACGGTTGAAATTTAACTATTGTCATTTTTTTAAACGGTAAATTGTTTCTTGAATAATTAAAGGAAGTAATTTAAGGATTGGTTTTCGAAATCAAAAAATAAATGTTTTCTTCTTTAAAACTTCGTCTAAAATCCGTTTTTTTTTTTCATTTAAACTGTCAAATCGTCAATTAAGAGAACTTAATATTAAATAGATATCTTTAAAAATTTAAACTGTAAGTATCTACTATGCGTAGTTCCGAAGTTGGCACTGTACTTTTTAAACATTTTTTTTTATAATATTAATTTCCTGAAATCAGAAAAAATTGACCTACGTCCTTGTGTCACTAAGGCTATAAAATGACAATGCTTATGTTTTCTTTTAACGTCCTAAGTTGTCAAAAAATTTCTACGCAAGTTCTTGAATTGCAATTTGAATCAGAAACACACAACATTTTGACACATCAGTTTTCAGAAATCAATCAAAATCTCAAAACACAAGAACAGTATTTATTATTAACATCTCACTCAAAAAACCCGATTTAAAAAAACATACAAAGTTGATAAAACCTTTAAACGAAATTTCTATACAAAAAAATTTACTTTCATATATTTTTCACATGATTGAAACAGTATTTTGTTTTTCAATTTTCAATTTTCAAAAAACCAATTTGTGCACATTAATTGGACAACGCTCTGCTCCGTCACTGTTGTTGATAAACAATTAAGAAGTATACCTTTGTATGTGATGTTTTTATTGAAATAACTTTTTTATTATAGCAACAAAAAATTTTTCAACTGTTAAATTTGTTTCCGCTCAAAATAATTTTTGATTATTATTTTCCGTACCCTTATCAATAAAAAATAAAAAAAATACAAATAAAAATAAATATAAATATACATACATAACATCATTAAGAGGGGACTCGCTTTTTCTTGTTGAAATTTTTGTGCAGAAATAATATACTTGTCAATTGAGAGTGAAAAAAAAATATAAATTGTTATTTTTATATTTTCCACTGGAAACAATAAAAACGAAAAGAATCAAATTAACAACACAATTTAATTTTTATTTTTTTTATTGTTTGTTGTGCGTTTTATTTTGTGTCGACTATGATGATCGAACTTTAGTGTTAAAAATTTGTTATAAGAAAATTCTATTGGAGTAAAATTTGTGCACTATTCAATAGTGTTAAAAAAATAAACAAGAAAAGGATGGAAGAAATGTGGATATGTTAATAAGTTAAAGGAAACAACTAACAGCTAAATTAGGTTAAAAATTATATTGATATACATAAATGTGTAAATATGTACATAAGTATACGAGTTGAAATTATTTCAAAGAATTTTGAAAAAAAAACACACAAAATACTCACTTGAAACCACACAGTCAAAGGGATGAAAAACACAAAAGAGGCAGAAAACATATTTTAAACAAAAAGTGTTCAAAATTCTAAGATTATTTTTTTTTTTGTTTATAATACAATTTTATATTTAAATCACACACCGCTAGATGGAAGGGTCACAAACTTACTATTAAAATAAATTCATTAACAATCACATAATTGCGATTATTCTCATCTAAACCAACCTTATATCTCTAAAGAAACAATTAGTATATGTAATTTGATTTTAAATATTGAATGTGATTACGTATAAGGTGCCGCAAAAATTATAAAAAATGTTTTTAGTAATACAAACATTTTTTTAAATATCACATACTTTCAAGAATTAAATTTCAATAAAAATAAGTTGTAAAAATTAAAGGGGGATGTAGTACCCAGGCCAGTTCTTTAGCACTACACCCTTCTTAGAAGAATAAAATTGAATCTTCTTTTACCCCCATCTAATTTCAGAACAAAATTGAGTCAACAAAAAATTACAAATTCGTTGTAGTTACTTAACAAAGCAGTGACATGTGACTTCCAAAATTTCAACTCCTTTGGCAAAAGATGTTCTTGAGTTACAGCTCTTTAAAAATGACAAAAACCGTAATAAATTAACTAACTCATTCACTGACAGAATTGTCACACCATCTTTATAAAAAAACTTTAAAATTTCTCAAAAACGAATGTGTTCAGGGCCGGACCCACCATATGTGCAGGATGTGCAAGTGCACAGGGCGCAGCATTCCGGAGGCGCATTCTCGGGAACAAAGAAAACCATAAGGTGCAGGTTTTTACTTTGCACAAATGTGTATTCCACAGTTCACACCATTCTCATACTCGCACAACACAAAAAAAAAAGAAGAATCCTAATACACGCATCCACACCAACTCATCAGTGCGAGTATTTTTCCTGCACACTGGGTCCCAAGACTTACATTCTAAGAAAAGACAAAAACAAAAATTGATTCGAACAAAATTGTATGCGCCAGTAGGTGCAAGTTTTTACTTTGCACAAATGTGTATTGTGTATTCCATAGGCCACAGTCCACAGGCACACACAGTCCACACTCATCCACACCAAACCAACTCATCAGTGCGAGTATTTTTCCTGCACACTGGGTCCCAAGACTTACATTCTAAGAAAAGACAAAAACAAAAACTGATTCGAACAAAATTGTATGCGCCAGTAGGTGCAGGTTTTTACTTTGCACAAATGTGTATTGTGTATTCCATAGGCCACTGTCCACAGTCCACAGGCACACACACAGTCCACACTCATCCACACCAAACCAACTCATCAGTGCGAGTATTTTTCCTGCACACTGGGTCCCAAGACTTACATTCTAAGAAAAGACAAAAACAAAAATTGATTCGAACAAAATTGTATGCGCCAGTAGGTGCAAGTTTTTACTTTGCACAAATGTGTATTGTGTATTCCATAGGCCACAGTCCACAGGCACACACAGTCCACACTCATCCACACCAAACCAACTCATCAGTGCGAGTATTTTTCCTGCACACTGGGTCCCAAGACTTACATTCTAAGAAAAGACAAAAACAAAAACTGATTCGAACAAAATTGTATGCGCCAGTAGGTGCAGGTTTTTACTTTGCACAAATGTGTATTGTGTATTCCATAGGCCACTGTCCACAGTCCACAGGCACACACACAGTCCACACTCATCCACATCAACTCATCAGTGCGAGTTTTGTTCCTGCACACTGGGTCCCAAAACTTACATTCTATTCCAATTACCACGGCGTACAGTGTGACAATTTCCGTATTATTTTTGAATAATAATTTTTTTATTAATGAAATAAATTCAGTAGATACAATATCAGAGAATTGAAAATAAAATAAAATAAAATAAAATTAGTGGTTAATTATATACATTATGTTGATGGATGGGATGTTATAAACTTAAAGAAAAGGTTAAACTTGTAAGCGCTATTAATTTAATTCCCCTAAACGAGTGAAATGTCACACTGTAAGACGGAAGCGGCGAACGGATAGTTAAAGGATTGCAATGTTCGGGTGTTTTTACACATCATAGAACATAGAAGCGATAAAAAATGCGTGTGGGTTTTACAGTCGCCTTTTTGTTCCTTTTCTTCTTCTATTGAATATTTTTTCAGTTAAAATTCTTTGTACTCTGGTCTGGTGCAGATTTTTTAAAACTTTTTTTCGCTTACGATTATTTAAATAAAATCAGATTTGAAAGTCAAGTGACGGCTTGTGAAAGTGTTTAGTAACTACCTATTTACTATTAAATTTTTGTGTTGTTTTTTTTCCAATATAGACAAAGAAAAGCCTTCGGGGGCAGAATTCAGAAAAAAAGCTTGTTGAAGCCGAAAACAAAGCATACATTTTACTAAATTTCGTATCGATGAGGTTCTGGTAGGGAGTGCAGTAGTGTCAGAAGAAGAGGTTTCTGATATTGTTTCAAATGAAGATTTGGGTGACCCTAAATTTTCGTTATTACGTTAAATTACATAGTACATATCAGATACTCATACATACAAGTATTTTTTTGTTAGTGAGGATTAGGCCTACCTCAATAAATAAAAACGCATTGAGAGTCTACCTCCTGGGTAATGTGGAAAGGACTTAATATGTGTATTAGTATGTGTATATGTATGTATATTATATGTATTTTCGCAAACATAAAAAGGGCGCTTTCTAAAAATCTTGCACAGAGCGCAATTTTAGCTAGGGCCGGCCCTGAATGTGTTGCAGTAAAAAAAAATTCTATTTTCGAAGCAAGGGGAGTGGCAACCACCTACTATCTCTTATTTAGTGTGTCGGTTAAAAAGAGCACTTCCAATTTTTGCAGAAAGCAGAAATTTGTCAGAAGTTATATTGAATTAATTTTTAAAAAAATTAAAAACTTCAGATCCACCCACCACCTTTCAAAAAATTGATAAAATACGAGTAAATTTAGATTACTAACACTTCTTGTAAAATGATAATATGAGATTTAAAAAATGTTCAAATAAAGTGGCAGCAAATATTGTACAAATGTACATTGTATATTATTAGATATTAATTACAAAAATATAAATTTTCATGAAATCCAAATTTTTAGGAAATATGTGAAATAAGTTTTAAAAAACTTTGCATATTCCTTAATATAAATTTATAAATAGTGTAATCTGCATATTTTTGTTATTTAAATTTAAAATTATATAAATATGAATAATATTTTTCAATACTTTTATTTAAAAAGAAATTAATTTTTAAAACTAAGAAGAAACGAGTTATTTATTAATTGAAAATATAGAATCTCTAGAAAATTATGTCAATATTTAAAACATTAAAATCATTAAACATAAAATAAAAAAAAAATAATTTTAATTTCTTGGAAAAACCCAAGCTCAGAATTTAAATGTGTAAATAAAATGTAGCAATAATTTTAACATGAAATGGTTTTAAAATTTAAATATAAAATTAATAAATTCCAAATACATATAAGTATTTAGTTGACTTAACATTAAAAGAAAAAAAAAAAAAAAACAACTTAAAAAATATTTAATTAATATTGATTGACTTTTTCTTATTATGTAATTCAATTTGGTTAAATTACTGTTAAATTAAACAAAAAATATTTTGTGGTTTAGTGTAAATTTTTGTATAATGTTTATTTTTTAATTAATTACAAAAAAATGATTTCATTTTTTTTAGTTTTTTTTTCGCATTAAAATTATAGTTTAAAAACAAAATTACACAAATTATAAAATAAATGAAAAAAAAAAAATAAAAGCAATCATAAAATAATTTTTAATGTAAAAAGTACAAAAGATTCTTATTTTTCAGGTGCATTCACAAAAAGGATAGAAATTAAAATAATATTTTTTTTTAAAGTTCTAAAGATAAGTTTTTGATTTAAAAAAAAAGTTTATTAAATCCTATTTGTGTTTGTTCAAACTTACTGCACATTTTTTCAAAGCTGTGTTCTTGAACTCCTTTTAAGAATGATTGTCCTTATGACTTTTTATTGTCAAATTTAAATCATTTGAACCCCTCCAAATAATAGACCAAATATTCGATTGAATGTTAAGACTTTAAGCTTAAATTAAAGCTTTGGATAAATTTTAATTCGATTTCATACCACAATCTAGCTTAAAACATAATCTTAAATACAAATAAAATCGGATTAAAATCGTGTATTCAAGATAAAAAAGGAAATCGCTCGTACTCGTATATCATATCCTTGGATCAGTCGTGAGATACACCCATAATTCTTCGCATTAAAAACACATAAACATTTCATGTTCTTAAAGTTTGTTCGTGATAGACGTTATTGAGTACATATATAGCACCTTAAGATCTAATATATGTATGTGTGTGTGTATGTTATGTATGTACGTTTCCTAAAGTTCTTTTATGCTTCATTAGAATAAGAATAGACTTCGAGGAGAAAATTCCCCAAACTGCCAAATTATTTCAGGAAAAAGACTTAATTTCATTCTTTGGTTTTTATTCTTTATTTTTTTTTCGTCAGACCATTAGCAGAAATACATTTAACCGAAAACAGGAATCCGTAACCCCCTCCTCCTCCCACCCCATTGACTCCAAATACACACACATATAAAAGGAAAAACCAGACTCAGACAAAAACCAAAACACAATAAAAACCTTTTATGTTCTTCAATATCTAAAGATTAGAATTTTTCGTATACAAACAAATCGTATATAACGACGAACATATCAATGCATAAACATACCTTCTTTTGAGTCCATGTAGAGGTGTGTGTGTGTGTTTGTATGTGTGTATAGGTATATGGGCCTAAATCACAATGAGCCGCTCGTAATAATGGACCATTATTTCAGGTCTAATGTATTCTGCTTGTTTGTTTCAATTATCTTTCTTATGTTTAACATTTTTCATTTATTACACCAATTATGGTTATAGGCATCATTAACTGGGGGGATGAGCCAAAACTGAGATGAGAGATAGGTAAGGTACGTTACGTACACACCCATACATCCATCCCCCCACCCTCTAGTCATATGTATATAGCTTTAGGTAATGTGTTTTTGTGTTGAGTTTGCTAAAAAATCGTTGGAAACACAAGTCCTATATTGGTTTTGAAATTTTAATGTCTTCAAAAGGATATACCATACGGAATATAAGTATTAAGTATATGGAAGAACAAAGTGGGGGATTGGTGCTGAATTATTCAAAGGTAGATGTGGTTGAGAATGTTTGAAGAATTTAGAATCATGTTTCGTGATAATTTTTCACAAATTTTAATGTAAGAAATCTGATTCTCAGGAATCTGGTTCGGAAAACAGCTTTGAAATGGAAATACATGAAGTTATTTTGTTTTTGAGAAATCTTAATGTTAGAAGGAAAATGTTGCAAACGAAACAGTATCTGCTTTTTTTGCACAACTTTAAAACGGAATACATTTTTATTCTGCTAAAGTGAATTGGTTGGAGCTTCACTATAAAAGTTTTGGAACAATAAATTACTATCTGCAAAAGTTTAACAGTTTACAGCTCTTTTAAGAAGAATGAAAGTTAATACAAAGAGAAATTTTAATTTTTTGTTTTTTAAAAAATAAAAGGAACAAAAAATACTTAATTAACAAATGATAAGAAAACGAAATTTGTTTTTGTAACAATCTTCTTTGTTTTGAAAAAAAAAACTGTTTAATAAATGTAAATTAAATTCAACTAATTCACTGCATAGTTGTGATTCAGTTTTACAAAAAAAAAAAACATTATTTTAAAGTTGTACACTCAGGCGTATACGTAATTTTTTTTAATTCTTGGAAATTTAGTAAATTCTCTTTTGTTTACTTTTTAACGTTTACACTATATTATATTAATTAATTATTTTTACAAGCTATAAAATCATTTTATCTGCAGATGGACTTTTTGTCAACATGGGCTTGACAAATGGGGTCTAATTGTCCTTCAACAAATCTCTCGCGAAGTCATGTCATCTAGTTGTGAATCCAAAGTCTTCGGAATAGAACTCACCACTATATAATAAAAATCCTTTTGAAAAAAGGAAGAATCTTAATTTTTAAAATCATACATAGAATCATAGTATCCAGAAAAACAGGGTTCGAAACAGACATTTTTTGTTTTTGATGTGACCGAGACTCCATTTGGAAAAATCTCACTTGATCTCCCCTAATTTATTTCCTTCTACATATGTACATATGTATGTAGTTCCTTTCAAAACACATGAAAGTCACTATCGTATCATGGTCTGTCAAAAATTATAACTTTTATCGATTTTAAACGATTCAAAAATAGGCACTACAGTCTTTGGAGACTCTGAAGACTCTCCGTATTTTACATTTGAAATTAAAATAAATTCGTCAACTTTTGAACCTTAATTAACAATTATTGACACTTTTGCCTTCATTCATTCAAAACCTCATTCATATAAAAATAGTCCCATTAAAAGTCCTCAATTTTTTTCTCTCTTTTTTACTTTTGACTTCATCGGAAATTTGAAATGTCACTTTCTGTTTCTGCATAAAGCAAAAAATCCCTGAAATTTTAAATATCTCGTTTTGAATTTACTCTAAATTTCTCAAAAAATCATTAATATCTCGTTTCCTGTCACACTCAAAACCTGCTTCTTGATTCTCAAAGTACCTGACTTAAAACATCCGTATTTTATTTAATAAAAATTAATTATTAACAATTATTACATTGTATACCTTCAAGCTGAAAGAAGAACTAAATTTTCTTCCTTTTTTCTAAACACACTTCCTTCAGAACTTAAATACATACAAATTTATATATATACCTACAAGTACAACTACATAAATCTTTCCTCAATAGACTCATAAAAACGAACATAACATTTTCTTATCTATAATTTGGCAACCACACAAACACTTCCTACTTCGTATACTAGATACTTAAGGGGTTCACCATCACTTCAATAATATTTAAGTATCCCCAGACATTTTGTCAGTTTTGTGAGTCCTTTCAACTCAAAAAAGAAAGGAACACACAAAAAACTCTTAAATCCAAAATAAAAAAAAAACACAGCCCGAAGGTAGAGAGAAAAAAAAAACACATACACATTCACTTACAAATAAACTTGTCTTACCAACATATCACTGAGTTTTATTTTTATGATTAAAAGGAAGTCCTTTTTGTCATTGAATAATAAAGCAAGGCTTATCAAAACTTCTCACTTTCATCCACAACGTGAGAAAGAAAACAACAACAAAAAAAAAAACAGATTCCCGAACTAAAGTCCTAACCCCAAATCTGATCAAATCCATTTGCTGCGAAGTGAACACGCAGTTAACATCATTTTAGGAGATGGTTTGATTTTGATAATCCTTGAAATCCTTTTTTCATGAAAGCACATTTTTGGTGTTGTTTTTTCGTTTTCATTTCTCTCGTAAAAATAAGGCCAATTTTCCCCCGGGGGTTGACATTGGGTGTTCGATGGCGAAGAGAGGAAGGAAGGGGGGTGTAGGTGTTGTGTTAAACAAAACCAACCATAGAAAACAAATAGAGGTTTTTTGTTCAAAGTGCGCAAAACAAATCACAACCATTTAAGGAGTCCTTTAGCCTTCCGCAACAACATCGGGCTTCTATAGTGTCATTGTCATCGACAATTTGTAACGTTTTTAATTCTACACCGGATGTGCTGCCCCCCCCCCACACTCCGAATGGTGGGCGGAATGATTATTTGTCCTAGAAATGTATCGACTTTCGAGCTAAACAACAAAAAAGGAATCCATTCGCGAAATCGCTCTAAACAGTAAATTCTGGCTCAATTCGCGAAATACCCGTCGTCGCGTCGTTGTGGTCGTCCCCTTTTTGGAAAACAATTCCGAAAATAGTTAAGTTCGTTCTAATGACAGTAGCAGTGAACGCTGCTATGTTGCCTTAAAAATTGCCACATTAGTGGCACAGACCCCATCTTTAGCCGCCATTACCAATTATTTTGACCCCGATAGGATTAAAATTTATTTGAACCCCACCATCAGATCGGAGCCATAAAATCGCCACAAACTGCCAGAATTGCGTAATGCGAATAATTTGCAATTTTCAGGAAATCAAATTTTGTGTTTTGCGAATTGCGAGTTGTTGCTGTGTCCTATTATTTCGAATTAAATGCGAATGCGGCTGCCATAACACTCGAGTCAAGAGCCTGTCTCTGATCTCCATGACAATTCAAGACCGTCCCCAATCGACCGACGCGACGGTGGGTGATGGTGGGGACATAGTTTTCGTCAGCTGGAGGCACATAAAAAGCGTTCGTTTTCGGTTTGTTGTAAAGGATATTATTGTCGACGACACAGCGCCCCGTCGAAGGGAGTGATATAAAATATTTATGTAGATGGATGTGTTTGCATCCACAAATTTGGATACGTGGAATATTTAAGGGCGAAATCGATTGATGCAAGGGTACGCGGGGGATGCTGCTCATTCTGATGCTGAAGTAGGTCCCACCATTAACATCGCCGCAACTAGCAAGCCTCAAAAATGTGTATAAAGCTTTATGTGGATGATTGTGGTGGTTAAAGAACGGATGAGGGTGGTGGGCGGTGGGCGTTGGTTGGTGTGTGGTAGTGTGTACACGGTACAAGGTTGTTGGCGTTAATCAATTTTTGAATGATTTCCAAGTGCACGCAACGAGGGCATTCAAGAGTGATTTAAGCGCAGGGATGAGGGACTCGGAACTTCGGAACTCAGGACTCACGACAGGGAGGACGGGTTGGATGATGGTGGAAAAGTAAAGTTGAACGTAAAAGATAAATACATCAGCGAACGTGATGAAGGTTTTTACGAGTATGTATATAGAGTTTCGCATTCCTTCGCTCCAAACCACATTCACCGTTTTCGAAATTGGGGTTTTTAAAAAGAAATTTATCTTGTTTACTTGCGAGAGCTGATGTACGAGTATTTGTATACCTGCCCTTACCACCTTTTATCCTCAACTACTATACCTGACTATGACTACGTTTATATTTTGTATACCCTTTGTATGGAATCAAGGGTATCTCATGGGAAGGGTGGGCGTTTAGTAGGGTCTTGGGATATGGCAATGGCAATGGCACAAGGGCAACGGTAAAAGGAAGTCATGCCCATGGAAATTTGTTTGATTGGTTAAGAGCAGGAGCTGATGGTTGTCGCTATTTTCCCAACAGCAGGTGAACGGTGGTGGTGGGAATAATATATTCGTGCTTTTTTTCATTTTTTATTCCTTGTGGGTCCTTGTAAGCTTCTTCTTCTTTTTTTTTTGTCATTTTTTTTTGTGTTATTGAAGGACTTTGCGTTGTATTCAGACATGAGATCAGTATGATGGTGAAAAATACTTGTTATCACTCATGCCTTAAGCTGCTAAGACGAAACGTAACGCAAGGTAGGTTTAGGTTCAGTTCAGTTCGGGTTTGGTTGCGCGGGTTCGGTTGAGTTGAGTTTAGACTTCAGAAGAGACAAAAGAGTAATTGATTGAGAGACATTTATTATGCCGACACACAAGTACTTTGTATGAAAAAATGATGTCAACACATATTTCTAGGTTTTTTTTTTTTGTCACACCCTTACCACCCACAAAGGGAATAGGATATTTTTATTCTATTTATACCCATCACCACCCCAACCCCAAAACCTTCCGAAAAAAAACGAAAGCATATTTACAAAGTGTAAAGAGCAAAAAAATTATTGCCTATTTAACATCGGAGGATTTTGAGGGGGATTTGAATTTTTTTTTTGTGGGGAGGGGGGGTAGCAAAAAAAAGTTTAATTTAAATTCCTCTTTTAAATGGGAATTTATTAAAAACAAAATATATGTTGGAGTTCCTACCTTCACTACTTTGAGGATTAATTTGTATTAAAAAATTTATGAGAACAAAAATCAAAGTTGATGGAAATTAACAGAGTTCAAAATTTAAATATTATTGGAATGCATTTTTTTAATTATTATTAAAATCTAGTAGAAAATTTTATGGTATTTAGTTATTAAATACAACACTTGACTTATGACCGTCACGGTTATAAATTACATAGCTTATCAAAAGCGGTTTCCATATTGGCTTGGTGAAATAAGTCAATGACTTAACATATCTCCATAAAAAGTAATTGAGAGGCGTTAAGTCTCACGAATTAAGGGCAGCGGACCACTTCTGGACATAAAGTTGTTTTGCAATTAATTGATGGTAAAGCGCACTGTATGACAAGTTGCACCGTTTTTTGAAACCAAAGCTCATCGAAACCCAAAAATTAATCAGAAAGGCTCGACAACACTTGCCATTCACCGTTGAATTGCTAAGCCTGTCTAAACAGAGTATGACATTCTCACCTTTCGAACAATGAACATACATTTTTTTGACTTGTTTTTTTAAGAGTCTTTTTATGATACAGTTTCGAGATTGGAAATGTTGACACTCTACACTCCAAAGTTGGAAGTCCCAGATTTGAGTTTTGTGACTTAAATCTTACTAAAAGGGACACTATAGTTCTAAAAGAATATTTTAGTAAAAAAAGCTGAAATATTAGTAACATATATGTTTAAACACAAATGTGTAACAGCCCAGTTTCACTATTACTGATTTTAACATTTACTTTACAAGTTACTCATTTGCAACTACATTGTTACTTCAATTTTTCCCATTTTACAAGTCAGAACTTAAGTAACAAGGAAGTAGCACACTAGTTTCTTTGTTATCAATTTGACATTTATCTTATGTTACTGAATTGAAACCACTTTGTTACCTTCATCCATCCAAACTGAAACTGAAAAATGTAATCTTATGTTTGAACCCTGATTTAAAGTAACAAAAAAGTAACTATCATAGTATCATGTAACAAATGTACATATGTTACTTTTTTAATTTGAACATATGTGTAGAAAAAACTGAAAAAGTTTCCATTATAAATGTTTGATATTCTTATGTGACAATAAAATAATAAAAACTTTGAATTTTTGTTTCAATTAAGCAACAAAAAATTACTTGGCCGGATGTGTTGTCAATATTTTTATTAACATACTTACAGCATTGTTACTACACAAAAATTTTGTAACAAAACTGGAGGATTTTCTCGGTTTTTTGGTAACAAAGCAGTCACTATGACTCATTTGTTATCATTTTTTATATTCCATCAGTCACAAGAGAGTCACTGTGAATCAAATGCTACTAGCTGTGTCACTTGGGTCCTTAAAATTTAGATCAATTGACACTCGGACTTACTCAAATAATTACAATACCATTTTAGTTAAGAAATAAGGCAAAAATAGGATTTTGTCAAGTTTTATTTCATTTTAATCTTAATTTGACAGATTAGCTTGATGACGGAAGTCTGATAGCTAGAAACAAGAGCTTTGACAGTTCGTACTAAAGACCACAGAAAATGTCATAAATTCAGAGTAAACAGAATTTTTTATTTTTTTTTATTTTTTAAGTTAAAATCACAATGTAACTTTTTTAAATTCATGAGATCACATTAAGAGAACCTTAGAATATCTTTGAAGATTTATTGCATCGCATCGGTGATCTTATATAAACTTATTATTCCATGAACAGGGTTTTTGTAATGGTTTCTCAAGGAAGATACCCTTTAAAGAGTTTTTAAAAATTAGAATAAGATTTAAATTTGTTTTCAATTTTTATAGAAAAATTTTGTTTATTCTAAACTATCTTTAATATTAGAGTAGCCATAAATTTGTGTTTTTTTTTTGGAATCGTCTCATTAGGTATGTAACTCAGAACCCTCTTTTTCTGAAAGATTCAATAAATCTTTTAAATTATTACTTGTTCACTAGCTGTAACTTTAAAAAATATAACAAATAAATTTGTGTTTTTCATGTGAAAAGTTAAAACATTGATTTTGATTATCCTTGCACGAGAGAAGGAATTTATGTGATTAAATTTTTTGTACCCAAACTCCTTTTACGTTATTGAATTCGTCGTTTATTTTTTTTTTTATTTTCGGTAAATAATAAATTATTGTTCTTTTATAGACATTCCAATACAAAATTTATTGTATATAGGTTTAGGTATTATCCATTAAAATTAATGACTTCTTCCTATCCAATAAAAAAAAATAATAATAATAGTGAAATAATATGTTGAGCACTTAATGGCCCATAAACCATAACTTAGTCCTTCTTTATAGACGTTCATACATACATATGTATAAAGATGATCATAAGAGTTAGGCGATATTTTTTGATATTATTATCTGACATTATTTTAATGGGAATAAATTATTTTGTAGCTGAACTTAGTTTTTCACAAGAAAAAAAGTATTTTTGTTAACATGTTCAATTGGAATTTGCAGTAAGGCTATTCTTTAAACAAACCAATATTTTAAATTTTTATTTTGTCAAGATCAAAATGCATTGTAAAATTGTATTTCTCTTAAAATCACAAAATTTGCTGACGAAAAATCTTTTTATTGATTTTTTTCTTTTTCAGAGCAAAAATAGCAGTAACATCTTTATCACTACAGAGCTTAACACTTTCTGCTTGACTCTATGTATGCTTAGATCTTTAAACTACGCAACGGATTTTGATGTAGTTTTTTGTATTTTGTTTGTTTGTCTCGCTAAAATTCGGAAACGCCTTGACCGATTTAGCTGATTAGTGTTTTGAAATGTTTGTCGCATTTTAAGGAAAGTTAAAAAAGTGAGAAAATATGGAAAAACTGCGTTGACAGTTAAAAAAAACTTAATTTTCCCATACAATACAAAGTTCTAAAAGCAAAATAAAAAATATTTTCGATTTACTGGTCTTAAAATGCCAAGCAAAATATGAACTTCGACTCAAAAAAATTTAAATAATTTAACTATAGATAAACTTTTATTTGTAAGTTCCAAGAGTATTGAACATGTTGATCAGTTAGTGGCGTATTGACCAATCTAACAGTCAGGCGTGCAGTTAAAACCAAATTGGGGTAGTACAAAGTTCGTCGGGTCCTCTAGTTTTAAAAATAGGATTTATCTATAATAAAAAAGTTCCCCGGATTAAGGACCTAACTGAACACAAAAACCCTGAATTATTTCTTGTACAGGATTATGACTATGTCCTTATAAGAAAAAAACTAACTTAAGAATTTTAATCCTAATCATTATGCTCTCGTGTCAATTTTTTTTTTTTCCAATTCAACTCTGATCAAAGTGATTTAAAAACGACAAACACTTTTTTCTATTGTTACACAATTATTATTCCACCAACTAAAAGATAAAAAAAATCCCATTTCTACTTTGTTCTTAATTTTTTTTTCCTTTTTTTTTCGGACGACTTAAAAACTTTTTTCTAAGTTAATAAAAAAGTACTTCAAGTAAAGTTTAAAAAATAAAAAAAAAAGCCATGTAAGAAGAAAAATGACCAAAAACTCCAAAGAAGAAGAAAAAGACGAAGAAAATAAAAAAAAAAAACTTTTCTTCTTTTTTCTGAGAAATCTCAACCAATTTTACATCAGGAAGAAATAAATTGCTTTGTGAATCATCGTTCTTTTTGTTGACTACTTATATCTACTCGTTCGCGTACATCGTATTCATCGTTGTCGTCGTTCGTCCTGATCGTCCTGGTATAATACTTGTAGAAGTCGTCATTGGAATTGGTGTATAAGTGTTAGCGGGCCCGAGCGTTGGCGTTGGCTGGCGAGCTTATAGGAGGCATCCAACTTAACTGACCCTTAGTGCTTCGGCTCTTTACAAAATGATTTCAAGTGTAATGCCTCGTAATAATGCTTCGTTTGCACAAACATACAAAAAGAAAAAGAAGAAAAATGAAAATGAAAATGAAAAAGTAAAAGAAATCAAATCATTTTCTTTCGTGTCGTTTTCGTTGTCGTCGTCGTGCTGCTCTTATTATTCGCTTTGCCAAGTCATTTTAAGACTTTCCATGGGACTTAGGACTTAGAACAAACGAGGATGAGAATGAGTATGAGAACGAGGACAAGAACGACGACGACGCATTAAAAGAATATCCTTGCGAAGAATAAACATTTTTCTCATCCCGAACTTTGTTGAACAATTTCAATTATTTAAATTCAACGCGTTTCGCATTCACTTTATCAACAGAATTTAAGACAAGAAACTAAATTAGACCTATTTTCGAGCAAACAACGCCAACAACGTGCTTCTGCTTCCAGCGACACCTACACCCTACATCCTTACACCCTTACACCCTATACCACTGCCACCGTACGTCGTCGGTAGTCGGTCGATGCCGCTTCCTTGTGTCGTGTCCCTAAAGTCCTTTTTCTAAGAAACACAAGGGTGTGCTTCTGGTGCTGTGCGTGCGTAACTCAATTCGGTGTGAGCAAATGCTCCGATTGGAAAGTCATTGTTTTTATTTGACTTGGTATTTATCTTTGCTAATAGAGGGGATACTTTCTTGTGTGTCGGAAGTGCTCCTGGGAGTGGAGATTCTCTCCACCAAGTGTACAAGTATAGCGATGTAAAAGTGGAAGGCTGTGTAAGGTAAAAGGTATAAGAGGTGGCAATCCCCATGGAATCGATATAACGTCTTTCTTGGCCCTGAAGAGGCCTTCCAAAAAGGTATCACTCCGCCGCCGAGTCGTCGTCGCTTGGGAATGAGTTAGGGAGAGGGAGAGGGGAATGTGTACAATCTCGTTTGTAGATGATACAATTGTTTGGATTTCGACTTACATTCGATCCTTATAGTGCAATTGATAAGCAAAAAGGACGAATTGGACTTTGGCGTTGGTATCATCGTCGTCGTGCGTCGGTCCTCGGTTGTCGGTCGTCCTTTGATAAGGTAACAACTTACAACGAAGATACACGACTCTATTGCCAATGCCACTGAAAATGGAAGCTTTTGAGCCAGGGCTAATAAAGTTATTTTTATTTCTTCTATCGTTGGCACTTGAGCGAAGATCCTTATGGGAATGTCCTACCAAACTCGTATATATTTATTTATGTATGTATACACTCTTATTGTTGAATAAATTTTTGTATTTTGTTCGCTTAAATGTTTGTCAATAAAATGTGCTAAAATACGCAAATGAACTTTGCATAACTCTGTTGTCTGTTTACTTATGTAGATTTGTTACAGTTGCTGTTGCTTTTGGGTTTTTTTTCTCAAAATGTTTTTTTTTGAAAAATATTTACGGTGCGGCGCGGATCCTATGCCTATCGGCTTGATATAGGCTCGAGGGTTAACAGGAATCTCAGTGTTTGGTAATTTAGTGTTATTATTTTAATACCTATCCTCCGGGTGGGGTATTGGAGTATTGGTATCCTTTGCGAGGATGAAGAAGGAGGCGGCTCAAATTTACAATCGATCGAATATTATGAAATTCAAACGATACCTCAGGTCCTAAAGCACACCATAAACGAACAACATTAATTTAGATGGGATAAAGTTTACTCTGGCACATATTTAAAGAGGCGCCTTTTGGGGGGGGGGGTGTGTGATGGTACCTATGATTCTACGCAAAATTTTCAGAGGAGGAAGGAAAAGTTTATTTTTGACGAACAGTGAAACCATGCAATTTGAAACTTCCAATTTTGACACATGCTGTGCGTGTGTCAGTGTGTGTATGTTTGTGTGTGTGTGTTTAACATGAAAATATACATCACGAGTAGTTAAACTTTCAAGACTTTTAAACATGTGTGCTTAGGATAAATGATGATATAGACGTGCATATTGTGAAGTTTTAAGTTTTATATAAGTTTTATTCGAAAAGTTACGTAAACATTTTGTTTTCGAGCTAATAAAATACTACATCGTGTTTTTAGGTTGTTGCTTTGGTTTGGCGTTACGTTGCGTTGTGTTGGAAAAGTTGTTTTCGTTTTTTTCTTTTGTTTTTGAAATGAAAGAAGCACACTATAAATTAAATGGTTTCAATTTGAAAAGTGAGAAAGTTTTCTGCGATGATCATATTCAATGTCAGTGCAGTGAAAGTAAATGATGCAGATTTAATTAAGTCATACGTATGTACCTCATAGTGGGTAAAATAACTTTTTGATAGTAAAGAAGTCAAAAAAGTTCGTCAAGTTGAGCGGTTTTGATTGCCTACTGATTTAAATTCACTTAAAATTTGGAACGGAACCATTTTATGTGAATGAAACCGATTTACATACTAAAATCTTAGTCTATTGAGTTATTTAACAAAATTTCAAAAGGTTTTGACAGTGTCCAAATTTTCCCATAAAACCTAAGTATTATTCCAATTATTATAAAAGAAAAGTAAGAATTTAAGGATAACTTGACAAAGACGAGTTGTTTTACCAACGTCTCAAATTAGCCAAAAGTAATCTTTAAAACAAAAAAATTTAGGATAATTGAGAATTTTAAGGTTTTTCAGTTATGAGTTACCTATGACATTCAAACTACTGTTTGACAAACTAAACCAACTTCTGAAATTATTTTAGAAGTCATGAAAATTTTTTTATAATTATTTTGGTCAAAATTTTTAGCATTCCATTTTTTTATAAGTAAAAAAATCAAGTAACCTCATTTTCGGTTTTGTATATAATGACAACCGTGATTTGTTGATTTTTCGAGTTCTGGGTAAAATTGGAACTATTAAGGACACTTTCCGAACTTGTGAGATATTAATCGTTATAAATTTAAAAACTGAAGAAAAAAATTGGAAAAAATTCAAATCGGCTTTATTTACGAAATCAATTTAAAAAAGAAGTCAAAATTTTTGTCAATTGAAAAATTTGTTATGAATTTGGTCAAATTCAATCTACCGTTATTTTTTTTAAATATTGGGAACATGTAAAAATGTTGTGTTTTGAAAAACAACATCACCTAAAATGGTGTTTTTGATTCGGTGAAATTTTTAAAATCAAAATAAACTACTAAAACTAAGATCAAAAATTGCTAAGTTTTGATTTTTAACTCGAAAATCTTGAGAACGAACAAAGCCGTAAATTTATTAGCACACATAAACTTCAATAAATGTTTTTTAAATAAAGTTTTTAAAGGCACTATAATTGTAGAAAATTAGTACTATGAGTTATATATTTTTATAATTTATGCAATGTCAAAAAAGTTCAAGTTTGACACCTCTACATTCTTATTTCAGGAGTTAAATGTTCCACATGGCTTTCCTTAGGCAACATTTTGAAAAAGAAGTTTCCAAAATCAGAATTCTGAAATTTCACCCTTCTTAGCCTTACTTTAGATATGGGCTTTTGAAACGTTAACATGGATATTCCTGGATAAGTTTTTGAAAAATTACTCCGACAAAAATATGGGTTCACAGATGCCCTAAATGTCACAACACTTAAATTTAAGCATTCTAGGTGATACAGTTCCAGAGATGTGGGATGTCAAAAAAAAACCTGTTTTGACACATTTGTTTGACTTTTTATAAAATTGCTCTAATAGAAATATGGGAACACCCATGTAAAGAGGAGGCTCTTAATGACACACAATACTAAAATATCAATTTTCTAAATGGTCTAGTTCAAAAGATAGTCGATGTCAAAAAAGCCTAACTATGACCCCTGGAACTTATTTACGAAGTCATGAGCATTTTTAGCTCGAACATAGATTTTCCTGGATAACTTTTTGCTTCCATACTGCGATGGGTACAAGGATATGGAAAGAGGAGGTTCTTAAAATCAAAATAACCTCTCAATTAAGAATAAATTTAACTAACCTATCTTGGAGCTTACTTATGTATGTACTTGTACATACTTCTTACTTTTGTTAAAAAATTAACAAAAAAAATTATATTTCCTTATCGATGACATTTTTTTTCTTTCGTGTTCCATAGTAATTTATTTTCTGAATGACAAAATCACATAAAATTACGGTAACTAAATCCAAATTTGTACAATTTGTAAGAATTCCTCGTTCAAGGATCCTCCCATTGATGACATTAATAAGTTAAAACGTCAAAACAGTGAATTTTACCAAAATATCGACCTGAATAAAATATGTTATCCAAATTCAAAAAATTATGCATAACCCCTCGATATTAGGCAAAAATCCCCTTATAAATCATATTTCAAGTATTGAATGAAATTTCTCAAAAATCTATTATTCCATTCAATAACATATTTCACGTTTGACAAACAAACACACGAATGACATGACGAGGACAATAAAACAACAAACGTAAAACAAAAACATAGGTTCACAAGTTCATGTACAATCGATTTAAGTTGGAGCTACTTTATTTGAGTTCATAGAACACACAACCACCCCCCTCCCCCTCCTCTTAAATGGGTACTTTTCCACGAACATGTTTGACATGGAAAAAAACAAGATTTATTGCACCATTTGTTTCATAAAATAATACCAAAAACTTGTGTGTTAGAAAATGGTTTGGTATTGGTTTTGGTTGTTTTATTTTTTTCTGCTTTGCCTTAAAAAAAAAAAAAAAAACAACACCATCTGTAAATAAATCGCAATTCATTGGAATGAGGAATAATTCACAACACATAAATTATGGATCTATTCTATTGTTAGATGAATTATTATCCTTGAATATGGGTTTTATCATTCTCGTCCTTTCAATCGTCTACGAGTTCAGTACCCCTGCCCACCTTCTCCAAAAGCAATTTGATGTCCATTACAATTCCGCATGTGAATGAAAATTGAGATAATTTGTTTAAACACACAAGAAAAAAAAAACAACATAAAAATTCTTTAACATATGTTTCAATTTTGTATTCGAAAAAAAATCAAATAAATTTCCAAAGGATCGAAGACGAAAAAAAAATAATGTTCGGAAAAGTTCAAAAATATGTTTTTCTACTTCTTGTGCACAGGCGACCAACCAACAAGGACAAGGACGGCGAAGACGACGACGATGCAGGACAAAGTTTGCATAAATAAAATCAACGCTGATTTTTCTCGTTCACGACAACGAAGACGGTGCCTATAGGTACATTTACCGGCGCGCATAGTAACTTAACTTTTGGAAATCCTTATTAGGATGATCACTTACCAGTAAAATAAATCTCGAAAAGTACACTCAAACTATTTGCATAAGTCCTGAACAAAGTTTTATCGAATTTTTCTCCTAATCCACTTTGAAACAGTGTGTGTGTTCGGTTATAAAGGACTTCACTTCTGCTACGTGGAAGCATCCAATACTTCAATGTCCCCGCTCCCAGAAATGCAGATGAAAAATTAAGTTTTTTTACTGAATATATTTTTACATTTCTTACGAAGGACTATTATTTCATGTTTGTGACAGATGTGGATAAGAAATTAAGGTTATCACTTCAGGGACGACCGACTCGACGTTAAATGTTAGAAACAGCTAAGGGATGACCGCCATTTTTATATTTTACAATACTCATATAATAAACTATGACTTTGTAGAAAAATTAAAATTTTATAACTAACTATAACGGAAAACAACTTGAGCATCTGACAGGGTTCCTTGACATCCGAAAAAGAGAAAAAAGATGAGAGAAGGATTCTAAGGATATGAATGAATGATTGAACTACACAATATGCATGCACCTTTTCCATCACTACTGAGTACTGACTACTGAGTTTCCTTGACGTGTTTTAAAAATTTGAAATTCATTCGAAATACGATGCAATTCCTGAGAACAAAAAATACATAATTCATTATTTTTTAAAAATAACACACTTTAAGTTGATGTATCTAGAAGCAACTTTGAAGCCATTGAACTTCTTAGAATCTTTTTCAGTTTTTTGTTTCCATTGAAAAATGTCTGATATTATTTAAATTTCAAAAACAATGAATGAATACCACTCTGAAAGAATTGTGGTATGGTAATTTATTTTGTGATATACAAATGGTTTTTAAAGGACTTTTCCAGAAACTATTCTCGAAAATTCATTAAAATACAAAATGCATACAGGAATGGAAAAACCATCGAATGAAGGAAATTTCAGAATGTGTTGGTATTCAATGTCGGAAGATGTTTAAATGTTGTTGTTGTTGAATTTTTGTTGGACAAATTTTTTCCCGATAAAATTGTTAGCCACTTGGAATTTTAAATAATTCAAGATGTGAAATTATCTCAAAAAAGAAAAAGAATGAAATAATTTGTTAAATATTTTAACATTTTCCAAAATTTATTAAGTTTAAAAAAAAACTGATTTGCAGAAGCTTTGGAACACCGTTTTAAGAATTTTGAAACATAAGAACTCTCTATAGAGCTTGGTCAGAGCATCTATCCAATACCCTGACTAAATTCAAAGCTGGCATAACAGCATTACAAGAAATATAAAAGACATCAGGGGATGGTGTTTTACAGATATAAAAATATGACATATCCAAACTGTCATACACCAAACTGTCATACAAAAAACCATGTTGTCGGAGTAGGCTTTCAAGACTGCGAAAAATTTAAGTCATCGGTTTTAAGCTAAAGGCAATGCACTCTTCGCGTGAGAGGAAAATTTCAGAACATCAGCTTCATAAACGTTCACGGATCTTTCGAAGAGTCCCTTCATCGATAGGCAAAGAGACTTAGAACAAACAAGTCAAAAGATTCCTCAATTCCTGTTCAAGTTATGATCTCAAGATCAGTTTTAGGGGATTTGAATGCAAAAATGTCACCCATGGTTTACATAAGAACAGACTTCTAGTTCAGGATTCCCGCGTAAAGATATCAACTGGATTTCACTTGGTGGAATCACTAGACCATGTATTTATAGATTGTCGCAACTACAAATGACTGATGACAATATGAACGTACCGAGTTGCCAATATCGACTATCAAATTAGTTTGGTGTTCCGATGGAGGATTTCCTTGCGAAGACGGGACAATGAGAATACCAGTAACACATTTGGTCATGCGTTAGGACTCCCACTGGAAGAGCTTCATGGCGTAGATGAAAAATAAAAAAATACTCTCATTAGTACTGACAACTATATCTGAGACAGTATTCGCAGAAATTAGAGCAACTAGTTCAACTAGGATAACTATACATCTAGCAATTCATGAACCTAAAGTAAAGTTATACAGATAAGCCATAACATCTCCAAAACAGACCTTAACAGGATGTGTTCAGAACCTTTATTTCAATAGTTTCATTAATATATTAGGGATACCTCAGGGCAGCAACTTTGGACCACTTATATTAATCTTAGTTATAGAGATTAATCTCTTTATGCTTTAGCAATAATCTATTGGATGAAAAGTGAAACAAAATCAAACAATAAAAAGAAAATTGTTTTAGAAAACTAAAACCAATAGTTTTTGAAAATTATTTCAAAGGTCAAAAGTCTTTTTTTCAACTTAACATCTTTTTTTTGAAGGAAGACATTTCAAGTTGCATGACTTTCCATTTCAAATATTGGAATCAATTGAAGTCTTCTTATAAAAATTATAGTGATTAATTTTGGCAATGTTAATTTAAATAACTAATTACAAAATTCTCAAGGACTAACTGAAAAATTCTAACTTGTAATTAATGAATAAATCGCTTAAGAGAAAATATTAGAAAAACCAAATGCAATTACTTAAATATTCATTTCCATGAAATGTTTTTGGTTTTATATACAAAAAATACAAACAAAACTACGTACATCACAATTTCATAGAGAAAAAGAAAAATACTTTTTCCTTTCGTCCTTGAAAAAAAAAACTATCAATTTAATTCAATATCACTTTAAATATTATTTCACATAGAAAAACTTATAATGCCAAAGCAATAGAGACATAAAGGAGCGTTTAAAAACATACTATTTCCTGTTTTTTCCCCCCCTTTATTCTTAGCTTAAAGAGAAAAAAGGATGTGGAAAGAAAATGAGGAGGTGGAGAAGGAGAAGGACGATGACGACGTAGAGTAAGGATAGTATGAAAATAATTGTTTCATATCCTCTCAATTCAAACAACTTGCCTGCAGCGAATTTCTGCACTTTCTTGTCCTGTTTCAGTGCCGGTGTTTAAGTTTTTGTGTGTGAGTGTGTGTGTGTTCTATTAGGTTGTATTGGTGTTGATTGCAAAGTACTTTACTTTATTTTATTTTTTTGTCTGTCTGTCTCTTTCACATTGGACGTTTTTGTTGGTCTTTTAAAGCGAGTTATATACGATTATTATTGTTCTAAGTGGCCTTGTACTTGTTTTTTTCTCATTTTCGTCCTTTCTTTGTTTTCATTTTTTTATTTTTTGTTTCCTTTCTGTCTGTGTTTGTGTGTTTGTGGAGAGATACTCGAGAAAATTTAATAAAAGATTACACTTTGTCTGGAATTATAAAATACAATCCATAAATATTCCAACATACAATTCTGGGTGCCATATCGGATGTGAACAGAACAGTAGAGAAAATATTACGCATACGCCATGGGTAACCTAAAAAATATACCATACTGAAACTCAATTCATATTATATAATTGGGTGAGCCATAAGGTCTCAACATTATATAATTATTATTAAATCAAAATTAGGGACTGTTTTTTTTTTGTTGTTCTCAAAATATATGTATGTATATTATAAAAAATTACTTTTTTATTGCTTGTAGTAAATTGGAATTTATACATACTCGTACTCGTACTCGTACATAATGTTAAGCCAATCGTATAATGGGTTGCTCTGTTCAAAATTTGTGATATGAGTATGTGCATACATATGTAGGGTTGTACGTGTAAAAAGGATATTTTATAGTATTTTCAGTGTGTGAGTGAGTGTGTGTTTTGTTTTTGGTGTAATAAATTCATAATTACTAAATCCTTGGCTATAAAGATGTCGAAGATGAATTTGGGTTGATTATTATTTTTATGCTCATATATTTCTGTTGTTGGCACACAAATTGGAATTGAAATGGAAATCAAGGAAAACACACACAAATGTTTTTCTCATATTATATTTTTTTTTTTTACAGTTTTGAAAATGGGTTCTTTATTTGGGTGGTGATAACTATAAATTGAATATTTTAGGTTTGAAGCAAATTTTATGTTTTTAGTAATAATGTAGAAACTGACAAATGACGATTTAAAATACCTTTTAGAAAAGATTACAGAGCTATTCGTAAAGTTTATTTTGGTTTGCCAAGTTTGTGTGCTGATAATGAATGTATAGAGTCATTTTCAAGGTTAGGTGTGACTTATTTAGAGCTTAAAGGAATATACTTAGTTTAAAAAGTACATTATTATGTGTGTATATGTGATATTTGTAGATATTTCAGAAACATACAAGTCGATAGCCATATATTCTATAATTAGTGCAGGGCTTGGAAGGAATAAGTTACTGTTCTGTATGACATTTCTTGAAATATTAATATTTCTTGAACGTCATCTTTTATGTCGAAATGTGAATGTTGTTTGCCAGAACCGTCACACCATAGTGTGTTTGTGCAAAAATCATGCCTTTAAAATTTGAATTTGGAGTTTTGATGGAAATATGATTTAAACAATCAATTTTAGGTCACATTTTGAAGATGCTCTTACAGTGACAGGGATGTATCTTTCAATACCGCAAGGGAGGACTATTGGTCTTATGAAATCTTTATTAAAATGATAACATAAAGTGGGCAAATAACTTTCTTTCAATTATTAACTTATAATAGTTTAAATTATTTTAAGGCCTTTTAATAAAATTTAATTTGAGAACTTGTGTCAAGCCCGGCAATTCTAATTTTGTTTGCTGAATTTTTTTTCGATTTTTTAGTTCATTTGTGATTTCTGCCGGCAAAGACAAGTTTTTTGAATAGAATTTCAACTTGAAATTTTTGAACCAATCAACCGAAGTTCCGCTTTCAGTTCAACAATAAAATTGTTAACCTAGAAAATTCTGAATTAATTGCTCTACAATGACTATAGTAAAATTCCATACACAATAATAAATTCTTGTTTGGTTCGCAAAAGGACAAACTAACTTCCTTTTATTGATCTAATGGTTGTGGTGATATCTTAAAAAATATTATCAAAATCTCCTTTATCTTTCTAAATAATATATTCCAAATTTAAGAATCAAAATCATTTCAGCATGAACATAGTTTCCCCCTCGTGTAGAATATTGATTAATTAACTATGTAGATATGGATATTCCTTTTCTTTGATATTGATCCTTTATACATCTTCCTGATCCACTTGAATAAATAAACAATCTCATCTCATTTCATTTCATCTCATCTCGTCCCATTCCTCTAATAAACAAAATGAAATAAAATATATTGTGTGTATATCTAAATAACATTATTTGCAATTCTTTTGTTAACCAAGTTCATAAACAACGTATCCTTAAAATCTTCTTAAATATGTGTGTGTGTACTTTTTTTTTTTTTTGGTTTATTCAAAAGAGGAAAAACTTAGAATTTCCTTCTCTTCATATATCAGAACCCCCACACTCAGAGAAAATATATTCAGTTACATATTTAGATATGTACAAATCCTCAATTAGCAATTCTGTTGTGTTTGTGTTCGTGTTTTTGTTGTTTTTGTTTTTTTTTTGGTTTAGATCTGTGGAAATCTTAATCCAAAATGACTAAAAGTTCGTTTATAGTCCATTTGATTCAATCAAAATTTAATGAAAACAGGATAAAATGTGTGTACTTTTGGGTACTCGTATATACTCGTACTCGGTATGAACCCGAATTTATACTTGAATACTTGATCCGATATACTTTGAATTAGAGATTCAATTCTATCATCAGGAAACTTTGACACAAGAGTATTATATTATTCCAAATAATTCGAATGGTTTTTTTTTAAGATACAACTTTATGATTCCTCTGATGTTAATTAAAAGAGATATGGAAGATAAAAATTATTCAATTTTCATTGAATAAGATACGTGTTTCTATTTTGGTCCCCTGAATTAGCGTAGGATTTTACTATAAACCAAGAGTAATTCTTTGAACTTTAGATGATCCGAAGGACTCCAATTAAATTTTACGCATCTACGAAAGATTTTTGAAAAAAAACACTAAATTTGTTTAATGTTAATTACATACATACAAGTTTTTAATTTTCATGCAGAAGGAATTTATAAAGTGTTTTGTGTTGCCAACGAAAGCTTCACAATCAGTTAAAAATATTTTTCAGCATGTCTATTATTTATGAATACAAACTAAAAACTAAAAAAAAAAAAATATTTAAAATATTTTTGATGAGAAAATTTTATAAGAATTAAAAAAAAAATTATTAGGATAATCATAAAAACAACTCTTTGGCAACGCGACCACTAACATTCACATATTTTCTATAGTTTAAACGTTATTATACAATGAGTAAGAAACTTTTATTACTGAAATAATTTATATTTTGTTCAGTTCTATGCCTAAGTTTTTTAAAATTATCACTTTAAAAAATGTTTCAAAATTTAAAAAAAAAAAATTGAAATTGATATAAAAAAAAAACTTTAGTCAAAAATTTTCTAGAACCAAGTTTTTTAATCCCAAAATTTAACCTACATTTTTCTAGAGTAAAAAAAAATTGTATATTAAAAAATGAAAAAGTTTCAAACTTTTCGGAAAATTACCATCTATAGTAAAACAACGTGTTTAATCAATTTTAGAAATTTTGTATCAAATTTTATTTTACTAAAAGACTATATTTTTTTTACATAAAAAAAAAATTATAAATAAGTTCAAAACTGACTTAAAGTAAAAATATTACAAAAAAAATAAAATTCAACATTTTACTAAAATATCTTCATTTCTATTAATTTTAGTAAATTACGGAAATGTTAGCAACGCTTTACAATAATATGAGCTGTCACTTTACTTTTAAAAGTGATTTAGTGTATTATCCTTTTATTTATTTGTTTTCATTTCATTTTATTTTTTATTCTTTTATTTTAATTTTTACTTAAATTTGACATTTCTAAATTTTTTAAACTACGATAACCGTGTTTTATTTTTTGGGAACTTATATAACCAAAGTTCCCAAAAAACCACTATAACTAATTAAATTTGTAATTCAACTCTCAAAGTTAATTAAATTAGCTTAATAATTTTTGTGAAAATATAATTTAAAAAAGATTTAAATCGTATATTTTACTTTTACATAATTTAAGTTTGTAGTGTAGCCGAAGTCTGACAATTTTTGTTTACTTTTTCACAATCTTAAACTCTATCTTCACTTCAATACTTTTACTGACTACCTACTTAATTTTGTTCACTAATATTTTTTTGTTGTTTTTTGTATTAACTTTTGCAAAAAGCGTAAATATTTGCCAAAAAACTGTTTAAAATTATTTATACTTTTACTGTTAATTTTAATTCTTAAAGATAAAATAAAATTCAAGGATTTTTACATTCAACTCAAACAGAAGTCCATTTACCTTTGTAATTGCATTTAAATTGTAAACAAAACAAAAATATTAATTCTTAATACCTTGTCTACGTATTGGCTTCAGATACAAAAAAAAAAAAAAAACAAAAGCTTAAATCTTTTTCTTAATTAAAAAAAAGAAAGAAAAATGTAGCCAAGTCCTGCGATAAGCCGCTGAAAGGTATTTTAATTTTCTCCTGTTGGAATAATATTTATACGCATTTCTGTATCCCTTGTCTTCATAAAAACATTAATAATATAATTTTAATTACATGAGTTACAGAAAATACATTCATATAGTATAATTACTATAATGTTTTACAATACAAAAAAAATCCAGGCTTCCATTAAAGTTAACAAAAAAAAAAACATAATAATACAAATTATCCTTGATGGATTCTCCATATTTTACTTTTTACAGAACAAAAAAACAGGAATAAAGATGATCTCCCTTTTTTGCGAACAAATTATTCTCACGTTAAATTAACATATGTATGTACGAGTACGAGTTAAGTAGGAACCTTCATTACACTTCCCGAGGGAAAAGGCGTGATTTTCACTTAAACACGAAGATATAATTATTATCAATTTACTGAAGGTACATATATATTCGGCGCAACTATAAATCTACCTCAATTTATAAATTCTTATTTTTTATATAATATATACATTTTCTTTTTTTTTGTGGAAAATTTTCTCTTGGTGTAATTTCATACTCTTCAAATTTATGATGTTGGATGGAATTCATCACGTTGTTCATTTAATCCAAGAGAAAAAAATAAAATTTAAAAAAAAGAACGGCCTTTATAAATGCCTACTCCTATAAAATCTGCCACTTCATATGGAAGCCGTAGTCGAATGCTTTATAAAATTCCATCATACTATATACGAGTGTGGTGGATATATGGAGTCCTTTGGAAAGGACCACATATTTTTGCCGAGGAGAACAATTGTGTGCCACAGTAAATTAAAATTAATTCCAATGAACCTTCATACAACAGATGTTATATTATAGTACCATATGTTTCTTCTGGAATACAATAAGGAAGGAAACACGGTTTTGCTAAATCATAGTTTGGGAAGTAAAGTTGCAAAGATTAAATACAAAATTAAAATTGATTGAAAATGAAAAACATATCTAATATTAGCCACAGTGTTGCCAGAATGACAAGAGTTTCAACAGGGATGTTATATTTTTAATCCTCTCAAAATATCTTAAAGTTTGAAATAACCTACTTGAAGCCGCTTCTGTCAATTGTTAAGTCTTTTTTTTAATCCAAATTGCGGGAGTTTGAGAATTCAACATCATGTACAAATGACTCGTTGGGCTGCTCACCTAGTTCGCATGATCCATTAGAAACCATCTCTAAAGCCTCTTAGAGTACATTTTATGGAAGGAGTCAATGGCGAATACCAGGACTCCCGTCCGAAGCCTTGGAGTTCACAACTAGATGGCGTGTCGGTTCGAGATCAGAATAAAGGAGAGAATGAATTGTTGAATGAGGCCAGAGAACGGTACTGGGTTGTGGAGACTATAATGACGATCGGAATAAATGGAGAGACTTGTTGAATGAGGCCAGAACCAGTTCCCGTTTGTTGAATCGATGATGATGAGATTTGAGTGTAAACAAAATTTTTCGAATCCTTCTTCTAAAATTACTGTAGATGTATCTACCAAAACCCTTTCATGTAGAATGGGCAGTAATTAAGACTTTTTTATGCAATTTTTTTGAATGATTAAAAATACAACGCTATCTCCTGAATTATTAAAAAAAAAACAACAATACAAAATTAAGTGTGTTCTGTGCTAAACAAAAGCACGAGGTTCCTCGCTTTGCATTTTAGTCAACATAAAAAAAACGCAATGTTTGTGTTATTTATTTTCTTTTTCATCCTCTTTAATGCCTTCTGCTTTGCTCCTGATGCTACCCCCTCCCTCCCCCAGCAACTGTCTATATAACATCAGGACGAGAAGGACAAGTGAGAGAGTTTTTTTTCTGTCTGTTTATTTTGTTTGAATCCTTCGAAATTTCTTCAAATAATTTTGGAAAAATCCCCCTCCTCTCTGCTTTCGACACACCTACCTTTTTTATATGTGTTTGTACCGAAAAAAAACATTCAAAAAAATAAATAAAATAAAATGTCTACTACCACTGCAATGCACCATCAGTGTGCCAATGGACGCAACTCATAACAAAATTCCCTCCAGCTCAACCTCCAAAGTCTAAATTGTGGCACAATGGCAACAAAAATATAAAAAATAAAAAAACAAATAAAAATAAAAATAAAAACAAAAAAGAAGAAAATAAAAAAATGGATGCAGAAATATTCAAATTGTGTGTTTTTTTTTCAGAGCAGAAACTCTGACATTGAGAGAAATAGCAAGGAATGAAGTATAAAATAAAATAAAAATTGCAAAAAAAGGTAAGACCATTTGAAAGTACAAAAATGGAGAGAATTTGGGGAAGGAAAAATGTGATTCTATCGATTCGAAGGCATCGCATCAGCTCCAGTTTTAACTCCAACTCCAGCTCCAGCTCTATAGTAAGGTCGTCCAGAGCCTTAGTGGTGATACCATGTGAAATGGAGTGTACTATCTAAGGAGAGTTATGGAATCATTTAAATATAAAAAATAAAAAAATACCTACATAAATCCAACACTATTGTATATAAGTACGACTACAGTATATCTAGAACACATCCTGAACTCTCATTTTATTTGTATGGAGATAAACTGAGTCCTTTAGCAATGACCCAGCTCGAATAAGCTTGATGTGGTGCAAAGTCAGGGAAGAATATGGAATAATGTATAGCTACTTTTTTTTTAGCTTTTTGCTATCTTGGAAAATAAAACCAGACAAGTTAGTTTATACCTCGGCATCGGTACGGCACCCCCAAAAGAACACTTAAGTGGGGGCAAAACAAAATTAGATAAACACTTTGAACTTGGTTGGTTGAAGTTGCTTTCAACATTCATACCGGCAGTCATACGAAAATTGTTTAAGAAGCGAAGTTGAGAGGTTTTCTGGTTTTTAACCAGAACGAAATGTTGAACTTGTTGAAAGGAACCCCCATTATGAAAGTTGATAGCTGGTTTCTAATGTTTCTGTATGACTTAAAATTGACAAGTTGATTTTGTTAGAGTTTAAAACTTTTTTTTAAATTTTTTTACTTTCAAACTTGTTTAGAAAACTCAATAAAATAGAAGAAAAAGAAATGAGGTCCCAAAACCGATCTTTGTGGGACTCCATAAATCGCTGGGAGAAAAATTAGTGTGCAATTTCAAGTCAATATTGTTGCCTAAGATACCATTTGAGGAATACGAAAATTATTGAGCCATTTCGTTTGTAAATGGAGAACAAAATGCGCCTCAATTTTTAGCTTTTGTAGGGCTCATTCAGGTCCTCAAACTAAGCTTTGTGGGACACCATGAATGAAATTTGATAATTTATAATTTCAACTGATCGATAACATATCAACAAAGATGAATGTGGAGAATTGTTGGGATAAGTAATTTCAAATGAAAAAGAAGAGAAGCCTTGGAGTTCAGCCTTGTGGGACACCATTTATAGTTGAATGATAAAGATAGGAAAGGAAAAACCTAAATTAAAATTGTTGAGAATTATTTTGAAAAGGAAAACATTCTTGAGCCTTCCAGAGCTTGAAATGAAGACGAATGATTAATTTCTATCTGGGATTGTCGACACACAACTATCAAAAAATTCAGGAACTATTCAAATAATTTATTTATTTAAAGGAAAAGAACAGAGGTCCCATAGTTGAGCCTTGTAGTATCTTACAAATATCTGAAAGAAGAATTCCATCCTTATCTACTGAAAAAACAGAAATTTGTTAAAAGAGAAGGTCCAAAGGAGCAGCCTTGTGGGACTCTGTAGATAGCTGGAAAACCAGATTCTTAATAAAAAAGGAAGAATACTCCATCTTCTTTTCCATATTTTGTATGAATGCATAACTTATCCTTAAAACACCTTTATCATAGACACATCACAAACAAAAAACACTTTAAGTGTTGGTTCTTTTTAGGATAAAAAAGGATAGGATAGAGGAGTGGAGGGATGATACGTATCAAAAGAATAGGTAGATACAAATATAGGAAATATGAATCCCCCAAGCAACGTGACAAGAATGGTTTATTTTGTTTTTTTTTTTTTATTTATGTGTTGACAATCGCTTTGATTTTATAGTAAAAAAATATCTACCTGACTTCAGGGTGTTTCTTTTTTTTTTTGATTGAAAAAGGAGGTGTGACTTAGATGAAAGGATTTTTTGCTTAACATAATTTCAATTATGGTTGGCGTTTTTGTTGTTGTTTTTGAGTACCCAGACTGTGTGTGTTTATAAATATGTATGTATTTTTTTAAGTAGCAATAGAGAAAAAGTTTATATAAATGATGATGATGATATGCAAAAAGTTAGGAATACAGTAGATTTTCCTGGTGAACCAGACAATGACTTTTGAATAAAAAAAAACAAAGGAAAATAAGGAAGAATTTGCTTAGTCATCAGTCACCAATCCACAAGCAGAAAACTTAAGTTTAAGGTTTATTTAAGATGTGATATTAAATCAATATACTCAATTTATATTTCATGAAAGAAAACTCTAAACCACTCTCGGAAGACACACACAAAATTTCATTTAAATCCATCCAGCCGTTTCAATTTCAAACACGCACACAGAAAATTATTCTTGAAAACCACGTTAATTTACTCTTCTCAACTTTGCAGCAATTAAAGAGAAGCATTGACAGGAACATCATATATGCGATTAAATTGAAATACGTGTAATTTTCTGCAATCTAACTTCTCCGGATGTGATGACAAATATAATTAGTCATTTCGTCGACAACACATACCGACATGACACCATAATAAATAAACTATGCACATACATTATTACATGTTACCATATAATAGCCAACCAGACACATTGTAGTGGGTAATTGGCTAACACCGCAGCGGGATACTATAAAACAATCTAACGGTTAGTATTATATAACATCAGAGGAGCAATCAGTCTTATAACATATCTACACTTCTCTACAAATACATTTACATATATGTATGATAGCATGAATGTATATTGTTCGTATGTGATCCTTCAGTTATTGTCCGTTAGAAGGATAATATCACAATTAAGTTTGCATCAATAATTAATGATATCGATATGAAAACTTTGCACAGCATGCACGTATTTGAGACACAGATAATAGCATGTCATTGAGATGTGTGAGGATAACTGGTACTTGTATAGATATACATGTTTGTATATATGTATGTATGTGTTGTGGGTAGTGTCTGGTCGGTTTAATTTATTCATAGCTTATCGTCTGAATTCGTATTTTCATTCAAGGATTCAAAATAAGAACAATAATGATAAGGATACTCACGGGAATACAAAATTCAATTACCATAAATGAAAATAGAAATGCCAACTTAAATTAGAAAGAAAATTTATAACTTTTTTTATAAAGAATTTTTTTTTGGACTTAAACAAGGATTCCTATTGATTTACACCAGAGTGAATCCATAATCAATTGAAAAGTTGAATTTAGAATATTAGAATAACAGATATTCAACCAAATGATTTTTTTTAATTAAAAAATACGTATACGCCACAGTAGCCCAGATTACAACTAAGAGTTAAAAGTATCCAATTAAAAACAATATTTTGAATTCAAAACATAAATAAAGAGATTTCTGTAACGAAACAAATTAATGACTAAAGTTTAATTCAATATTTTTTAATAATTTCAATTCTAATTGGGAGATAATATTTTTTTTTTGTTAGGGAAACAAAATATGAGATTTCTTTGCTACTTTAATATAATGAGGTTTTTTTTAACACATTTTTATGCAAAAATTGTAAAATTATACATACATAAGTTATATAATTTCTATAGGACTTAACCTTATAACAGAACATTGAAAGTTATTGTAATTTATTTTCAATAAAATTTTGACGAAAAATTGAATTTCTTATTTGTAGATATTTTTACTACCTAAAATTTTGTATCATTTAATTTTGTGAAAAAATAAATTCTTCGAAAGTTTTTTAAATAAAAAAATAATAAAATGAAAAACAATAACAACGGATTAGTGAACAAAATTTTGTCAACATTCAGTAAAAGTATTTAAATGTAGATAGAGTTTCGGATTTTGAAATGTAGGGGGCAGTTAATTGGTGCAAAAAATAAATAAATATTGGCTGACTTAAGGGTGTGTTCACAAATTTACCAGTTCTTATAAGTGAACTGTCAAAAAGATTAAGCTATGGCGTCGAGCAAAGTAAATTTCTAATCAATTGCCAAGTGGCCGACGAGCAACTTTCCAGAATTTTTACTTAAGTTTTGTTATTTATAGTCTATTATTTTTTAATTTATTTACCCTTTAAAAAGAATTTGCACTGACCAAAAAATGGTCTTTATAATTAATGGTATAATAATTTAAAGACAATATTGAACCATAATTATGCAACTAGACCTTAAAGTTGCCCGCAACTTATTTCCATAGCTTGTTATCTGTCATAATAAGAGAATATAATTGAACAATTAAATGCTTTACTTGGACTGTCAACATTAAGTTGTGTTTGTCAGACCTAAGGCTAAAAACCGCCTCTTACAAAGTTTTACTGCAAATTCAAAAGTTGGAAAAACTCTTAACCAACCAACTCGATCCGCACTTCCATGTATTTTTCAACTCGACCTATTAAAGTAAAGATACAAATGTTGAGAGTAAATGTAAAATGAGTTATAAAGTCGATAAAACTTTTTTTGAAACTTATGTATATTACTGAGCTGTAGAAAGATTACCAATAAAACACAGTAAGAGCAAACAATTTGTAAATTGACTATTTGAATGTGATTCGCATGCTTTAAACGTAAGACACTGTCAACTTATTCAAGATTATTGACACTTTTTTATTTGCAAACTGAATCACGTCAAATTATGCCTGTTTTAGATATTTATCGTTTGTTAATTTCTATTGTCATAACAGCTCAATGAACTAAATGACTTCTCATCTATATTTCACTTCAATCTACAATGAAATAAATTCTTAAAGAACTTCCTTTTTCATCAAAGTTAGATTAATACAATTGAGTTTCAAAAAATAAAAAAATAAAAAAAACTCCTCAAAATATCGAAGGAAAACCTGCAGCTACGTATTTTTCTCTTATTGTATTCAATGAGTAGGTACTGAATAACAATTGAAAAATGGTGAATAAAATGTCTAAGAAATATGACGTATCCTTTACGATTTTTTCATCATGAAAAAGATTTAATGCGCGCAAGAAAAAAAAAAAAAAAACCACCCACAAATGTAGATATCATAAGATGAGTTCTGATTTCAACATATATAGATACTTTTTTCCAAACTTACAGTACAAATCACTTGGTTAGGTACACTACAAATTTTTCATGGCAGTTTTTCACTATTTGTTGCTCTATGTTTGTAATTTATATTTTCAAAGACAATTTCGAGCTTATGAACAGTAAGATTTTTTATTTAACATTGAAATCGAAAAAAAAAATGAAATTATTAGCCCTAAAAACAATCCACCAATTTTAGAACCTTAAAGTGTAAATGTTCTAAAGTGCATCTCTCCAAATGAGTCGTAGTGTACTCGTCATTTTGTCTACATACAAAATATACTTAAGACAGATGAATGCAATGTAAATTCTGGAAAAAATAAAATAAATTTTACCTCATAGCAATGTGGGTGTTCAACGAAGTGTATGTGCTTTTCACAAATATAATAAATAAAATTGAAAAATTGTACCTGGAATAGTAATTTGAATGATGCCAAAGACGACGAGGAGGATGAGGAGGACGTATCGTTAAAGAACATTAAAGGTGTCGTTAGAACAGCCATTTTTTTTATTTTCTGGCTAAAATTCTTTCAGCTTTTCAACGAACATCATGTACTTGGAAATTTGATTTCTTCATTTAGAAATAAGGATGCTTTTGTTATGCATTTCCTTTTTTTCATTATGTTTTGCTGATACTGATAGCTAAATTATGTGTAATGGTATTTTAATATCACAAAAAATAACGTAATTTTATTCTTTTAAAATCCTTTAGAGTGTATTCAAAGATTTCTAGAGAATTTATTCCAATTATAAGAAATAAGGTAGAACACAAAAGTAGTTTCAGTCATTTTAAAGGAAGTACCACAATACTTCTACACGTACAAAGATTTATTTTGACTTATTCGGTAAAAATGTTACGTGGATATCATTTAACTTTTTATTTTTCATTTCACTGCGTTTTTCCTATGAATTGATGCAACATTTTCTGGGAAAACTGGTCTTTGTAATTACTTCTTTTATTTTGATGGAAATAATATTTCTTTGTATAAAGAAGAGCATAGTACGAGTTTTAAAAGAACTTTATCTAGAAACAAAAATCTTCTGTCTTCTGTCTTCTGTCTTCTGTCTTCTGTCTTCTGTCTTCTGTCTTCTGTCTTCTGTCTTCTGTCTTCTGTCTTCTGTCTTCTGTCTTCGGTCTTCGGTCTTCTGTCTTTTGTCTTCTGTCTTCTGTCTTCTGTCTTCTGTCTTCTGTCTTCTGTCTTCTGTCTTCTGTCTTCTGTCTTCTGTCTTCTGTCTTCTGTCTTCTGTCTTCTGTCTTCTGTCTTCTGTCTTCTGTCTTCTGTCTTCTGTCTTCTGTCTACTGTCTACTGTCTACTGTCTACTGTCTACTGTCTACTGTCTACTGTCTACTGTCTACTGTCTACTGTCTACTGTCTACTGTCTACTGTCTACTGTCTACTGTCTACTGTCTACTGTCTACTGTCTACTGTCTACTGTCTACTGTCTACTGTCTACTGTCTACTGTCTACTGTCTACTGTCTACTGTCTACTGTCTACTGTCTACTGTCTACTGTCTACTGTCTACTGTCTACTGTCTACTGTCTACTGTCTACTGTCTACTGTCTACTGTCTACTGTCTACTGTCTACTGTCTACTGTCTACTGTCTACTGTCTACTGTCTACTGTCTACTGTCTACTGTCTACTGTCTACTGTCTACTGTCTACTGTCTACTGTCTACTGTCTACTGTCTACTGTCTACTGTCTACTGTCTACTGTCTACTGTCTACTGTCTACTGTCTACTGTCTACTGTCTACTGTCTACTGTCTACTGTCTACTGTCTACTGTCTACTGTCTACTGTCTACTGTCTACTGTCTACTGTCTACTGTCTACTGTCTACTGTCTACTGTTTACTGTCTACTGTCTACTGTCTACTGTCTACTGTCTACTGTCTACTGTCTACTGTCTACTGTCTACTGTCTTTTGTCTACTGTCTACTGTCTACTGTCTACTGTCTACTGCCATAGCCATTTCCTTCATTTTGAATCTATCTCTCATTTTATAATGAGTTAGTGTTGAAATAATTTAATTCCCAACCCATCCACGTCAGCTTTAATCATTTAAATTTAAGAACCACTAAGGAATGGTTAGGTTAGCAAAAAAAAGGAAAAACCAAAAACCCCTAACAACCACTCCTGTTTATAAGATTACATACGAGTTTTATGTTAGTCGGTATGTAAAAGTCCCATACGTATCCAGGAAATAAAATTTTCCTGTCAAACATTATGTACGTACATTTTACATAAACTTGCAGCAACAACAGCAGCAGTGGCAGCATCAGCAAAAGAACCAAAAAATACCCCTAAGGGTTGTAATTTTTACGCCAGAGAGAGCTTCCTCTTGAGATGCTTTTGCCACATGCATGACATGCGTTCCATGTATGCGTAAAGTGTTCAACGTAATTAGCGTTAAAAGAGTTAATGTTTGCCTTGAGGGCCTCGCTTCGCTCCTCGCGAACGGTTATTGGAGCTTAAGAAACTCAAGTAAAAGGCAGTGCTCCAGTTGTTTCTTAAGCGGTTGAGCAAAATAACAAAAATGTATAAATTTGTTTTTACGGTATTATTTTTTTTTATTTTTTTTTGTAACCCTCTACAAATGTGTCATGAGTCGCACAAGAAAAATAATAAACATCTCATGAATTTGTGTTGACTTTTTAGAAGAACAAAATAAACCTAAAAAAATACGCGGAAAAAAAGAACGCACCCTTAAACATGCCTCGGTGTTGTTGAACACAATCAACTGAGCTACTTTGAGCTACTCGTACGCATTTGAAGAGGAAGTCCTTAAAATACCCTTTAATTTTGAATTTTTGTTTTACATTTCATCAGGATTGTATGAAATAAAATTAAATAAAATTACAACCATAAGAAAAACGATTCTGGAATGTTTTAACTGTCAAATGTCCCACATGGCCTTGATGGTTGAACAAGGAAACAAAAAAATAGAAATTGTTGGGTAAACATTTTTTAAGGTCGTGAAGTTAATTAAAAATTTGTGTTATCTTCAATTTCAAAGAACATTTAAAATGTAATTAGTTCTCATTCAGATAGGTATCATTTTTCTGGCTCCCCACAAGAATATATTATTTACTTCTGGAAATTACAAATGTTCCAAAACAAAGTTCTTTCAAATAAAAAATAATCACAGATTTTTTTTCCAAGAATATTCAAAAAACTTACTTCATTTTGTATACATACATATGTTATGTAAATATTTTATTTGATTCCTAGAAAATGTTGAATTAAAATTTATTTTGTGTATATTTTAAGAACATAATTTCAATTTCAGGGAAAAAACGAATGTTTCCTCGTAGATTAAGTATCTAGTAATTATTTTCAATATTAAAAGGCATCCAGAAGTTTAAAGTCAATATATAAAATCAATGGAAATGAAAAATTTCTTAAAAGTGGATTTCATGAATTTAATACTCCTCTCGTTTTCCTATTAAATGAAGAGTCCTTTAGGGCAAACAATTTTATAATTTTTAAGATAAAATTATATTATGAAAATGAGTTTTACAGTGAAACTCAATTTGCACGTAGGTAAACGAGTAAAGGTATTTTCGATCTTCAAAAGAGAGAGAGAGAGAGAGTTGAAGTTTGCTTGTAGAAGAAAAGTTTTTTTTTTTGTTAGTAGCAAAATCAAGTCAAGGGAATTTATTAAAATTTTACAAGTTAAAATAAAATAAAAGAAGAACATTATAAAGTTTCATTTAAGTGAAAATTCAAAAAGTAACTAATTAGTTTATTATTGAGGATTTTGAAGAAACTTCTTGTTTCAACTTTTTTCGATGAAGGCTTGAAGTGAGTCAGTAAACAATTTTCCAGCATTTTAGAGTCTTTTCAAAGTTTTTTTTTAACAGGAATTCTTGTTTGCTATAATGCTCTTTATAAGATTCCAAGTACAAAGATCAGATAAATTTGGGCTTAATCATGCCTTAAGAAAACAATAGTGGTTGCAGAATGGACCCTTGTGATACCCCATGTTATTTTGATAATAAATCCAATTTCTGAGGTCTTGACACCACAACTTTTGGGGAGAAAACAATTGCGGTTTTTCTGGGTATGATTTGTTGAATAAAACAATAGTGGTCCCTGAATAGAAACTTGTGGAACAGCATGTGATTTTTCAGTTCCAAAGACTGAAACTTCACTCATTTGGCAAATTACGAATGTATGAAGTTGACTTCTTCAATATTGATGAATTAGTGGATTGTTTCAAATGCCTTGACATGGCTTAGAAGAACTAAGAATGAAACTTGTTTTTATCTAAGACCTTTCTTTCTTTCTTTGTAACATCGAATTAGATCTTGGCCATTTATCAGGAAACATATGGGCCTCACTATTATGTCCTTAAGGACATGGTAAATTATGGATATGGTAAAAATAAATGAATAAAACACAAGTGGCTCAAAAATGGATCCTTGCGGCACCCCATGGAATATCGAACTGATAACCGATTCTGATCTTTTAAAAGCCGAACTTGATTCCTTTGATATAATTACGAAGGTTGAACTCGAGCCAGGTTCTGCTTCAAGCCTAAATATTTTGCTAAAAGGAGACATTTTTTTTTTGTAGGAAATAGAACAATCTGACTTTTAGACTTTGCATTAACATTTTAGTTGATTTTTTTTTTTGTTGAATGAAGAATTTTTTCGAATGCCTAAAAATCAGCCTAATCGAAATTAAATTCAGATAAAACTTTTCATAGACCCTAATGTCTTGAAATTTAAGCCTACTAAAGTTCTAAAAGTTCTTTTTTTTTTGTGTTGTATTTTAATAAATTTTGCTCTCCAGTAAATTTTATTACTTTATAAACACACAAGAGACATTTTATAAAATATACAACACATTCATGTACCTGTAGTATACTCAACTCGACTTTGTATGTTGGGTAATACTACTTGACAAGCAAGGCAAATTAATAGTCCATTTTGACCTGTAAGCCCCTAAAGCTGCTATAATAAAAGAACTGTTTCCTGCATATTAACACAAACAAAGCAGAAAAAAGAAAAAAAATAACCAAAAACCAGACAAAAAAATTACCTTGAAGGACACAGGACACCAAATTTAATATCTACAATTTTTTTCTACCCCTCCCCCCTCCAAAAAAAAAAAAAAAAAAACAAAACCACATGTGGTGCTTTTACCATTGACAATTTTTCTTTTAGTTTTTCTTTTTTTTTTTTTGTATTTTGTTCCAACATTATTCTGAGCCTTTTGTTTGTGAGTCCTTTGCCTTTCACACGTTTGGGTTTTCAGGAGACTTCGGGGGAAAATAATATATGACACAGCTTTTGTGTACTAACTTTAATAGAAAACTTAACAAAAAAAAAACTGACGGTAAAAAGGAAAAAATGAAGCAAAATAATAAAACTTCATGTTGTGTTATTGTCATGTACATGTCCTGTACCAACAGTGCTGCTGACCTCCTTATACCTTTACATTTACATACATACATTCTTGGGAGTAAGTAAATTCTGTTTAGTCCTTTGTTAAGTTTCGTGTAATGGTTTTTTTTTTTTGCCTTTTGATCCTTAATATGAGATGCAAAACTTAATGTTGTCAGTTTAAAAAAGTTTAGAAAAGGTTTTCAATTAAACAAAGGAAAAGGGGATAGCATTGGATAACTTTTGTTAAAATATTGAAGTTTAATCAAAAAACGAACATCGATGATGTTTATACATAGACAATTGAAAACTTTTCAAAGCAAAAGAAATACAAAGCAAACAAAACTGCTTGCTTTTCACTCAGAAATAGTAAACTTTTTTTTTGTCGAAAAGTTTGACAACACAAGTCAACTCTAATAAAAAATAAATTAGAGAGAACTCTTAAAAAAAAATTTACCGCAGAAAGGGTGTCCTCAAATTATGACCAAAATTTGGATTCGTTGACATTTTTGTGTTGACAAACCTTGAAACTGTCATCAATATTCTCAACTTTTTGATATAGAATATGGAACTACATATGTCACCCATTTCAAGACGTTGTGAAAGTTTTGCACTTTTCAAGAAGAATTGATTCAGTGATTTTCTGACGTTTTCAGTTTATAATTGTCAAACATTAATTTTGGTTATGTCATTATGAAATATATCTCTTTTGAAATAACTTAACTAGAAAAAAAAAATTTTGTTTAAAAATTTGTCAAGGACTCAATTTTGACCTGTTTTCCAAAATAATATTTAAAAATCAGGCCAGAATATGTTCTGGTCTTGTTTTCACTTTGAATTCTTATTCTCTTATTTCTTTTTATTTCTGTCTAGTAAAATTTTGGACTTTTATGGATTGTTTTCAAGTTTTGGTTTTCAATCAATATTATTTATTCATAACCTTTGTATTTTTAAACTTCCTTAAATTTTCAAATTTTTTTGATAAATAAAAACCCAACAACAACACAACACGAAGTGTCAGTTAAAATAAAAATTAAGAATTCAAATCGATTGCATTTTTGAACAATTAATTTTTAAAGTGATAAAAAAGATAATTTTTCGAATTTACAAAAATGAACCCGAAAAACATTTCTTACATTTTCTTAATTTTTAACATTTTATGATTTCAATTAATTTTATAATCTGAATCGTAAAACTAAAAAAATGACTAAGAATCATTCATAAACATTTCTTTATGTTCTTATTTATTGAAATAGCAAAATTTTTTCATCATTTAAAAAAGAATATTCTCATTAGTATCTTAAATAAACTCCGCATGATAATTTCATACACTCTATATAGTATGTATAAAATAAATAAAAATAAAAAAAAAGCTTTTAATTTTGGTATTCATCACACAATAATTTCCCCCTATAATTTTTCCTCTATTCATAAAATATTGCTCTCATTTATTCATACACATTAACTTGACACTATTATATCAGCAGGACTCGATGAAAATATAAATTAAAATCCTTCATGAGAAAATGGGTTAAAACATGACACATCATAATATTTACTCCTTTCATAACACTGCGCTGACAGAACAAAAAAAAATATATGACCTATTAGATAAGTGCTTAGAATTAGAGTTTATTGTTTTGAAATAAAATATGAAAAAAAAACATGAGAATAAATAGAAATCCATGAACATGGGAATTCATTGTAAATTTAATCCTGTTTTTTTAGAGAAAAAAAGGTAAATAATTTATTTGAATTTAAAATAGAATTTCTCATAAATCGATAAGGTTATGAAATGATTCTTTGAAAATTTGAATTAATACAAATTAAAAATCGTATTTAAAATAACAATCAAAATTCCGCAAAAGGATTAAGTTGAAACCAGAACACAAACGATTTAATACAACTGAAATAAAAATATACACGAAAGAATTCGTATTTTCTATGAATTTATTCATTAAAATAAACATACCATGATACTTAATATATGCGTGTTTTATTGGTAATCATAAGCTAGCTTAACAATACAAATTCCAAAATATACTCACTCTTCACTCTTCGAGTTAAAAAATGCATGAAACTTTAAATAGAGTTGACAACTACCCTAGCAATTCATTAAAATAAGTTTCTCGCAACTTTATTCTGTAATTTGTGAAACTTTGAAGTTCTGTCAAAGTATAAAAAAATAATTATCAACCAACACATGTTCAAGTTTGAAACATTTATATATTATATAAAAACATACCTCTATGCTTACTATTTGCCTGTTTTATTGGTAATCATTAGCTAGCTCAGCAAAACAAGTTTCAAAAAACACTCACTCTGACTCTTAATTTTACTCCCAAATTTGATATCCCTACATTAAAATGGGGTGAGCTTGAAAAATGTTTAATAAATTTCTCAGATCAAGTTGGAGAATTCATGAAACCATAGATTGAGTTGAAATATTTAAGAAAATTGAGGCTCTGTTGGTTCATAGTTTCACTCACTATTGAATATGGAGAAAAACTTTAGAAATAGGCGGTTCTTGTTCCCCGAGTAATTTATAGTTTAATTAAAATTTCTTATAAACTTAAAATTAAAATAAGTTTCGAGCAACTTTGTTCTATAATTTGCAAAATTTTGAAGTGCAGACGCAGTAATACAAGATAATTATACCGCCTCTGACACTTTTAAGCCTACCCTAACAATTCATAGTTTAATGAACTTTAAATGGAAAACAAGTTTTCCGCAACTTTGTTCTATAATTTACGAAACTTTTAAGTTCAACTTTAAAAAAAAATAATTATCAACGAACACACCCTCAACTTTTCAACATTTAATTATTTTTTCCACCACTTAATCGCCTCCTACATTTCACAATCCGTAACTCTATCTTTACTTAAATACTTTAACTGGCTACTGGCTTATTTTACCAAAAAAACGCGGTTCTATTTCACATCCCAGACTCTGATTCTTTTGGCTTTATATTTATTGCCCTAAAACTGTTTGTTGAACTTTAACTCCCCCAAAAAATCCATCGATACTTAATGGCAATATCTATAATATTCCCTTAAGTGTCATTTAATTAAATACATACAACCAATCAAGTTTTCATTCGAAATTGACAAATTTCATTCTATGTCTGGAATTCATCAATAAATCAGCAGCAACAAGATGTTAAATGTCCCATAAGTGGGTGTTTTGGATTTCAAAAGAGCCTGGGCGTTTGATAAATCATGACAAAACAAAAAAAAATGAATCAGAAACGATTATTCTTCTTATTTTCAACAGACCAATATTTATTTATTTTTTTTTCAATTTATAATCCTCCCAAGCCACGATGATACTAAACGCATAACGAGCGATGATTATATTGTCTTCATTGTCGATTTAGAAATATTTTCGAATATTTAAATAAAATTAATCAAAAAGTTGACAAAAATATGCTAAAATTGATATCTATGCAAATTTTGGTTGTTTTCAGTGACAAATTTCAAAAATCAATTATTTTTATGATTGTTTTTGAATTTTTGAATAGAATATTTTAAGACATCACTTTCCACCTTGAGTTCAAAATCGATTCGGAGACCTTCATCAAATATTTAAAAGTTAGAAGTTTGTTTTAAAGGGTGTCACAAAACTTACGCAACTTTAAAATATCAATGACATTTGTGCATTACAGCATTGCCAACCCTTGTGAATAACAATTTCTGACAGACTTCAGTAAAAACGATTACAGAAACGGTATTTTTTCACAACTCTAGGACACTCCTCATAAAAAAAACACAAACAACTTATTTAAGAGTTTTATATTCTCCACTTTTTTGACATTTATTCAAAAATAAGATATACAGGACAATGACAATAATAATAATGACATAATACTCTAATTTACATGCGTCTTATACCTTATACAAAAAACAGAGAGAAAAAAAAACAGTGACATCTTTCAAAAACATTAACGTTCAACTCGCACCAAAGCAATACAATTATAATACGACTCGAGTGTGTATCCTTTTCCATGCATGAGTGTCCTTTCAAAAAAAAAATAAAAAATATGAATAAATGTGTGTGCAAAAATAAGCAACCGAACCAGAAATAAAAATATCACAAGACTTTTGAGTGGCATATTTATAGATGTCAGAAACTCGCATCATCTATGAAAAACCAGTGCCTACATATTTAAAAATCACTGCAGGACGTCGTTGACACAATCCTTTCGTTTGTGTTATTTTTGTGGTGTGTATGCTGTGTATGATGATGTTGTGCCTTTTTTATCATTTTTTTTTTTTTTTTGGAAAAAAACGGCTCCTTCACACTCGTGAACAGCATATTTTTGTGACTTTTGAGAACGTGCTAAAAATATGAATTCCAAACCGATACAAATAACAACAAGGAGCTCGCCCATTTCAATTCATATCCATGTACTTAGGATGTAGAGTATAAGCGAGTGAGAAGTCATCTCCAGCTTTGCAGCCTCATCCAAATACGAACATAGAGAACGTTCTCTGACAGAAGAAAAACAAGAATAGTATGGAGTTCTGAAGAAGACGAAGAAAAAGAAGAAGCGGCCCAGGCAGATTCAAGCCAAGTCAAGCCAAGCTATGGCAACCTCATCAACACAACCACTCACGTAACATGCATTCATTCATATGTGAATGAAAGGGATTATTTAGATGGTAACTGACTGAGGGAATGGGAATAGAAGGGAAGTTAAGGGAGTAGGTTTATACTGGCACCATTGCTGAATAATGGCAAAGTATGACAGTCATTAGAGCCACATTTCCATTTAAACACGTTCCCATTAAATCGTAACCATATAATGCTCCTCCTCTCCGCACTCCACACGTCCGTCCCGTGGAGGAGTATAAGGACGATGACAATGACGCGCGAGTGACGTGTGGTGTATTCTAACATCATGTGTGTCGTTTTTTGTTTGTTTTCTTTTTCCCGTGAATTGCGAAGACAATGAAAAGTCAGGACTCGTGAAAAAGTATGTAAAATTCCCTTTCGAAAGGATTAAAATTAAACACACGAATAAAGCGCGTGCACACTCGCCACCGTGTGATAACAATAATTCCAAAATGTCGGGTAAAATTAAGGAGAACACATTTTGAAGTGAATAAAAACACAATGGAACCATTAGATTCAATTAAGTAAGATAAAAAAAAAGTGGGAAGTTTTATCTGGAAAATCAATCCAAAAGAAAAGAGCAATTAGATTTGGCAGTGAAAAAGGCACGCTTAGATGGAAGGTTTGTGAATAAGGGTGGTTACACATTTTTATTTTGAGAAAAGTTTTAACAATGAAAGACAAAATGTTTTGTTTGATTTTATACACACTTTTAAGGAAAACAAAAGCTGATAACATTCCTTTGGCGTCCTTGACTCAAACTTGACATTTATTTTATGTTCACTTGTTTCAAATGAAGTGTTACTCAGAAAAAGATGCACCAAAAAAAATTGAAGTTCAATATTCATTACATTTTAGTCGAGAAAAATTATAAAACTGCTATTACACGATGACTCAAGAGTGATGACCCTTTCGAACTACGTTGGTGCAAAAGAGATACAGCAATCAAAAAGATGAAATAGAAAATAAATTTCCCTGTGAGTAGCGGCAAATATTTTCGGCTACTCATTTTTGACATTTCTTCTCTTCTCATTCATTATTTTACTATTCTGCTTTATTTAAATTCGTCATACTCGAATTCATATGTATAGGTATGAGTCGTGACTCTTTTCGAACTACTTTGGTGCAAGAGAGATACAAAATTCGAAAAAATGAAACGGAAGAAAATTTGCCCTGTGAGTCGCGGGCAAATTTTCCACTACTCATTTTTGACATTTTATTTTCACTCATTTGTTATTTTGCTATTCCTCTTTATTTAATTTCGTCGTGCTCGAGTTCACATGTATACCCTTATAGTTGAAAGAGCGAGACAGAAAAAAAGATGTCCCAAACAACGAAATTTGAATGAAAAAAAGCTGCCAAATTAGAGTCATAACTTAAGAGTCAAGGTGTAATAGTGTTCGACTCAAAGGATGAAATTTCAAAAGAAAATTCGAAGATGAGTCACGACTCAAGAGTCAACGTGTAATAGCAGACTTAAACAACAAAATTTGAAATAAAGAGAGGAGCTGTCAAATTAGAGGCATGACTTAAAATTCAAGGTGTAATAGTGTGCGATTCGAAGAACGAAATTTCAAAGAAGAATTCGAAAATGAGTCAGGAGTTATGAGTCAACGTGCAATAGCAGATTAACACGCACTTCGAAAACATTCTAATTAAACAGAATCTTGGCATTTCGAAAAAAAGTTTCCTAAACTTGAAAAAGGTGAAAAAATAGTTTTTGTTTTGAAAAGCCTTACCGTGTTTTATTGGAAATCTTTAGCTAGCAAACTCTATACATCACTCTGAATTCTCCCTTAAAATTGATACATTAATTGGATGTGCCAAAAAATTTTAATACATTTTCTCGTCCAGTTGAAAAATGCATGAAAATGTAGATTAAGTTGAAATATTGATTAAAATGGTTAAGAGTTTCCTCACTACTAAATTTTTAGAAAAACTTTTTAAAAAAGTGGTTTTTGTTCTTCCACCTTCACAACTCAAAGTTCCTCACCCGAGCAATTTTCAGTTAAATTACAGTTTGAGGGAGCACAAACTATGAAATTAAGTTGCGTGCAACTCTAAGAGTCAGTTGCAGTTAATTATAAGGCAAAAACTACCATTTATTCCAGTGAAAATATATTAGTAGACAAAAGTCAACATAAAATTTCAAAACAACACTATTCCGAAAAGTTGCTTTAATGCCCGATCGGAAACTTACTTTGCTCGAGGCCAAAACTTAATCTTTTTGACAGTTCACTGGCGAATTTAAATGACGTTTTCACAATGTGTTCCCCATGTTTTCCAATATTCATTTATTTTTTGCACCATTTAACTGTCTCCTACATTTCAAAATCGGAAGCTCTGTCTTTTAACTAGTACTTACTTATTTTTGTTTGAATAAAATCATTTGTTTAAGTAGTATTGTTAAATTTAGTTGAAAAGCTGTGTTTTTCAGGTTTTTTAATAACGTCAAGTTTAATGCTCGAAGTCAAAAACTTGGAGTAATAATTAAATGACTCAGCTTCTTTTTTTAAATGACAAAATCTGCACTAATAACAAAAATAACAGTACCATCAACTCCACATTACTAAGCAACTTAACATCCTAAATCCTAAAAAAAAAGAAGAACAAAATAGTTTTTATGCTGAGTCTATTATAAATGAGGTAAGAAAAATAAGTCCATTAGCATTATTTAGACATAAAGATCTTATCATTATATCTCAGAAATTTAGTGCGACTGCTTAAGCATAATATAAGAACTTTCTATAGGTACTACTTATACTTTACCAAATGTGTCATTTTGTAAGATGCCTTCATTTCCAAGTATACGAAGCTAGTTTCAACCCTCTGGACATACACATTATAGTACGAGTATAACACTATTATATAATGTATCTTCTAAATATAAACCCAACTATAGATATCCAAGTCTTAGATATGATAATAATCAACTAAGCATAATGGTACACGCATCAAATTAAATTTGTCTTAGGAGGATATTATAGAAGAAGCAAACTTTTTTGCCCTTCCTTGTTGCCAAATATAATAATAAAGGAAAACTAAATCGTACTAATTATATACGTTTATTTTTGTCCACAAATGTGATATTCTGACTTCATATGTACAGGATGGTCTCAATTTTAAATAACACTTTTTAACAAAGTAAATGTCAAAAAAGGATCACTATTAGTTTTCATTTTTTCATGAATATATATAAGTTAATAAATAATTTGTTGAAAAACTTAAATCATAATTTCTAATACTTTTAATGAAAATAAATTAAGCGAATGAAAGACTTCGACTTTTCAATTACTTTTAGACACTAGGTCTGTTCCATTCAGAATGTGCTTCAAGTTGAGAACAGACCACACAATCATTAAGATTGTAAACCATCGTAATTTTTGTTGTTGTTTATGTTGGGATACCGTGTACAACGTGAATGTATCTTTAAATATATTCTTATAAATGAGTTTAAAAGATTACAATCATTATTGATTCGTTAATAGGTAATCTAAAGCAAAACAACAAACAGATCTACTGTCAGCTGAAATGACACTTTTGAAAACACCCTGTTTTCTCTCTACATCTATGCAAAGAACACAACATTCCAAGCTACATTCCAAATATAAGAAAATGGTTTTCTTTCTCTAACTCTACACATCACACTCCCCCCCTCCCTCTCTCCAACCCAAACCATCATTTGACCTTTACCACAGCAAAACAACAACATTTGTGCTTCGTCTTCTTTTGATGAATAGAAATGGACATGTTCAATGTCTAATGTCCAATGTCCATATTATAAATTATATCCTAGACATCTTCTTTGACATAAGTTAGTGTATACATATGTATATGTATGTATGTATATAAATGTACATATAAATAACCTTTTTGCTGACCACCTTAATTAAGACATAAATTCTAACCTATTCAAGTCGGGCACTCTGATTCTATGATCCTTTATGGTATAGGTAACTACATGTAATGTATATGTAGGCCAAAAAATAATGTATGGGTAAATAACATTTCGCACAACATTTGACCTCTTATTGCAGTCATCATCATTAGCATCATCATCATCATCATCATCATCAACATCTTCATCTTCATCATTTGAGTGAACAGTGAAAGAGGTGTTTTCATCTACTAAATTGGGCTCATCACTTTAAAGAACTTAGGAAAAAAGCCACAACACGACATAAAACAACACACAGCACACAAGAGTCGGCAGGGGAAGATGGTTTGTGTGGTGAAAATTAATGAGTGTTCGTGTTCAGTTCATTCAGATTTTTCGTTAAAAAGAAGTTAGGTTAGGTAGGTAAAGCGAAAAGGTACCTACAAAACAAGAGAACAAGTATTTGTTTTGGGAATAAATTTCAGTTAAATGAAGAAATGTCCCACTATTAATCCTGTGAGAAGGATGAAAAAAAAATGTGTGACGTGTCGATGGAGCCTAAAATACTCGTACATTGTGATGAGGTGGGTTTTTCTAATCTTTCATTTAACTGGAAAGTAGGGTTTTTATGTGGCCTGGCAGATTAAAACTGGGTTTTGGTAACCTACATATTAACTTTTATAGAGCAATTGTTGAATTCGGTTAAATTAAAATGTACCTTTGGCACATTCAAGCATGAATGAGAGTTTTTTTCTTTTGTAAATCCGATTCTTGTCAAAAATCACTTTTTGACAACAATAAAAACATTTTAGAAAATTTAGCTTAACAAATTTTACCCGGCGATTAACTGAAAATAGAAAATGAATGCAGGTTCTAAAATGATCTTTAATAGCTCAATATTTTAATAAAAATTCACCAAAAACACAAAATTCATAATTTTAAAATCTCATCATTCCAAAATCGATTTTAGTCATATCAAACAAAATATTTCCCAATTTTTTTATGACACATGGTTTTTACATTTTGGTATTAATTTTAAAACTCATTCCCAAGTGTCAAATAAAACAAAAACAAAACATAGAAAACACGGATTCTCTTCAAAAACGCGTCGAAAATCCGAAACAGAATTAAAAAAAATTTCAATACCATAATGTGCATTCAACATGGTGTAGATATTGAGCCCAAATTTGACGTAAATTTTTAAAGAGGTTTTCTTGATTGAACAAAATTGATTTCGAAAATTTAAAAAATAAGAACACAATTTTAAAATTATACTCCGAAAAAAATATCTTTACTTAGTTCTGCCGCTTATAAAAAAATTAACTTTACTCCAAAAAATATACATCTTCATCCTGAAGCTCAATACGCAACTAAAGTTTGTTATTACTTTCAATATCAATGCAATAACGATTCGGAATCGAGCCATGAATGAAAAACTTAGTTTCTGGCAATACTCTGTTTTGACAACTCAGAACAAAAACACTACTGCAATAAATAGATTGACACAGCTACTTCAACAGCAAATTGGACAGCAAAGAAAACTTCGACATCAAATGTCATATTTTATATGTAACAGATTAAAACGCAAACAGAGCATTTGACATTAATTTATTTTTGTTTGTATTTTTAAAAGTTCTAATCTAGATCTTCATGATAATAAAACACGGCTAATGTCTCCAAACTCTAAAATGCTATTTACAAAACTTATGTAACATTGCACAGAGCAATATCAAGCTTAATGCGTTTAGAGTTTGAATAGAACCTTCTTAGGGAAATAATAGTGACCAAATGTCATTCTGATTTTTGTCTATAATTGAAATTAAAAAAGAATAAAAATGACATTCCATTCATTAAATCAAGTTTTATGAGATGGAGAGGAAAGTAATAAAAAAAAGATTAAATCTTATTGGCACCAGCAATAGAGAATTTAAAAATAAATTTCAGACTTATTATCTACCCTTACTTTTGCTGCAATTAAACGCATTTAATTGATTTAGGTATTATTTGGATGTTTTCTTCATATTCACTAATATTACCCAACAGTAATTATTTCCTTATTAATTAAATAAATACTCGTATTATTTCCTTTTAATAGCAAGAAGTGTATTTCGTTCTTAAGATCCTATAATGTCATCACCCTGTCATTTCAAGAAAATTCCCGATCACCAATAAAAGTCCAAAATCAGTGCCAATACCACAAATACAATTCTAACTCCTATCAACAAAAGAATGCAAATTCACATATACATACACACTATTCATAACTCTTTGGGATATTTTACCGTCCAAAACCGAAGATCAACAATTTGCTGGTTAGTTATGCCTTCATCTAATTTCCTATTTTCTCTTTGTAACTTACAAGTTAAGTTCCAATTCTCTCTTCGGCTTCGACGGTTGTCTCCGCGATCGGACTGTTTAAATAATTTTGTTTCACATAAAATAATCGATATTCGGTAATAAATTTATGAAATAATCAGAATTAAATAAGTGAAGATTGTTTTTCCGAAAGAAAAGTGTTAATTTTCGGACCGGTAGTATTCTTTTTCTCGAATTAAAATCTCATTCATATTTCGTTTCCCCATTCTTCCCATACGAGAATACCGTTGGTTTTTGTGCATCGTTTCGTATTCGCCGCATCGCATTCGTCAGTGTTAGTGTTGGTGTTGGTAGTGTTTTTTTTTTTTTTGTGTTTCTGTTGTTTGTGGCATTTGAAAAAAAGGCGTTAAATTCAAATTTGAAATTAGTGCTTCTGGTTGTGTTATATGTATTTTTTAAGCTAAATTCAATTAATTTGAAAAGCTTTAGCCAATTAAAGTGTGTAGCTCTGGTTTTCAGTGTTTTCTATTAAAAAGAGCTGAAAGTGTTTTTGTGTTTTTGTGTTGTTTTGTGTTTTAATTTAAACAAAAAAAAATTGTTTCCAAGTTTCATGGTATCTGCGTTAAAAAGGTTAAAAAGGGGGTAAGCGAAGTTATAACATATTTTAAAGTAAAATCTTTGAAATTTAAACTTTTAAGACAAGTAGACAACAAAAAATTAAAAAAATTGCTGCAACGGAAGCGGATAGAATATTGTATGTCTCCAAAATAATGACACAAAATGAAATGAAACGGAAAATTCCCCACCTAAAAATAGGCAATAGTTTTTGTCTGAACTTTTATATTTTTTAAATATTTAAAGTAGGCTACTTTGAGGAACTTAAAGGTTTATAACTTCTTTTTTTTCTCCAAAATGTCAAATTCAAAACACTAAAGCTTAAATTTTGCCCAATATTAGCGGGGATGCGGGTGTATTGGCCACTTTAATCGATTGCCAGATTTCGCTATTGTAATCTTCTTCGCTACGCATCACTTCAAAAGAGAGGACAAAAAATACCTCTACACCAAAGTCGAGGAAACGGAAAGAAAAATCCAAAAAAAAATATTCATTCCACATCCGGTCGATGTCATTAAATTTCACAATGTTTTCCATGAGTCTTTTCTCTGTATACCTAACCTATACACTCTTGTATAGTGTGTGGGTGGGATGGGGGGCCTTTAGTTGGGTGTTTTTTTTTTTCTCTATGTTGCAGGAAAATTCTACCATCTTGAGAAGATAAAATTTTTGCGGATTAAACGATTATTTCGTATTCGTATATTATGTGAAGGAAAAACATACGAAGAAGAGAAAACATAAAACTGTTCAATCATTTCCCTCGAATCGATAAACAAGGACATTTTTATTCCGTAGAAAACGAACACCTACACACGATTATAGCTGCTACTACATCACACTTATAGTTTGATTGATTGCACTGTCATGACGGGGGATACAACGACCGACGACCGACGACGATAATACGAATTCCAACATCGACTTAAGCTACTTTTGCTTATAAATGTACATACATTATTTGTATTTTGTATATAATATGATGGTTGTGTGTGTAGTTAGCTGCAAGCATTACATTCCGGTTGATGGTGTTGAGTCCTGATGGGACGATGGTATTTTGATAGCACCTCAAGGATGAAAAATCTAATATTACTCTTATGTGATGTGTACTCTTTGTACACACTATCAAGGTTGTTCCATTTTTGCATTGCAAATTTCTTGCATCGCGTCACATGTGGAAGGATATATGTATGTAACAGAGTTAACCGCATTAGCGATACACTATACACATTATCCTGGATGGCGTCTTAAACCACCCACATTCACCGCCGCCTCACCTCCTCAACGGATGACGACGACGAACGACGGCATTGTCGGTCGATGGGGTATTTGAACGATGCAATTTCTATGCTAATCGGATGAAGTTGAGTTCAACCAAGTGAATTAGTGTTGTTGAAGAAGAATTAAGATTTTCATATAAAAGAAGACAAAAGACAGACATCTATTGATATTATGGATTAAAGTTTACCATCAATTTAATCTTGAATAGACTGAGAACAGCTTATAACATTTTTAAGAACTTATCGAACTTGTATATATTTTAAATCAGGAATGTGAAACTTTGTTGTTAAACCATAGTTGTTCACTTTAAGACTATTTAATGCAAACTGTTATAACTTGGAGTTGTTTTTCAAAAACTCTTTACATAAAATATACGAATTTGCATTAAACAACCATTACTTTTTATGGATGGCACTGGCAGTTCTTGTACATAAGAGATTTTGACTCAATTTTTGTACATAAATTTATGTTTTTAGTGGGATTTTACACCTTTTTGAAAACTACTGTCACGTAGGTAGTCGCCACGCCTCCTCAATAGAAATTCAAGTCGGTACCCTTCTCTACTAAATTTCAACCTTCCACCCAAATCTGAACTTTAGACTATAGATTGTGAATATAAAAGTGGGTGGATAACACGCCCCATGCATAGTAAATCTCAAATTTTTAATACTATAATTCACTACTTTACAAGAAAAGAAATGAATACTCGTAATTTATATAATTCACAAAAAAAAAATGGGCGAATACCACGCCTATAAAAATTAATATTTTCAATTTTTTCCTTTCTCTGTGATGAAAGACGTCACTTTTGTGCTTGAATTAAAAATTCTACGGTATCAAAAAGTGGTTTATAACTTTGATGATTTATCATAAGTTTTTTTTTCGATTTTTGAAGTCGAATATCTCAGGAACCATTCGTTCTATTCGAATGAAACTTTGTTAATTTCATGTCCTTGACTTTATTAGTTCTTCATGTAAATTTAAAATTTCTGACTCTTTTGACCCAAAACTGGCAACGTCTTTTCCTATAAAAAAGGGTGTTTCGCTGAACACTCCAATAGCTCTCTTTTATAAGCTCTCGAACACCACCCATTTTTTCTATGCTATATTTGGAATTAATACAAAATTCAATCCACATTTTATTAACCTTATAAACTTTTAAACAAAATGGTATGAGTCACACGAATGTTACGTTTGATAAAATTGAAAAACCAAAAATGGAAATACCTTTTTTTGTTTTATTAAATAATCCTTTCTTTTTCATGAAAAACTTCTCCATAACTATATTCTTATGGTTATTCTATACAAATAATAATATTCTAATTTAAATAAAGGTTAATTTATTCAACACCTACACTCAATGTTTGTTTGTTTTTCTATAAGAGTGTCTGGGTATGGATTACGTATAAGCAAGGAGAATTATAATATTTTGGGAAAGACCATATGATTATTTCCCACAGTATTATGTATACAAATTTTTTTTTTCTCAAAATTTTAAGGATGAAAAGGATATATTGTTTTCCTTTTTGGACCAACAGGTATTTTAAATAAACAAACTTCAACATTACAAAATTTTTTCCATGAAAACGTCAGGAGATGTTGAATTTTGTTGTTCATCAAAGTCGGAAGGATTTTGGGGAAACAAATTTATCCCTCCCATTTTTTACTTTAATCAAAAATTAAGAAAAAAGGTTAAAAAAATACATGTTTTCAAATTATTCATTTCTCAAAAATAATGCATGGAAATGAAATATAGATGGCAGTATCTAGTTTATTTTAAACAAAAGATTTGAAGTATTCAGAGACGTCTAGACTAGAAGAACACAAAACTAGGAGAACTAGTTTGTTTAAATATTTAACTTATAAAATTTCATGAGGTATTTCTATTAACTGTATATACATATGTAAAAATCCAATAAATCAAAGCTGAATTTTTGATCAAACATTCCAAAACCAATTAAAATTATTGCTTTTTAGTTTTAAAAATTTTTCATAAATCGGCTTAATTTGCTAACTCTTTTAAAAATGCAATAATTAAGTTTTCTTGGAAATATTGACATACATGTGTAGGTACATTTTTTATTTTTTATTTCAATGTTACAAAATGGTTTCTGTGAATTGAAGTTTTTTTTTATATAAAATCCCATCAAAAATGTACATTCCTGGAATAAAAAATCAAATCTGAAATATGATTCCTCACATTTTTTAAAATCAATTAAAAATCAACATTTAAATTTAAGCGTGGGAAATTTGTGAGAATATTGAATTTACAAGTACCTAACTTACTATATGATTTAAACAATGGAATTCCATTAAACTTTAGCACAACCTTATAAAAACAGTTTTTTTTTTATTTTGTAACAAATTAATTGCACCTTAATTAGTTCACTCTCAAAATCTGATGTAATAATAAAGCTGATAACTTTTTTCCAATTATACAAAATATACGAGAAGCTTACGTCAGTTTATTGATTTCATTGGAATATGATTTTTTTTGTTTTGTGCACTTCACGGTACATTGTCGTTGAAACTTTAAATTTATATTCATTAAATTTGACATAACATTGCGAAGTGATAAAAATGAAAATTCAAAACATTCACGAATTTTTTGGCAAAAACATACATCACTTCATCAAAATCAGCTTGAAAATATCGTAAGTTTGTTTGCCACGTTGCTGGTGTATACAAAACATTCAGCATTTCAAAAACATAAAACAATACAACTTCTTCCACCACATCACCCCCCCTCCCTCATCACCATCAAGTTCGTCGTGGTGTGATATCAAAAAAGAGAAATATGAATCCTCGAACAGGGAAACATAACATAATAATCATCCTCGAATATTGGTATCCACAATAGGGTGGAGGGAAAGTTTTATAAAATTCAGATTTTTAGAATTCTGACACGTATTTTGTAAAAATACCCGTTAACTCTACTTTTTATGATGCACTGATATTTTTCATTTCTACTTTTTCTGAAAGCTTCAAAAATCCATTAGAAAAGACACTTTGGAGACTTTTTCAGCACATTTCTCCAAACCTATGATTTCAATGCTGTCTTAAAAAATCCGACGGTCCATTTTCAAATGGTTCCAATATTTCAGTGAAATAAAAGTACCAAATTCACTCACATTCCTTCCTTCAAAAGTGACATTCACTGTGATAGATATTTCCTTGTCACTTGGAACTGTCATCTTCCACCGACCGAATTTTGATTGATTTTGATTGTCATTCATCGGAAATAATCGATCTAACTTATATCAAATACCTAACTACTGCTTCGAAGTCTTCATTCAAAAGAATCCAACTAAAAAAGAAAAATCAATAAAAATGGCTACATTCATCTTTTGAATAAAGAGACAATTTAGCGACCCCTAGCAGTCATTTTTAAAACTAAAAATATTTTTTTAATTCATGAAATAAAGGAAGAACAGTTTGTTAAATGTAAAGTTATTTTTAATAATTTTTTATAAATGTAAAACAGAAATAGAAATAAAAGATTGCTCCACCCTAATTTAGAATGTGCTGCTGCTTCATTCCCAGTGCCAATTTCATTCCCAGACCCAACCGATCCTGGTATAGTATTTGAATGTGCCCTTGTGTTCAGTTCTGAGAATTATGTACGTCGTACATATATCAATTTATATGATAATTTAATTTTGGCAAACTTAACTTGATTTGGCTTCATTCCGTTGCGACTCTGCATGCACTAGTACTCTTCTGAATGCTCACATTGGAAGTACGAATATTTCTTTCAAGCTTCCACCTATACCTTCATCCTATACAAAGATAATATCATTTCATGCCTGGTCATTAGTTTTGTTTTCAAAAAGAAACGGGGAAAAGCAAAAGGACACTTTTGCAATTGGATTTTCGAATTGAGGCAAAATGTCAAAAGAATAAATTCTCCCACATAGAAAAAAAAATCTGACTTTAACCTTGAAATATTGCCAATTTTACTGTCAAAAGAAAAACAAAATCTTAAATCTTAAGTAAATTATTATTATTTGTCAAATGAAGACATTTTGAAAATATACAAGTCACACACAAAAATCTGAAGAACGTCATTTAAGTGACATTGATTGATTACTATATTGGTCCGTTCTTCTTCTTATTCTCAGTTTTGACAACACACACACACACTCTAATTGATAAGTAACTTGTCAATTGGACGCAATCTGTCAAAATTGATGCAATTTTATCCTACTTCTACTTCTCGATGTCAAAATAAAAATGTTTTCGTTTTTTTTTTTTGTTCAAATGGATCCGTTTAGATATTGTCAAAAATATAAACACACATAGAAGTATACGATGAACAGAACATACTAAATATAAAAATAAACTTTTTTGAATTAATAAAGTCTGGCCAAAGTTTCTTATATGTACCTACCTTCCTACCATATATTATTTATTGCGATATGTCATAACGTAATTGACTTCTTTAACGTCAAACAGGTGCCAAAGATTCGCTAGGTACGAGTAGGTAAGGTATGTAGGTAAGGTATATCAATTCAATTTCATTCCGTGTGTGGAATATTAAATTGTCATGGTTGTTGTACCTACCTTTCAAGCGGACACACCAGCAGCTCAACGCGGTTCGGATGCGGTGGAAGGAGGGGGGTACAGCCAACATAACTTCTCCGGAAGTTTTTTTTTTATTTTTGTTTTTCTGGTATAAGGGGATTTTATTGGCAGCGGGGGAGGATAATGCCATATATGCGAGAGTGAACGAACGAATATTGAGTGACATGAAAATATTTGTATATCAATATTTTATGACGTCGAGTCGATTAATTTAAGGACTTGTCTAGATTAAATTATTGGATGTTGATGTCTGATGGTGAAGCAAATATGGAAAATTAAATTGATAAGGATTCGATTTATTTGAAATAATATTTACGTGTGCATTTTGTATATTCTATTTTTGGATGTACATATGTATGTATATGTAGTTAATATTCAAATTTTGTAATTCTATAAATATAAAATAATATTAAGAAATTAATTTAAAGTTGTTTATGTATGTCTTTGACATTAAATATGAGGAAATTTTATATAACGTTGTATCTATTGTTATTAGGTTGATTTTGAGAAGTGACACAAAATTAATTTCGATTAGTTTCATTTCCAGAAATGTCCTGTAGAATAAGGAGTATTGTCATTGATGTTCATATATGAGTGCAATGAATGTAATCTTAAAATGAAACAAAAGGTACAAAATCTCCACACCTGTCCGGTGATTTTGGAGAACCATAAAAGAACAAGTGTCAGGATGCCAAATTGTAGTATTCCTGTGGCCAGTTGACATGCAATAAAATACAAAAAAAAAGAGAATTGTGTGCCACTTAGCACCCCCGACGTCTTTTTCCAGTCATTGCTGTCTATATATCAATCAGTTTAAGGAAAAGGAAGTTGCATACAATGGACATGTATGTAAAGGGTTTTCTATTAAAAACATAACAATTTTATCTATTAATACAACACAGAATTTTTCGAGATAGGTATTCAGATAAAATTTATTATGGGTGTAGTGCAAGCATTACATTTTATGAATAAAATTCAATGTCGTTCATAATGACCCCCTCGAGTCCGTTTACAGCCATTGATTCGAATTTCCCACCACTCGGCAGACATTTCGACCGGAACGTTGGCAATTTCGCGTTTGATATTGTTTTTGAGCTCGTCTAAAGTTGTTGGTTTGTTGGCATAGACTAGTGACTTGATATATCCCCACAAAAAAAAATACAATGGCGTTAGATCGCATAACCAAGGCGGCCATTAAACAGGACCATTTCTCGAAATAACACGTTCACCAAATTTGCCTTTCAATAAATCGATTATGAAGCTTGCTGTGTGGCTAATGGCACCGTCTCGTCTGTCTTGTTGAAACCACAACTCGTTGATGTCAAGTTCATCTAATTCTGGTGAAAAATCTACGAACATAACGCGATAATGCTCTCCGTTGACAATAACATGGACGTCGTTTTCATCCACGAAAAAATACGGTACAATCACATCTGCGGAATGAAAACCGCATTAATCAAGTTCTCAAGTAGCACAATGTGGGTTTGTTGCTGATCAATAACTTATTGATTGCTTATTAACAAAGTCATTGAGCCAGAAATGAGCTTCATCAGTTTACTCAAGGTTTTCCAGTGCCCAATTTCGGTAGTAATTTTAATAATTTCCAAACGTTGTTGATTCGTAAATTTTACAATGATGAAAATGTTGACTTTAACTAACAGTTTGACATTAACAGTTCATTAAAAAAAAGTTTAAAGGTGCGTTCATATAATTGTTATACGAAATTGTTATGTCCCTAATGGAAAAGCCACAATAAGACTCGCTATAATCTTTTTAACGTGGGTTATTCACACTTTGTTCTAGACACTCTTGGACGTTTTGGACCACATTAAAATTATGACCGTATCAAATTCAACAATTGTGTTTGTTAACGTTTAAGTTCATCCAGAAATGACTGTCTCAGTTTCCCACTCTATCTTGGTTTTATCACAACTATAAAATTTGTCAAGTTGTCTACGAAAGTCCGAGTTCTTTTGAGCGACAAGAATTCAACTGAATCGGATTTTCATCCAAACTTTCAAGGATAGCAAATTTCACGGTTTTTTTCATATAGGACAATTTTTTTAGCTAACTTAGAGGACACCACCTTCTTCTATATATGTAAATAAAAAAGGAAATTTGAAATGTATGTACGCCCATAACTTTCGAACGACTGCACCAAATTGGATGATTCTTGGTTTTATATATTCGTTATTTTTAGGACAAGGATTATGTGTAATATACGAGTAATAATTACAAAAAAATTAACACACCATGGCTCATTTTTGTCTTTGCACTATTGAACACTGTACTATGTCCAGTAGGTACCTAGAAATCTATCGTTTCTCGAAAGAGTAAAATTTGTAAGATTGTAGGGGGTAATCTATAGATCTACTGAACCGATTTTGAGAATTTGAGAAAGCAATGTAATTTGTGGGTAACATAGGGTATATATTGGTGATAAATTGGACATGGAATGAAGTAGAAAATAGGGCTTGAAGTTTGTGTTTAAGAGAAATACAATAAGGGTTAACATATTGAAAAAATATAAGGTCCATTTATAGGTTTTTATTTTGCCTTGGAGCTGGTAACTTCTTGCCATCTATTCTGTCAAGACTTTTTGAATCCACAAAACTAATCATATACTATAATATGCGGCTGTTCATGGTCCTTATAAGTACTCACATATGCATCCTTGAGTGTTTAGCAAAAGGATCCTTGACCTCTTAACTGTATTCTGGCAAATTCTTACGAAAAATTGTTGGTCCTGTATGTGAAGAGAAAAGATTTAGGAGACGCTATTGTTTGGCAAACAAAAAATCAATCGCTTTATCCATCGAAAATTGGTCAAAAAAAACTGCAAAATGACAGTCAGTTTGACAGATGTCACTTCAACAAATGAACACTTTCAACTGTCAAGGTTAAAAAAGTCAAAATTGGAAGATTTTATTAAATTATGAAACTCATGTGAATCATGTGAAGAATGATTCGAATGTTACTTAAAATTTTCACTAAATTTTAACTAATAAGTTAATACTAAAACTAAATAACTTAAAATATATGTGTTCCAAGTTACATCAAAAGAGGCTCATATTTTAAGCTTTCTTAAATAACCTAAGTTAGTTAAGTTGCCAGTTCATTGGTTTATGTCCAGATTTTGCTAACTCAGACTTAACTCCCAACTAAATAGCACGGCCTTAGCTGACAAAATTCTTTTTTTTCCTTAGACTTTAAAACCATAGAAATGGTGACAAAATTTTTGATACCATTCAAGTTAAAAAGGAAAGTTTTGCTCTTGAATACGTTTTTTGGTTTCACACAATTTTTTCAATGTTTAGGTACACATACGAGTAAACTCAGAGATTTTTGGGAATATTTAAAATTTATAAAAGCTCCAACACTCAAAAGACTTGTTGATTCTCTTAACCTCATCATAATTTGTCTTCAACTAAGATTTTTTTTTTAATTTTTTTATTACAAATCTTTTGTGTTAAACATTTCACCATAAAAAATTCAAAAACCGTCTTTTGTTATTTTTCTAGGACTAGGTGACTAAATTTCCGTCCCAATTTTTCAATTTTTTGTTTCACTTCTATATCATTAGTCCTAGAGTTCATTATTCATCACCAATTTAAAAGTCGCCTTTTTTTAAAGTAAAAAAAATAACGAAAATTCGTATCCTTGCCAAAATAAGGATGAAATATTTTTATTAATGAATTCGGTGGGGACAGCTCTAAAGATATCTCAAAACAACAGGTTAGTGTTTCTATCTTTTCTAAACGTCTTTTGTTAAAAATTTCTTCATCTTCTTCTTTTTTTTTTCATTAACCAACGCAACGATTAAAAAAAAGTAAACCATTAGTGCAAAAATTATTTGTATCAATTAAATTAAATTTTAGTGCTTCCCATCACCTTCCATCATCTTCGCCACCGTTCGTCGTTCGCCCTCCAAAACCTTGGCCTACATTATTTCTTTTTTTTAAATAATATAATAAATATAATAATTTATATCTTTGTCTTTTTGTCTGTATAAAGTGAACACTTGAAATGAATGGCTATAGTAACTAAGACAAATAGCTCTATCTTCGCTCTTTTAAAGGAATTCCTCAAAGTCATTTTCTTGGAAAACACTTTTATCTTCCGAAGAGGAAATAAGACCTTTTGTTTGTTCATCCCACAAATTTATTGGAATTTTTATTGATGGTGAAAAAGAATAAAAAGGTTAGCTAAAAGTGTAGGTTAGGAGCAAACGAAGACAAAAACAAAAAAAAAAAAAGAAAAGGAAACTCACACACATAGACACACACCAACAAACAAACAGAAGTCCTTGATGTCACAGAAAAAAAAAGGAAAAAAAACCTGTTATTTGGCAACGAATTTAATCCACAACCGAAAAAAATAAAAAAAAAAATGAAAATGAAAATGACGATGATAAGACACGAGGATGAAGATGATGGAAGAAATGATGATGAAAAAATAAAACGATGATCCTGATGGGAAGTAATAACGGATTAGTTCACCAGCGCCAAAAAAAAAAGTAGCTTAAAAGAAATTATAATGAAATATAACTATCTTCTTACCTTTTTCTTTCCATTTCACCATCATCGTCATCGTTATAAAGATACAAAGATACAAATATATCTATATTCAAAAAAGGCCAAGGAGTAAAAATTTTAAATTGATATTTTTTCTATAAAGGATAAGATAAATTCTCCGCGAGATTTATCAATTTCCGTTTTTGGATTTGGTCCTTGTGAATGCGTTCTTTTTTGAATTTTTAAGATACTTTCGACAACGATGACGGTCTTAAAATGAAAGACCAGAAAATCAATCCGATTCAATCTTCAGATTCAGACAAGGATTTCGTGTGGTCCTTAAATTGGTATTTAGTTTTGTGGTATTGGTAAATTATGAGACTCGAATCTGTTCATAGGATATTCGTATAATTCAAATTATAGTCAGAGTAGCAAATCAATTTATTTTTATAATATAATCCTGAATAATATTATTTTATATATATTTTTGATGAAATAAGCATTTTTTTTTCCCAAACGAACTGAAAAAACAAAAAATCCGTGTATCCGAAAATTTAATATCATCAGGAAGCTATACGTAACGTAACATGCCGCATATTTTCAGGAAAGGTATTTTTTCTGTTTCACTGTTTTTTTTTTGGTTGTTTTTGAATTATTGTATGCAAATGCAAAATGTGATTTATTCAGGTTGAAAAATAACACAGATGCGATAGTAAAGGTATGTAGTGTATTTGGTATTGTTTTTTTGGAGGTATAGCATTAAGCATTGGGGTCGGAATTGTGATCCTTTGTTCCTTCATTATGCATGAGCTTAAGAAAGTAAACATAAACAGGAAATGCTGAATCTCGTATTTCGTGGAATTTAAATTGAGAAAACGAAACGATATTAAGAGCAATTACTTTTTTTTTTTGATGAAATTACTAGGAACACATATTCTAGATATGATGGGTGATTTATCGTTTTGAAATCGGGAGGATATTTTTCTTTAAATTGATTTTTTTAATTTTTAGCTTCATCTCACCAATTTGGCATTTTTCAGTCAAAAAATTCTGTGATACATTTTTATCGAGATCATAAAGCACTTCTTGAATGGTATTTGACAATTTTTAATTACATATATATACTGATAAATGCAAAATTCCATTCAAAATTCTCTCACTTTCAGAAGCAATAATTTTCTAGCTTTCTGATTTTTTAAAACCTTCGATATTGATCATTGGATTTGATAGTCTTTGTTACCTTAATAAATCATTAATTCAAAACATTAAGTGCAAAACATTTTGATTTGAACTCGCCAAGACGGAAGGAACTGGTGAGATTTGTAGAAAATGTTGGTCCTTAAACCAGAGACCCTTTTCACGTCTAATGGCCATTTCAGCAGATTAAATGTTAATTTTTTCAATCAAGATGTCAAAAAGAAAACCAAAAATTCACTTTCAGTTAATGCACATATTTTGGAAACAGTTAAGTTTTTCTAATTTGCATTACATTTGTAAAATAAAGTCCATTGCAATTATTTTGTCAAAAAAGATTGAGTCTTGTCTAAAAAGCACGATAGGGTCACATAAGACAAACTCTTTTTTCTTTTTAAATGGTTTTCCTCAATGATCTTAAAAGGTTGAAAACAAATTACTAACACAAAAAAGACAATACCGAAAACTAGAGCTGCAGCTGCAACAGCTGACAGATTATACACTAATACACTACACTAAAAATTAATACACTAAATAGAACTAGAAAACATTTCAGATAGAGTCGAAAGAATATGTCAACTTTTGACGTTTCATTCAACACTACAGTACTTTAAAAAAAAATCTATTTTTTTAGTGTGTATTGATTTTTTGATTCAACTCAAACCAACTTCAATCCAAGAGTAAACGTTTCAGCTAAAAAATGTCAAAAGATTACAATAAAAATTATGATAGCGGCTCTTATTCTATAGTGTTCACCATTTTTGGCTCTTTGACGTTCCATTACATATTTTATCTCTTTCCCACTGAGAATGTTTTATCCTCCGCGTTTATTACAGATACCAATACCAATAAAACGCTTCAGATTTAATATTTGTCTTGAAGTTTTGTAAAATCTTCGATAAAACGATTTCTGGAGGACCGATTGAAAATGCCATTTGTCCTTTGAATTGTGAAATAATTTAAGATAAGCGGATCATATTAATTTCACACTAAAAACATCAAAATGTTCGTCAAATATCAGTTCTTTTTGTAGTAAAATTAGTTTCGAATTTTCCACAGTTAGAACCATTTTAAAAAAATTCCCTTTTTGACAAAAAAGTTCCTTAAAAACTTATTTTAAAATTCTTCCACTGTAACTGCGAAACACCCTGTAGACTTTATTTTATTTGTTTCCAGCAAAATCTACAAACTTTATTACCAGTTCAAGATAAATACATATTCTGAAATTAACTTAAAATTACACCCAGTTTAGTTTAGATTAGTTTGGTACCAATTTAACAATTAGTCCTTTCAAATTGGCCCTGAGTTCAGAGTTCCCGTCATGATATTTTCAATACCAACCAGACAGATAAAAATAAACTGAAAACAGTTTCATACATAAACTCAACAACACCAGAAGCACAAATTAGTTTAACGAGTATTGAAAACGTTGCATGTTAAAACTCAATATTTTGTCAGCATATCAGAATTTTTTATCCATCCTAATGCAACTAACATCAATTAAAAACCTAAAACAAAAAAAAAATTTTGCGTTTATTTTAGGTAACTTGTTTAAAACGTGTCCTCTCGTTTTTATATTATGTGCATGACAAAATCCTTAATATTTTTTTTTTATAACTTTTATTAGAAACCGTGAAAATAGTTTTTTGTCCTCGATTTTTTTCCAATTTTATTTCATTGGTTATGCAAACTCAATGAAGTCATGCATCAAGCATAGTTATGGTCAATATTATTGATGTATTCAGAAATATTTTTATATTTTTTTTAATTTTTTTAGCTAAAATTTTGTGGCTATGGAAACAATAAAAGAGTTGGAGTTTGATGGAAAAATAAATCCTTTTGTCGAATATAGCGTGTAACTTTTTTAAATCAATAATATAAAAAAAATTGGTTTTCATAAAGGATAAGAAATTTTGAATATTCAATTTTGATGACCAAACTAATAAAATAGGTACGAGTATAAACATTGATATAAAAAACCACAGCACAATATTTGAAAAATTCAATTGCATTATTGACGATTCAATGAATCAAATAATTCCCAAGTTAAAATCATACTTGTCTACTTGTAGCTATGTTATAATTTATATATTATTTGTTTTTTTTTTTAAATTTATAATTTAAAACTCGTGAAAGGCATTTTAATTAAAAGTATATTATTTTGTTTTCATAAAGGAATTCATAGCAGCCCTCTAAAAAAAAGAAAGCAATGATTTTTTGAAATATTTTTCGGGTTCTATTTTTTACTTGTATTTTAATAAAAAATTATATTAATACATTTTTGAGAGTTATTTAATACTTTGAAAGAAGATTTTAAATTTCTTAATATTGAGTTTATATTTAGGTTGAGATGATCTTTTGGACCTTGTCTTATTTAAAGAAATGTATACTTTTAATTCTAAGAAACAAATTAAAAACGTATTTCTTTGGGATTCTTTGGCGGTGACTTTTCTTTCTGTTCAATCCAAGTTTCATGTTTTAAAAATAATAATAAATAAAAAATAAAACATCTTTTCTTCTAAAAACTCTTGTTTAAAAACTTGAAATTAAAAAAAAAAAAACAAAAAGGACTTTCTATTTCCACTACAATCTACAGTCACAGGTGTCCTTTTTAATGACGTAAACAAGTCAACTCCATATTTGTGTTCATAGTTCAAATTATGAGTGATCAGAATTAGTTTGAGAGCTCATATAAATGGCTTAGGCTTCGTCAGTCTTGTCAGTTTTTAATATTTTTATTATTAACTTCCCATAGGGAGTTATTGTAATCGGTCCGATTTTTCAAATTGAAATTTTTGACAAATCTGGACGTTTTATGGTTCCTAGAATCTAAATTCGTCATTTGTAGAGAGATGTCTCTGTGTGTGTATGTACGCACGTACGTTCGAGATACCCTTTTTCGTCCACGATATCTCAAGAACCAGTAAAGATATCGATTCCAATTTAATTTTGTTTGATAGGTTATAACTTCAAAAGAAGCTGAAAGGACTTTTATAAATATTTGTCTAACGGTTTTTCCACTATAGCAGTTTTTAAAAAAAGTGCAATGCAATGTGACACAGGTTTGGTGTAAATTTGAAAATAATTTAACATACTGTTATTTTTTTAAAAAGTAAAAACTAAAAAATAAAATGTTTGGCGCGCAAATATACAATGAAGGAAAAATGAAATCACCTTCAAAAGATTTTTTTAAATGTAGTCCTTGACATCTGGTAAAATTTTTGAAAAAATTGAATTGACAGTTTTTTTACAAGAAATAAAAAAAGTACAAAAAATTGTACCAAAAATTGGTAAAAAATGTTTTTTGACTTGAATATCATGAGAATGGGCAACGATATTGACTTCAAACTTATTTATGGTTATACAAAATACAATTATTAATATATGCTACAATTTGACAAATATCGAAGTGACAGTATTTTTACAAAAAATAAAAAAATTTATCAAAAATTTACCTATAAATGTCAAATGAAGTTTCTTGAATATGTCCAGAGTGGTAAATCATTTTAACTACGAATTTATTTAATTTTTGCATAAAAGAATTGTCAAGTTATGTTACATTTTTGACAAATGTCGAAATGACAGGTTTTTTTACTAAAATAAAAACCTAAAACTGAATTTTACAGAAAAGTGTCATAAATTGTTTTTCGGCTTAAATATCACCACTGCAAACATTGATATTGAGTTCAAATGTATTTTATTTTCAACCTACTCGTAATGCATTTGTCAATACCTACAAAATGGTAAAATATTGACGAATATCAAATAAAAATTCTCATAATAAATAAAAAACTACAAATATTTCTAAAAAATGGTACCTAAATATTGTTTTCAGATTCAATATCTCTGATATTTTTTATGTACATAAAATTGTTATGAACTAACATAAAAAGTTAATCAATTATTAACAGGAACGCGTTTTCAAATTATGTATGATGGGAAGTTATCAGTGTGTTTTGTACCCTGCCTCTTTTTAATTTTAATATCAGTTTGAATATATAGTGGATATGTTTTTTTGACTTTCAAAATATAGGCGCAGGGACATTAGTCCCAATTTTATCAATTTGGACATATGTACATATGTCCAACCTAAGTGATACGTAAGTCCCCAACTCTAGTTTAGGACATAGGTCTTACCTAGGTGGGACATACATAAGTCCCAAAAAAAATATTTGGGACTCTTGTCCCACCTAGCATAATTTTTTTAAATCTGTTTTTAAAAAAAATTAAATCTCTTATTAAGAATATTTAACCAATCGGTTGTCTTTTTTAGTGTTTTCCCACCAAGGTAGGACATAAGTATATACATAAGTTAACACTCCACTCCAATAATAACAAAGTATACGTGCGTCAACTTCACAAAATAATCTGGAAGTCATAAACATCGTAGTTTATGACCAAGCGACCCAAGAAACCACTTGAGTATCGGTATGCCATTAAAACATGTGCATCGGCTGATATTTCAACCCTCATCCACAGCATCAAAGACAGAACTACGAGGTGACTTACTCCGGTCAGCAGCTCTTATAAAACTAATCCTTATCCAGTCGTCGAACGCAGCGGTGTTGTTTTCCGATTTTTTATTTTACTAAATTGTATGTAATATTAACATTTGGAAATAAAGTTTTTGTTTTAATTTAACTTCGGTTTAATAACTTAATTCATATGTCCCAAACTAGAATTTGGGAATTGTGTCTCACTTACATCGGTGGGACATGAGTCCCAATTTTACCAATTGTTATGTTACGGTTTAAAAAAAAAATTGAGTACAAAGAAGTTTGATAGTATTATTTTAAGAGCGTAATTGCTTTTGACTCCTTTTCAAAGGATCTTCAAAACCGATTGTCAGATAGCTTGCTGATCTTGGAAAAGATTTCAAATGTTTTAATACATGTATTTTTGGGACGAATAACGAATAATAATAACAAGAAGATGTTGCTAAAAATAATACAAAATTAACATAGGCAAACAAAGATCCTTTCTTTGTCGTTTAAAAAAAAAAGAAATTATTTTATAATGAGATGAGTTTTAAAGTTAATTGTCTGACACATACATAGATGGTGCTACTAGTATGAAATTTATATAATTTTTAGTTAGCCCTAATCTTTAAAAGACAAGTGAATACATTAGACAGCTGTCATAATATTTTTTTGGGATTCTACTTTGGGTACCAAAATTTGTGTAAATAAGTTCTAGAACTTAAAAAAAATTCCCTTCAAAAAAAGTTCCAATAAAATAAGCGATATAAAGAATAGGAGTTGATATAAGAAATAAAAGTTTTTTTTTGTAAAAAAAGTCTTAATTTGAAGGGCTTTAAAATGCTCACGGGGTAGATATTTTTTTCATTTGGTCACACTGTTCTATACCAAAAAATTCAAATGATATTTCATTCACCCTTTGCTTATTTGAAATATATACATATGTAGGTGTGAGTAGGAAATACGAAGCCCTTTTTAAGCACCATATTACAGCAATTCTCAGCTTCAGGATAATCGACATATTATTTTTTTGTTAAATCCTCATATCTCCTGTGGACTTTTAACATATGAACACAATCTCCCTTGATAACAATTACTCCATCATTCTTCCTATTCCAGTAGATATAAGTACTTTAACAATAAATCCCCCTTTTTATTCTTAAAAAAAAAAAAAACGAAAAAGAAATTTATAAAAAGCCATCACAATTATTGCACTTTTTATCATACACTTAATTGCTTGTTCAAATATTGAATCGTTTTCCTCCTCCACCATATACATTATACAAGTAACGGTCGGTTGTTCACGTGAGTGAATGATTACTATTCCAACTGTGAATCATTTTAATAGAAACAATTCAAGGATATACTTTACCTCCCCCTCTCTTCTTTCATACGGTTTCAAATGTACAATGCTCTTAAGAAAATAACAATTTCACAATTCCGGATAATTTTCCATACATAAATCTCTCCTCCGCCTCCACAATTTATACCCATATCCTGAATTCTGATGCTGATGCTGGGTATTGAGTCGATGTCATGTCCTGCAATATTCCTGACTTTATCGTCAAAAGTGCTCAAAATGATTGCTTCACGTTTTTTTTTTTCTTTACTGTTCATTTCCATACAAACACACTTGTACATACATTCACATATTCGTAGATACAATATCATTTCAAATGATAGAATGTCAGTGTGTGACTGTATAGAGTATAACTGAGGCATTTCAGAAGGACAGGGCAGAAAAAAAAAAGATTGATGTCCTTTCGAAGAGAACATAAATTCAACAGAATCGTTACAACTTCTGATTTTCATGCAAATAAACGAGGGAAAATGTGCAAAATGTATCTGTATTTTATTCCCTGTCATAATAATCAAGAACATATCTCTCGTCCTTTTTTTTTTTTTAATATATCTCTCAATCCATCGACAGGTGTAGACAAACTAGCTTGCTAACCAACCGACCGACCATTCATCTGATATCCAATTCAGATGAGGAATGGTTCGAGGGAGGAGAATTGTCCTTGTTTTTTATATAAGGTATGTATGTATGTACAGTACATAAATGATGTGATATTTCAAAGCGTTATGTGAAACAACTTGTATAACAAAACTATCGAAGGATAAAACAATGAAAATTGAAATGGAAATGGAAAATTGTACAAAATGTGAAGGTGTGTGTGGATAGTGTGTTTTAGGACATTAGCTGGGATATTAAAAACTTTTTTATTGGTTTTGTTTGTTTATTTATAAAATACACACACGTACATACATACATAAAGTTATATAGAAGTGTTTGTATTTAGTTAAAAAGGATCCAATTTCCAACATCATCTCGTCAGGATAAAACCACAACAGATACAATGCTTTAGAGATTTATTCAAAATATTTCTTTATGGTTTGTTTATTTAAAAAAAAATAAAATATAATAATAGTTATTTGTTGTGTGTTTTAACAAAAGGTATAAGTTTTTATCGATTGATGTGTGAAGCGTTTTAGAACGTGATATTTATGAGTTTTTAATATTTTAACGGGAAAGGGTAGTTGAAGTGTTTTCTAACATAAATAAAAATAGATTGGATGTTGTTGGTACAATAACTTTAGTGTGATTAGTGAGTGGATAATTGCAATTGTTTGTCAACGTATTTTACAAGTTTTAGAAAAAATTGTAAATTTTTTTGAGCTATTTTGCAAAATTCAAATTTGTCTAAAAATATTGGAAACTTTGCCAATATTTAGATTTTCTTTCTTCTGTCATAGTATGAACATTTTTTTTCTTAAGTGTGTTAATTTTTTGGTAATAAAATTCTTATTCTCTTAGCCTCTTTTTTAAAACGTTATTTGCGGATTTTAAAAATAATTTTCACTTGACAACTGAAGAAAACCAAAATGACAATATTTTGTATTCCAAGACATTTGTTAAGTAAACCAAAATGGACTGCAATCTATTGGCTTTCACTGAAATATCCGAGGTAAATTTTTTTTCCGAGTTCTTGTAATAATTTAACACCTTCCGACTTCTTCATTTGAGGTTACATGGAAGATAAGATCCACACCATCAGTGTTGATTCAAGACCTCAAAGATGGAGATCATACAATAGTCATTTGGCGATTTGGTAATGAAAATTTCATCAAAAGGATATATTGATATTTTTCTTCATCATCAAAGGCATACTTTCTTCTTTACATTGATATACATATCCTTATCCATATCATTTATCTCAAAAAATAGTATTTCCATTTGAATATCAAAATAACACCTCTTATTGGAAAATCCCATAGTTAAAGAACTCAGAATACCTCAGAAGTAGGTACCACAAGGAAGTCACTTAGGACCCCTTCTATTCTTGCTACTGATTCTTTCATTATATTTTAATGATTGTCATTGGTGCATTTACATCGATATCCGAACTTATAAGACTAGATTCCAACTTTTCTTCGGCTATAACACTGGTCAGCTATTAACATTTATTCTCTGATGCTTAAATTAATTAATATTTTTTAAAATCATTTTTTCCCCTGAATTCGATTCTAACCTAAAATTGTTTATACTTGTCAGATTTTTGAAAATAAAGTATACTTCTTCAATCCAGCATTATTTTTATATTATTTTGAATATATTTCAAAAACTAAATTAGCAATTGATAGACATATTGTCTAACAAATTGAAAAAAAAAACTTGTTCTTACCTTTTTCATTCAAATGGTAATTAAAAGTTTTAATATAAATACATAAACTCGAAAACAATCCCTACAGAGTATGAGATAAAATAAAAAAAACTATATAATAATAAATTATTTATTTTCCGTTTAATCAGGTTAACGAATTCACATTATCAAGTACCTTTTTCAGAAGCTCTCTCTTATTTAAATAGAACACAAAACATTCAAAAGAGCACCAACTATTTATTTTATTTTACTCGTATATTATTTTAATTTAATTGATTTTATTTTATTTTTAACTTCAAGTACGTACCTATACATTTATCTATTTAAACGATATACACTCGCATGTGATGAACACAAGGTGACTTTCAAAAGGATTTCAAGTGAAATAAATCAATACACATACGAGTACAGGTAGGATATAGGAAGTACCTGTAAACCTTGCTTTTGTTCAACACACTCAACTCATGGAATATACCTCTCCATTCACATACTAACAAAAAAATGTGAATACAGCTCATGTCCTCATCGCTATTCAGTTCAATAACAAACTAATTATTAAATAAGACCAAACCCACCCCCACAGACACAGTAAATTGTGAATAAGGAAGAAACTGTAGGTGGTGTGGGTGTCTGTACTGTATATACTCTCAGCATAATCCTTGCTATAAAATGTTTTTTTTTTTTCCTTTTTCATTCAATGGATGGCATAGAGAAGAGCATACCTTTAGTTTTTATGAATATGAATGTATAGGTAAAAGTTCCTTGTACTGTGATGATGGCGGAACCGCAATTAACTTGTGACCTCAGGGTACAGAATGGCTTTTTAATTTTCTTTTGGTTTAAACAGAAAATAATAATTAAACAAAAAGCAAAACATTCCTGCATCGTTGGAGGAGTACAATATCCATCATTTGTCTATGTTTGTGTGTTTGTATTGGTGTACTATAAACCAGGAACTTAAAGGGCCATACACATAATATATGTAGGTACACCGTGATGAAAGACCCTAAGGATGTATGTGAATTCAAAAAACACAAAAAAGCAAGACAAAAGCCTTTCAAAATACTCACAGGAGCAAGTTGTCTATTATACGAGGATGTATGAGTATATCATCACCTGCTGTTACTGCTCCTGCTGCCGCCAGGAATTTTCACCATTTTCTCCACCTCCCCTGCCAGTATACAAACTCTTACGCCTAGTTTCGTTTTCTCTCTATATATGCAGAACGGTAAAAGCATGGATGGAAAGTAGGTAAAGAGTTCGCCTGGCGTGAGAAAACACCAGGATTGCTTAAATATATGCGGTTGCGGTTGTCTAGTGTTGTTTTTGTTGATGTTGTTGTTGTTTTTGAAAGTCTTCATTTAATTTCAATTTATTTTTAGGTACTTTGATTAAAATATTTTTCAACTTTACAGACAAAACAATCAACCAATCAATAATAAATGTGTATATTGTTCATTTTGGTAAGGTATTTGTGTGTTACCACAAAATTTGAAGGTGACATGTAGAAATAGGCTTGAGAAATCTTAAAACGATAGGAATTTTAGAATCTAGGGCTTGTAGATATGAAGATTTGGGTTTTTCTGATGAAAAATAAATATGTTGAAGGAGTTTTCATTAAAGGACGTTGAGTGAATGTTTCTGTAGAAAATTCTATGCCTGCTTAAATGGAGATAGTCTGTGATACAGAAGAACTTTTTTTAGCCTTTTTTTCTTTTTTGGCAGATTTTTTAACAACACCGTCCAAAAAAAAGTAATTCGATTTTTTGTTGAATATGCCACACCAAATTTTGTTACAAAATCATAAAATTGAATACAAATTTACCACCTAGTTAATTTGGTGTTAGATCGTAGAAACATTTCAGGAAATTGTTGCTGTAATGAACCCATCAAACGTGTTGGCAATGCTACCTACATATCAATTGTAATAGAGTAAGCCACTTCCTCCGACACTAAAACGTCAACCGTCTTTATTTGACGCATCAAAGAGAATCATTTGGAGATGACATTTGGCGTAAGACAGTGCCAGAGGTTAGTTTCTAATTTAAATAATAAATATAAAAGAAATAAATTGTAAGCTATTATGCTATTATGAAGATTGTAAGTATAATCTGCCTATAACTATTGTAAATGATTATAATATTTAATAATAATTGAATAAAGATTAAAATCCTTCCGAACAAGACGGATAAAACAAGCCCAACTGCGCCACCAAAACTTTTAGCCTACTTCCCTTTCATAAGACGACCTAAAATTGACTTAAAAGTATATAACCACTTAAAATTTATTAATAATTTAGATTATAGGTAATCTATCATTAACAAAAAAATTGAGAAAAAAAATAAATAAAAACAAAAAGTACGTATACGCCTCAGTGTACTATTTTGTGGCTTTATTTTAAGAGTAAATAAATTCATAAATTATTTTTTCTGCTATTAATATGGAAGACGTTTTTGTGCCTCATATCTTTTATTTATGCAGTGACAATAATATCATAAATTTTCATGCTAAATTGATGTGGTTTCACACAATAGTCCAAGTTATGGGTTAGGTATATCAGTTGTTAGCTATTAACCCTACTTAAACTTTACATTTATCAAAATTAATTTTGTTTATTTCACATTAAATCGTTAGGGGATCCCGTCAAATTTGTACCACCCCCAATTAAGTTAGTTCTATTGTATTGGGTTGAAGTTTGTCTTTTAGTTGGCATTTTAAGACCAGTAAATCTCAGGCAATGACACACTGATTGATAATTGTATAATGGTGACAGAATAACATTTCATTGACGTTAAGCAGATGACTGAAATATTAAAATTTGACAACCAACTGACAATCGAAAATATTTTTTTGTCTTTCTTGCAATTTTTCTATATTTTCTCACTTTCTTACCCTTCCTTGGACTACTAAATATTTAAAGACCAAAATCAGCCAAATCGGCAAAGTCGTTCTCGAGTTTTAGCGAGTCAAACATTTTGTTTATATTTCGAAAATTATTGTACCGCCTTGAAGTATACTATATATATTACGCATACTATCAACTATCGTATAATGTATCGCAGTTTTTAGGAGTAAATGGGTTTGAAATAAAACACAGTGCAAAATGAAATTTTAAAAGCTATATTTTAATTTAAAAAAACATCTTCTAGTTAAACATATAAACTTCTTCTTAAATCACTCTTTCTATAAAAAAAAACGAATCAAAATCCGTTCAGTAGTTTAAAAATAATTAAGCATAAATAGGGACAGATAGAAAACGAAAAGTGATTTTGTTTTATAATATGTACTGATGACTTTACACCTATACTCCTTAAGCATTCTAAATTTTGACTTTTATTTTATTAAATTAAAATTTGAAAAATTTTAAATTCTAGGGTCAAGTTATGAAGTGGTTGAATTTAAATTCGATACCTACTTGTATAATTTTTGTACCTTTCATTTTTATTCTATTCTTTATTTTTGACAACCTTGTTAACAGTATTTATTTTTTAACATTCAAAATCTATTTATTAAAATTAACTTAACTCAAAAAGGAAGAAAGAAATATGACTTTACTTTTATACATTCACAATAAACGACTTATTCAATTTGTGTATTTCTAAGGAAATAAATTTTATAAAGGAAACATAAGTAAACACTAAATCTTCCAAGTCCTCCTACGATGTAACTTAACTTTAATATTAAAATGAATTCCCTTTCAACTCAATTCTTGTTATTCTTGATCAAATTTAATACATAAGTCTGATGAAGCTCATCATTTTATTTCCTTAAGACTTTTCAAAATTTCTATCCACCTACACACATACACTCTCGTAAGTCGTCGTAAGGATGTCCAAACTAGATTCATTATATATCCTTGTAAGTATATTTAATGACCTATTTAATGTTAAAACAAAAGAAAAACTTTGTTCTACTTTTGAAATAAATTTTTCAAAGAATTTTCTTTGAATTTTTTTCTTCGAAATAGAAAGAGAAAAAAAAGATTAATTTAATTGCTTCAATATAAGAAGCCCAATCATCCGTTCTTCTTTATAGTGATTTGTTGTCATATAAATTGAACTTTTCTTTTCAGTGGTTCTATATTCTTTTCTTTGTTTTTTTTTTTCTTAAAACAAACTTCTGATAGAATGTGGAAACAAAAGTTAAAACGAAATAATGAGTTCAAAGTTCACTAATACCACCCACCTACGAGTACATACTGTCTACTTGTGCACGAGTATTGGATTGATAAAATCCTGCCAATACTTAAGCTCTTCAAGTAATTCCCTGATGTTGTAGTAATTACGGTAAATAGCCACTACTCGTGTTGTGTGATATTACCGATGATGGTTCTTCCTGCTTTTCTCTTCTTTTAAGAGATCAATGTACCAAAGGATAAAAAACAAAAACAAAAAAAAAAACATTCTCGTCCTGAGGTAATCAGGATAGCGTAACTTTTTGAACCTCTGTGATGTGGCCTTTTATAGTGGGTATGTGGTCCTTTCCCTCCTCCCCTCATCTTGAAATGAATGCTGGCCAAAAATAAAAGGCTAAGTTTTCCAGCCTCATTTGCCAATATACTCGTTCCCGAACGTGTACACCCCATTGCTGGCCTGAAACCATATCTCAGCTCGTCTAGAGTCCTATAGTCACTCAATATGGTCTTGGTTGTCGATGGCCGCCACTGCCGTCTTCCTCCTCCTTTGATTCTATCGTCCTTGCACTGAGATAGCAATTTTTGCTTCTTTTTTTTCTGCTGGTTCTTTGGTATTTTCTTTATCCCATTGTTGACAAACTTTTCCGATGCTCGAAATATCTGCACACAGGAGAGAAAACTTTTGATTCCTGTTTCGTTGTAGTTTTGTGTATATGGCATGTGGATAAAAGTTTATTACAAGGTTTTGGTTCCATCCTTTTAGATACACTTTTGAGTTTGAGACATGAGAGTCATAGAGGTTAGATATACTCGTATGTATTCGTTTGGTTGGAGGGGTTAGCTTGTGGCACAGGCACAGGTGAGCTCATTCGATTTCTGTATAGGTACAAGTTTCGCATATGAAATGAGAATAACTCTTGCTGCTGTTGCTTTTGCTTTTGCTGCTGCTCATCCTTGACGTACGTGCCTTGGTTTATTTACTACGACAGAGTTAACACTGCACCACACCACACCACACCACACTCCTCCTCCTCCCCACCCCACCACACCACACCACCAACCAACCGGATATGATTCGGAAAGGGTAAAGAATCTAAGCACACTTTTTCTTAAAAGATCATGAACTTTGTTGCTTCCTTTCATGGATCTAGGGAATTATTTTCTTCAATATAATAAAAGTTACATACACACATATCCACACAAATATACTTATACCAGCGCAACAAGTAGGAATAAAAGTTTACTTCTTGTTAAAGTCAGGAGTGTGCTTTAGTAATTTAGCAGGAGTTCATTTTGTTTGAAATTTCAAATTCACAAAAAAAAAAAAGAAGAAGAAACTGATGCACTGTGAAAAATGCATAAGTAGGAAAGTTACACGAGAACTTTGTGAATTAATTACGATATTTCATGAGCGTAGTTAAAAGGGGAGAGGGGTGGTTTAAACCCACTTTAGAAATATATTTGTCCTCCGAAAAATTAGAAGATCTTAAAAATGATGTAGTAAAATTTAGCATTCATACTTCAAAAGTATTTGTTAAGTTTATCACTGCACGTGACAATTCAAAATTTAAATAATACTTGTCCAATTTTAAATTGATTTCCATTGGGCCACAAAATCTTTCGTTTAAAATCACATAAAATTAGTTGTGGAAATTTTGTCCCCCAAAAAATAATTTCCAACTACGACAATGGATAATAATTTCTGTAAGACAGTGAACCACAAAAAGAGCTTAGTAATCTTCTGCATCCGTGTTGTGCGTACTGTTGCGTGTTACAGGGAAACTTACAAACATGAAAGAGTATGTTTTCGAATACATATTAAGAAACTTTTTGTGCAAGTAGTGCCAAAATTTATTCAACATTTAGACACCTTCTTGGGATTTCTAAGACATTTTGAAAATGTATGTAATTTATGAAATTTTGCAAAAGTCTTTCTACTTAAATTATGACTAATTTCGAGAGCGGAAAACTGAATTTACACAATTTAAAAAAAATAAATTCTCAGGACACCATATTGTGCAATAATTTTATTTCTGAAAAGGTTACGAACTAAAAAAGAACCCATAAAGAGCATAATTTATACCTAGCCGTACTTAAATAAATTTTCTAAAAGAGAATGTTTAATTTAAAAATATTGATTTTTGTTTATTGAGCTCTTTCTGAGTTTTTGGGGGAAGCCTTTTCTTAAGAGAGAGGAGGATTTTTTAATTACTAAAAGTATTATGCTTTTTTCAGCTGTTTTGAAGAACCACATCGTTCACAAACAAAATTGAAGAAAAATCAGTATACCAATAAAAGTACGTATACGCCCAGTGTACCAAAACAAAAAAAAAACACACGAAGGCTTTTTGATTTAAGCCATATGGAAGAGAAAACACTTTGTCAGTTAAGTTTTGAAACACAATTCATATTTTAAAATGGTTAAAAACCAGTCTTAGAAATTACAGATGCCTTTTTTTATAAGTCAAAAATATATCGACCAATTAAAAAATTTCGACGGAATATTCGAGTTCAGGACATCAAAAACTTTTTGAAAAAAAAATAAACAAATATAAATATATAAAAGCTGCGATTTTATTAATTCAGATTATTACCGAATAATCTTAAACATTTAAAACAAAGCCTTTATCTTTGCAATAAACGATTGCACCTAATTTGTTATATCTTTCAGTTATTAAATTAAATCAATAAAGACTTTAAAAGCTTTCATGGAATCGTAAATGATTGTATTATTTTAAGGAAGAAACCAGGACACTTAAAACTTGCTGATAAAAAAATTGCTTATTTTGAAATCTTTATGACAGTGTATTAAATTTTCAAAGGTCAAAAGTAAGATTAAAATTCAAAACAAAAGCTGCAGGACCAAGACAAGGATCAGGCAAGACTATAAACGAAAATTAATTTTCTTCTTGCTCTTAAAGCGACATAAAGAAGCTATACTCGTGTGTATAGAATTTTATTTACACTCTCGAATGTCCTAGACTACATTATCTAGTGCCTTCGTTGTAAAAAAAAAAACAAAAATATCCTTAGGATGTTTTAATTTGCCCTTTTTTTCCTTTTTTACTAAGTCCTCCTTTCATAGGATGGATTTATGAGAAATATTGCACATTTAAGAGAATTGGTATAAACGAATCAGAAGATGAATCATATTTTTTAACAAAACCGACACATGACAAGACACAGAAATGATGCGATGAAATCAAAATCCTTACGAACGTGACTATTTTGTTAAATTTGTAAAATTTTAAGTTATTCATAAAGGTGTCTCAATGCCTGGGTACTAGGATAGATAATGGTTCTTTAATCTAGTTTGTTCCAAAAATAAATTTTTAAAAAATACGTACATAAAAATCTTGTGTATTAGACACAAATTGCATATTACACACAGGCACAGGTCTAAATGTAGCACGTAAAATTTTTCTGATCTTATGGTTACCCAATCGACTTGAGATTATGGTAAATTAATTTATTGGGGGAACCTTTTATTCCATTTTGTGAGGTTATGAATTTATTCGAAAGTAGATGTCTATGAAATTTACTTCTCTGGAGAGTTTAAATTTTTTGTGTTGAAAATGTGAAATTAGATTTTTTATTTTAACCCAGCTAAAATGGATATTGATTTAAAAAATACTTTTTCTTGTATTTCGTGTTTTTGTACTTTTTGAATGAAAAGAATATAATTTTATTTATGTCTCGTTTTTTTTCAATCGTTTGCATAAAAATTCTACAAAAGAGTCTTAAATTAAGAAAAAGATGAAGAAATAACTCTTAAATAAACTTTAAGAGAGGAGATCGATCAATTTAAAACAAAACAGTTCTTTAAATCAACATCGGAATAAATAACTAATAGATTCTCTTAAGAGAAATTTTACGAGAGTAAGGGAAAAGAGAAAACTACTAACGGTGATCAACTTAAAACAAAAAAAAAATTCTTTAAATAACTTAAAATATTTAAGGAAAGCAAGTAACGCTCAAAGATCTTGTTGGATTTATTTTTAATATCTTAAGAGAAATTTACTGTAACTAAGAGAATAAAAAACTACGTTTAAGTAAATTTTAAGATAGAAAATCAATTTTAACAAAATATAGAAACTCGAATCAACCTAAATGAACATCTTAGAAAGAATTTATTTAGAGAAAGTAAGAGAAGAGTCATTTTGATGAGGAAACTATAAGAGTGAAGACCAATATCAGAAGAGAAAGGACTTTCGATAAACACTTACATTTTATACACCTTAAGAGAAAATGGGAATCAAGTATGAGAAAAAAACAAACTTTGTGATGAAAATATGAAAGAGTAATAATCAAGATGAAAAAAAAATAAGTCGCTCGCTAATTAAAAGCTAAATTGATTTTAGAAAGAGAAATTTACCAAATAAAAAAAGGAAGTCAAAGAGAAATATATGAAATTAATTATTGTCAAATAATTTGTAACAAAAATTAAAAATGTCGGATGCATTTCAAGTACCCAAATTTATGTACATATATGTTACTGTCTTACCTTTTTTTCCTACCCTTTTAAGTAAGTAAATGAATGTAAATTTAAGAGATGACTCAGATTTATTTTTACTGTCAAATTCCACCAAAACAGGAATTATGAAAGAGAAGATAATTTATGCTCTTCGTCAATTATTTTGTATATTAAATTCTTTTTGAAATATTTCAATTTAACTTTGAACGTGGATTAAAAATTCGAAGAAATAAACTTAATCAAGCATGTATGTTACAAAATAAGCTTCACCTACACATATCGCACGTTTTACTACCAATTAAGATACCTTTTATCCATCACATTATATCGAAATCGATCCATACATTTTGTCAAAAATTTAAAAAAAAATCATCTACAATCAAATTTATTTCGCCCTTCAAATGGCAGTCAGTTTAAATAGAAGCCAATTTATTGAATTTTATTTATTCACACTAACTTAAATTGTCAGTTAAAGTGTCAGCAGCTGCTTCATGGCTACTTTCTGGGATACTGAATGTTGGCGTAAAATATTTCAAATAATTTAATTCAGGGTTTATTCCTGGAAATTGACAATTAATTTGCCAGTTCTGTCTCTCTCTCTCTCTCTTAAATTTTTTGATTGAATAACAATTGAATTTAAATATTTACACCAAACCATATGAACAATGGACATACGATTTTATGTAAAATAACTCGTCCTCTTTTTTTCGTGTGAAATCAATTTCATTTAATTGGTTTTATTTTTATTTTTATTTTATTTTATTTTTTGATGCCACTTTTAAAAGTCTTTGTGTGCAGAATATTGTGTTTATATTTTAAAACTTAAATTAATTTTTCTATGAATGAAACAATTCAATTTAAAATACAAAATAAATGTCATTTAAAAGCTTTTATTTGAAAACATAAAACAAAATATTATTGTTCATTTCAAATAATATCTTTATTATTATTATTATTTTAATATTTAGAAATAAATTAATTTATACAAACAAAAACATAAAACTTTAATAATAATCATGCATAAATTGAAATTATCGATGTGTGCAAAATTACATTAAAATTTGAATTTATTTTTGTTTATAGAGAGTTGACTATAAGATTAAATGATAACTAATTGAAAAATCTAATTAGCTTTATGGAAAAAAAAAGAAGATTTTCATGGAAAATTAAACAAAAATACAAAAACACATCCAATTCATTTCAATTTATATATTGTGTATGTGTGTAGTTGTTATCATATATAATGAAATTTCGATTATAGATAGTGATAAAAGTAATTAGGTAAACAGCAGCTATTTATTAAAACTTAATCAATATATCAATTAATAAAACTTTTTTATATTACCTGAATTAAATGAGCTGATAAAATGTTATTAGCTTAATTGAACGAGTTAAATTTAATTTTGAATGTGGTTTGTCAGTTGAGAATATGAAATTAACATATTTCTGGGATATATTAATTTAAGACTGATTTATCACCAAAATAATTAGATTCTTAAATAGATGAGCACTTGCTTTACTCATTTTTGTTTTTAAGAGAGAACAAACTTAAGCAGAACCCCAACAACGACTTATGCATTTTAAAAAAATGATGACAAAAATTCTGCATAGCGAAAAAAGTACGTATACGCCTAGTGTACATAAAAAAAAATTAAAGTTAGAATAATGTAGTACTGACTTAAAAAAAAAATGTTGCTATCAAAAATATTTCAAAGCAAATTCAATTAAATCGTGTTTTATTCTTAAAAACTTTTTGGACTAATATATTATTTAAAATTTTTTTTTTTTCGTTCTTGGAGTTTTTTCAAATTACTTCTTTATTTAACTAAGAAAACAATCTTAAAGTTAACTTTAAGTATTATCAAAATTCCATAAAATAAATATGGTGAACCCATAACCTTAAAACATTTCATAAATTGGTTTTCTTACTCGAACCACTTCGAAATTTGACATTTACTTAAAAAATGAGAAAATAAAACAACATCTTTAACAGAAAGCCTTAAAATTTTATTTTATTATAAAAAAGTATTTTTTTTTAAATAATATTTCAGATTAAAAAAAAATCGTTCTACTTAATGAATTTCTTCAAAATTAATTTTGTATGTATAGGGCAATAAATTATGTTAAATTATAAGTGTGCATAAAATGGACTGAAATTACTTAAACATAAAAAATAATCCAAACAAATTATTGACAAACATTCCACTTTAATTAAAAAGAAACTCTGCTCTTTTTTTTTTGATTTCCTAAGCAAAACAATCTTATTTAAAATTTATTCAAAAAATACAAATACAATTTCGTAGACTTGAATGAAAATTTCAATTACATTTATCTGCCAATCCCGCAAAAACATTCTTCTGTTGTTGGTTATCTCATGATTTGTCTTGAAAATTAATTAAAAATTAAAATAATTTAAATTCCAAAAAAACAACTTTATTGTACTCCCTTTTCATCCTTAAACAAAGTCATTTCTACTCACACCAAAACCTCAAGCAATGAAAGCTTTTTATTGTTGATTCAGAATACTGAAACCATTTTTAATTAATATAAATGTATATATGTATTTTGTAGTTTGTTTGTGTCTTGTTTTGTTTCGATGCCAATGCCACTAAAATGTTCCCCGCAACTCATAAAAAGCACTTGATTCTAAATTTGTTAAGTCACTAAAAGTCAGACATACACATACAAATTCCACAGAAGGACCTTCGTCCTATAAAATTTGGCATGATATCAAAATGTGTTGTTAAGATAACTACTATAACCTAAATTACTTCCCTGATGTTCTCGCTTTTAAACTAAAGTCTCGTATAAAAAAACAACCCTAACTATTTCATCAAAATTATATTATTTTATTTACAACCTCACTCTTCTGCTGCGGGTCATTAAACAACCAAAAATAATACTTCCACCCACTTCCGCCAAAAACAAAAAACCCACCCAATTATACAAAATTTTTCTAGATCATCCTTTTTGCCATAAATTTCATAAACTTTTCCACCACTACCACTATCCTATAGTACTTCATCGTCATTCGGCGAGGACTCTATTCCAACTTAATAAATCATCCGGTAGATAGCCGAGCAAAGACGACGACGACGACGACGATGACAAAAACAGTACAAAAGCCCAACCTCGGGGTTTGTTCCTTGGGTAAAGGACTCCAATGGATATCCTTATAGTCAACTCTCTCTATAAACTTAGAAGTTATTAGTTGTTGTTATCCTTTTCTTTTTTGTTGGTGTATACACAAAGTTTTTCACAAGATTCGATGCTATCTCACCTTTAGGTTCCTTTATCGACAGTCAGAAAAAGTATTCTTCGTTTTAATGATTTATTATTGCACCCTAACTGTCCTTAGGTCCTGGACCAGAACAAGAATCAGAATCAGAACCAGGAGCAGGACCTGGACCTATGTAAACACACAGATCCATCGAGAGAATAAGAATAGGTCGTATAGATAAGTATCTTTACATTATTCAGGTATTCCGGAAGCGATAATCTTAACGACAATAGTAAAGGTACAAAAAACAATAAACCAATATCGAATCGGAAAACAAACTTCAAAAGGACTAAAGGATCCTTCTTAATATGTATACATACATGCACATATGTTTGTAAAGTGTGTGATGTAGATGGTATACAAGTAAAGGTAAGCAACAAAATATGACATACCAAAAGTTTTCACATTAATAATGAGAATCAGCAAAGTTAATCCATTTGTCAAACACATCCTGTGTGTTCTGCGGAGATATATTTATATTGCATTCACTTGTTCGTCCTGCTTCTACTGCTCCTGCTGCTCCAGCTTCTGCTTCTGCTTCTGTTGTGGTTTCTGCTGCAGATATTCCAATTTGCTTTTGTTTGTCTGATGGTATAATCGTTGTAGTTGTTTGTGTTTTCGGAACGTTGTTTACTCAATTGCTGATAATAATAATAATCCTTATCCATCAACATATTTTCAAACACACATACAATCCACAAAATAAAAACCCACACTTGATGAAAAAAATGAAACAGACGTGTACAGGTACACTACACACAAACCAACCGACATCGACACACTGTGATTTAATCCTTGTCACCGATTCTGATTTCGATTTTGATTTTTAATATTTTGTTAAATTTCATAACTTTATTTTTTATAAATCACCAGAGACAGATCACCATAACCAAACCAATATCAACTAATTTAAAGGACCACGCTTGTATGAACCGCATCGATGCAGTATGTATGCATACTTGTATAAGGATCAAATCGAAAGCCAGCAGGATTCATTCATCCGTCAATAAAACATAACCTAGCCACATATACACGAACTACTCGCTAGCGTTACACACCACACACATACTCGTGCATAAATGATAACGCACCGTATAGGAAAATTGATGTCCGGTATTTACACTAATTACACGCGCACAATGCAACCATATCCCTTTCCGCTTTTGAGCTTTATGTTACGACGACGAGTAGGTATACGCTACACGCACATTGTTGAACTAATTTTGAACATCATACCGAGAATTGCACTTGCACTTCCATACGCACTTTGTGTATCCTGATGCCATTGTGTATACTTTGCTTGCACTCTATACTCTGACGGACCTTTCCTTTACTGTGTGATGGTGATGGCCAGTGTTGTGGGTGGCGGGTGGTAGTAGTAGTGGCGGTGACGTTGTTCACCAACAACAACCTTGTGTTTGTCTAAACAATAATCGGATGCAAATTACGAGAATGGTTAACACGAACGTTAGTCGACATACTCCGTAAAACCGGTCCGACTCAAAATACTGCAACGCCCGAGTTGAAGTGATTTTTAATAGGTGAGTACCTTGCCTCTTACCTTGAGGGACTTTAAATTGAGTTTTCAAAACGAAACAAAAGGAATAATGAATTTCGAGATTGCAATCCCTGTTGGTTTGACAGGAGTTTACTTTACTTCGATTAATTAACCACCGAGAAAGTCTTCGTTTTCATTTGATCAGAGTTCCAAACTCACGCGAAATACAAATTTATCAAAGTTCACCGTTCACGTCGTCGTCTTTGTCGTCGCTTTCGTCCTTCGTGGTTCGTAATTTACGTAATTTTCGTACTCAGAAACAAACAACAACCCATGAACAGAACGAACTGTATTCATGCGGTGGTGAGACCGTATTAAAATCTGGGAGATTTATCGTGGTCCTTTCACCTTCATCTTAAATGGTCCTTTTATCTTTTGGTTCATTTGGTTCTTTATTTTTTTTTGTGGAGCTTTTCGCCGTGAATTGAAAGCTTTAATTTCCTTCAAAGGGGTGACTCCGAAAATTCATTTCACAAATAGATTCCACATGAAAAGTGTTCTCAGGGGTGAAAGAGCTTTTTTGAGGAGAAGTGGAAAATAGTTTAATTAACCACGATTTCGTTTCTACTCGTATTATTTCCCCTTTTTATTTAACAGAGTGAAGGGGGTTTCTTTTTGATAGAAGGTGAGCTTTTTAGCCTTAAAACTGAGCTTTCGCTTATTTTTTGGCGGGAATTTTTAAATAGTTAAGCTTTAGGAATTTTCATTAGGTCATATTATGCGAGATTTTTTAGATGTTCTCCTTTAGTTTTCTTTAAACTTTCATTTTAAAGGCTTATGATGAATCTGACATAAGGGGTCCATGTTCTAACCGTGGTCGTTACCTAGAAATTCCCTAATGTCAAGTCAATGAAGCAAACTAATTGACAGTCAATTGATGAAAAATGACAGAAAAGAAGAGGAATCTATCTTGTCAAACTTAATCTTTTAAGATAGTATTCAAATTGGACTCTTTTTAGTCGCCTAATTTGAAGTTTATTGATTGCAAGATTATTTTTGACAGCTGACTCTCTCCCTCCCTCTCTCTCTACTTTCAGTCATTCAGACGTCTTTGAGATGTGGGAGCGAGATAGAATGATAAGATGTCAAAGTAAGTTGTCTTAAAAAAAAGAAATGATGGAGCTTAAAATAAATTCTTTTTCCTTTTAAACACATTTGACAACATTTTTTAGTTAATTGGTGTTAACCAACCATTTGTAACCCTTTCCCGAGACACTCTATGACAGAGAGTCTGGATTGGAGTCTAGAAAAAAACTAAAAAATACAGAAAACTTAAATTAAAAAATAATTCTAAAAACCTAAGATTTTGAAAACTGAAAATTAAAGTTTTCAAAAATTATATAAAATATGAAACTGTCTCAAAAGATTTTCAAAATTTTTACTTTTTAACTTAATTCCAAATTTTGGATTTCGGGATTCTGACTGACTCCTTTAAAATTTTGTAAAATTATTGCTATTTTCTTATTTTTCAAGTTCTCGAAAAATACTGCTCTACTAAATGTTACTTGTTTTACTTGGTGTTCTCTTTTTTCTTAAATTTTGGCGTCCTGACCTTGATACGAAACTCCAAATTTCTGTCAAAACTTCAAAAACACCGTTAATTATTTTACTCAAACCCAAAGGTTTCCCTCTGACCCCCGAACCACCACTTTGATTTTGAAAACAAAAAAACTCAAACAAAAGTACCCTTCCTACATCCTACTCTAGCTGTGTAAGTGTTATTGCATTCAGTGTCAATGCACCTGCTCCACCATTCACTGGCAAATTTCACACGTCAATTCAAATGATTGTCCTCATTATCAAAGTGCATAACCAAAATATCCACTCACGACCCTCAGGTTAGGCTAAAATCAAATTCAAAATCAACCAAATTAACACTTCATCGTCACTGAAATCTAATGCACACGACATACACAACACACGGAACAAGTCAAACATAATTTCCTTGGGGTAGTTATATCATTGGGAGACTTAGTTTATTGCCAATGGCATTAATTAAGCCTACTTAAATTTGACTGCTGCAGTTGCGGGCAGTACGCAGTACTTACCCAAAATACAAGCACGATTTTCGAGCATCAAAAGCACACAAAAAAAAAAGAACACAATCCCAAAAAACAGCCTTCATCCTTTTTGCCATATTATCGTCAGGAACTATATACGGAGGCTGAGTCGTTCTCTTCACTTATATTTTATTCAAGTGAATATCACATTCCACGTTAACATAAATCCAGTGAAAAGTGTTTGTTACTGGAATATATTTATGTATGTAGATATACTTTGATCTATAGTGTAAATTCTCGAAATCACAAGCAAACGCAACCTTGGGGGCTTTCAAAATAAGGGAGTTGATGGTCACAGATTTTGGAGATTCATAGTTGGGGGTGAGAGAGAGTGAGAGAATATTATATGGGACGAGTGGGTTCTTCGCGAGATTTCAGTTAAATTTTCCCATTGCTGGAAAAGACACGAACATGGTCTTTAAACGAACCTTCTGTTGGATGTACACTATTGCCAACTGTGGTGAACAAAAATCTTGTCTTTACTTTCAGCGTATCCTCCCGCTTACTCATTAATTTTAAAAATTTCAAAAATATTCTCCTCACTTCCCAATTTTTTTTTTACCACGAAGTGTGTGCGAGATAAATTGAGTCCATTCAAAAAACCCTCAGTGTGAACTCTGTTCAAAACCCTTTAAATGAAATGAAGGACTTTAATAAACAAAGTTGCTGATATTGTACATCTTTAGTAAGAGATGAAGTTTATCCTGTCAAAATATGTTATTTTACGTTTTTTCTTTCTTTAAAATTCAATGATTTACGAAATAAATGGGGTTCCTCAAGGTTCCGTACTGTCACCACATTTATTACCTTCAAAATAATTTATCTCTAAAGCTTTCTTTTCAAAACTAAAACTTCTCTTTCTCATGTCTGTTTAAAATTTAAGATGAATAAAAATAGTTGGCAACAGTGAACACAAGGATAACGATGATTCAGGATTTTATTACATATTCACACATACATACATTTATACAAATGGAATCAGACGAAGAATTATTACAGTGTATGTTCATTTGGATTATGTGTCGAAATTTCATTAATTCCTGCCGCTTCCTAGGTTGCTATTTGTAACTCTTATTGCATCAAGGATTCACACTCAATTCTGTTTCTCTCTGATATAATTGCTGAAATAAATTAATAAACAGTGAGAGAGGAGAGAGGCGATGAAAAAACAGTAAATTTTAAATAAAATGCATTCGTCTTTAAGAGTAGGTATGTGTTTTTATAAATTTAAATTTAAACACCAATACTCTTTTGGAGAAAAAGAACACAACACAGGAACTTCCCAGTGAACCAAAAAGGTCAGAAGGAATTATAAAAAAAAAAACAATTTTTGAATGTTCACGCACCGGAAACGGGTATTTATTCGAATGCAGATATGATTTTCGTTTCAGATTCTCAATGTCAATTATTTCAAAAAAAAAAAAAATATGTGAGAATATAAATTACGAAGTGACCATGAACACGTTTGTAAATAGGCTCCCATTAAAATATTGAACTACCAACCTACTCCTGGCTCGTTAAAATGAAAATTACTTTGTTTTTATGGTCGAGTCGAGTCGAATTGGTGGTTAACAGAAAAAAAAACTGAATAACGGCAATCGACTTAATAAACCACAATAATTAATGAACTTGTGGTTTTCAAGGAGAATTATCGTAAATATTGAATTTGCTTTTATATTTAAGAGAAGCTGAGGTTTATTCATTTAATTTTTTTGGTTTTCGAAAAAAAGTCAATAAATGATGTGAAATAATACAAAATTATTATGAAATTATGGCATCTTTCGAGGAATAAGGATGATACTTTTTAAAAATGTAGACTGGTTTTAGATTCAACATTATGTTTCTCTCATCTCGTGCAACCGATTCAAGGTGAAACTCTACTACCCCTTCAAAGTAATCCCCCTCGATTGCAACGATCTTATGACAAAGTTTGATATAAATCTACCCAACACGGCCTAACTCACTCTAACAAATGTCATAGATTGCCAATGACAAAGCGCCACACAGTGGTTATTCCGGGAACTTTCTGATCTAGACGGTAAGACGAAAGAAGGCAGAACGTGAAAAGATTAAAAATTAAATTATTAAGGAAACCCAGACGACACTAAGTAAAACGAGACCGATACCGACACGAGACTAATATCCTAAACCACTGAGACGATTTTTTTCAAATTTGTTTCCCTTTTTTTGTAGGTTTAAAGCTTATTATTTAAAAATAGTTTTCATTTATGCAAAAAAATTTTATTAAAATTAAAAAAATTCTGATTAAAAATTCAACTTTAATCAACCTAAAAACTTTCAAATATTTTAAAATACATTCAGATTAGATATGTTAAAACACCTTTTAGCTTAAGGTGTTTTTATTCTTATTATTATTCAGACAATAGAATTCAAGAACGATAACATCACGATTGTGACTTTTGAATGCCTCGTCTCCTAATAAAAATGGGCCCATAAGCAATTTTATGAAGACACATTTAATAGAGCACACATGTTATGAGACAGTTAAAAAGGACATACATAGGTACCTTCATATTTATACAAACGTACCTGAATCTAAAATGAGAGCTTTAAAAAATGTAGGTAACCATTGTTCTTTTCAAGAGATTTTGACATTTTTGGTTCAGGAGCATTATACTTATGAACATAGGTACATTCATTGACAAAAATGTCATCAAGCATAATGAAAGTGACAATGCTGTATAATGTCTTGTCTTCCTACACTAAATCTGTGCTGTTTTATGAAAATTTTAAGGATTTTCTTTCAAAATCCTTAGTGATTAATATTTGCTCTAAAGGACTTCACCTTCCTCATTAAACTTAATGTGGGTATACGTTTTTTCACTTTCAACAGAAATTCTTCATTGATTTTTTAATTGCTTAAAAAATAAAGACTTGTATTTAATCAACATTGACAGCCTCCCACTGGTGTCCTTGAAATTTTGGACATTACCTGGTTTCTTAAGTACTTTAAATTCATAAAAATAATTAAGATTTAAAACATTGTTACATTCTTATTAAAAAATTGAAAAATAATGTTGAAATAATGAAATCTTTGAATGAATTCTTCACCAACCCACTCTTCATGTTGATTCGAAAGTTCAAAAAAATATCAACTCAAAGCAGCCACTAAATGTCTCTAAATGCCATCCGTTTTCAATGTTAGCTACATACACCACCTACTCTAATTATACCACAGGACATTTTATCAACTTATTCAAAAAACGATTCTTCTCTCCACTTGAGGTACAAAATCTCTTCATTTAAAATTTAATTGTTTTTGTGGGAATTTCACCTTGGAAATAAATATAAATACAAGCTCTCATCCTATATACGGGGTGTTTCTCAATTCTACCTACTTCAACCCATGTACTTATGGACCGACCTTCCTTTATATTTGACCTTTGATCTAACATCTGCTTCCTTACCACTGCCGCACCGTTTACAAAACACGTGTTCTACAAATGTTCATGTCCTATAGACAATGATTGGTAAAGATGAAAATTCCTTTTTATATTGTCAAGAGACAGCAGTACAGGAAGGAGTATAATATGGCAAGGAATCAAATAGACACAATCTTTCCTTCCTTATCTCAAATTGAAACGTAATGAAGTATACACTTAATTTTATTTTCCAATTTTCATTTTCAATTCAGATATGTATGTACCTACTTGACTCTGCTCATGTGGGTGGGCTCCAAAAAAAGCAGTACCTACCAAACCTACCTTACTTACATCCACATTTTAAAGAATAACTTCCCTAACCAAAACATATAACAAAAAAGTCTTGTGTTTCATATTTTGTTCATTGATGTCATCATCCTTTTTTTGGTTTATATTTATTAGAATTACCTAATACGGATATGTGAGTACTTACAACAAATTCATAATTAAATTATATAAAGGTATTTGTCTTATCCTGAAATTGTATCCTTTTATATTTTTTTTAAGCATTCAAATGGTAAATTTCTGAGTTTTTGTATTTTAATACTGCAAGTTTGTGTCCTCAAAAAGGTCAACATTAAAAATACCAAACATTTTTCTATAAAGATTAAATAAAAGCACATCGTAAATGATATTATTTTTGTCTCCCTTGACGACATAATAGATTCCAAATATATACATAAGTATGAACCCACATGTGTACGTACGAGGGGATATGGATTGGACACTTTGGACACTAAAAGGAAATGATTGGCATTTTGTGATTCAGGATATAAAAGATGTCGAAACTCTCATCTTTTTTTTTGGAAATTTTATTCCTCACATAGTACGTATCCCTGAAACCGATACAATGACTGCTTAATTATTTCTTATGTATAATCTATTCACCCACAATCTTTGATTTAATAGAAACAAGGACATCTAAAATAATGTGATAAAAAATCTTGATGCCTCCAAGAGGTTGAGGTTTAAAGCTGCTTTTATTCCCAACCGTAAGGCTAAAGCCATTTGTTCGTAATTCAGTAACATTTAAATCCATTTTACTCTGTCGGTAGTCTTTTTCCATCGATGACATTTGTAAATGCCAATTTAAATTTGTGTATTGTTATTGGCCTGTCTATAAAATTGAAACTTACCCAATTAAACGTTCCAAATTTTTGAAAACGAACAATTTCGAGTTCCAATTTATTCACGAACAAGTTTCCAAATTCTATTCAAAATTAAGTGCAAACACAATTTCCCTTGAATATTTAAACAAAAAATCTTTTTATTACATTTTTTTTTAAACAAACTATAAAATGTTTATTATATTTCTATAAAACAAACCAAAAAAAAAAAACGTAAAGAAAAATAAAACAAAAATAATGTTGATTACTAAGCAAATTTGTTTAACTTAATCTATTCTAAAACTTGTCATTATTTATAAAGTGTGAACAATACATCATCATAATTGTTAATAATGGTAAAGATTCAGTTCTGGAAATGTTATACTTGTTTGTATCTATAATAATTATAATTATAATTAATTAAAAATGTGCTGATTTTGGAACGCATAGTTTTTTCTTATATATTTTTTATTTATATAGTCTTAAATAGCTTACATAAATGTTATGTTTACTTTTGTTTTTCTTCTTTTTTTATAAAGCTACAAATGACTGATTAAAATAAAACTTAAGACATCTTCTTCAAATTAATTATCATGTAATGCAAACACCTGTAACAATTCATTCCAATCATTCGAGAGTTTCGTCCTTAGTTCGTGGGACAATTTATTTGATTAGTGTATCAAAAGTACAAAACTTTGAATTCATCTATTCTTATTTTTTTTTTAGTTGGATTGTTTTTCTTTTATATTGAGCCTCACATTCACACAATAACGCAAAACTAATTGTTTCATGAACAAAAGCTGTCCTCTCAGAGAAGATAGAAGAGGTTTAGAGGATTCGATAGTAGATTGCTTATAATTTTAAACTGCTTAACTGCCTCGAACTGATTTGGCACAAACTTATTTTTACTTAATGACAAACCGCTTCGATTGTTTGTTAAGCCTTTTGTTGTTTCTACGAATGATTGAAATGTATAAATATTTATATTTGTAGTATTATTGCATTTGATTATTGTATAATGGCCATATTTTCAACAAAACATAAAAACATAGTTATACGACTAAAGGAAGTGTTATTCAAACAAATGATAATAATTCGAAAGGTAGATCCCATCAACCAGATAAAAAACAAACATTTCTAAATTAAAAACAAAAAAAATAACTAAGATCAAGAGAACCAATCAAAAATGCACATATATTTTTCCACCGTAATCAATCACGCAATTCATTTAAATTTTGTTCATTTCATTTGTTTTTTTTTGTGTTTTTTTTTTTTATTAAATTTTTTGTTTACTTTTTATCTTAAAAAATAGACCTAAAATTTGTTTCACTTTTTGTTTTGTTGGATTTCTTTTTTGATGTGTGTAAAGTTTTTTGTTGACTTTTTTGTTTGTTTCATTATTTTTTTTTTTCTATTTTAAATTTTTCAAAATTCAATTTATTTATAATTCACTCTCGTTGAAAAAATCGGATAATTTTCTATCCGAATCATTTCCGTTTCGCCCATGCGTCCATTTGTTGACTAAACTCGTTAGCGTATTTAATAGCTGCAACTTGTGTTTGGTTAAAGACTTTACCAAGATTTTCAGGCGATAATTTTCCTCTGTAAGAAAATTTTGATTCTTAGATTCTTTTTAAAGATAAATATAAAAAATTTACTTACACAAAAACATTAAGTTTGAAGAATTCGGTTATTTTTCCGAAACTATCGGAAATCAGCACACGTGTGGATACTGTGGCATTTTCGAGTTTCTTCGGCAGGCCAGGGATGTATGATTCCAACTAAAATGAAAATTTAATGTTTTTTTTTATGTTCGAATTCCAAATCTTTCGTTAATCCTACATCCAAATTTATGAGAATACTCAAAGATCGAAAATAACTTCGGGAAAATTACCACTTTTACTATTAAGCTGAGAATTTGTGATTTACATTGAACTGAAACACAGACATTTACTTCCACCGACATAATATGGTATTAACTTAAAACGAAACGAGTGCTAAGGAAATATGAAGTAGACTACTGACTCCAATCAATAATTCAATGTATTTTCAACCACATCGAGAATTGCTGAAACTGCTGATTTTCTGTAATTCTTTTTTTTTTTTTTTTGTTACGAATTGTGAAATGTTATTCGATTGGTCATTGACCGGATTTGTTATACTTTTGTGTGTCTTATGAAAACACAGAAATGCCAACTAATAACTTTTATCAGAATTAAATCCGCCAAACAAGAATGGGAAGAAAACGAACTGCAAAAACATTGGGAAGCAAATTGTTGACCTAGGGTACAATTCATTGAATGGAATCAGAACATAAGAGGAGTACAATAGAAATTAAAGCTAATAGTCAATCTTTACTAAGTCTAAAAGCTGCAGATTTGTTGGCCTAAAAGAAGATCACACTTCTTTCTCTTTTACTTTGGATTTCTCATTTTCCTGATATGCAGAAGTTCGTCAACACATGATGATAAAGTTCATTAGATTCTAAAGCTTCGAAATAGATTGAACAAGTCAAATCTTTGGTCGTTTCTGAACGAGCAACTTAGATGAAAAGAAGTCTTCTCAACTTACTCACTAATAAAAATAATGATATGTATACTTACAGCTGCCGATACGGCCGGCCATTTGGCCACAGAATAGTCTTTTATCATTCCACAAATACTGCACGCTGTATTACGGGCAAGTTTAAACAAATCGCATGCCAATTGCCCAACAGGTGCCATATAACCCGGCACCCTTTGTTCGGCCCACTTATAGCCTTTAGCTGTATTTGTCATTACAACAACATAAGACTTCTCCACATATGGCAATAAGCCACCTTTCTTTAACAATTTTCCTGTTGCCGAATTAGCAAATACTCCTTTGCCATTTATGCTTGTATCAAAATGCAGTACGCCAGCGATAACTACTAATAATACAAAACTGCCAAGGAACCATTTGCAACCGCACGAAGATTTCCCCGCAGCAGTTTTCTTCTTTTGTTGTGTTGATTTGTCTTGAACGTTCTAAAACAAGAAAGTAGATAGAAACAAAAAATATGCAAATATTTTTATTTAAAAAGAAATTTCAACATGTTAAACTCTCATAAAAGAATAAATTTAAAAAAAAATAAATGATTATATTTTATTTTAAATAATTATTACCTTCTTAGTTTGCTGTTTGGGTTGTTTGGCTTTTTGATTCTTTGTATTTTGTGCCATTTTTACTTAGTTTATTTTATAAAATAAAGTTTACGTAACAAAAATGTGTTGTTTTTTCTTCTTTTATTTTTTAATTAAAAGAAATAAACTGCAAACATAAAGATAGATAGATATGAGTTGATGACTAAATTAGCATAAGAATGTGGCGTAGGAATCAAAAGAAGTTCCAAGAAAGTGCTTTCTAGTTTCGTTCGTTCTCAATCAGAACTCCCCCCAGTGGCTAAGTAATTTTCGCAAATCTCATCATCAAACTGCCATCAATGTGAAATTTATTCATAGTTAGGTGATGTATAAGGAGTCATGATGACATCGTTTACTGTTGTTTGGATGGACAGTATAACTTTGTGCACAAAGTAGGTACCTAGTCAAATACAGACAGAACTCATGGGTGGAAACAAAGTTTAGAATTTACCTGCGTTATTTAATTTAAAAATTCATAATACAGGTGTGCAAAAATTACACAAGTTATGTAATAGGAAGCTCTATTTACTTTTGTTTATTTTTTTTTTTTTTCATAAATGGAACTGCTTGAGTATTGAATTTGCCAAAAACAATATTTATTTTGTGCTGACATTGATGTACACACACAAGTGTTTCTACTAGTTGTTCCTACGTCATGGGTAACTACTTGGAATATGAATTTTTGCTTCTTTTCTTTTCATTTTTCTTCTTCATTATGTCACATCTGATACAGAGGGCAAAGAACACTAGGGAGAGTTAGTGACCGGGAGGTAGAACTATTAACCTTTGAAATTATCATAAAGGCAAAATTTGCTTAGCATAATCTAACGATAAATTAGATTAACTTTTTTTTTGTGTGTGTTTGAGTGAAACAAATTAAGATTTTAAACCAGGATTTTGGACAACATTTAATTTGAATAGAAATTAATAAAAGTCAAGAAGAAGAAAAAGGAAAAAGTATTCGGTTGGGTACATGAGTCTTGTTGATATTAAATCTTTACAAATTTAATAAAGTTAAAGTTATACTTTTTGTCACTCGACAAACAAACAAAATCGTCAAAGTTAGCTTTAACTGCTTGAGATAATAATAAAACTGAGCAATTATTGAATGAGACATAATTATCTTGTTTCCAAGTTAACAGTAATGTGCAAATATTAGATTTAAAAAAAGAATCTATAGTTGGAAAAAATATTGGAATTAGGGGAATACCACGCATGTCGTAGTCGTTGAAATTGCAATAGGTAGTTTGAAACTTTGTCAATCTGCACAAGCTGTTTGACAAAATATAGATTTACATTACATTGAGAGAATTTCCACATTTTTGTTCTTTATGCAGTTTTGATTTCATAGCAATTGTTTAAGACCATGGGAAACCCTAAGAAACTTTTCCTCCAAAGGTGATGGCTGAGGTTAGTTTATATGTCCTTGATGAGCTTAGTTAGAAGACAGCTAAACAGGAAAGATTCTTCAAAAATTTAATCTTTCTGTCTTGTTAACTTGAAGCTTCGATTTAATTTTATCAATCTTCGAACCAACTTGGTCAAAATCGAATTTCATCAAATCCCCAATTGAAACTTGTAATTAGGGTAATGGTAAAAATTCACATTTTGACAAATTTAAATTAGAAAACATTTCTTTTATTTTACTAATGAAAAACTCCAAAATGAAAGTGTCTCCAAAATTACTGCTCAAGAATAAAAATATTGAAATAAATCATGTGAAAAGAAATTGGATTCGCCATTTTTATTATCTCGGTAGATGCGCAAAACCCAAGAAAAATTAAAATACTACTGATAACCTTTTTATGTAGGTATGATGTACTGTGTTCAGCAGATGTGAAATAAAAATAGCATGAGTCGCAAATCTTTTTGACTATATCGGCTCAAAGATTAACAAATATACATACATACATATGTATAAACAAATTGTAGGTGTTAACAATTTATAACTCATTGAGCATACCTAATTGTTTTTTTTTTTTTATTGGGGCAGATTTAAACGATAGATAACAAATATGATTTACTTGTTAACATAAGTATTTAATGACCTAGGTACTTGTTTTAAAGTAGATAAAATAAGATAAGATTATGATCTTTTTAGGTAGGCAGGTAAAGAAAATCCAGGTAGGTATCTACATTTACAAAACTAGTTAGGTACTTATAGATAGTTTATAAAGGTACAAATTAATTGAAAATTAAATGATATGTAATCAATATCTACCCGCCTCACTGCCTACTTATTTCCGCAAAAAGAAAAATAAATGACTCTTAGTTTACACATCCAGTTTCTCTCTTAACGATTTTTGCAAAATCGCTTCAAATGTGATTAGAAATAATCAAAGATAAATTGTTTAAGAAGAGCTTGGAGGCAAACAAAGTATGAATACAAATAAAAAACAGGTTCTAGAAGTAGGTAGGGAAGTATAGATTGGAGAATCGTAAAATAGAAAAATATAAAGTACCTTCATTACGCCGATCGATACCTAGATTAGCTGCCTTTAACTTAAGCTAGCTAGACAGGTAGATGGAGAATTGTTTTTTAGAAAATGCTGTGGACGACTTCTATATCATTTTGCACCATTAAATAATGCAAATAAAAAGTGCCAATACAATTATTTGTCTGTAAAAGATTGCACATTTGCGGGACTCACTCGATTTGTTGTTCTCAAGTGCCAATTGAATTATTTTTTTTTTAAATACCTATATAGCAAAATTTAATTAACTTAATGTGTGTTGTTTTGCGCTGAAGATGATGATAACATCTGACCCAAGAGCCGAGCACAATTTTAATGTTAACGAACGTTAATCTATGACAACAAAAATGTTGTCAACGTAGATAGATATGGGTACTTAACTACCCCCTATTTCTACTTGAAATTCTCAAAGGAATTTTTCATAAAACAAATGTTTTTTTTTTTAAATGCCTGTTCTTACAAAACATGAACACATTTAAAGCTTTTTCGAATGACCTATATTTCTAATGGAGCATGTGTGGTGGCCACTTGCAAATAAAAATAATACCCAAGCATTTTCATTTATTCTCCACCCTCTCCCCAATTAAAATATGAAAGAAAATTGATTAAAAGACGTGTCACAAGAGACACGCGTCAAACTCGGTTAAAAATTCTAAGAATGCACCTCACATCGCATCTTCAATCCCTAAATTCCTCGCATATTTAGAAGAAAATAAAAAAAAAAAATTGCGCCACGTGGTGCAAGTGGATTGGCTAATCCCCAAGATTTCCAACAATTATACGCTAATTAATCAAAAGAACAACAGAAAAAAACAAAAAAGCCACATGCACTTAACAGAAGCAAATCGAGATAAGTAAATCTCCACACCCAAGTGGAAACCGAGCGAGCAGAGGGGCCAGCCAACACAAGCAGCGATAACACAACCCGGCTTTTGCACTGATTGATAAGTTGTGTTCGCCTTGAGGAGAACTTCTTGTACCGCTGTTGTTAACTTTTGGCACTGATTCTAATTATGAACTCGAATTATCGTTATCGAGGTGTTTTAAATAATTCATAATCCACCTCTATCAACGACGCGTTCAAATGGCCAAAGTGTATCACCATCACCATTTGTGGCAATCAGAGGAAAAATTCATTCCAAATTTGGTTCCTCCACGTCCACGTAGACACATTATTGCCACCGTGACGCACCGGGAGGAAGCAAAAGCAACGACAGCCAGAGATGCCGCTGCCGTCAACGTATACTAATCTCACTTATATGCCACAGAAGAAAAAAAAAATCCAAATCCAAAAAAAAAAAAACCGAACGATGGTGGATGCTTAGATCGGATCGGGTTTTAATTATTTGAAAGAGGAAACGAGATTTTTTTTCAATAGTGTTCTGTTCAAACAAAATCCAACTATGTATGTACATTGTACCCATCTTCCGATGGTTTGATTTTTTGCTGACCAGAACAATAGAAAAAGAAATAGGATTTCTATAGAAGGAATCTATAGGTAGGTACATATAGGTAGGTTGACTGAGGCTGGCCTGATTTTGGTTCGAAAGTATGACGTTATTTCAAGAAGCAAAGAATTATTCATCCCAGCAGAAAGCACTTTCTTTCCATCACATCTTTTGCACGGAATAATTATTCTTGTTAGTTCTTACGCACTTTTGTTGAAACTTTTTTTGTATAGCAAAATTCCACTGAGTAGGTAGCAGCAGGATTGAGAGAGAAACCACGGGATTCCGACAAGATACACACAAGAAAGATTACTTTAATTAAAAATAGATAAATGCAATATTTTTTGAGGAAATTTTTAAAAGTTGTAAAAGTTTCTTTTCGGTGGAATTTACTTTAATTTCAATTCAATTTAAACTTTTAAACAAAAAAAAAACTATCTTCACCTCAGAGCTCACGTCAACTAATATAAACGACTATTTAGTATTTTTTTTTTAGTGTTTTCTACGGGGCGGCGACGGTGGTGGTAGTGATAGTGTAGTGTACAGTGAGTGCGCTGAGTGGTGGCGAAGTGAAACTCACTTGAAGATGGCCGATGTTAATTTATTCAGCCATGGGTTTGAATGGCTGAATGGAATGGAAATTTTAAATCGATAAAAATGGCTGGCATTTGCTTGCAACTCTTGCAAGCAGACAGCGAGCGGGATGAATCTAGTTGGGAGTTCATTTTTGAATTTTGGGTGACTGGTGGAGTGGTGGTTTATGCTTGAGATAGTTCGGGATAGAAATTGGCAACAGATGGCGTTTTGTAACAGTCGTTGGGGTGTTTCGTTATTTCGAATATTTGGGATGAGTGATGGAAACCACGTGTTAAATTAAATTATGCAAATTATTTTGAGTCGGTCCATTCAACCTACACAAATTTAAATTTGATAATTGATACTTTTTTAGGTGTTACATTTTGCCGGTGTAATATGGCAGACACGGCCTTTCTTTTAGTTAAAAAGTCACAAAAAAAGAAACATTCATAAATTTGGTGACACAATCAAAGCGTCGTTAGGGGTTTTTTAATTGGCAACTAGAAATAACGATTGTGATACCTTTGTATTTCTAGGTAGTCGAATTAGTGAAAGTGGTACTTTCATTCTGAAGCCAATGGAATACTTATTGATTGATTTACAAACATTTTAAACGCTTATTTTTAAAGTTCAAGGTGTAATTAGTATCGACCGACAGTCAAATATGTTTAGCTTTTTTTTGTCGGCTTTTAAAGATGAACGTCTAAGATAGTTGCCGGAATTGTACCACTTCGAAATCATTCTATGATTACAATCTACAACAAGAGCAAGTCTTTTGTCGATTCGTATTAATTAATTGACAAAAAAATGAATGTAAATGAGTATGTGACCTAAATTAAGCCGTCAGAGAGAGTTCGTAATGTGACTTGATTTTGTTCACCTTAAATGGATAGCAAAATGCTTTGGATATGTGCTGGAATTCCAGGTCATCCCAATGTCCATATTTATTAGTTGCAATGATAAGCTAGCATTTTTATTTAGTTCACACAAATTTTTGTAAAATTTTGTCTTTTTCTTTGTCTTATAATTAATTGCTAATCAAGGTGGTATGAAATTTACACTTTAAAAGAAGTGAGCGAGTTATTTTACTCCTGGATTTCTTAACGCAGATTAAAATGGTTCAGATGAGTGCAATCACAGTTAACTCATTTATATATTAAAATGATAAGTACACAAAATTAATTGAAGTAAGCAATACAAACCAAACAGCAGAACATTTTATTTATACTTACCTTTCCTTAAAATATGATTTAAAATTTATTGAATTAATTTTTTAACTTGATTACTTACCACAAACAACGAAAGCAAATCATCCAAATGTGGATCTCTTTTCTTGGACGATTCTAAATCTAAATTGAGTTGCGCTGCAACCACAAGGAATTCTTCAAAAGCCTTTGAATTGCGTAGTTTGTTAGCCGATCCATCCCATTGTTGATCTACATTTAAATAATTTATTAGTTAAACAAAATTTATCAAAAAACTAACAAAATTTAATACACTTACTTATTTGTTTTAGAAGCAAATACGAAGGCAACACATTCTTCTTGTAGTTCATTTTCCAAATTTTAAAGCATTCTTCACCGAGTGTTAGACACTCGATGCATCCGTCAATTTCAACTTGACTTTTTGTGGAATTTTCAATATCACGGAATAAATTTAGGAAGACATTTGCATGTTTCGATGAGCTCTCGATGTATTTTTTCTATAAAAGCAAAACAATTAATTACAATCACAATAGAAAAATGGATAGTACTTGAACTTACCAAAAATAACTGAGAACTCTTCGTTAGCACCAGTTGACACTCCCTTGGAATGCTGTATTTAGCCTTTAATGCATTGTACAAAACAAAGAAATCACTTTGGCTCATTAATAATCTAGAGACAAAAAAAAAAAACATACATAAAATAAGATAACACATGACTCCAAATTTCAAAATAACAACTTACTTTTGGTTGCCAGAGCCCGAAGTTAAAACTTTCTCAATGTAATCAGAAACGTATCGAGAGTAGCTTTTCATTTCAATCACAGGAAGCATAATATTTTGCCAAACTAAACAAATAAAAGAAACAAGTGTTAAAAAAAATTAAGTACAATTAAAGAAATATGATTTGATTACCTTTACCACCAACATTAATATCTTGGAAGCCACCTTGTCCAACACCCCATAAAATACTCAGTCCAATGTTGCTACGATTTTGATAGGAATTTCTTAAAATTGCAGTCTTGGCCAGACTATTTGAGCATACTGTTGGCCAATTTTGAGCAACAATTTGTAGAAGAAGCTACACACACATAGGAGAACATAAAATTAAAACAAATAACAGTCATTTTTTTATAACTTTCACTCACCTTATAACCAACAACAGATTTATTCTTCGATAGCTCTTCAGTCATTCGTGTTATTAATGTATCATAAAAATATGATAAATTAACATCGCCCATAGTTTTTAAAATATCAATAATTGCAGTCTTGAGATTTTTCGGCACAACATTGCTCGGATAGAGAATAGCTTTGCCCGAGAAAGTTGGATCACAATCGAATGGAAGGTGCGAGTTGAAAAATGAGGCAATCTTAGAAAGAAAAAAGAAAGAAATTTAAATTAAGGCTCGAGTAAAAAGACTTAAATTAAAGGACTCTTTAAAGCAAAACAGGCATCATAAATGGGTAAATTTCGAATCTTAGGTTCTTGCGATTTGGACAGTCTAAATTCAGCTAGCTTGCCTTTCATTTTCAATGCATTTTGTAGTCGAAATAGTTGAAGAACTTTGGTAACATGTATTCATGAACAAATGCCGGCTTCTTGTGAAATTCGCCTTCTTTTATTGTTAATTCTGTCACGGTCTAAGAAGACATTTTCCCCCAACATCTGGCCCTGCATTTGTCTAATCTAAATCTAAAGCATGACCAATCCACATTAATGCGAATCAAAGTGGCAAAACATGATTTAGTACCTCCATTCCGTTGCCATATCTAAAAACAACGCTGACCTGTGACGATAATCACTTTGCCAACCACTTGAACCTTGTTCGGCTTATCTAATCAAAAAAAACTTAGCCCAAAAACTTTCAAGTAGTTGCAATCCCACATTAAATACCCTCCTTGCACTTACCTCTCTCAGCCAATACAACTCATTGCCAGGAAATGAAGTCCTCAGCTGCTCCATAAGACCATTTAGCTCGTCTGCGGTTATCTTGAGCAATGCGCTTTCAATGTTCTTCGGCTTTGGCGGAGCAGGTGGTGCAGCTGGTGCTGTAGGCTTTTTATTGCTCTCATTATTGTTATTGCTTTTGGATTTCTTAGCGGGAGATGACTTGTTGCTGTTGGTGGTCTTTTTCGGAGATTTATTTTCCTTGTCCTTTGAACTTTTATTACTGAAGATGCTCTTCAATTGATGCTGAGGAACTGTATTCAAATAAAGTAGAATAATTTATTGAAGGGAAAACAATTAAACAGCAGTGAAACCTTACGAATTTCTTCCAAACTCGGACCGGCCAAAGCAAGACGTTTCTTTTCGGTGTGCGCTTCCACTTTCTTCTCGAGATTGCGCTGTTTCTTTGACTTGGTTACAACTTCCCATTGATTCGATGACATATTGAATTCAGAAATAGTTTTAAAAAAATTAAATGCAATTACTTAAAACAAATGGAAATTATTTGATATTCAAAAACAAAAAATATCAATTTTTGTTTAGTTTTATTTCAAAAGAAAAAGATAAATGCTGTTTCTACTGCTGAGACGGTAGATTTGGAAATGGAAATAAAAAAAAAGTTGTGACGTTGACGCCTTTCTGTTGGCTGCTTGGCGTGACATTTGCGCTGCTTGGTGACAGGCTGGAGTTCATGCTGAAAATGAATTCAGCAACAATCCTAATCACTCTTGGGATGTGTTCAAAAAGTACAACACTCGAATATTGATTTTGTTTTGGTAAAATTTAAAATATTTTATTAATTGCACATAATAATTTTAGGTTCTTGCTGTTTGAGTAAATAAAAATTCCTTAAAATTACTGAAAAATAGGAATATCGTCGTAGGAGAAACCGTCCCTCTTGAATAGAATGCAAATCAATATGTATCCATAGTAGCCTCCGGGTATGAACATCAAGATTCCAACCATAAGTAGTGGCCACACTCGGTCCTGGTATTTGGCATCAAAGTAACTCGCCGATATGAGGATACTAAATGAGATGCAAATCTAAATTCAAAGAAATTATCATTTATACTGAAAGTGATATTCTAAGTCTCATTAGTCACACTTACTGCTCCCAAGATCATGAATCCGATAATGAGAATGATTTGTGTCAGAGGCAATCGCCTCTTGGTTAGAGATTCCTCATCAAATTGGTCGGAATGGATTCCATCGGCAGTGTCGTAGGTTGATGGATCGATGCGTGTGTAATCTTTATTTAAATTTCGTCGACGATGATGCATACTGTGGGTTGATAAGAGGATTTTTCGCATAAGTTTTCTGTTTTCTGTGTTTTGTTAGCTTTTTGGAATGTATAACTCAGGTCACAAGTAGTTAGGTAGTGGTGTGTTGGAAGTTTTAAACTAAAAATACATAAGTTGCATGCTCTTAAGATTCTTGATAACCTTTGTCTTGGACAAATAAGGAAAAGTTTGCCTTAAATTAGTGAGGAATTTACTTTGTTTGGTGTTTTTTTTTTTTGTTTAGAGTAAAAATTAAAAGTGAAGTTAGTTGATGGAAAAAAATGCACTTTTTTGTTTTGACCAAATGTCATTTGGATCAGCTGTCATTTTGAAGTTAAATCATTGATGATAGGCGTTCATGGTTGTAGGAAATTTCTTCGAGGACAGAATTAGCTAAGCTGGAAACACAGGGAAAGAAGGAGTTAGTCTGTAATTATTACGTTTTCTTTGAAAGATAATCAGAGACTAAAACTAAAGAATTAAGGGTTGTTTGTGGTTAAAAATTTCAATAGTCTAGGAGTTTAATTTATAACTTATTTCTAATTGAAAAGATTCGAGATTTCAAGAAGATTTGAAGTTAAAACATGATTGAATATTTTATTTTTGGTTCAGCAATTTTAATCAATGGGTTTGTTAGGCATCCTGGATCTTATGAACATTTCTGATTGACCTGTCAAAATAAGTTAGACGTTTAAAAATTTTTCACTTTGAATAGATTTTTGACATAAAATTGAATTTACATATTAAAAAAAAAAAAAATAGAATTACGTTTGAACCAAACGTACCAAAAATCACGAAACAAATTGTACTTGAAGTTATTCAACTTCTTATGACAGCTATCCAATCAGAAAGACTCTAAAAATTCAGACATTTTGACATGTTGAGCTCTTGGATTGTCAAAAATGGTTGTTTGACAGATATGAATAACAAAATTGATTGATTTTCCTTTCCTTCATCCGTTCAATTTGCCTGTCATGTCTGACAGTCTAACAAAATTGCTTACCCTGTATAAAAATTAAAAATAATAATAAAACTCATTTAACGTTCCACATATCAGACGGATTGTAGCATAATTTTATTTTTTATTATGTATTTTCTTTGATATCAATTATTATGGTAAAATGTTTGCACAAACAAGATAAATTGTTTTACACATTACAATTTTCAATTTTTTTAGCATCAGCAATTTAAGCAAAATAAATAAAGATGACAGATCGATAAGAAAATGGAAAGGCAATAAAAGAGGAACAAAGAAAAAAGATACAAAAGTATGGCTTAAGAACAGAGAGAGACAGAGAAAATAACATGAATACATCAATTTGAAGTATTGTTTTTGTTTTTCTTTAGGTATCATTGATTTTCTCATTATTGCCTTTCAAGTGTCGAAAACAGCTTCGTTTGACATATAAAAATGCACAAAAAGCCGTCACCAAAAAGATCACTCCCACTGCACTGCCTATAACGACAGCTCTCATTTTACGATGAGATGGCACCACTAATTCCAACTCATTGCTCGGTTCCTTATCCCCGTTGATAGATTGACTTTGAATCTGAACCTTATAGATGGCATCCTCCTTCAGATGTCTCAGTTGATAGTAGGTGTCAATAGTTTCAGCCGATCCGATAAGATAATGTTCTGGTTCTCGCCACCATTGGATCACATACAATCGCAGACTGTCCAATCCATGAATCGGAGGATCCCAATGCAATAAGTAACCATGAGAGTTTTCCAAAGCTGTCAAATTCCTAGGAGGACCTATGCGAGTCGACGATGTCGGAGCTATTGGGTCATGAAACTGCTCTGGCTGGCTAAACTCCGAACCTTTGTTCGCGATTGAATAAAATACAAATTAAAATTTAACCTATACAAAATGAAAATAGCATACCTTTAGTGGAATAACGGAATAATTTACTAAACATTCCGTCCCCATATCGATCCTGACTGAGCACCATAAACTCATATTCCCGGCCGGGGATGAGGTTTTTGATTGTCGCTTCCATTACGTTTTTCGTGAGGATTCGCATTGTGCGCCATTCAGCTGCATCCGACAGTCGATACCAGACGATATATTCCAAATTAGGTCGCAAATATCCTGTGTTAAAGGAGAATATTAAACAAAAATGGGGATGATGTTAGAGAGAGTTCAGTGGATTTTGGGAAAACATTTATAAAATAAATTTGTTGGCTATGAGACGCAAACAACGGACAGAATATTGTCCCAGAAAGCAAAATACACATCATCATCGCTGTTAGTTTAAATTTTGTTTGCGTCATAATAGCCATTTGGTTTATTGAACCATGCATCATATTTTGTGACTCTTGCTTCCAGGCTGCACCCGAGGCCATTAGCGTTTTGTGGTAACAATTAGCCACAAACGATTTATGGGCTTATGTACCTCTATTACTCGTATTATATGATTGAAGAGGGGATGACTGACACATCACCAACTGATTTATAAGCCCACCAAATCGAGGCACGAGAGCAGGATAAGGGATTCATAATTTCGCAATATTATTCTAAAATCTATAAATACGCAATGTATGGAGGACATGTTCTGTGTATTAAGCCTTTTGAAATTTTGATGGATGACCCAGGGCATCGCTGATTGAATGGAATAGAATTATTGGCCATGCCAAACATTGATCCTTTTTTCCCTTATATGTGTGTAAAGTTATACATTCATACGTATTGAGTGAATGTGGGTCAAATTGATAGTTGGCAATATAAATTGAAATTTTTTGTATTTAGCGTTCGTTCCAAAATGAATTCAATAGATTAGAATTCATTTCCAAAGCTTTAAGTCAGCTTTTTAAAATACTAGCATGTATTTTATTTAAAATGTCATTTTATAACTTTACGTGCTTTTCAATTTCAATCCAAAACCCTGTCAATTATATTAAAATTAAAAATAAAATGACAGAACTTTGATACTTAAATCATAAGAAACTATAGATTTTTAGAGAAATGGAACGCACTCCTTATTTTATTTTAATTAAAAAAAGAACTTGATAAAATTTGAACATGGGATGATGTTTAAAAATTTCGCCCTTAAAGATACTGACAATTCTCAAATGTCACGAATTTGACATTTAGGTACAAATGGATTTGTTGTTTTTTACAATTCATTTACTCAATCTGTCATCTTATCTTTTTTTTATTTGAATTGTAAAATTTTCAGTTTCACAGAATTTAAAAAATAAGTGCTGCCAAATATCTTTTCGATTTCTTCTATAACAGATTTTTAAAACAAATAAAACTGCTATAAAAGACCGATTTCAATATTAACTGACAGATTCCGTCAGTTTTGGACATTTCGAGTTTGGTCGATGTTTCTACTGTTCTCCCAAATCATAACAAAACTTTCGGCGCTGGCAACGCTTTTTTTGACTTTCGGTTCTTAGGATCTGTTTTACTAAAGCTTTCGCTTTTAACTATGGTATTTTATTTACTAAAACAAAATTTTAATTATTATTAATTTAAGCAATGTAAATTAAAAAAAAAAAAACTTAAATAGATAAATTATCTCCAACTTAAACTTAACCTCTTTGGTCAACGTGCAAATCAACTTTTTATCTTACTCAAAAAATGAGAGTTGCAAAATAATGTGTACCTAATGACTTTTCTTAAACGATGGCTCGCCACCATGCGGACGATTCGAAAAACTAACTTAATAAATTTGTTTAAAGAGGATTGGATCTACATTCGTTGTTTCTACTTTGTAAATCTGGCTAGATGACAGCTTTAGTCGTTGATCGTAGGATCAATATAAGATATTGCATGACGTTAGTGTATAAATAGGTGACAGGTGAATGCTTTTCATTGATGTGGGAGGGCCCTTATATTTAAACTACGTTTAGACGATTCGATATTCTTGTTATAACAAATAAAATTAAATGCAGTGCTTTTTTTTTAAAAAACATTGAAGTAATTAGTGTCTAAGACCAGTTTCGATTCAATATTTAAACTTAATTTTGACACATGGTTCAACCCTCAGTTAAATATTGAACCACGACTGTGCCAATGGACCTATCCACCAAACATTTGTTCTTAAATAGATACTATCTAAATAGGTATGACATTTAGCATCCCTATAAGCTTTTCTTTATAAATATTTTAATGCTTAAAATCTCACCTGGTTGCCATCGGACCGTGATTGCTGTCTCGGTACTGTTTGCTGTCAAATTATGCGGTGGCCTGGGGGCTACATTTTCAATCATCAATTCGGTGTCTGCTGTTATAGTGGCAGCTCCATTTGTTGCCGAGCACTCATAGATGCCGCGATCCGATTCAACTATTCCCTCGATGGTCAAATTGCCCCCTTCGATTTTGTACCTTCCCTCTGGCAAAGGTATTCCATCTTTCTACATTATGGATAGCCATAGAAATATGTATAACGTATTCGGAAGCAGACAAATCCCAATCAAGTGGAACATTTGTGTGCATCTTAAGCAAACAAAACACACACACATAACCTCACAATTCAACTCACCCTTGTCCAGCCCATTGTTGGCAAGTGATTGCCATCACGTTCGCTCGCCTCACACGAAAGCTGCGCATTTTCTCCGAGTTTGTGAATGTAAATCGCTTTCGGACTGATGGTAAATATTGGCGGCCTCTGAACAATCACATTAATGATTGGCGACGGACCATCGGTGCCCAGCTCGTTGTAGGGAGTGCAGGTGTAGCTGCCCGAGTGATTCTCATCCACCTTGCTGAAGAACAAGCTGCCATTCATTTTATAGAATACACCCTAAAAGACAGAGAGAGAGAGAGGGTGAGAAGAGGGGAGGGGACGAGGAGAAAGTTCAGAAAATACGCGGCATACATTAGACATAACAAAGGCCTTAGGTTAGGAGCACATGTGCAACTATGCGATACTTACTGGAACGTTGTATGAATCAAAGAGCAGTCCATCCTTTTCCCAACGAAGATTCTTCAGCGGCGGATTCGAACGGAAGTGACAGTCCAGCACTGCCGGTTGACCATACGGTAAGTACACTTCCGGCGGGGAGTAAATCACTTTTGCTTTGTCTGCATTTTGTTAAAGGATTTCAAAAATTTAAATTTACCAATGTCAATGATGACGATGATGATGGAAAGGCACAACTTACATTGTATATTGAGATATGCCTTGGCTGTCTGCACCTCACCATCGTTGTTCTTCACATTGCACTCGTATTCACCCAAATCACTCATCATGGTCGGGTCAATGCTCAAACTACCATCGGGTCCCATGCGTGACCGACGCTGGAGATCTTGTTGTTCGTTCAATGCCACAGCATCCTTGTACCATGTTACATTCGAGGTATCCGGAAATTTCATGACGCAATGGAAAAATGCCGTTTGTCCTTCCATTATGGTTTGATTGATGGGTGGGATTTTTATCAACGAACCACCCTCGACTGTGAGCTGGAAAAAGGTACCATTGTTGCGGTAGCTTGGCGTTCGATTTGGGAATATAATCTGGCAGTGGTAGAGACCTTGATCGGATTCTCGTATGGAGGTGAGATTGGCTGAAGCCTTGCCAAAGTCCGGATGATTGTCGACCAAACTCAATCGACCCGAGAAGAGTTCACTGGTTGAAACGTCACCATCATACCAAGTGAAGATTTTCTTGTTCTGGAATGGAAATTTTTTGAATTGAAAATTTGTTTTATGTTTCGGTAAAACATTTTGTTGTTTTGTTTGAGGATTTTGTTTAAAGAAGAAAAGAGAAGGAAAATATAATGATTTATGGTGTGATTACATTTTACACTTTGTATGAGAAAATACAAAAATTGAAATGAGAACAAAAAGTAACAATGAGACAGCAGCATTATGTCAAAAAAAATATTCTCAAATGTCACAAAAATTCTGACAGTTAATGGTAACCAGTTTAAATTCAATTCGATTGTTGACAGGTCGACAACAAAAATCATTTTAAACAATCGAATGGAACGCAAGTGAAAAATCACCTTTTTTCAATTGTACTCGTGTTTTTTTTCAGACTTATGTCAGTTATGTGTAACTGTCAAAAAATAAATCAAACAAAGCTTATTACAAGAAACATCTTAAGTTCAAAAGGAAAATGGTTTAATAAAAATGTCTAAGGATGTGGAATTCAATAAAACAGATAAACATTTTTCACCAAATCGTTTTGGTTCAAATGTCATTTGAAATTTTATGGGACGCCATACTTCAAATCCATGATGTCTTGATTTTTTTGAAGGTTGCTATATGTTTTTAACATGCTTTATGAATTTCATGTAATAAAGACTTTTTTGAAGAATTGGAGACATCTTTGTAATGAATAAAGGACAAATGTCTTCAGCCTAAACGTCAAAATCAATTTCTTTTCCGAGTTTTTATAGGACATAAAAAGAAGCTTAGGTAAATGTCTTAAACCGAAATATGGATAATAACATTCTTTCAAAGTGACAGATATCAAGTTTAAAAATGGCCGATTAACCGAAAGTGTCATATACTTCAAAAACAATACTAAATCGTTTTAGCTTCTTAATCTATAACAAGCTTTAAAATGTGACAGACACCTTCCAGCAATTGATTCCTGGTTTCACGTCATGATGTATTTCATTGTGACACTATAACGTGCCTAGCCTAGGTAAAGTGTTACTTTGTAAAATGTTCGCCTTTTCACATGTCATGTGTTTTGTTTATGTCATGTACATATATAAATGTGTACCTACGAGTATAAATTCTTCCTTCTGCGCCACTTGCATGACTACAATAAATCAAAATGGCCTCCGTGTGCCATCAATGATGTTGCAAGTTGATAACACAAAACACACCAACCACTCAAAACACAACCGAGCGAGTGTCCACAATACGCGTTGATTGTGACTAATTTAGATTCCGCAATTTTGCCTGCTGTCCCACAAACGCTCGCCTTAGTTGACTTGATGCACATGATTTCCTACTCGGACTCGGAGTCGGACTCGGACTTGGACACACAAACAACAAATCAACAAAAACAACAACTGTCATTCACCTAAATGCACATATACCTATACATTGTACAGTTATAGGTAAAGTGCCCAGTGCACTTTTGTGCAGTAGGTATATGCGCGCACTACCTTGCCGATGCTTAAATTTGACGTCGTCGTCGACGTGTCGCCTCTCGATCTCTCGGACTCACGTGGAGACGGGCGGGTCTTCCGCTCAACTCATCACAATTTGAATAATTTGTAAGCATTCTCGCAGCCAAGGTATATGCTTTTTATGATTTATGACAGGCGAGGCGGGAATTATGTTGGATAGCGAAGCATCTAAAGATACATATCTCGGCTCAAACGCATAAATGGAATTGGAATCGGAATCATCCCTGAGTCGATGGAAACGCTCTGAAACAAAGCTCATGTTCATGTCTAATCGATATGATGCCACACGATATGCCTAAGGGGACACTTAAAAACTGCCCCGCAAATATACAGAGCCGGGTATAATGAAGAGACAGTAGCACTGATGTACGACAGTACGAGTAGAATCAAATTAAGTCTACCACCCCCGGCCAGCTTACCGTTGCATAACACTGAACTTGAGAGAAAGTTTGACATCACTGGCGTATAGGAATATTATAGGAAGGTGGGTACGAGTAAGGGAACGGGTGTACACGTAAACGAGGTTAGATAGTTGGCAAATTGAACTCGTTCAGGTAATCAGCGGGTGGTGCCAAGAGCCAGATTTGACATAAACTGCGACTAGATAAACGCTCGGATCGCTTCTGGGGTAAAATGACTGTCAGGGTCAACTGCAGGTCGGTTGTCAGTTGTCATACTGCCGAGCCGAGTCGATCCAATCCACACACAAACACAAACATGCGGACTGGACCTGTTATTTTGTGGACTTGTTTATGATAATTGCGATTTGATTAGCAAATTACTAGCGGGGAATATTTCCATAAATTAATTTTCATTGAAGCAACTCATGACAGAACACAGAAACTTGGGGAAAGACCACCGACTGACCGACCGTCGACTACGAACGATGGCACGGCCGGCGCATCGAGGAGGGGGAGAACTTTATTCTAATGCCAAAGCTGAATGCCATGGGAACATTTTTTTAACGTTTTGTTTTTTTTCTTTTTTTTTTTGCGCCATCATCTCGGCAAAGGAAATAGCTCAAGTGACGAGAGAAGTTCTTGGAAGATAAATGAACAACGTCTGAGAGGATTATGAATGATAAAATGTCCCAACGGGCTCGACTATATACTATAGACATGTGTATAAAGATCTAATGGTTCTTGAGTGTTGGCGGGCGAGGCGCATTTGGAAACGAGAAAGAAGGTCAAAATGCAAATTTTATAGCCACTCGTATGTGGGGTTTATTTCTAGACATCATAAGTACGAGCACACATCTATCCATCCACATCCATCCATTCATCCATCCATGTTTAAACCGGGGGACCGATTATGATCGATTAATTTTCCTGAAATTGTTATCAATGCCGGTAGTATCATTATCAATTTATTTTGCATAAATAAATGTGTGTGGTTGAAAGAACGAGTGTGAGTGTGGGTAGGAAGTTCCATCACTCATACGCCCGAGTTGACTATTTAATTTTTTTTTGTTTTTTTTTTTTTGGTTTTATAAATAGAAACAAGATTGACGAATGTGTGAGGGTAACTTAATTAGAAAAATAACTTTAACAACTAACCACTTATGTATGTATGTATGTAGGTTTAGAATAGAGAATGTAAAAATGTCATAAAGAAAATTAATTTAATTACTTAATTTAAAATTCACTCAAGCTAAAAAGACAGTAATACAAAATTACAAAGGCGCCGTGAAAACTTGATTTGGATTTGAAAAAAAATAAAGTTTTACAATGTCACAATAGTTGATTATTTTAGCTGTTGACTGTTTTTTAAGTGTTGGATATTAAAAAAGTAGAGTTGTGTCATGGAATTGTTAAAACATCAATTCCCGATGATAGTTTGTAGTGAAATATTACCGACTTATGTACATATATGATGTTTGACAATTTAGTCGACTTAAAAACTACAAAATCAAAAGGAAGCAATTAATACTTTTAAAGTGTTATTAAGATGGTCAAGTTAAGTATTTAAAAAAACAACATTTTTCAATTGAACTACATTATATAAACTTTTACTGTGAACGCACCATTAAACAGTCCTTCAAATGTCAGTGTCAAAACATTCAGTTCAATATTTAAAAAGTCACGAGTATTATTTGCAAATAAATAAAATAAATAACCCAAGTTCGAAATCAGTAACAACGACCTTTAAAATGTAAGCATCAATTGTTGTCAAAACAGTTTACAGTTGAAATCTGTCATGCACTTCAAATAACACTGCTTTATCCACAACAGGTGTCAATAGACCTTTTTGTGATTATCCGAGTACCTACTTTACTCGCTATTTCCAATGAAAAGCACAAAATTGACTTCTCTAGTAGAATTCTACTACATATGTATTTACATGTGTCAAATTTCAAACTTCAAATAGATGACATTTTTAGAAGAAATACAAAAAAAATGTAATGACAAGTCAAAAAAAAGGAAGAAATGTCATTTGCAGAAAAGTAACTCAACTTCATCAGGCGCCCTCTAGTACCTTTTAAGTGCGTAACTACAGTGCCCATCTACTTGCTTATGTAGTAGATGATAGTACTAGATTATGGTTTTCATTGTTTTCACCTACTGACGGGTACGAAGTCATCTCCAAAGGCAAGCGGCTCTTATTGAAATATGAAGTCTTTTAACTAAATTTAATCAGCATCCAATTCTATAAGCCAGGGTTTAAGTTATTTTTAATCTAGTACAATAAAATCTATTACCTGATTCTAGGTCAACTTTTAGATTTCAACAATGTCGATGTATATTTTATTCTGCCCATATAAAGAGGTAGCTAAAAATTTATCACAATTTGTCAAAAAGTTTTACCGCATTGGAAAACGCTGTAATGACATCTGTCAGTTCTGAGTGTCAAATGTTTTTAAGATTTCGAAGCTACAAGATTGTTCTCAAAGAAAAGTTTACATAACCAAAGAAACAAGCTACTAATAAAGAACTTTTGGAAACAATCGTTCCAGTGGTTTTGAAGTTTTGGGCCCATTCAGGAACCTGCATAGGAACAATTCAAACTAATTGTTAAAAAAAAAGAACGTACCCCAATTACAATCACAAAACAAAACTTAATTTTACATTCATCATAAACAATCTACTTTTTCGACAAAGTGGTTCCGTTCCATAAACATTACACACTCTACACACACCCTAGATTGCAAAGGGTGTACTACATCGAAAGTATAAACACTCCAATAGAAGTATGTATTTTCTGACGTACCCACTATACATACCCTACATACATATATGCATATGTAGAAGTATGTCACAAAATGACATGTCAAGCCCTCAAATGAAGCATCTTTTTTTTTTTTAAATACTCTTCAACATAATAAAATAACACGAGTGCATTCAGAACCAACTTCGTAGCACTTTTATTTTTTTTTGCAGCTCCGCATCAAGCACCATTTCAGCCCCCCATAACCGTTTCCGACTTTCAAAAAATCAAATGAAATTCAAAAAATCAAAAAAAAAAAAAAAAAAAAATCACATAAAAGAGAAGTTCATCGCGGGCGGTGGAGGTGATGTCATGAAAGTGCTATGAACTGTGAAATTCCATGGACCATTGGACCAGATTGAAAAGCGGACGAGTGGTGGTCTTTTATTTTTGTCTTCCCTTTGTTGTTGTTGCTGTGCAGTGTGTGTTGTTCCCTGATTCACAAAATGTCCAATTGTTGGTGACCATTGTCAATCAGAAAATTCGAACGCGTACGCGTACACAAAAACTCTCTCGCGCCTGCTGCCACCACCAAGCACCGACCGACCGACATACAGTTGGGTGGGCGGACGCACGGTCGGAGTAGTTGATCCATCATTCATGTTCACGATTCTTTAATTTATTTATTTGATGCATGCATTGTCGAATGGTGAATGGCGGATGGCGAATGTCGAATGTCGGGTCTCGCTCGGGTCTCGGGTGCTCCTCAGCCCGCTCACTGCTCACTGCCCAGCTCAGCTCGTGAATTAAATTTAATTCAATCGACATGGTGTAACGCAATTTGATAATATCGGTTGCTGCGTAGACTTTGTTGCTTGCGCGCGCTTTGTTTGCTTGCCGGCTGATTGGGTTTTAGAGAATCTGATATAGATGAGATGGCCAGGGGGCACGAGATGTTATGACACTGCCGCACTGGGATCATGGGCCCAGCCTTTCAATTAACTTAATCATTGTCCATTTCGACAACGTCTGATTTTGCCTCATGTTTGATGAATTACTCCCACATAAGGTATATACACTTTATAACAAAGTTGAAAAAGCCCAGGATGATGATGATGTGATTCATCACTAATCGCATTGCATTTGATATCCTTATGCTCGTACATAGATTTGACATTTGTGTGGGTGTATATGAGTTTATATTGTGAGAATGAAATGACGATGATTTTGATGACAAAGTGCAATAATAGCTGTGGGAAATCGTCGGTAGTCGGTCGGGAAAACTGCGGCAAAAGGTATAATTTGATGAGTTTCTTCTTCGATTAATTTACAGAAATTAATTGAAAACAATGGCTAAGAGCGATTTTTATTAGAAATACGAGTATGTACTTTGGTTTTATGTAATTTGACGTTGCATACATTACATATATAAGATATCAATTAAAAAGGAATAGGAGTCTTTTTATACCAAAGTTATCATATTATTAATGCAAAGGTCAGTTGACAATTTAATAATAATTACAAAATTGACCAGAGCCAAAGGAATTTGAAAATACAACACACTTTATAATTAAGAACCATCAGCAGAAGACCCCAGTACCGCCTTTAATTTTTGATATGATGACAGGGACGGGGGTCAAAAAGATGTTTATTTTATCAATTAGACTCGTATAACAAATCTTGCCTCTTGCGTATTTCGGGAATTAAATTATTTACTTGTTTTTTTTTATTTTTAATGTTTTTAATTTGATGATAAAATTTAATGTATAAATCTTCTCTAGAATGAGGTTGTTTTTGGTTAAATTATATCTGACAACAAAGAATGTCAATCTTTATAAAATTTAAGCACTCGTATGTATTTTGATTCGGATTCAGACGTCCGTCGGACTCACGTAAAAAATTGCTTTACATCTGATAAAAAAAAAAAACATTTTAATTTAAGGAGGAATAAAAAACAAAGAGTTTCAACTTAAATTTAGGGTTCAGACTTATTTTCAACTTAATTAAAAATTTATAATTTAAATTTTAAATTTCATGAGATCTTAACGTAAAGGTCGTCAAAAGTTTTGTTTGTGATAGTTTGATTTGAATATTGAAAATGAACTACATAATGTACTTAGGATTCTTATGAATTCTAAAAAAGGTTGTTTTTTTTAGATGTGTGCTTTTCAATCTGGTAATACTTTTTTCGCAATAAGCCTTTTTGACAGCTGTCAAGTGATTTATGCTCAATTTAGTTAGCCATTTTATTTTAAATAGACTTACTCTTGAACAACGTTTCCAAATTGTGCAAATTTAATACCAAAATAGTGTTTCTGTTCACGTGATATATGGCGTGCTGTGTCCAATCTTCGGTCTACAAAATCTCCCAGCAGAGTCGGTAATTTGAGCAACAATGGATAGCTTTCGCATCACGCTTAGTCTAGTGGATGATAATCACCTTCAGAGATGCCATACAGTGCACACCAAAGACGCTATTGCAGCTGGGGAGGAGAGTACCGAAGAAGACCCGACTGAGTTCATCCGCCATCGCGGGTTGCAATTGAAGCTGTGCCTAACAACTTTATGAAATATTTTTCGGAATTATCTTGATTTGTTGGCTTGCAAAATCAACTCGTCCAAGAATTAATTAATTAAAACCATCAATCATCGAGATGGCCACCGATCCCGATATTGACAAGAATATCTTGTGCAGCGATGGAGCTCATTTTTGGTTGATAAGCAAAATCGTCGTATTTGGAGTGATCATAATTCACAAGCCAATGGTGGTAACGTTCATCGACGTAACCTTTCGAGGCTTAACTTGGAACGACCTTCTGGTCCAATTCAATAATCTCAGAACTTTGACAAAACTTCAAGAAATACCCGACATCTTGTTTATAAATCTCTTCTTTCAGTCTGTATAAATTAATTTTCCAACTCTTGGCAACTCTGACTTTTTAACACTAATCCTCGTAATCTATCTATCTATCTACTCGCCTGACTCAAATGAACCCATCACTCGCATGCTCAAAAGTAATTTTAGTTTAAACACTTTCTGACTTAAAAAAAACGTCTCCAAAACTCCCCCCTAAATCAGCACCATTCTTAGCTTATAAATTACTTAGTTTGTAGCTAGAGTTAAGCTGAATGCATTCTGATTGATGTCATTGATGAAAAACTGAAGACATTTTTTTCAACGAAGATTTCGAAACCAGAAAATAAATTTTTCGGATTTTAATTTTTCTTTTATTTAAATATAAAATTGATGTAAATTGCTTTTTCTTTAAATTCTCAAAATTTAATGAGACGAAAAATCTCAGAACACCCTCGTGCGAATTAATGAAATTTTCCTAATGCTGAAAAATCATGTTCTTTCATTTGAATAGTGAAGTCATTTTTGTCAACTTGCGATAGAAGACGAAAAAACACACATCCTAATACGAATTTTCTAAGCCTTTTAGCATATTCAAAACTCAAAAAAAAAAAATACGTAATTGAAACACATCCATTTTATTTAAAGAAGGGTTAAATGCGGGACATTGCATCCATGAAAAAGGGTTAACTTAAAACACAAAATATTGTACATCATCTATCAAAAAAAAAAAAAAAAAAAAAAAAAAAAACAACAAAATGTTGTCCCCAGCAACCATTTTGTGTTGATTTATGTAAAAAAAAAATCTCTGTTTTTCCCACAAAAAACCCGATATGATGTGTGCTTCCAAATGTACATACTAGATATCCTGTTTTTTTTTTCTTTTAAACTATAATAACCTCAAAATATACCTCTAAACTGGAAAAAAATTTGCAATAAATTATGAAAAAAAAAAAAAAAAAAATAACATCACATGAATAAATGGAAATAAATTATTTGCTGGTTTGAACCATTTGGCAGTTTATTGCATATGAGATGTAATTTTTGAGAGGAGTTTTTTGCAAATGCCTAAATTCGTAGGTGGGGGGGTTTTGAGGGTAATAATTTGGCTGATAAGTTTATGGATCGAAATTCAAACTGAGTTTATGATTTATAAGGTGCTGTCATCTGCATACCGATTTATTCTATGTAATGCAGATGCAGACAATGGTTGGTTAAGTGCTAAAATTAAATCGACGTTTAGTTTGAAAGTTTGGATGCTAGTAAAAAAGTAAATGGAAAAATGGTGATCGAAATTGCAAAATTGAAACAGCAATTTTTTAAAGAATTTTTCGCAAAAGAACTGGGAAAATAAAATACTTATTATGTTAGTCATTTAAATTTGTCATTTGTCACTTGATCTTGCGAAAGATTTGACATTTCTGATTGTTTTTTTTTTTTTGATTTCCGAACGCAACATAAATGTGCCAAGCTGTTCTGAACAGTCTGTGGAACAGTTTAGAAGAAGATTTTCTACACTTACTTTTTCGGTAGAACAGATTTATTGTGGGAAGTGTTAAGTTCGTTTCGTTATCCAAAAATTGGTTATAAATTTTCAATATTTGACTGTTCTAAGTTGTCTGACATATATTGTTCTGTTCTAACTTGATTTCGGTTTAAGAAACTTGAGCCAAAAAATCAATTTAAAAAAAGCTTAGAACTACAGCACAGAATTTAGTACAAAATTTTTACTGGTTTATTTTTACGAATTTTCATCAAAAAACTTTTAAAAATAGAAAAAAATTATTTTATTTTTAGTGTCAATTTAATTTTCCATAATTTTATTGATTTTTATAGATTTTCTCTATTGAAAAAATTTCGATAGATCTATATACAGTCACTCTCAGTCATATTCGTACACCTTCAGGTGTTTGCGAACCATCAAAATTTAACTTTATAAGTTCTGGTCCTTTTATTTGGGACTCTAGTTCAGTAAGGTAAATTTTGTTTGTCGAAAAAATGTTACACTGGCCAAAGTTGTAGATTTTTTCGACTCACACAAGAACTTAACTTCTCGTTGATCTAAACTTGACAACTTGTAGAAAGGGCTGTAGGTTTATTTGGGATTTCCTCACAGGACCCCAGAAGAACGGCTGGACTGATTTGGCTAAAATTTGGCTCAGAGACAGTTTAGAGTCTAGAAAAGCACATAGGCTAATTTTTATCACGGTTAAATGTATTTTATTAGGATTACCCATTGACCACGTTTTACACAAAAATTAAATCAATCTGCGTTAGCAACTAAGACATGAACTTGTCCTGCTGCTAGATCAGCTTTTTAATAAACTTATGAAGTAAACCGACTCTTCCAGAAACAATGAAAAAATTTCATGGAAAATGGAAAAGGCAACAACAATATTTTCCCAAAGCTTGAGTTTTTTCATTAAATTGGAGAGAGACGAAGTTTGCCGGGCCCTCTAGTTTAATATAAATACCATTTGTAACGAAACGTTACCGTTATCAAGTGTTTGATTCTCTGAAGAGTTTAAGCCACTCAGCAGAAATGCTTCATTTAAACTGGAAGCGTCGAGATTTGTCTGGCCTTCAATTCGTCAAGATTGCAGAGCGTGGGCAAAGTCATGCATTCCATGTCAACGATCGAAAACAACACTTCATACGTCATCTCCAATTGGAAATTTTAATCATCCGTCTTCGAGGTTCGAGCACATTCATGTGGACTTTGTGGGACCATTGCCATACTCAGGTGGACATAAATTTTGTCTTACTATCGTCGTTGAAGACTCAACACCTGAAACATTTGGAAGAACTCTTTTCGCTAATTGGATAGATAGCACTTTTTGGAGTTTCTTTGAGGATTACATCAGACCGCGGCAGACAATTTTTGTCTGATCTTTTTCGAGCTTTGATGTGCCATGAAACAGCAGCTTGGGCCGATGAACTCCCCATTGTATTACTTGGATTCAGAGTGTTTTACAAAGAGGACCTACACGCTTGGTTTCCATAAGCAGCAGCAACCATCATTTTATGGTAACCCAGTCACTGGAGGGGGAGTGCGATTGAGGATTACTCAATGCAAAATTAAAATAAAAACTAGCATCACGGATTGGCCGCAAGAGGTCAGCTCCAATGCAAATTAAAATAATAGCTAGGATCACGGATTGTCCGCAAGAGGGCAGCTCTGAAGCAAATGCACTTTTATATAATGCTTTCTTTGTTTTCGCGGATTAAGTCGAATCCACAAATTAAATTACTTTTCATTATTAAAAAGTTTGTAAATTGAATTATCTTTCTTTATTAAATAGTTTATAAGATAAATAAACATAATTATAAATTAAATTGGTGTATTTTATAACCTTTTCGAAACATTGAAATGTGATACTAGTTTCCCAGAATATGCGGGTGAATTAAGATGAATTAAAAAAACTTGGACATGTGTTTATCTCTCACACAAACTCATTATGCTGAAAAATCTTTCCCTAACTCTTAAGTAAGTCATTGACATAGCCGTTTTTGAATTCAAGCAAATTGATGGATTGTGATTACAATGACATTTCTACACGTGCTTATGGAATTCATAATTATATTGTTTTTAATATTTCCATGCATGAAATATTCTAATTCAAAATTTAATTATCCAGTACAAAAACATGAAACTCTATAATTTAAATGGCGCCCAACATTTAACCTTTTGCACACCAAAAATCCATAACCGCATTTAAATTTAAATTAAAAGAAAAAAAAAAAACAATAAATACATTTTTGATATTTTAATAGAAATAATATTTAATTAAACCAAATACTAGAACAGTTTTGGCCACAAAATTTCAAACGATTTCCCATCACCAGCAAAATGTGCCTTTTCAACAAATCAAGCATAAATCTATTAAAAATTGCCTACCTATTTATTTGCACCTCAAATTCAAAATCATATACCAGAATGAACTCGATATTATATTTATCTATTATTTTGTTATTATTTATCAAATAAAAGATTCTTTGAATTGATTACATACGAGTATCTAAGTATGTATGTATATGCCCTCTGGCCCAAAACCATTAACCAACAAAATATCTAAGTACGGATAAATTTTGTTGGCCGCAATAAGTTTGTTGCCCTGATGATGAAAATGTGCCCAACGAATATACGATTATAGGAAAAATCATTTGGGAAATTGGTGTCAAATGAAGTGACAAAATAAACTCATCAAATTTAAACTATACGCCATCCAGTTCAGGGGGTATGACAAAAGCGTGGCTTTTCGTTTTCGGCCGGGAGATGAGGTTTTTGAAAAGGTAGGGTTACATATTATTATGTGCGTCATTTGACATAGCAGTGATGTGTGACACTTTACTTTGCCCACAACGTAACGGTATTGATGTGATCTATGTTTACTCACCAAACGATTTTTTTTAACGAAGGACAGGGTGTTCTAGTAAAGTTAGGAAAACAGTATAGATTTAGTCCGAAGTTGACAGTTTGTGACTTTATTGGACAGAAAAATAGAGAAAAAAAGATGTTGCATTGACAAATAATATTTGAAATGTCAAAAATTCTGACATTAATAGAATAAGAAAAGCTTGAGAAACGTCAAAAATTACCGTTTGTACTCAGAGACACCCTTTTTTTGAACCGGAATGTTCTTCGCATGGAACACCCTGTATTGACATATTTTATTGATACTTGATCTAATACAATATTTGCGAAAAACCACCCGATACAGAAAATGAACAATCATCAGCCATTCACATTAACAACACCCCCACCACACCTCACCGCACGGCCCTGGTTCGGGTCAGGTTGTTATTTTATTAGTTTTTGGAACCTGACGACATGCGGTTTCCATTGTAATTCAATATCGAAAATGACATAATTTCCAATTTATTTGTTTAAAAAAAAATGCAAAATGAATTAAAAATGAACATTAAGAGAGTTGAATTTTATTTACACTATTTCTATCTAAATTTACTTAGATACAGATACAGATATATATGTAGATACATTTACGGTAAATGAAATGAATTATAGAGATAGAAAAAATTTAGATACAATAAAAGTCAAACTTACTTACATCTTTGCTCCAATGGACGACATATGGAATGTGATAATCGTATGGAAAGTCAACCCGACAGTTGAACACGACATACGATCCGACCTTGCCTTCCAGATTCATTGGACTTGAGTGTTCTCTGATGATGTTACTAGCATCGACACAGGATATATTAATTAGTGAAGATAATAGTAGACCAGCTACGACGACGACGATGTTGTCGATGGCATATGGATATGATGATGATGATGGCGATGGCGATGGAGATACCGATGGAAATGGTGATGGCGTTGGAGTTGATGATGGGGGTTTAGAAGACGCTACTGGTGGTGGTGTTGGTTTTTTTGTTGACATTCGACTTGATGTTGTGTCAGAGTTCAACGTCATGGTTTTGATAGGTTCTGGACAATGACGACTACGATTAAGACATGAAATGTCAAAATTATTGTTGTTATTGTATTTCGATGACGTAAATTTTATGTTTATATTTTTTCGAGATTTGTTGTTAATGTCACTTTTGATTGAGTACATCATATTTTCGATATCTTATTTGTATACTTTGAGTATTTTTTATTTCACTGGCATTTGAAGACACATTACAGTTTTTAAAGTTTTAATTTCTATTTTAATAACTTTTGGAATTTACGAGGGAAATAAATAAACAAACCGTTGTATGTGAGTAGAACACAAGATCATTTATGACAAAACAAAGATTTAACTCATAAAAAATAAGACTGACTGAAATAATTTTTCTTGTGAGATAAGCTCGTAATCTTCTTAAACCACAAAATGTTAAAGATGAAAAAAATTATCAAGTAAAAACAAAAACAAGGGCAAGAATTTTGATAAATAAAAAAAAAAATGCACAACTGTATTTTATTTTTTTATCTGATAAAAATGCATACAACATTTTACAAAATTAAAATTAAATTAATTATGTAAATACTAAGAATTATATCGGAAATGTTAGGAACGTCTCATTAATTTGAGAAGCACATTCTAATGACAGGAACTACTATTTGTGGATTTCTTAATTTTTTAAAGAGGAACTGACAGTTCTGAATATTTACAATGCAGTTCTAAATATTTACAATCTCGCCATTGGTAAAACTGACGTAGACTTTGAAATTGGTTCTCAAAAGATTCGACTACAGTTAATTGCACAAGAAATTAAAATCCCAATAAAAATATCAATTCTATATTTACTCCATTTGTTATGGTTAAGTGTTTTTAACAATTTAAGATTAGATAACTTAGAATGCAAACTGAATTTGAATAGTGAACACTTTGCCAAATTTATAATTAGGGAGAGAACAAAATGAAATGTAGAGACGGTCAAAAAAATCCCTCAAACAGTCCAATTTGAAATAGGGCTACCTACATAAACATATTTTATCTTACTAGTTAACGAGGTTTCTCATGTTCAAAAAATCTGATATTTTGAAGAAAAAAATTATCAACAATCGGACCTTAAAAATAGAGACTATTGATATCGTCTTAAAAATGGCTTGCACAAAATTGAACCAGAAAAAATGGAGGCAGTGCCAATAAATGTCTAGCCACGCCACTGATCTTATTTTAACTTATACTTTTTGAGTGGCTTATCTAGTCGGGGGCATTAAGGAGAAATGAGTACCAAATCTCCACTTCTCCAGCCTAGTAAAGTCTTCAAAAGTATGATCAGGTTCAGGTCATTTTAATTTATTCGTGTGCAAAAAAGAAGACAGCGGTGACACCCTAGAGATCGAGTCAGAGAGGCTTATGAATTAAGGCCCAAGTACATCACTCAACTTTTTAGGGTCAAGTTTTTGTTTCACGTACATAAATAACATTCAGAAGATTTTATTATAAAATGTAATTTATTTTTCTGAGTTGATAATTTTTTTTAAAACAGAAAATATTAAAGAACTTATCACGTAAGACGACTTTAAGTTGAAGATAAAAAGTGTAGATATGGCTTTTTACAAAGGTCAAGATTTATTTATGAACTTTTAGTCTTAAAAATATTTATCTTGCAAGCAAATTACAAACATTATTCTTCAGAATTTTTCTGCAAGTGCAAACTTTAAGTTCACTTTCAAAAAGTCCATAAACCCACCGAAATCAGTTCATACCTGTTAACATTTCGGCTAAAAATTTTGGTGAATTGTAATATCTTTTTGGAAAATCTGTCAGATTTTCAAAGCCAAATTGTCGTAGGTCAAATCTTCAAAAAGGTTAAAATATAATCTTCATTCATTATTATCAATTTGGAGTGGAACATTGTCAGCAACTGATATCTTGTCAGAGATTCACGATGTATTCGAGGTATCTTAACGAAAAGAAGAACTTAGAATTTTGTTCCGCTAACAATTAGAGTCGGAGGAAACCGGAGAAAAAGCTGTCAAAAATTTCGCAAAAGAAATAGCTTCATTGCACTTCAATGCGATTCGCCAGATGCGTTAAAAAATTCCGGAGAAAAATGTCGATCAGCTGTTACGAAAAATACATTGAAGTAAAAATCCTCCGAATCGTAAAAAATAGGAGAATGGATACTTTTCAGGAGAAGAATTTATTATGGGTACAAAATTTCGACGTACATAGGATCATAAGCCAAACAAAATTTTTTGAAAAAATTGTCAAAAATTCAAAACATTTAAAAAAGCTTACAACTCCAACACCTTTCTTATTCAATTTAGAAATTCTTAATTCAAATATTTTATATATCTTCAAAAATTGTTTTGGCAAAAAGCTAAATTTGATTGTTTAAGAATTATATACCGTGGCTCATGTTTAAAAATTAAATTTACTTTTAGCCAAATTCATAAATTTAAAATGAAGTAATATTTCTTTCAGTTTGAATTAAAAATCACTTGAATGAATCAAACCAGTGCCATCTTTTTTTATCAAAAAGAAGTTGTCATTCTGTTCTTTTTCGGGCACTACCAAACGCCATTGGTATAAAATTTTGTAACTTCATTTTTCAAAACTATTATGATTATTTAAAGAACTAAATGACCCAAATCGTTCCAATTTCCAAATTGTACATCCAACCTAAATACAAATTTCTATTTTACTATAGCAAAACATACATAACAGTTTCAACACTGGACTTCAAAAAAATCAAATTTGTACGACACGTATTTGAAAAGAAACTACCAGGAAAAAAAAAGAAACAAATGGTCACCGTACCAATTCTGACATATAAATGTCAATGTAAATGGAAACCTTTTTTTCAAAAGAAATTCAATATATTATTTCAAAATTACAAAAAAAAAAAACAACAACCACTTATAATACTATTTCCTTATGTACATAAATTTACTCTAATTATGAACAGAAATGACATTGCTATTAATTTGTTTTTTTACAAAGAACTTAACTTTGTAAAAAATTTTCATGAACTTGATGCTTTTAAGTTCATTTATGTATGTTAATTTAAAAGTCCATTTATGTTTATGTTTAATTAAACAACTACGACTTAATTTTTTTTTTTCATAATTGATGACAACAAAGATAATAATTTAATCTGAATAGAAATGCATTTGAATGTTTGTACTGACATTCTCATTAATTAATTTAAATTGTTTAATACTCGTATAAGCTTTAAGTTTGATTCTTATATCGATTTAAATTTTTATTTTATTACTTTTATAACACAGTGTAAACTTAAGATACTTTATTCTACATATGTACTATGTAAATATTTTGATTTGTATTACTTCACAAAGTATGTTTGGGATAAAGATGTGTTTGACACAATTATCCTTTATTATATTTTGAAAATGATCTTGCAACGATTCACAACATCCGCAACTTATATATTTTATTTTATACTCGGTCAAGACTCGTTCGTTCGTTAAAAAATAAAAACAAAAACAACAACAACAGCGATTTAGTTTTTTTTTTGTTTTGATTCTGATTTTTTTTTTTTTTGCGCAAATCTTATTTATTCACTTACACAAATAGTGTAAGTGATCACAATGTAGGCCTGCAAAATTTTATATGATTTTTTTTCTTCTTCTCATTCGTAGATAGTTACGACTTTAGAAAAAGATACTTTTTTATTTAGTGTTTTTTTTTTTTTTTTTTTTGAGATTGTTTAACGACTTTTAGTCTCGTGCCTGGCTCACAATAGTAAAATTTTTATTCCAAATAATGCAACCGACTACGACGAGAATACAACCGAAACTAAACTGCTAGTGAATGTGATAAAATCTTCTATCCGATTAGATACTCTGCGACTGCTGATTCGCACTTAGAAGATACGAGTCAGTATACGAGTATAAGTATAGGTAGTTTAGAATCAGTTGTTTTGTATCTTCAGCTCATCATCATCATCATCATCATCATCATCAACAACATGGAAAAATTATGACGGTGATCATTGAGTTGCATTTTTTTTCCGATATCAAAATGCTTAGGGTTGGGGATGGGGATACTCGTACTCATATATGAGATACGATGAATGGAATTGAGCTTTACGGATACTTACGGATTTAAGCTTAGTGTGTTGAGTGGGTTTTTCTTGGTCAACATACTGTAGGTGAAAACAAAAATATTGGACATAATTATGTGACGATTTACTAAAGTTTTCCTTTTGGAAAATAATTCAGAGCTCATTTTTGGTCGTACTCCTGAAAATTTTACAAAAGCCATTGTTGAAATTGTCTCAGTATTAATGGTTCTTCAAAAATAGCTTTAAGGGCTATGTTTGATTCAACTTATTCATTTAATTCCAAGACTTTAGCTTTCAGAGTATTCCAAGTTTAATTTTTGTTCTACTATCTGAATTAAGGGCATATTGGGATTAGTTTCTAATAGTAGTTTCTCCGGAATCATACCTTTTTCCGTACGAGACAATTCTTCTTCGAAAGACTCAGAGGTTGGTTTAATTTTTTTTTAGGCACCCAAGAGTCATATCAAAATAGGGGAACTAGCTAAACCTCGCTTATTTCCATTTCCATGTGAAATTTTGTCTGCTGCTACAATTTACCCCTTAGGATACCCGAAATCATTCAAAAAATATCCTTACGTATCCCGAACACAACTTTTAGATACCAACTTATTCATTTCATTGCAAGACTTCGGCTTTCCGGGTATTGCAAGTTTAATTTTTGTTCTATTATCTGAATTAAGGGTATATTACGAAAAGTTTCTAGTAATAGTTTCTCCGGTATCATACTTCTTCCCATACGAGCCAATACTTCTTCGAAAGAGTGATTTTTTTTAGGCACTCAAAAGTCCCTTAGGATACCCGAAATCGCCAGCACGTAGAGTCTTCAACACTATATAGTTGAAAAAAAAAAAACAGTATTGAAAGTGTGATCGGGTTCATCAGAAATCGAGTTAGGACCCAAAGTGCACCTCTTGAAATTGTGCTCCATAAACCATGATTGCTTACCCAATTGTTTCCATTCATAGTCAATGTCACGAAAATGTTCTTTCCTCATTAAAGATTACACTCACAAACGATTGCATTCTTCTATGTTCTTTCGATGCGTTCTTAGTAAAATTAATAGGTTTTGTTGAATCAAGTCGTCTCTTGGGACCCGGAAGACTTTTCTTTTTCGAATCTCTCAGATCATAATACAGTATAGACACTATTAAAGTCATAAGACAAAAGATCGTCTGACTTTGTAGATTTATCATCATTTACTCTATAAACTAAGTCTAATCGCAGTCGTAGTATAGTTCTAGTTGTTGTTCTAGTCTAGATGGATGGTTATAATTTCAAAATGACAATGACGCTCAACGATACCATAACCACACCACGATACGCCTCAATGATGGAAGGCGCGTTTAAAAAGTTCTCTAGAATTGAGTCCATTTTTTTTTCTTTCTTTCTTAGTTCAGTTAAATAGTTTGTTCTTTTGTTTTGTATCTTTTTTAGTTTCGTCTTTTGTATATTCTTAATTGAATTACTGAAAGTGTGTTAGTATGATATAATTTTTGGAAGAAAAAAAATAAGATGATGGTTTCTATGCAAGAAATTTTGTTTGTCTTTAACTCTATCATAATTATTTCGTCGTTTTTTTTTTGTTTATTACAATTATATTATGACGTGGGTGTAATGTACAGAGTTTGAAATTACATCAATTTATTATTTGAATGTTCTCTTACATGATATGGTAAACATAAGTTAATTAAAAAATAGGTCAGATAATTTTTTTTCTTTACGGAAAACAATTAAATTTTACAATGAACATTTTTGTCTTCGAATGAAGGCTTGACTTCTTCTTTCAAGTGACAAGAAATTTGAATACAATTTTTATTCTGAAATCAAATTTATTGAGTTTGGCATTACATTTTACTTTAAGGAAGCCTACGATAACAAAGCCAGTCAGGAAAAGGCCATGAGGATATCCAAAACCCTTAATAAACCGACATCCCCACGCAGGTGACGAACAGGGCAAAAGATTGGTATAAATTAAAGACTGATACATCAATACTGTACACACCATTCGTTTGCATTCATTCTTTTACCGATCATTTAATGCATTCCTTTGATTGCATTCTTGCAAGAACAAGTAGTTTTTTACATTCTTTGGCATTTTTTGCGAAATTTGAAATCCCTGTCTTCAATTTTTTCTAGCACTACCATTACAAATAAAACAGACCATGCGACATGGATAAATGGTGTTACTTGTGGAGAAAGGCCATGTTCGGACCACTTAAAGTGTCCATTATAAATATGACTATTATTTCAATGACCTGATTTTAAGGAATTGTGCATCCATTCAACTTCACTTCTTCACTGTAACCAACTTTTATTTGCATTACTTCCTTTGCCGCTCTTAAAAAGCATTCAATTGATTGTATTCTTTTAAGAATCATTCATTCATTTGCATTGATTATAGAATTTGAGTTACTTGTGGAAAAAGGTGAAGTTCGGATCAAAGAGTCCATTATGATGATGTGTGATCATTATTATTTTAGTTATATGATTTTAAAGCATTGCATCTCTTGACTTAACTTTAAGACTGAGACATTAATTTCTGTAAACATCATTCATTTCCATTAATTCTTTCACTGGTCATTTGAAGCATTCAATTGATTGCATTCTTTTAAGAATTATTCATTCATTTCCATTAAGTGGGAAATTTAAAATTAATTCAATGAATTTGATCTTTAAAGTTTCTTTCAAATTTAGTCTTAATATTTATTAGAAAAAAGTAAATTAAAAACTGAATTTACTTACCCATTAGCATTCATTAATTCTGTACCTTTCCTTTATATTTTTCGCTTCAATTGAAAAGACGTTAAAATTTATTTTAATAATTTTTTTATTTATTTTCAGTTGTTTTTTTTTTGTTTTCTTTCATTAAATTTCACTAACATATATGTACTTCGAACGTAATTTATATAAAACATCATTTTTTACCTTATTCCTTTTTTTCTTGTGTTGTTCTTGTTGTTTTTATATCATTGTTTTATTTTCATTTTTTTTATACAGATTTATTTTGTTTTCTTTTTTTTTGTAAAATATTTTATTTTTAAAATAAAACATAATGATAAGATATTATAAATAAGTTGTACCACAAATTGTTGTTGTTTTTTGTTTCATTTGTTTTTTAATTTAACTTAAATTATTAATAATAATTCATTAACATATACCTCTATATAAATAAAATAATTTTTATTATTTTTTTTTAAATACGTATGTACAAATATAATAATATTTAAATGCTCATTAAGTAAGATATAAATAAATTTTAAATCAAAAATTATAAATACACATAATAAATAAAAATTTAAATTTAAACTTAAGGTTAAGTTGAACTTAAGGAAATACTTAAAAAAAAAAAATTCAAAGAAAATATTGATTTCTTTAATGATAATTTTTTATTCGATTTTTTGTTGTTTAATTTCTTATATCATTTTTTTTTTATTGTGAACTATTTAATTGCTGTTAGTTTTCTTAATTCAAAATGTTACCTATAGTGTTATTATTATTTTTAATTTATTTCTTTTTCTTTGTAGGTTTAATGAATTTAATATTGTTTTATTTTTTTCACTTTTTTTATATAATTTATTTTTGATTGTTTAACTATGTACGAAGTTTTTGTTTTCATATTTTTTTTTTCGTTCGTTTTAGACATACTTTTTGTTGTGTGTGTGATTTTTTTTTATTTTAATTTTTCTTCAATTTAGAAATCATGAAAAATCGTTTCGATTTTAAAAATTATACCACCAATCAAGAAGAACCGCATGCTTCTTAATTTAAAAAAAAAATTACGATGTTTTTCTTAGAATTTTTATTTTTCATTAAAAAGTTTCAATATATAGTTAAAAAATAAATATTATATAATTTAAAAATAACATAAAAAGAATTTGTACTATATAAAAAGAAATTATGGTAAATTAAAAATAAAATTAATTTTGTTTTTTCAATTTAAATTCTTATTTAAATTTCGACCAATTGGTTAACTTTGTGCCATTTTTTAAAATTTTTTTTTTAAACTAAAACAAATAAATAGATACAATATTTATTTAAAGCAAAGTCTCTATTATAAACTAAAATAAAAAACAAAAATAATAATTAAAGCTTGATGTTTAAGAAATATCAGATTTTGTTTTTGTTAAATAAGATAAATTATTAGTTTCTTTTTTTCTTCGATAAGGAAGTAAAATATTATTTTCTTAAATTATAAAATGGTCGATAAAGCGTTAGATTGCTAAGTCAGAATTATATATTTCTTTTTTAAATATTATATTAATTCATTTATTTTGTTTTTGTTTCTTAAGACCTAGTAATTCTCCTCTCACATTTGTTTTAGCTGTTGTTGTTCCAATAACTTTTACAAGATATTTGCATTTTTTTTTAAGTTTAAATGTTACTTTATTTTCTGTTAAATTTACTTTTTTTTTTGTTTTTTATGCTGAACTATTTTTTTTCTCTTATTTCATTAGAATTTTTTTCTGCGACCAATTTGAGTTTTGAAAGTTTGTTTTTAAAGGAAATTTTTATAGCTAAAATAATTTACTTCAAAAAAGGCTTACATTTTTGACTACGAACTGGCAAGATTTATCGGCATAGCTTTCTTAGATTGATTGACTTGCAAGACCTTAGAACTATTAAGTTCTATCAGTTTACAAGGAACCGATTTGTATTCAGAGTGTTTAAAACACCTGGAAAAAACTGACAGTCAAGATCTTAATTGTGCTGCTTAAAAAAATAAGACGGATTGGTTTTTAACCAAAATTTATCTTAGGCCAAAAAAACAGGCCGATGTTTCAAAGTTTTCAGCACATAAATATATAAAAAAATAAATTAAAATAAGAAGTTTTAAGATTAAATTTTTGAAATTAAGAACTTAGAAAACTTTAAGAAGCTATTTTTGAAGAAGTCAGTTGTTGAAAAGTGAGAATACTATGACTGAGAAAGAGGTCACTTCGCAAAGTTTTTATTTCTTTTTAATTTATCTTTTTGTTTAAAATAATAAACGTGCCTCGATGAGCACTTTCTAAAAACAAAAAACTAAAACATTTTTAATGTTTTTTTTTCTTCTAATAAACAAACAAAAAAATTATATTATGTTCGCAAGTAAGATTCGTAATTTCATTTAGGTATTTTATTTTGTTTTTTCATTTCATACTTCATTTTAAGATGTGTAATGTATAATTTTGTTTTGTTGTATTTATTTTTCTTTTTTCTTTTTGTTTTTTTAATTTTTAAATTTAAATTTAAAATTAATTTTATCAATAAATGTGCACCTATTATTATTATATTTAAAATTTATTCACTTGTTAAATTTTTGTTTGCGTCTCTGGTAATTTCTTATTTGTTTAAATTTTCATTTGGTTTCTTTTCTTTTAGTTAAACCAAATAAAAATTTAGTAAAGAGATACTTTTCGTTTTTATAATAATATTTTATTTATTTTTATATATATAATTTGTTTATTATTTTTTAAAATTATGAAACGTTTTTTTCTTTATTGTGGTTTTCTATATAATTTCTTTTTTTAATTTGTTATTTGGATTTACTGCCTTAAAGTAAAATGTTATTTTCTATTTAGTTGTTTTTTTTCTTACATTTTTCTTTCTAAATATTTTTATATTTTTTTAATATATATATATTTGAATATTTTATGAAAGAAAAATTAAAAAAAAATTCTTTAGTTTGAAAAGATTTTTTATATATGTATATATTTTTTTGTTTTGTTAAAGTTATTTTCTGTGTCGAAATTTTGGAAATTTAATAAGAATCTTTTTATTTGTTGTTTTTTGTTTTATTATGTTTTCTAAAGTACTTTTTTTTTTATTATAATTAATATTTACAAGTTTTTATTTCTGGTTTTTTGTTTGTTTTAAATTTAAGTTTAAAGTTTAATTTGTTTTATCCTAAATAATTTTTATATTTTATATTTTGTGAATTTTATTTTTATTATTATAATAATAATATAACCATAGCCATTTACTATATATATGTTTTAATTTTATTTATAAATTAATTGTATAATAATTGCGATCTTATCGATTTTTAAAGTTCTACATTATTTTTACAGTTAAATTAATAATATAATCTTTATGATTTTAATAAATTTTTGTTTTTTGTTTTAATTTGTTTTTAATTTTGTTTTTACAATTAAAGTTAGGTTTATAATTATGGTTGTTTTTTGTGTACGGTTTTTTTTTGTTTTAATTTTGAAAATGTATTTCTAAGATTTTTGTTTTTTTTCTTTCTGTTTTTAGAAATTTTATGTTTTTTTGTTTATAATTAAATTTACCTAAAACTACTTAGAAATAATTCGAGTGCTCTTTAAAAAGTTCGAAGGATGGGGTGGCGTGTTATTTAAAATATTTTTGTAGTTCATAGCCATTGCGATGTTTTTTGTATTTTGTATTTTGTTTTTGTATTTTGTGTTGATTTGTTGTTGTTTTGTTTTTACTTATTTTTGAATTGCTCTAAATCGGTCAGGGTTTTTTTAGTGTCGAGATGGTTTTCTAAGCGTGCTGAATAATTTATTTTTTTTGTTTTTGTTTCTTTAAATATTAACACATGCTCTCTAGTTCCACGACTCCTGCTCTTTTCATTGCCTGACGCTTCCGATAAGCGTAGAACTCTTCTTTCATGGCTTGAACGCGGGATTCTATGTTATCGTATCGATTACTGGCGCCACCGTAGCGTTGCTTACGCATGGGGCCAAGAGTCATGGCGGCAGTTGGTGGCATTCCTGATGTAGCGGTATGGAAGATGCCACCGACTGTGCTGCCCGTGTCGATATTGAGCAAATTGAGATCATCGCGAGGACCACCGGTGGGTGTGGAGGCACTTGGCGTCGGCGTTGACGGATCGAATTCGTAGTGACCGTCGACACTGCCAACGTCGACTGCCTTGTGCACATTCACGGTATCGGTGGCGGCATTCAGACGTGAAATCATGTCCAACCAGTTGCCCATTGTGTAGGGCGGAGTCGTTGGACGTTTTAGGCTGCCGGTGTAGTTGTAGTAGGGCAGCGTTGATTGTGTACCCACTGTCGCTGAGGCTGCTGCTTGCGCAGGATGATGATGATGGTGATGATGCAGGCTGTGATGGTGATAGTGCGGGCCTGGATCCTGGTAGTAGTATGATGTGGATGGAGGCGGTGGTGGTGGACGATACGGAGGCAGTAGTCGCCATTCACTTGTACTCCCCGAATGATGAGATCCATGCTGCTGATTCGATGTATTCTTGCTGCCGAAGCCACTCGAGCTGGAGCGGCTTTCGGGCGAAGCTTCTAGCCCCATTGCACCCGATGGCCGATAGTGAGCGGCAAAGTTGAGGTGTGGCAGTGGGGATAGGAGCTCGGAATGGGAACGTGTGACCCGTGAATGGCGCGGATACCATCTCGTTCTTGGCCGATAGCTGTGATATGGTGTCTGAGATTGATAGTATCCCCGCCATGACGGTGAGGGTGGTATATGCAGCGGAACAAAACCTTGGTTCATGCGACGAGTCTCCTCCTGAATTGTCCTCAACGAGGGCAGTTCATGAGAGTAGTAGCGATGGTATCGACTCCCAGTGTTGCCACCGAGAGACGCAGTTGCACCCAGTCCACCACTAGACAGCGTCGGAAATGATCTTTCAGCGGAACTTGGGTAAACGGTGCTCAGATCGGAAAACTGATTGGCTGCTGGTGACCATGGTGAGTGAATGCCAATCGTACTGGCCGGGGAACTGGAAAAGATGCGTGACACTCTGGAGGGTGTGTACAAGTTGGGTGTATTCGGAGTTTGCGGTCCCGCCACAGTATTAATATGAAGGTTCTGATGCAATGGTCTCGAGGCTGGTTGCGGCAGATTACGATAGACATTGGCATACTGCTGATTGCGCGGCACATTTTGATAGCGTCCCGCACCAACACGCAACAATCCACCCAAACCATTCAGGAATCCCCTTGATGCAGAACCATTCGACTGAAGACTCAGTTGACTTGGTGAGGCGACAAGTGGACGTCGCCATGAGGCACGCGAATTAAGAAAACTACGCCGTGCTAGAAATCCTCCATCATCGCTGCTGGAGTTTTGAGATCCTGTGCTGTTGCGACGTTCACCATTGTTGTTGTTGTTGTTACCATTGGAGCCGCCTTTAGATTGTTGTTGTTGTTGATGTGCATCTGGTGTTTCGGAGAGTACGAAACGTCCATCCACAGAACGATGGATTTGGCCAACGCTTCGAGTACCATCTATCTCATCGATATGTGGTGTGCTGTAGATAGAGTGACAATTAGTGCAACGATCTGGTGGCCAAATCCAATGAAGTATGGTAATGAAGACAGTGGTTACACTTGATATTCTGGTTTGTTTATATCTAAAAACATAAATAATATTAAATATTAGTAAATAAATTTAAGATTCAAAAAAATGCTAGAGAACATTAACAATGAGAATTATTAATAAAGAACAAAAACAACAATGTAGCAGCAACATAATTAATCACGCTGAACTCATGCAAAAAAAGTTTTCTAAAAATTTAATTAGTCTTTGAAATTTCCGAGTGCTGAAAAATTGATAAATTGGCAGTCTTATGCTAGGAACTCTCATAAATCTAATCTTGTAGCTCCCTTTAAATATAATTTAAAAAACTGGGCACTAAAATTCAGCCTTGTGGTACTCCAAACCAACAAATTAATGGAGCTGTTAGGTAGTTCCTCTCACAGAGCTTAAGCTTACTTTCTAATGTGATTTAAGAGATGGGACCCTAGAATTCAGACTTGTGGTACCCTAAACGATCAAACTAAAGAATCTTTTTGATTGTTCTTCTGAGGAAGAGCAGGCTAAAAGACCTTGAACTGTTAAAGGTAATTGTTTTGGGTTCGGTTATTCAGCTAGGTGTCCCTTAAAATGTTCGTGATAACAAAGCTTAAGCTTAAGTTATTTTGAAACAAGCAAAATCTATTTCTTTATTTGGATTTAGTTCAATGGAACACCTGTAATTTCTATCCCATAATTTTACGGAAAATTATTTTTAATATTTATTAAATGCTAAATTTAACAATAAAAATATATCTCATTGAAAATTCAAAATAACAAAAACACAAATCGAAAACAAAAACAGGATAATAACAAGCAATTTTCTATAACACTACACCAATGAAGATAAAAAAAAAATATATTTCAAAACAAAGTACATAAACAAATACAAACAACAACAAAAACACATATTTTTATAGAGAATCAAAACAAACCTTTAAATCTGCATTAATATACGTCCCAATGCACATAGTTACAGTTACATTATTATTTTTTATTCCAACCAACAAAAAATACATATAGCCGAGCAGATAAAAAATGATGCACCATTTTCGATTACACAATATCACATACACACGCACAGTTGTAGCAGGATATTGGAATGAATGTAGATATGTTTGTTTGTGTGTAATAGTGATGTAGCAATAAAAGCATTAAACATCCATTTAGAATCCAGTCGAAGGCAATAAAAGCAGAAATAAAAAAGAACAGAAAAAAAAAACAAACAAAAAACGAAAAAGGGGGAAGAAAGAACAATGTAAGAGTTAAAGAGAAGTAACGATTTTCAAATATACGAGTTCTATACAACAATTTTAATTCATTTGCAATAATCCAACAAAGTAATAAAATGAAATTTAAAAAAAAAATGAATTTAACACAAAAACCCCTATCAGGCAAAAAAAAAAAAAAAACATGAAGGATTATTGAGGAACTTAGAAAAACTTGACAAAGAAAACAAAAACTTTACATAAAAACCCATGGGATTATGTTTGTTCATCTAAAACCCTATTTTTGTTTTTGATTTTTTCCGTTGCAAAACCAACAAACAATTCAAATTGTTTCCTACACTTCTTCTCTACCTGCAGTCTACACACCTGGCAAAATATACAAAATTCAAAAATCAACAACAAATAAAAGAAAAAAAAATTGATAGTAACACAGAAAACCTTTCATTAAAAAAACATGTCTTTCGAAAATAGTATAGAACGAAAAGAATTGGTATTACCGGCTTTGGTGTATTTTTACTAGATTTTATGACTTTTTACGCTGAAATTGCTATTTTGATGCCAATGCGTTATTGTTGCTATTTCCAATTCAATTGCACTATTGTTATATCAACATCAAATAACATCAATTGAATAGAATGTGGAAAAATAGGTAATCGAAAGAAAAAACAAAATTAAAAGTCGATTGTTGGGCGCCATTTACGAACTTGAATTATGGAATGCGCTAGAATTTGTTGTAGGGGATAAGAGAGTTGAATGAAAATGTTTGAAAAATTTGTCCAAAAGATGCCAGATCAATTAAATTTGTAAATGAAAAAATTTAAGTCGATTGTTGGGCGCCATTTACGAACTTGAATTATGGAATGCGCTAGAATTTATTAATGGGGATAAGAGAGTGAGATGAGAATGTTTGCAAAATTAGTCAAAAAGATGCCAGATCAATTAAAGTTGCTTATGGAAAAAACTTAAATTCGATTGTTGGGCGCCATTTAAGAAATTGAATTATAGAATGCGATAGAATTTATAGTAAGGGGTGATTACTTTTGCGTCTTGATCAATGTCGTCAGGACGAATAATCTTCCTCAAACAAGGACCCCTCACAAATAAAACACTTTAAAAGTAACTTAAGTAATTTCGAGTAATTCAAAATCTTTTTTCTGTAAAACTTTTGTCTTTAAAATGTAATTTTATATCAATAGAGATAAATGTTTTGGAAGCAACAAATAACCCTAACCCTATCAATTTTACCACGCCATTTCACCCAGATCTCCCCTATAAAAGTGTTTTTGAATGTAAAGACGGAAAAAGCCATTAGAAGCACAAATATCGAAACGTACTTAAAATCTGATTCCGATATGGTATTTATGGGCTAAAGATCCTTTTTTTATTGCCACTTTATGTTATACTTCCGCATACACGAAATACCGTCGTTATTTTTCTTCTCGCTTGCCATAAGGATATGGTTATTTTATACGGTAAGGTGAGATGATGATGCGACGACGACGATTGGTGCTTTTTGGTTTAAGAGAAATCTTGTTCTCTTGTACAGGACCATGTTTGGGTTTATTTCGATCGTAAATCAATTGCAGGAGAATACATTTAAATGACATTACGGGGCGGGATATCGAAAGCTAAATTCCAAAATTCAAATGCCAAACAAATAAAACAATAATTTAAATCGACATTTATTTTTTTCAAAAAAAAAAAGAAAAAATAATAATAATTGCCCAGTTTGGCTATGGTATGAAAAGATTAGGTTGTTGAGCATTAAATATGACGTCTTCATGTGAGTACATAATATTATACGTCTCTCTTTTATGTGTGTGTGAGTGAATGTACTTTAAAAGCGTTTATATTTTTATCCTTTTTTATATTTTCAAAGCAAACATCAGTAAGTCGAATAAAAAAAATATATATAATAATAATATTCTATCTAAATGGAGACGGAAAGAAAATATGATTCAAAAGGATATGAGTCCTGGAAGGTGAATATAATATTTCAGGATGATGGTATTATCAGCAGCCACGTTGGTGTGTTTGAGTGTATGTGTGTACTCTTCTGATTTTGTGTTTGTTCAGTACACGGTACACAAAATCAAACATACACACATTTGGATTTGGTTAAAATAATGGCATATACTTTGTGGAACAAAAATTTTATGAAATTCATGTATTTTCGGGTTTTTTTTTGGGGGGGAGGGTGTTGGGAAAGGGGAACTCGACGAAAAATCCCAAGGATTAGATGTTCACCTCTTATCCGTACCACATACACTTTCTTGAATTTCTTTTTACATATATATTTGAAATTATTACTTATTGAAGAGATAATAGGGATTTATATGTATGTCTATGTATGTATGTATATGAATGTATGTGTGTGGGTATAAATATTATATTTTGATTGAAGTGAAGAAAACGAGATTTCAAAACGGGACGATGTCGACGACGCGGCGGATTTAACTTAATGGAAAATGGGTTGTTCAAATGTCAATTTTCGTTGCGGTAAATAACGATTTATGATATGATTAGTTACACAGATACAAGGCAAGACACCGCCATACATACATACGTAAATAAATTGATGAAATTTTTTGGCATTAAGAATTTCCTTTTTATTTTTGAGCTACAAAGGTATGTAGATCGATAAAATTGAGGATTATTTTTAAATAAAAAATGCAAACATTGTTTCGCAAAAAAAAAATCATCATTAGAATTGATTTTTAAATGAGACATAATCTTGAAATAATATTTGCGAGGTTTTTAGAATTTATTGCCTAATATGGAGGTTAAATTATAATTAATTATAACATCAAATAAACTCAAAAAATTTAGATTTTTTTGGTAAGTATGTATGTATTTTTGCAGATTTAGTCGAACTTTTTCTGACATTTTACATTTAATTGTTTTCAATTTAATTCGCAAAATCACTAAGTTCTTTGCTGATATAGTACCTAGCAGTAATTCAATTCGATTTCTTCACTTCGCATTGGTATTTCGTTGTTTCGCAATTATTAATTTTTAACTTTACAATTTTTTGAATATTTCGCATTTAAATATAATTATTTTCAAAATGACCTTTTATTTTATTGACATTGCGTTAAGTAATGGAGAGTTTGAAGAGAAGAATTTCATATTAGAAATCTGCGAAATAAATAAATAGAGGCGAAATTTTTGGAACAAATGCTAAATGATTTTTGCGAAATGACATAAAGGCTTTATTAATTCTTGCTAAACTATAAGCGAAATTTTGCGAAACATATTGCTAAGAAATTTTTATCAATATTTTAATATTATCCGAGTCAGTTTCGCATTAATAAAATAATTAATACGTACGTCATTATTTTTTTAAGAAATTGAAGATTGCGAGTATATTTTTTAGAATCATTTCAAGGATATTCCAGATTTTCCTCTATGAATCTCCACATCAATTCTTTGAACTTTATTTAAAACCTTTTAGAGCTGCTTATTTGATATTCAAAGTGCTAACAAAAGTTTATTTGAAATGAAAATTCAGATATTCTTTTTTTAAAAAGAAATTCCTCCATTTTATTTAATATTTTATTTTCAGAATAATTCTATGAATTTTTTGTTATAAAATTTTCTTCAATTGAAATATGGTAACTTACTCTTAATAAAGTTTCATTTGTAATAAGAAAAACAATTCCTTGGAAACATTTCAGATTTTAATGAATAAATTCTCAGAAATACTTGTTTATGGAAATAAATAAATTAATAGAAGCTCAATTCTGTCCATTGTGCCAATTACAGTCGAGTTCATAAATTAGTTTCCTTGGAAATCCTTAAATAATTGCAATAAGTTTTTATCCTGTGATTCCTTCTGATTTTTCAGTCAAGGATAACTCCATTAAAGTTCTCACTTGACATTGGTTATGGTTGCCAGATAATATGATGAAATGTCAAAGTATCATCTAATACCATCATTTGCAAATGATTTTTTTCTTAAAATAATATTTTTTGAATTTAATTGATAGCTGTCAGGTTGCAAGAACTATGTTCTTCGTTAAATAAGTTTTGTTTGATTACAATTTGAAATGTGACATTCTGTCTAAAGGTTCAACCACAAGAAATCCATTGTTTGAGAAAATTGACAGGACCGATGACTTTATATATGAAATCCGTGAAGTCTGGCAACACTTGTTTTTGCTCAATTGACAATTGCTTAATAAAAGATAAATTATCAGAAAAAAAACCTAATCTTTGTAGGACAAAAATGTCATTTTCTATTTTCTCAGTTTTCACCTTGACACACATGACAAAAAAAAACTTGAAAAGAAAACAATATAATTCCGGAACTTAAAGAATTTATGACTTAAGGCATCCTTAACTTCCGTGTCGCGCAACTTATGAAATTCAAATTATTCACCAAAAAAAAAAAAAAAAATAAAGAATCCCCACCATATAAACTATTCAAACTTGTATCCTTGTTTTCTTCCTTTTTGTATAGTTAAATTTTGTTGTCCTCGTTTCAATGCTAATTTGCGCAATAGAAACTTAAACTTAATGAAAAAAAACTAGCCAACTACTTTAGACCTTACCTACGTACAAAAATAAAAATTATTATAATGAATGAATCTTTTCTCTTTCGCTTTGTTTGTGATGCAATTTTTTTTTTATTGTAGGGAAACAAACATAAAATTCACAAATGTGAAAATTTAAACAAAAGAAAATTCCACCTTAATGCATATACACACTTTTTGCAAAAAAAAACTAAAAAAAAATGCATACATTATTAACCATCAACAGGAAGCTGTCATATAGCTGTTGTTGGGGGGCGGGTGAAAATGGCATTGCAGTTCTCAAGTGGCAGGACGAGCGACGAACGACGCGCTAGAGAGAGGCATGTTGCAATGCAAAAAAGCGGACGGTAAAAATTATGAAATGGCCTTGTCTCAAAGAGAGCAAAAAAAAAAAAAGGAACTCCACATATCCTTTGAGATACATCCATACGACTACATATGCAGAGTAACATATACAGACACAAACAACATAACTTTAAATACATTATACACTTATGTGATGAACGAGTGTATAAGAGTATCTCTGTGTATACGAGTGTGTGGATGTGAAATAAAATTTTCATTACGAAACAGGGTGTTGAATAATTAACGGCAACAAGAGTGCAATTTTATTGTGAAATGAGTGGTTTTATTCAAATTAAGCTTATATACGGCGCGTGTAGTCTGTAGTCTCCCTGTTTCGCTATTCTTTCACTTAAAATTACAAAAGAAAAATAATACATACAAAAAAAAAAGGAAACTGAAATAAATAAAATAAAGAATGCGTTTGCAGCGCCACAAAAGCCGAATTTTAAAGCAATTTGGGTTAACCATGAAATTGAAGAAATTTATTTCGCACACCACATTCATATCCCCATGTGTGTGTGAATCTCTTTTTTGCAAACTTTATAGTCTCGGTGGTGTGAGTGCTGCATACAGCATATACATAGCTGTACTCGGAAATCATGAGTGCCCTTTCAGGAGATTATGTCTGGTAGATTAAAAGCTCGTTAGTGCAGGGTTATTTGATATCCTGTTAACTTTTATTTCTAGGGACCTATATATGGAAGGATATCAAGGCATCAAGGGTATCCTTGTTTTGTTCGAGGAATATAGCAATGGAATGCAATATTTTTTTTAGTTATTACTTTCTAGTCTGACATCGTGAGGCTTTAGAATTTTTCCCCCATCTAAACGAGGGTCCATTATCTGGAGAACTATCTAATTGGCTGAAATTCTAATTTGTTAATATTTTTAGGTAGTTTAAAATTTTGAAGGATGTTTTTTGTTGATTATTTTTTTTTTTGACAACTGAAACTGACAGATGATATTGAAAGAGAAAAAGGACGGAATCTAGGGCGTATTTCTTTCTCTACGTTCTTTGAAAACTAATTTTGGTATGTCAATGACATTTGTTTGTTGAAATTCTGACAGTTCACGGGCAGAGTATTGCCAGTTTCAAATTCCAAACTTATTCAAAAATGGAAACTCTCAACAATAATAATTAAAAGTTTTTTTTATCAAAATTAAGCCAAGTTTTGATTTATTTTCAAAACAGATTTTGTTGAGATTTTACCAGATAAATATGCTTTAAAGTAAATTAGCACACCGCCATTAACTAAAATAAAATTTGGCATAACTACCATAAGTTAATTTAACAAAGGGCATCCTTGATCATTTTGCTTTATAATTAACAAATAATTGGACACTTTTTTTAAAAACATTTTAGAACTAAAAATTTTAAGAAAAATATGACTGAAAAAATCAGAAATTTGGTTGTCGAAGAATTTCTTGTTTTTTGTTTTTAAAATCAATTTTTTTTCTTTTTTAAATTCCAAATGCATTTTTCGAATAACCAAGTTCTGCTTGTGTCATCGAAATTAAGATTTCAAAAAATATTTGGATAACTGGCTAGATCTGTCACTTTGACGTTTGGTTTTGCACTTTAAATTCAGATTTCATTATTAATTAGGTAACTAGTGAGAATTTCCGAATTTTGAGTCTCCTTATCCTTCTTCCTAATTTAAATTTGTTAGTTAGCAATTTGGATATTGCAAATAAGATTTAACCAAACCGCTTAAGTCGTTATATAGAATAATTAAAATTATGTATATGTTATTAAAAGAAGTGGCCTTAAATAACTGCCTTAAGGAACACCAGACAGAACATCTGAAAATACACAACCGTTGGATAATGTCATCGGCCTTAAAGTTTATAGTTGTGGAGCAGTCAAAACTTCCATTTAACAATAATTTTGATGAATTTTTGAAAGAATGACTACAAAAAAAATCGAATTAAGAACGATTGACTTCAATTCGAAATCCACAAGACCACAATTTGTCAAAATCAGTTTTATTTATGACTTGGAAGCCATGGGAATATTGACATTTTGGATGAATGCCCATTGCTTAGGGGGGCGTTCGACATTTGAACGATATTTTTTGACATAAAAAAGCCTTTTACACTCACTTTATTGTTTTTTACATCTTTAAAGACATAAAGCGCCTAACGAAAGACCCTATAAAAATAACACTAAATATAAAATGTTTTAAACAATTCTTCCCGACACATTAATTCGACAAACAAGAACCAATTTCATTCATTACTATTTTATTTCAAATCTAATTCCAAAAAAAAAATATATTCAAATCTCCTGAGTCCTTAATTCCCATACATAAAACATAATATTATGTAATTAAAATACACTATCAAAATAAAATATAACAATCCAAAAACACTTTTAATTGCTTTTGGGGGAGTGGGAAAAAACGGAATTGCATTTCAAAAACACAAAAAAAGGATTAAAATCAAATCAAATTTAAATCAATTTGAAAATAAAAGAAATAAAATATAAAACGATGAAAGGGGGGGGTTTAGAGGGTATATACGTATAATAATCATTAATATATAATGACACAATGAAACAATGACACCAATATTAAAAAAAAAAAACAAGTTTAATGACAAAAAAAACAACAACAATTATGTAAAGAGGATCAATGATTTGCTTACGATTTTGGTTATGACATGATGGGCCTGGAACTATAAAAACGGTTTCGTAATCCCGATAATATTCGGAGTCATTCCTGGGGAATGATGATTAATTTTTTTTTTGTATTTTTTTCAATGTTTAATGTTAATGTTAATGATAAAACAAAATAAACACAATTTAAAAAAAGGAACTCAAAATGGCGAAAGGAAAAAATAAGAAACCAAAATAATACTTTCTTTGCAGCATAATTATATATTTTTTTTAAATATTTAAATTAAAGGATAATATATGTGTAGTTTAAAAAATAATTACTCACTTTTTTAAAGGCACTTGACCACTGGAATTACAGCCCGTACGATTGGCGGCAATGTTACGGGCATCAGTAATCCTGCAAGCTACCATGTTGAACTCTGTAATCGAATTATTTCTAAAATTAATTTGGTTATAGCATTGGCCATCCTTAAATATATATATATTTTGTTAAATTGTTGTTGCTATGATATATAGAACACCAAACAATATTATACTCCACCACCATTACATTCACTATATATTTATTTATATTTTCTAAATTTATATATTTTTCAACAGATTTTATATTTTATTTCAATTTTTTTTTTTGGTATAAGTTTTTACGTTTAATTTAGATTATACATTTTACGTAATATTTACATTTACACGATACAAATGAGGGGATGCATTTAATTATAATATTATTATTTTCTTTTTTTTTTAAATAATATTTTGTTATTTGCATAACCTATGTGTGTATGCTATAATAATATAATTTACCAAACACCACCGCATCAAAGAAATAAAAATAAAAAAAATTAAAATAAAAATAATCATCACCAGCAATTAGAATACTTTTACTATACAAATATAGCATTTGAAAAGCTTATACATAATATTAAATACATGTATATATGTATATGTGTAGATATAGATACTCATTATCATTACTCAAAATTTAGCATTTTAATGTCTAATTTATTTAAATTTTCAACTATCTCTAAGTAAACACACATTTTATAAATATGAATACAGATTTTTATTATTTATCATTCTCACTATAAAAAAGATTTATTTTGTTTTTATATTTTATTTTAATTTAACTATTTTTGTGTTTTTTTTATTACGTTTTTTTTTATATAGCATATCATGGAGGGGAGCACACACAAAAATATATATATTAGGACACGGCTCTGGTTGAAAGTTATGGAAATTTGATGGTCCAGGATGCTGATGATACCTTCCTTGAAAGTTTAAGTAGAACTTTCGAGGTCGGTTTTGCCGGGTGAGTTTAATTTTCGTTTCATTTTTTTTTTTTGAATTTTATATATTTTTTCAGTTTTTTAGTTTCAAATTTTTTGTTTGTATAATAAATCAATGAAGTGTGTATGTGTGTGCGTGTGAATGTGTATGTAAACTAATTCGATGGGATTTCAATTGATTGAATACAAATAAATACAAAATACGTATAAAAATGATGAAATGAAATTTTTGTTTTTTCTATTTTTTATTTTTATTTTTTTTTGTGCAAATTTTATAATTTTGGAAGGTAGATGGGGCAATATTGCTCTAACTACCCACCTTACATATATTTGTAATAAATATTTTAATAAAGTGCTACGGCTTGATATTGAAATCTATGGGGTATAAGTTTAAGGTTTAGGTTTAATTTATTTAGAGAAAATAAATAGGGTTAAGGACAAACATTTTTATGATCAAACCTTCATTATTTTGAATGTGATTTTGTGCATTAAATACCTAAGTTTATGGATTTTTAATTTATTGTATTTAAGTTGTCTTTTTGAAACTTTTTAAACGTCATTTTTTCTCATGGTTGATAGTTTTTAACTCTTAAGTTTTACTTTTCTCCTGAACTCAAGAAATGATCAAAGATAAATCTTAAATCCTTATTAAAAAAAAAACAAGAATTAGTCATGAATTATCGTAAGTCGTGAAAATTCAAACTGTGTGAGAGTAAGACTAATTTGGTGATAAAACTTAGCTTTTCTTGATTGTCATATATTTTGGGAAATATTTGATATGAAGCGAAAGTAAAAATACTAATTGTGATTATGGTGTGTTGTGGAAGATTTATTATTTAAAACGTAATTTCGAGAGAAAATATTGGACTTAAAATGTGTAAATATCAAAATCAATCGATCATAAATTTTTGACATTTTTGTCGTGAGTAAGATTTTTAGTTCTGATTTTTTGCTAACTTCAGAAGTGTTATGTAGCTAAACTTTTCGTTTTAAGTGCGAGGTTAAAGTTATACCTGTGATAGTTCAGAAAAATTTACAAATTAAATTACCAAATGAATTGGGTTCAGTTGAAATTTATTTGACATAAAAATGTGATCATTCATATAAAAAATCTAAAAATTGAAACACTTTAGTTTAGACCAAAACATTCCGCGAATCATTTTTCGGAATGGGAACGTTTTCGATAAGAAATTTTCTTTAAAGCTTTCTGCTACAAAAGTAAGAAATTAAATATTTTAAAAATGTATATCATTAAGTTTTAGAAAAACCAAAAAGAGGAAACTTTTTGATCGAAAAATTAGCAGACATTCAAAAAGTAGCGTTGCTATTTTCAAAAAGAAAAGACTTTAGAATTTAAATAGTCTCAAAAATTTTTGTTTGACATTGTTCTTTTTGCAACTGTCAGGAAAAAGTCCAAAATTGGCAAAAAAAAGACAATAAGATAAAATCATAAAAAAACGGTTCTTCGCAATCCATTCAAATTTTTTAGTTTTTACTTTTAACCACTCGGAGGTAGTCCAGAAAGGGTGTATTTCTTGTTGTTGTCCTTTTGGCAGAGTGAATCTTAAATTGTTGATACAATAACTTCAATTTACCTTTCACCTAGTATTTTTTTTAAATGTCTTAAATTTATTAAAAAAAAGACACTATAGATAAAAACTATTTAAAAAATAAAAATATTAAAGCTGGAGGATAGTTGTTGAATGTTTATATACATTTAAGTGCACATTTCTCTAAAACAATTAAAAACTTAACTAAAACACTCATGCAACACATAGAAGCCATTTTTTATATAAATAAACAATTTTGATCGATTTGATCAAAAAAGTAGATACTTTTGTTTTGTAAAAAGTTTTTATTTTAAAAATTTGATCATAAATATGTTTTCTTTAAATATAAATAAATATTAAAAAAAAGAATAAAAAATAAAAGTAAAGATTTAAAGGGATATCTAGTTCTTTTTTTTTAATTAATAAAAATATTTAAAATTTAACAATTTGTTTTTATTTTTTTTGTGTATAAAATCTTATAAAACTTAGGAAAAGTTGAAAACTAAGAAAACTGATCTGAAGGTTATCTTTTGATTTTTTTTTGGATATTTTTTCTTGTTAATTGTTTATTCCATGCTTGGGATTCAATTTAGATTTTTTTATTGATTGATTTAAAATCAAACTCACAGATCAGTTAAATAGAATTAACTAAACTTACCCAAATTAATTTAATAACACCCACCTTCACACGAATAAACAAAAATAAAAATACATTTAATTTACTTTAAATTTAAAATCGAGAAAAATACGTTACTTTGCCAAAAAATGTTTCGATTAACGACGTTTCTTTTTTTTAACTTATTATATATTTTTTTAAAATATTTAACGTTGCGAAAGAATTGATATATATATTGTCGTCGTTTTGGGGTAGATATTTTACCAATTTTGTGCGTGAATTGTTTACAAAAAACGTCTGCCCATTTTTCAATTAATCATAATATTTGATTTCTCTTATTTATTTGAATTAATTTAATTTGTATTATCAATGAAAAAAAAAAAGATCTTAGTCCTGGGCAGTTAAAACGATTGAACTAAGACCAAGTTTTTTAAAACTTTTAATTATTTTATTTCATTAATACAAAAAAATTATCCTTCCTTTTTTTAATTTTCTACAAGAAAATAAACAAAATAATTGAAAATCAAAAAAAACTAAATCGAACAAAATAATCAAATTATTTTTTATTAATGTTTTTGTAAATTTCATGCATAAGAACTGTCACAATAACTAAAATGTGTATTTAATTCGTTCGTCCTTTTTTTTTGAATTTTACACAAGTCTAATGTAGATTTTGAGATTTTTTTTACAAAAAATTTAATATGTATTTGAAAAATATGTACAATGCAAGTTTTGAAAAATTAGTTCTAATATTTTAAATTTTATTTTGGATGCATAGTGTTCTTTAAAATAAAATATCCTTTGTCTTTAATACCTGTTAAGACTTTTTTTGTCATAATTCCCTTAATTTTGGGTGTCACTGTATTTTGCGATAAAACATACTTCATTCATTATACCCTTTCTCAACTTTTGATTGTTCTTCAGTGATGGTTCAAAATTATACAGTTGTTGTCACTTTTAAAATTCTTGTTAAATTAAATTTAACTAAATATACATAAAGACGTCTGAACATAATTTCAGTTTATAAATTAATTTCAAGGCTTTTTTGATTGTGATCACAGAGGTTCTTGTACAATGTACACTCACCCAACTGATTTAACAAGCAGCCAGATGGGATATTTAATTAACAATCGATTGAATTGAAAAAAAAATTGAAAAACGTGTCACTGGTCACAATATGGACGCAATGTTAATCAATTGTAAAACATTAATCGCCTTTGTGTTTGTGTCAAGCAGAAAAAAAAAACACGACGACATAAACTCATACACTCCAATGTGACATATATATATATGGAAAATGTAAGATAAAAAAATAATTATTAACTTTATCTAGGTAGCACATTGAAAGTCTGTTATGTTTGATAATAATAATTATTTCCATCGATTTAAATTAAATTTTTGATATTAAATGACAAGAATGATGATAATATTTAAAAGTTTTAAAGTTTAACATAAAATAATTTGAATGTGAAAATTTATAATTTAAAATAAAAAATTATGGAAAAAAAGTAAAATAAATTAATTAGAATTAAAATGAAGTCCTAGAATAAATAAAAATAATTTAATTCATTACCATTAACCAATGAGAATTAATTTAATGCCACTCATTTCAATAATATTCAATACTTTTGATTTGTTCGAGTTTTCACCAAATTTAAAAAAATTGTGAAAGTCCATTTAAATAAGAAACCTTCATATTTGTTTATTATTTATAAGTTTTTTGAATTGGACAATAATTTACGCCCATGTGGCAACGCGAGCTTCACATAAATAACGATATTGTAAAAAAAACGTAATTTGTTGCGAATGAAGTCTTTGAAAGTATCAGCAATTGATTTCAGTCAAAAGAATACATTCATAGACATTTCATTCATGATTGCAATCATTTGAAAATTATCACTTAACATTCTCGAGACAAAGTCTCAAAGTAAATGTATTGAATGCATTCAAAAATATTCATCATTAACCAATAATTCAGTATTTTGAATACTCTAATCACTGATTCCTTAATTTTTCTAGAATCAAATGATTCCATTCTTTAAACTCATTTAAGTTCTCGAGTCTCAGTCTCGAAGTGAATTGAATGAGTGGAATCTAAAAGAATTGAAGTTCTTGAAGAGTGAATTCACAGAAGAGTGAATTATTTTGGTTGGACTTAGCTAACTGTTTTGGGAGTAAGTTCAAGGTTAGTTCAAGTTGTTAAAAAAATAATAGGCCAAAAATTTATTGAGTTTTTTTCAGAATTTACATGAATTAATATTTATAAAAATAAATTAAAATATATTTACCAAAAGATGAATATGAATGTTAGCTAGATTATTTTGAAGTACGTATTGTTGCTTTATGATTTTTATTTTATACCAAGCCAAAATGATTTATAGCATTTTTAAAAAATCTTTTTCAAAAATTGCATTGCTTTTCAATTATTTTTTTTTTAAGTCTCATTTTTTATTACTCTGGCCAGTCATTGTGGCGTTTGTATTCCAAATATAAGCGTGTGCTTTTGGAAAGCGGACACTCATTTGCCTTAAAGTCTGTGAGGTTTTCAAATTTGTATTGTTATTGTTACTGTTGTTTTAATAATTAATTTAAGCAAAGCAAACACCCATTTATTAATTTATCTACATCAAGCACACCAAAAATATTACACAAAAAAAAAAAAACATAAATTAGCAACTAAAATTTATTAAAAAGCTTATAAGCATCTCAATATTAATTTTTAATTTTATAAAACCAAAAACCAAAACAAAATACAAAAGCCGACAGTTTTGAATTTCAGTTTTATAGAAAAGTTGTCAGTTTTCAACAACACAAAGCTAAATAAACCTTTATTAAAAATTTTCAAAATTCCCCTGATTAGTTTTGTGTATATAAGAAAATGTTTTTTATAGAATAATAAATTATTAGTTAATTAATATAATTAAATCTCTTCAAGCCAATTTTGTAACATAGTTATTAATTTTTGTTTGGTTTTATTTTTTTTTTTTTTTCAAAAAAATACTTGCTATATAAATTTTTAGTAAACTACTAATTTCGAAATCAAAGAAAAAAAAAGTATTTCAATTTTATTTTGTCAATTTTTTTATTTTTTTTTGGATTCGCAACAGCATCCCAGATAATAAAGCCATCAAATTTATTATTTTTTTTAGTCTGTTAGGCTAGTATTACAGTTTTACCTTTTTCCTGTTTTCGTCGTTTACGTTTATTGCAAATTTTTACGGCACAAACCGATAAAATGATCGCAACAATAAAAAACAGGATCCCCCCAACGACACCGGCTGTAATTGCTTTATGTTTGACACGAGCCGGTACAGGGAATTTAACTTCATCGCTGGATTCGTAACTTTTTTCAGAATTTGCTAGAACACGAAAATAATACGTACGACCGCCGACTAAATTTTTAACTAAGTATTGAGTTTCTTCGGGCCGAATTTGGCCACGATTAAGCGTCTTCCATTGGGCATCGGTGCGATACTTAATTGTGTAGAATTTTACGATATGGGCACGTTCTAGTGGTGATTGCCATGATATTAAAAAGCCATTAGATACTTCTGTAACGGTTAAATTGCGTGGTTGACCTGGTTTTGGACCTTTGAATTAAAAAATTGTATTAAAAAAAAAATAGTATTAGTAAAAAAAATTTTAAGTTTTTCTTTTAAGTTATGAAGAAAAAAAATGTTTGATTGTCTTTGTTTTTTTTTTTTTAATCAACTTCATGCAGATTAACTACAAAAAAAAAAGTGATGATACATGTATGTTGAATTATGAAACAGTAATAATGAATGAAATCGTGTAAAGCTGTGTAAAATCTATTCAAAAAGTGTATTTATATTTATAAAAATTATAAACAGTGTTTTAAACATGCAACTAACACTTAAAACCCGGTATTTTATATGCACATGAAAAATAGTGTTGCCAAATGATCTGCAATTCTAATGGAAATAAAATATTATGCTCTGTCAGATTAAGCTATTTGAAAAGGAGTGATTTTTCTTACAACTTCCCGATTTTTAGAACAAGGAAATACAAAATTAAAGGTACAACCTTCCTGATTATCATTTTTTTTTAATTTGTCAAAGAGACGTCAAAAATATGTGTGTTTCCAGTATTATTTCCCTATTCCATATTTTATGTCTTATATTAAAAAAAATCAAGCAAACATTTTGGTCTCCTTAAATCTTTGGTGTAATTTTTGTAGGTAATGATCACATTGTCAAATATCTATCAAACTGACAGATTGATTGATTTAATCTTTTTTTTTCAAAGGACAAACTCATGAAAATAGTAAAGTTGCTTAACATAGTGATCACTTTGTTCGGGTAACTCTCTTAACTTTGACAGCAGTAGATAACGGCCATATTTTCAAATATATGTCAAACTGACAGGCATTGATTTAATCTTTTTTGTCAAAAGAGAAACACATGAAAATAGAACTTTATTCGGATAGCTCTTTTAATTTTGACAGTAGTAGGTAGCGGCCATATTTTTGAATATCTATCAAACTGACAGCCATTGATTTAATTTTTTTTAAATGAAAATTACATGAAAATATTAAAGTTGTTTAGTTTAGTGTGCACTTTTTTTCGGGCAGCTTTTTAACTTTGACCGTAGTAGGTAACGGCCATATTGTGAAATATCTGTCAAATTGACAACCATAAAAGTCCAACTAAGAAGACTATTCATGTAATTGATAAGTTCAATTTTACTTGTTCAGTAAACGATCAACCAACAGCCGTTTTGAGTTCTGCACTCAACTGACCCTGGAACTGGAGGTTGATGACCCAAAATTCAATTTCGCTGAATAGTATGGTCCTTGGAGCAGTCAGAAAACTATTTGAGATAAATAGGTTTTTCAAAAACTAAAAGATTTCGAATTCAAGGTCGATATTTTCAGAACCACTTCCCAGAGAGCAAAAAGCTTGAATAAAAAATATCCTTGTTCGATTTGAATTAACAAATAGTTTAAAGAAAGACCTTTTTTATAAGACAGTATCTTGATGAAAGTCAAAATTTCATGTTTTGAAATCTTAAACACAAATACTTTTGTTTTTTAACTTTATTTGAATTCAAACTCTAACTCCTTGAATTGTTCACAAACAAAGGACATTATTTTAATCGTTGTAATCTCCTTCTGTTTTGCTAAATAAAATTAAAAACTTTTAAAAAACCTTTCAACAGCTTAAATCGAATTACTAATTCGTAAAATAAATTTAAAATAATAAACAAAAAAATATTTATCTATATTGAAAAGGAAGACCCTTTTTTTGATTAATTTATTTAAAATAAAATATGTAAGAATTTTCGCAAACATTCCGCCTTTATTCAAACAAAATTAAAAAAAAAAGATAAAACAGTTTAATAAAATAAATTCTTCGAGGACCTTTGGAAAAAAAAGTTAAAATTAAAATAACAAAAATAACCGTTAAAAAAAATAAAATTCTTGTCAAAAGTGTGTTATCACACACAATTAAAAAAAAAACGAAAAAAAGGATTTCCACATTTCTACCTTCAGCTCATGCGATGATAATTTAATAAGCGGCATAGCAAAAAAAAAAAATATTCATAATTGCTTAATTAAACTTTTCTCATAAATAACTGCCTTTTTTTCCATTATAATTATTATTATATTTTTATTTTTCGCGGATTTTCCTTGTTTTTGTTGTTTTCTTTTTTTTTTGTTCGGAATGCAGAACTCGTAGGGTGATAGGTATCCACCAAATAGACCCCTTATACTTATCTGGGGATAACGGTGAATGAAAAAAAAACAAAAATTAACAAACTTTTTCCCTAATTTCACCAATATTTTATCCCTTTGTTTTCCCACACAGCCAGCACAATCCATCTAAAACTTTCTGTTTTTTTTTCGTTTTGGGAAATTAAGCAAAATACAAAGTGCTTAAAAAATATACACATACATAGGTATAAATGTATATAAAAAATTATAAATAAAAATACAGAAATGGATCATAATAGCAAGTGGTGCTTATCTACCCTAAGCATTCCATAATTAAATTTCATATTATTTTTTCTTTTTTTTTGTGTTTCCTGGGTTTTCCCACCCAAACAAAAAAAAAAAAAAACGAAGAAGGAAAAAAGAAAGTTTTTCCCGTATACCTATATCCGGTACCATACTACACCTTAATCCAAAATTCTACTCCGCTCTCACTCTACTCTCTCACTCGCACTCATTCATAAATTAAATACTCAACAACTAGGAAAACATGCAAATGGCTCAACAGGATTCGTGTTAAAATATAATTATGCCCACTAAACAGAACATAAAATAATACACAAGAAAAAAAATGAAGAAGAAGAAGAATGAAACGCGTAATAATAAATCTAAATTTACTACTCAGGTCACAAAATAATATTACAACTGTACTTTGCCACCAAGCGTTCTCTCACACTCACAGATACATATTCATAAACAACTTTTACATTCTGTCTTACAAGTGCTTTCATTCTTTTCCAGGACACTCGTAAAAAATGTTAAAAAGGGCGAAGAAATAACAACAAAACAAAAAAAAAGGATATGACATTCATCTTCGAAACGCGAACTTTAATTTTTGAATTTAAACCAAGGATACACTCACACACACCCACACACACAACGCAACAGAACATAAACAATTGAATAAGAACGAACAAGACAAGGGACGAGAGGAAAAAGGATTTATTTTCCTTTAATTTAACTCAAGTTGGATGTTTTTTTTTTTTGTTTAAATATATTTTCTCTACTTTCTTCGTTTGTTTCTTTGATGTATATGAATTTGTGTGTGTGTTTGTGTGTGTCCTTATGCAAATCCTTTTTCCCATCAAAAAGGCCACTATAACACTTGTCATTTCATCCACTTTAACTTGTTTGTTATTCTTTCTGTGTTTGTGTGTGTGTGTGTTTGTGTTCAGTATGAAATAAAAATAAATCCTTTTTTATTTCTTATCCTTACAACACAAAAAGTGAGTGTTTTTGGTTAAATTGCCTTGTCTTATCCCTGTCTGTTTGTGTCTTCTGTTTTTTTTTCTTCCTCCTTCTCATCGTTGTTGTTGTTGTTGATTTCTGTTAATATTTAATTTTTTTTTCTTCCTTACTTCCTTTCCCATTTCACAGGAGGACTCTCATTTTATGTTTTGTGTCTAAACAGAAATTAAAATGGATTTCTTCAATAAATAACATTTCTTAAACCCTTATCTTAAGCGAGTGTCCTTACACACATATATAAAGATCTCTGCTTTTTGGATGAAAGTGTGAGAAAGAGTATAGGTATGTGTGTGTGTGTGTTTGTGTGTCGCATGTCAGTCTTTAAATAAAGTTACGAGACATTTACCCCAAAAAAGGATTTAATTGAGCGTGTATTCAACGAAAACAGAATAAGGACAAAACACAATGAACAAAATACAAAAAAAAAAAAAAAAATAAAGAAGAAAACATTATCTTAATACGAGGTTAAGTATTCAACCAAAATTCTACACAAATAAAAATAATTAAACTAATTAACTTAAAAGGCCAACAAATACAAACAAAACATAAAAAAAACCACCCCAATCACAAGGACATTAAAAAAAAAGTATTTATACTGTGAATAAAATTAACTCGCTTATTGTGCATAAATGTAAGTGTAATTTTGTTGTGTTTTTTTTTTTTTTTTGTAAACTTTACAATACCTCTTAGTTTTAATTTTGGAGGATTATAAATTATAGAGCCATTGGAGTCTGTTCGAAAATGCATTTCATAGAATTCTAATATTTTGTCTGGAATAATAAATAAATATTTAATTAAAATAATAAAAACAAATTATATAAGTACATATTTAAAAAAAAGGACGAAAACCGAAAATAAAATTGGCATATTTTTCCTTTTTTTCTCTTCCTCACGTTAGATGGTAGAAGGAAAAAAAATACAAAACAAGGTTGCGTGTGGGTAGTAGTTTAAGAAAGAAAACAAAAATAAAAAAATAGTATGTATACGCCACAGTGTGTTCAACTTACTTCGTTGTTGGAATTTAATTGGTAACCTTGGCATACTATTCATTCAATGCTTTTTTTTGGTTTATTTTTATTTTAACTTTGTTGTTAAGGTTCATATTTTTTTCCTATACTGCAAATGCTGTTATGTAGGTACCTTTATACTGACAACATGTTTTTTTTTGTATAGTTTGGTGAAAAACTACTATTCTAATTCTTATTTTTCCTTGAAAACTCATTTGCATACATACGAGTAGTTTATAGGAAGTTTAGGTTTTTTTTTTATTTTTATTTTTCAGTTTAGTTTAGTATTTTTTATTTTTATTCCTGAAACTTTGTGTTATTGTTCGATTGAAAGGTTTCTATTTTAGAAGTAGGTATACATGTATGTAGTGTATGGTATGCAATACACGGGTAGAAGTATAGGTATTGTGAATGACTGATGTTGCGTGATATTTTTGAAGGATATTGACGTAAAATTATAAATAAACATTGACTGACATATATGGGTTACATTTTTCATGTGTACTTTCAGTTTAGAGTAATAAATGTGAAAAGCTTTCATTGGTTTTTTTTATACATACATATGTGTAGTACAAATACATAATACTCGTATGTAAGTGTACCTTGGGGAAATTAGTTTTTAAAATGTATAATTAAAAAACAGAAAAAAACTATGTTAGTTAGAAAGTTGTTTGTATTAAAAAAAAAGTCCTTAATCGACAGAGCTTCTGTTTAAAGGTTGTTATACAAATAAACAGAAAAAGTTTTGCAAGGACTTTTGTGAATTGCAGCAAATTTGAAATTCTTTCGACAAAGAAAATTTTTAAATAAAATTAGTTTGAAATTTTTAAAATAGATATAAAAGAAAATCTAGAGTAGGGCCATATTTATTTTAAAGGCCTTAAGATCCTTGCTGCTTGGTTGTGTCAATAGTCACACATGTTTCCACTGTGTGATTAGTTAAAGGTACCCCGAATTTTCGAACCCGTATGTGATAAAAGACTATATGGGAGACCCTACTAACTCAACGAAGATATCGAGACAAAAAATTAAGTTCAGTAGCCTCCCATAGACATCAGGTAACCTAGCTCACTTTGCACTCTACATTTTATAGTATAAGTGACCGTATGGCAGACTGTGTCTTGTCTATGTCTAAGCTAGAGTAATGGACCAGGACACTTAGACCAGGATACCCGAAGTTTTGGGGAAAAACTACTTCTTTAACTTTACTTTCTTGAATTTTGTTGTATATAATTTTTTCGAAAATAGAAAATTTTCGGGATTATTTAAGTTTAAAACTTAATTGTTTTTTGATTGGAATCAAAAGTCTGGTACCAAAAACTGATTTACCAGGGTTGAGTCTTCAAAAAAACAAAAACACTTGACGAATTTTTATATCCAAACTTGATTTAATTTTATTAAAATCAGAACTAAAATTAAAACTTAATAAAAAAAGAATAATTCATAATAATTGTCACTTTAGTAACTTGTATTTAAAATAATATATAAAATATTTTTGTTCATTTCCATGTCACTGTTTCTAAAAAAAACAAAAAATGAAAAAAATCTAATTTTCATTTAATTAAAAATTGAAATGCATAGATTAATTGCCCATGTAAATGATGCATACCAAACATGTATATTTATTTGACCCATGTAGACCACTGAATACATCACGAACACTGAATGAACACTCATATTGACAGTTGATGTTTGTGACACTTAGTGAATTTTTATTGTTTTTGTTATTTACTGATAAATAAATTTATTATCAGAATGTAAAATTGTAATTTTTGCTAAAGCTAAAAATTCAATTTCAGACACTTTATTTAGTGACATCGAATAAGTGACAGATACAAAAATCATTTAAGGTAGAAGAAGAAGAAATGCCCAGCTGCAGTCAATTTCTTTTTGTAAAAATTGATTTATACATAAAAATAATATTTTCTTAGTAATTTCTTGAAAAATATGACAAAATTTATAAAGTGCAATTTGACAGCAAGTGACATTTTAAGCCAGTTAAAAATAGAAAGAGATAAATCGAGACCAACGTGATTTCAAACTTCGGCAATATTTCAAAGAAACAATGACAGTTTTTGGCTACCACCCCTTAATACTGTCAGCTGTCAAATTGTTTAACTTTAATTAAGGGTTTCCAACATTAAACTACTTAATTTCAAACTTTGAGGACACTCCTTTCTCGATACCCTCATACCGCACCTGGTCTTACTTAGAAAATTCCAATTATTACAAAACCCAAAGTATTTTAATTAAAAGACCAACTCTCTATTAACCAAATTATATGCAAATTATTATTTCGAATTCTTGCATGACTTATCCAATCAAGAGAGATACAATTTAATTAATATTATAACGCCTTTTAACATTTACGAGAGTATTTACTATGCGTGGTTAAAGTAACTTTGTCTATAATTCATTTGGTATTTAAACTCGAAATGATTAATGTATGTATGATGTTTATTGTTTGTTAACTATACATATCTACATTTATATACATACTTGTATACGAACACATATACTATAGGTTCCACTTAGTCTCTTTGTGAATGGCTAATGACATGACATCGGTTAAATTGGACAAACAATTACTCTTCAACCAAAACTTGAGGTCTTGTAATTAAGACACAGTAATTCGTAGTTGCTGTCATCAAGTTCTGTCGAAGTTTATATCTTAACATTTTTGAGGCTTTGAAATCAATCGAAGAATGATGAGGTTTGAATTGTTAACAGTTGTTAGTTGGGTTACAATTTTGACAGTAATTAATACTTGGAACGCAGATATTTTGACAGTCGAAAAAGAGGAAGGTCAATCTAGAAAGGAATGTGACAAATTATGGGTGTTATCATCAACGAGTTAGCTTATTGAATTAGTAGTTTCAAGCAATAGATCATTTATGAAAATAATTAAAAGTATCGGAGAAACAATATACCCTTGTGGCACTCCAGAATTTATTTCGTGATTCTCAGACTTACACTGTCAAAAAGCACTCAAATTGAAATGTCAGAAAATTGTATCTTTAATATTTGTCACATCTTGAAAAAAAGGTCATAACATTTAACGAATGTCGTTAGGTTTTTTAACGAAACAAGACAGTTTGAAGCTTTCTTGTAAGAAGAATAAGTTCTTAAGATATCCTTTAGCCCAATTAAACATTTCTGTAAGGATTATAGTCCATTTAGAGGAGATTACATTTTTATTCCATTGTGACAGTCCTAAGCCTGGTTCACCCCTTAATTGCTTTGACCATTCTAAGTTTCGTCAAAAATGTTGGTACATATTAAAAGTTGAATTCCTTTGCACATGACTTAGAATTTGATTTTAATGGCTTTAAACACCGACTGTAAATAGCCCAAGCATTTTAAACAGAACTTAAACATAAAACCCATTTAATTAAAACAAACATATATCACCCTATGATGGTTACAGCGCAAAATTAGATAAAGAATTTGCATTCCACGAGTATTAGGTAATCCCCTAATTATAAATTTAACATAAAGCAATTAGGCAACAGTAATAAAGTAATTAGAAACAAAAAAATGTTTAAATTTATGTGAATAAAATAAGAAATAGATTATAATAACATTTTAAAAATTCTGCCAAAAAACATTAAAACATTTTTTTTTTAGAAAACATGCTTCTCTCGTTGGTTATTTCAAAATATCATCAGCAAAATGTCGGTAGATTATTTATTATTATTATGAAACACCACACATAATGTATTTTGTTTCGTCACAAGCAAAGCTAATGATTATATAAATATTTAAACTGTGATTACAATGTGTACATAATGGATATGGTGGATATGAATGAAAAGAATTTTTGTGTGGGTTTGTGTCATTGTGAAGCATGCCAAAATGTGTCATATGTTGTGAAGATGAATTGTAAATGAAACACAAAATGATGATATTAAGAGCTCATCATGGAGATGATATCCTCTCAATGTGACACTCGCGCGTCACAAGCGTCACATTCACATATGTATATTGTACAACATGAAACAACATTACATTTCACAAACATTCTCTCGCACACTTTTTTCTTTTTTGTTTTTCTTTTGTTTTGCTCAAAAAAGAAATGACATTAAAAAAATAACGGTTGTAAGTGTCAAAATGATTAATTATTATTGTGTGTGTGTGGCAGAGAAAAAAGAGAGAGAGAAAGTCGTTTGTCAGTTGTTGTGTTGTTTTCTGTTGAAAAAATCTTGAGTGTGTGTTTTTGTCTTACCGGCCTCGTCTGGCATAAGTTGAAACACATGATCTGGAGGTTGGGTCGCAGCTTTGACGTTACGAGGCGCTGCTGGGGCATCTTTAAGAGAGAATATACACGCAAACCAGACAAAGATATTTTTATATGAGGACATAGTTTGACAGACGAAGTGAGGTGTCAGAAGGGATTTTCGTTTAAAAATAAAAGTGGATTAAGGATAACATAATACATATTATGGATGTATGAAAATAAGGAAATTTCGAACTCACCAAGTGTCCGGACAGTCATCACTTTGCTCATCATACCATCACCAAGTGCATTGCGCCCCACAACCTGGAACTCGTACGTCATTCCCGGCGCCAGGCCGTTGATCGTCACTTGAGTGCTCCCCGATGGAGTAACCGATATCGTCTGCCAGTCCGAGACGCCAGCCTCCCGGTACCATATCGTGTAGTCCTGTTTGTACTCCTGACCGCCACTGTAACCGGGCATCCATTGCAGCGTTATCGAAGACTCGGTCGCCTTACCCGTGATATTGTACGGAGCATGCGGCTGAGTACCTTCGATGACCAGCTGGGTTGCCGACATTAAGGTGGCCACTTCGTTCGACACCACACACTGATAGTAGCCAAAGTCTTCGCGTCTCAGGCTCTCTATGGTTATGTTGCCGCCATTGATTTTCACGCGACTCTTCTGCGACTCGGTTAGCTGGAGTCCGTCCTGCTTCTGCCACTTGATTGTTGGCCGCTGAGTGCCTTCTGCTTCGATGGCATCGCAGTGCATTTCCACGCTGTCGCCAACCTTCCGCTGATACAGCGTCTCCGGTTCGACAGTGAATGTGGGCGGCTTGCGCACCAGAACCTCCATGGGACCGGATGAGCCCTGGGTGCCCTGAGCGTTGTACGGGGTGCAGGTATAACGCCCCTGATGATTCTCATTAACGCGTGTGAACAACAGCGAACCGTTGTTCATGATGACGATGTCCTTGGTCTGATATGGCTCGAGGAGACGCTTATCTTTGGTCCACGTCACATACTGTAGGGGTGGATTCGACTTAATATAACATTGAACGACACCGGCTAGTCGAAAGGGTAGATATTGTACAGTTGGTGTGAAGGTCACTTTGGCAGGATCTTTAAAATTAAAAAAAAAAACAAAAATCATTAAAATCAAATATCCGTTTCCGGTTAGGACTTCTGGGGGCAAACTTACATTCAACATTCAAATAAGCCGAAGCACTCTGCGGATCTCCAATACCATTTGATACTTCGCACAGATACTGTCCGGAATCATCAGCACTAACTGGATTTATAATTAGGGATCCATCCTTACGAATGGTGACACGCGTTTCTAGCGAGGCCACCTCACGTACGGGTGAACCCTCCCGAAACCATCGAACGGTGACGTTACCAGGCATGGCCTTTGCCTCGCATGAGAACATCACCTTCTCGCCCTCGAGCTTCGTTTGGTTTGTGGGCGGCACCTAGATTTTTGTTTTTGTTTTTTTAGTGGTGGGTAGAAGAAAAAAAAAATAAAGTAAGGGAACGAGAAAATGGAAACATGAGCCTTTTTCAAAGGATTTGATTTTTTTTTGTCGTTAATGTTGTCAATGAAAATTATTCGAAAACCAAAACCAAAATTAAAAAATGTTTAAGTGATTAAAATGAAAAAAAAACTTTGTGCATATGAAATGATTGGCAATTAAAATTTGACAAGAAAAAATATAATTAATTAATATCATAAAATGGAGTTAAAACACATGGAAAGCAATGAGGTTAATAAAACAAACTTTAAGCCCATAATGAGCGAGGGCGAGACTTGGTAAGCGGCTGAAGGGAGGAGATTTTTAAATTATGGTGTTTCAGCATCATACTCATGAAGAAGCTTCTTATTTTTGCAACATTTTTTCAATATAAATGCTCTCAGGTTGAATGACGAGAAAAAATATAGCAACAACAACTCTTTTTAGCGTAATAAGGTTTAATAAGTTAAGTTTTATTAATTTTTGTTGTTGTTGTTTTTAAAAATGAAAGCCTTTGAGACTGCTTAAAAATAAATTTTAAAATATTAAAAACGTGGTTCATGGAAATCAATGCGATTCACAGAACTATAATTTATTGCGTTTTATCACATTCCTACTGTCGATAATTTTTTTTTTTGTGTTAAAAAACATTCAAATTGTTTGTAAGCTGATTTTTCGGTTAAAGTTTAATTCATCAAAAAAAAAAAAATACATAAGACTACTTATTGTATATTTCGAAATAAATGCGCGGCTTTGAGTTGAATGCTTTTTATTGAGAATTCAGTAAAATAAATCATAATCTTAATACAAAATTGCAATTTTTATCTTGAAAATACATTAAAGGGTTTTCTACTTTTTATTTTGTAATTTGCATTTAACAGATTATTTAAATAAAACAGTAAAATTATTAAAAACAATAATATACATAATCATTGTTTCCATTTATTAAGTACATAAAAAGTATGTGTTTCTCAAAAAATTTTGAATTATAATTTATTATTCGAAAATTGAATTTAAATTAAATCCTGTAACAATTTTTCAACGGCTCAAGTGTGCTGAAGGATTTCCTATAATTATACATAATCCCTTAAAAACAGTTATAATATTGGTTTCTTCGAAAACGACTTCAAAAAAAGGCAATAAGAGTTAATAGCTTTATCGAATTTTGTATGTATGTAACATGACATACAAAATTTCATAAAAGTTAAAAACAAATATTTTTTTGATTTTTTGAAAATAATATTTCTCAAAAACGAGCTTTTCACTTGAAAAATGTTGGAAAAATTTTAAATCGGAAATTAATTTCATATTTAATGATGTTTTCTTAAATGTTAGGACCCCCAAAGAATTTTCAGCTAATAAAGTATTCCTAATTTATTTATAACTAGAGGTCCCATCAAACTTTTCTTCGCCCCAATTTACTACAGAAAGTTTTTTTTTTAACTATTTTAATTTTAAATGGAAGATCTCCTATATTTTGACAGATAAAGTCGACAAATAAAATTTAAGACACTATTAAAAACTTGATTTAAATTTTTAAAAAAATAGTTAAGTAAAAAAGGGTATTTTTAAAAATTTAGTAAATTTGAGTTCTTATGAAAAAGTATAACCAACAATTTGCTGGTAAAAATGATCATCTAAATGAGAACTAAGTCACAATTATTGCCAACATTTTTGAATTTTATTTGAATAAGCCATGAAATGACAAAAAAACGGAATTTTCAAAAAAAAAACAAGTTCTATATTAATTTTTTTTTTTTAACGTTTTCCTTTTTTTCGAAATTCCACTCTTGACTCTTGTTTCCTTAATTTGTATAAAATTTGTTAAAGTCGTTTTTGAGATAAATATTTCTTCCTCATTATTTTCATTCTTTTGTAGTTTAAAAATATTTAAGACTCTAAAAAAACCTAAGGTAAGAGTGAAAGTCGAGATATGATATATTGAGGCTGAAGTTTTTCGACATTTCTATGTCCGATATAAATCTCGAGTTTAACTGGGATTTAACTCGATTGTCTACTGTAAAATCACACATCATTTTTCTGGCTAACTAAACTTAAACAAATCTGTAGATCTGGTGAGAAACTGGCCTATTGTAAACCTTGAAGCTTACCCACGGAAGCTTGAAGTTTTTTTTTTTAATTTTGATACAAAATTTATGTCAAATCATATTACTTGCCTAAATTTGCCCTTTACAAATGCAACTGCTTTATTATTCTAGTTGAGTATTTTAACAAGCATAAACTTTCTTTTAATCCCTAAATTTGAATAGAACTTATGTACTTCCTTATTATCCAAATGATTCGAACGAAACGTTAGCCTGTTTAATATTCTGATAGTTTATTGCAATTGAAACAAAATATTATCTCGTATATCGTAATTTCATTAATTAACCAAAATAATAAACATTACATATACCTACATAAATAAGAGTAGAAATTAGCTCACAAACGCCAAAAACATGAATACTATTTTAATTTAAATTAATTTCCATCATATCAATATTATGCTTATTAAGTTACCTACTACCGAGTCTATAATAACATAAAACAACTATAGACACACTCGTTTACATATGTGTGTATATGTATTATTAACGCCCATCATCAAGCACACGCCTCTCATCAAAAATAACCAAAATTTAATTAGTCACCAATCAATGTTGGATCAATCAATTCATGACTGTAATAGAGGTTAGGGAACATAACCATTGTCTAATGTTCTATTCTAATGAACACCAATAGACAAAAATTGTGGGTGTATGTATACCGACATACAAGAGTGTATTCAAATGAGATAAACCCCCACCGCACACACATATCTACTCGTAGTCGTAGTCAGAGTCACAATGTCATCCAAAATTGAGATCAGATAGTCAGAAAATGCCCTTCCTCTCTGGGGATCAATCCATTACCGGAAAGAATGAAATAAAGGGGGCCACATAGGGACAGGAACAGGACATACCGAACCAACATACCATCGAGCCATCGACTATCGAGACAGGACATCAACCCAAGGACATTGGTATCCGAGTATTCGGTAAATACAATTACATCACTTTGATCTCGATTCTTCTCTCATCACATATCAGTCAGGTTTTGTTTCTGTGTGAGTGTGTGTGTGTAGTGAAGAGAGGTCCTCGTTGATGATGTGTGTTTGTTTACACGAATATCCTTGGTAAAATTCTATTCGTACAAACTAATATAAATTTGCATGATGAAAGAGAATTTACTCTGCGTTTCTGGAAGAATGGATTCAATATATCTACATCTATACATATACACATATAGAGACAGAGATCGAGAGGACTCATATCCTTCCTTCAGTTTCATTATTCCAGCTTGGATTCCTTCCGGTCGGGGTTGGGTCGGTGGGTGGTGGTGTCGGAGTGTGCTTTACAGGAGGACTGTGATGTGGCGGCATGGCATGGCATGGTTCCGAGTAAAATGTCCTTGTCCATGGTTTCTTTTTCTTTTTGTTTTATTTTATTTTTTTCATTTTTTCTTCATTCATTCTTCTGTTTGTCATTTTTAATTAGCCCTCAGCTAACGAAGGACAATTAAATTGAATCAAAACAGGAGCAACGAGAAATGTTGGGAGTATATAAAATGGCAAATAATCAATTTCGAATGTTAGCTATATGGGTGAACTCGTTCTGTGTTTTTGGTGGTTGAGTTTTTGGGTTTTTCGGATGTGGGATTTGGTAAATATAAATGTGGGCGGATATATGGGGATGGGAAATAACATGAAAACAGGAGTGATATAGAAGGGAAATGAGGTGGTCGTGGGGTTAGATGGATTTTCTGCAAATTAACTATTTCTTTGTTAGCTTTTATAAATGATGTCGTTGCTGGGTTGTCGTTTTAGTCGTTCGGAGGGATGTACGAGTATAAGGATCTTTTCTTAAAACAAAAATATTTTCGGGGTTTTTCTTTTCTTTATTTTCATAGGTTTATTTTTGTTGTTCTTCTCTCTAATTGTTGTCTGTCACAGATTTGGCAAATATAAATTAGGGTTACCGTCTGTCAGAAAATTCAATAAACTTAAATTTCAGAAACTAAGGATGATTAATTCTATAGTGTAAAAAAACGACATGTTGTAAGTTTTCCCTGGTATCCTAAGAATCTTAACTCTTTGTGAGAAAGTTTTTTGAAACAACTAAAGGGTACAATGGTACCCAGCAAAATTCAAAGACACCACACCTTTTGTGACAGGAAAAAATTTACCTGATTTTAAAACCCTCGATTAAGAATTATGTCAAGAATTTCAAATCCTTAATATTTCAAAAGTAGTAACAAAATGAAAGTCACGTAATTTTAGATTTATAGAACAAGTAGTTCCTGAGATACATCATTTAAAAAATTGATAGAACTTTAACTAAGTCACTAATTGACACATCATCAAATTTATTAAGGACTTTTGGGTATCGTGGAACCTTAAAATTTTGCACCGCAGTAAATCTTGAGGTAAACATATAAGAAGTACAATTTGGAAGGCGTGGTATCCGCCCTCTTTCTTAAAAGAAGTATCAATCAAAGTGAACACATTGAGTTCTTGTAAAACTCTGAAATTTGGTAAAAACAGTAGGAGAAAAAGTCTGTACCAAGAAAAGAATTGATAATTCAAGATTTTTTGACAAATAGGGGCGTGGCATCCACCTAATTTACAGAAGTTTCTATAACTATTATCAAAAACTTTCGGTTGGACGATCGGAGTTTTTTGGTTTCCGAAGGAAAAAAATTAAGAAAAAGATCTTTCATTGAGTAGGCGTTGCAACTACCCACTTTGCAAAAACATACAAAACCAATTTCTAGATCAAAATTTTCATCTCAGAATCAGGATGGTAACCCTATGCTTTACCCCTAAGAAAACAAATAAAATAAAAAAAGAATTGATTCATATAATAAACTCATCCCCAAAGGATATTCTATACCATATCCTGCCTAACATAAATACAAGATAGGTGTATGTATGTATATGTGTGTATGCGAGCATTTGACTTTAACACTCTCTCGTATAAAGCTGAATTTCTAATTTCGTATTCTTCTCATGTTATTTTAGCTCTGGTGCGCGCCTATCCTATTAGGGATTTGCTCGTTTAATTTTATTTTGGGGTTCCAGGTTCCTGAGATGATTTGTTAATTTATTTACATTCGCTCGAATGGGAATATAGAAATTTTTTGTTGGTGGATTTATTTTTATTTAAGACGATAGTGTTTGTTTGAATGTATTGTTGTGTATACATATATTAAAGTACAAGACGTACATAGAGGAATTAGGACCTAAGGCTTTACTTGTGAGTTTATACTTTGCATGGTAAGCAAATGATTTTTATTTCACCCCCTCTCCCTCACCCAAAAAAAAAGTAAGCAAAGAGTTGGTACAAATAAATAACTCACTCGGAATGAACTTCACACACACATACGAGTGTACCTACATATATTTGTAGAACTTTGTCCTTTTTGTACAGGCACCTTTGCACAAATAAAAATAAGGATATATGTATACAAATACATGCACGAATGAGTTGCACATTATTGGCTTTGTTTACTAATGGTTGGAAAAAAGCCAAATCAATTGTGGGCTTTTGGATTATTTGGTGGGGGATTGTGTGTGTTTAAATGGCGGTCTCAAAGGTACCACATCATTATAATTTTATTTTATTTTTGTGTTTCTTGTCAAAAGAATGTTTTGTTAAAAATACCAAAAAAAAACTCTCTCTTTGACGTAATATCACATTTAATTTAAAGCTAAAAATACGAAATAGCTTACATTGTTTGAAAATTTAATATATTCTGTAGAATTTAAGTTCAAAGCCTGGAATTTTTGTCGGCATAGAAAAAAGGTTAAGGTTGGTGGGTGTAATTTAAAGTTCTAAAAAAGATTTCTACAAAAATTTAAATTTGAATTTGAATAGAATTTGAACGAAAAGAAATTTTTTCAGGGGGGAAGGGGGTCGATCGCAAATTTTTTTTTAAATTTGGCATTTATCAAAAAAAGAAAATGAATTAAGCAATTCACTTGTTTATGATTTTCTAGATTTAACTACTTCGATTATGAAGAGAGTTGTAATATTTATTTTTTGTAATGACAGAAACTTAAAAATTGACTTTATTTAAGCCAGCCTAAATAAACCCATCACTAAGCCCACTTTATTATTTGTTAGTTTTCTGAAATCTGTTTTTGAAATGTAACGCTTGCCACGCCCATTTTTCTTATATAAAGAAGTCCCTCCGAAACATTTCAATATAAATTAGATATTCTCTTAAAGTTAACAAAAATAGTTATAGATTGATACTTGACAAATCCACCATTCAATTTTTAGGATTTTGACTAAATTTGCTTTTATTGAAAAAATCCTGTTAAAAATTTAACTTGAATGAAAATTCATTATTCGAAAACGAAAATTTTGATAAAAATTTCGAATTTTGTTTTCTTTAAATAATATAGTTGGTATTTAAAAAAATAATTTTAACATAAGATTTATAGCATGAGTTTATCCTGAAGATAAAAATTAGATGTTTTTTAAAATATTTAAGCCAAAATCATGCATTTGAGCTTTTAAAATGCTGTTTTAAATTGTCTAAGCTTTTGCCTTAAAATTGTCATTATACATTCAATTGTTTTAAATTTTCTTAAGTTTTTTTTTATTATTTTTAATTCATTCATTTAAGCATAATGGAGTATGGATAAATCTTAATTTTCTGAATCATTGCAAGTAAAATCAACATTTTATTTATTTTAATGTATAATTTTAATCATGCTGAAGTTAGTTTATTAAAAAACAATTTAATTCAATAACATTTCAAAAAACTTAAGCATTGACCACCATGCCTTGAGTATAAGTTTGAAATTTGAGGCATTTATTATATTTCGATACCATTTAAAAAATATTTGTTAATTTTCAGTTTTGGTTTTTTTGTTTGTATTTAAAAAAATGTAAATGATAAAAATTAATGTAAATCAGTGTTTATATTTTTTTTGAAAAAAAGTATATACGATTTTTGAAAGTTTTAGTTTTTGTTTTAAGCAAAAAAAACTTACAGTAATACCGATTTTTATTTCATCGGCTTTACCGGTATCCGGCTGGAAAGAAGAAGAAGAAAAAAAAGAAAAAAAATACTAAACTGTCATACCGATTAATGGTATTAAATTAATAGATTATTTGTATAAGAAAAAAGTTTATAATAATAATAAGAATTATTATAATAAAAAGGGTATAATTATATGTTGAAACGATGCATTTAATTAACAACAAAAAAATTTTATTTTATTTTTCTTGTTTAATATACTATTTTTTAAAAACAGTTTAAGGAAAAGTATACAAATGTTTATATAAAAATAGAGAAGTGGTTGCATTTTCGGTGTTCTTGTACTAAAGGTGAAATGTATTATATAAAAAAAGGAGTTTTTTTTTATAGAAACTGTAAATGTAAAAGAAGCAAATATTGAATGTATTGTTGGTAGAATGTATGTAATGTGTAATGTAAATTTGTTATGTTATGTATGTATGTGTTTTCATAATCTTTACAAACTGATTTTAGTTTTGAACAAGCCACGAAATGAGTGAAATAACTTGATCATATTGTACATAAATTGTGTCAAAGATAAAAGCATAAATAATTCATAGATTAGTACCTAATCTAGTATCCCTATTTAGTAGGAAATGTTTAGTTTTGGTAATCCATAAAGTAAGGCATAAAACAGATTTGGTTCTTAAGGGCAATTTTTTAGACGTGTGGTTTTCAATCGACTCCAGCAACTCTTTCGAAATTATTTATAAAACATATGTAATCTCAAATCCCTATTTTTTAAATAAAGATAAATTCTTGGTCATACCATCAAACTACATGCGTTTTATTTCTTCTGAAAAGTCACACTTCTAAAAACAACACCATTTATATTTTGGCAGTTCATTTGATTTTGACTTTAAAAGGGCTAAATTATTTTTTATTTTCCAAAAAAAAAGTCATGTCAATAGTTTCAATTCAAGTTTATTGAAATTAATAAACAATAAATATTTCCGCGTGGTATCACTTGTTTTTGAAACTTTTTGAAAAACCAACTTTTTTGAAAAAACGAACAAAAACTGCAATTTTTCAATGATTTGGTTCCTGTACTAATACCGTTTTACAAAAAATTCTCTGAAAATATATCAATTCTGCCAAAAACGCCTTTTTCAAGAACATTTTTCAAAAGTTTTTCTATGTAGGTACATTTTTTGGAAATTCATTTTTAAAGGATTTTTCTTTACAAAATGTTTCCAATTTAAATTCATAAACAATTAAGACAATTTTCACGTTTGCAAACCCAAGAAGTTTTTTGAGTAAAATCAAACTAAATTCATTCTAAAAACTCTCTTTTCCTTACACCGTTTACAATGAGCTTGAGAGAAGAATAACCCATTTAAAAAAAGCCTTAAATATTTCAAAAATTGTCTTTTTCAAAATAAAACAAAAAACCAACACACAACAAGAACAAAAGTCTCAAGCCCTCATTTTAAAATTCCCAGAGCGAAAAGAGTTTTCCAAAATATCTTCTTCGTCAATATAAATACAAACAACACAAAATTTTTCACTCAAAAGAAAACCCAAAGACTCCTCCAAGTAAGGGCTAATTAAGTTTCTCTTTTGTATGTATGTATTAAGTCCTTATAATATAATCAGCGGGTTACTTTGTGACAGTACCAAAATAAAATTCAAAAAAAAAAAAAAACAAGGAAATTCAAAATTCAATCGCGTCTCAAGTTTGTTTTTTTTTCTATTTTTAACCCCCATAGAGATTGAATAAATTTATTTCAGTTCAGAATTTTTTGTATTAAAAGTTTTAATATTAATTTCTTCACTACACATACATACATACAACATACACACACACATATACGAGTACACAAAATTCATATAAGCTCGAATAAATTTATTAAATTAGAAACTTTGTGTCACAATAGCGATGGCATAAAATAAGCGAACTCATTATAAGAGTTAGAAAAAGTTTGGGTTTTTTTTTTCTTCCGTTTTTTTGTTTTGTTTTGTCTCAATTTTCTTTGGAAAAAAAAACTTTTTGTTTTGTGAGTTTTTGGCGTCTTTGGTGTTGGTAATGGGGTGAATGAAAAGAAAGAGAATAGGGGATATGATATAGAGTTGAATTAGGGGAGGAGGATGTGTATTGGACTTAACTGCATTGGAAAAGAAGTTTAGTTTTACTTATTTATTTATTTTTTTCTTTTTTGAAGAAGGATAAAATGTGACAAAAAGTTGAAACAAATTATTCAACTACACACAAACCATACACCAAAAAATTAAATCAAAATTTCCAGAGTTTGGGGTTAATTTTGACGTATGGAGTATAAGTTTCGAATTCTATGTGTGTGAAATAAACCCTTAGAACTTTTAGAAACTTCAGAATAGTTTAGGACGTACTTTAATTTAAGCTCAAATTACTTATACGATGATAATAAGGAAAATAGAGGAAAAATTTCAAGTCAATAATGAAAATACATCTAAATTTTTTAATCTAAGATCAAATGGGTATTACTTTAGTCCTTGTGAATGAATACCCTTATTGTGAACAGCATTTTTTCCATTAATCAAATCAATTTCCTTGAAAGAAAAATTACCCAAGAAACTTAATTTTGGTAAATAATTTCTGCATTATGTAACTAAGATTTATAAATATCTAAGATGGGGTATTTTATTAACGGGGTTAACGCGAATAAAATTCTGAACCCTTTTTAATTCTTATGAATTTTATATTATATGTACCCTATATTGATCACAAAATACATAAAAAAAAATAAATTCAGGAATTTTTCTAGGAAGGACTTAAAGGGATATATCTCTTTAATCTTAAGGGAAATCTCATTTCCCCCAAATCATTTTTTGCGTATTATGAATATCCCTTAATAATAAATTTCCCCCGCACGAAATCATATGATGAATGACAAGTAAAAAGAGGGCATTTCTGAGAGAATTGTATTAACAATAGTCCCCATAGGATTTTCCCCTTTTTATTAACTTGGTGCTTGGTTTCTTTAAGGGGACTCAAAATAAGAAAATATATTAGTGGGGGGAATTTGATTCAAGATCCATTGTTCTCTATTTGGCAGGTAAATTTCCCTTGACATTTTCTCGATATCCATGATTCATTTCGAGCATCAATTACTTTCCGAATAAGGGGTAAATTTACCCACCATTATTTAATTTGCGTCATTAAGAAATCCCTGTCATATGGAGTCTCAAAACTGGGAAAAGGGATGATGTTGATGTGTCAAACTCACTGTTGTACCACATATTTTCCCTTTTTTCCACTCCATAAAATATAAGACCCTTCACACATAAGTATACTTAAATATTTAAGTACAATCTACATACAAAGGTTGGTATATAATTATGTTAGATACATTTAAGAGTGTATACTGAAACTGAATATACTCGTATATTTTGTGACAAGCTATTGTGCACTTTATATTATATTTTTAATTTTGTGTTTTTAATTACTATGCATTGCTTTTGTGTTGGAAAAATTGTATACACCTTTTGTTTGGACGGAAAATTTTAATTAAATAACTGGCAATGTATTTTATAAACTAGTTAAAATAGAATTAAAAAAACAAAAACAAAATAATTTTTGTTTCTTTGTTAACTTTTATATAAAAGTAATAACTACCTACAAACAATTGTACTTTAGAATGTCCTTTCAACACAAAATGTCAAAATGGACATTATAAATTTGTGACATTATTTTGAAGTCAAGTCAAGAGTAGGTTCATTATATTGATGAAAAGTTCATTGTTTAATTTTGATATTTAATTTTTTTTGTTTAAATTTATTTCTGCACCAAATTAAATGAACCTTTTGTTAAGTAGGTGAATGAATTATTTAAGTAGGAAATACTCGTACTTTCATATTGAAACTCAATTGTTTAATTTATATAATTTTATAATGTGAGTTTTTATATATGGACAAAAGGTGGACAAATATGGTTTTCAGGACAGAACGTTTTTTAGCAAGGTACGAGTATTGGAATGGCACTGAATTGAACATAATATTCGAAACAAAGAGTTTCAAAAGGGTATGGAATTTTAAAAACTGATATTCCTTGAAATTATTTGTTTCTTTGTTCTTAAAAAAATATAACCTGAATTAAAACAACATACATTTATAAATTTTAGGTCAATGATGAAATTTACAAAAATCATAAAGAACTTTAAAAGTCCCTTGTTGCAAAACTTAGGATACCAAAATTTTGTCCACTAAATATTACTTGACCTTCTGCTTAAACTGCTGATGGAATTTGTTCGAAACTTGAGGTTTTGAAATGATTTGGAAGAACCTAATATTTATTTTTTTCTGGTTAAGAAAAGCGATATGTTTCCAAAAAGTATTATAAACAAGTTTAAATTTCGAAAAAACTACAGGTTAATATTAAAAAATTCAATCAATTTCAAAAACACTATTTTTGATTTTTTTTTTTAAATAATTCTAATTTGAAAAACTTATGTTAAAAATTAACAAAAAAAACTTTCTTCAATTCTTTTTATTAAATTTAATTTCTTTTTAAATTTTATTTTCCTTAAATCGAATGATATTAGAAAAGTTAAAAAAATTCAAAAACAATTTAAATTTCTGAATGACAAGTTTTGAAAAATTTAACAATAAATTAAAAAGAATCGGTTTTTGGTTTGATTTTTTGATCAAAATTATCAACTTTGCAGAAGATTGACGAAAAATATGAATTTTCAAAATAGTTTAGAATTTTTCTCTTATGACAACGTTTTTTAAAAGTCTCATATATTTTGAATAGCTCAATGATTTATTTATATTTGGCGTTTGTGTTCTTATACTACATAAGTGACTAAAATTTTGATTTAAAGAAGCTAAAACCTCGTCAAATAACTGATGTGATAACTCCGAATTCGAAATTCTTAATTTTACGAAAACACATCCTTAAAAATTTCCAAATTTGGCCCTAAAAACACCATAAACGTTGACCGCTCCACTCAAGTCTTCACATCAAAAAATAGCAACAACAAAAAAAAAATGATGATATTTCAAAATTAATATTTTTTCTTTGCATTTTTAACGAAAATATGAATACTGTCGATAATTTATTTAATTTTTTTTTATGTCTTAAAAATTAAAGCAAATGAAATATGCGTGACTTAAAAAAAAAAAAAAAACAAATTGAAAAAAAAGAAGACTTCAAATATTTTTAATTTCCACAGCCTTGAAATTATTCAATTTGTTTTTTTTTTCTTTTTTGTTGATTTGAAATTTTATGAAATAAAATGGGATAAATATTATATTATTTATTAAATTTATTATAATTTTTGTTTTGCAAAAATTAATGTTCTGAAAATGCAAAAATGCATTAAATCTAATGAATTTGATTATAAATATTTTATAAAATGTTAAAAGGTAAATGAAAGGGGGGTTTTTTGGGGGATAATAATTAACACGAATCATTCAATAGGGGGCGACAACAACACAAGAACTACCGAAAATATTTCATTTTGGCTATTAATTAATTATTTTTTCTTTAATTTTTCTTTTCATTGTAATCTCAATTAAGTCGATTTAAGTATTTACTTTTTTTTGCCAATTCAACAATAATCATATTTTGTTAACTATAGTGTGGAAAATTAGGGAACATAAAGTAAAATAAAATACCAATTTTTAAATTATTGTTAAAATAAAATAAAAAATAAAATACCGAACCAAGCTTAAGGAAAACTTATTAAAATGAAAATGAAAATTGTAAATAAAACAACAAAACAAAATGGAAACTATATGACATTGTAAAAAAAACAACACAAAACAACAATTTATCTAAAGAAACAATAAAACGAAAACAAAACTTTACACACAAAAAACTGTCATAAACTAAAAATAAAAAAAAAATATTTTTTTTTTTTTAATTTAGAAAATAATATTAAATAAATTTTGTGTTTTATTTAATTTTTTTTCTTGATTTTTTTTTTTTTTTGAATTTGTTTTGTCATCTTTTTCTTTTTACCATGATTACAGCGCCGCCCGCTATTATAACACGGGCCGTATGGGAGACTTGTCCCTCACCATTGCGTGCAATGCAGGTGTACTCTCCGATGTCCTCGTGTCGGATGGTGGAGATCCGTAGCTCGGTACCATCATTAAAGATGCCAACAGTAGAGGATGGATCAACGGGATTAGCATCTTTGTACCATAGAATTTCGGGTGTTGGTGTGCCATCGGCTTGGCAATTAAGAATAATTGAATCCCCTGTAATGAAAAAAATAATTGGGGAAATATTATTTTAAATATTTTCAAATTTAAAAAATTTACAAAGAAAAAAAAACTACATCCAATATTTTGTTTAGAACATGAAAATTTTAGAATTGTCTTCTGAACTAGTTGATACTTTTTTTAATTCAGAAAAATATTTGGATAATATTTGTAATTATTGTAATTGTAACATCAATTGTAATTGTAATTACAATTGTGAACAGAATTCAATTAAAATTCCTTATTATTACGAAACAAACAATAAAATGCTACGTATCCTTTTACTTCAACCAACACAACATTCGTCGTCCTTTCTGCATACATATTACGAGTGGTATATAGATCCTTGTTTGGTATTCCTTTTTTCTTTGTGTTGTTGTTGCTTGTCTCATTTGACAAGAAAATATGCATGTTTTATGTTAAAAAGAAAACCACCAGAGACACAAAAAAGGACAGCCTCCACGTTGTGACTTCTTTAACCTCCTGAAATAACATTATTATACCAGAGGTTCCTTGACAATAAAAAAAAAACCAACAACACAGAAAACCAGCACTCTTTGCGCGATCCTAGACAAAAGGATACAAAAGCAAAAAAACACAAACTGAAGATGTCTGCGTGTATATCACGCGGCGGCGAGTATAGTCATAGTGTTGAATTCTTTCCAGGATAATAATTAAGCCACCATAGTGTAGTAGATGCTGATAAGCAAAAAAAAAAAAAAATATGGAGGAAAACAACAAATGCACAGCAGGAATGCAAACAAGGGATAGACTTAGACTATATATCCTTGGCGATATGATGGTTGCTTTGGTTGGACTCTTAGCACAAGCAATTGATAGTCTAGAGAGAGTAGACATCACCTCTCTTATAGCCCGCACCCTGCACACCCACATTCTGTATTAATCCTGGATGGAGATCCTTTGATAGGCATGTGGGTTAGGTCGGGGTGTCTGTCGGGTAAGGAGTAGGTACGAGTATAATAATTATAAAGCATCATGCTGGAGCAGCATGAAATGACACTTCCTTCCTGAGATTACATCTTGCTGTTATCTACTTGAAAGTAATTTCCCTACGATGTTTCTTTTCTTCTATAGGTTATTTATCCTGGTTTTTCTTGGATGTATCCTTTAGTTTTAAGATTTTTTTTTCTGTTTTTTGTGCTTTAATGTTTCCATAACCTAAGGAACGAAACGAATGAACGGTGTCAGTTTGCGCAAGCACACGATTATGCACATATTCCTTTTGTTTACCCAAAAAGGATATTCCAGGTATATGTATAAACTATGTATAAGTATCAAAAGGATAGAGCACAAATTTTCTAAGATGGGTTTCTTAGATTGTTTCGCTCATCAAAAGCTTCCTTTATTTTATCTTTTATCCTTTAAATAAAATCTGACAGCACACAAAAATAAGAAGAAGGTAAGATGACAAAAAAAAAAAAAACGAAAAACGGAAGGATGTCAAAACAGAAATATAGCACGCATTGAAACGTCCATCCAACTATAACAGGAACATCACTAATGTCCTTAAGAATACTTTGACTTGTCTCCTCTCAACTCTCAACAAAATGGAGGTGCTCTATCACTATCACCCACTTTTTGTCTCCCCCCTTCTCCATCCGGTATGTGTGTGTTATCCTGTTTAGAATGCTTCACAGTTATGGGGGAACAAAAAAAGGAAGCAGCTTTGAATCTAAAGTGTTATTTATTTTACTCATTTCGTGCTCTGCTCTGATCTGCTCTTCTGCTCTAGTCCTGGATCTGGATCCATGATGGAAGGAAGAAGGTGCCAGGAGAAGATGATGAGATGATGTTTTCTTGTTTCTGCTATTTTTTTTTTTTATTTTTTTTTCGTTTTTGGTTCATAGAATGAGTTTATTTACAAAAAGGATATGCTGACACTTAACAGTATAGTGGAGTATAGTGGAGCTGTTCAAAACTGACATTTGTCATTAAACTTAGAATGGATTTGTTTTGTTTTTGTTTTTATTTTGGGGAAGATGTGTGGATTATATGTTCTTCTCACGTACGTCATTATTTTATATGCTACTATATCCTACTTTGGAGATTCCTGGAAAGTGATAACGATGAGTTGAGGAGTTTTGAGTCGCTCCCCCCCTAGAACTTCGACTTAGACTATCTGTCTTTGTTTTGATGATATGAACATTTTCTCAATTTTGTCTATATGACAAGAAGTTGCAATAATATTTGACAGGATTTCCTATTTGTGAAAACTCACAACTCTAACCGTGTGAAGTTTGCTTAAGCATGTGTTGGTATCCTTTTATGGAATATATAGTCTACAGTACATACTTGTATTTTGAAAGTAATAATTCATGACTGAACTGAGATTATGTTGTTCTTGTTACATAATTTCTCACAACTTGACATCATCGTTGTCGTGCATATGCATGATGTTATGTAAGAAAGGAGTATATAGGAAATGTTGTCAAAACTACTATACTTGGCAAGTTGGCAATTTATGTTGCCTGTCAAAATAAATTGACTATAGAAGTGGATTCTTTTGAAAAAAAGGAATAAAATATAAGGCATGTAAATGTTGACTTGTCTTAAAATCTCTATCATGGTACACCTGTGTAGGTGTGTTTTGTGTTGTCTTAGATTTATCTTAAAAAATATTTATGTAGTTAAGTTGTCCTATTTGAAGTTTGCAGATGGCAGATGTTAGATAGTTTTGGTAATGGAAGATGTTAGATACCTGGAAGAATTGGTCTTCTATCAAAGATTTGAATCTAACTGTCAGAAAGATATATGCCAATGCCAGATTTTTTTATAAAGGCTACGATTGATTTTCTTAAATATCTCTAAGTTTTAATTGCGGATTACAATTCGTACAAATAGAATCTTAAAAATCGTTACTGACTATCACAACTAATAACATTGTTGCAAGTTTCGCACAGAGGTAGGTCTTGTGGTGCAAATATATCGGGTGATTCATCGTGAGGTTTCATTTGCAATAGGATTTTTTGACAGATCAGATCCGATCAAACTGCTTTGCTAGTTTTGGTAAGTCATCAAGGAAAAACTCACACGACAACAGCGTATTACGATTCCAAGAACTTACGGTGCGCCAAAATCGACATTCTGAAACCATTATTGCCTATACTATTTTCAAACTTTAGTTTCACACTAAAGCAGCTGTAGGTGAGAGTGTACGCCAAGACCCCAACGAAACGTTTTTTCGTCGTCGGTCACAGCAGCTTGACCTGAATTATTTGACAATTCTCTACCTAAAAGTGTACCAAATTTAACTTGGACATGAATTGAAACCAGGCAAATTTGAATTGCGTCATATTCTCAGAAAATGGGTTATGAAAAAGCTCAATGAAAATTAGATAGTTTATCATTAAACATTGTTCAGTGATGAAGTCCATTTCCGGTTCAATAGATTAATAAAAAAAATTGCCGTATTTGGGCTGATTTGAAACACGAAGAGTACCAATAGCTACCATTGCATCCTTAATAGTGCCATGCTAATGTCTAATGACTATGTTCTTCCTAAAATTCAAGCCCATGGTCTCGGTCATGATCACTTAATAACTCAACTAAATCTTTGCACTATTTTCTCCTAAGTCTCAGGTCTTCAGAAAAATTCCAGCTACGGTCCAGGTTGTTGGAAGCTTTGGAAGATACCAGTAACTTGGCTCAAACGAGTCACCCTAAGTTGGACCTTCCAAAAGGAACCACCTCAGGCGTTGTCAGGGCCAAAACTTCGTATTAACATTTTCAGAAGGTAAATTCCATGAATTGTTGTTTTAAAATTCAAGTTCGCTTTCAAATTTATGTGATTTATTTTTCATTTCAAATCTAACCTCACTATGAATCACCCTTTATGTATATTCGAAACAACGTCAAAATATTTGTATGAGATCTCTGTTGTCAAGCCAATGATGTCGTTGAAAAACAATAGTAATCTTGTGAAATAAGCTTTCTGTTTTTAGAACTTTCTACAGAATAAAATATGGCAAATAATTAACCCATATAGACTTTTCAACAACATTTCTGGCAGGTTTTTAACTAAGCCTAAGAAGACACCGAATGTCAGAGTAGAGAAATTGCAAAAACCAATTAAATTACTTGGCAACAAGCATTGACATTCGATCAATTTAAAACGAAGTACTGAGGCGTATACATAATATTTTTTGTCTAAGTATTTTTCTTAGCCACATTTTTAATGAGAGATAAATTTAGTAGCAAGAATTATGAATGTTTTTTCAAAATTCTAGACGAATTATTCAGATTTCAAAAATTGGACAAACTGAGTTTTGAAAAAAAAAAATATTTCTTTTACAGAATTTTGAGCATGTATAAATTAAATCAGCCCAGTCTCTAAGAATTTTTGAAAGCACCTCGTTATCTTGATCCTAAGGTCCAAATTCAGTTTTTTGAAAATTTTGCCTTCAAAACTCTACTTAATAGTATTTTCTGTCTTGCAATGTTTAGAAAAGAAAATTTTTGTAAATTTTGCGAATCACTCGGTTTTTATGATTTTCAAAAGCTGTCCAACACATGACTTTAAATATTCAAGCCTTAGCTCCAAAAATAAACTAATTATCTTCTTTTGAAATACGAATTCTGATAAAATTTTTAAAATCAAAGAAAAGCTACAATTTTGTATCCTAGGTCTGAATTTTTTTTCAAAAAGAATCGTAATTTAAGAATTTTGAAAAATTTCAATGAACTTTAATTGATTTTTTTTTTAGTAAAATAAAATTAAACTTACCTAAATTAACGTATATAATATCTTCTGGTGTAACACTAAAACGTGGCGGTGCATGTACATCTAAATGGAACCATGTACCGTTCTTATGCTGTTTTGGATCACGATTTAAAAATACAACTTTACACTCGTACCATCCTTGATCCGCTTCTTTGATATTGGTCAAATTAAGTGATGCCGAACCGAATGGTGAGTCCTGTGACACACGCGACACACGTCCCTTATAGCCTTCTTCGATGTGTTCTGGATAACTTTCGTACCAAATGTATATGGGCAAATCAGATCCCTATATATTCATTTTTTTTGTTTTTGTTTTTTTTTTTTTGTTGGTTTATTTTTGGAATAAAAGAAAATTTAATAATAGTTTCCAATTAATTTCAGTAATTCCATAAAATTTTTTATTTATATATGTATTTTTTTAATAATATAAAAAATTCCTTAAAAATTAAAAATTCAAAAGAATATATAAAAATTAAAAGATATCAAGTATATTTTTTTTATCAATATGAAAGCAATGTTTATACACATATGCATACATTTATATAAAATGAAGTAGATATATGTATATAAGTTTATTTATTTATTTTTAAAAATTATATATGATAATGTATATGCACATTGAATGCGAATGCTGATTTAAGTATTAATTGTTTTATTAAATTATTATTATATCTCAAATGCTAGCAGAAGCTTATTTCGCATATAAGTAAATACTATACATAAAGCGTTGCATACATGCTGGTACTTATATACCTTTATTGTATAAATATAAATAAAAAAAAAATAAGTTTTATAGTGCCATGCGTTTTATTTGGGATGCAATATTTTATGTACTATAAGGAGATTGTGTCAAAATTAAACAACAAAAATTGTGTTTTATCCTTTTTTTTGCATCTATAGATATGGATAGGAAGTAGGTATAGGTAGGAAGTATTGAATGTATATGTGTGTGTGTGTTTAAACGACAGGACAACCGACATTCCAAGGCTCAACCACAATGTCGTGTAATTTAATTAGTTCAACACTGATTTTTGTGTTGCCCATATAATTATTTATATACAAAATAATAAAATTAAAATTACAGGCGGATATAATATGTAACGTTATACCCAATAAGGATAATAATATTTCGTCGTTTCAATTTTCCATATGTGTCTGTGTATTTTTATCCTATATATGTACGTATAAAATTTATACAATTTATAGGTAATCATGTTATTTTATTTTCAGTCCACGTGTTCTATAAAAATTATATACGACTATGTTTGTATAGGAGTGTCCTTTTTGTGTGTCCTTTGGCTGGCTGCATACACAATTTATTGCATATTTTTGCTTGCATACATGTATGTCTGTGTGTGCCGTTTGTGTTTGAAAGTTTTTTTCTTTTTTTTTATGTATTTTTGTGGTTAATGGTGTCCGGTTGAAGTTTTAATTTTTTCCATAACTCTGCAAACGCATGTGTTCAAGTTTTTTTTTCTGTTTTGAGATAGATGTATTTCAAAATTGAATATTTTTTACCCATACATAAATTGGCAATATTTTTCGTTTTTAATTTATTCATAAATCAACCAGAAAACGTGTTTTATATGAAAATGAAGGGCTTAGCATAACGAAGCCACGGAAAATCATTTTCAAAGTTATTTATAAAGTTCAATTATGAAAGCATTTCATAAAAAAAAAAATTGCAACAAAGGATTTTGATTGATAGATAGCTTCAAAAAATTTGTATTTTTTAAAGATAAAAAAAAGATGTAGTTAAAATAAAAATAGAAAAAAAAACGAAAATTTCGAGCTGCAATTCTTTGATGTTAGTCAGTTAGATTTTTGTTTTTGTAAATGCAAGTGCCTAGGGTGTGTTTGAAGTACCTAATACATACAAGTTTGATGTATGGTTAATTGGGAAAAATGGAAAAAACTATGTACCTACATATATCAAAGAGTTTGACCAACTGAAGTCTCCTTTGAAACATAGAGGCAAGAATCTAAAATATTCATACATATGTACATGCATTTGATGTAGCCTTAAAAACAACTCAATCCTGATTTTTAAAAATCATGTTTTAAGCTTTTCTAAAACTTGACTACAGTCCTTATTATTTCAAAGCAATGAACTTCTTACATAAGTTTATTTAGCTCAGTAATTTTTGAACTGCCGTTGCTAACACGTAGTATTTCATTTTTCAAAAATTCATTTGATGAACTGAAAATTATGAGAAAGTTCAATTTTCAATAAAAAAAAATGGCAAGGCTTTGAACTGAACAAATTCATCTAAACCAGTTTTTTAAGGAAGTTTTTAAAATAGGCTTTTTCTCGGGTTTTTATAATTTATATTCGTACTTCACTTTTGATTTGAATTATGTGCTACCTTTAGACAGAATATTTTAACCAAAAATCAAAATTCTTTGAAACCTCTTTGGAAACCTTGGTTTTAGTACTTTCTTTTGAGGTTAAGAATAGGATTTAAGTTTGACAAGTATTATTGAAATTTTACAAGAGTTAGTTCTGAAAAGAATTATTGTTCAAAGTTCACTTATCTACTCTAGAGTAATAAGCTTGATCTTCTAAAGGACCGTCAAATGATATTGACATAATTGGAAGATCAAAAATTGACGTTTTTAAGTATTAAGAGGGAAACGGGGAAGATAAGTTGAGTTGGCAATAAAAACAAGACCAACTATAGGTTGTCATAAAAAATTATATTGAACGGCGATGTCTTGGACAAACTGTCACGATATAGACAATTTCAATGTTGTTCTTTCAAACGGAGAATAGCTCTTAAAAATCACTGCTCCTTTTGACAATTGGCAAGTAAAGTGTTCTCTTCAGAATCTTAAATGAACCTATATTAAACACTTGTCAAAAAAGTTCTTATGTATAGCACTGAGGCTGTGGACCTTGTCAAGGCAGGATGAGAACATCTTAGGAATCATCTTATGATGGTCCCATAAGCATAGATGGAAATTGGAAGAGAAAATAGGCTAGACAGCTACACTGACCTGGTCAAAAGAGTCAAAACGCTAAGACTAGTCTGATGGGTCATGTAAAACAAATGGACATCAACACTACGGTCTGGAGCGTCTTGAATCCAACACCGAGAGACGGTGAGGAAGACCCAGATAGAGCATGCATGTAGAAAACCTCAACTAACTTAGCCTGCGAAATTGGATTCACCTAGTGAGAGACTGAGCTAGCTGGAAATGCATGTGGGTTGGAGAGCAGGTTCATCCCGGACTGTATAGCCATTTCAATCAATAAATAAGGAGATCTTCCCTTCCAAAAGACTCAAGCACAAATGCGTCCATCATTGATAAGCTCTTGAAATTTAAACACGAAACGTTTTAGTTATTTAGATAACTTGTATTTCTAAACCCCGAATAATATCTAACCAAATACAACAACAAAAACAATAAATTGTATTTTAAAATAGAAAGCATTTTTAAATAAAATAAAAATAAAAACACTTTCTCAATTTTATTATTTCAATTTGAAATATTGATCTAAATGAATTTATAAATAAAACATCATTTTCCTTTCACTTTTTCTTCCATATTTTCGAGATTACTGTTTTAAAATTTCCCAAAATCGAACAACGATATAACAACAAAAACTATAAACTTTTTTTCTTTTTTCTTTTGTATTTCATTTCATTTCGTTTTTATTTATTACAAGAACTTTATTTATTGCTTAAAGCTAAATATAAATTCATCCTATTATTAAAATGAAACGAAATAAAATGAAAGAAAGAAAAACTTTATCAATGTTTATGTGTGTCTGTGTGTGTATAAAATTAAATTTTTGTTTTTTTTTCATTATATTTTCGATGTTTTACGATTCACGATGACATATTCTTTCTAAGCCCAAAATTAGATAATAAAATGCAAAAATTCCACACATATTTTATTTTATTATATAAATAATATAAACCAAATGATGATAATAAATAAAGTCATAAATATTTAATAGATTAACTTTTTTTTTATGTGTTTTCTGTTGTCTGTGTTTCACAAATTGATTTGTGTGCATGAACAGGTTTTTATCACTTTTGTCATCATAATCCAAAAAAAGAAAAGAAATACAATCCTTTTATTTTGTGTTTTCTTTTTTCGAAAATGAAAATTGGTATCATTTTTACAATGTTTCAATATTATGTTGTGTATCATGGTTTTTGTCGTAAAAGATAAAGTCACAAAAAAAAAAATAATTTCACTTCAAATAATTTATTTAGTAATTGTAGATGTAAAAAGGTTCAATGGAATCAATTTTACAAAAAATTTTATGATGTTCTCAAAATGAGAGGTTTACGGAGGCTTAAATTTGAAATTTCAAAGTCTATAAATCTCAGAGAATATTGAAGGTCTAAATGATTTGTTTAAGAGACGAAAGATGATAAACGAAGAAATTGATTTGTTGCGAATATTGGCAAACATTTTATGGTCAATTCAATGGGATCTGTTTTACAATGGGGAGGAACTCAATGATTACATCGACACAGGACATTATTAAACAGATCAACAGGTTAATTTGACAGTCAATCGAACGACTTATGTACATGAATGTTTTTAACCTGGTTTATGAAAACCAATATATGTAAAATAAGGAGAGATATCAGTGTAACGTCCAAATTGCACTTTATTAGTTTTTGCAGTAGATTTGTTTTAAGTCGGAATTTTTTTCAGGCTCATTTGTCAAAATTACAAAAATGGCAGATATAAGCTCAAAGGTATTGCTTTTCTTGTAGATGAAGAAAAATGCCCAAAAACGTACTTAAAATTTCTCAAATTTTGTTTCGACAGTTCTGAGCTTTCATTTTTTCAATGATAGAATTTCCCTCAAAAAATGTCCTCTTTCTTGAAAGTGGTATTCAAAAGCTTCTCTCGAAATTAAATATTGAAAATAAAATTTCTAGCTAATTTTTCTGTTACACTTTGAGGTAGCTTTTGTTTCGATTGAGCTTAAAAGTATTAGAAGGAAAATTAAATATATTCCAAAGGAACTTAAATTTCCGTTTGAAATTAATGACAGTTTTCAATAAGCGCGTTATGAAACAGTTGAAAACCTGTTTTTGCTTTAGAAACACCGCCTTCTCCATAAAATAGTTTGGTGTCCCTCATGGTTGTGTCATTGGGCCGTTGCTTTTTTTTTTTCTTGATATTAAAACTACCGTAACGTAGTTTCTTGTGTCTCATTCAGTTGCCTTGAGCATTTTTGTAAGCAGTAAACTGACTTCTACGTGTTTACCATTGCAAATTTACTCGTAGATGACTTTATGACCGACTTAGCTTAAATTGACCAAAAACGAACGCAGGAAACTCACTTTCCATGAAAGTCTGAGGCAAGTGCCTTGCGAACACCAATGGTACTAAATATTTTAAAATCAAAGTTTGGATTGTAAGATACTTAATTTTTGGTTAACATAAGAGGAATCACATTTTGTCTACAAATTGTATGTTTAACATCTTTTTCAGAGCTTTAGCTATACCTCACCGATCCCATTAAAAAGTTTCAGAATCATAGTGAACAAATTTATGATAGTTTATCAAATACATGTACCTAATCCCAACACAAATAGAATGAGAATAATTTCAGCTGAATTCAATCATCCCACGAAAAGTTATAATTAATTTTTTTAAATAAAGTCACGTATACGCCTGAGTGTACAATAATTTTCTTTTTCATTTCCTCATCGAATGGAATAATTTTAACCTGTGACCTTAAGTGAATACATTATATATATTATTAAATCTCCATCATGATAAATTAATTAGTTTTCATATGAAAGGTTTTCATCGTGCCAGTCAATTGAACTACGATTTAAATCAACGCCTATACATTCAGAGATTTCATATAGTATTAATTTATTTTCCACATAAATACATTCAACACTTCTTCCTGATAATAATTATATACATTCGGGTATAGAATATAGGAACAGTAAGTTGTCCTTATTTCAAAGCCTAATTATACACTCATTGTTATAGTTTAAGCGGTAATCTCCTGTTGAAAATCTTTAATTAAAGTCTACTGACATTTCAGAATGAATTTGTAAGCGTGTATACATCAAACATTATTATCATACATACATACATCTATATTTATAGATGGCAATCGCAATCGCATCGAATCCCTTCATTACACTTAAGCTTTTCTATTCATATAAGTCAATATACAATATAATATAAGCAATTTTACCACACATCGTACACAAATGCATTAATAAATTATTATTTCGATAATAATGGCACAAACACGAGTGAATATAGTGATGGGATATACACACGCATACACGACTACAATATGACTTACTGTGGAAAGGGACACGTCATATGTATTATTATCCTGATAGTTGTTTGGGAATTGCTTTATGGGTCCCTATAGTCAAGGAGTATAGTTTATATAATACCAAAGCAAACCAAAACCAAACCAAAAATAAAATTTACTTTAATATCGAAAAATGTTTTCTGTCGCTTGAGTGAAGCTATTTGTTCAATTGGATTGTTGCGTCCGCCATTTGTATATAAGAGTATGTGTGCATGTGTGTTCGTGTTTAAATGTCCCAAAAATATTAGGACACTTCATCAAAATGGGGATAAATTTATTATCGTTTATTATATCCTTTTGATGGTTAGTTGGTGGTTTTTCCAATCCAATCATTTCAAAAATCCTGTGTTATGAGAATGAGGACGAGGACAAGGACGACGACGACGACAGAAACAACAACAAGTACAGTAGCAATGGCGACAATATCCTCGATTGCTAATACCCGCCAGGGAGGGAGCGATTTTGTGGTCATGTCCTTCTATGAATATGAGTTTGAGTATAGGTAGAAAATAGATTGACGAAAAAAAAAAAAACAGAAAGAAGGTGGACAAAGGTTATTTTCTACACAAGCTTATAGAATCTGTGTGATAAAAATCCTGCCAATGACAACCTACATATACTCGTACATTTTGAAATAACTGATGGTGATATATTATGCAACAATGTTTGGACTTTTAGTTGAGTAAATGTATATACTCGTACTTGTAGTTATTTTTCGAGTTTTTCGATTTCTGTTTTTTTTTTGTTTTTTTTTTTTGTTTATTTCATCGAATGATTGACGGAATTGTAATCGGCTTTAGTAAGCCAAAAGGATATTGATAGGTTCTTTTTTTTATGATCAAAGTTGGGAGAAAAGTAATTTCTTGGATATATTTTCTGATGGATTTTTTTTTTCTCAGATAGAAAGGTTCGTTAATCAAGAGCGAAAGATAGTTAAAAGCTTTTTGGGTAAAAATGACTAAGTAGACGTGATATGGAATAATGAACACACTTATGTGTATTAATATTTATTTTTTTTTATGGAAAAAGTCAATTTATTGGTTTTGTTGGAATGACACTCTTGTTCGTTGGTGGGATTGTATTTGTGAATATTTATTACGATAAGTAATATTACATCTACATAATTAGAGTTAATGAGAATTCGGTTTCATGGAATCGATTTTTTTTTTGTATCTTTCAGAAGGTGAGGAGCGAAAAAAATTTTCTTAGATTTTTTTTTGACAGCCAATCAAATAATATAGTAACAAGTCTATTTGTCAATAATTAATTTGACATAAATAGGTATTTTTTCAGATTGCTCTTTTTGTTGACTTAAATATGGAAACTTAGAAACACCGAAATACAAATTTCGTTACTTCAAATTAAAAACTTGGAAACTTTTACCGAAAAATTGAATGAAACGAACATTTTAAGAGTTGAAATTTTCTTTCAAGCGATTTTGACTCTCGTCCTATTGAAAAATTTTTCTGCAGTAAGATCTTACACTCCTTAGAAGTTCGGAAAAATTCAGATTCTGACTCAAGACGAAATTATTATTAAATTATTAAAAATCTTCAAAATATGTACAATTGTACATCATCAGGACGGCAAGAACCTCAAAAAATGGTATTTAAAATCATAATATTTTTAGAAAACATGATTTACTTTAAAAAATAAGGTGTAAGCCACTTAAAATTGCCACTTATTTTTGCAGACAAAAATATTAAAAACAATTTTTGAATACGTAAAAAAAGTAAGTATACGCCACAGTGAACAATTTTATTCAAAGTGATGAAAAATACTTTCTGTGTTGAAATAATTACTTTTAAGGTTTGGAAAGTCGTAGTTCTTTAGCTTTGTTTTCCTGCTATCAGCGTGGGATTAAGACTGATTTTTAATAACTAGTTGGTATTGTTTATAATTTTGGCCTTTGGCACTTTAATTTTTGAATTTCATCGTCATCATCAGCGCAACAACCGGTATACGATCTTGGAATCATTTAACAAGTCTCTCGATTAATTCCAATCACCAGCCGAGACGTCATTCAGTTGCGCACCCCTAAACTTTGGGCGTCCTGCTCTACGCCATCTTTCCAAACCTATTTTCAATATTTGAAATGTTTTTACAGAAAAAAGAAAAACATTTCCGTCCACAATTGAAGTGTTCCAAAGATGAACGTATTAAAATTTGGGTACCTACGTATTCGAAAGGTGGAAGCTTTATTTGTAGTTCCATTTTCGGATACCAAAACTTAGAACTGAATTCAGTTTAAGTTTTCTGATATGAAAAAAAAAATTCAATAGGTCACATACCATCCCAGTTCCTGATATCAGACACTTCCTTCATGTCCTTTTTTTTAAATGTGTATGTATTTATTAAAATAATAATACCAACTGTCAATTTTCTTTTCGTTGTCCTTAAACACTGCTGCTGATAAACATTTCAATATTAAATCACACTAACCCCATAGGCTAACAACTACATCCATATAATATTCTTCTACATTGCTATAAGCATTTTGCAATAAAAATAACAAGGACATTAAGCCTTGACGGCAGCGGCGGCGAAGTGAAATCATATATATTTTTATATTTTTCCTTTTTCAGTTTATGCGCTTTTACCAAAAAAAAAAATTCATAACTCATCCTTTATGTAAATTAATATGCTTGCATATTTTTATTTTGCGAAACGGAGGATATATGAAAATAACTTCGAGTATACACGACACGGCTTTTGGGATCCTGTTTTTTTTTGTTGGTTTGGTTTTGGTGTTTGTTGTCCTCTTATACCGAGTTTATGTCCATACACTTCTCTGGTATCCCTGCCTTTAGGCACAGGAAAACAAGGAATATTTTTGTTTTATTAAAAAGACCAAAAAAAAAAAACTACGTATTTTTAAATTAAGACAGACTCAACAATGGCAACCCTAAAAAAGCGGAATAAAAACTCCGGTATAAGCTGTACCGACGACGACGACGTTCATTCCAATCGTCACCGTGGAATATTTGAAATTATTTTACAGGTGTGGTCCGTAATCACGGAATGTCCTCCAACTGGTTGTTTATTTTAATTTTTCGTTCCTCAGTAACTTGGCTTCAACCGTCGCCGTCGGTCGGTCGAGGGCAGCCAAAAAGGAGCAGTGAGTCGAAAACGGGCCTCACGGATATGAATTGTGTGACAGGAAAATCGGACCGAAAAAGTGGTAATCCGACCAGCTCCAGAGCACCAGTGAGATGAGATTTGGTGGAGGAGTGGCGGACAAACATCGGTTTTACCTTTACCCTTTTTGTGTTTTTTTTTTTGTCTTTGTTTTTTTTTTCAAGATAATTAAACGTCCTTGTATTGGTGAGGAATCTGATGTATTTGTGCTTCTGCATACGAGCATATCCTTGTGTATGTCCTTTTTATTAATTTATATCTCTTATACACACTATGTGAATGTGGACTCATGGAATTGTAGCTCTTTTTCGTGAGAGGACATTTCATTTTATTATTCATATTAAAATAAATTCAATTTATAAATCTGTCCATATTTTCATGCATAAAGAGAAGAGGAAAGAGAGGGATGTGCAGAAAAATTAAAAAAAAAATATTTGGTATTTTTATATTATGCAGAGAAATGATATAAAAATAATAAAAAAATCCACATTTTATGTATAAGATAGGTATTGTATATTATAGATAAGGATTCCAATGTAGGTAGAGGTACTTTTTTCTTTTTGTTGTTGTTGTATTCAATTGATCCTTTTGAGCTGAAGCTGGAATTCTCGTTATTACCTATAGATTTTATAGGTAGTCTGTGAAGGTAGTAGTTATGGCAAAGTTTTTATCTCAAAAAGGACTCAACTCTGGAATTCAAACATGTTTGATCAGAGAAAAAAAAAGAATTAAATATTTTCACTAGGAATTCAATAAGCTTTAGAGACATCGTGAGTATATACATGATAAATATCATGATCAAAAGGAGTGAAAATGGTTCATAAAGAAATATGACGAAGTTAAATTTAAGCTTAAAGTTCTACAGCTTCATTTTAAATATGTAACGAAAATTAATTCTTTGAGTAAATGTATCTACTATTGTGCAGAAATTTTAATCGGAAGTCGTACTTGGAAATATTTCAGTTGGTGAAAAATGTATTTGTTGTTTTCTTTTTTTATTTCCCGTGAATTAAGTTCAAAGTCACTACGAATCACAAAGTTTCATATTTAAAATAATATTTTTTTAAAAAATTTGGTATTGGACTTTAAGTAGCACGATGAAAAAATATTGTGGAACTCAAAAAAAAATTTGGGAAGACATGATACACATAGCCAAATCAATTTGAATAGCTCAAGAGACATAATATTAAATAAGTTGCAACTTGAAAGATAATTACTAATTAGAAATATTGAGGTATTATTAGTTTGAAGACAGTGGATTTTTTTTTTCATTTCACTTGCAGAAAATTCACGATACACAAATCTATTAACAAAGTGAAATCAGACAATGAAATATTTGGTATTTCTTCGTATGTAATGTATAATGAACTAAAGAAGAATACCATATTAAAATAAAAATTCCACCAATTTTATGCAACTCAGATGTTTTCGCTTAATGTGAAACAGAATTATAAAAATTTTACCTCAATCCACCATGAAAATCATCCGAATTAAATTTTAAGAAAAAAAAGAGGCTGGGTGCGACCCACACTGATAACTTCCCATTTTGTATTTATTGTACAAAACTATCAATTTAATATTCGTCAATATTTTACCTGTTCTTAGGTATTTACAAATGCATTATGTTGAAAATAAAATACATTTGAGTCAATTTCTTCTTGTGATGATATTTAAGTCGAAAAGCGATTTTTGTCACTTTTCTCTAAATTTCGGTTTTACTTTTTTCTTTTTCGTAAAAAAACTGTTAATTCGACATTTGTCAAAATTGAAGCGTATATTAATAATTGTATTTTGTTTAAGGTAAAATAAATTTGAAGTCAATATCGTTGTCCATTCTCGTGATATTCAAGTCAAAAAACAATTTTTACCAACTTTTAGTAGAATTTTGTGTACTTTTTTATTAAAAAAAAAAAACTGTCAATTCAATTTTTTCAAAAATTTTACCAGATGTTAAAGATCACATTTCACATATTAAAAAAATGTTTTGAAGATGATATCATTTTTCCTTTATTGTATATTTGCACTCCAAACATTTTTTTTTTAGTTTTTACTTTTTTAAAAAATAACGGTATGTTGAACTATTTCCAAATTTATACCAAACCTGTATTACATTGTTATCTACACAATAAAATTTATTTGAAGTCAATAGCATCATCCGTTCTTGAGATATTTGCAACAAACTAAAATGTTCACTTTTTTTTAAACTGCTATGGTGAAAAAACCGCTCGACAAATTTTTATGAAAGTCCTTTCTGCATCTTTCGAAGTTATAACCTATCGAACAAAATTTAATTCGATTCGATACCTCTATTCATTCTCGAGATATCGTTAACGAAAAAATGGTCTCGAACGTACGAACGTACGTACACACACACACACAGACATCTCTCTACAAATGACGAATTTAGATTCTAGGAACCATAAAACGTCCAGATTTGTCAAAAATTTCAATTTGACAAATCGGACCGATTACAATAACTCCCTATGGGAAGTTAATAATTAAAGTGAATCAGGAAATCCCATGCAGAAGCAGCAAAATGAAATCATAAGTGAAAAATTTCACTTTACTCTTCATTTAATTTTTCACTTGAATATTTAAGACTACAAGTGAAAAGTCTTCATAAAAATAAGACTTCTGATTTAAAAATTGGAATGGAATCATTTCTGATTTATATCAGTTCTGCGAAAAGAAAATTAATTTCACTTTTTAAATTCCCATGCTTCACATTTCATATTAAATTATGCAATATTTGAGTATATTTTAGTTTGTGTTTTCTAAATAAGAAGTTTACATTTTAATTAAGAGTTTAGGGAGTCAATTTTTCCTGAAAAAATGTAAGAACAAATACTTTTGACACTAAGTTTTTCTAATATTCCCTTATTTGGGACCAAATCCTTTGATATAAGGACAACCCACAACGTGTTTTTGTCTTTAATGAGTATTTCTGTTTATAGGTATATAAAAACCAAAGCAATATACTTTGGGGGGTGGAGTACACCCTCCCTCATTTTATTCGTCTAAATCTATATCCTCTGTCTTTTATATCGAAAATGATCCAAAAAAGTCATTAGAAACATGCCAGCAATTAAATAGTCATCAAGTCAAAACTTTATCCATCAAAAAATATATTTATTTCGTTCTTCGATTTATCTCTTCAAAGTCACATACGAACATCTACATATGTACCAACTTACAAAAACAAAAAACCTAAAAAAATATAATAATCTAAGATTTCCCTTGAAAAAATTAAATGGGAAAAAAAATGAAATCCAACATTTTGTGTCTACAAATATAATATAAAATGGCGATGAAACATGAAGGTTACCAACAACCAAGTACAAAAAAAGAACAACTATCAGGCAGGCCCACAAGCCGCATAAAACTTCAGACGATAATTTTATTAAGAAACAAAGCCAAAAGGATACCAGAATCGTGGTATAACCTAACCGTACTCTGCACTATTCCACATTATTGTTGGCTCGCTTGTCATACACACGTACATATATTATATGTATAAATTTTCTCACACCCAAGGGGAGGCTCATCTCTGGCAAAAACTGTGTCCATCTTTGGGGTATAACAATAATTACGGATATAAAACCTCAGGGTGTCATAAAAACTGAAAGCAAAACATTGAATTCTTTTTTTTTATTCATTTTGTTCTAATTTTTTTTTGCAAGTTGGTACTCTATGTGCCTGCACTGCGCTGGCTGTGAAAACTTTTCTATTCTTCCAACTCTACAACAACAATGACAGCACACAGCAGGATGTGAGATTTTAAGTCAACAGACTATGGCCAAACGATATACCCTCTCGGTCTCGATGTATCCTTTTCTTATGTGTCCGTCTGATGATAAGACATAAGAGCATAAAGTGCCTCATGTTGTTCCAGGACGATAGTGTAGAGGACTTGACTTTGAAGACAAAAAAAAAAAAAAAGAAATCGACCACAAGAAATAAGAAAATATTATAGTTGAAGAAAAGTTTCTCAAGAAATCTACGAGTGTCATAGGATCATCTTCAAGACCTCAAGGACTTGATGCGATATATCTATCTGCGCTCTATACCTATGGGCACTCAACAGGACATGGAAGGAAGGATGATGAATAAAAAAACAAAAATGAAAATGAAATATTTTAATTTTCTGTTGGTTTCATCTAAGTATATTGGCTTTGGGGAGTTGCAAATAAAAAAAAGGACACTCGTATATATATATGAGAGTTGAAGAGCCAAGGAATGGAAGAATTCATCCTGGACAGGACTTCTTGAACGTGCAACTTGAAGTGAGATTGCGTGATATTATTTCATTCCATCATACTCGTACCCATAAGCATTGCATATTTATTCAAAGGGATTCACGAGATGATGATTAATTAAAAAACTTTGGCCGCACTTATTGTTTTATATACATTTTTATTTACTTTTATTGTGTTGGTACCTTGTTTTTGCGTTTTTTTTCTTTCGAAGGACGAACCACGAAGCTTATGCTTGAAAGATTCTTCTTCTTGCATAAGAAGTTTTGTTTTTATTTTTTTTTTTCTTTCATGGTCTTTCTTTTGTTTTTATTTGGTTAAGTTGAAATTGTTGTCAGAAATAAAAGGTGAAGTGAAAGATACATTTTTTTCTTTTTTTGGGAGAAAGATACATATTTTAGGTAGATACTGAATACACCTATTTTATGTAGTTTATTAAAGTTTTAGTTAGGTACAAAAATGAAACTGCCATAACAAAAGTCCAACAAAATTCATTCAAAAGAAATGGATTTAATCTTAGTATTTTTTGTTTTTTTTTTTATTAAACAAGGGTTGGATAAGTTCTAATAAAAAGTAGAAAATTATTACGTTTACCGACTTTTTGTTGTTACCGAGTAAGATAAAAAAAAGAGAAAGGATATCTTTGGGCGGAAAGTCAGTGATAAAATGTCACTATGATAGCCCATCGTTTATGGTTGAATAGTAAATATGGCCTATCTGAAGAAATAATCTTTGTATTATATTCAAGAGATTTTTGAAGGTTGTCAGTTGAGTTAAGGTCAAAAGGACATTTTTGACAAAATAACTTTTATGACAAGGGTTAAGATTTTCCTTTGATTATCCTATTTACATACATTTGTAATAAGTTTATTTTTTTAAAGGAACTTTTACTCACGTTACAAAACTTTGTAGTCCAATTATACTTAGTTTATCTCAAAAAATTGTAACGAAATCAACTTGGTCAATCTGATTCGTGAGATAATAATAACAACCTAGAATTGTCAGAATGCTCCTTAGCTTAAATCATTCTGTCCTTTGATCAGTTACGTTATTTTTTAAAGAATCTCTTCTTACATTTTCGTCAAAAAAATCATTTTATAAAACAATTTTCTGTCACACTTTTGAAATGCTTCAAAAATCAGCTACTTAATGTGTATTCTTCCCATTGAAAACATTTCCGTTTTGATACTAGAAAAATGAATAGAATTGCTCATCTTCATTCTTACCAATATTGATGGATACCGTCCTGAATCAAATGTCACTAATAGGGTTAATAGAAAGAAAGTCTCTTTCTGGGACAGAAGATTGATTGACTGATTGTGTCAAAAAGAAACCCATTTGCCGTTGGATCAGTTGATTAGAGCAACTAAAAAAGACTTCTATAATCTAGAAGTCATATTTTGTTCAGCCTGAAAAACTGACGAAACAGTTAAACAAACTTAAATCATCAAAGGCCACCTTGTCAGTGAAGTATTTTCAGGAATTTTCTAAATTAGTATTGACTAATTTATCAAACACCACTCATACAAAATTCCATCCGAAATTTTCATTTGATAATATTAGCAACTTTGACACTGAACCTGAAGAAGTAAAACTCAAAAAAATTTTAAACTGGCATAACTTCAATTTAAAGATTTCTTAGCCAGAAATATCGTTAAAGAGAAGAAGTCATTTCTGGAAGTTTGATGCAATTTTGTGGTTTGATATTTCCAACATCGAAAAAGTGTCTTTTTTGAATCCAATGTACATATTCTCTAACGTCCAACTATTACGTTATGTTCCTGACCTACTGTCCGACTTATTTGCTTCAAATTAAAAGTTAAATGTTTAATAAAATATTAAAAACAAGGCTTCAAACTCTCAGACTATTGATCCAATTTGAACAAAAAAGACTAGAAATTCCATACAAATGAAAGAAAAGCATTTTCTAAATCCTTAATCCCACTTTTTTCATTCCTCTGTTTTCTTTCATAAAAATATCAGCAAAATGGAAGTTTGATATACAATTCTGTGGTGTGATATTTACAACTTCGAAATAGTGTCTATTCTTAATCCAAGCTTCATATTCCTCAACGTCCAACTATTAGGTTATATTCCTGGCCTATTGTTCGACTTGTCTGCATTAAATTTAAAATTGAATTTTTAATAAATTATTAAAAACAAGGCTTCAAACTCTCACACTAGTGATCCAATTTGAATAAAATAGAATAAAAATTCCTTAGAAATGAAATAAAAGCATTTTGTAAATCCTTAATCAAACTTATTTCATTCCTCTATTTTCTTTCATAAAAATATCAGTAAATTCACAGAATTAAACTTCAATTACCAGGACCTTTCCAATATCAAACTATAAAGGTATTGGTTACTCTTGTTCATTTTCTTTTTTTTTATACTTCTTCCAATTAAAATCAAGACATAAATGAGATAAAATTTAAGTCTTAGATTTAAGTGTTCTGCTTCTGTTCAATCGCTGATAGAATGGTTTGTTTTAACTATATACATTTATATATTTATATCTATATACCGAACAATTGCCAGCTTATTATCACAAAAGCTCATTTTATAGATAAAAATCTTGTGGGTGTGTTGTAAGAGGCTTACTTCAAATGAAACAAAAAAAAAGCGTAGTACTAACAGAAAATTTGATTTTTTCTTTTTCTTTTTTTTTCTCTGGCAAATAACTTAAGTATTTCAGATTATTTTCTCCCTTAAATGCTTTTAATAAATAAAACAGGCTCTCTAAGAACCTGGCTATAAGTATTAGCTCGAACACAAACAAATAGAAGGAATACAACAAAAAAATCAGTCTTCCCCTAACGACCTTTTTTTTCGACGTCGTCGTCGGTCGTCGTTGTTGCTTTGGTAGCAATTTCTACAATCTCACTCTTAGCCACATTGAACCAATACCACTTCAATAAATTCCTATACCAACAAACAACCTCAAACACCCCCTCTACCCTCTTCATTTCCTCATAAGTTCACTTGAAATCGAACAAAAAAAAATAGCAATATTGATGGTAATTCTCTTCGAATTGAACTTTGCTGTTCGTTAAGTTTTACTTCTAACAAAAATAAAAAAACTGATATTTTTATTCCCATTTACAAAAACACACACATACACACGTATATGGTGTATGTGTGCATAATACAGGAAATCCCTAAATGGACGACCATTTTGTTGACACCAAATGCCAGATAATTTAATAGCTGTTCATTTCGATGCCAATTTGTTTTTACTCTGAAGTTTATTTTTTGTTTGTATTTGTATTTGTATTTACTCGTAATTTTTGTATTTTTATTTTTTTATATAAAATCCGCTCTTAATGCAAATTAAATGCATTTGACACATGGTAATTGCCCATCTGTATCTATTAATACGAAGGATATTTGAGTTTTAACATTTTTGTCCAAATTATTGTGAGCTCTGATAATAAACACTCATGACACTTTATTTTAAACAGGATTTGTATCCTTCTCTCGGTGTCGGTCGGTGTGTGTGTGTTGGTATCAGTGTGGTACTCAGGACCATCAGGACTCGAAAAAAACCAAAATAAACGGCTAGACTGTGTCATTGAGCTGAAACTATAATCTCTGTTAACACAAACACACACAAATAAAAAATATCTCATATATTGTATACGAGTATGTATTGGTTAGAGGATAACTAAAGTGTAGAAATAACCTAGTCGTTTGGAAATATACCAGGGCTGGGAAAATTTTAACGGACAGAAATTGAATCAGGATCATTCACCAAATCCCCTTGCCAACCCCCCACATTCATATAATTCTAACGCCTAGAAAATTCGGGAAGCCAGCGAAAAAAAAGGATCAACAACATTTTTCATCCCCCTCAAAGGAAAATAAAAAAAACTGAGAGAAACTTTTAGTGCTGTACAAATGTGTGACAGGCTGACAGGATAGAAATTCAAAAAGTGGATATAATATCGTTTTTTTTTTTTGATTTTGATTTTGTTGCATGGAATGGGCCCGTTTGAATTTTCACAAGTCAAGGGACAGTGAAATATAAATTGGAGCATTTATGGGGGCATTTTTTCTATGGGAGGGGGTAAGAACATAAGATAGACAACTTGACTGATATTTCTGTTTTTTATTTTCATTTTTAGTCTGGAATCTAATTTGGCCTCGCCACCAACAAAACGCCAACATCATCACTGAGGTCCTTGTATTGACTTTTATTTGTGCACTGACTTATTTGGCATTGTACTCAATTTTTTTTTTAAGACACTTTCACCTACATACAACATATGTATATACATACAATTCAGGCTAAGTACGTGTTTGACCTCGTAACCTCTGTTATCTTTTTTAGAGCTCTAAGCCCACCCCTCTACACATATGTATGTGTTTGTTAGTACCAGCAGCGAGTGCATAAGAATCTAAAAATATCCTTACATGGTATATGCTAACAATACACTCATAAGGATATATTGATTTTCTATTCGTGTTTTTTTTTTTCTTTCTTTTTTTCTTTGTTTATTTGTGTTTGGGTTCTTTTAATGGTGTGAGGACAATTAGTTCCACTTTCGTTCAAGTGGACACTTTCAAGTCTAGGGGCACAGTGAGGTGTCCTCTGCTCTATGACGTTGACATCTTTAATAAGTCAGTTGACAGTCAGTCCACACATATGAATGCGTGTGTAAGTGTGTGTTTGTGATGCTTATGGCGATAATAATCGAGGTTAATAGACTTTTTGTATTATTATGACCATAAGTGCGAAGGTGGACAGAAGAGAAGTATGTATTTGTATAGGTATGGCAATTGCTGTTATAATAGTGTTATCACCGAATCTATATGAGGAAATCTAGAAAATTGTGTCAAGGAGGGAGAGAGGAAAGGAGAAGGTGAAGCGTTAGAATTAAACGACAGCACTTAAGGAATATTGAAAAGGTGTTTTTTTTTTCTTCCTGGAGAAAAATTATTGCAAATAGAATTTTATATCAGATGTTGTTTTTTAATCTTTAGTGAAACATCTTTGGCTTATATTTTAAGTGTGTCCTTAAATCCTAGAAAATATATAAGTAGGTTTAGTAGATCCTTCAAGAGCTAGAAAATTGATTAAAAAAAAGGTTTAACACGGATTTGAAGTGTTGTTTTTCTTTTTTTTTTAAATCTCTTTGAAGATCTATTTTTTGAATTAGAAATAATTGAAATTATGTTAAGGATTTTAAGGATTATTACTAGGAATATTATCGGTGTCATGTTTATTGGAATAAACTTAGTAAAATGCTGTGTCGGTTTTTCTTTTTGAGCTTATTGACATTTGAGAACTATTGTTATTTTCAAAGAGCAGAACGTCAGAATGGATTTTTAATTAAAAAGCGAAAAGCTTTCAATTCTATGTCCCTTTATGATCGGCTGTCATTAAATTTGTCTAGACTTAAATGTTTCTTTCGTATAGCTATGACTTAACAATTAAATTAATAAAGGCTTAGAGTTGCAAATTTAACCTGTTTAGGTTTACACCTCAGTTAATTGGAATCATTTCATTCCAATAACCCTAAGGGGCCATTTTAATGTCGGGCCCTGAAATGAATGAATGAAATGACAGCGATTGCTTATTAGGCCACTTTAAGTAAATCAGTAAGAACTAACGTTTGTCCTGTAAACGAGTTCATATACTATAAACTTTAAGCCTTAAATAAATGATAACTTTGATTAACAGAAGTGGTGCTACATGACAACCTTGAGGGACAGCAAGAAATTTCCTAATCGCGATGAATTATGGCGACCAGTAGAAGACTCCTGGTTTCTAGAGGCAAAATCAGTGCGAAAATCAAAATGAGACAAATTAATTTTGTACAAAGTAACGAATTGGTAACGGGGTATTAAGTCAGAAGTTAAGATTTTGAATAACGTCTGATTGACTGAAATTTCTAAAAGACCATGAATCGACAGATAATCGATAGCAAGTCACATGTCTTGACAAAATTTGATACTCATAACATTGTTTCAAAATTAAAATATTTATCACAAACTAATTCCACAACCAGAATCCTTAGCATAAAATTAGAAAGGAATTAAGCATAATAATGTTCAAAATTTAATCAAAACGATGATGATATGAATTAATTTCAGGAAAATAAGAAAATAAATTTCAATTGAATAAAGATTCATAATTTATGGCTATAATATCATGAAATTCAATCAAATTGAGTTACTTTACTCTGTGTGTGGGTTGCATGGGGTTCCCCACCTGGGCGCCACTTTATAGAAATTATCAATTTGTAACAGCTTGCGTTTAGGAAAATTTTCCTCGAAAATAAAGCTAATACCTTTCACGAGCATATACGTGCGTAGGAGTATATACTGTGTACATATATTTTTCCACCTACCCTTATTTATTTTCTTATATTTTATATAAAATACGCAGATGTACCTACCGATACTATATTAAAATTTCTGTTGAAATGTATCAAGGAAAAATGAAAGGTCCATAAACCATTCAATATTACATATATTTGGAAGAGGTACCGTGTGACAAATGACAAAGGGGAATAGAAAAGAACAAAAAGTATACGAGTAAGTACTCGTACTCGTACTCCAACTCGCATAAGTCGTAGCTCGTTTTCAAGTCAGCCAATTATTTGAAAGCATCACAATATAGGCAATTTGGGTATATAGGTATAGATATTGAAATTGGTACCCACATATTTTCACAACCCTCCATGACAACCAACGTCAGACAATTTTACCGAAATTAAAGTCATAAATAAACCAATTCCATCCTGGTTCACATACCAATCTATATATATAGTAGAATGTGTGCAAACACTTTGCCAATGACTCACAACCTAAAGGCCCAAAGGATCTTGAGTATACATATGTATATGCAAATGTATCACATAATATAAGTATGTATATGTATGTAGGTAGGTATCAACTCCAAGACAAGAATTTCACTGAAAACTTGATTGTAACCATAAATTTAATTCATGATCCTTGCTAAGATATATACCCTTCCAAGCGTAAGTTATTGTCTCTAACCCACAGAAGTATCTCACACTTATCTATGTATGTATATCAATCCATGGGTATACTACGAAGTAGAGGTGTAATGCGTATCTATATATAGATAAATGAGCAGGATAAGGATCTTTCCATTGCCCATAACCCATTGGGGTATAGAGGTATTGGTATTGGTTTGTGCTGTCTTACCAAATCGTATAATTGTATTTATTATAACATTGAATCAAACAAATACCCATACAAACGGACAATAATATGGCGTGTAAGCTATTGGTTATATCTATCCCCTGCATCGGCTCAAGTTTTGATTTACTTTTATCCTTTATCTGTTTCATCGTTTACCCATAGTATCTCTATACAACGAGTATAATATTGCAAGGATAACGACCGACATAAGCACACACATGTACAAAGTTTTGGTATACCGATAGATAGATATATGTACATTTTGACCAGCATCACAACGATGATACTGGGATTGTGCAACTGTTGTTTCACTTGGTCAATGTCTTTAACTGTCAGTTAAACTCTCAGTTAACCAATAAATTGCATTTCCTTGTTTCTGACATTATGTCTGTGTGTCATTTCATTATTTCCTTTTGCTTTCTTGATGGTTATTGGAATTCGAAACAACACACACAATATGTCGTCTGCACACGATTTCTTCGAACATTATTAGTACGAATATTTTGCACCGCATCATGTCCAACAAATGTGTGTACAATCTAATTACCTACAAATGAAATGCCATTATATTCAACTAATGAATAAAAAGGACGACGACGACGATTTAATCACACACTCGTATAACATCACATCAGGACATTCATTGTTCTATATGCTTTTACAAAATAAATTTCTTAAAGTTTTATCGCACTTAGAATAAAGGAACAAAAGGACATCGCGCCGCACTTCCCACACCATCCTCCTCTTATTCGATGCATTTCATACATTTATTTTGCAAAAAGGACCTCAAACAAAAAAAAAAACAGAAATGTAGAAATGTTTTTGTTTGCTTATTATTTTGTTTTATTAGCCGCATTTAAAATTAAAAGCAAAAACACACATGTATGTGAAAGATGCGGGGAGGGTGGTTGGTGGGGAGAAGAGGATTTACATTTTACTATTCACAAGGATAATAGAGAATACATTGCACGAAGCAAAAAGCATAAACAGACACAGATAAAGACATAGATATAGACACACATGCAGCAGCAGAAAATGCAGAAAAACTTTTTTGTCTAGCACTTTAGCACTATCATCTCTCTATACACGACACGTCCTTACACACACACACACACACACATACAATTATATTTGTACATACGTTTACAGAAATAGCAAGCAAAAATATTTTCAGATCCTTTTTTATATTTTTCTTTTGTCTTATTATTAGCTCTCGCTTTCCATCTTTACAGGATTTCATTTTAAGGATAAAACAACATAAATTCAATGGAAGACCAAACTACAACAAAATTGTAGTAAGTTTCGATGGGGCGGGAGGGTGAGGGTACCAAAATAGGGGGGAGGGGGAGGATAGATAAGTTTTGTGTTTCTTTTTGTATTTTATTCTCTAGAGTTTCGGATAAGAAGTGTTTTCAAAGTGTGTGAGTGTGTGTGTGAATGGAATAAGTTTGATGGTGAGAAAAAAAGCATATGTTTTATTGGTGCTTTGTGTGTGTATGAATTGTGGCAAGGATAAGCTTTTGATAATTATGGTTTATTGCTTTTTGTGGTGTGACTCGACACGGCTAATGCTTAAAATAAATCATACACGACTTTGTGTTTCTTATTATAATATTTAATGCTCGGCTAGGCTATCAACGAAAAGTTTTTTTTTTTTGCTTAATAATTATTATTAGTTTTTTTTTTTTTTTTGTACAGAAAAGGACTTTTTTTTTGTATTACTGTGAAGTTTTTTTTTATCGTTTAGCTAATTGCTATTGATATGTTGTGATTTTTTTTTTCTATTATGAGTTTTATTTAGGTTAGATTTTTGTGCAAAGTCTTACTAGTGATTTTGTATTTTTTGTTTCAATTTTACTTTTATATAATAATACGTTTTAAGTACAAAGTTTTGTGCTGGAAATATTCAGTTTTAATAGAGAGATAGATATATGATATATAAGAAATTGAGTTAAGTTAAATTAATAAAAAAAATATATAGTGCAATGGTTTTGAAAATCAGTTTGGTAGCAATTGAATAGTATTAATAGTATATCAATGACAATTCTTATATTTTTTTTTTTAAATTAAACACTAGTTGAAGAAGTAAGTTTTTGTCAGTTTTTTTTTTGCAAAATTTTTGGAATCATTGATTTTTGTTCTTTTTTTAAATATAGAAAATTTTAATAAAATTTTCAAAAACTTAATATTAGAAAGAAGCGGATTTTTTGAACGTAGAATTAATTTTCTAAAAGTGTTCTAATTTTCCACATCATGAAAATTATCAATTTTTGAAACTTTTTTACCTTTTAAGAAAGTTTTTTGAAGTTTCTCTGTGAACAAATTTTTAAATAATTTTATTGTACAAAAGTAACATTCCAAAATTATATTCTAATTTACAAAATTGAATACCAAATAAAGATTAACTTGAAGTTTATTTTTTTGTATATAGAAAATTCGAATTAATACTCAAAAGTTAAAAATTTTAAAGAATTAAATTTTAAAGAATTAAATTTTGGATTGAAGCAGAAATGGATTTTCGAAAAAGTCTTCTATTTTTTCTTATTTGATATTTCTTAACTAACAGAAATAATTTAAAAAAAATTATTTTTTTGGTATTATATTTTTTTAAATTCAAAACTGATTTTCAAGACCACTCGATAAAATAAAAAATATTTTAAATATATATCAAAATAAAATCTAGTGCCTCAGTAAAATCAACAAGAATTTTAGAAAATTCATTTAAAAAAAGAGTGAAAAGTGTCTTAATTGCATTAATATTTACTTATTTTTTATTATATTTTTTTTAACTTGAAATCTCTAAGTATAAACCTAATTAAGTTAGTTTTGTGCTCAATATATGTTTTACATAATAGAACACTTATTTGTATGTGTTTAATATTTCAAAACAAAAAAATAGACTGAATTAATTTATTTATGAATTTTTTTTTAGTAAATATGCACACACACCCAAAATAAGGGGAAAAGGACAAAAAACACAATTAATTTTTATATATAAATAAAATTATTTAAGAGGAAAAACATTATAAATTTTGTATGTGAATTGTATTTTTGGTGTATTTTATGTGTTCGATGGATTTGCTTGTTTTTTTTGTCGATGATTTTTTTTTATGATTTTTTAATGGATTAGTTTTAAATTTAAAATTAGTCATAAAGACAAATAAAAATTTCAGATCCTAATTCTTCTCTCACTCTCTTTTTTCAATTGTTTGGTTGTTTTTTTTTTATATAGATATTATTAAATAAATTAGGAATTTGCTTTCGATATTTTTTGTGTCACTTTTCTGTAAAAAAATGTCTTTGTGTATTTTTTTATTTAATTTTTTTTTTGAAAAATTAAAACTTATAAAAGCAAAAGCTTGTTATAAAATGGTAGGTATAGTAATTTAATATGTGTTAAAAAAAATATTCATATATATTTTGTTGTTAATAAATTAGAATTTTATGGAAAAGCGAATAGATTATAATATTTATGAATATATTTATTTAAATAAATTTTGTGTAACTATGAAGCGATCATATTACTTCAAGAAAAAAAAATTCAATTAATTTTTATATTTTTCTTTCACAAAAACAAAATTAAGATAAACGCATTAAACAATTAAAAAAAAAAAAAAGAATTCAGTTAAGTCTTTTCATAAAAAAGAATTCTTCAACTGAATTTATCCATGATAAAAAAATGGCCGTTTCATATGGAATGGATTTAATGAATAAATTAAATTTTATTACTAAATAAACAACAATTTATTTGACAGCCAATTCAATACTCTTTTTTTATTTGTTATAAACTTTTAAGCCAATAAACCACACAAATTAAAATTTATACACATTTCTTGCATTTTTCATTTAAAAAACAAATTTTGAAATTCTAATTGGGATTTTAATTAATTTTTTAAAAATTTTCTAAACGACAAACATTTAGAACGATTGAATAAAAGAAAACAAAAATACCATGAAAACATATCATCATCTATGAATTTAATGAAATTTAAAAAATTAAAAACCGTTTCAAAAAAAAAAAAAATGTAACACACCAACGCGAATAAATTTAAAAAAATAAAAAAATTCTTTAATTTTCAAAGAAAATAAAAAATCATAAAAACTTCTAAGAAATGTTACGATTTTTATGTTTTGTAATTTTTTTTTTTTGTTTTTGATATTTTAAGCATTAAATACTCACGGAAGTTTTTTTTTTATTTAAAAAAAAAATAATAAAATATTTAAATTTTCATGTATATTATTTTGTGGATATTTTGTTTGTATTTCGTTATGTCAAATAAATATTATTTTATTTTATTGTTTTTTTTTTTTCTTTGTTTAGTTTTAGTTTTTGCTTGGGAGTACGGTATTTTGTTACGTTCATATAACACGCATTTTACATTTAGAATATATGGAATAAAAAAACAGACGATATTTTTATTAAGAGAGTATAGAGAAGATTTTTGATATCGTACCGTTTCGCTCACCTTCTTGTCCCACTGTAGGACATATGGCACAGGATGATCGTTGGGGAATTCGACGTGACAGTTGAATATGACGCCTTCACCAAGGATGGCTGTAATGTGTACAGCATCTTCTGCTTCAAAGAAAGAGACAAAAACAAAATTCGTGATTAGTAAAAATGATCAGAAGTGGGATACGTAAATTTTAAAAATGAATAAAATTCTCAGAATAGGGAAAAGGTCAAATTTACTTCATCTGCAAATGTCAGAATTCAAATAATAGAACTGTCAACGACCTTAAATTTCATATTCAAATCAAAACCAGTGCTCATTTTCATTCGACCTCAAGATAAACACATTTCGAAACAATCATGTTTTCTGTCATTCCTGAAGGTTCACTTAATTTTCCATCACCCGAAGCTTTCCCCCTCGAGGCCATACAGTTTGGATAAGTAATGACAACTCAATTTAATTGGCAACCAAAGTACCTTGAATAAAATAACCTATTCCTGGGTGGGTATAAGGGTTCTCCTTCGACAATTTTTTTTTTATTATTCTTTCACTTGACTTTTGCTGTAAAATTTGTTCAGAAATATCATTTTCATTTTATTCTTTTGGTTTTCATGTTTTTTTTTATAACTTCTTCTGGTTCAATTCCGAGTACCATGATGATGATCAGTCCTATACCTTACCTCTGCTGGCCTGGGGGAGACGACTGAAACTGACTTTCAAAAAAAAAAAAAAAAAAACGAGAAAGAAACGGTTTCCGTTGTATAAATCAAAAGTATTTTATTATTTAACATGCAAACGAATCTGACATTTTTTTAAAGGGGTTGATATGACACACATAATTCCCTTTTTCGCACCCTTACCCGTCCCACCTTTAAACCCCCGTCCGTCGTATAGCTGTCATCGTTGACGTCGTCGTCGGTCGTCCTTATAAAGGTAGACTATAAAATGAGATAGAAGATGCCACAAACTTGCCATTCCCCAGGCGTGTTTGTACAAATTTAAAATCGAGGGTTGACACAACCACAGGGGAATTCAAGGTACTATACTAATACTCATATACACACACAATATTCATCTTCTTGGCAGCCTCCTCACCCGCCGCCGCCAACACGGAACCCCATACCGCACCGCACCATAACATCGCCCGCCGCATATTCATCCGCATGAATTAAATTACCCACGAGGATTTGCTCAAAAATGTGGGTCCTTGCTTTGAATTGGATTTCAGAGTTGGGGGGCAGAAATGTGGGGTTTCCTATGGGTGTAGGGCATAAGGCGCTCTCACAGACAGAGAAAACTTCTGACGACTACACCACTGTACTGTAGCTAGTTTGGAAGTGGCTGAGTGGCAGTGGCGGCGGCGGCAATGGCAACGGCAACGGCAACGGCAATGGCAACAGCAGCGCAGCAGTGGTGACGGTCGGTGATGTTGGTAATGGTAGTGGTGGTGGCAGTGGCAGTGGCGGTGGCGGCAGTGGCAGCGGTATGGCATCAAGTAAAGCAAGGACGGAAAATATATTCTGCAAGGGAATAATTAGAGCAGAAAATTTATGATTCACTGGGATGCTTTCGTCACCATCATAGTTGGTTGGGTTGGCCCCCGATGGATGGGATGCCCATCATGCGCCATATTATATTATACACCTCTATATACACAAACACACACACTTAGTGTATATATAGAATGTATATATAGAATTTAAACCGACCCATCACTCCCCTCCTGAAACCAACTTTTTGAATAGCTCAAGTTTAAGCACACTTTTGTCAGTGACACAAAGGAATCAAGTCGTTGGAAATGACAGAAGTATCCAAACGAGATGTATTTAAGCCAGTTAAGGGCTTACCTATAAATTAAACTTAATTAATGGCCGTTCATGCACTTAGCTGATAGAAGGATATAATATAGTAGATATGTATAAAAGGTGAGTACCTATTTGGCTCTTTATATAAACTTTATCAAAAAGTGTACACTGACAGTTTTATGTCATTTTTTTGTGAGGATGTGCACAGGAGTAAGGGAAAGTGTAAAGTAACATTTTTAATCTATTCTTTCAACAGACATACAAAATGGAGTACAATTGTTTTACATGAAGAAAAATTGTAAAAACACATTATTCTTTTACCCACCACACCCACACATAGGTTCATCAATGAATGCATGTAAATATTCCCTGATTTTTAAATAAATATCAGAAACTGAAAAAAAAATACAGCAATTCAATCACAAAATCACAAACGAAAAAAAAAATATCCTTCAACACGTAAACATCCATTCAATCTTTCCCAGGAATCCTGATGTTGTCCTGATGATCTACATAGTCTGTTGCTTTGAGCACTCCTATGCTATCGTATTTGTATTTGTATATGTGTATGTGTGTGTGTTTGAATGTGAAAAAGTGTATCTAAACTGAATCATCCTAACAACAAATTCAACATTTCAACAAACAACAAATTGAACAACTAGATTCATCTTTTCATTCTATTCTCCTGACACCTGACAGGAAGATAATCAACTTGGGTATTGAAAAATCTGGTTAGATATACACTAGGTACTTCTCCTCCTCCCCATATTCCTCTCACAAATATGTACACACCTGAATCTGTACATACAATATCCTAGATTTAAGAAGCTCAATCTTACATTTAAAGTGTTGTGGGTCGTTGTTCGCTTTTGGCACATGAATTTACTTTTACCTATACACAAACGCACGATAAATGAATATTATGCACACCATACACTGTTATATAGCATGGTCCTATTTCCTTTGGCACCTTTTCTGTGTACCATATATATGTATACGTATGTATACAAGTGTGTAACAACAATTCAAACTATAGGTAACCAGGAAGGCACATACCTTTGGTACTTAGACTCTGCATTCAGCTTCCAGCTTCACTTCGAGGGTCATTTGTACCATTGAAGTGTTGTAAATTACATCACGTTACGGTGATTGGGTGTATCCATCTATAACACACAAAAGAATCCCTGCAGATATATGTATGTGTATGTGTTTGTGTGTGTGTTTGTGTATAGCGAACAACAATAGTGTAAGTAGAGAAATGAAAAGAACTTGCTTATCCTACTACTCGTATACAAGACTTTGAAACCATATGAGTATGAAGAGCAGGTGAAGGGGGAAGAAGGGAATTGAAGGTTTTGAAAGAAGACCCATGACCAATTTAAGGATACACTATACTATACTATACTACACACTTCCTTATACATCCCCTCAAGTCGTAATCAATTTGTCTGTATAAAATTGATGAAACGCAATGAGAAAACTTTAAGAGATACACTTCTTCCTATACAAGTACACATGCATATATGTGTGTGTTTATTTGTATGTATGTATGTATGTAGTTTGAGGTTATCTAAGGGTTGTTAACTTTTTTATTATTGAAAATAATTGAGTCAACCATAAAAGAAGCTTGGTACTTTCTTATATTTTGTAGAGATTGAACCCTTATCAATTAATAAATGATATTTCGACACTATGGTATTATGAATGTATAAGAGAGCAAATGATTGGGGTTGAATTTTGAGGTTTGAAATAATATTGAAAGCACATATGTACACTAAATTTATTGTGCTTTTCATGAACTGGAAAACACATACATATACTATATTTACAGGCAATTGAAAAGTTTAATTCATGGGTTAAATTGGTTAACTTGAAAGGATTCTTATTTGATGAACAGACCATGCATAATTGCTATTTAAAAAACAGAACGTGTCGATATCAATAGCTCAAAATCGACTTTTATTGTTTTTTTGACTGAGTATAAACTATGAACCTTTTGAAACCATCAGTTTTATGACTTCTAAAAACTTAATTCGATCTCTTACTCAATCAGGAATAAAAAGTTTTCATGTGTAAGAAATCAAGTTTTTGAATGTGAAAAACGGTCTGCAGAATTTTGATTTTTCAAATTAGTTTTCATCACATCATCAGGTTTCAAAAAATTGAAAATATTTACACTCGAATGCTTTTTGGGTTGTATCGTCTAAGCGGGCATTTTTAAGGTGTGATATTTGACAATTTCAAAACAAAATATTGGACATTAACAATTGAAAGATAAGAAATGTAATTTCTGGAAAACGATTGCATACTTTTTAGATTCTTCCTGAATTAACTTTCAAAGGCTTAACTCGTTGCTTAAATACTGGGACAAATTTTATGAAATTCAAAATAAATTTTAAAAACTAGTTCCAGAGAAAAATTGAGAATAATTTTCACCAATTCTGAAAAATCAATATTCACTTTTCAGATAACAAAGCAAGATTTGGTAACTGGGAATCAAATACTTTCGCGAAGGTTTTTGACGGTCTTAGCTTGAACCTGACATAAAAATCAATCTATCGTGTCAAGTTTTTGAGATATCACCTTTCTAATTACGATAATATTTGTGATAATTTTAAAAATCTATAGTTCCTATATAAAATACTAGCTGCTCGTTCAAGCTTCGCACGAGATAGATAGATAATAATATTAATTTTTGAGTTGAGTCAAAAGCCTTTTTATTCAAAATAAATTTCATCCAAATCCGTTCAGCCGTTCCGATGCTATTTGGAAACAGAAATCCATACATAAAAACTTTTACATTTATTAAATTAGTAGGATTTTCAATATTTCATTTACTTTTAGAAAAATATCTTAATTCATTGCTTTCCTTAACCCTTTAATGTTAAAAATGTTAAGTTTTAAAAAATGATAAATTTTTGTTGAAGGGGTTTTTCGACAGAAAGTGACAACGGTTCAAAAGTAGATTTTTTTTTTTGATACAGAATCTCTCGTCTAAATACAGCTTGAACGTTAAATTTAAAAATATGCTAAAAAATTTAAAACAATTGTTGAAAACGAGTATTTTTAAAATTTTAACTGATATCCAAAAATTAAGTTTAGATTCAAAATAAACTCTGAAACAAATTTTTTTTTTTAATTTCAAAAAAAAAAATAGATTGTATGTATGTATGTAGATTTTGAAAACTTCAGTAAGGAAAAATTAAGACTCATGGTTATCTGTCATATAGTAAAAAGATTTAAGTCATAAAAATTGTTGCTAAGAACGTTCTTTTGTCTAAATTTTGTATTAAGAAAACAGTATTAAGGTTGTTTTTAAGCATTTTTAAAAGGGTATATTTCAAAAACCAGGCGTTTTTTGAGATTTTTAAGAAAAAATCTTATTTTCCATTTAAATTTTAAACGATACTGACATTACTATGAGTTGACTTTGTATACTGATTATAAATTTAAATATTTAACAAATTTGTTTTGTCAACAAATTTATTCGCTTATTTTAACTTCAAATACAACAACAAAAAAAACTGAATTTTAATTTCGAAAACAATGAGTTTAATTTAAGTGCAAATGAGCATCGGATTCCGAATATTCTTGCACATTCATTATAACATAAAATTAATTTTAATAAACTCAATAATTTTATCAAAATTTTCACCCGCATCATTATCGCAAAAATTCTGAAATAAAGGACATTTTCAGGTAATAATATTTTCCACACACACAACTCAGCAAAACCCTGCATCCTGACAACCGGAATTCATAAATTATATCAAATTATTATTAAAATTGTCAAAAATTACCATTTCATCCTTGGTTCTATTGTTTTGGTTAAAAGTAAAAAAAAAAATAATAATATATCGTGGTGCAATCAAAACAAAAGCGTCACCAAACACAAAATACATCTGCAGCCAACATACATACATACATACAAAATAATCTGAATTTGAAATATCATCGTAAATTAAAAAAAAAAAACAATACAAAACCAAATTTATTCACATAGCTATACTTTTGCTGTATTGCACTGTCATCAGTGGCGGCACCATCCACCATCGTCAGCGTGTGTTTTCATAGCAAAATTTTGATTAAAATATTCCCTACCAGCGCAAATCATCATCCTCATCATAATCATCAGCCATTGTTCCCAAATCCCGAATTCTGAATCCTGATACTCTGCAATTCGGATTATATTATTATACATAGATTTTCAAAAAAAAAAAAAATGGTCGTTGGGTTTTTCATATCACAGTTTTCCGCCTACAAACAAACAAAACAAATACAAATCCAAAAAAAAAAAAATGGTTATTCATTTTAAATGAACCAAAAATACATTGTTTGAGCCATTTTTCTTGTCATAACTAGATGATAGATTCGATTCAATATTCGATCCGCAAAAACTTCCAAAATCCAATACAAAAACTACTACAATGTATAACATTGCCACATTTTTGTAATTCCCAAAACCAAAAACCCGAAGCCGAAGCCGTAGCCGTAGCCAAAACCGAAACCCCATTATGTTGGAATCTCGGTTGGACACAGACAATTGATCAATAAATAAATAGGATTTATGTTATCCTCTCGCGAATGTGGTTTTAGGCATAGACTTACACTCACACTTATACCTATACACACTAGTTGTATAGGCGTAGTAAATTCGTCATTTTGCTAAATTAATTCCTAATATTATTGTTCAATAACATCTAAGCGTACAATTACACTCGTGTTTCGGACAACAAAGCAATTAAATGTTAGTAGAACATTTTTGAGTTATGTTGGAATCGGATCGAATCGGAAAGGAACTACTGATGGTATTGACTTCTGGATGGAAAGGGAAGGTATTCATTGCTGTTATGGAGGAGATGCTAGTAGATGCTTAGGAGGAACATAATTTTGGAGTTTATAAAACATGGTTTCCGTATTGACAGTGAGTAGAGGGAGGGGTAAACTGTCTCTACATATTAAAACTGTCTAACTGGATCTTTCTATTGTTTTTGAAAGTGAAAAGAGCACATTTTTTCATGTTTTGACATATCAACGAAAATGGCTTAAAACCAGGTTAGTTTTGGACTAAGGATTGTCAAAAAATGTTGACGAGCTAACAATTTTTTAAAATATTCATTTACCTAAGTTAAATCAAACATTTTTGAATGAAAAATGAATCAATTAATTAAAAAAAAAAATTGTCAGCTAAAAAAATGGTTATGAATTAAAAAGTACTGGTGTTATTAGAAAAGTGTACTTAGTTAATTTTTTTTTTTTTTTGAAGGTACTGTCAATTTTTTATCGCATATTGTATGTATGTAGTGACGTTTGGATTTTTAAACATTAAATAAAATAAGTTGAAAACCTGTTTCTTGTTTTCGAAATGTGAGACTTTCTTAAGTTAATGCTTTTTAGTTAGGTACTATGAAAAGCACAGGATGCCAAAGGATGCCAAAATTGAATTTCAGAATATTAATTGTGTTGTTTCTTATGAAATATTAATTTCGAAGAATATAAAAAAAAAAAATACTTTAACCTTAATGTCTTAGTTGATTTCGACGGGAACAAAGTTAAGTAAATGTAATTTTTGCAGAGCTGACAAAATAGAGTTTTTAACTGATAAGTATATCTATATGTTTTCTCCTGTATGTATTCCTAGCTATTTTTAACAGCATTGGATGATGCTGCAATAGCAATCCTTGACATACACAAATAAAAAAAAAAAATATGATATTGGTTGCCAATGTCTATCATTTTTAACAGAATTACAGGAAGTAAAATCTCAATGAAGAAGTTTAAAGTTTAAAATGATATTCACGTGGTAATTCTAAGTTTGAACACTACAAATAGCATACAGACTCCGTTCACTAACTAGAAATCTGGACAAGAATGGTACTGAAAACTTATGAAAAGACATCCTGAATTATCTCAAAAAATCGTTGGTACTTCAAACATATAGGAAATGAATTGAAAAATGTTGTTACTGAATATGAAGTGACAAAAAATCAAACTTTGTACATATTAAATGCAGATGAAAATCCGACTTTCTGAATAAATCTATGAAACTCCTTTTTTTAGGGTCCAATATCAGTATTCAAGGATATAACAATGTCCACTTCAAAATTCATTATAAGTCTTGTTTATTTTTAAGAGTATTTCTGTTTCCTGAATTTCAAAATTGGGTTAGTTTTCGATCAGTATAAATATATCATAAATAGTAAAATTAAGGGGTTTTCAGAATTTTTCTGAATTCGTCTCGCTCTCGTTTTTGTTTTGGTCTTACTGAGTCTCGTCTGGGATCTGGTCTATTGTCATTTCTCAGGAATGGTTAAATCTATAGTCTCTTAATTGCAATTTGATATCAAAATAAAATTTGAGATCTACTTAATTTAAAATAAATTAAAATTATTTTTTATGGTGAAACTTTGAAACCCAAAAAGGCTTTAGACTCGTCTTCGATCCTCTTTATACATACATATTTGCTAATGTCTTTTTTTAATGACAGTAATTTCAACATGCATAGGTTAAAATCTTAAATTTAGATAGTAAATAATGATATAATGCATAATGGTTCACTTGGGCGGATACGTGCTTTTTTTATACAACACATTTTCATTCATTATAAAAAACTGTCTCCGTTACAAAAAACGTCGCGCTGTTACAATTTTTCTTTAAATACTTGAATTGACACCTATTCCGATTCTTCATCAACCCAATGATTTATCCTAAAAAATTTAAACATTCTAGTCCAAGATTCAACTTTCTTGAAGTTAAGTTGATCCAAGGAAACAAAAACCTTTTATAAATTTTCAACTTGAAGAAGAAGACAAAACAGAAATTCCTTTTAACCATCATCCTAACTGACAGAGTAGGTTCGTAGGACAAGGAACAGAAAAAAGGACATCAAATTTTTACAGTCAGTTAAAGTTTTCCTATATTTCTCTCAGCAAACCAGAACGAGTCCTTTATGGACATATTTTGCATTTGTTCCGGGATAAAAATTAATGCAGCTATTGAAGAAAAAGTTTCATCCCGAACACTGTCTGAGCTCCATAGTGAGTGTTGTCCTTTGTCTTAACGTCTTCCTCTTTGGGGGAAAAAAAAGAGAAGCTAAGAAATTGCAATCAACTGTGGTGGTTTGGCCGTTGGACAAGTGTCCTCAATATAATCTTTCCTTTTTTTCTGTTTTGTTTTGCTCTTCGTGTTGATATTTCTTCAAAATCCTAATCAGCAACGTTTATCCTCGAAGAAGGAGTCTTCAACGACGTATAGGGAAGGGATACGTAGGTACGCATAAAGAATGACAAACATCTTAACCCTATTACAAGAAACTAAACCAGTAAAAGAGGACACTTTTTTACACCACACAAGCAAAAATCTAAACAAACAAACACACACATAGGAATGGTGTATCCGTATCCATTTAAAATACGCAAACACTTTGCGAAGCCTCATGGAAATTAATTTAAAGCTTACTGCCAACTTTTATAATTATTATTATTTGTTAAAATGATAATCGTGTCGAGCAGTTAATTAGAGCAGCTAATTGTATGCAGAGCATAATACAAACTCATAAAAAGGACACCCTCACACACAAGAAGAAAGGATGTATGAGCTAAACCCTCATACGAATCGTATACGCTAGGGTATGGAGAAGATTCCACGAATGTCCGCCCCATTGCCCCATACGTTTAGTTTGAGTATGAGTGAAGTAGATGGAAGGATGAAAAGGAGGAGGGTGGAGGTAATTGGGTGATGGTATTTGTTAGAAGATGTGTCACTTCACTGAGAAACTGCTGATACAGATAACAATGTCACCAATGCTAATGGTTATCGTAATGATGACGAGGACCGTGATAGTGCTGATGACAGCTTTTAACTTTTTTTTTTTTCTTTTTTTTTTCTTTCTAATGGGCCTCTCGCTCAGTTGCTGATGCGTGTGTCGCACTTGTATAACTACTTAACTTAAGAGAGCAAAAGAGATGGAATGAGTGGATTGGTTACTACACACATATATGTGAATGTGGAGTATATCCAGCTAAACACACGTGTGGAGATATTATTATACTTAACCTACTCTCGGGGAAGCCATCTTTTGCCTGGTTTCATTTTTTCAAAAAAAAAAAAAAAAAAGTCAATGGGTATATTTTTACCAGGCCTAAGTAGGGGTGGTGGTGGTGGCGGTGGTAATGGTGGTACTGGAGATGAGCTATGCTTGAATGGAACTACTCAAGCGCGAAAGCTGTTGAACTTAAGTACCAACTATTTAAGAGTAGTGGCAGAGATAACTACATACATACATATACACAGTTTAGATCGAGTGCTTTCTATCATAAGGACATTGCATTAAAATAATAAATTTATGATATGTCCAGATCAATATACAAAAATATAAAAATGATTATTTTTATGTTTCATAAGCTTAAGCAATTATATTGAATCAGGGATTCCGATTGTTTGTCTTCCATATTTGGAACTATCAAACTTCATTGATAACTATGTAGGGAAGGGTCATTTCTGATCCCCATTTTAAGCACTTCTATGATGACTTCAAAAAAAGTTAACCGATATTCTGTAGTTTTTTTTTTTTAAGACAATATCACAATAGAACACTCAGGCGTATACGTAATTTTTCTTGGCTCTTTATTAACAAATGTTTTTCTATTTTCGAAATAAAATTCAAACAACTGTCTGAGGCTTCTAGTTTTCAAACTATTAAATTATAGCTCTCTAAATTTAGAAATTTTAGAATTAAGAAATTGTGACAATACGAAACAAGACTATAGACCGAAATCTAGAAGAAACTCAGTTATTTGACAGTGAGACTTTAAGCGTCTAAAGTCATTCAAATTTGAATGACTCATATTTAAACTAAGTGTTATCCCAATACCATCTAATTTAGTCAAAGAACGCATTAAACCCCTCATAAAAACTACATTTTTCATGGTACACCTGGGCGTATATGTGATTTTTTTTTTTAATTTTAATATTTAATTTCCTCAATTTCTATTTATGTTCTGGGAATCCAACTGAAGCCAAATTGTATTTCAAAAACAATAAATTTCATACGAAATTACTTCAAATGTTATAAACTTATCATCACACATAAAATCCTCTATAATTAATTTCTATTAAATTTTATACAACATTTACTTTCATGATGTGTACGAGTAAGTGTTTTTGCAAAATTATTTCATCATGTTTTATCATCATCTTATGTTTCCCATACAAATTAGTGAATATATGGTATTCGTATATAAATTTTCACGTACTTAGAAGGGCGTCTTAAAAATCAATTTATTTTCATCATAAAATTTCCGAAAATTATTCAACATCGTAAAACTAAAATGAAAATTTCATCTCCTTGATAAAGATATACTCGAGTTTATAGATCGATCCACCATCTCATATCTGACAAATTAAGCACAATTAAGTCATAAAATGGTTACCAATTTCCAAATTCGATGTTTTTCAATTACATCTACATACATAATATTTCTCTCATTCGTGTGTGTGTGTGTGTGTGTGTGTGTGTGAAGTCGATGTAATAAGAAACTATTTAAATTTACTACCAAATTTTCTCTATGCCACAATCTTAAAATAGAAAAAACCCTCAAGGATAACAACAACACCCGAAACAGTGGTAGTAGTAAACAACATAAGTACTATATAAATTCATAGTAAAACTTTTAAACATCATCGTACACACACTCGTATACATAGTAATACAATGAACGAATTTTTATTACATACCATTCGCCGATGATGTTGTACAAGTATACGCCATAAATGCTGGGATTTTGATTAAGTCTATGTTACATAAGTTTCCTTCTCCAAACCCGGAGGGGTGCTCCTTTGGCCTCGTGTCGTTCATTAGAGCGATGTTTCAACACCACGCCGCCTTGAGTCGTCGTCATCGTTCGACGAACTGAACACAAAGGACACATCACGTAATCCGGCAATCTACCAAATAAGCTTACTCCTGTCTGTTGTCGCTTCGAACAAAATACGAGTGTGTATACTACTACCTTCGCTTTTATTGGAAAAGGTGTCTACACGTACAAACATACATCTACCGTTTCTTATCGGCCATAAGAATGAAAATACGAGCCCAAACCGCGCACTTTATGCAGGTACGTATATCTACCTACTCTAAAGACTACAAGGACATAGCTAGGCAGCTTATCAGGACACCACCACCACCGCGAGGTACTCGTACCTACATAAGGATAAAACTTTGAGTAGCGTCCTTATAAATTGGTTTTTGAGAACTGTTTTTCGCATACTCAATATTCCTTGTTTCCTTCCTTAATACATATTTAGTGAGTGTATTTACCTACTTACATATATTTGCACAACTATTTTGGGAAGCATTATAAGCTCCATGCTTTCTATGGAAGGCTGTTAAAATTGATGTCCTTTTTATTCATCAGGAATGTATTATGTCGTCGTCGTCGTTGTCGTTGGTATCTTTTTGTTTGGCGCACGTGTTTCCTTATACAGTTTACAGATGTGTCCTTTTTGGAATTATATTTTAAAGCTTTAATTATAAGGACGAGAGCCAGGGAAGGAAAAAAAGAGACAAAAAGGCAATCATTCGAATCGCGCGCCACACAAAACAGGAAGGAAATATTTTTCGATTCTTCTCTTATTATTTTGTTTTTTGTTTTTTTTTCTGAGAAAGTTTTTAAGTTTTCTGAGAATTTATATCCTTTTTTTTGGTCTTTACTGCTATTCCAAGGACAGGCTACATGTGGGTGTTATAATACACCTACAAACAGTTCATGGTGGACACAAACGTCCTTTACTCTTATACAAACTTGCAAAAGAGCCGAAAAGAGGCTTCGTCGTTTGGGTTTTAATTTCAAGGGATTCGTTTCGAAGTAAATGTCCTTTTCGATGGTAAAGCTATAAACAAAACCTACACACACACACACTATTTTCTACCAACAAATGTCAAGTTCCTTGGAAAGAGGCAAACCGTTTTTATAACCGAGACCCCATTGACTGTGCTGACTGGACGCACCTCGTGTTGTCCTTTGGCTATAGTGTATGTGTGTGAGTGTATGTAGGTTTACAATAAGAATGTCGTTGAAATTATTTAATTTTAATTAAAACAAAAAATCTTCTTTTTTTTCAATTTTTGCAAAGTCAACGAAGCACGAAATAAAAGTGTCCTTTTCGTATAAAATTTCCGCCTCTTATTTCGATTGTTATTGTTGAAAAAAAGGTATAAGTTTCAGTTGTTGAAAAAGGTGCTACTTTGTATACCTGCTGTCTTAAAACAAAAAACACACACACAAACAAACAAAAAAAGGTGTGCACCTTCTTTATATATATAGAAGATATCAAAAATACACACCCCCATAGTTAATTAAAATAGGGTAATTAAAATTTTACGATTTATTTACTCAAAGTAAAATCGTAAACTTTACTCGCACACCTAAACAAACAGAAAGTTGAGAAATGAAATGAATACATTTTATTCAAACAAAACTTAATTTAAAAAAAAATAAAATATTTTGAAAACTTAGAATTTTTTGAACAACTTTTAGATCTTATTACATTTCACGGCAGATTTGTTGCACACCCTTTTTTCTACAAAGGATAGGTTGAGTCTTTTTGAAAACGGTGTTTTAAGTGGGATTTGACGCTTTTTTTCATTTTTTCGAAACTGATTTGAAGACTTTGAAAACAGAAAATCTTGAACTTATAATTTGGGGTTTTGAAGCTTCTTCTGGCAAAAAATGAAAGGAATCTATGTTTATGGAAAGTGCAGACTAGTTAGTCTGTCTATCAATCATTCTTCTGGTCATTAAGTTGTTAAATTAATCAGTAATTAAGTCAGTACGTATGTCAGTAAATTAATTGGTCAATTAGTCTGTCATCAAATCAGTCAGTTAGTCAATTACTCATTGAGTTAGTGAGTTAGTCAGTTAATCAGTTAATCCGTTAGTCAGTTAGTCAGTAAGTCAGTAAGTCAGTTAGTCAGTTAGTCAGTTAGTCAGTTAGTCAGTTAGTCAGTTAGTCAGTTAGTCAGTTAGTCAGTTAGTCAATTAGTCAGTTAGTCAGTTAGTCAGTTAGGCAGTTAGTCAGTTAGTCAGTTAGTCAGTTAGTCAGTTAGTCAGTTAGTCAGTTAGTCAGTTAGTCAGTTAGTCAGTTAGTCAGTTAGTCAATTAGTCAGTTAGTCAGTTAGTCAGTTAGGCAGTTAGTCAGTTAGTCAGTTAGTCAGTTAGTCAGTTAGTCAGTTAGTCAGTTAGTCAGTTAGTCAGTTAGTCATTTAGTCAGTTAGTCTGTTAGTCTGTTAGTCTGTTAGTCAGTTAGTCACTTAGTCAGTAAGACAGTTAGTAAGTCAGTTAGTAAATCAGTTAGTAAATCAGTAAGTCAATAACAGGCAGTCTGTGAGTTAGAAAGAACATCAGAAAATCAGTTGGTCAGATAAAGGCAGTTTTTTAGTAAATTACTGTGTCAGCAGCTCATCAAGGTAGTAATTCAGTAAAAAGTTAGCAAGTAAAGCAGTAACTAGTAAGTCAGTTGTAAATAAAACGAGTAATTCTTGAACAGTTTTTGAAAGTTTCAATCTTAAGAAGAACTTTAGATGGAAGGCGTTAAAAAAATCGGATTACTTTATTGAAGAAATCTGCGACGAAGTGTTTGGTGAAAGGAGGGGAGCTTCTGCAAGTGAAAAAAATTGCTTCTTTAATTTAAATTGATTGATAGAATCATATAAAAACCGTCATACAATGAATTTTTTCCATCAAAGTTTCTGTATCTATTTTCTTACTATTTCAATTTTCCGTTCAATCCAGCAATGTGCATTTATTTTTTCTCCAAGTTCTCATTAGCTAATTACATTTACTTTCTCAACCCATCGATTGAGTCCTTGAAACAAAAACTTAATTATTAATCCCTAGAAAAGGTTCTGTCTCAGATTATATTAATTAAATTGAATCGAATCATTATAATCTGCATGTTAGGCAAATCAAAAAGAACAAAAAAAAAAAAACGAGAGAAAAGAAAACGAAGTAAAACAAATTAATCCTGCAGACAAAGAAAAGACATACTAAGATACTTTGTGGATTAAGAACAGACCAAAGCAGACATAGAAGAATCCGATTTACAGAAGTCCCAAACTCTATACAAAATTTCCTTCCAAAGGTACCATCAGGAGTATTTGTATATATTCGTAGCTGTATATCATCATCATCAATTCAATCGATGCGTTTGGTTCATTCATCCCAAGAATACGCAAAATCTAAATGGATCCATTGAGTAAAGGGATGCGTCCTGTCAAGTGTCATCCATTGCTCTAAAACTATCCGTACGTGCAACCATTCTCTACGTTGTCGTCGTCATGTACCATACCACATACAACTAAACTTCGAAGGGACTTAAGAACCTTCATATATGTATGTATATGTATCTATAGGGGGACATACTCTATCGTATCTTATAGAGGATAATGAATTACGAACGAACAAAGAAACTTCAATTTCCATGACCAAAATGTTTATCGAGTGTCTTCCATCTCTTAACACCTTATTCACCAAATTGTCAAGAGTGAGGACAAGTATATATATGTATATAACATCGATGTCGTCAACATATAATCACGTAGGTAAGACCATCACATCATCCATACATAGAAGTTTATTAAGAGAGCTTAAGGATCTTGAATGGTGTCGAAGATATCCGTGCGAATTGAAGTGACTTATCGATGCAGTATGCATGATAATTTTACTGCTGATTGCTGCAGTGTCAGTAATTTACCGTACTACACCCCCCTCTGCCATCACCCCACCCTCACCTTATGTTCAACTTTTCCGATGTGATCCAACAAGGATTTTAATTAATTTTGCATTTCCTACAATTTGGCCCTGTTTAACGACTCCACCCACTCCCACTCCCAACTCTCACCCACGGTACACCTTCGAACAAGAATGGAATGTTGAAAAGATGAATTGGATCCTGAGAAACCGAAGAGGCAGGTGTTAAAATTTACACCGTGAGTCCTTCGTCATCATCCCGATGCGGTATCGAACCTTTTCCGCTTTCCCTAAGAAGAGAAGATATTTCGAATTAACGACCTCAATATTCAATCAGTCAAGTCGGTATATCGCATAGCGTCGAAAATTGAATTAAGCCCCTTTTGGAAGTATCCATCTCTCTCTATGAATGCCGATCCGATGGTGATATGGAATTGGAAAATTATTGAATACACGCGACGCACGACACGAGGACGTCGACGCCGAGCGACGACGAGAGCACTCATTTCCGATTGGGAAACATTCAAGTGTCATCGGCTTTTAACAATTGTCATCGAATATTCGAGTGCTCAAGCCGAAGAGCTGGAGGCTGATGCCTATAAGTACGAGTACTCATATGGACAGGGCCACAGTAGTCGTCAGTTGGCTGAATCGTCATCGCCTGCCTGTCTATTGTCTTTATACGGTCACAGTCATCGCCATATCCTGAAATTGAAAATTTCCCACACACACACATGCACACTCACTCAAAAGCGCCAGGACTCCCAGGCAAACGTTCATTTTGGCTTCAAATATAATGTTCGACTACATTCATAGGTATAAAGGCTTAAAGGTAGGAAATATTATTGGAATCATTTTTGTCCTCTTGTTTCAAGAGCGTTAAGTCAAAAATTCAAAAACCCGAATCCATCATTCCATCAAAATTGTCATGTGTGTGAATTTGAGAACAAAAAGCAATTTTCCTCTCGTTCTCATTCCACCACCAGTGGCGTTTCAGTTATCCTAACTCAAGGGTACCTACGTAGCTCAATATGAATATTATGGTATTGGAATGGGAATAAGGACTTTTTCAAAATACAAAAAAAAAATGAGAACATACCTGGAATATTGGCAAAGGTGGTTTTTGTTAGAATCACAAAAACAAGAAACACCAGCTCCAGGGACTTGAAGAGTTCGGTTAGATTTTGCGTTGTTCGAGATATGATTGAATAGCTTTTGCGATAAGTTGTTGTTGCAGTTTTGACTGCAGTTTTCGAATTATTAATTTTTGTTATATTTGTTGTTTTTGTTGTTGTTGTTGTTGTCGTTGTTGTGGCGAACGATGATCGCGACCGGCTTAATGCCTGACACCACCGGTAAGACCCAGGGTCCGCACACACGCCCATGCCTCTGGTCCCATAGTCAATGCCGCTAACGGATCGTCCTCATTGCAGCGGCGTCACCTAGAAAACAAAAAATAGAAAATGTCAGAATTAGAGACTTTTATAGATATTCAATTAAAAAGGGTATATTTTTATTTTTTCTTCAAATTCTGATCCTGATCCTTTTCGATACTTGTTCTCCGAAGAAAGAAAATGTGAGCTCAATCAAATTACGAGTTTATCCATAAATTCCCAAAAATTTTCTTTGATGACCATTTCCCAGAATCTATATTCCCCCCCCCCCCCTCGATCTTGTATGTGCATTAGCCTTTTAACATTATACTCATATACACCTTGTATTTCCGGCTCATTTTCATTTCGACTTCCCCATTTATTTTTTGAGTTATTAAATTACCTCTATTGTTTTTCATGGCGTATATGGTTTTGTTGGGAAATTTAATTTCAATTCGACCACAAATCGAATTCTAAAAGTATACGAATATACCGCAAAATATGGACAAAAAATATCCACATCTATCTACTTCCATATTTCAACCATAACCTAAACCTGCATCAATCCATCCATACACGAATAGGTATAGGTATAAGTATGTACAAGGACATTATAGTCAATTTCTCATTCACACAGTAAACAGGGCGCAGCAAGAGGCGCACACACACGCAAACGCACACAGCAGCAATTCGTTTTCGTATACACACAATACACAAACAGCCTCTGGGAAATTAATCTCGGTCGAGATTATTTGATTTTCCATTTCCGTTTGCATCACTCTGACAGTGTCCATCCGGCCATGGGTTTTGTGTGTCAGATACTCTCGTAACTACTCTCTCGTACCTATGCACACACACTTCATATATACTATACACAAGTGGAAAACCTAAGGATAAAGCATTCCACCTGCCGCATTGGATCAAGTTAATTATTTGAGAAATCCTCACCAGGGAATGCAATTGTCCTGACTAGCAGTAGTTGGTAAGGTAGGAGAGTCCTCTTTCGTTCCTCTCCCAGCCTCCTCATCATCAGAAGTCCCTTCTCATTGTCGACACTGCATTTATATTACACCAGAAAACTAGGGCTAGTATGTAGTGGGGTGGGTTGGTTGGGTTAAAGGGGGGACAGAAATGTATAAGCAGCTTTATGACGTGCGCATTATGCAGTTCATAGATTGCAGTTTTGGAAGCATCAGTAATGGACGACTCCATGGAAGTCAACCTGCTGCCATCCAGTGCAATCACTCAACTATACATACATACATATATATTATGGTTTGTGTTATAAGGTACAGTACTCGTATTATAGTCCCCTATCTATATTTATAAATGTATTTTATGGCCGGGACTGTATGAGTATGAAATGGTGTCATATACTCCATACTCGTTACTCGAACATAAACATAATCATAGGACTCTATAAAATCTATTGAAATGGAACAAGGAAGGAAGGAAGCTGCAACTATAATTAGGATAGCGATAGTGGGTGCTCGCTTGTTCTGTGTGGTCGCATTTCATTGCTTAAATAATGTTCTCCTCTGCATATCGATCGATCGTTAGCAGGACTGGGCTTTATGAAGTCGGGTTTAGGTTGGAGAGACGGAAAAATTGAGCTTATATTAAGTTGAACTAAAATAAATTTCAATAGAAATATTTTATCCGGATGGTTCGGATAACCGGATAGCTTAACAAAACTGTTCAAATAAACACCATCAACATGTGTAAAATATTCAAAACTAATTTTTGATTTGTTTAAAATTTCTGGATATCCGGATTATCCGAAAACTTAAAACCTCTATTCTATAATGATTTTTTTAACTAAAATGGAAAATAAGGTTGAAATACGTAAATGTAAAATTAATATTCTATTATCCAGATGTATTTAAAAAAGTCCGGATAAGTGAATTCTGATAATGAAATGATATAATTGAGCAACTACCTACAACCTTTATATTAAACGGATATTTTAAATAGATTATGAATTAATTTAAATGAATGAATATCCGGAGTATCCGAAAACTTAAAACTTGAAACTTAAGTCAAAGTAAGCTGAGCGTTGAAGGGTCTAGATATGTAAGTGTTTCAAATATGTGAATATTCAAAATATGCTATGTATTATCCGGATACATTTAAATGAGACTGTAAAGATCTTTTGTATCCGGATAACTGAATCTTGATAATAATCAATTGAAATATTTAAGCTACGATACTATGTATTTACATAAAACGGATATTCAAAATAGATTATGAATTAATATTGGATGTGTGTATATCCGGAGTATCCGGATAATAATATTAAAACTATTAAAAAATTTAAAAAGTCTATGTCATAGTCCGAAATAAGTATGTTAATATTTCTTATCCGAATATAATTAAATAAAATATTAGATATCCAAAGTATTATGATAATTTTGGATAGGTAATGAGATTTTTAAAAGTAAGATTCCGGATAAGTAGTTTGTTGGATATCTAGATATCCGGATTATCAAAATATCCGATTTTTTGATAAGTTCGAGATCTAATTTGAAGCAAAACGATTATCTGTTAATAATTCAAATTTTCAAAAAAAAAAAATATAAAACGATTATCCGGATTATCGTAAAGGAGAAAATTGACGGATAGTTTAGTATTTAGATGATATATGTATGTACATTATGATTGTTATTAAGGATATTTTCCATGGACAAGGATAATATCTAAGTTATCCCAATATATTTTCAAAACAGAAACTTAGTTTGATGAGTAGATTGTGACGGATAAGATCTTATACTATCCGGATAGTTCACTTTCCGATAGTTGACATTTAAAATAAAGATACTACAATTTTAACTTAAGTCCATCGGCAGTCTGATTGTCTTAAGAACTATTTATTCAAGTTTCCATCAGTAAATCCAATTGCACCTTTAGATTTTTCATTCACGCAACTCCTGATCCTGAATCATTCCTTTAAGCAACGATATCAGCCTAAAACATGCTAAGTAAAATTTATGTATGCTTCATGGTAGATTAATTATATATGAAAAATAAAAAAGAGAGGTCAAAAACCCCCTAAGCCATCATCAGGCTATATAATATCACCATTATCAAGAAACTAGAATTACAAAAACCTAAACCGTATATAATAATTTTTCCTAGAACCATATAAATTAAACCGTACAATCCGATATCTCGTTGATTAATTTTTCTACTTCAATGCTGATTTTAATCTCTCATGATATTTTTTTTATTTTCTCTCACGGAAAAAAATATCCCACAAAAAGCCTTAATGACTCAAAGGGTTTACACATACAGGCAAAGCCATATCTACGCATATACGTATAATTAGAATTATTCCAAATGTCCTTTGTAGGCGTTTTACTTATTGTTTTTTTTTTTGCTCCTGGAACATGAACACACTTTGATATGACTCACACAAAGATTACTCACGTGTCTAAAAAGTCACACGATTACATTATATGAAATATGTTACTAGAAAGAAAAAAAAAAAAAAAAAAAACAATCGCATTTGAAATACACAAAAGAAATCTTAATTAATTCCAAGGTCCAGGACTCTCTGAAGTCACAATCCTTTTTCACATTTGATTACAAAGAAAAGACGAAACGAAAGAAAAAAATATTATAGTAAAATAAATTACAGCAGCAGCAGCACATTTTGTCGTGTGTCATGGTATAATTGTTCCAGCAATTTGTTCGTCCTTTAGCAGGAAAAAAAAATTCATACCTATTTTTTTTCTTGTTCTTTCTTTGTTCTTCTTATAACAAACATCTAAGTCGCTTACATACATCAGAAGGACTTCCAGGACAATGTAGTTTCTTGCATGTTTTTGGCATGGTGTATTTTTTTTTGTATAATCACCAAACAGTCATAGTCACTTCATTTTAAGTAAATTAAATTTCTTGAGAAATTGAGAAATGTAAAAAAAACATGCACATTCGTATGTTATAAGATTTTACTCTAGAGCTTATGCTTTCATGGTTAAATACACATATTCAATGAAAGTATATGGAGTTTTAAAAAAGGACGAATTTCCAGAAATTTTTAATGAAAGCATGCAAATACTCATGAAATCTAAGAAATAGTTGTCAGTCATCTAGACTTTAACATATAACAAGGTATCTTAAGGAATAATTAAAATTTTCTTGGAAAAGTTCTATTTTTAAAATGCCATGACGTTCTCATACTTTGAGAGAATTTATAAATGTGCAAGAAGTCTCCTTGAAACTTAGATCTTTTGATGCAAAGGATTTCAGAATTCTCGTGGTGTCGATGGAAAGAGAAAAATTTAGTTTGAATAATTCTCAGTATCAGAAAGAACTGAGTTAAGGCACGTTTTCATCATCAATTACACAAGATTTTCAGTTACTTTCTAGCGATTGATTTCTTCCCAATTAAGGGAGAATAACTTCTATCAAACTCAACTTAGAAAGTCACAAACTTAATTCAAAATGTGAATTTTAATGTCATTATTGAAAATTTAGATCAAAACTTAATTGATAGTGTGCAGAACTGTCATATCACAATGTCATCGTTATCAGCCTTATCGTCTTATAGATTAGTTTCAACACTCTAAACACCTTTCGTGTCTTGTCACCTTTATTCTAAAATCGATCTTTTCTAGAGCAAAAAATTTAAAAGAAAATTGATTTTTCAGATCAAGAATTATACGATCTTTCAAAAGACTTTTAATCCGTTGAAACTGTCAGTTAAATTTGACGGTTTATCACTTTGAATATGGAATATATTTTGACACAAATATATCGCGTTCTAAATGTCATCCTGAATCGTCTTGTTCTGGGGTAAAATATTGACTTAATCTAAAGCATTTTTTTCCTACAACAATTTTCAATTTTTTAGAATAGGAATAAATGTCAAAAAATAATTATTCTTTATTAAAATTTTCAAACTATGACCAATTTTTAAAGAAAATCATAGGTTTACTGCATTTTATCGAACTGTCAAACTGTAATATCGTTTTTGTACTGTTTTCAGCCGTCAAATTGAAGTCTGCAAATTCTACAAAATCGTTTCAGATTTGACAGAAACATGGTAGGCCCATTGCAGTTTTGCAAAATGCAGCTGTCAATATTTTACTTGTTTAGGGTTACCAACAATTAATTAAATTTGAAAGGGTGGTTATAAATTTTAGAAAACCTTTTATAAAAATCCTGTAGACAGAGTTCTTTAATCGTGCCTGAGCCCCCTTGTAGAAGCTCCTTAATAGATTCAGATCAATTTTATCTCCAACCCATGTACAAAATTTTAAACGAAAAAAAGAGAATTCACAGTAGCTGTAACCTAACCACTCATTAAACTCCAAGACCTTGAAAACATCAACCCCAGACATCAGACTCTAAATATATATGTATGTACATAGTAAAGACCCCCATTAAAAAAGTTAATATAATAATTTATCTAATTTTCATATCCATCATGTCTCGTCACAGGCTGTTCCTCTAAAAATCCGACTTACGAAAGATTTAAATTACTTATCCTTAAAAAAAAAAAAAAACACAAACATAATCCTTGATGAAAAATCATTTTTCCCCAAAATGAAATTTTATTTTATTTTATTACGTCTTATAGGGTATAGGTAAACGTTATTTTGTTTTCGCGTGAGTTTCGGTATCACCCTAGTGAACAAGCCCCACTATATATGAATCTTCAAGCCCCGCATATGCCAAGGCCAACAAACTTAGAAGAAACAAAAAATTCAATTCTCTTCATTTTCATCTTCAGTTTTTGTTTTTCGTTTTTCATTTTCTGGATGATGGTCTAGGAGGGGTAATAGGGACTACACAAGCTAGGGCTAGGACTAGGGTTTCTTGGAATTTTTGTCCACCCATCATCATCAGGAGATGGAAAAGGACGAAGCGAGTGTTCTAGTCGTCGTCGTCGTCCTCGTCGCTTGGGAAGACTAAATTAATGTGAAATCTTTCAGAGCAGAAAATTGCTTCACGAACAGTGAGTGAATGAATGCGAATGCGAGTGAGTGTGAGTAAGTGAAAAATATACAAAAAGAGAGAGAGAGAGAGAGAGAAAGAAAGCCAATTTTATTAGGGTAATAAATTACTATGAACGAGTACACTTATTACACATACAAACATTCTTACTGTTCTGTACGGTGACCTTCTTTAAAGGACATGATATATAGGTACTCGTACATACATAAACTAAACACCACTCGTGCACACTGACAAAATCATGAAAAGTTGTTATAAACACGGCAAAATATTATAATCCTCTCTCTGATGCCCCTTTAGCAAGTTTTAGTCTAAAAGAACTGACGTAAGTATACGAATACACCTCAAACTCCATCCTCCATAATATATCCCTTATACCACTGATGTAGCAAAGGTACTTTATATATTTCGTCCTTTTCGTCCTCTCTTGTTGGCAACATGGCTGGATCATATACTCCATTAGAGTTGAGCAATGTTGTTGATGGAAAAGTCAGAAAAGCACCAACAGAAAATAAATGAACAAAAAGGACGAAAATATCCATTTATAGCGGGACTTAACATGCCAATTTGAAGTTGTTTATTAGTTCAGTTGTTTTAAGACACAAACACAAGGTAAACGAGCTGAGCTGAGTTGAGCTGGATGTGCGGATAAAACCCGGAGCCGAACTTTTCAAATAAACTAGATAAGTAGGTACCTTATAGGTTAGGTATACAGGTTCCCACACACACATCCATGTACATACATGAGATTGGAATAAGCGGGCGAAGGACCCCCTCCTTCATATATTCAATGCAAGTATGTACATATGTATATATGAGAACGATATTAGAAGTCGGTTCTGAATTTATGGTTAATACTCCAATTTATAACATCGTGTAATCGAAAAAGTTTCATTTTGAAAACATTTTCCCGAACATACATTAAAATAAAAAAAAAATTGGTATTTTTCGTCCTTTTTTTTGTGCCGTCAATGATGGTCGTAGAAAATACACGTAAATATTTTCCATGAAGAATTCATTTTTATGTAAAGAAGTTTTCATGTGTGCAACAAAACACTCTGTCTTATATTCGCATTCTCGAAGGTCCTTTGGCAACAAAAATACAAGAAGAAAAAAAAAAACTTTAAATAATATTATTAGTCTGTGGATTGTACTTGGTCGGAACTTGAGATTATATGTGGGTATACGTCTACATGCTTATATTTATATGATGTAGAATAAGACGCCTCGAGTGCAATATTTATGCAGATTTCCTTTGATGTTCCATTTTTTATTTTTTGGTTTTGAAAAAGTCCATATAAATAATATTGGCTTGGTTTTTACTATAAGTGCTGATGTATGTACAAATATGTATGTGTATGCTGATGGTATATAGTTGTCATGAAAAATTGCTAGTGTTGAGCTTATTTTTATGCTCGTTTATGATTTGTTTAATGCTTCTGGCCATACATTATATTACACACATGCAGAATTCATGGAAAACAACTTTGTATATGTGGTGCATTTATGGTCTAGTATCCTTTTCTTGGAAAATACAAAATAGTCCTTTTCTCAAAAAAAAAAAAAAAAAAAATGAGGATAGTAAAGATAAAATATAGTTTCAGGCGAAATGTTGCAAAAATGCATGAGCATGCCAATAATAGTAAATGTTTACTTGGAATATATTTTACACAAAACCAAGCGAAGAAGGTTCATGGGTCATATAGGGCTGTCTGGAGGATTTTGTATGCTTATTCTTATGCAAGCAGTTTTTCTAGAACAGCAATGTTTAACTATTTTTTTTTTATATTTATGTGGAATTTTATCTGGGTGAGTGTATAGTTTTATGGGAGCCTCAAGCATTGCCACAGGAATTCGGGGTAATTTACACTCCTAGGTGTTTAGAAAAACAAAATTTTTCTAGGACTTCAAAAATAGAAAATGCATGACTTAATCAAACAAACCTGTTCCCTTTTTCTTGAAGACTATGAATTTTTTAAGCCCATTAAACAATGTCGAAAAACGATTTTCAGAAGCCCTCTTATTCCTCCTAATTGTAAAATGAAATTGAGTTTTGTTTGTTACATACCATACTAGTGGACCCGCCGAACTTTGTCTCGCCCAATCAACCGATCAAAATTATCATTACTCTCGGAACCTATACGAACAAAAAGGTTTTCTATAGTAAAATTATGTATTTGAATTGTATTGAGTTGAAGTTCGTCTTTTCCTTAATATTTTAAGACCAGCAAATCTCAGACACTGATAAACTGACGATAAAAGATTTTAATAACTACAAAATGGTGACAGAATGGCAGTCAACTTTATAACTTTTTATTAATATTCGACACAAGAATGATATATAAAAATTTGACAACAAACTAATAGTCGAAAATATGCAAGTAGAACAAATTGTATGGACAAATTTTTACTACCTTCCTCGCACTTTGTCCATATTTTCTTACTATTTTAACCTTCTTCTTAAACTACGACAAACATTTCAAAACAAAAATCAGCCAAATCGGTCAAGTCGTTCTCGAGTTTTAGAGAGACAAACAGAAATTTATTGCAGCTTTTAGGAGTAAATGAATTAGGGAACGCAGTCTGGAATGAAATTAAAAAACTATTTTTTTAAATGAAAAAACACTATCATGTTATACACATAAGCCTTCGTCTTGAATCACTCTAAGAAATCGAATTAAAATCCGTTGAGTAGTTTTAAAGATTCGAGCATACATAGAGTAGCACAGAACCCAAAATATTCCAATATCCTTTTTCTTAAAATAAAATTTGTATTCACTTTTATTGGAACCATTATAAAAATATTGTTCCTTGTGTTGCTTATATGTCATTGTAGTCACCACTATGAACAATGGCACCAATTTTTCCTTACAATGCAACAGACACCATAAACCGTCCGTCCGTGCCCTTCTCAATTTTGTATCACTCAAATATGAAATTTCATTCCAAATGATTCCATCATCATTCTACCATCACAAATGCAATCAAAAAGTAATCGATGTTGTATGTATTTACTTATGTATGTGTATTCCTACATAATACCGATGTTCAATTTGAATGCATTTCAATTCATTGAACTTAATTTCTTCAAAAATTCCTCCTTCTTGTTTAGATTTGGATTTGTACAAGGATACTCGTATAGAGGTCCTCTGTTATGGGTCTGGAATCTGAAGGATATATGTATACAAGAAAAAGGGTTCTCTTTAGCGTTGCACTTTGAATTGTCTCTATCAGGATGTTCGACACGATATTGAGATGATATCGTTTTGTATATATATTTTTTGATCACTGAATTGCATGCACAAGAGTGTATACACTATACACACCAACACCCTCAAGGAGCATCATCCTACAGACATCTTATGTATATTTGATTCAAAAATACAAAAAAAAAAAACAACAAATTTTGAAATAAAAGAACCATAACCAGGGTGTTGAAAGTTTCTTTCATTGCTAAAGTGCTTTCGCTCTTCTCCTTTCTTTCTTTTCTTGTTTCGTTTCGTTTGTTCAAACTATTTTCCCAATACGGAAGCTCACATAAAAATTCAAAAAAATACAACAACAAAAAAAAAACAGAAAATAATCTTGCAAGTGAATCCTTTTTTCAAGATTGTTTCCTTTCAATTGTTATCCACGTATTTTTTTTTTTCATCATTCTTTCAATTTTTATTCTCTTGTTTGTTTTTTTGTGTTGATGTCGAATTTTTGCAAAAATTTTTTTACCAAAGCCTTTTCTCACACTTGACAAGGCATTGAAATATCCTTGTATCCTTGCATTTATCCAAGACCATTGCACAATGCACATAACACATACCGCACTGCACTTTGGCATAGCCATGCACTGTTCACATCATCAGACAAACAAAAGGATGTGTGTGTGTTTTTTTGTTGTTGTTAGTGTTGTTGGTGTTGTCTACTTTTCTAAGGATACAAAAGCAACACTATGAAATTTTCTGGAAGATTGCAATTTCCTTTTCTTGTTTTCTTTTTTTATCTATTTAGTATTTTGTCATCGACTGTTGGTTCACATAGAAATACATATGTGTATGTATTTGGATTACCGTCTGGTGTTTGAAACGAGTTAAAGGATCCTTTTTTTATACACACATAGAATATTGTTCTCCTTCCTCAAAAACCACATCAACGTCGTCATGTCGGTCTTTCTCCGTCCCCGATCAATTTCTTTAATTAAATCCGTCAATTTTCAAAATTCATTCGTGCATAGTCCTTTGTAGTACAAGAGCCCAGGGCCGCCAGACATACGTTATTTTCTGAAAGACAAAACTTGTGGTACTGAGTAGCTCTCATATGTACTTTGACGGCCTGCATACCAGCTAAGTTGGGTAGACGGCCAATCTGCAGGTATCAGGTGACAAAGGTGAGTAAAAATGATGCGAACTTACGTTAAATTCTGATGGCTGATTTTTATGTTAACTTCATAAATAGCATTATTAGAAAATAATGTCATCACTGCCAGACACTTGCCGGCGGCCATAACTTGTGCCAGACACTTTAAAGCTGTTAAAATGATAATTTAAATTATCTTATTTTCTGAAGTTTGATTTTTACATATGTTATTTAGAAAACCATTTTAAAACCATACTTGATGAGCCAGACAAATCCTATGGGCCAAACATCCACCCAGAAATAAAAAATATTCAACCGTGAACATAAGCCCGAGGATACTATGTTTGCGATTCGGAGCAAGTGAGAGTTTTTTTTTTTTATTTTCAACTTTTAAAGCAGATTTTGCTTGTGATAAAAGTATTTGGAACAGTCTGTAACATATTTTTGGTTTCTATGAAATATGTTGTACATTGAAGAAGTTATATCTGTTCAGAATCGCCAAAACCAGTACCAATTGAAAACAAAAAAGTGGCACTTTGACGATATTGATGTAATTTTAATTGACAATTGACAAGGGAAACTTACGCAGAGATAATACTGTCTTACTTCCATCTTCACACATATTTCATGTCACAGAACTTAATTATGAGAACTTACGTTACTTCTATCCCAAGTTTCTATTTTACACGAAACTAATGTTTCTTACATCGATAAATTAAAATGGGACACCAGGGCGTATGCGCACTTTTCTTACTTTATGGATTTTTAAACAAAACATTATGTTGGTTCCACAAATCAGCACTAAAATGAAAGCCGAAACTAAAGGGTGTCCTTTACATCAAGTTCATGCCAATATTAAAAGCATTCCCGATCTCTTGACCTCAATATCGTCAAAGTGCCACTTTTTTGTTTTCAATTGGTACTGGTTTTGGCGATTCTGAACAGATATAACTTCTTCAATGTACAACATATTTCATAGAAACCAAAAATATGTTACAGACTGTTCCAAATACTTTTATCACAAGCAAAATCTGCTTTAAAAGTTGAAAATAAAAAAAAAAAACTCTCACTTGCTCCGAATCGCAAACATAGTATCCTCGGGCTTATGTTCACGGTTGAATATTTTTTATTTCTGGGTGGATGTTTGGCCCATAGGATTTGTCTGGCTCATCAAGTATGGTTTTAAAATGGTTTTCTAAATAACATATGTAAAAATCAAACTTCAGAAAATAAGATAATTTAAATTATCATTTTAACAGCTTTAAAGTGTCTGGCACAAGTTATGGCCGCCGGCAAGTGTCTGGCAGTGATGACATTATTTTCTAATAATGCTATTTATGAAGTTAACATAAAAATCAGCCATCAGAATTTAACGTAAGTTCGCATCATTTTTACTCACCTTTGTCACCTGATACCTGCAGATTGGCCGTCTACCCAACTTAGCTGGTATGCAGGCCGTCAAAGTACATATGAGAGCTACTCAGTACCACAAGTTTTGTCTTTCAGAAAATAACGTATGTCTGGCGGCCCTGGGCTCTTACTCTATTGGGGAAATTTAAAGAAAATCGAAAATAAATACAGGAGTCCTGATGATGGGGATATGAGTTAGTGTGTGTGTGAGTGTTGTTTTTTTTATTCATCACACATGGTTTAGCTTTAGCTTCAGATCCAGAGCTAGACAGGAAGGACTCCTTGAGCTCCAGCATCGATACATATAGACTCGTGCTGGTAGTGGTATTTATACTGTTCGATATATGAGGAGTGTTTGAAATTGCAATTTTATAATTGAAATATTTCAAAAGCTTTGCCAAAGCAACCTGCTCTGCCTTTTCCTATTCCTGTTATCGTCATCTCAGTAGTCGTTGGCCGTCATCATACCTGTTCTGGATTTTTATTGGCGGCGGCGGCAACGACACCATCGACGACGACGGACAGGATACTCATTGTTTTTGAATTTGTTTCGAGTTGTTTTTCAGTAGTTTTTTTTATTGTTTTTCTTATATATCAAAGGATCAATGTCTAGGTAGCAAGGATATCTAACGATACTTTACTTCAAAGACATGTCGTTCAAAAAGATTGCGAATTGATGATTAATTGCAATTTGAACGTCGTCGTCGTTATACCTGCTTTCCTCGTACACCTAACATTGATATCTCTTACTTACCTTACCAATCCTCTGTGTTACTTCATAGGTTTCATGTTCAATATCCTTTCAAAGGATACAATGTTTAGTAATAGTGTAAGAAAGAAAAAAAAAAAAGAAAAAAAAAAACATGGTCGAAGAAAAATCCAAATGCCAGTTGGAAAATTGATGACGACCTCAGGTTTTCATTTATTTTCTCAACACTCTTGAGGATCCTAGGAATACGAGTATACACAGGATACTATAAAGGTATACTTCTGTATATCGCTTTTCCTTGATGATGGTGTTGGTTTTTTTTTAGTTCTTCTATATTTTAAATATAAGTTTGTGTAGATAGATGTTTAGTCCTGGATGCACACACTTACATACATATACCAACAATATATTCGTATAATGCCATAGAATAGAAAAACGTATTGTTATTGTCAGCATTATCCTTTCCTCGCGCGAAAACTCAATGTTTTTCCCGTTTTCTTTTTTATTTTTTGGTTTGAAAAACTATTTTTTGTTTTAATTTTTTTTTTCGAGACATGGTGAAAGAAAGCACTTTGAACAATTAAAAATATTCGAAACAGTTGTGCTGTCAGTGTCTGTCTGTATATCTTCTAGGATATTTTTTTTATATTTGTACGTATGGATGTATGTGTATCGAAAATAGAAAATAGTCGTGCCGGTGTCTGTGTATTCGGTTGGTAGAATTTGTATCGATAAATTCAACCTGGTGGCGATGATGGCTAGAGTGTTAGAAACAATATTAATTCTGTAAAGGATCTATTTTGAGGAAATACACCGCACAAGAATATCGATTTTATTTCCTTAATGGATAGCTATGGTGGAAATTCTATTTTCTGTCGTTTTTTTTTTTTTTTTTCTTTTAGTTTTTGGTTTTGAATTTTAAAAATTGCCTCAGGTTTGAAGTTGAGTAGCAAATTTGAATTCAATCTTTTTTTGAAGTAACACTATTTCTGACTTTGATTGCATTAGACAAGATATCAGTTTGGGTATTGTCACTTTCCATTATTTTTTAAGTTTCATTAAAAAAAAAGCATTTTGGAAGTCTTAAAAAGAAAAAAAAAACTTTGGACTATTTCTTTATGTATTGGAATTCTAGGATCCATGACTTTCTCTGTATCATCAATACTTTGCATCTATGGATAGAATATTTTTGACATTTTCAATATTCTTACTTATATCGGGCTTAAAAATGTATGGTCTATTGTGAACCTCAGAAATTCAGTTTATATTAAAATAAATACCTATACGCCTAAGTGTACCAATTTATCATCTAAGATTGCGAGGGAATTGTAAATTTAGTGTGAGTGAGTATTCTCTGAAAAGTCGATAAAAATAAAGCAAAATTTAGTCTAAAGCCCAAAAACCCATTTTGAAAAATGAAATGAAAGTACATCAATTTCAAAAAGATTTTCAAAGTAAAAATCCAAGTATTGCAACTAATTTTTAAATAAATAAATACAATAATTTCAAAATTTGTTATTTTTATATTGCTCAAAACCTTAAATATAACATTTATTTCGGCGTATAACATAACAAGTCATAACATCCAAAAAATAGCATAACACATAAAAACTGACATTTTGCTGGCATTCTCTGTCAAAAATCCCAAATAGAATGTCCTCACGCACAAGAACGTGTGTTTTTTTTGGATGTGTCGCTTTTAAGAAGAAATAAAACGCATACAATTAAATGTTATAACCAAGAATTTAGCTTTATTTTAAAGATAAGGGTTTGCCATTATGTTTTAAGATTATTTCAAACACTAAAACTTCCGCGGCTGGTTCAAATAAATTCCATCCGAGAAGCCCAATTTTCGACCACTTTTTAGAGCAATTAGAACAGTTTGTCTGCCATAATGTCTCCAATATTGTCCCTCTCAAGACGTTAATCGCCCCAAACTTATCTGTGTAGACAAATGACAAGTGAAAAATAGTCCAGTGGTGTTAAATCACACCGTCTTTAAGGCCATGTCCCACAGGCTTACAACGAGAGATAATGCACTCATTAATATCGGGATCGGTGGCCATCTCGTCTTAGGATAACTTACCGAACGTGCTACGATCTTGTTGGTCGTTCAGTTTCAATTCTTATACGAGTTGGATTTTTAAACTCTCAAACGAAGATCTTTCCGCAAAATCTTCCATATACTTTGCTCCTCAGCAGCTATAACGTCTTACCGACTCTAATGGGAGATTATGTTGACCGAATATTATTCTGGTAGTAAATTTGCACCATTTGAAAATATTGTTCAAAAGAAAGCCTATTTATTATGAAATTGCAAATCAAACTGAGCATAAATTAAGTGACAACTGTCAAAAAGACAAACTCCAAAAAAAGTATTATCAGATTGAAAACCACACTCTTAAAAAAAACACCCTTTACTAACGTATAAATAATGTTGCTCTAAATATTCTCAAAAAATTATTGAAATGTTTTCTAATTTAATTTGTGAACTTTTGAGACTTTTGTGAACTTTTCAGGATACTGAGACTTAAGACCTTAAAAAAAAAACAAAAAATGATTTCAGAAAAAGTGACTAGAAACTTAAACTAATTTAAATAAAATCCAACACAACGTTATCCTTAAATTTAATTTTTATTCTTCAATTATTTTCCCTATTTCAAAATTCTTCCATATTTATATTTCCATTTACACGTTTATATTTTCAAAATAATACACCTTGAATATGTACGAGAGGAAGAAAGATCATTTTAGTTTAACCAAAATTGCCACAGCTTTCTGTCCGGGATATAAATGGATTGCTCCAGAACCGTAACCCAACCACAGGACATATGATACAATAATGATGATGATGATGATGATTATGATAATGATGATGATGTTCTCCAGTTATATTTAGAGATAGTTGAGGGTGGAATATCATGAAAAGTGGATGTTGAAAAACAACGAACAAGTTTTAATATTTTCGCTTGAAGCTTTTGTTTTCTCAATTTGTTCCCATCATTTATTTAAGCAAGGTAAAGAGCGAAGCATCAGCAAATGTAAGGATATCGTATATAAGGATATAGAAGGACACAAGCTGTGCTGTGATGGTGCGGTGGAGCTGTGTTGTGCTGTGGTGTGGTGTGGTGTGGTGACTGTGATATATAGCAAGTGAAAAGGAAATGATGTGTTTTTTTTTTTGTTTTCACATGTATTAGTGCATAATAAATTATTACCATTAAAAAGATATACCGGAAGTGTTTCGGAGGAATTATGTAGGGCGAATTTTGTTCTACCTGTTCATTTCGTCCTATATACGACACGAGTACATATAAAGTCGTCCTTTTAAAATTAGTTTTACGATCATAATGTCAGAAAAGAGGAGACCGAAAGAGAGGGAGGGAGAAGGTGATAATTCAAAGGGAATAAATGTGAACAAAAATATAGAAACATCACTGTGAACATTGTAATGTCCTTTAAAAACACGTCCTTATTTTGCTGTGTCATGATGGTTTCTCTTTATGGGATTTCTGTGTGGTGTTTTTTTTTTTTTGTATCAATTTATGTTTTTTACATTCACACACACCTTTGCCGCCGCCGCAGCCTCCAGAGCTGTCATCGTCGTGTCGTGAAGCGAAGTGAAAAACGAAAAAAAAAATTATTGTGGGAAAAAACTGAACGGAGGGATTTTCTCGTTTTAATTAATGGTTTTTTCCTCTTTTATGACACCAGAACGCACTCGAGTGAAAAGGATAATGGGTTTTTATGGATTTCACGAGATTTGCTTTTAGGCAACAAACCGAAACGACCGACGACGAGGACGAGGACGAAGACGAAGACTACAACGGCGGCGGCACAGTGTGGCGGAGGAGCAAGATGATGATGATAATGATGATGAAGATGATGGAATAAGACGAAGTGAAGCCGATAATTATTGTCAATTGCGCATCACTTTCCTTTGTATATAAAAATACACATCAAAGCCGGAAGTAAGGTGGTTTATATCCTTTATTATTATTTTTTTTTTTATTTTATTTTTAGTCGAATTGTTCCTTTCGTTTCGTTTTGTGTTCGACTTTTCTTATCTTCTTTGGAGGAAGATTGGAGGTGTACGAGAGTAAGAATGTAAGTAGGAAAAGGGTGGGAATTTAAGTGATGTCAAAATAAAGGGTTCTTCTTTTCTTGAATATTGTATTATTATCCTTTTTGCTGGTGTTGTTCGGTTGTTCCTTGGTTCGAAGGGAGGACCTTTTACTTAGATTATAGGTATAATAACCCATAAAGTATAATATTTTTGTACGAAAGAAGCTAAAACCCCAAACCATTTTGTGATTTTATAGGATTTTGATTTTGATTTTGTTTTGTGTTGTGTACCTGACTACCACCCCATTTCCCTCTTCTTCCGAAATATTGAGACGAAGTATTATATTGATCAAAAAAGTTCTTCAACCAAAAAAATAAATTATATTAGATATTTATCATGAAAGCCAAGTAGCTAAATATAGGTTTGGCCCATCATCTAAAAAGGAGAGTTAAGAAAGTAGGTTAAAGATTCTTTTAACGGAAAAGATTTCAAAATATACACAAATACACAAATACATACATATATAGCTACTTTTATTCACCTTATAAAGGTAGATATAGATTTAATTCAATTGTAAAGTGAAAAAGGGTGTTGAAACGAAATAATCTTTATACCTTATTTTTTTATGAGTCAATACTTTTTTATTTTTATTAGATACAATTTCTATAATCTCATTTCAAATTAGGTGCTTATTTTTTTTTTACTTTTCTCTTTTTTCTTCTTTTACATTTTGAATGATTTTGTTTTATTTTTGGAATTGATTTTTTTTGGTTTTTGTTTTTATTGAGTTGATTTTTAAAGAAGAATAATATTTTATTGGATGACATTTTACTGAATTGGGTGAAAAAAAGTGTGAAATTTTTAGGCACTTGATATTATTTGGAGGTGGAACATTGAGCTTTTTAGGGCTCGTCTTGTGTAAAAAGTGATCATAAAGGATTATGGGAACTTTGAATGGAAAATGAGTTTTTTCATTTTAATAGAAAATTCTAAGTTCAGTCTAAAAAAAAACCCAAGTACTCACGACGGTTTTTTGAGCGAATTTTTTATCAGATAGAAACTGTCGATTTTCAAACTGTCTTATTTTCAGTACAATTTATTGCTTCTAAATGGCTTCGAAGTGGTTAAAATTTTGAGAAATTGCTGATCTTCTAGAAAAAGCTTGAGAAAATTTCAATTAAAATCAGAATTCAAAACAAAATTTTGAATTACAAGCTTTCAGATCTTAAGTAACAGAAGTAAATGATAATGTTGAAATCGAAAACATTCGAAGAAGGAGTATTTCCAAACAGATAAAAAACCTTCCATTCTTGAATTCGTTTTTTAATATAGGAGTTTTCAAACAGGAACTGATTGATAATGGCACATGGCACATGGTGATATAGTTGTCAAATGTCAATGTATAGATTTATATGTTTCAAAAACATTTGAAAGTAGGGTAATTTGATGAAAGAAAGTGGGTCTTCTTCTTTGAGCTCTTCTTCCAAATTCTGCTCATTATTATGGTCCTTATGAGTACAAAATTATTCCCGACCAATTCAGTCAATAATTCATCTGAAATCATATGACAAACGAAACATGAGACTCGTCGAAAATATGAATGGATTCTGTGAAAAACTTTGAAGGAGTCAATTTAGCGGTATGCTTAAGATCATGGGCTTTCTCAGAGCACACCCTTAAAACCCTTAATTAGCGGGTTGACTAATTTCTGGATGTGTAGTTAGTTTGAGACTTTCTAACAATCTAAACGAGATCCAAAAACTGCAATGCATTCCAAAAAAGTCAATACTAGCTATTAGACTTCAGCAAAGGTCAAAGTTTTGACTGGGGCAAAATTCTTTTCTCAAAAAATCTAAATTTCAAAATTTTGTTTTGAAGAATTCATGAAATAATATGAGGAAAGTTTTTTTTAAATGTCAGTAACGCGATTTTTACCGTTTTCGAAACTTTTGTCATATTCAGCCCTATCAAGGTATTAACTCGTAACGAAAGTGAATTCCGATCGTAAATCAGATTACTGTCGAGTTATCAGTTCCTGAACGAAATAAAATAACTTGTGTTTTATTCACTGCTGTATAGCTAGTACAGCATTCAAGTAAATAAATCGATCTAACTCACTGACTTCTTCTTGCCCAGCAACCAAATTTTTGTTCTTTGCCGAAGGAAATTTTGCTGCGCTATGCAGCAGTGAATAAAACACAGCTATAAATTAAACAATCGCTTTAATTTTATTGTTTTGCTTACAATTTTGTCGTTTCCATTTCCAAATAGATTCCACAATAATTTTTCATCGAACAATTTCTGAAGAGATTCAACGCTCATCTGTCAAAATGCTCGGAGGAATGCGATGTACTTTTGTCGAAAGATTTATGCGAATTACTTATCGGAACGCATACCTCCATAGAAAATTATCCGGTTTCGAACAGATCGAAAAAAAAATTCTTTCGAACTAATACCTCGTTAGCAATGATTATCTGGAGAATTGAACAAGACAGAATTACTCATTCGATTTTTTTTTTAAGGGGGAAGGGGTATTTACGTTCTTGTTTTAAACTTAAATTTTTTAGAAAAAGGTAAATTTTGGGGTGTTTGGTAAAAAAATTGTGCCAACCCTGAAAAGCAGAATTATCAAAATTTAAAAAAATCTGCCAGGTCCTGAAAAAACGGAATTTCTGTATGGTTGACAGGATTATTAAACCAAAACCTTATGATTTGCTTCAGTTAGAGTTATGTGCCACTTCCTTGAAGTCGAAAAATGTCAATAACATTGGTCAGCTTAAGCCTAAGGTATGCATCGAAGTAATGGAAATGATAACAGCTTCTAATGATTGAATGATTTTTTTTTCCTCCATCCTGACAGAAATAAGTGTTCTAAATGAACAAATAATTTCAGTTGTGTCCTTCTTTTGTCTCCTTTTATTTTAATTAAGTGTAAACTTTCTGACTTTAGATAGGTATCCAAAATTAGTGACAAGCTTAGTTTGATGAAATTTTTTTCCAAGATAAGATATTATAGCATTCTGAAAACCCATTTTGTGAATCTGCAAATCTTGCAGAAATGGGTGATCTGACGGACGTCCTAATCCCAATAATATCAGAATGATAAAAAGTCTCGTTTGAATTTGATGTTAGGACTCAGATCCTTTCTTTGACCCATACATAATGGATAAAACCAAAAACCTTTGAAGTCCTCTATGAACCAAATCAAAAATCAAATCACGCTCCACTTGGCATAACTACTCTTCCGTAATATTGTCCTGATAGTTAGACCATAGTTTTTTTTTTCAAATGTATTTTAACCTTTTCCTTGACTTTTTTGCATATCTAACTAAAATGCTAACAACATAGAAATCAATAATTTTTAACTTCCTTAAACTACCCAATCGAAGAGACTAACAAAAAAGAATGAAATTTCATTAATTTTTAGTGGATAGCCTTTTTTTTTGTGGAAATTCTTTTTTATCTGACAAAAACAAAAAGGAACAACCATAAGTAATATAATATTTATGTTATCAAAAAAGAGAAAAAGAAGACTAGGAACTTCTCCCTAAATTGGCTTTACCACGATGAAGAAGAAGAAGAAAAAAATTATAATATCCTATCTCATTCTTGTTATTTGTCCTCGATTCCTATATCCTTAAAAAAAACACAAAATTTCAATATTAATATATTATATGGGAGCAATGCTTTCCTTATAGATTTTCAGTTTTTTTTTTTTTTTTTGTTTCCCAGTTCCGCATACACTTCCATATATCCTCTATCTCAATTTGACAACAAACAAATAAGAAGAGAAAAAAAATGAAAAATATATACATATATATTTATTCGTTATCTCTGTGACATTATCTTTTCCTCCATTTGGCAAATTTCCAAAGATCGAAAACAAATAAAAGGGACAATAAACACACATACTTAATAGTTCTGTTTTTTTTTTTAGTTTTAGTTTAAGTTTGTTTTTGTTTTATAATTCTTTTCCGTTCCAGTTATTGGTCAATACAATAAACCAAAACAAAAAAAAAAACAGGACCTGCTTTTCTATATCAATACTCACTCGCACATACATATACCAATACTAGTACGAATATAGTAGATATCTAAAACTGTTAAATTTTATCTCCAGGATACACTTCGAATTGATAACAGGATAACGGATGATAACTTTGAGAAAAAGAAATAAAAGAAAAAAACAACGAAAAGATATCCTGTTTCTCATGACAAAAATATTGAAAAACTTTTACCATCCACAGGGAGGAGGATCAGCAGTAGGTTGAGACGGGGGTTGGGGAGGAGGAATTGGAGGAACAAACATAACAGGATATCTCCTCTAGCCACAGGTGAAAGTACGTGGCATAAAGATAAACCGAAAGTATGCGATGATAGTAACGCGCCCTCTCTCTATACTGCTATATCTTTGAATCCTTGCATTACAAGAAGGCAAATGGCGGATATGTTCCACTTAAGGAGCTTATACCAAAACTATCCTTAAACAATAAAACGAATAATCATGGGGCGTGAAGCCCCGCTGCCATCACCCAAGGACGACCTAAAGAACTTGACACAACTGAACGACGAAGATTGAAAAAAACAACAACAACAACAAAAAACAATATTATAACCACCACCCCCCCTTCGACTAAAAAGGGATGAAGCAGGATATATATTTGCTTTCTGAACTTTATCCAAAACTTTTAGAGCTAACATATCAGCAGGGAGCACATCGTATCGCATCGCATCGTATCGCATCGGTTGGTACAAGTAATCGTCCTTGTATGAAAGTGCAGTAAAGAAAACCTGGAAACTAAAAGGAAAATAAATAATGGGAGTTATAAGTTTTCATTTCCAACCAACCAACTATACACATAGTAAACTTTTGTTTTTATTTGAAACAAGGTCCTGTTTTTTTTCTTCCTACTTTTTTTCATCTTCTTATTGCTCTCCCTTCAACACAGGACAAAAAAAAAAGGATATAAGAAATAAAATAGCTATGTATGAGTGTAAAACAAAAATAACTTCAAGTTAAACTTTTTCGCTATATTTTTACTTTTTTTTTTGCTACTATTGTTGTAACAAGGATATCCTATCCTTGCGGGGTTTGGTATTAGTTTTTCTTATATTGTTTGTTTTAGAGAGAACGTGAAAACTTCGGACAGATATCCGTTAATTTTGAATTCTTACATAAATACAGTATAAAATGGGATATTTCCAAGTTTTGAAATTTAGTGTTTTTTGTTAAATTGTTTAAATGAATTTGATTTTTTTTTTTTTTTGAATGACATAGTTGGGAGGAAATAAATGTTATGATTATTTATTTAGGTTACATCAGGAAGAAAATCATTTTCGTTGTTTCCTTTCGATATGATGATTTTGACATTTTCTAAAAAGAAAAGTTCTCATCTTTGTTTTTGTGTATGTCGGAAATTGGAATTTGGATTTTGGTTGGGTGTAATAAAGAAATAAAAGTTTATATCCCAATTTTGATATTAACATTTATTTTTATTTTAATGGGATATGATATTGTCATATAGATACAATTATGAATGTATAGGAAGATTATTTTTTATTATATACGATCTAATTTTTTGCTTGTGTTTCATAAGAATGAAATGATCCGTGTAAAAATACATATTATTTGAATATTGGGTAAGATTTTATTCTTCTCAGAAATGGCAGATTCGACAGAAATTTTAATGTGTGTTTAGATAGTTATAAAAATAAAATTCTCTCTCTAAGAAGCAGTTCCTGGAAATTAAGGAAATAATCATATTATTTTATTGAAGTGTCATCTAACCTAATAAAATATAAGTAAGGTTATACATACTCGAATGGTTTGCCTTTTTTCTGGGTTCAAAAATCAAATTTTCTATAGGAATTACAATCCGAAAATAGAAGTTGGTAATTGGATTTTTTTTAAATTTCAGAAAAAATTCATTTAAAATTTATTTCACTGCTTTGGTTTATTTTTGGAATCAAAGAATTCAATTAACTGATCTACTTAGGTCCAATTAATTCGCGCACTGCATTATATTACAATCGATATAATTTTAGCATAGATACTTAAAATATCTAATTTAAACTATTGACAAATAATATTTTTTTTTTACATAACCATGAAAAAGCACAAGTATGTGGTTTTAGTATCACACATTGTGTTTCAAAATTTTTGGCAATAGTAAGAACAAAAATTATTATTATCATAATTTTTTTACTCCCATGTTCATGTAGGGTTATTATCTACTAGAGGACACTGCGATCTTTGGCCGTCTTAAATTGTGTTCGAACAGAGGGCCTGACTGATTAGTCGATATGTCACCAACCGATCAAAATCTTCATTACTCTCGAAATTTACAAAAAAAGATCTATAATTAAATTATTTGAATTTTATTGAGTTAAAGTTCATCGTTTCCTTATACAAATTTGACAACCAACTGACAATCCAATATATATTTTTTTTTTTTGGGTAAGAAATAATATTTTATGGGAAAATGAAGTTATTGCTTTTTACTGTCTTCCTTGAAATTTGTGTATATTTTCTCACATTTTAAACCTTCTCTGGACTACGAAAAACATTTCAAAACCATAATCATCAAAATCGAATAAGTCGTTCTCAAGTTTTAGCGAGACAAAAAAAAATTGATTGCAGACTTTAGGAGTAAATGAAGTATGTAATTAAACGCAGAATGGAATGAAATTTTAAAAACTGATTTTTCAATTGAAATAACATTATCTAGTTTACATATAAACCTTCCTTTAAATCAATATATCTATTAAAAAAAACAGCATCAAAATCCGTTCAGTAGTCTTAAAGATCTAAGCGTACAGAGAAACAGAGTGGAGCGACTATGATTAACAATCTCCATTGTTTCGATGTTCAGAAATAAATGTCAAATCTCTAATTTAAAAGTTCAATTAATTTTCAACCAGTGTCTCATGTTTTTAACATTAGACTCTAAAATGATTCAGTAACAAAATCATATCGTTTTTATTATTTTATTAAAATTTTAAAAAAGTGGATATATTGATTTATGTTTATTGTAAAAAAAAATATATTTTTATTAGATAAAGTCATAAGCAATACGTTGAAATTTGTTCAAGATAGGTATTAGTAACTATTATTACTAAATTACTATTAAATCTTTTCAATTTTTAAATGTCTTTTTCAACACATTTAACAATTAAAACTGACTCTAAAGATTTCTGGTAAAATTCGCAAGTGATATTTCCAAAAAAAGGAATCAAATTTTATGTATTTCAGGTTTTCATTTTATGAATCAACTTGACAGAAGTTTTTTCGATAAAATTATCACTGATTTATTACTAAATATTTTGTACAAAGCTTCCTAAAATAATAACATTTTGTTAATATATGTACATATCTAATTAAGGTGATCTGTGTTTGTTGTACTACGAGTATATCTTTGTTTTTCTAAAGTTGCTTCTCCTATTTTCTAATATTTTTCTATCCTACCATGAATATAGAAATTGCTGTAAAAACATTTAAGTTAAAGTGAAATTAAATAAAATTAGAAATATTTTAATTAATAAAGAGGAAAACAAGAACCATAAAATTAACGAAGTTTCTCTGTTTATTAAATTGTGTTTTTTATTGTTCATTAAGCTAACAAAGCTTATCAAAAAATGATCTAAAATTCAGCAATTAGTATGATGGTTAAATAAAAAATTAATTATTCTTATTTCGTTAAAAATAAATCTAATAATCAAAATTCGTTTAAAATTTTATAAAAACAAATATAACCATTTACATTCATTGAAGACTATAAAAAACAGAATATTTTAACAATAAAAATTTGGAAAGGATAAAAATAGAACAATAATGTTTTCAATCAAAAAAAAGTGCCTTGGGCGTATACTCACTTTTTATTTTAGATCTACTAATTGCCTAAGCTTTGCCTAAGCTTCGTAATTTATTTTAAATATTTTTACTATGTATGAAAAAACTTAATAAAGGGTTCATGACAAACTAATTGTTTAAAATTAATACAGATACACAATATGCTCCAAGAGATGTTTTTTACTTAAGTAGTTGTAGTATATTGTGAGCAAGTACATGCCATGGTAGTAATTTTATATCTTATTACCTAAAGCTGCAGTTGTTTGTACAAAGCCAATATTTTTATCGAAAGATCTTGAAATTTAGTCTAAAAATATTTTCAAATGTCAATTATTTGACTTGTAGGTATAACATCGATTTATGGTATTTTATTAAATTTAAATATTTAAATTTTGGTAAATTTAAAAACACATATATTTTTTAACACAACAACATTTTTTCTGACGAAGAATTGATTTTTGACGTGAACGAAGACATGTTATGGAATTTTTCATATAAGTCAAAGTTTCTAAGCAACTTTGACCCTCATTTGAACAGTAAAAATTCAAGATCATAACAAAAAATCATTAATTTCCTTTGCCCTAAATTTGCACCTGTCATCTTGTCAACTTCTTGAACTTCTCAGGAAATCATTAAAAATATACCATCACAAAACTGATGAATATTTATCAAAAAAAAAAAAAAAAAAATGTCTCCATTCATATATCACAAAACATTTTCACATCTTATATTTATTTAATATAATGTACCTACATTGAAAACCTTTTTAAAAACTTAAATTGCTTATAAAAATGTAATACATCCCAAAGGTAGTCAGTTGTTATGTAATCCCTACACACACATTCCTTTTTTTTTCTTTTTACAAAACATAAAGCAAAAGCCCATTAAACTCACTCACTCATAGAGACACGAAAAAAATGAAGAAAAAAAAGATGCCCCGAGAAAAAAAAATATAATAAAAATTATGACCTTTTTTTACCAAATAAAAAAAATATATTTTTTGCAAAAAAAAAAAAAACAAAATAAACTTTAAGATAAATCGCACTCAGTTAACATTAATAAAAAATAAGCTTATAGTATGTGTGTTTGTGTGTGCTTCTTTTTTGGTCCTGCTGATGATGGTCTGTTATATTTTTTATGAAGTTCACAATACAAAAATGTATAAGGTACAAAGTGTATAAATTTTTCTTTATTATAAACCAGGACATCAAACAAACAAAAACATTAAACACAACAACAACAACAACAACAAAAAGAATCATAAATCAGTCAGGTAAATAAATATATATAGCTTGCAACAAATAATAATAAAAAAAAAAATGCGAAGAGGGTGAGAACATTATAAATAAAAAAAGAAAATAAAGGACCCTCTTATAGACCCATTGGCAAATTGCCCAAAGGGATTTTGCGTTGTGACCGTAACGGGACAGAATATACAACCAACGGCCAAAAGGACCTTCCAGAGTCCAGAGAGAGAGCATCATAGAGGATCATAATCATCAACTGAGAGTTATACACACAATCATCCGTTGATTGATTGCGAAAAAAGCAAAGCGACGAAAGGATAACAACATAATACAGGAATAGGTTGAGCGGACCCGACCGACGACGGCAGACAGCAACAAAATAGAGCAGAACATAACTTTCAACCCCCAGCCGCCAGTGCCCGTCCCCTGTCCCATACAACACCTGACATTTTTCATCATTTTATCCTTTTGATTTTTATTTTCATTTTTATTTTTGCCATTTTTTCATTTTTATTTTTCACTTTTTAAAGCACCACCCTGGAATCTATATCCAATTTCGGTTTTCAAAGAAAAGGTGCTGAGGAGGGGGAGGGCGCAGGAGGGGTTGAGTGTTCATGACACCTCTCTTCTCGTTTTTTTTTTTATTTTCTTATTTTTTATTTTCATTGTTGGGATGTTTAGATGATGCGATGATGGAGGCTATGCTGCTTCGGTTTGATTGACAACCTTTTTTTTTTGAGTTGTGTTTTATGCCCCCAAAATTCAACCCCAACCCCGAACCCTAACTCAAACGCAAACCATCCATCGTCATCGTTCAAAAAACTTTTTTGATGACTCTTAAAAGTTTTATAATAGCCAAACATCTGTATCTATATATATAAAAAACGAGTGTGAGTGTATCTACATAGATACATATGTATGTGTGTGTTTGTAGGGTTTGTAAAAAAAAAGACCAAAGTAAAAGGTTAATGGTAAAAAGATTTCAAAAGAGTTTAGTTCATTTAAATTAAAAAACAAAAAATTGCTCTTTGAAAAACTTTTTTATATTCGGGTCTGTCTCTATTAAAATAGACAAAAAAAATCAAAAAAAAAAAAAACAAACAAACACACACATACAAAGTTTGAAAAGTCATTTCATAGAGAAGGCCAGTTAAACAAGTTTTACTTTCTGAGCGCAACAGAACAGGGCTCAGAGCTCAGGGCTCTGGGCACAGGGTACACTGGTCACTGAACACAAATTTGGCTCTCTAACAATATTTATGACATGTTGTAGATCGGCATCGTATCCAGAGCTCTGGACAGACACACCTCGCGCCGCACCACGCCGCGCCGCAGGGCTATCTTTGTAAATTTAGGGTCCAATTCTCATCTGAAATTGACGAGAGGAAAAACAAAAAGATACTCCTAAAAGATGAAAAGAAAAACTATCTCTGAGTAACCTGGGTTTTGATCTGAGGGTTTGGACTTGGGCAGGGGCACACACAGGTAGACAGGTAGATAGATGATGTATCTGTATATAGGATAGTTGGCCCTTTGAATGGGCCTCTGTGCATTTGTTATGAACTGAACAAAAACAAAACTCAAACTCAAATGGAAATAAATAAAACAAATCGTAGGCAGTGGCATGACAGAAGAAAAAAAATAGTAAAGAAGAAGAAAAATTTAGGGTGTGACCGATGCGAGATGCGATGCTCCGATGCTGCTGAAGTCAAAGTCATCGTCGTCGGGGCCGAATCCGAACCACATCTAATTTGAGCGGAGATTTATAAAGTCATATTAGGAGAAGATATGAGGTTGATGTTATGTTTGAAGGTTTTTTTTTTTTTTTTAGACAGGTAGAGGTATAAGATACTTTAGCCATGTGCGATTAAATGCATAACATTTATACTTTTACCTTTTCGTGGGTTTCTTTTCAATGTTTATTATCTTCTTTTTTTTTTTTTTGATGGGTTACTCTCAGACTGCTAACCTATATATCTACCTACCTACATTTTGATGAAAGAAATTCGAACAATTACAGCAAAATATTTTGTGTTTTTCAACACGTCATTATGTCGACGAAAAAAAAAGGTGTAGGTTAGGTATACCTAGCTATCTGCATCTGTATCTGAATTAAGTTAATTTTTATTGAAGTAGCATAAAAGCAATAAGGTGACTTCATCTTTTGATGGTTAATTTTTGAAGGTCTTTTTTCGAAATTTGTACCTAGTTTTCAGATGTATATGAACTCCAATTTTGTAGGTGACTTTTCTAATAGTACTTACTGCTTATTGGTATGTACAATATTAATTGGTATAATATTCCTTGAAGCTGTTAGAAGTTCACACTTTTCTTAATAGTTCGTTACACAAAATTAACCAAAGATTAACCGTCCATTGAATTAACGAAAACAGTTTCCAGAAAAATATAATTTCACAAATTTTGAAAAAGAAGAATATAAACTTAAGTTATAAAATGGTTCTGTTTTAATGAAGACACTGACGCTGACTGTTGAATATTTTAGATGATTAAAAATAGAAACAGTGATTAAAGTTCAAATATGTATTATCTCACATAGTATAATAAAATGCTCTTGTTTGTAAATGACTAAATGCAATTTGTTATCAAGTATTAAAACATTTGGTACACTCAAAACAATATTGACAAAATATAATTGCAAAAGTATTTGGTTTTGTTTAAAATTCATACAATTTAAAAAATAACTAGTGGTTCATTCCTTAATCACTGGATAAAAAGATGATAATAGAAAAGCATATCATATCAATAGTTGTTTTTGAGTTGAGTCAAAAATCCAGATCAGTTCAGCTATTCTGGCGTAAATTGCTATTTTCTACATTTCATCCAAATCCGATTAACCGTTCTAGTGTTACTGAGCATCAAACATTCATCATGCACATGTGTATTCAAATTTTCACATTTATACATTATATTAGTAGAATTTTGTAGTAATAGAAAATTATCGATTGCTTTTATAAAAACAAAAATACATTCAGTGTTTTACTTCTTGACAAAATTCTAATCGAGGATGAAATTCTTCTCAAAAAAATATTTATGTTATATAATATGTAACTATTTTCTTGCTAAATAAAAAGTGTTCATAAATTTAAGCACTTTTTGAATAGAAACTAACACTTTTTATTGAACAATGAAAGCTTTCAATTCGTGGTGGAAGTCAAAGATGAAACGCATCATTTTTTCATCTCATGTAATAAAAATAAAAAATATAAATTTGTAAATGTTTTAAACAACTTTTGCAATTAATACGAATTTTACTTAAAACAATGCCAATTAAACTGCCTCAAAGATTCAAGAAAACCAAGCGAAAAGAATTTTAATACTGACATTTTGCAGCACATTTTTTTTGATTCTATGAACCAAAAAAATATAGTTAAACGATCTACAAAAACTTATCAACTTTGCACTTCAATCAAATTGAAATTTTTGCCAAAGTGATAAATTTTTCTGTATATTATGTATTCTACTGCGATTATTATGCACTAGGTAAATTTTTGCAAGGACTTTGAGCTTCATGCGAGTTTTTCAAAATCTTCGCTCTCTTTTGCAAAATAATTGTGCAAAGTGTTTCATAGAGCATTTAGCTATCTTCGCATTTATGTTTTATCACTTTTTACTTTGCATTGCTAAATTGAACTTTAAATTGTAAAAATGAGGAATCAAATTCTATAAATGGTTTTGCAAACTGATTTTGCAACGCCCGCCATGCTTAGCTATAACTTTATGGTACTGGCAAGCCATTTTTTAGCCAATGCAAGTACAGTAGTAGTTGATTTTTAGCTCACACGGCATGACTATTTATTATTTAAAAAAATGAACTAAAGATCACTTTACAATATGCATTTGCAAAGTAATCGTTTTCTTTTACAAACCTTTATAAAAAATCGCTTTGAAAAAGTGAAATTTAAAGTTTTCGTGGAATTAAACAGTATAATTTTTGAAAAGTTTTTACAAATTACACTTTTCAATATTGACTTTGCACAAGATAACGTATGCACGTGGAAGAGAAATTGCAAAGAGTATATATACTTACTTCGCAAATTACATACACATTTCACTTATCAAATTTTATAATTATTTGGAACACAAAATTTTGCAAATTGATGAAAAATTTGTTACGTGCAAAGTGAAAAGTTGATAAGTTGTTTTATTAAAGAGGGCCTTGGTGTTGGTTTTTTTTACCGATGCAGTAATTATCAGTACATTTAAACAAGAATACAATTTACCCTATTTATTTATAAGTAAAATGTTTTTTGATAGATTTCATTAGTTTTTTTCCACTTAAGTTACATATGTTTTTCCATGTGAGAAAAAATTCACACTAAATTTAACTTCTATAAGCTTGAGTAAAATTCCAAATCTTACTTACTTAAATTGGTGAAAAAATTGGAAATGGTTTTCAACAATGTACTACAATTTGTAAGTTACTGCAAAAAATGTTTGTTATCTACATAAAAGGTTTTAAAATTTAATGTATAAAGTAGAATTGTAAAACACAATAAGCTAATAATTGTAAAATTACATTTTACCATATTTATTGCATGAACCACAATTGTTCCATCATTATTATTATTCTTTAATGATAAAATTCATCACACATAAATTAACTATTAAGATTGTTTTTAAAACTATAATTGATTTATTTGAAAGAAATATTATTTAACAATCGAAGCACGAAACGTATGTAAGACCTTAAGTGAAGTTACATAGTGAATCATATTAACAAATTCACCTGGTAGTTCAGAGGTGGCTTGTTCAAAAATAAACTGTCGAATAATTGTTTTTTATTGTTTTATAATAGTTTTTTTTAAACAACAAATTTATATACGTTTTAGTTAGAACTTTTTCTTAACAAGCAAATTGATATTTGAAAAACTGATGTTTTTTCACATTGGTATAAATTTTCTATAATTTGAGGTACATGTGAAAAATGTATTGTTTTATTTTAATGATAGACATTTAATGAGAATCACAAACATGAGAAAAATAGTAAAATTATTTAATGGGTTCTATTGAAGAAAAAATCAGAATCATATAGTATCTTTCTTATTAATTAAACCTTTGACTTTTTAATTACTAGTTAAATACATTTCCACTTAAAATGATTCACACTTTGAAAACAAGAGTTAAAAATGTGAGGGTTTCGAAATTGTGGTCATAGTAATCTTTTCCATACAAAAGTTCAAACTTTTTGCTATATGTATATGTCTTCCAACATTTTTTAATTAAGAATTTGTTTAACTCCTGTTTTGTAAAAAAAAGAAAGTTCTGTAAATTTTTCTTTTCCAAGTTTTCTAAAATTTATTTTTAAAATTAATACGTAATTATTAATCCTTCGATTCTAAAACCTAAGAAATATTGTATTTTAGGAAAATCAAATTAAAACTGGTGAGAAGTGTGTTTTCAAAACAATAAGTAATTTTTGAAATTAATAAAACTAAGTATACAGTAAATGGTAGCATTTTTGCTTTAAATTAGTTGTGGTAAGCAATTCACAAAAAATGAAATGTAATGTGATTTTTTAAAGGGGGTAGTGCTAAGTTGACAATATGATTCAAATCGCTCCAGTGAAATATTCTTGGGACATAAGAATTTTCAAATATTGGGCCTTCGCAAATTCAGCTTTAAAAATTTAAGTAAACATTTTAACGTTTAGATTTGGACTCGAAACTCGAAAACTTATAAGTAGCTCCTAAAATCCAAAAACAAACTCAAATTTGGATTTTCTATAATCCCAGTCCTTTTTAGAGAATTATGTGTTGAAAACAATGGCATTCAAAAGAAAGGCAAAATTAAAAAAAAAACATAAAAAAACTTTTCAAGAGTTTCAAACAACATTTTGTTGAAAAATTAAAAAAAAAATAATAATAAACAATCTTAGCCAATTTTAGAAGTCCTGCTATTTGAGCATTTCTACAATCAGTATTTTGAAAAACATAATGTGCAAAGATCAATTAAATTTTGACAAAATATGAAACTCTGTCCAAATTTTGACTTCAAACCGTATCAAATATTTTAAAGCACAAAAATATGCTTCAACTTTTGAAAAAATTTCAATCATGAAGACAAGAAGATCGTTCACAAGATCAAATAAAACTTTTCATACAGATTTGAAAGTGTTTTTGATAATTGTCAATAAGTTTACTTTTCTATTAATATGTATTGAATTTTATCTCGTGCATTGAATTTGTACAAAATTATATAATTTTGATCATAATACCTTCATTTGATAATGTTAGAAGATTAATTTAGAAATAACATGAAATTTGCAAGCAATTAACAGTGGTGCCTACCAGTAACAAGTCGTGCAGTAGTTTTTAATATTTTTTTAATACGTTTAACTTTTTTTTTTATCAAATTAAGTTTTATTATAAAATACCTGTAGGTAAGTATAAGAAATTTCTATATTTAAGTATCAAAATGTTAAAGTATGATATTCAAAGAAATTTTTTTGGGACAAGTTTTTGTTACCACTTAAATATACTAAACTTATCATTTATCTACTTTTTGAACAAACATTTTGTGTTTCTAGTAAAAATAGAAAAAAAAAAAAAGATTTTTCAAACATTTCTACAGGGTTCAGAAATATATTCAATTTTAACCCTAAATCAATTGCAATAGAAGTTTGAGGTTGAAAATTAAGGAATTTATGTCAAAAATTTGAAACGAAGCGAGACATTTCTGACATTTCAAGAAGATTTTTGACAATACAATCACTGAACAGAGGTATCACAACTGTTAGTGACATTTACTGTGTTATTGAAAACACTTTTCAATATGAACGTCTCAAAGTTTTTACCAAATTTATACAAAAGTCTAATCGAGAAGTACTAACTCACTTTCCTTTAAACTATCTTTATCGATAATGATGAACAACTAACTTAACCTTAATCGTAATATTTTTGACAACTATAACGCCCTTTTTCCGTCAAGTACTCACATATTCCATTATACAAAAAATCTAATATAAATTAAATTCTAATACCCTTTTCATAAGACAAGATCCTTCAGATAAAAGAAATCCTTCTTAATTAAAAAAAAAAAAAAATCCACACATCATAATTTCACTTGTGCACATGTCAGAGCTGTCATCCTTGCAATTAAAACCTAAATACACAGACAAAACAATTACAATTGCTGCATATTGTCCTACATCCCATTGTCCTCCTCTTACTCTATCAAACTAACCAAAAAAACACAAGTACAACAAAATATTGTATACAACAAAAGGATATTGTTGCAACAATACATTTACAAAAACAAAAAAACACAATATACATGTGTGTAATCCTACCTTTGTTTCATATTCATATCCACTCTTATAGAAAATCAGCTTTGTTGTTGGATTGTCGGTTGAAAATTCGTTCCTGATGTTGCAAGTGTATGTTGTTGTTGATGTTTTTTTTTGTTTTTAATTTATTTTTATTTATTTCTTTTTGCTGTTGTTGTAATCTAACCAAAGATGATGGGCGATGCGATGGAGAGCAGACGGAGGACTCTTTTGCTCAAAGTTGTAGGTGTATTGGGCGTGTTTTTTTTTCGTTATTTTATTTCCGAACAATAAAAATCAAACAAAAACAGGAAACAGGAAACACACTCGACAAAAATTTACAATTACAATACTCAAACACTCTCGTTTCCAAATATATACACGGATATGCGAATTAAATTTATTTGTATTTTATTTTTTGGCGAAGAAAAATGGAGGATTTTTAACTTCCTTCCTTTTTTGCTGTGAATTTTTTCTATTCAACTTTCACTCACGTTCGGTCGTTTGCCGTCAACTTCGTCGGTCGTTTTCGGTTTTCTCGTTTTTCTTTTTTTGTTGGAATAAATTGATTATTTTATTTCTTTCAAGGAAGCACTTAACTTTGTGTATATAGCTCTCTCTTTAGCTAGTGTGTATATTTTCAAATCACATTTACAAAAAAAAAGGATGTAGGTATTTTGTTTTTGTGGTGCTTTGCCTACACTCTTTGAAATTTCATACGAATAGGTCAAAGTTCAAGGATTCTTTTTTTTTTACAGAGAAATCTTCGATATAGCGCGATTTAAGTTGAATAACTCTGAAATAAAAAAAAAATAGGTAGAAGGTTGAAGATGTGAAAAAAATATCCTTAAATCACACACAAACACATAGTTACAGACATACACATCGAACTCTTTGACACAACACACCCAGGCAATTTGACATTTGGCAATGGAAAAATAACACGTTTTTCACTTGAGTTTTCTTTCGAATTGAGTTTGATTTTTTTTGGTTTTGAAAGCAAATAGAATCCTTAAAAATTTTCCACCTCCTGTCGAAAGGATATCATAAAGAAAATTTAACAAATTTTACTGTGAGCAAGGACTATACTTATACTATACTGCCTGATGATGATGGGAAAAACATCAATAATTAAAAACAAGAAACACGAAAAATATACACACAAAACTGTGTACAGAAATATTCAGGACACCAGGACACACAGAACACAGAACATAGAACACAAAAGACAGGACACAGGAAACACGACACACAGGGAATAAGAGCAAAATTCACCACACTGCGCTCCTTGTGTTTAACTAGGATATTGTAGAACGTAACGAACGTAAAAAAGCAACAAAAAAAGTAAGTTTTTTTTTGACGTTGTGTAGAACTTTATAATAAAAAAAAATGTGTGTATGTTGTGTGTTGTGTTCCTTGAAATGTATATTCGTTTAAATCCAGCAGATCACAGGCACAGAGCACAGGCAGAAAATCGAGTTCGCCATCAGCCAAAAGCATATAACCGACTCCAACCAAACAGCCCCCAAAAATATCCTCTTTCTGGACACAAAATACAAAAAATTTCCCAACCCGATTCGGTTCCGATTGGAAGCATGAATTTCGAGAGCCCCAAAAACTGGATCCACACTCTCAAAAAGAAAAGTCGTGTATCCTTTTTTGAGGATGAACTTTTTCAGGGGAGTTTAGGTTAAATTTATTTTTCCAAATGAAATCAGTGGTGAATTTCGCAAAACCCATTCTCGTTGGTCCTTATTCCTTGTGACTGAGACTGAGCCTGAGAATGTGCCTGAGCCTGTTTCCAGTGAGAGTCCACCCGACCACCGACCGACCGACAGAGGCACACTCAATGTCAAACGATTGGGGTGGGTTGTGTTGGGCGGCTCAGCTCTGACTTGACTCTGACTGTGATGGCTGGTTGATTATGGGTTCTGAGGGATCACTTGGACAGAGGGTGGTTGGTTCGACATAGTGTGTCGAATATCCTGCCAAAAATTTCTTTCGTTCAGATGAGGGTATATTTTCGAGCGGATGATGATAAGTGGATGGGGTGAATGGGGTGGTGGGCGAAAATGGTGAACAAGAGCAAGTGTGACGTTGTTGGTGTGGTGGTGGCTCTGGGAAAATTTTCACATTTTCGACGTGTGCACCCGCGCGGGTGTGGTCTTCTAAGGATATTTTTTTTTTCTTTTTTCATTTCATTCAACTATTTATGATAATCCAGCAGAGTTAATATTGAAAGTTTTTCCTACATAAATTTTCTTTCGAATTCACTTTAAGGAAAAATTTTCATGACACAGTTCAGAAAGTTTGATTATTATTTATTTTTTTTGTTTTTTACTGCAATTACACACATAAACATTCGAAGAAAAAAATATAACCTGCAAGGATATATAGAGACAATTCATATGAATTTTTACAACCAAAAAGGTTTCACAAAGTAAATCATAGACATCCTTGCAAGGACACACACTTCACACTCGAAAATTCATTAAACAAAAAATTGATAAAATATTTTATGTAAATAAGGACCTTTTTTCTCAATATAAGCGTGTCCTTTGTATGAGGGGGAGTGTTAAGATTTAAATATATATTATTTTTTTTTATTATGATTAGTAAAATACTTCAACCGCGATAGAGTCCCGTACGAACAGACGTTTAATATAACGGCACAACACAACTGAGAGTTGAAACCGGAGAGCCCACACAAGAACCCGTATCTATGCTTGGCTCTGCCGTGACACAGACATTTTTTGTGTGGGAAATTTTGAACCAGGCACGAACGACGAACATTTCAGAGATACTACATACCTACTTTGTGATGATGGTTGTTCTCCTTTGGGAAGAGATAAATTTACCCTCGATGGTTCTTCCAGATTCCACATGCGAGTAAGATTATAGGGAAAATTTGTACCCATTTTCGGGCTGGCTGGCTGGCCGCTGCTGCTGGTCCGATGGATGGAAAATGAGAGCAAGTTGAGAGCGGAGCGCAGTGATATGAGAGTGAGAGATTTTCCATGTTGATTTTTTTTTTTTTTTGATTTAGGATTTTTGGTGAAGTGTAAAATGAGAAGTGGTGATGAAAAATGAGATGACCCTTAACCGAAGTCGAAGTCGTAGAGGTAGAGAGACAGTACACGTGCGCTGCGCACACGGCAGAAAACCTGATGGCGATGGGTCTTAAGAACTTTGACCAAAAGACAGAAATAAAAAAAAAAAAAACGTCAAAAAACCACTTGACTTGATTCGGAGACCTGGACGACCGACGGCGACGGACCTTACAGCATTTGGTCTTTAGGGCTTCTCATGGTGGTTCTTGCTGCTGCGGGAAGAAGAACTTGTTTCTGGAGGAATTCTTGGTCTTGTTCACGTATGCATGGTAATTATTATGGTAATACTCTCACTAGTGCGCCTGGTCATACAAAACGGGACCAAAAAGGGTTAATTGACATTTTTGTGAACCTGTTTTGACGTTTTTTTTTTTTTGATTGTTGTTGTTGTATGTTAATGTCTGTGCGCACGATATTGTGTGATGTGAGTTGAAGGTAAACAGACACAATTGGGTTGTAGGTACTCTTTGTCGAAGTCGACGAAGACGTTGACGTCGTTGTTGTCATTGTCGACGACGTCGATTTTAAAGTCGTCGTGGTCGTGACGTGAACTTCCTCTCTACGCACCAGCAGAATGTGTACTTGAGCAGCAATATTAATTCACCACGACCTTTATTATGTTTTTTTTTTTTTTGTATTTTTTTTTTTTAAATACAAAACCATCGGAGCAAGTTTTTGAGATACAAATAGATTTATTCCCACGGTTCATTCATTCATATGAGATGAATGATTGAGGGTATCACTCTACTCTACTCAACTCGACTCTCCATTGAAAGGGGTCATAGGTATTATCGGAGTTTATTTATTTGCAATTTCGGGGTTAGGAGAGTGGAAAATTATAATTATTTAGTAGATTGTTTTTTATTCTATACAACGCCCACCAAAAAATTTATTATCTACATTTCCACGATACAAAATAAAATTTCCCTAAAAACACATGAATGTAGTTGTTTTTTTTTTTTTTGCAAATAAAGGAGAGCATAATTTTTTGACGAGTCAAAATTGGAGTGAGTGAGTTTTCTTATACCTGCAGTGTGAGAATTCCCAGGCAGGATTATCACCAGTAATATGGGAATATGTGGAGGTATAGGAGTGTGTGTGTGTGTTTGAGTTTGTGGCAGGGAAAAGGTATATAAATGGAAAATATTCATTTTCCCATGAGTTTGAAAGGAGAGACGAGTAGTTGTTGTCGATGGACTTTGATTGAGTGGAGTGTATTTTTGTTATTAGAGTGTTGTCGAGAGGTGGTTTCCTTTTTGATGGTACATACCATTCTCTTAAATCTTTCGAAGCACCACCGTACGGATTTTTTAGGACTTGTATTGGAAAAAGTCTGTATTCATTTTTGAGACTTTTTATTTCCACAACTGATCAAAATTTTCGTTAATCTCGGAGCTTCTAAAAAAATCTATCTATGCTTTGCCTTGACATTTTAGGACCAGTAAATCTCATCTACTGAAAAACTGATGATAAAAGATTTTAATAACTGTATTATGATGCCAGAATGACAGGCAACTTTATAACATTTCGTTGACGTTTGACAGACGATTGAAGTACACAAATTTGACAACCAACTGACAATCAAAAATATTGTTTTTTTACAGGTAGAACAAATTGTACGGAGAAATGAAGATGATTTTTTGTACAGTCTTTCTCGCAATTTTCTTCAATTTTCTCACTTTTTAAACCTTCCTTGAACTACTACAAACATTTCAAAACCAGAGTCAGCCCAATCGGCTAAGCCGTTCTCGAGTTTTAGCAAGACAAGCAAAAAGAAATTGATTGCACCTTCTAGGAGTAAATGAAGTATGGAATGAAATGCAGTCTAGAGTGAAATTTTTAACATATTAACATCCTCTTGAATCACCCTATCTATTTAAAAAAAAAGTGCATCAAAATCCGTCGTGTGGTTTCAAAGATATAAGCATGCATATGGACAAACAGACAGCGGGAATCCGATTTCTTTTATGTAGTGATGGGAAAATATATTAATAAACCTTGCCCAACATCAATGACCATTCTATGGAAACTCAATTTTCAATACAAAGTTTTCGTCACACCAGAGCTACTTACTCCAATCCAACATTTTCTCACTCAATTTTCACTCAAATCGATCTATTATCCTTCTTTTCATCCTCGATGGGAAGAAATTCCCTCATGAAACTCAAGTCTTTCGTCGAGATTGCGCCTTTGAAATTTCCCTTCAACCTGGTTCTCATTTTTTCTCTCTCCGATTTACTCTCTCTCTCGCTTTTCCAACTAGTCCTTTTTATCTGGGAAAATTGGAATAAAGTCCTTTTTCCCATGGAACGAACAACAAATACAAGAAAAAAAAAAAGTGAAAATATCCTTTTATACAAAATGCCATGGTGCAAGGTGTGTACCTATATCTAAAACTACCTGTCATAGATCATCCCTTAATACCCAACCAAAGGGATGAGAATATTATATTCCAAGTACTTCATAGAATGAATTTACTCTCGAAACAATCTTTAGCATACCTAGTACCTATTTTGTATGGAAAACCTTTTTGTAGATACAAATTCGTAGATAATTTGTATCGTTAAACTTTTTCGGCAAAAAAGGAAAAAAAAAAATGGGGCCAAAAACTATGAGAAGAAAAAAAATTATTCAATGTCCTTGACTTGACACATATTTTTCAGACCTTTCAAAAATAAAAATACTTGAATGACGAAAATTGATTGTCTTCAAAAATTATTATTTAAGGAACATGAAATTTTTCTATGGGAAGTATCTGATGGCGACGACATGCGTCCATCATTGTGTCATTAAAGAGTGTTTTTTTGTTTCTTCATTTTCATTCATGCAAAATAAGGGTTAAGGTACAGTATAACTACCCTACTTTAGTGTGATAAGCGCACAGCATAAGAAATCAGTGACAACACACAGATATAGATGGAAAGATAGATTCAAATACAAGGATAGATACTTTGACGATGTCAACATTAGAATTTATCTAGGTTATGTTTGCACACAAAAAAAAAAAGAAAGAAAAAGAAAACGGAACAAACCAAACCGGATATAAGGGAAGGAGGTTGTAATTCCATTGTTACATGGGTTGTTATAGAGAAGATAACATTACATCTTACAGATAGATAGATACAGACATTCTTGGTAACAATTTTTTTTTTGTAACACTCAAACTTATATCTACAAATTGTTTGGTTTCATTCAAAAAGTTATAAACACTCGTAGTCGTAGTCGAGTATATCATCAGGTAGGTAGTGGAATATGAGAAGTTTTTAAATTGTTTTGTTTATAGTATCCAATTTTTACACACACATAATCTGTGTAAGTAAAAAGTTTGTTAAATGAAAAGATAAATTGGAAAAAAAAAGAAAACAAATTACCAAAGTTTAAATATGACGAAGACGACGACGGCGACGGTGATGGGAGAAAAATTATAATTTAAGTTTGATAAGATGTAGTAACAGGTCCTTTTTTATTTTCGATTATAATTATAGTGGGAGTTTTGGATTTGACTTAATAATTGTATCATGATTGAGATGGCTAGGGACAATTTCCTCAAATTCTGTTTTCTTTTATTACCTGCTTCGATCTGCTGACATAGCTCAGTTTTGGGATTGTTTTTATTTTAGTCCTTGGAAGTAAAAATAATCTTAATTATGTTCAGTTGTGAATGTGGTCTCAATTCTAGGAGAAAATAAGATTGACAGAAAACAACTTTCAATGTGATCTCTTAGATGAGTTCAAGAGGAAAGTCTCAGGAACAATTTTTGGTGCAGTATGTGAGGAAGGACAATTCTGGAGACATTACAATCATGCAACTTATCTCGACTACTGTGGGCAGCTTAGTCCAGCTTAGCAGACCAAGCTTACGCTTCTCTGACGCTTGAGAGATGGTGTAGACAAGGGCTTCCGAATAGCCATGTGTCGTTCGGCTCATGATCGAGATAAATGGAGATATTCGTTCAATGAGGTCAAGATCAAGATGATGACTTTCAATGCGTTCCTACCCCAAAACTAATTTTTAGATTTTTAATTTCCTCGAAGGTATCTTAATTGATTTTTTTAAAAAATAGGTTCCGAATGAATAACTCTAAGATTTTTGAGTCTTTGTTTTAAAAAAAATAATTTTATTGCTTAGGTACCCCGCATGGAAAACCTTCATTATGGAAAAAATTAATAATAAATTGATAAATTAATATCTGCGTTGCATTGAACGTTATTAAAAATACATAAATTCGTCTTGAGCTGATTTCTGACTTCCGTTTTTTTTTGAAGGGGGTCCTCTGGTAGTTTTGGGTTAAAAAATCGATTTCCTTATGAAAATTGTGTTTAGAATGTGGAGGTAGAGTGATTTTTTTACCGACCAGTCATAGGAGATTAATGGAACAGTAAAACCCGCTAAGAGAAATGGCAAAATGTCACAGTCTTTCTTTCACTTAAGGGGGCTTTTACAATTAAACGTAGATACCCCTCTTTAGTGAAAAAAATTTCACTTATGTGGATTTAAAAATTCCATTAAGCTGAGATTTATAATGCTAGAAACAAAATTGTTTTTTTATATTTTGGACTTGCCTTTAAAGAAGTTAAATAAAATAAATAAATTAAATAAAAATTTGGTGAAGGTGGAAAATAAAGAAGAAATGAAAACGATCAGCAAATTTTTGTATGTTTCAATTATCCGGTTTTTTCGCTTAAGCGAGTTTCACTTAAGCAGGTTTCACTGTGTTAAGTTAGAATTTTGAAAGTTATAATCCGGGATGTGATTTTGTGGAGCTATAAATTTAAAAAAGCCAAAATAAGACACATAAAAAGGTACAAGAAGGCATTTATTCAAAAAAGCAATAACATAATAAAATCTTGTGTTAAATTTTGCCTCATTTTTGATTTAAAAACACCGAAAATAAGACGCAAATTCAAGTCGTCTGGCTACAATTCTTGCACAAGTCAAATTATGTCTGCTTTTAGACCAAGATTCTCATATTGTCAAGTTGTCGAATACGATGAGAACAAGACAGTGCAATTTAGCATGGTATTCGGGTACACTTTCAGCTACAGCTGTCGGGTATCATACTATCATGCTCAAGAAATGTTATTGTAGTAGTTACTCGAAAAACATTTTTCACATACTGACGAACTGAAATGACTTTGATAGGAGTTTGATAGGATGCGTAATCTTCCAAAAAAAAAAATATTTTGAAAATCAAACTTCACTTTGAAAAAGCTTAAAAGATGAACAGTAATGGAAAATGCAACAAAAGGCACAATAAAATACATTTGGCACTAGCGGAACGTCAAACGTGCATGATTTAAGTCTTTAGGCAAAAAAGGCAAATTCCAAAAAATTCTATCCTTGTTATGTATGCTTAAAACTTTAAACGAGTTTTTCTAAAAACCATATTTTTCAAACTTTACTCCATCATATCTCAAAAACGGCTTGGCTGATTTACTTCAAATTTTTAGGGTCTACTGAGTACATCTAGACACATTGAATGAAGAATTTCCTTAAATATTGAACATTTCTATTATTTAGTAAAATTGGGACTTTTTTCTTCCCAAGTCTGTCAAAAATCCAATTTTCGATTTTTGTATCAGATAAACCAATTCGCCGATATCGTTGACTAACTTGGTGTCCATTTTTTTGGAGGTGGATGTCTTCAGATCACTTTAATTTTAATTCTGCTGAATATTTTTAGGTAAAAATTAAATTTGTTAATACATATGTAGTATAAAATAAAAAGTTTTATCATTTCATTGGTCCTTACAAAAAGTGGTTATATAGTTACACTATTTATAACTCAAGAACAACTGAACCGTTTTGGCTGAAATTTGGCAGAGACAGTTCATAGTTTGGAATTATCTAAAGGCTAATTTTTATCCCGGTAAAATGTACCTTTTTAATTAGGATTAAAGATTGAAAAAGTTTTACACAAGAATTGAATCAAGTTTATCATTCAACTAACGAAACAGATGGTTTCAACAACTATGTATTAGGACATGAATTTCGGTTGTCCTCTAGCTGGATCCATTTTTTTAATAAACTCACGAAGTACATTGGGCGATCTAGAAACACTAAAAAAAATTACATGGAAAATCAAATAAGCAACAACAATATTTTTCCATAACTTGAGTTTCAAATTGGGGCGAGACGAAGTTTACTGGGCCCTCTAGTTTTTAATAAACCCCTTTTTGCGATCTTTGAGAACTTTTCCTAAAATTTTATGTGTGGAATCTTGCTATTCCAAAATCCAAATTCCATAAGTCAAAAATTTAAAAAAATATTTGTTCGTTGATTTTTGTCTTAAGTTTTTTTTTTTTTAGTAAACATTATTTTAGTAGAAAATTTTTTTAATAATTTTATGAGTTAAATTCGACCAAGTTCTTAAAATTTATACTTAAAACGATGACAGGTCAATTTTTTTGTTTAAAACATTAACATTTTTCACTTCTACTTCTCATACTACAGCGATTCTATAAAATACCCTTATTTCCAATATTATTTTAAAAAATCAACTTCAAAACATTTTGAATTTTAAGAACTTAAAGTAAGAATTTTTCATCTGTCCCCATATTATTATCCCTAACATAAGCTAACCGACTTGTGCCATTTTTTAAATATTTTTTTTTTATTGAACATGCAACCTCATCTTGTTTTCAAAACTGATTGAATACCCCAGTGTCAACCGAATATAATATATTATTTTGAGGTTGGGATAAAGGATAATATACAAAAACATATACACTAGTTCAACCTTGTATGTATGTAGATGATATTTATGCCTGCAATGAGTTTTTCCCTCTATACCTACTCTATACATAAACAAATTTTCTCGTATATGTTTGTATAATCTTAAATGGTTTTGCTTTTAAGCTTTTATGAATGACATATTGGTAAAAAATATGGCAAGAAAATCCAAATAAAAGCAACCCCTTTTATAAATATTATGAGTGTTTCACATTTTTGGTGTGACGTAATGTATCGGAGGGGGGGTCTCATAACCAATAATAATAATAACAATAATAATGATATACCCTTGATCTAATAAACCTTCTGCCAAAAATAGCTATTCCATAAATATTCAACGGTGCTGCACGACGACGACCGACGATGGTGGCGGTGTTGGTGGAGGGTAGTAGAAGCTGATGCCCTAAATCACAGTGAGTAATCGTTTTTCTATTCAACTAACTCTTCCTCCCCTAAATACCCCTTATATGTACATCGATTCGTCGTGTTGTCGTGTCGTCGTCGTAATAATAATATGTTTTCTTATATATTTGCCACCATATGTATGGGCCGTTTAAAAGGACATAAAATGGATAAATGTTTAGGATGCATGAATATAGCAACAGCTTGAACTTCATATACATAAGTTAGACGAGTTTTGTATAGATACACATATTTCAAGCTGTCGAGGAATTAGTTTCTTAAATATACACGATGCCATATTTTAATTGAATCCTTAAAAAGGGACTAAGGCTGACCACCAGACGAGAAAAACGTGAGACGAGGTGAGGGACAAATCTTAAATTAAATTTAGTGAAATTTTTGGAAAGCAAAATTAGGTACATTCTATTTGTGTCATGGTCAGTTTATGTATTCATTAGACCCACTCTCCCTTCCCAACCAAAACTTTCTCATCTGCATTTACTTTGATGGAAATATGCGAGAGTACCTACCTATACCATCACAACAACACAAACCTAATTTCTTTTATTTTTGTTGAAAGAATGATAAAATTTGCAAAATTTCCAAATCCAAGATTTAGGATAAGCTTCTTTACACAAAGTAAAATGTCCCTTAATCCGTAAGCAAGGTAACATCACCAAAAAGTTTAAAATTGGCTCAATTCACAATGCCCTCAGTCCTTAATGACAAAGTTAAAATAAAAACAAAAAAAAAAAAAACAGAAAAAACGAAAAACAAAAAAAAAACTTTTCTAAGTAGATACTTTGCTCTAATTTACTTACCTACTGTTCAAGGACATAAAATGTCCTGCAGAGTACCATTACTTTTGATGAACATTCCTTTCGTTTCGTTCCTTTTTGTTGTTGTTGTCGTGTTTTTTTTTTGTTTTTTTCTTAGTGCGGCTAATGTTGTCCCATTACCAGTCTTATTTTATTTATAAACTCCTCTCTGTGTAATAGTAGGAAGGTATAGAGGAGAAGAAAGGAATACACAGAAAGCTACTAAGAGAGGTCAAAATGAATGTGAGAAATAGGACAATCCCCAATTTAAAGGATTTATTAGGTTTCAAAGCGCAAAGCCTTGCCCATTGTTGTCAGCGAACAGCGGCGGCGGCGGCGGCAGCGACGACAACGACAATGACGACAACAACGACAAACAGCAAAAGCAATGGTAATAGCAACGTTATATACGTATAACGGCAACCGGCAACGATGGAAGCGTATACAAGGTGCTTACACAAATCAAATTCCATTTAACAATCTCGCCTTGTGCTAATACCTTAAAATTTATACCTTGGCCGGTCTTTATACGTTGGGGGATTATGACTTAGAGCTCCCATCAGGATAAAAGCCTTCATCAGCTGTACACAATTTATACACACACACTAACACACAGATACAGAGACAGACATAGGCAAACACCACCGACCGACCGACGAAAGCCTATAGTCAGTGGCCCGATCTAAAATGCCAGCTTTAATTTGCTGAGCAATCGCTTAAGGACTGACTCTAAGACCATTGGGATATCCTTTTGAGAGAGAAAGAATACCTACCCACCTAACCTATATCCTTTGCAGCAAAATGAAATCGAGGGGAGGCAAATGGGTTTTAGACTCTATTTTATTTTTATTTTTTTGAAACATTTTTGTAGCTATTCCGCACTTAGTCCTTGTTGTATCCTTACCCTTCCAAGGCTAATTTTTCATTTGCTATTTTTGCTGGTGTAATTATAAAGAACTATGCTGTGTGCTCTTCGGTTACTATCGGAAGGATTTCATGTTCATTATTCATTTTTTATGTGTTTACTAACCAAGCCATGTCTGCATGGACGACTGCCTCCAATTAAGACATTTAAGGAGTCGACCACGACCGACTCGACGACGCGACGTAACCCAACTGGCCTTCTATGTCTTCGCACAGGATTTGCTTTACTCGTCGTATATGACTGACTGAAGTCGTGAAGCTCTGAAGCGATGAAATGCTGAAGGTTGAGTGAGAAGGGGGAGATTGTTGTAAGTTAGATGAGAAGGATGAAGAACTAGGTAAGAAGGTACTTCTTTTTTTTTCTGTGTCGTGCTCTCTCCTTTGATGATAGAAGATGGGGTTTAAGCTGAATTTAAAATTTTTTAGATAATCAAGTTTTTATCCTTTTTTAGCCTTGTTATTTTTTTTAGGTGCTTTGTGTTGTTCTTGGCAGTTTAATTACTGTAAATTGGGACATGGACATGACTCATTTAGAAAAACACAAAGAGAGAGATAGAGAGAGATGACAAGGACCTATGCTAAACGAAAGACTACGACTATGAGTACAACAACGACAACGTTGACAACGAACGTCGTCGACGACCGACATAAAGGACGACATTTTTAGTATCTTGTTATGTTGTTTTATTATCCTTTCCTATTTTGTTCTGTTTCTTTTTTGGTTTCTTGTTTTTTTTATTATATTTTATTTTTCAGGAATTATAAGTAAAGTGAAGAAGTGAAGAGACTTTTTGAGTTTGAGTTTGAGAATGAGAAGATCTAAGACGATAGGTCCTTGTTTTATTTTGTGTGTGTTTTCATTTTGTTAACATAAAATAGACAACCAAACAACAACAAACAACCAACCAAAAAAGGACTTCAAAAAAACGTGTAGAGTTTATAACTTAATAAATTTAAAATAACTTTATTTATAGCGTGCCTTATTGCGCAATAACTTCGCCATGAATGGTTTTATGGGTTTTAACTTTGCAGTTTATTGAAGAGATGTTTCGGAAAAAAAAAATAGGAGTTGGTAAAAAGCTAACAACAGGACGAAATAAAGAGAGAGAGGGAGAAAAAATATATGTACAAACAAACTTTAGTCAACTTCAACGGAAAATACTCAATATCATATGGGTGTTTAGAATGTGCTCTATAAATCAGGAACTATACCTGGAGACGTGTGTCGTCCTTGGAAAAGTGCTAAAATTTAAAGTGCGTGTATAGTGTTAAGTTTTTAGTTTGAACTTTTTTCGTTTTGGAACATCAAGTTGAGGAGGATATGGTCTAAAGTCTTTTGTTGTGTGCCAGGAAAGTGCAATATTTTTAAGGACTTTTTGAGTGATGCTTAAGTACCAACCGATATACGGGAAGAGATATTTTAGTAGCTATAGTTTTTGTCATGGATGTTGGTACTCGAGGTACCTACTCGAGGAAAACACTTGTTTATAAGTTATCTTCAATCCCATACTTTTTTTTTGTCCCATTTGTTTGATAGGGAATGATGTTTGAGTGTAGGTGGTAAGTGTTATAAATTTAAATTGCTGTGGGAATTTGTAGTTAAGTAATGAATATTTATGATGAGGGTTTTCTTTTTTTTTTGAGAAAGTTTTTGACACATTTGGGCGGGTGTAAAATATTAAACGATTCCGTGTGTTTAATTCTTAATTTCTTTTGAATTCTTAATGATTAAAAGCTGATTTTGGAGCACTTTGAAAAATACTAAAGCGGAAAGATTTTGGTACAATACTTATAGGAAAGTGATTTTTTGATTTAAATATCTTTCTTTTCTTCTAATCACGCCAGAATGGCTGAACGGATCTTGATAAAATTTGGCACACAGATAGTTTGTCACTGAACTCGTTTTACCCAAAAATTGAAGCAATCTTCGGTTATTGTTTTACATTCAGCACAACGAAACAGATGGTTTCAACAACTCGGACATGAATTTCGATTGTCCTGCCACTCGATCCACTTTTTAATAAACTTACGAATTACACTGGGCCATCTAAAACGATAAACAAATTGCATGGAAAATTGAATTAAATAAAACAGAGTCAAGACAAAGTTTGCCGGACCCTCTAGTTAAATATAATTTTAAAACTGAGATGCTCATGCATAAATCTTGGATTCAAACTTGAGTTGCAATAAAAAAAAAAAAAAAATAAGCATTAAAAAAAATTTAAATGTATACAATAAAATATAACATCTCACAATAACTTACTTATTTTTATCAATTAAATAAACAACGAGTTATCGTCTTACCTGAAAAATAAAATGAAAGAAAATTTAACCAAATATATTATATATATTTATTTTTATACATACAAAAATTCGTGTAAGTTACACTATTTCTAACTCAAGAATTGAACGGATTTGGATGAAATTTGGCACAAAGATTATATAAATAAAGAAACTTTTGGCTCAATTTAAAAACTACTATTAATGTGATGAGTTTTTTTTAATTATTATCTATTTATCCCGTGCGATGCCAGGACGAGCCGCTAGTTCTTTCTAAGCTAGATTTTTTGAAACATGTTTAACTTTAGAGTATTCAAGTTTATTGAAATGCGTTGGGATTTGATTAGGAAATAATCAATCTTTAGTTATGACTTATGAATGCACCCATGTTATTACAACATATTAGCAAAAATTGTCTGTCAGCTGTCAAATTAGCTGTCATTATAGAAAAAGTTTTCCCAATATAAAGTTGTAAAGTTGTGTGGCTTAGGATGGAAAAAAAGGCACAAATTATGAAACATTAATGAAATTGAAAAACTTCACCGATTTTATTATTCAAATGCTCTTTTTTCAAAAAAAATCAAAAATTAGGAGATCATTAAAATTCGTTCAGCGGTTCTTGTGTTTTTAACTTAAAATTTAAGATTTGGCAATGAACTTTAATATACGGAAATGAAATTGTGTGAAAAAAATAATTCTCCAAAATTTAAAAAATTATTAAATTTAAACGTTTCTGTTTTAACTTCTCATAGGGAGTTATTGCTATAGGTTCATTTTGTCAAAGCGAAATTTTTCACAAGTCTGTACGTTTTATCTTAATTCGACATTTGTGGAGAAATGTCTGTTCGAGATATCTCTCGGGAATGAATAAAGATATAGACTCGAATACATTTTTTTTCAATAGATCATAACTTCAATGTAAAAAATTGTAAAGTGGTCTTCTCACAATAGCAATTTAATAAAAGTGAAAATTAAATTTAAGTTGATCGCAAATACGAGTATCTTAGGAACGAATAATAGTATTGACTTCAAATTAATTTAATTGTGTTAAATAAAAAATTGGAAAAAGTTAAACATACCGTTATTTTTTTAAAAACTAAAAACAAACAAAAAATGTTTGGCGAGCAAATATACAATGAAGGAAAAATGATGTCATCTTCGGAACAATTTTTTTAGTAGTTTTTTTTACAAAAAATAAAAAAGTAAAACTGAAATTTTCCGAAAACTGTCAAGAATTTTGTTTGGGCTTAAAAATATCATAACACCAAACAACGATGTTCGAACAAAAATTGCTAAATATTGTGTGATAATTTTGTTATCAATCAACATCAAAAGTAAATCGGTTAATATCAGGACTGCCAGGTTTTCAAAGTATGCATAATGGGACGTCATCAGCCTCTTTTTTTTAAATATCTTTATTTGACAACAATTTGAAATATTTTTTTGTAAGATTAAAAAAAATTAAAATGTGGATTTTTTGAAGACTTCAGTTGAAATTGTAAACTCTGTCAGAAACACCCTGTTAAATCATTTTGTTTTTAAAAAATTTCTCATCTTTTATGTACTGTCCAATTTGTTTTCAAAATACTTTACATTTCATCTAATGTAAACATATTTCGATGTGATTTTATCCCCTTTCCTTCATCATTCGACAAAAAAATAAAAAATAAACAACAATTAATATCTTTACAAAGCTAAAAGAAAATTCAAATTATTTTTCAAATTAACATTAAACAAAAAAAAAAAAATCAATTTATGCGATACAAGAATCTTACATACAATGGAACCGCAACAATGATGGCGGCGGCAACGACCAGCGCCATAGCATTAGCCCAAAGCAAACATTTCACGGAAAAGGATATTGTACGAGTATATGGATGACAGAAGAGGGGATTATGTGTATATGGTGTGGGAATTCAAAGGCGCTTAAATAACGTCAGTGACGACCGACTGACATGACGTGATGATTGACGAAGGGACAGAACGTTCCCATATCGACGACGACGACAACGATGAATGAATGTGACAGAAAAGTATAGTGACAAAGTCTACCCCTAAGTATAACACCAAACGACACAACATGACACCGTCGTCGACGACAAACTCATAAAAACGCGCTGAGTTGCATAGCGAGCGTTAGCACGGATATGGATAAAGATATGGATATGGATATTAAGCGAGCGGGCGTTAGACCCTCGTCAAGTTACATTACAAACACTTGTGTGACTTGTGATGGCAAATAAAACAAACATCAACATTGTTTCCAATATACTCTCGTAAGTATAAGATTGCTTGGTGTATCTGGGACGCTGCTGTATGGTACTGATGCTGCAAGGCACAAATCCCCCGATCGTATTCCAATCAACACTTAAGTGGACCTTCACTCTCTTGGTCTTAGAGGTTCGTAGGTATAATGTGTACGTTTCAGGTCATGTATGGTTCCTTTTCATCACATTTTGTCCTCCTAAATGCTATAACTGAAGTGTAAGAGTATTGTATGCTGATAAGTGGAACTACAACACACGACGACAAAGATGACGACCATGACAAAAACGAGAACGACCAGAGACTTTGTGGTTTAATTTTTATGCTGTGCTTGTCAAAATAAACAAAGCAACTCCTTTTGACGGGAACCAAAGGGTAACCGTCATAGTTTCTTTTGTCGATTTCTTTAAATCGATGTCCTTGAGTTTTATTGAGCCATTTTAATACATTGTAAATATTTCGGTATCGAAAAATCTTTGAGTTTAAAGGACAAGATTTGTCCTTTTTAGTGCTAAAAAGAAACTTTCGGCACCCATTTTTCTTGCTTTTGACACACTTAAACTTTCCTTCGAGTCTTCGCAAATTTTCCATAACAGATACAAAAAAAAATCGGATCAGGACGTGCGAAGGAGGTGTGTGAGTAGATACAACCGCGAACTCTATGAGCTATTCAAAGATGAGGTCGTTTTCCAAAAAGTTAAAACACGTCGACTTTATTGACTCGGCCACATCGAGTGCAAGGACAACAACACTCCCGCTAAGAGAATCTTCGAATCCCAACCACCTGGTTCGAGGCGACAAGGAAGACCGAACCTCCGATTTAAAAACCAAGCCATCGCGGATACCAGAAGAACGCTTTGTCTGGATGATTGGGAGCAACGTGCTCGGGATCGACGAAAATGGAAGGTCATTGTGTCTTAGGCAGAGATGTTACACGGATCGGGAGCCTGATGATAAAGCCAATTAAATTAATTCAAGATATGAAGTCAAGATTAAAAGTTTCGGCAACCCTTAGGAGGTATACAACTTTGGGAAAGAATTTGAAGTACATGTTTTAAAAATTTTATACTGATCCAATCGGATCAAACAAAGGGAACTTTTGACACATTTTTTCAATCACAAATTATGATGATTGGATTGCAGAAAAAGATTTTGAAACGAGTTAAGTTAGAAAAACCATGTATCGAAAAATGACAATGAACATCCACGAACTGTGGTATGATTTGAAATGATCTCAACTAAGAAAGTTTTTTAACCATCTATAGGTTCTAGGTATTAGGGCAGACCATATGATAAGAAAAGTCTCCATAATCTTCATCGACTCGACAATAATTAGGATCGGGATCTAGCCTCTATCTACAAGTCTCTCAATGGTCTGCGCCAACTCTTCATCATAAGAATGGCCTGCGACACTGTCACTTACCATAAAATAAACTAAAGGGTGATGCTTCCCTCCATTTGCAAACATTGTTCAGAAGTTAATGTATTTATTATAAAATGGCAAAATAAAGTGAGCATAAATTAAATGACAGCTGTCAAAAAGACCAACTCGGAAAAAAGTTTTGTAAGATTGAAAACCACACGCCTTAAAAAATCACAATTTAAAAAGGACTTTCAAAGGAGGTGCCTCGTTGCCATGCGAACTAGGTCAGCTTCACGATATCTTCCTCCTGATAAATTCGATACAATTTACGATTGCAACGTCTCCGGACATGTCACATACGAGGTACACTACTCTCCTTAAGACTTTCATCTCGAATACCCTTCGTGCTTTGACTAAAAGCACCCGTCTTTCAGATAGACAAGTTTTCGAAAATCTTATACTTGGAAGAATTTTTGCTTAACTGAATCGATCCCGTAATCCGTAAAACTGTTCCTTCATTTTCTTTCTAGAGAGGTTAAATATTGTCAATTCTTTCATCTCGAAAACAAATGTCAAATTACCAACAAAATGGTCTCCATAGTGCATTTAACAAACCAATTTTTGAATTTTCTTTGTTTCCAATTTCCATCAAACATAACTTTTCAATACGTACGTAAATTTCTAATAATTTCTAAAATTTTTCCACCGTTGATACTCCCGGGTGTAAATTTGAATATTATTCAATAAAACATTCAATATTCATCCCTCAGGTCCGTTTATTTTTTATTTTCTTGTTTTTTTTAAACACTTTTTTTCATTTCATTTTCCTTTTTTTTTGAAAAATAAATTTAGTTCACTCAATTCAGTTTTATTATTCAAAAGAATTAATGTATTATGCTGACGCAAATAACAATATGGATTTCAGTGTATCATAACAAATTTTGTATATGTATGTATTTTTTTTTTTTTTTTCAAACTAAATAAATTACTCCATAGAGAGGGAAACGGAGAGAACAAAAAAGGCAAATAATATAATATATCCTGTTGTATTCTCGGTGTTATGTTTTCGATAGCAAATATATGAGAATGTATATATGTATGTGTATGGGTAAATATCCTTTCACTCTGATATGGCACTTCCCCATCAAACGTATCAAAATAAGGCCAACATAAAAATGTACACAAACAATAATACAAAAAAAAGAAAAATACATATTTCTACTAAATAAATAAAATAAGCAAATCACACATGTCCGGTTTTAGCCAAACGCGTTTAACAAAACAAAAAAAAAGAATTGAATAAATAAATACTCATACATAGAAGAGCCAAATTGTATCTGCAAAGGATAACTGACCAAACTACGACGACTTTCGACGGACCAAAAAAAAAACAGTCCTGACTGTCTAACAGAAGCGTAATTTAATCCCTGATAGGGGTTCGGGTGGACTGGACTGATGGAGGAGGGTTGGGCTGCAAATGTCAATGCTATGACGATGATGACGGGTATAACGTATAAGGGCTAACAATTCTAGCAGGTGCTTTTCAAATAATAATCTCTTTGGACGGCTTTATCCCCCCTCCACCCATAATAAAGGATAGCAACAAAAAATTGTAAAAAAATTAAAATAAATATAAAAATTTACGCGATAAGCGTTGGAGTTGTATGTAACTTAAGCGCATACAGGTACGACTCTATAGGAAGGTCCTTTTATGCGGGTGTGTATGTTTATTCATTAAATTATATCCCCTTTGTTATTTATTGAATTTGTTAAAATTGCATCTGATGTTCGGCTCGTGTGTGTGCATACAAAATTAGTTTATATTTTGTGTGTGTGTTTTTTTTTTTTAATATTTTTATTCATTTTTTTAATAACAATACCTATCTAGAGGTATTTGGAGGTACTTTATGCTGTCATGTCAATTTGATAAAAGTTGAAGAGTTAATAAATCCTATTTTGTGTGATAAAATGTTTTTTTTTAAATTCTTTATTTGATGATAACATAATTTGTAGTCTATGCATTCATATTTTTTTTTTTTTATGGAATGAAAATTATTAAAATATTCAGATAATAACTTATGTTGACAAAAAGGACATCATAAGTAGATTAATGTTGCTTAATAAATTGTTGTAGTCATAATCATATCTACTTTTTTATATAACTATTTTTTTGTGTTGGTTTATTTAATTAATTTATGAATTACAAACGGGAGTGCACATGAAAGCATTAATGTGATGATTTTAAGCAGATATTTCTTATCTACCTGGTTTGTAAAAATGTTTGAACTTTACTCTCTTTACTTATGTATATATTTACTGTTAAAATTAAATTTTATGTTAAGCATTTTTAATCCTGCTTTTATGGTGATCAAGTAATTAAAAAAAATTATAAAAAATCATTTAATATATTTAATATTTTTTCGTACTTCTTATTATAGGTTGAAGTGCAGTTATGAAAGCTATCTAAGGGTATAGATTTAAGTCCACAACCGTTAAAAATTTCGAACCCTTCTAAATTCAAAAAAGTCATTGAACAATGGAACAAAGAAAATAAATTAAACATAACTTAGTTGTGAAAAAAATCAACTTTTTAATCAAGTTTTTGACAAACAACTGTTCCAAAAATAATATAAATCAAGGTAATTGGTCAGAAACTCAGAATCAATACTTTTAATACAATTATTCTAGTTCTAGAAACCATCAGCAAATTCTAGAACTGAAAAATTTTGGTAACAAGTGACAAAAGGACACTTTTCATCATTCAGTCCAATAAACTATCAAGAGTTATCCTTTTGCGCATCTTAAGTTTCGTATCAGAATCATTGAAATTGAAAGATTACAGTACAAGTATTTTTGGTCTCTTAGAATTGATTCTCGTATTGATTTTGAACACTTCTTTTGTTATCGAATCTTGTTTAATTTTTAATCTTTTCTCAAGTTATCAAAAGTTTACTTACGTATGTAGATTTCTAGCAATTGTTTCTAAGATTCTAAAGTAGCTATTTCTGAAGAATCTTATTTTTTAAGAAAATTTTTCTGATCTATGTTTGAATATCTAATCTATTATACATGTTAAAGAAAGCCGTGTTAGTTAAAATATTTATAATTTAAGAACTACTGAACCGATTTGGCGGAAATTTGGCACAGAGACAGTTTATAGTCTGAAACAGTCTATAGGTTACATTTTATCCCGGTAAAATGAATGCTCGAGAAGTACACTGGGCCATCTAGAAACTATAAACAAAATTTTCCGTCACACAATAAACAGTCTCCTTTTGGGTATTTGGATTATATTTCACTTTACTACGCTTTAAACTTTTCGAGCAGACTCCTTTTCGCTCATGCTTCCACCAGAATCTAAAGAATGGAAGAAGTCAATAACTATATTTGAAAAACATGTTTTTGGACTTCTAACATCCTTTTGCTGAAATACCACCAACACCCAAAAAATGCTTTCAAATCATTCAGCTGCAAATTCCAACTACTTCTACTGGGGACTATACGCGAACAGTTATCAGTCGGTCCCCTGGTCTGGTTCCAAATCTGGAATATAGCCATGAAGAATATCAGAATCTCTACTGAGGTTACTTTGGAGGCCAATGTCAAAAACATTTAAGGAGTAAGAATCTTTACACAAAAGTTGGCATTTTTTCGCTGGAAAATTACCAATATTGACCACTGAACAAGAAGATGCTTCAGTGTGATGAAAACCTTGATTCACAACACACCTTTGAAAATTGAGCAAAAAGTCTTCTATAAAGTTCAAAACCAACTTCATCGTTAATTTCTTTTAAATCAATAATCAGAATCTTGATTGAAAACTCTGATGAACTTTGGAACTACTGCAACTCATGTATTTTCTTGTCAGCTAATTTTAAGGTTATCCAAATTTCGCAATATAAATACTGGATTGTTGATGTCCTGCTTTAATTTAGGATACTTCCTTCAATACTAACAAGTCCAAGTCTTAAAAATTCAAGCTTAGGAACTTCATTTTTGAAGCTCCTCCATTTGTTTTTAAACCATCTTCAACTGCTGAAAAAAAACTTCTAAAGTTTGTTCCACAGAATTTTGCATATCTTAGCAATTGTTTTTATATTTCCCGTTTTCCTCATTCAAAAACAGGAATAAAAAAAAAACCAACTGTCTGGCAATAGTAGGTGTATGAAAATGGTAAAACAAATAAATAATGATCTTACAACGACAGCCACCAGCTTTGGAACGAAATTCACGATATACCCAATATACTCATAGCCATCAGTTCCAATCAAAGCTGCCAAAGCTGGCCTTATCGAGTATTGTTCAATGTTCATTTATATACAGATATACCATAAGCTATAACCAAAACCAGCCAAACCAAACCAAACCAAACCGACCCAGAATCGGACTCGGACACGGACACAGATTCGGATTCAAACTCGAACTCGTATATGAGACTCTTCAATTTTGTTCGGGCGCTTATCCTTGACCACAATCGTCCATCAAGCGCATGAGAAATCCAAACTCCTAAGCAAACTGACAGGATTATTCGTTTTCTATCCATATGTCCAGTCCATTCATATACATAGCAGCACACTCGTAGTCGTTTATATGTATGCCATGGAATAACCCCTTCTGGGAATGACCAGCATGACCATGAGGACCAGTGCTAGTGGTTCAGTCCACGACTCGACGGGTAATATGTGAAATGTGAGTAAACCAAGCTACATATACAATTAACCATTGAGTTGGAGATTCTTCCACCAATGGGTTTTGGATGATGCAGTTTTTCAGGACACCTCCCCCATATCCAGAACTCCTGTAGAGTCTATATGCTCTATCATCCAGGATCCATATATATATGCCACCTGGAACTTGTACATTCGCTCTGTGCTGTCCATGTCCATTGCAATTCGGATGATCTCTTTGGGGATTGCTGTCAATACTGCGAATACGAAGCGCGGGCGGGGAGGGTTGGTCCTGGTATAGCCAAGCTAGGACTCTCTGGGTACAGCTGGCGTGACGGCGCGGCAGCAGCGGTGGTGGTGGCGCTGGCGATGGCGATGGCGGCTGAAGGAGTTATTTGTGAAACAACGGGACCTCGAGCAGATATCATTATTTACTTGCATGTCAGTTACCCTGTTGAGGCGGCAGGGCTCATCAGCTAAGCTCGATGGTTGATGACGATGACGTTGATGGAAACCCGCACCGGATCATTGCAAAAAAAAAAATGAAAACAACACAAAACTGAAAACAACAACAAACATGGAAAAAAAGGATTTCAAGTAAATCCTTATGGAGTGGAGTGCAATTGAAAGATGAAAAAAAAAATCGAACAAAAAAATAGAAATACATCGCCGACCGTGGTGCCACTTTAATCAAATAAAAAAAGGGTGTTTTTTTGTCTGCTCTCTCAACGATTGACTGATATATAAAAGTGATGGGCTTGCTGAGCCATCAGGGAGGCCTCATGTGTGTGCAGCTTTCAATAGGACTCTTCTGCATCTGCATCTGGGTGCCTGCGAAAAGGTCAACACATCCGCTTTCGCATTTGTATTAGAAAAAAGGACGATTTTTCAAAATGACGACGAACCAAACGATATCTGATGTCGGATGCTTTGCAAAATGCTATAAAGCGGAAGAGTAGATTAATCGAAAAACCGTGATCTGTTCGAAATTTTGTTCAACGGCAGTATTAGAATATAATACCATTGGGAATGAGTGTGTGTGTGTTAAAGGTTTTTTTTTTAGTTGTCTTTGCTTTTGAATAAGTGAAGGTTATTGAAAACTGCGAAGTATTGTGAATAGGATGAAAGAAATTAAGGACCTTTGAGAATGTTAACAACACTTTTCTGCATATGGGATTCCTGATTCAATTTTGGTGGCTTAAAAATTTCGAGATTAAACAAAATTTATAAAAGGGTTAAAAAAACGAACGAAAACGAAAACTTATATGCAAATATACGACACAACGGAAGAAACCATAGGTACGCGATGAACGTAACGTTAGTATTGTTTGCCCGATTCTCTAGAAAGGAGACCGTCTGAGCTGAGATATCAATCATCAGACACATCGCTTATACGATCCTTTCTGTTGAACTATATGAACGTCTGAAACCGTTCGTCCACAACCTGATAGGTCCATATCAGTGTGGGTCAGATTAGGAAAGTCTTGGAAAAAATTCAGGAACTTAATTTCGTTGCTTCTTAGGAACTTAGAAGGAAATTGAGAAATAAAGTCCTTTCTCGAGCAACTAAAGTGATACATTCTAAGATGCTTATCATCCCAGTCTTTATGTATGGCACCGAAGTTTGGACCTTGTTAAGGCAGGATCAGAAAGTCTTAGGATGCTTCTCGGGGATATTTTCTAGGTGACTTTTTCTGTCCGGCCTCGATAGGTGGAGATTGGACGAGAAGAAAATCCAACGACTTGGATGACCAATCTTGAGAGATGGCGCAGTAGAGGAAGACCAGGACTCGGGTGGCGCACTCAGGTAGGAGAGGACCTCAACCAACTTGGCGTGCAAAATTGGATACAGCTAGCAAGGGATCGCTCTGGGGCTGGAGACTAATGTTGGTTAAGAACCAGGTCCTTTTTGGCCATTTCGTAAATGTGTCACATAGAAAAAATAGCACTGTTGCGGTTTTGGACATTTGAAGGTACTTAATTTTAATTCCTGTCATTCTGGAATTTTCATTTTTAGCCAAAAACCATAATTTCGAAGGAGATTCCCTTCCATTCCTCTCAAGTTTTGTATTCTTCAATTATATGTTCCCAAACTATTTTAATGAGGACTTTGTTTTCATTAAGTTCCCACACTCCTAAAGTCCGTATACCAATGCATAAATATGTATGTAAACAGGTTGTGTATGTATGTATTTGAAAATTAAGTCCATAAAAAGATATTCGCCTCAAGGACAGAGATTAACTTCTGTAAATATAACCGTTGATATTTTTTTTTGTGTAAATTGCCATGTTTTGCTTGCAGCCAAAACTACTAACCACAACCACCCTCTTCACAGAAAAATAACACTCTCTAATCGCATATACATATATACCCACACCTATACACCTACACACTCTATTCGTGTATAGTCGTACCTATACTTAAAATGAATTGGCCATCTAATAATAAGAATCACGTACAAACATTCACTCCCAATACACACCATCATAGAGCCCATTACACGCACAATTACTATAATATATATATAAATACACACACACATAAACAGATATCGTATTTTTGTATATATGATGGCTATAAGAAGAAATCCAGTCTCAAAGGAAACCCCTTAAGGATACATTTTTGTTTTTGTCACACGCTCAAGCCTAAGGAAATTATTCATTTTCCCTTAACATTTCACAAAAACGTCAACGTTTCATAAGGTCCTCAACTCCTATAGTCCTGATGGTCTTCGTCCTGGTCCAGGTCCAGTAGGGGTAATGGGTGCTGGTACAGGTGCAGGTGTGTAGGTAAGTAGGTACAGCTATAACGTTTCATGTCCTTAATTTTTATATAGGTAGTATGTATGTATGTATGTATGTCTATGAAAAGGATGAGTGTACTTACTAAACCTACATATATAGCCGCACAGCGAAAGCTTACCTTTCTAGATTATACCACAGTGAGAATGAGAATGCCCTCGAGGTGTGAGGGATTTTAATTTTGGGGAACTTCAGTTCAATTGTCCTGGAATAAAGTAGTTTTTTTTGTATACTAAAGAATAGTTGGTCCTTTTTTACATTCATGAATATTTGTAAATTTCCTGTTAGAGACACGCATAATACTGCCGAGTACAAAAAGCTTTGTCTCTTTCAAAAAAGTATCACCAAGGTGCGAGAAGGTGGGTCTAGGTACTTCAAGGATACACTGGATTGTTTTTTCTTCTTCTTTGTATAAAATGTCCCTATTGCAGGATTCCATTTAATTTTTTTGTTGTTGTTGTTGTCACTTAAAGTGCCTACTTTTGTATAATGTAAAGTGTGTTTGCAGGGAAGAGAATATAGCAAAAGTTCCGTTAGCCATTTATTTTTGTCTTGATTCGTTTCATTTGCCAAATGGGAAATTATATGCCCCCGAAAATTGTCTATTTTGAGACAATTTGATGAGGTGTACTTGAAGATGGTGAAGGTGGCTAAATACAATGAGGAAATAGTCAACTAGGTATAAGCAGTGGGACCTCTACTGTTATAAGGATCAAATTATATACAAATTCATTCGTTCTATAAAAAAAAACACACACAAAGGAAGATTATTGTTAGTAGTATACTAAACGAGTAGTCTTGAATTTTGGTGAGATGATAATTTTAAAAATTCAAGACATTCACGCGATTATGTGATTTTAAAAATGTATGAAAGTTAAGTTGATATTTTGTTTTTTTTTTTAAGATTTAAATTTAAATTGAAAAAAATATTGACTGAAGCTATGGTTTAAAGGGGCAATATTTTGACACTAAAATACTAATTTTTTGACTTTTTGACAACGGTGGGATTTGAAGTGAAGTACCTATAAGATGAAGACCGGTGGAAAACCAGTTTCAAGTGGCTGGAATGGTTAAGGTCTTTTTTTCTATATAACTTTCTTTTGAATTTCAAGCTTGTTCAGGCGAGGGTTTTGATTCTCAATCGCTCCATATGAACCGTCCAAGCGCTTCTGACTTGGCTTATATAGGCATTTTAATTACTCAGCAGATAGAGTTGATTTTCAATTTCTGTGTAAGATCTAACCCTGGATCTAAAAGGTTCAAATACCTACTAAAGATATTCGTTGTAATTTTTTGATGTGAGCCTTTTTTAAAAATTTCTAAAGTACCATTTATGAGCTTTTAGTGAAGTGTCTTATAATTAAAAACAAAAATGAAATTGAAAAACTTTTAAACTACTTCCAGAAACGTTAAGTTGTTTTCTTTCAAGGAATGAAACTTAAAATATTATTCAAAACATTGCAGTTGTTTTCGAGAATATAATATGAGTTGAAATAAATAAACATGTCAATGGATTTTACAAAAACTTTTACACTGTCCGTATGCTTTTAAGGCTTAGTCTTCATCCTTCGTAGTTTTGTTCATCCATTCATTTCATTTCATCCGAATTCATATAGAAACAATTTCAGAAGACCAAAGATAAGGACAATGGTAGGACTTCAATTTTTCTGTTTATATTCATTCACTCTGAGTGTTTTTCAGAAACCAAAAGTTCACCGTAGAAGTTTATTTTTTTCATAACGTCAGGTTTTTGAAATACGAGTACACCTCTTTAAAAATGTAAAAAAAAAATCCATAATCCTAGCAATAGATTTTATGAAGATTTTGCAAAGTAGAAATCTTTGTCTTCGAGGCATAATTTAAAACTTTTGAGCATATACATTTTTGAAAAATATCATTAGTTTTGAATGGCTTATGAGGTTTTGAAAAACCCTGAATCTTATGCTTTCATGGGCTTAGTTATTTTTTGACAATGATTTTGAATCCGAATTTAAATTTTAAAAAATACCCGTTTTTAACATTATTTTTATATTTTTTTAAATACATTTCAAAAACTTGATGTGATGGAAAGTATTCAAATTGAAATTCAAAATTAGGACAAACAAATCACTTCAAACCATATTTACCTTTTTTTAGGGTTCAACGTTTCTTGAAAGTCAATGTGGACAGATGAAGACTACAATTTTTCTAAAAGTAAATGAGATACTGAAAATATTTAAACCGAATATTGAAGATGGGATTATAGACTTTCAAAAATCATCACAAATGTTATTTTAAAAGAAAAGCACTTCACGAATTTACATAGCCTCAAAAAGCCTAATTTTTGGTGTTTTTAAAAATTTTGAAAAAAAAACCTGTGTGATAGAGTGATTTTGAAGATGGGTTCAAATTCAGGCCAACAAAAACCTTCGGAAAAATATAATTTGATTGTTAGTTACAAAACCTATCCGACCAGTGAAATTAAGAAATAGATAAACGTGGGTGTGTCTATTTTTTTAAATAAAAAGTAATTTCGATAGCTGTGCGAAAATAACTCGTTTCAAAAAACACAGACAATTTTGGAGTTGAAATTGATAGATTGCCTTTACACAAATTGTTACACACTAATTTTTTCACCATTACTCAAATTTTATTTATGAATGTATTCTTTATATGTTGCCATTACAAAACGAATCAGAAAAAAAACACAGACTTTGTGTGAAGTTATTCATACTCCTCTGAAGCATTTGACATGGAATTGCTCGAAATTCTTGGGTTATTGCCTCATTTAGGGCTTCGAGTGTATATAGTTTGTTTATGTATAGCTAATCATGCTTTGAGATAGCTCCATAAAAAGTAAACACATGGTGAAAAATCCGGTAATCGAGGACACCATTCCATTCGTGGCGGCCAATATTAAAATGTCGGAATAGTTTTTGTGTTTCAATGACCGAACGTCCCTTTCAATGAAAGTCGATACTACCTATACTCATAACAAATACGGTTTCCCCATCTCGATTGTTACCCCGTTCAAATCTTCCATATCGGACCCTGTATACAAACACATTCTAAAAATTTTATCAAAATCGTTTTAGCAGTTTTGAAGACACTGGCATTTAAGTTACCATTGAAAGCATTTTTGAAATTGTTTTTGGTAAACAGTATTATCAATTTAAAACTTTAATTAAATTTACATTTTCTAGGATTTAAAATTTACTCCCCAAAAATTACCCCAAAGTTCATACTTCAAAATATGCCTCAATCTAGATGTTAAGTTTTTTTTTTATGAAAATAAAATTAAATAAATGTTTTAAAAATTAAACTTAAAATTTGATAAATAAATCACCGACACATTTTTTTCGTAAAGACCTTTTTTATTTTGACGTTTCCTTTAAAAACCTTGTCAATTTAACGTTTTCATTTACTTTTAAGCCAAGTTATCGATAATTACTATTAATTTTTTGACATCATAATATCGAAGGCTGTTGATGATGTTAGTTGAGCACTTATAGTAAAAGATTTTTTTTGGTCAATATATTATTTTTCAATATTTTTGACTTATTCTGTTCTGTGTCGTATTTAAATTTTGTACACCGTCCTTATACAAATTTAATTCAAAATTCATCAAATAAAATCAATATTCGTATTCCTTTTCTTTAAGCCCAATCGACTTCTTCTTCAAAGAAGAAAAAAAAAATCTTTCAAAAAAAAGAACAAATCTACCATATCCTTAAGCAACCTTAAACCTGTACCTCAATACATACACACACACATACCCGCATATAGATTGTAACAAAAAACTCCATTGCAACCATAGAAACTAACAACCAATTCAATAAAAAAAAGGTCAAAAATTCGACCTCATTCTGTCCTCTTGTTTGTAATCCTATCTTCCAACTTTTTCCCATATATCTTTCTCTTATTCCCAAAACCAAAAAAAAATACATATACACATAGATTTAGATATATTATACATAGATATAGGTATAACCACTCGTCGACAGTATTAAGTTCAAGCAACGATTTCCCATCTCAATTTAAGTTGCGGTTTACAATGACTATATAATTGAATTAAAACTCTTGCCTTCTCCACCATCATCATCAACATCATCATCATTATCATCAATGTTGTCGTAGTTTTGGAGTATTTCTCAGGCACAATGATATTTATTTCGGTTCAAAAACTCACACAGAAAAAAAAAACCAAAAGAAACTTTAAAATACACCACAACCGCATAAGATATGATCTCTCCAAAAAAGTCCTGTCCTGGTTGTCTCTGGATGACAAACAACAACAACTCAAAAAAACAAAAACAAAAACAACCCAAATGAAAACAAAAGCTCGCCTGGAATAGTTTTGTTTTTTTTTCTTTTTTCAAGAACGAGAAACTGATGAACACAAAATTGAAAATAAAAGTATCCGAATGCGAAATCCCTGAAATCCTGGAAATATACGGATTTGTAAAAAGGATGCGCCATCAATAAAAATTGTTTTGAAAGAATGAATCTTTTCCTTCTTTTGGTTGAACTTTTTTTTTTTCTGTTATATTAAATACAAACTCAACTCGTATATATACGAATACGAATATTCCCAAAGGATAAACAAGACCACCACATTTCAGTTATAGTTTTCTGTGTTCGATTTCTGATATCCTTTTTTCTCCCTGGGAGTTGTTCTTCGTTTTTGTTTGTGTTGTTGTTCTGGGTGTTTAGTTGAGCGTGTTCCCATCTCAATATATAAAATAAGTTTTTATTTATCAATTTTTATTAAAAAATATATTTTTGAGCAAGTGCTCTTTATTCTTCAAATTCCAAATTACAACTGATTCTTAAAAACTAAATTAACTTAAAGCTAGCTTAACCTATGGGAGCCGCCAGCAACGAACGTGAAGGAATGCGCTTGGTGTCGTCTTCCAGACATGTAGTCAGCATTTTGACACCTTGCGCGTGTGGGACTGTGGGAATGATTATTTGGGAATGTGGGAATGAATCTTTCGGATTGTGGGAATTAATATTTATTGCATTAACTCTTCCCCCTTTAAATTCAAACGTCCTCGTTTGACCTTCAAAAAAAGGGAATCTGGCTGATCCTTGTTGGCTTCGTCGTTACCATCTGCTTTGGTGAGTTCGTACAGGGTGTTCCTTTGTTTTCCGGTTGACTTCCAGATGTTGATATTTTCGGAATTTGGTCCAGATCTATGGTAATACTGGTCCGTCTATTTTTCCTACGCATGAGCACTCTTACGACAGTAATCACAATTATTATTAGTATTACAGTAATCAAGCTGGAGTTGGTTAATAAATGTAAGTTATTCTCTTCTTTGATTTGCCCAATGTATTCGGTGTTTTTGAGGTGTAGGTCCTTCATCATTTCTAATGTCAACACTTCTTCGAACTTTTCTGCTTGTGAGTCGGGCTGTACGATAGCTGGTAACGGTTTCGAATCAGGAATTTCTTTTGAGATGTAGATTTGTTTATCAACGGTGATGGATGCATTATGGAATTGTATAATGAAAGATCCTGTTAGGTTGGTCACTTCTCCGTTAACGAGGATTGGTCCATTGTATTTGTTTAAAAGGAGGGTTCCGGGGAGTATTTCTTCGACGCTGGGGATATGTTGGTTATTTATCTCTGTGCAATTTGATGGCCGGCTCCGTAATAAATTCGGTATACAACTATTTTCACTTATATCTTGAATTTGATTTTGTTTACAAATAGCTAAATTGTTGAAGATTTTACATTTTTCTCTTATTCCAAATATTTGACTGTTACATTTTAAAATATTATTAAAGGCAATTTTAGTTACAATATCTTTTCTTTTGATTGGTTTAATCATTAATTTTTGACAAGATTTTGAATTTGTTATGGGTATACTTATAATATAAAGTACAGTTGAAACGTTTGTTGCGATTTTTACATCTGCAAATTCAAATGCCTCTTCTAAATTAACATAAGGAATTTCGTATTTTTCAAATATTTGTTTTGCTAAGGTTATTTCAGAATTTGATAAAATGAACGAGTTTATGATACCCGCTTTCGCCCAGTGTAAAGCATAGTTTACATTGGTTAACTCTTCTTTTACTATGTCTAATTTAAATGTAATATTCATTAAATATTCATTTCTTAATTTAGAATCCTTTTTTATAATATCAACAATATTATTTGTAAGACTCGTAACATTATTTAATCTTTCATAAGTCAACTTATTGATAACTAATTGATTATTGTTATTTCTTAAAACATTGTTTATTTTTTGCTTGATGATTTGGAAATCGGCATGATCTGGATTGCCAGCTATCCATTTCCATGCCGTACCAATGAAATTTAATGATCTAAGTTTTCTTGATCTAGGTTGTAGTCGCATGAGGAGGTTTTCGAGGGTGGAGAGTTCATGGGATAGGAAGGGATATAATGGGTCTTGGTTGGAAACGTGACTATGGATTTTTGACTTAATATCCTCAATAAATTTGGTATATAATTCCAAATTTATGTCGTGTATGATGTTGAAAGTACCCGTCTGTACTTTCGAATATCCAAGGCTCAAAGTCGCCACCTTCGAGTTGGTGTAGTCCAGAATTTGAATATCCGCGTACAACATAGGCAAGGACAATCTGTTGAGAATATTAGTGCTTTATGAGACCTTTGTGAATTGTTTTTCCTGATTTTGTTATAACAGTAGTGTTTCTATTTTCCCTAACAATTTCTTTCCTGTATCTAGGGGAAAGTTTGTTCCCTATTCTCTTGTTTATTTTCACATAAATAATGTCTCCTATGGAATAATTTTTTGGGGGTGATCTATTTTTATTATGATAATTTAAGTCTGCCGATTGTTTAGTTTCAATTTTTTTAATAATTTCTTTTTTTTCTAGCTCTAGTTGTTCTGGATGATTTAGTCTATTTTTACCAAAGAAAACGTCTATAGGTTTACATTTCGTCGTGGAGTGAATGGACCTGTTATATTCATAAACAGACGTATCTAGTAATTCGGAAAAGTTATTGTGTATTTCTTTTGTTTTAAGACAGCGCATAAGCTCAGAAAGTGTGGAATGAAATCTTTCCACCTGGCCGTTGGCTGAACTTGTATAAGGAGGGATTTTATAAACTTTAATCTTGAACATGTTTTCTAACATGTGTGAGACAGAATTGGAGCTTAAAGATTTTTCGTTATCCACTACGATTGTTTCTGGAACGCCAAAAGCCAAAACAATTTCTCGTAATGGTTGTTTTATGTCTTCAATAGCTCTAGATTTTAGAATTTTCGTCAGGGCGTACTTTGAAAATTTGTCTACAGCGGTCAGAATTATTTTCCCATCAGTGAAATAAATATCGACATGCACAATCTGTCCGGGAAATTTAGGGATAGGGGTTGGCTGGAATTCAGGTTTCTCAGGATGACGATCGTATTTATTCTCTGTACAGACACTACATTTTTCGGTGATTCTTTTAATCTTCTCACTCATACCTGGGAAATAATGTGATTTTAAAATCTGAGCTTTATTTTCCCTATTGTTTCGGTGGGCGCGTTGGTGAGCATTTATCACAATTTCCTCTTGTTCTGTCTCGGAAGTCACATCTTCCACTTGTATCTGAGTAAACCTTATTTTATAATTACTAAAATGTAAGGGATAGATTTGTTGGATCATACTTCTTATGGATTGTTCGGCTTTAATACCGTTGATGACTGAAGGATTTAGATGGTTTCTTAAGATTTGTGTGAGGCTATCCTGTGTGAAATTTGGTTCTATAATTTGATGACGATGATAAGTAGGAAAGATTATTTTAAAGCTTGATGAAGAGCTAGGACCAATTTCAATAAAAAGTTGGTTTTTAAAAGCATTAATGGGAGTTTCAACATTGGGGATTAATTTTTCGGCTGATCTTTCACCACTTTGTTGTGTTGAAGTGAGTGCATTTATATCTGACGGATTTACTATTCGAGAAAGGGCATCGGCCACCACATTGGTTTTGCCTGGTTTGTATTGTAGTTCATAGTCAAATTCCTCTAGAAAAGCCTTCCATCTCTTTAATTTGTTATTCTGATTTTTGTTGCTTAACGCAAATGTTAAGGGCTGATGGTCGGTTATGATTTTTACTTTTGCTGAACCGTATAGATAGCTTCTAAGAGCACTCAATGCCCAGAATATGGCCAGCATCTCCTTTTCATTCGTGGCATACTTTTCCTCTGCCTTATTGAGTGTCCTGGAGATAAAAGTGATAGGCCTGTCGTCTTGCGACAAAACGGCTCCTATTGCAAATTGAGAAGCATCTGTTGTGAGTTGGAAAGGTTTATTGAAATCGGGGTACATTAATACTACATCTGTAGAAATTAATGAATTTTTTAACATTTGAAATGCTTCTACTTGTTCTTCGTTGAGGTCAATATTCTTTTTGCTCGATTGAGCTTTGGACATGCGTCCATCCTCCCCTCTTAAGAGAGCGGTAAGCGGTTTTGCCAGATTGGCATAATTTTTCACAAAACGGCGATAGTATCCGGAAAGGCCCAGGAAAGAACGCAGTTCCTTCACAGTCCTTGGTGTAGGAAATTTTGTTATTGCTTCAACTTTAGTTGGATTTGTACGAATTCCGTCGGATGATACCATGAAGCCCAAAAACTCGACTTGCTTTTCGAAAAAACGGCATTTATCTAATTGGACCTTCATTCTTGCTTTGTTCAGCGTGTGAAAAATTTCACGAATGTGTTGAATATGCTGGTCTTCAGTTTGGCTAAAGATTATAATATCGTCTATGTAGACGTAGCATATTTGTCCAATAAATTTGCGCAGGATATCATCAAGGGCCCGCTGAAAAATGGACGGAGCGTTTTTCAGCCCAAATGGAAGCCTTACGAACTCATACTTCCCATTATTGATCGAAAAGGCTGTTTTTTCTACGTCCGATTCCTTTAGAGGAATCTGGTGAAACCCACTTTTCAGATCAAGAACCGTAAAAAATTTGTTTCTACCCAGTTGAGAAAGAACCTCATTAATATCCGGAATGGGATAACGATCTGCGATTGTGACCGTGTTTAACTTACGGTAGTCGATCACTACCCTATATTGCTTATTGCCTTTGGAATCAGCTTTTTTTGGAACAACCCATACCGGTGAGTTGTACGGAGATCTGGACGGCCTTATAATACCGTCATTTAGTAGTTGGCGGATTTGACTTTCAACTTCCCCTTTGAGGGGCATAGGATACGGGTAGAACTTGGTGAAGACGGGAGAATCCGTGGTGGTGCGAATTTCGCCCACAACTGTTGTTGTGTAAGTCAATTTTTCGTTAGGTTTGGAGAATAATGGGGCGTATTCCTCTTCAAGCGAATTGATAGCATTTTTCTGGGAGTCGGACATATGGTCCGTTTTTATATTTAAATTATTAACTATTTGGGAAATTTTTTGTTTCATTCTAAGTTTAAGGCCATTTTTAATTTCTATATAGTTTTGTTCAGTGTAAATTACGGCTGAAAGTTCTTTGAGGCTATCGTTGCCGAGTATGGCGTCAAAAGATTTGAGAGATGGTAACAGGAAGAATTTTATTTTGTTGTCTTTGAGGCCAAATAGATTTGCTTCGACATGATGAGTTATTTTAGTACTGCCACCAATTGAGTTAGCATAGAAACAATCATTATTAGGAATAGGTTTAGATACTAAAGAAGGTTGAATATAATTGCGGTTTGAACCAGTGTCTATGAGAATTTGTAAAATTTGTCCACTCTTCGTTTTAACTTCGACGTATGGTAACGAAGAGTTTTCTAATCTAAAAAATGAATGTCAGAAAAATCTTCCATATTATTGTTGTTTATATTATAATAATCTGTTGTCTCGTCTGGTATGAAATCTTCTAGAGGTTGTTCGAACTTGCTGTTTTCATATTCTAAGTTCCTATTATATTCTGTAAGCTTGTCATCTTCCGTACTAATATGAAAATTTTTTTGGGATATTGGTGCAAAGGACTTTTGATTAGAACTTGAAGGCTGTGTCCTAGCTTGAGGATTCTGAGGCTCATACTTAAGATTTGGTCCTGATGTTTGCGGCCTTGTCCCGAGATTTGTCTTTGTATTAGGTTGATTAGAAATTTGATTTTGATTGGGTGCACGATATTGATTTTGGACAGAAGGGCCACTGGGTGCACGATATTGATTTTGGACGGAAGGGCCACTATTCCATCTAGGATAGTTATTGCCTTGGTATGAGTAGCGAGTTTGTTGAATGTTATGCGGAATGTTAGGCCTTGAAGAAGTTTGGTATCCATACTGGGTACTTGGTGTACGGCTTGGTGGATTTTGTGGATACTTCTTTGCTGTTCCTTGATTATGAATTATGTGATTTGTCCTATAATTTTGGTTTTCTAATTTTAAGCAAAGATTTAGTGCATGAGGCAAATCGAGTGGTTCTCGTATTCCGAGCAACCGAGGGAGATCACCTTTAAGACCTCGAATAAACGTATCCAAAGCCTTGTCGCGATATGTTTGGGTCAACAGCCTAAGAGATTCTGGACTTGCTTCCAAACATGATAATTTGTTAAGTATCAAAGAGAGATGTGCATATACCCTTTGGTAGAATTCTTGGATCGATGAATTTCCTTGTGCTAAGGATATCATCTGGTACTCTAGAGAGCTAAGATCGCGTTTGTCAGCATAGTGCATGGCCAAACAGCGAGACATACTCTCCCAATTCAAGGGAATATTATATGCTTCAAGAGCAGTATCTGCATTCCCTGTAATTTTATTTCTTATGGTACTTAAGATGCCATAATATTTAGGGGTGCCCCTAAATGATTCGTATAATTGTAAAACTCGATCGACACTTTTTTTCCAGGAGCTAAATTCTCCTGGATCTCCCGAAAAATTTCTAAGACTCTTGACTACATCAGGTATTTTATCCATATCAGATAAGTTGTTCTGATATATAGGATCAATACTTTGCTCAACACCAGGGAAGTGACTGGCGTTAGGGTTTAAGGCTTTTTGGATTAAATTGTGTCCTTGTTGTTCAAACACGCCATGAACTATAGACGAAATAAGTGCGTTAAGTTCGGGGGTTGTTTGGGGCTTATTAAGTGAGTCGTTACGAGAGTTAGTAGATTGAAATGAAGTGTCTGCATTTTCGTTTTGCAGACCTGATATGAGGTTCACTATGGGAATTGTGTTGGTATTTTGGGGATTTGGATTGGAAGGACCATTATTACTGGTTGTTGTACCTGATCTTAGGTCTGGCATTTTTGAAAATTATTTTTTTTTTTTTTTTTTTTTTTTTATAAACTTACAAAAAAATGAAGGTAATATTTTTAATAATTGAATGTTTTCTTTTTATAAATCGTTAGCAATTTTGTATATGTACTATTAATTTTCTTACTTTAACTTTTTGATAATTATAATAATAGAAAAAAATTATATCTTAAATTTAACCTTACATTAAAAGTGTTGCTGCATTCATATTGTTTTGTTCATTCAGATGTTCGGCTACTTGAGGCGACTTATATTGATTTCTTGATCCAGATGTTCGGCTACTTGAGGCGACTTTTATTGATTTATTGATCCAGATGTTCAGCTACTTGAGGCGTCTTTGCACTTTTTTTTTTCTTTTTGCAAAACTTACAGAACTGTATAAAAACACGCGACTACTTAAGACGATTAATGTTTTTTTCGAACTGTATAAAACACGCGACTACTTAAGACGATTAATGTGTTTTTTTTTTTCTTATGTCTCTACCGGTAAGCACGGAGTATGTTCTGAAAAAGCACGGCTGCTTGAGGCGATAAACTTATTCGGAACTTAAAAACGCGACTACTTGAGGCGACTTATGTTTTATTAAAAAAAATTTTTCCGCACAGACCGGTCCCTGCTCGGGCGCCAAATAAGTTTTTATTTATCAATTTTTATTAAAAAATATATTTTTGAGCAAGTGCTCTTTATTCTTCAAATTCCAAATTACAACTGATTCTTAAAAACTAAATTAACTTAAAGCTAGCTTAACCTATGGGAGCCGCCAGCAACGAACGTGAAGGAATGCGCTTGGTGTCGTCTTCCAGACATGTAGTCAGCATTTTGACACCTTGCGCGTGTGGGACTGTGGGAATGATTATTTGGGAATGTGGGAATGAATCTTTCGGATTGTGGGAATTAATATTTATTGCATTAACTTATATCCTTCGAAACTAGGGTTAAAGTTTAGAAATTAATGAAAAACCAAAAATGCAAACTGAAGGTATCTTAAGCATATCATTTTTGATTTTGAGTTATGAAAGAGAGTCCTGACTCCTGACATTGTACTTAAATTTTCCCAGAGCCAGAGAAGCTATCCTCGGTCTGTACGATCTTTGAATTTTAAACAGAAAAAATAAAAAAAATATGCCAATACGCATCCGAAGGATCTTCCAGGACATCAGACGAAGTACACAGGAAATTATGATTGATCCGATAGCATGAATTCATAATAATTGAACACGTTCTTAAGAAAGAGAGTGGCCATCGAACTTTGAATGAATTGTGAATGAAAGGACAACGAAGACGATAGAAATGATAGACAAACCGGGAACAGGGAACAGAAGACTGAACATCCAAATCCTAGTTTTCCCTGTTTTAAATCAAAGTTTTCGTTTTGTGAGTTTTCCTTCGACAACGGCGAGGAGTGTTGGTGGTGGAATTGGTGTTGGACTTGGACTTGGACGTTGACAAAGTTTCCTTCAACATCTCGGCTATCAATCACCACCACTTGTGAAAAGAACAGACCCGGGATTTATTTCTCTTTTCATGGGGCTTAGTTTTCTTGAGTTCGTCTTTTTTTTTTTTTCGTCCTTTTTTTTGTGCCCTCATCTTACTTAAGGAATTTTGAAGAAGAATAACTTTATTTTTAGTTTTCGTGGGTAAGAAGGAGTAGGTAGAGGTGGAGGTAGAGTATGGGAAGAGAAGGGAACGGTTGGTTATGGGAAATGGAACTTCAAATCAGAGACTTATTTTGAGATAAAAAATCGAATTAAATATCCAATCAAGAACAGTTTCTTAGGTTTCAGTTTTTTTTTTTTTTTTTTTGAATTGAAGAAAACGCGGTTGCAGCTGTGGTTGTGGTGCGTTTTCCAAAAAAAAAAACGATAATGGTGACTGGTAAAAGGTCGACGGCGGCGATGGCGCCGTTGGTCGTTGGTCGTTGGTCGTCGAAGAAAAAGTTTGTTTAATCAGTTTTTGGAATTTCAAAAAAAAAGATCGTTGAATTAAAGTTTCTTTTTTTTTGTAATTTTGTTTGTGATTGGACTTTCAGGACAAGAGGTTTGTGATATCCAAGGACTTTTTTTATGTTCTCTTTTGGGTAAAGTCTGAAGGAATAAAAAAATATGAAAGAGGTCAAATCAAATCAGTGTTCTTTATGTTGATTGAACATAAGTTGGAATTCTAGTTTAGGGTTTTTTTTTTTCTTGAGTACATTTAATTTAATTTTTCGATGTCCTTTTTTTGTGAACTGAAATTGGGAATGCATTTATTCATCTAAGTTCCAATGTTTAGAAAAATGTTATTGACTTAGTTTCTTTTAGGATTGTGGTTTTACAGCAGCTGACAATTTGGAGTCTTTTTCCCCGAGTCATTTAGTGAACTTCTACACTTTGTAGTTTAAGGGCGTGTGTATTTGGGTACCTTTAAACTTTAGAGTTTGAAGTTGGTTCCGTCAATTGTCTGAAAATAATTTTTCCAAGACGAAATAGAACTCATTTGTGTTGTTTAATTCAGCCTTAGGTATGATAAAATAAAGCTACAAATTTTAAGTTTACAACCAGAATATATAGACTTTAGGATGGTTAAATTGGAAAATGGAAATCTCTAAGGCCCCCCTCTGAAAATTTGATGACTTAAAAGTTGAATTTAGGAAAGAAAGTGGTTTTGTATTCAAACTTCTGTTTTAAGGGGGATTTGTATTCCTTATTTAGTGACTATCTGTATACCCTTAAACCCCGAATGTACCATATCCTATTTTAACATTCAATTCCTTCTTGTCTTTTTTTTCGAACCCCAAATGGGTTAAAGGGTAAGTTGTTTTCGAAAAAGGGTTAAAAATTCTAAAGTAAAAAATTATCTAAAATTGTAAGTGGTAATGACATCTTATTACAGGCAGGCCTCGAAACGGTAGGAACCCCTAGGAAACCCTTTATGGCTTCTGATTATTAAATGTGTCAGGGTTCGCTTAGTAATTTGTAAAAGGGTATTCAAAAAAAATATAAATTTTGTCCTGGTTTTGGTGCATGAAAATGGAACAGATGAGAAAATTGCCTGTCCTGAATATGATTAGAATTTTAGATCAATAAAGTCCTAGCGAGACATAGGGGCTTCTGGAAATTATTCAAATTTTTTCTCATGAATTTGTTGCAATGTTATAATTTACCCAAAAATTTCATGCTTGTCTCAAAAATGTGGCTCAAGTTTTCTAACCCATATTAGCTTTTTTAAACAATGAACTTTAACACATAAAAATACCCTAATAAAGTCCTTGCTTTAAAAACATAATACACATGTAAGCCAAAGAAGATTATATCTTGTGTATTCAATTTTATTCTGGTTAATTTAACGCATTTAATGTGGTTAAATGAAGCTTCCTGCCAAAATACCCACAAAACTTACTTAGCTCCCCAAAAAACCAATAACTAATGAATTCCTAATTCGCTTCCGGCATTAAGTGATGGGTAGAAGGGTATGGTGGTGGATAATTCTAACTCCGCTCCGCACTCAACCAAAAGATTAACCACATATAGGTACACAGACACACACACACATATCTATATCCAAACCAAATAATAATAATTACAATTAATACACAATTAAAAGTCCCGTTATCGGGTTACGACCAACGACGAAAACAACAAGGACGAAGACGATGACGACGCAACGACTTACGATGTGAAATAACTGCTGTTACGGTTATTAGAAAAAGAAGCAAATTACCCACGCATAATCGTACAAACAAATAACACACAGTTAATAGGTAGGTATGTATGTAGGGGGCAGGTATGGGGAATCCGAGACAGAGGGAGAAGGGGGGAAATAACATCAACTCCTTAACTGCTTCTTACCCGCATCTCGCAGCAATTTCATCAGGACAACATCTCATTTATATTATTCCCGACCGACCCAACAACAATAACTACGTACGCCTCTGGCCCCTGCCCTATAGTCCTTCCAAGAGAGTACTCACCTCCCTCCCTTTCCCATACAATATTTTCGCATTCAGCCATTTATGTCGACTTATGCTGCTGCTACTGCTACTGCTGCAGTTAACTGCCTCAAAGGCATATGCTATATTCCTCTCCGCATATAACGCGCGAGGATGCGACACAAAAACACCGTACACACTTCAAAGACACATAGAAAAAACAGGATTGTTACAAAAGTACATACTTACACACATACATACAAACATGGATACGCGATGTAAGTCCTGTATATCGTCCTAGATGTATCTACACTTGTCTGAAATGTATCTATCTATCTTTCTGTGTCTTGTTATGTATGAATGCGGTGTTAGCGCAAGATTTGCCGTCAGTGTTTTTATGTTCGTTTTGGTTGAAAATAAAAATTTACTACAGATTGCAATGACAGCCACGTCGTCGTTGTCCTGGTTGTCGTTCTCGTCTTCGTCGTAGTCGTCGTCAATGATATGATGATGACAGAGGCAGAGGAGACACTGGTGACAATGATGATGTCCTGATGGTCCTGTGTAGGTATGTATATGGTACATCTAGGTATCATGTTGATGTTGATGATGATGATGATTATGATTCCGTGCCAACATTGGCCGGAAGACCTAATTTCATTTTGACCTGCTTCACATCTTTCTCTGTTGTAACTTTAACGCTCTACGAAGCAAAAACATCAGCAGCAGCATCACTATAGAAAGATATATCTATCTCTCAAACAGACACAAACATAGACACACACTCAAATGCACACACATATGTATATGTGTATAACTGTAGCTTATAAACATAAAAAGGGGGTAAAAAGAAACTTGAATCTTGCATCGTTATCATACATTTGCACCATCATCGTTAAATATTTAAGATTCTAATTTATGTGTGGCAGTTTTGTGTGTGTCCTTTTTTTTCATCTTCTTCTTTCATATACATATATGTATAAATAAAAATGTATGTAACAAGCTGACTGACGAAATAGAGAAGGAGGACAGACCCAACCACATATTGTATACCACCCCAATCTAAAAACCCCAACCCTGTGCTGCTCAGGACACAAGAGTGTTGTTTCAAGCTGTTTTGCAAGGCAGGTAAGTGCTTATAATAATTTAACCTTATAATATTCGAAATGAGGTACTCAGCTGAGCGAGTGGCGCGGTTCCTAAAACAAGGACACGATATATGTTTCTAAGTACACACATACAGTATTGTGCAAAACCTAAGCAACTTTTTTATATTTTTGTTTCACAATTATTTTTTCATACTGTGGATAGTAAAATAATAATAAAATGTATGTGCAATTATAGTTTTATGTTTATATATTATATATCTAACATTTCATAAAAACATATATTCTCAAATAAAAAAAAAAAAAAATGTTTTTAAAAAATGTTAAATTTGAGTGTGCAAAACTTAAGCAACTTCGTTCCCACTGTAAGAGAATTCTAAGCTAACATTTAATAACGGGACTTTTACAGTAAAATTTGAAATGCCACGCGATCAACAAGAATTTAACAATAGTCTTTGATTAGTTTATTTCTGTTAAAGCATAGTTTCGGTTGTTTGTCGGTATGTCTCGAAAAAAGTACGATTCTAACTTTAAAATACAAATAATTAATGAATTTTATCGTGGAGCATCACAAATTTCGCTATCCAAGAAATATGACATTAATAAATCAATTATTTCACGGTTAATACAAAAATTTAAAACTACGGGAAGCGTCCAAAAACTTAATTTTGGAGGTCGACCGCTTAAAACATCAAAGAGAACAGACAGACAAATCTGTTCTTTAATTAAAAAAGAACCGTTCATAAGCTCCAAACGCATTGTAGAAACATTAAACCTTCAAATTGATGCAAGCACCGTAAGAAGACGTGCCATAGACAATGACCTTCGAAGTTACAGGCCATGCAAAAAACCGTTGCTTACAAAAAAACATTTGAAAAAAAGGTTGTGTTTTGTATTGTGATATTTAGTGGTTTTAAGTACTGTGTTTGAATTAAATTTTACTTTCTTCAAAAAAATAGATTAGATTTTGCAAAAAAGTATCACCAATGGTCCGTGGAGAAATGGAAAACGGTACTTTTTAGTGATGAATCGAAATTCAACATGATTCAATCCGATGGGATATGCCACGTTCGAAGAGGCAAGGGCCAACGGCTTAACCCAAAGTATTGTAATGTCACAGCAAAACATGGAGGCGGAAGTGTCATGATTTGGACCTGTTTCTCAGGACATGGCCAGGGTCCTTTCTATCAAATCGAAGGGATAATGGACAAGTTCATGTATAAACACATCCTGGAAACACAAATGCTTCCCTATTCCGATTGGAATATGCCGCTTCGATGGGTGTTTCAACATGACAACGACCCGAAACACACATCGAAGCTGGTAAAGAAGTGGATAGAAGACAATGGGATCCAAGTTCTTGATTGGCCGGCACAATCACCAGACTTGAATCCCATCGAAAATCTTTTTGGGATTCTCAAGAAACGGGTCGCTGGAAAACGCTTCCGATGCAAGGAGGAGCTCTTAAAAACTCTGAAAGAGCAATGGGAGGACATACCAAGAGATTTTATCTCTAATTTAATAGCTTCGATGCCGAAAAGATGTGCTGCAGTCCTAAAAAACAAGGGAAACTATACTAAGTATTGAAAAGTTGCTTAGGTTTTGCACACAAGCATTTATTTCATTTTTTGTTAATGATTTTTAAAAAATATTAGGAATTTTTGTATTTTTATTTTAATATCGAAAAACAATACATAAACATAAAACTATAATTCCACATATATTGTGTTTTTTTACCATCCATAGCATGAAAAAAAAAACAACGTTGAAGTGAAAAAACGAAAAAGTTGCTTAAGTTTTGCACAATACTGTATAGTATTTCTAACATGGTTACCCACTTTTAGTAATATGACAGAATAGTTTTAGGGGTCAAAAACATTTTTCAGCAATCAGAACTAGAGGAAAACTTCGAGGATGACTGCTAGAAGAGTCTTGAAGTCTTCTTCGGTGTCTAGATTAATAACGAGACAACTTCGAGTGATAGTCTTTTAGTAGTGAATTATCTTAGGTAAATCAAAAGTTTTAATCAAAATAACTTTCGAAGTTCGTACTCTGCTGATTTCTCTAGATTTCTGACACTCAGTTTGGAGAAAATCACATGTGTCCAATGATTATTCTTTCATGGTTTCCTAAGATCTACTTCCTGATCAAGATAACTATCAAAATTTTAACCATTTTGATTGCAGCATTCATCATTAACGAATAACTTTTACCAGGTTATCGTACAAAACATCTCTTAGCAAATTAGTGGTTTCTGATATTTTTGTTGGAAGGTTCTGTAATTAATGACTATTTCTATTCTAACGATTCTAACAGTTGAATTCAGTTTATTTCTGCTAATTTGATGATTAAGTTTATTTTCTCCATTTCGTTTAAAAACTATCAAAATTAGACAAGGGTTATTCACAAGTGGTCATCTTAGAATTCATGCTTTATATTTTTTTAACCATTAAATCTGTTTTATTTAACAAATTTGAACTATTAAATTATTTAAGATTAAAACTGTTAACCTAAGATTGAATATTTAAACCACTGCCCTTTCGTCAAAACTTAGATAAAATGGCAGTTATTTATTTTAAAGCGGCAACCGTAAGTTTGATGTACTTAAACAAGGTTGTATCTGTCTATAGTATATGTTTTGACATAATTATAGTCTATTTGTGTGTGTTTGTGTGTGTTAATGAAAGGGGATGTTTATCATACACGTTTCTTTTATTTTGTTTTGTTGTTGTTTTTTTTTTACGGTTTGTATAATAAACCTACCTATGTATGTATGCATATATAAACTGAAATTTAGATGTAGAAATAGGTGTTCGACTGGCGGTGGACACAATGGGGGGGGGGGAAGGCATCTAATAGTGGGCGTTTATGGTTTGTCAGTGCGGTAAATTAATTATGAATCAAGAGTTAAAAAGCAAAGGACATAATCACAAATAATTATAATATGCGGTGTGTTAAAGAGTGATTTTATACATGTACATTATTTACATATATACACAAGTATAGAGTGTTATATTTGTTGAGGGCTGTTTGTCACTCATCGGTTTTATATCTATACATATAAAAATCTATAATTGAAGAGTGTATAGTGTAAGTAAGATCCTTGAAATAGAAAAAAGGGTAAAAACTTATTCTTTAAGACTTGAGACTGATGGGAACTTTTACTCGATTAAATAGAGATCTTTTCTTTAATCATTTAAAGTGGGATTTGGTTTGCTTTCCAAGATACGATATTTAAAATAAGAATAAAATTAAGGACGGGTATTTTAAATTACCGAAAAAATATGACTTGATGTTCTAAAATGTAACTGACTTGTTTGGTCTTTATGTCTTTTACATTAAACTAGATGACCCGTTAAACTTTGTCCCGTCTCATTTGATTTCTAATAGCACACCTTTATTTTAGATTAGTCGAATTTCACAAACCGATAATTTCATTACTCTCGGAGCTCACAAAAAAATGTATCCATAATTAAATTACTTAAATTGTATGAAGTTAAAATTCGTAATTTCCTGGTCATTTTAAGACCAGGAAGACCAGTAAATCTCATGCACTGACAAACTGATGATAAAAGATTTTAATAACTGTATAATGGTTACAGAATAGCAGGCAACTTTATAACTTTTTGTTAACGTTGGACCAATGACTGAATTATAAAAATTTGACAGTCAATACCAAATTGTATGAGAAAATGAAGTTGTGTTGTTTTTTACTGTCTTTCTCGCATTTTTTCCATATTTTCTCACTTTTTAAACCCTCTCTGGACTACAACAAACATTTCAAAACCAAAATCAGCCAAATCGGCCAAGTCGTTCTCGAGTTTTAGCGAGACAAACAAAGAAAAATTGATTTTAATAAAATTATAGAAAGATTATTATTTTATTGTTTATTTAAAATTATTTTGAATTATTTCAATTATTTACCAGAAACCATATATTTTCAACATTTTAATTTTTAGTGAGCCTTAAAATTTTCTATAAACTCCTTTTTTAACCAAGTATTTCCCATCATAAAACCATTTCAATGTAAATTTAAATAAAATTACATCGAACAGAAAAAAAAAATTAAAACAAGTCCCCAGTTGGTACAAATACAAATACCCTTTATAGCTAAAATAGAAGAAGACTATTAAATGAAAAACCTCTTACACATAAAACATAATCGTTTTCTTTTCGTTTTCGTTTTTGTTTTGTTTTTTTTTTTAAGACTCTCTTTAATGTAACAATAATGTTAAAGCAATAAAAACATCTACGACTTTGATTGATGAATAAATCTTTTAAGTCAAATTGTTATGTAAGCTTAATTTTAGCCCACTTAAACCAACCACGATTTCCCCTTGATATAACATCTCAATCTATCCCATCAATCTATCTCAAAAAGGCTCACAATTGTGTTTTGTGTTTTTGTTTGTGTGTGTTAAAAAAAAAAAAAAACAAATCATTGACTATACAATAATTCATATTCGAAAACCGTTCACTTTTTCACTCCTCAGCTAAACACACAATTCGAGTACGAGTACACACATTGTAAATACAGCCATATCCTTAGATCATATACATATCCACGCGAGTACACATACTTATACATCAATCGGGAGAATATATTATAGAAAAAAAGGACTCATATCCAAATAAACACCCCCGTCTTTTTGCTCCCAGTCGTCCCGTCATCTAATTTTGTATTCACTGTGCTGGATCAACAAAGCACGTTATGCTACTTAAAATATTGGTCCTTGATCCTGATTCGGGGTAAGGTTTATTGGTAATTGGGGAAAAAAAGGCAACAAGAAGAATGGGAAAGAAAAAGTGAATAATTTCCATGTCGACTCAAGTTCTTCAATTCTGTTTTTTTTATTTTCATTTTATGCTCGTTTCTCAATTTATTCTTGGTAATTTTTTTTATTTTTCGTTATCCCTTAACGTCAAGGTCCTTCTGATTGTGAGACTCTCATATTGCAATTGATTGATTGAGCACCAGCTGATTAAATTCTCAAGGAAGCCATAATTAGTGTCAGGATGTTTTTGTATGAGAAAAATGGCGTTTTTTTTGCTGCTTTCGTTTTGGTGTCTTTTATTCTTTGGGTTGTTCGTGTTGTTGCCTTTGATAGACGACCGATGACGACGACGACTGAATGCCTCCTGGAGAAGATCGTTATTTGGCGTTGGATTAAGTGTTTTTTTTTTTTAGCGAGAGTTGATGGACTTAACCATCTTATTCTTAGAATCAACGTTTTTCTGATTTTATTCTTTTTCAATTTTTTGATTTCTTCTCTTAAGTCTTAAGTTCTTGGGAAGTTCGAGAATGGAATTGAGGGTTGGAAAATTGCTATTGTAAGGATTGTAGCCAGCAGCGGTGGTGATTTTTCGACTTCACTGGAAAAATCTAGGTAAGGTATTTGGTTTTTCTTGAGGGTGAAGAAGGAATAGTGAAGTCCTTTTGGAGTTAACGAAGGGATAACAAAAAAAAACTTAAGATTTACACTCTATGATTTACAGACGAAGAAAAATATGCTGATTGGAAAATTATTTTAATGATTCAATTTTGTTCTTGTTTTTGGAGGGTGTTTTGGAATCATAAGAGTGTCTGACTCAGTTTTTAAGTGCTACTTCAGTATTTGTGAGCAGTTCTGTTTGTGTTACAATTATCGCCATTATCTATTTCCTGTTTACATAGTTTTGATAATGAGAAATTTTTAGGTTTTTTCATTAATTGATGCTCATGACTCTTGGAGTCACATGAACTCTCAAATCAGTGTTTACAAACTCAGTTAAGTATCGTCATTTAGTAGGGAAAAAATGGGAATATTCAATCGAATTGATCTTGAGATAAAAAGGGACTATCAGACTTTTTTCTTTTTTAAGCTGAGTCCGAAGTAAAATTCATCCTGTGACTCTCTGGTACTCCCACAGAAACTTTACCCAAATTCTTCAATCACTGACTGATATTTTTGAAACTCCTCTCTTAACTAATTTCTTTAAACAAAAATGTCCCTATTCTTCGATTGATTGATAATAAAAAAGGACCTTATAATTGTAAAAGGACCTCATGCTAAGTTAGCTATAACAATAATATAAAAACATAAGGTACATATATAATGTATGTATGTTGATGTTGAATGCATCACATACTCTTCTAGAAAAATAATATTATGTTGTTGACATCTGTATAAAAATTGGAAGGACATTTTCTATTAATAGTAAGACTTTTATCCATGTACGAGTCTCTCTATTGAACTTTATGAAATTTTTCTACATACAATGTTTTCCTTCATTATCATTATTGTTGTGTTAAATTCTTGTTTCATTTCTTTTATTCACTCAATATTTTCTCGATTTCTTTTCAAATAACTCTTCTTTATCTTTCTCCTTGTATAATATGCTTCAATTCTCTTCTATTCTGACTGAATCTTATTAAAATAATTATTTGGAAAAAATTGATTGACATTCCTTTTGAATTCCCACACAAAAAATAAAAAGAAAAAAATAAGAATTCAATAGGAAAATATAAATTAACAAAATAAAGAGAAAACAAAATTCAAAGAAAGAAAGAAAAACATACACAAAAAATATCTATATATTTTTATCGAAATACAACAAGAAGGAAAAATAAATAAAATAAAACTAAAGTTTAATTAAATTTGCCTCTCCGTTAAATTCGAATGTCCTTGATGCTTCCTTCCTGATGTTGGCTTTTGTTGTTAGTGGAATGTGTGTGTGGTGGTGGTGGTAGATGATCTAAGCTTAAGCTAAAAGAAAACAACAACATAGAGAAAGGGACACACTCTTCCATACACACATACCTCAATATCAATATAGTATAAAAGGAAGATTGGAAAATTCCTTTCACAATCGATGAGTTTGTTTTAAAGCATCATCATCTTCATTCAATCAGTTTGTTATCCTGGATGTGAGAAGGATGTCCATGCCCAGCTCTCTCCTGGTAGATATACGAATGCCCAACATTTTTAAGACGGACATCAGTATGAGATATATATAATTTTAAAATTTTACTAACTATAAACGAATCAAAGATAGAGTCCTTGTCGAATTATTGTGAATTCTCATATCGAAGCAAGTGAAGAACGAGAAGCAGACAAAAACAAAAGACCAAAAGATAAAGATCTAAAGGATACCCATATTACATGATGCCAATTTATTTATTTTATTTTTTTAGAACAACATTATATTGCATGTTTTCTTATAGAACAAAATATTTGAAAATTAAAAAAAAAAAAATACAAAGACTTGAAAATTCAACAAGGACCTCATGGTGAGTTTTTGGGGAGAAGCCTTTATTGTTTAACATCATGTTGAATTAGATAAATTGGATTTGGTTTTTAATATATTTCATTGGTTTCCTTTGAAGAAATTAATAAAGATTTGGGCATTTTTGTTACGATTGAAGAATTTTTGGAGGGAGTTGAAGGAGGGGAGGGGGAGGAGTTGAGTCGAAGTTTATTGAATAATTTGTGTTTTTAAAACATGAATTTCTACTGAAAGTTTTGAAAATAGAAATAAAGGACATGAATGCTGGAGGACTTATAGCTTTGGGAGTTAGATTATTTTAATTAGAGACACTTTTTTGAGTTGAAAATCCGAGTTTTTGTAATAAATTGGGATCTTATATTTTCTACATGTTCAAACATTCAACATTCAAATTATATGTTTTCGGAATAACAAGGACATCAATCGAACGGTTCGATGAAAATTTATACAATTATGAAAAAGTAACAGAGAGAGTATTTGTGTGAATACGATTCAACAGTTAACCATTCAAAGGACCAACGACACACCAAAGTTGAACTAAAAGAATTTTTTGAATTGTATGTTCTTTCATTTTGCTCACAGGAGTTTTTTTGTTTCAAAATTTTAAATACTCATACAAAATTCAGGTTTTCAAAACTCAACTTTTTTGTAACAATTTTCTTCAGTTTTTGTATCTTATTTTTAAGACTAAAAACATTTCTAAAACATTTTCACGGAGAAAAATCACTTAACATTCAAATATATAAAAAAATTTTAAAACAGACTATTTTAAGGCGAAAAAATACTTTCAAAATAAAAAATATATAAGATCCTACAAATTAAAAAAATTGTTAAAATGTATTTTCTGTTGCTGAAATGTGTAGAAATAATTTTCTTTTTAAATTTAGTTTTATTTTATTTAAATGAAAGTTTCAATTTAAAAAATAAATGCTTAAAAAACTTATTGAGCAAGTTAGAATGTTTTACTTAGGGTTAGTTAAAAAATCATTACATAAAAATGATTTACCATGTGTTAAAGCTTAAAACCCAATTCGAAAACAAGTTTTCTCAATTTTTAGTAAGAAAAACATTGTTGTAATTTATAGAATTATTTTATTTAAATTTTACTATTTTTGTTTAACTATAAGAAAAAATTTATATATAGTTATAGTTGGTGATCTGTGATAATGTCTGCATAGATGGAGACTGGAGTTATATAGTTATAGTTGGTGATCTGTGATAATGTCTGCATAGATGGAGATTGGAGGAGAAGATTCACTAACTGTAGGGTGACGTTGAACTGTTCAAAAGAGTCAAAATTCAAAGGCTTAGATAACTGGTACATAAAGGTCGAATGAACAAACAACTCTCCAGTCCGGAGAATCTTAGAATCAATTTCCAAGGGACGGCACTGAAGAGGAAGACCGCGACTCAGTTGGCGCATGTTGCAGTGGACCTCAACAAACTTGGAATGGAAAACTGGAGACAGTTAGCGACAGATCGTGCTGGCTGAAGACGCATGTTGGTAGAGGCCCAGGTCCGTTCTGAACTGTAGAGGCACATCAAGTAAGTCTTGATACCAAAAACGTCATGTTAATTCCCATCCGAAGAAAAATGACGTATTATCGAAAAAACTATATCAGTTATTTTTATTATGTTGTGCTTTGGGCGTATACGTACTTTTTTCAAGTATATATTTTTTTTTGAACGTTAAATTGTCTCGTAAGTTAAATTTAAAATTGTAAAACGATTGCCGTCCCAGCAAGTTCCGTTTAAAATTCAATAGTTTGTCGAGCCTTATATTCAAGGACTTAACATTAAAAGAATGCAGCTCTTTTAATTTTTCATACTTTTTCACACCAAACAAATTTGTATGTTATAATCTCTTTTGATGATGATAAAAAATGGTGTTTTCAAAAGCTTTTTTCATATACTGTTGAAACCTTGACAAAGAACTACATAACATACATACTTCAAAACATTATTTACATATTGAATAATAAAATGCTCTTTTATCCAAACCATTAATATTAAATTATTTTCATCAAGCTCAGCTCAAGTATATGTATGTATATGAGCACATACATACATACATAATATAATATCGTCAAAATAAAACAAAACATACAAACAAAATTACGTCCACATGTGTATGAATCTAGGAAAATGTGAAAACGTGAAAACGTATGCCAACGAAAGTTCATAACTCGTTAGAGTAGTTAAAATTCATAATTAAATTTTCACACCCCATATGAATGAAGCTGAGGGCGAAAATTTTGCAGACGACTCGTATAGTTGTCCTATATGAGAACTATCGCATACTCTCTATACCACAACTATCATCATCATCATCATCATCAGAAGCAGCAGCAGCAGGAGCAGGATCAACACAAAATAATGTTCTACAAATATTACCACCCCCAACGACGACGAAGCCCTATTCCCATGTGTGTGTATGTGTGTTTGTAAAAGTGAGGTAAAGGTTTTCACTTCACACTAAATGGAAGTTTAAAAAAAAAAAAAAAAAATCACATCAAGTGTAATAATGAAGAAAAAAACAAAATTGTGTTCAAAGTGAGTAATTTTCATTAAAACGGTATCCAAGCGATTCAGGAATCTCTAAGCTAAAATTTGTCTATGCACGCAAAAAAAAAACAAACGAAAAGAAATTCTGCAAATAGGTTTTGGGTTTTCCACCATCATCATCAGGATTCAGGACCTTGCAGCACAAACAAAATTTCTTGAAACAAACACACAACCCTGCTAGGCACCATATACACACATATGAATGTGGGTTGGGTATGTCTGTGGATGTATGTAAGTAGAGTGTACAAGGACAAGAGGAGTCGAGTCGAGTCGTATATATATGAACAAGGACATGCAGAGTTGAATTTAGAATCCCTTTTCAAACAGTCTTCGGGGTAGATTTTAACTTTGTTTTTTTTTTTTTTAAATATTTTTTGTTGCTTTTTTCGGGATTTTATGCTGTCGGTGATTTTCACACTCTTTGCCATGGTTGAGCAGAGTAGAGCAGGGCAGATTGAGTTCTGCACGGTTTACAGTTTACAGTGTACGACGACCCACGACGAACGGACGACGACGGACTAATGTTAAAACTGAGAATTGGCATTCGGTGCATGCTGTTGGGCTTAGGACAATATAGCGCCAACAGGGGGCTCTTCATTGTTAATGCAAACATGAAACCTATTACGAATTGAATGAATCGCCACAGCTAACGGCTAGCAGCATAGAAGTTATACTGAGATTTTGCTGGCCAAAGGCTGATCCTGATGCTGACGCTAAAAAAACACGTTACTTTTATGCATATACCAGGGCCCGAACCCAGAGCATATATGCCCAAGGGGTTGTTATAGTTTTTTTTTTCGTTTTTGGAAATTCATTTTTAAGCACAGAAATTTGGAAAATGAAACCTAGGAAATATTTATTTGGGCCACGTTAATTGGCTTTAGTTTGCTTAGACAGTTATTAAAAAATTAAATGATTTCGGTTTTAATTTTGCAAGCTAAGGTTTAATTAAACAGAAAATAGGTGTGAAATTATATTTAGGTTCATAAGAATTGGAGCAGGTTAGGAATTTCATGACTTTAAATAAATTCTAAATAAGTTTTTTTTGTACAAAAAAATGAAGAAATTAAAATTATTAAATACTAGAGGACCCGGTGAACTTTGTCCCACCACAAATGAGTTCAATTAGTCGATATGTCAATAGCCGAAAAAAATTCATGACAAAGAACTATGAGACCAGTTAATGAAGAGCCAGTCCCAGCGTCTAGTATTTAAAAGGTTAAGAAAACCATCCACAACCTTAAAAAACAACAAATTTTCCGGTTCGGATGGCTTACCTGCGGAATTTTTTCAAATATGGTGATGTCCTGGGAGGGTGCATTAACCAACTGTGGGAAGAGGAAAGTATTGCCCGATGACTGGCCAAATAGCTCAATATGACCAATCTTAAAAAAAGTCCTGCGAAAATTACAAAGGCATGTCCCTGCTTAATGTCGCCTACAAGATCCTATCTAAAGTAATATAAGAGCGTCTTAAACTTTTCTGCAACACTATGATCGGCAAGTACCAAATGTGGCTTCAGTGGCAAATCAAAAGTACCAACGAATTTCAAGTCGAGATCCACCGTTTTTCATCGACTTCAAAGCCGAATATGATAGTATTAGTTGTCAAGAGCTTCTATTGGCGATGTCTTAACTTTCCCACATGACGTTACATAATACGCCGTGCAACGTGCAAATGGGCTACCACTCATCCGAGATATTCCAGACATATGCAGGATTGGGGCAATGATATGGGCTATCATATGATTTCTTCAACATAGTCCTGGAGCAGATAGTGCACAAGAGTGGTGTTTACCTGGAAGGCACAATTGCTTGGCTTTTCAGCCAACATCGACATCAAGGGTAGATCCAAGCAATCTGTTCTAGAAGCACTTACAGCTATAGATGAACAAGCGAAACGCGTTGCTCTTGACGTGAATTAGAACAACACAAAATATATGCTATCAACAAACAACCCCCATGTTCAAGACGAAGACCGAAATACCAAACCTCCGATTCAAAGACCAGGCGGTTACTGCAAAAGAGCGCTTGGTTGAATGGAAAAATTAACATGTTTTTTTACTACCTTCCTCGGCTTTTTTACATATTTTCTGACTTTTTAAACCTTCCCTAGACTTCGACGAACATTTCAACACCAAAATCAGCTGAATCGGCCAAGCCGTTCTTGAGATTTAGCGAGACAAAAAAAAATTATTTCATCTTTTAGGAGTAAATAAAGTTTGGAATGAAGCGCAGTCTAAAATTAAACTTAAACATTTTTTTGTTTATTGAAATTACATTATCTAGTTACACTTATAAAACTTCCTTTGGCATCACTCTACTTATTAAAAAAAAAAAACTCATCTAAATCCGTTCAGTAGTTTTAAAGAGCATACATTGGGACAGATAGGAAACAGGAATCTCAACTCAAAGGATACAAAATTTCTTCTAATAAAAAGGAAAAAAAACAATCTCCCATCCATTTTTTTTCTGTTTAATATTAATTCCACAAAAAGTATAACATCCCATAATCCTTGTATCCTTAATTTAATTTGATATATAAAATTATTTATCGATCGCCATTGACCATTATATTTCCTCTAAGCTTCCTCATCATTATACAGGACATCATTAATGTGATGATGATCCACCCTAAAATATTTTAAAACAAAACACAAACAAAAACAAAAAAACACCACCAACAACAACAACAAAAAAGGACGAACAACAAAACAACAAGGCTCCTAATGAGGATATACCGCTCCTAATGTGTAATCATAATACCACGAAAAATGTTAAACGGAAGGATTTGAAACTTTTGTCGAAAATGTGTCGATGTCTAGATATATATACAAAAACCAGTTAAATGGTGGTTAATACATTATATATGTATGTATATATTTAAGCCCTAATTCTATGCGCCTCATTATTCTAACTGGTTTTGTGGTTTTCGAAATATTAAATTTTAAGAGTTTTTTTTTTTTTTGGGTTGTACTGTTTTTGTTTTGTTTTATTTTCATATTGCAGGTGGTTATGATGGAATTTTATTTTGACCAAAAAAACAGCGAGTCCGAGACCATCACACAATTTTGTTGCCTGGTATATATCTATAAGTTGGACGACAGGAAGGTATAGAGGCAGGACCTCGACTGGGATTCGCTTTGGTGATGGTTGTGTTCATATACATACAACAAAAATAAAATCCAGCATTTCCGGATGTTTGGAATTATTTAGAATATTTGATGAGATTTTAATTAAGTTTTTTGAGGATTTGCAAACGGGTCGAGCGGGCGGAAGGAATGAGCTTTTATATATTTTATTCGCGAATGCTCTCATTGATAACACCAACGTCCGTCGTCGTGTGCTTGTGTATGTGTGTTCATTTATTTAAATTCAAACTATACAGAGAAGCGAGCGCATTGAATGGAACCTTAGGACTGCATTGGATTTAAAATAATTCTAAAGCTTGTCCTAAGCCCAGCCATCCAGCTTGTGTTTAGCATATTTGGCTATTTAGAAATTCATTGCGAATTGCATACTAAATTTAACACTTTTCATATAGAGCGGTACTTTTTATCCACAAACAAACACAAACATGTATACTGGATGGTGTAATCAAATTTATAATGAATTTGTGTGCGTGTGTGAAGTGATGATGATGTGCGAGCGATGAATTTTCCATTAAATCCTTTTAATTATGAAATTGTGAATTGTGAGCTAGAACGATGAAGCTTTTGAAATTATTTATGAAACAGGAGAGCGAAACAATCATTTCATTATATTCCATTACAGACACGATGTGTGAATATTGTAAATGCATACAATTTATAGTGAATAATTGTTACGGTCGCCCGTCCATCGTTCGTCGTCGTCCGGTATTGGTATGTCCTTGTCCAGTTCTTGTCGACACGCGGTTGTCTATTTGTCTATATATTCATACCAAGAGGAGTCAGGCTTTGATTGAATGTGGTAAGTATAAGGATATGGCTTTTGGGGGTTCTATTTCTATATTATGTAGCCTCCTATATGGTTGAAATTGATGAGAGATAACGGAATGTATGCTATAACACACACGCGATATGGTTTATGCGTGATTGGCAGTGTCAATTGATGTGCGGGCAATGTCAATGGTGTGATAATGGTTATAGTCAAATGCCTTCCATCTATAACGACCAGGAATTAGATTGTGTTGCGTTTGTTGCAGGAAATAAATAGACAATTTTCACGCTATATAATCGCTAAATGAAATGGAAGCTTTAGCAAAGGAAGGAACTTCTGTTTGATTTGATTGGGATTCAAGGATGAATTATGGAAAACAGGTGATTATATATTTGGAAAATGGATTAAGGTATTTCAAAAAAAAAGTTGTTGCATTACTGATTAGACTTTAGAATGATTTCGTTTCGGTAGACGAATTATCTACATAACCTCATTATAGGTCTCGGTTTTATAGAACTGAGATCGAATCGTTTTAAGTTTTGGTTTTTGTTTTATTCGTAAAGATTAAATAAATTTGAATTCATGCCTCGTTCAGAAATTTGGAATTCTTAGAGATTTTTTGATCCATCACAAAGTTAGTATCTACTACTTCAAATTCGCCAGTTTTTACCTCGATTAGGACTTGATTCTGATTCAGTTGCCACCTTAAGGATTCGGGCGATCTGGTCACGATGTTCTTCCAAAAAATGTACTGCAACGGACTTTCCTCTTACTGATGTAATCTAGATGACCAGTCCAGCGGAGATTATATTGTAGCGTTTCCGGAGTTGTCCTAACATTCTCTATAGAATTCATCCTTTGTAATACCAACAAAATTGACAATCAACCCTTTCATTGCACAATTGTACATTTTTCTACTCAATCATAAGAACAGAACTCTTTTATAGTATCCTCCAACAATGTTGTCTGATTGTCCCCCGAAAAACCTCACCAATTGTTTCCTTTTCCGTACAATTTCAATTCTTCTATAGAAATTAATTTCCAAACACAATTTCCGTTGTCTTCAAGTCCAATACCCAAAAAATAAAAATTATTTTGTAAGACCTCCCCCAAAAAAAAAAAAACAGCCTTCCAATCTTAAATCGAATTCGACAGACCAATTCCAAAGAAAACAAGACACACTTTTCCGAGAACAAATTGAACACACACACACTCGCACACACAATTCCCTCAAGTCCTTCTTCATCATGGCATTGCATTGCCTTCCTCTTCTTTTGCTCCTCTTCAATAGCTCTCAATTCATAAATAAGCTGTCGCAGTTTCTGCAAGTTCGCAGCGTACCATTTTTGTTCGATTGCAACTATCCTTTTGAACAACTTCAGTTTGTGTTGGCAGAAAAAATATGAACACAGAAAAAAAATGGAAAAGAAATGGAACTTCTTCATCCTCTTCGGATGGCTGTTTCGATTTCAATATCACTCTTGGTCTTTTCTGTTCTTTTTTGTTCTTCCTTTCGTTTCCGTTGTTTTTTGCATTCACAAATGTCATCCTGTATTGTTTGTGTGTGTCTTCCCTTCCTCGTTTGGAGGATTACAAGAGTCCTTGGCACAACTGCTGCGATACTGCTTCAGAGCATCACTAGAACCGTGCGGTGTGGTGCGATGCGATGCTTCATGCAAAACTCCAATATGGATGACCGTTTTTTTTTTCTTCCCTCTGAATAAATTCACTGCCACAGGCAATAGACCCGTTATTTCTACCTTCAATGTCCTGGAACCAGAGCGAAAATAAAAAAAAGAAGAAAGAAAAATTGCAAAAAATTATTATGGTAGATATATGGAGTCCCTGAGATAGTAGTTCAGCCGAGCCGCCCGCCCGCTTGAAACTAGAACAGAACCAGCCAGCGACAACGACGGAGAGAGAGAGCAAGGAAATTCATGAAAAGAGCACACAGCGAGCACAATATTCGTTCGATGCCGTGCCGCGCCGTGCTGCTTCGTCATGTGACGTACTCGGGGGCGTATACGCTACTTATTTTCACACTTTTGAGTTCAAAACGCTGCGAGGCAGCTGCATCAACACTATACACGAGTATAGGAACGCCGCCGATCTCCTGGTCCTGATGCCGTGATGCTCTAGATGCGCTGCTGTTCTGGTTTTTTATGCCCTTTCCCATAGTTGAGCATTGGAGGATATGCAAGGAAGAACAGACAGCACACGGAGTCACCAAATTCCATATATAAAGAGTTTTCTGCGAAGTGGTTATGCCGTTGCCGTTACCGTTGCCTTTCGGTGCTCGAAATCTGCATGTGAGATGTTAATGGATGGAAGAAGATATCTCTTTTCATGTATTTTCAACTTCTCTTGGATCTGACAGTGCGTTGAAAAAAAATTCAAAAAAAAAGAAAAACCAAACCAAACATGATGGAAAATTTTGTTTGTATTTATGTTTGTGTTATATCGAATGTGTACCGTTGCAGTTTTATATGAGTAGGTGCGGGTAAATTGCAATTGCAACCGTTGAAGATTTATTGAATTTGATTTGTTTTCCCAAAGTTGATAAGGAGTTTTTTATTTTTTTTAAAGGTTTTGTATGCCTGCTGGATAAATTTTATGCAATTTTTCATTTTTTGGGAGGAAAAATGTTATGAAGGAAACTTTTCAAACTTTTAACGACTTTAGGTCTTTTAAAGTATTTTTTGGGATTTTTTTTAAAGACTAATGAGGAAATAGAACTTTTAACTTTTTTCTATTTTCAAACATAATTGCATACAGTTTAAATGTTATCTAAAAAGTTATCAGAATTAAAGTTGTATTGTTGTTTGAAGACAACCACCTCAAAAAATGGACGCACGATTTCTCCATGATATCAGCTGATTTTTTGAAGCAAAAGAACCCGGCGACGGGGATTTTTTACAGGCTTCGGAATAAAAAAGTCCGAAAACCAAGGGACACCATTAATCTTTTTCACAAATCATGTTTTCAAGCATTATTTTATGTTTTAATTTTCCACTAACCATTTGTTCTAATGAATCTAATCTGAAGCATGATCAGCTCAGTTCAGAAACGACAATTGTGAAAAAAATCTGTTCGACAAGGACTAAAATTTTTAAGCTTTTGTACGAAACTTTTCAGATATTTTTTTTTACCAAATGTTCCCAATATTATTACTGAGTTCCAGAAATAGGAATTAATTCGTTCAAGCGTTTATTGATACATTAAAAAATGACTCTTAAATGATAATTTGACACTCTCTGTGTAGTACACCGATTTTAAACTTAGAAAAAAAATATTTTGACGGACAAAAGAAAGTCAAATGTTATATTTAAGAAATTTTTTTTTTTTTTCATGAGAAGGCCAAGGCTTGATAGACTTTCGAGTCAAAGTTGAAGTCCAAAGACATGTTATTTTTCAAAAATTGCATGACAACATTTTCAATATTGGAATATTCTTTAACTGTGAAAATGTCTATTTCTGGTTCCCTCACATGAAGACCCATTTTTATCAATAGGTGACTTACAGTATTTCTACGCCAACAGGCCAACGTCTATTCAAGATCTCAAAGAAGGAATTCGTGTAGAAATGTCACAACAAATTTTTACAGAATTTCCAAGTTCTGAAGTTTCAAAAATGTTGGATCGTTTTTAGAGGATTGTTAAAAAACACTTCTGGTAAAAATGGTTTTCAACCCTTCTCTTCTTAATAATTATTATCTGTGACAGCCTATTTTTCTTCTTTAAAAAAAATTATAAAACTGCATATTGTTTCATTCTTTAAAAAGTCTGTTGAAACACAGATCTTAACTTCCAAAAGCTGTGAAGAATTGAAGCGTTTCTTTCACTAACTGAGCTAATTTTTCGAATCCTTAATCCTTGCGATTTGGTATATCAATTAATACTTTTTTTATGAGGTTAAACATTACTTTATTGAGCTGATTAAAAAAATGCTGGAATACCACAGGGTTCTGTTTTGTATCTTACTTTCTTAATTATATTATTTATCGATGGAACATTGAAACTAATTCGTTTTTCTTTCAGATTAAAATGTGGAACTTTAAGGACACTTTATTGTCTATGATATGTGCATGGCCGATCTTCCTTAGGTAAGTTAGCAAAATTTGATCAGTACCTCAAAAATGTTAAAAATGTTGAAACCTTTTTTCGAATCAAAATTTTATGATCTGAAAATGTCTTAATTTCGAGATTACATAAATTTGAATTTGTCAAAAACACTTCTTACTGATTCGATTATACTATGCCTGTTTCTCTGATTTGGCATTTTTCTTTTAAGGTTTTATTTCCCACATCTTGGTTGCAGCAAAGTAATCCCACTTCTGATTTTCAAATACAATACTTCTACGATCCATTTAAATCATGTCCTCATGTCCTCATTTTTTCATTTATAATCAAGATCTTACTTAAAATTCTTGCATCTTATAACTTCCACTCCTCCTCCATAAGGATCCTGTGAAGGAAAAAGTCCGAAATAAGACATTGTACATATATCCTTGTAAGGTTCACTAATTTCTCATACAATCTTCTTCTATTTTTTTATTATCTGTATTTTATTTTTTATGCTTAAGAACTTTGTTCGAAAGTAACAATGATTCACCTCATTTCATTCAGGTGTAGGTGGAAGGATATAGATAGTCATGAATATGTGTAAGTGTACCTTATCTACCTATAAGCTTAGGAACGAAGCGAACGTGCTCTCAAACAATTGCAATATACGAAGAAGAAATGAATAAAACGAAACGAAAAAAAACTAAAACAGAATAGAGAACAGAATAAACGATACACGAACGAAAACGAACCCAGTTTTGTATTATCCTTTTGCATTTCCACTAAATGCATCTTCACTTGACCTGGAATATTAATTTAACTTTCTTCTCTTCTTTTTTTTTCATTTTCGTTCTTTTATATTTTATAGTTTTGTGTGTGTGTGTGTCCATAGAAGAGAAGAGGAGAGGTAGTATAGTATATCCTTGTGCAGTTTAATGCTGTGTGTCTAGTGCAGACTTTTCTCACGTGAAAGTTCGCTGCACACACACAAAAGTGATGGCAAATTATTATGCGCTCATGGCCATTTTTCTTTTGCTGTCTTATTTTTATCGCGCCAAAAATGTTGCAAATGTTAAGAGTATGAGTATGAGTACGAGTATGATGATGCTGCACGCCTGCTACTGCTACTTTATAACATCAGGGTACTCTCAGGCTTCTGATGCAGAAATCTCCTGGCAGGACTTCTTATTTTTTCAGTTTTTTTTTTGGCTTTTTGTTCTATAAATATCCTTTTTTCGTACTCACTCAAGTGTGGTATTGTTCTTTTAACTCATGTTTCGTATGCTCCTCCTGAAACCCCTGCCTTTGTGCGTAATATATGTGTTATTTTGGGTGAAGGTTGGTGCAGGATGTGACTTTTGTAGGTTAGTCACTAAATTGTTAAACATTTTCCAAAACACATATACACACAAAAAAATGAAAGAAGAAAAAAAAAATGCTGAACTTAAAACATAACAATAAGTCCTGGAAACACTTTAGGAACATTGGAAAAGAGAATTCAAAAGTGGTGTTGGGTTTTTGTGTTGCACATTCACATACATATACACACGTAGGTACCCTTTTGAATGCATTTAGTCAAATTGGCCCCGAAGGGGGTTAACTTTGCAAATAAAACTGCCCAATTAGGTGATTAATCAAGACAATGTTATGTTGTGTTTTATTTTCGTTTTTTTTTTTTATTTTTTTTATTTTACTTTTAGTAAAAGTTAAAAGTAGAACAAACGCTTATAGGAGTAAAGTAGTTGGCGACCTTTTGGCTTGAGGCTAAATAAAACTTTTTCAGTTTATAAAGAATGATTCTTTGATGTGAGAGCTTATTTAAAATGTTGAATAGGTAGGTATAGTTGTATTTTGTGTGAGTGTATGTGTGTGTGAAAATAGGGCACTATTTTTTGATGGAGTAAGAGTTAAGCAATTAAAGTTGTGATGATGTAATTTTTAACTCAGGTTAAAGAGCAAAAGTTGAAATTATATGGGTTTCAGGATTTTTTAAATTTGAAGTAATTTTTAAGGCTTGGAACATTCAATTATGTACTTTAATCCTTTTGTTGCTTTTAATATATGTTTACATAAAATAATATATTTATTAATTGACAAATATCGTCATAGTTTAATTTAATTTAAGACAGGTAAAAGGTCATGACATTAAATTTTAAATCGGAAAGAATTTTGAAATAAAGATAAAGTCTTATCCGAAAATTAAAAAAAATTAATTTAAAGTGTCGATTATAGGGGAAGGGGCGGGAGAGGTTATCAGTATGGCTTTTGAAGCAAGAGGTTAAATATCTTTTCAAAATTAAATTAAATCGAAAACTCCAAAATCTTGGTTTATTTCGAATAAGAAAATCAAATTTTTATTCTTTTCTGACTTGCCTCACAAATTTTGGATGTCAGTGTGGCACTAAGTAAGCCTTTGGCATTTGTTGACAACATAACCTTTTTTGTTTTGATCAGGCAATTTTTTAATTATTATTCGAACAATCTCTGCTCGGTCTAGAATCTAAGCAAAAATGATCCTTGGATTGTTCTTCTTCAGAGCTGATTCTTAAGCAGATGCAAATGCAAGTGTCACAAAAATATTTGCCTTTGTTTTTGACACAATATAATTTTTTTAAGATTGAAAGACAAAAACTTTTATATAATAATAAAATTTTGAAACATCGAAAAGAGGGTTTTTAAGTATCCGAAACTCAATAATATTTTCAAATCAAATTTGTCGAAAAAAATATTTTTTTACTTCTTAAAAACTTTCAAAAATAATTTCCAAGTGCCAAACGATCTGTGAATGTCTTTAATATAGTTTAGGTTTAAACTTATGAAAATTAGCGTTTTTTAAGATATTGAACAACTAAAACAAGTCATGAAATTTGTTTGATTTATTTCTGGTATGTTATTTAAAAAAATAATAATTACTTCAAAACTGTTATCGAAAATAGAAATAACATGAAAATGAGTTATATTTTTGAACTGGTAAAGTGAAGTAATTTCGCTTTCTTCTTCTAAAATTGTTCAAAAATAAGTTGAGTGAGTAATGAGTATTCATTTTATGTAAATATTTAGTCAGCTTTCGAAAAATTAAGATTCAGAGTCAACATTCATTTGTCAGTTATGGACAAAATCTCATCTTGCACTGAAAAAAGTTATTATCCCATAAAAATGTCCGGAAATTCTAAAGTTTTCACACTAAAAATTAAACAGTGACTTTAAATCCTTAAGCAACAAAAACAAAAACCTTTTAAAGTCTCACTGTCAAAAGTTGGTTCGAAATCTCCATCCGGACATCCGGACAGCTCTTAGTACGTAGATAGACTTAAGTCTTAAGAATCTTAAAAAAAATACAAAATAATTTTAAGAATCCTAAGAAGCATTAAAAATGTTTAAATTCAACCTACACTCTTCTTTTGTCTCATTTCCCCCCAAAAAAAAGCCACCCCAACCATTCGCGGTTTAGGAATCTATTTACTTAAAAGATTAAAAAAACAAAAAAAAAGTAACTGACACAAATTTCAAAAACCTCCTCACTTTATACGTCGTCGTCTTCGTCGTCGTGCATCGTCGTTGAAGGTAGGAGCAATAAATATTTCCCATAAGGCATAAAGTGTCACCCTCTTCCCTGGCCTGATGTTGTAGAAGGCCTTTAAACTGAGCCTCTGAGCCATGACGGAAATATAACGAACACCAAAAAAAAAACGAAAAAAAAATCAACAACAAGGAAAAAATTGAAAAAGGAATAAATATCACAAGAAGCATAATCAAAATACGAAGCTGACAGGTTGTCAAAGGTGCGCCATACCTGCCTACCGCGTATAAGCCCATGTTTATACGTGAATCAAAAAACAAACCAAAAAAAAAAAAAAACGAAACGAAACGAAAAAAAAATACGAAATAAAAATATCCTTTGCCTACGTGAGGTATAATTTCGTTCCTTCATTATTCCTCCTCGTCCTCACCCAAGTCTCAACAAAAAAGGGAGAACACATAAATGAGACAAGAAGAAGAAGGGCGTAAAGGAGCCGATCCGAGTCGAGCCAAGGAGTATGAGAGTGTGTGTAAGGTAAATTTACGTAATTTATATCCTTGCGTGATATCGTTACGCACATCATACACATACAAATAATACGTACAAGTATGCTCAACTTTGATGTCTACTCATTCGCATTCGCGTATTGTCCTTGCTGACACATTGTTCTTCCTCACTTGGTAAAAATTATGGCATGCTATAGAATAACGGCAATATTCGTCCTTTTACGAAAATCGAGTGATAATGATAATGGCAGATATGAAACAATACCTGCTGCTGTTCCTTGTATCAATATCTACATATTATTCTACACACACACACATGCACACAAATATATAAAATGGTGGTGATGGGATGGTACATAAAAAGGACTCTACTTGTATGGCGTGTTAATAACGTGAATAGCCACTATTCAATCATTTGTTTGGGTGACATTGTAATGAAATTACATTTCTTCTGGGCTTTTCTACGATTTATTTTGTGAATAATTGATTGGTGTTTTTTGTTTTTTTTTTTGTTAAGGCAGAGCCAATTAGGTGCTGTGTGAATTTTGTTATGCTTCATTGAGCTATTTAGTCCTTTAGTTAAGGATAGATATATATTTTTGTATGTATGTGTAGAATGGATGGAGAAAATGAACAACGTGACTCGGGTTTGATTTTGGTTTGATATTTGGTTGGATGGTAACTCAGCAAAAAGTTTGATGGATTGATTGATAAAATGGATAAGTTGTGTTTTTTGTTCATTATTTTTTTTTTCGATGTTTATTTTTTGGTCCAGAAAGTTTGTGGTCGTCTTAGAATTTAATGAACTGTAACAGACTGAAGAATTAAAGAATAATTTTAAATAAATTTAAGTTAGAAGGCTATGTTTCACCGGCTTAGAAGGAAACACCTTTTAATCAATTTGAAAAATGTTTTTGAAAATTTTACAATATAACTAAATTTGTTCATTACCTTAGATTGAGTAAAGAATAGCTCTGCAGGATAATTTTCTCTTTTTAGCTACCTATAGCTGACTGTAAATAATCATTTTCTAAAATTTAACTCGAAAAGAAGTCCTTAGTCAACGATACGTTATTTAAATTTTGAAATCACCCAACTTAAGTTTAAATGGTACAAAATTTAAGGAGGGATTTTTTAACTTAAAAAAACTTAAAAAATTGATTTTCATTCTCATAGTTAAGGATCAATGAAACTAATCCTAACTTTTTAAGTGATGTTGTTTAGGATCGAAGTCCTACCAGATGGAACCGAAGAATTGGTGCTCAGTAACTGTTGGTTGGTCTAAGGGACGATTCGGGAGGTGCTAGGATTATGGTCACCTTGAAGCTATAGAAGAATTATGTCTCATAAGTGAAAAGGGATAAGCAGAGTGTCCTTAAACTACCGTTTGGCAAACTGAAATATATAATATAATATTAAGACAACGTTATGGTGATGAAACTGGGTAATGACTCAAAATTTACGATTTTCTCAATCGCAAATTATCTGGTGACAATTTCATTCCATTCAAACATTGGTTAGAAGATTTTTGTCATAAAGTGTGCTTTTTTCAACAGAGTTAATTTTTAATTTCCCATAGGGAGTTATTGTAATAGGTCTGATTTGTCAAATTGAAATTTTTTACAAATCTGAACGTTTTAAGGTCCCTAGAAACTAGATCCGTTATTTGTATAGAGATGTATATTGTGCGTGCGTATGTACGCACGTCCGATATAACCTTTTTCGTCCACGGTATCTCAAGAACGAGACTCCAATTAAATTTTGTTCAGCAGGTTATATTTTCTAAAGATGCCGAAAGGACTTTTAAAAAAATTTAGTTAGCGGTTTTTCACCATACCAGTTACCAGTTTCAAAACTTACCGTTTTTTTTTTTTAATAGAACAGCTAAAAAACAAATTTTGGAGCTCAAATATAATTACAATGAAAGACAAATGATATCATATATTCAGAACTATTTTCTACTTTCTAAAATGATGTTTTGACAGCTGGTAAAAGTTTAAAAAAAATCATTTGACATTTTTTTACAAAAAATAAAAAAGTTCTACAAATTTTACCAAAAATTGGTGAAAAATGTTTTCTGATGGGTAACATAAGTTAAGTTACAAAATATAACAATTAATATATGCTAAAACTTTGACAAATATCGATTCGACAGTTCTTTTACAAAAAATAGAAAACTAAAATAAAAATTACTAAATTTCAAAAGTTTGTTTCTTGACATGAATGTGTCGAGAGTGGTCAATCATTTTAAGTTCAAATTTATTTTATTGTTTACATAGTACAACTATGGTACATTTTTGACACATATCGACTTGACATTTTTTTTTTACAAAAAATAAAATATAAAACTAAAATTTACCAAAATGTGTCAAAAATTCATTTTCGACTTAAATATCTCGACAGTGGGTGATGTTTTGTGACATCAAATTTATGTTATGTTATTTATGATGCTTCTATTAATATATGGTACATTTTTGACATACATCGAATACATAGTCGTTTTACATAAAATTAAAATATAAAAAAAAAAACAATCTACCAAAAAGTATTAACAATTGTTTTTTGACTCAAATATGTATTTTCAACATAGTGCAACTGTCAATATATTATAAAATATTGACAAATATCAAACTGAAGTTATAAAAAACTTTCTTAAGTCAAAAAATAAATTTATAATGGGAAGTTATCAGCGCGAAATCATAAACAGCGAATAATCTTGTTTCGAAAAATAAATGAAAGTTACTATATGTATTTTGAAGGCGTTATTATTTATACAAATACCGAAGTTAAAAACTAACTTACCTTTAATTTTGCCGTTATAATAATTTAAATATTTCTCCTTACCTAAAAAGAAATAAAAAAAAAAATATTTTAGTAAATTTTATTCATTTTGGAAAAATTATTTAAAAAAGCATAATATTTTCCAAAAACAATTGGAAACTACACCCAAGCTTATGTTTTGTAAAATTTTGAGTTTTAAATGAATAAAACCAACAATCTCCCAGCTTTTAACTTAAAGTTAATATATTTTATTAGTGTTGTAATAAAAAATAAAAAAAATGATGCATCGTACATTTTTACCCTACAAAACTATGTAGTTCTTATTTTTTCATATCAGATAGCAGTTTCAATATCAGGAAGCAACAATAAAATAATTCCCATAAAAAAAAAATAAAAATACAAATCATACAACCAACACTCTTAATTACGTACATCTTAACCATAATCTCAACCATTCTAATAAAAGATACTTAAGCTCAAAACATCAATTTTAATTACACCATCAAATAATAAAAAAAAAAACTATAAAAATAAAATCCAATATGTGTCGAATAATGTTCATATGGTCATAAAATTATAAAGCGTAGGTAAATAATAATTAAAAACCAAATGGGACTTTAACAAATAAAAAAAACAGGAATGAATAAATATGATCTATGATCCGCTTATCAACAGCTTTTACAAACACACTCACTAACACACAAACACAAACAACTATTCGTAGAATAAAATCTGAATGAAATTTTTCAAAATTAATGAAGCCAATTACTAAAAGTCCTTTCAAAAATCATCATTATGCACCACCACAACTGGATTAATCAAAAGCATCTTTTTCTGACACACTATACACAAACACACACACTCACACAGAAAAAAGGACTACGTACTCGTACACAAATAACTTTTTTCATTCGTTTTATTTTTTTTTTTTTATGAAAACATAAATATCTACACATCTCATTCGTAAATATCTACAAAAACTCTATTTTTTGGTTTGCACAAAACACACACAGACACACTGACTCACAACACAATTACTCCATGAGAACTCATCACTATATAGATACTCTTCATCATCATTATATAGTGTACTCCAACCTCCCACTTTCCCGCCCACATTGCAATCATTTTAATATGATTTAATTTTTGAATTAAAATCTAATATCTAATAAAGCCTTGGGATTCATTCACGTCAGAACGTCATCGTCAGAGAGATACAAGGATACACATGGAAAATCCTCTCAACTCTGTATAAGGATGTTCCGATGCGACTTTTGTCGTCGCGTCGCTGTCGTCTCTCTCAAACTTCCCACTCCCCCAACGCCACGCCCCTACACCTACTTAATCTCGATGCAGAGTCGGCAAGTGAACAAAAATCATACAAAAATACCAAACACAAAAAAAAACCTCATCTGAAACCAAAGAAGCAAAATGAAAATGAAAGGATCCAATTTAATTTTCCAAAAATGACAGTCTGGAAAAATGTAGGGAAAAAAAAAAACACCTTGGGAAAATATGAAAATATGAAAACTCTCCATCATCCAGATTTAGCTCAGCTCGGAGTTGTTCAACTGCAGGCGCATAGATAAGAGAGCCGCACAACAGTGATGGAAAAGGTATACGAGTACGAGTACTCCAGCCAATATCCTGGCAATGGTAGGTTTCCGTTGTCGTCGCGCCGCACCGCGCCACTTCTTAGTCGTCGTCGTCCTCCACCATCACATCTCTCGTATTCATCCCATACAATGGCTCATATACGTATTATGTTAATGCCAGGTAAATGCGCATAATAATTTCATAAATTTAATGCTGGTGGTTCCTTCCATCCAACCATAACAAATCACATCTGCATATAAGTTTTATTGCGCACCACTTCTTCCCAACTTGAAATGTTTGCAACTCCCGGCAGCGGCAACGGAGGCTGCACGCGGTAGCAGTAGAATCCAGATCGGGAGCGGTAACCGAAACAGAGGCAGGAGCAGAGCGTGCCCAGGCTATAGAGAGACTCTGAAGGAAGTGAGGCCCCTACATGTCTGACTGACTGTCTGCCAGGACATTTTTTTTTTCTGTGTCATAGGTACTTTGTTGGTGTTCCATTGAAAAACAACTTTTTTTTAAACTTGGCAAAGTGTACCCTATGGATTTGTTTTTTTTTTTTTCCAAAGTGGGTGCACCTTTATGGCAGCCTCCGGTTTAGCTGTGTTAGTGATAAAGTAGGAGCGTAGTCCTAGAATATAGAATAAAGGACTGCAGGATATTAGCATTTTCTACATTTTTCGTATTCGGATTTTAAAGTGGATATGAAGCGATAAACCAGACAAATAGCGGACTCACTCACTCTGGGCTGACACATGAGACACAAAAAAAACAGAACAGCAGAAAAACAGACACGGCAAAAATATCGTCCTTTGGGGTTGAGGTTGGAGGATTAAAATTATTTTTTGTTTTTTTCTTTTGTGATTTTATTTTTGCGGGGAATTGTTTGGTAGACAGACAAACAGACTGATAAAGCAACAGACAAACGAAGAATGAGTTTTTTTTTTTTTAACAGATGTGGGCGACATAAAATCCTGTATTTTTCTGCCAACAGTCAGCCAGGAGTGAGCGAATGGCAGAGAGGCGAGAGTGATAATATTGTTCAAGTCTTGTTATCTCTGAAATGATAATTCACAGGTTAATGTATTGGAAAGTGAACAGATGGCAGACAAAAGAAAAAAAATTATAATAAAATATCTACCTACGTGTTCAAGAAACAAAAAAAAAATAATAATAATAATAATGATAATGATATGTGGGTGCACTCTGTGGCGTATACGTAATATTTTTATTTATTTTTTATTTTAATGATGTCTGGGTTTTCATTAATTATGGTACGATTATGGCAATATGCAACATATTGAATCTTGGGAATATGTTATAAAGTCGAAACAGAAGTGTGAGGACTAAGGTCTCCGTTTTGGGTCCTGAAATAGGGGAGTTTTTTGAAGCGTGCGTATGAAAAAATTACGATTGTATTATTGTTAAATTTTCTTAATCACTTCATGTCATAATGTACGCAAAATAATCTTAGTCGTTAAAATTTAGGTCTATGAACAGACATGTTAGTCGCGTTTTTTGATCAGTTATTGCAGGCTTCAATTTTTTTCAGAATCCAAGAATTGTTTTTTGAATTGTAAATCGAATTTTTTGTTGGGTGGCAACGCTAACCATTAGTGGTTACTCTTACCAGGTTGACACAAGGTTTTTAATATTTGATTTTTTAATTCACTGTTTTATGTCCTGTGAACTTGCACTTTAAGGAGTTTACCCACCCGTAAAAATCACTGTACCCATTGACATCTTTTCAAACCAAGCTCATATTATCGTCAAAAACTGAGTTTTTCAAATACAATTTTAATACCTCGTATTTTGAGATTGTCATTAGAAATAGCTTAAATTTGTCAGACCCTTTTTCTCTCAATCAATTTTAAGGATAATCTCAAAAACTGGTAGTACCCCAACTCATTCTAAAATTAAGTCAAAACCTCTCTTTAAAAATACCTTCTATATTTTTATTTTTGGTTTTTGCCTTTTATTTTTTTTTATGAATCTTGGAGTTGGTTAAAAAATATTCGAAATAAGAAAACCCTACCTAAATTACCCCATTTTACCCTAAAAAAATAATTTTTAAACCCTTGTTACCCCTAAATCATTTAATTTTAAAAATTTCCGTCCTTTATCTTAAAAATAAAAATAAATAATGCTTAGTAAATTCTTTACGAGGTTTTGAACACACTAAGTCCGTATTAAGCCCTTTTTACCCTATCAAGAGCAAATTTGTTCCATTTTCCAATTTGTACATAAAACAATGTTTCTTCACTCAATTCAATGTTTCTTTTAATTTGTAACCAAAATGTATGAAAAATCCGCATTTTAAACTTCTAATTCCAAAACAGAAACCATCAAAAAAATAAAATACCCTCTTCTAACGCAAAACCCCTATTTAGTCCGCAAATGCCGCATAATGCACATTGCACGTAACCACTTGAATCCAGCTCGAAAACGAAGTAAATTCTTTTTCTAACTTACTTCCAACCATTACCATCAGGATTCAGTTAGGTATGGGATCTAGGAACTCTGTCTCTCTCTCTCTCTCTCTGTCTATCCCTATGCTGCATTTCACTGATGCATTTTTAATACGTAACGAGCTTTGGCAGAATTTCTGCATGGCATGAGTAAATGCAGATGCGGATGCTTTGCTTCTTCTGTTTTAGCATGATGTTGTTTAAGCTGGCATTTTCTTCTGTTTTTCTCATTTTTTTTTTTGTTTGTGTGTGTGTGGCAAACATCAGATACATTCTATCCAAAAATATCAGTGGATATACACAAATACAATTGCATCTGCTGTATAAGCTCAAACCTGATGCGGATTTTAAGTATTTACTTCACTGATCAGACGAATCAAAGTTCGGGTTTATCTGTGGGATATTTGTGTCGATGTCGATGTCGAACCCAAAGTCGAGATGCACGATATGTCCTTAGTACGTTTAGTATGAACGGTACGTGAACATCGAATAGTCTGCATTCGTGAAATGCTTGAATTCTTCTTTGTCCTTTTTAGACACAAAATTATAGAGACGAGGATGAGGACTAGAAGTTGGTGTACTCCGTTCTCGTATGTGGTACCAAGTATACATCCCCTTGCTCTAGGTGGCCAAATTGAAGATTCAAAGTCCTCTGAAACTGTTATTTTCTAAAGCAAAAGGACACCAGAGAGGGATATGGAAAGCAATTGTGTGTGTGAGTGTGTGTTGTGTAATGTGTAACTACTCGTATGTGCAACATGTTGGATTAGGTGCGTAGTATATCCATGTAATAAGTTGCAGTCGTTTTTGTTCTAAATCACAAGCATAGACCGACCGACCGGGAGACACGACAGGAACCCAGGAAAAGCGACGGCATCCAGCGACTACTACGACGACGACGAGAAACGGTCCCTGATGCCATTACCATACCGTGCATCCTTTTTGGTTTTTTTGTTTGTGTTTTGTTTTGTCTTTTATCCGTGGTGTGTTCTTGCCTTTAGCTTAACGTCAAATGAATGTGTTGTATATGAGCATTATGTACCTTTGTATGGTATTTTGTATCTCTCTATTGTGATGATGCTCTCGCTTATATGCGAAAGGATACGTGGATTTAAGATTCAATGCAGGCGTTGGAATCATGCATTCAGGATCCGAACAATAACACAACAAAAACAAACCATTCGAGTGTACCAATTTACAACAGTGTTAGTGGTGGCATTAGTATCTGTGTGTATGTGTGTGTGTGTATGAACTATATACAAAGGTATACCCTAGAAAGGATATGCATGTTACATATTTAGGAGATACCTTTGTATCCAATTGCATCCTGGCGGAAGGGATTGTTTGTTTCGAAATGAACGTAATTTTCCGGTATTTTCCATTGTTAAACCTTCCATGTTGGAATTGTTCAATGTGTAGGAAAAAAGGGGGTTGTATGGGCGGGCGGGAGGTTGTTATTTCTCTTTTTTTTTTGCAGTCGTATAGACGTGCATCACCTAAACTCCTTTCTGTTTAAAGTTTGTTCATGTTTTTTTTATTTTATTTTGTGTAACAGTGATCGTAAAAAGGAAATATTTTGACTTGTCTTTTGTTCTTCTTCAAAAATGGTCAGAGTTCTGGGAATGATAGAGGAGAACCACTTTTTTTTCTATGGCACCTAAGGTGAGGAAGAATGTTTCAAATTGGGATTCAAAGGTGTGTTTAAGATGAATCACGAGGTGATGCAAATCATTTGGGGAAACCCTAGTATTTTAAAGCCTTTAAGTTAGTTATAATTTTTACCTTAAAGAGGAATAATTAAAAAAATCTAAAATTTGTCAACAACAAAAAAACGGAAAAACAAAAATTCTGTTTTCGAATTTTTCTTTCAATTTGACGTGAAATGAAGGCAGGTATTATATTCAACTAATTAGAACCATCTGTGACATTGCCTTAAGCCTTAAAATGGCTAAAATAACAGTTGACCAACATCATCCAGTGACCAACCGACATGACACAACGACGACGACAATGCGGACGTCATCAGCCATTCCAGGAAATACATTCAGCAGGAATACAAAAAGCTAGTGAAAATGACCAATGAAAATGAAAATGAAAGAAAAAAAAAAATAAAACGTGATGGATATCTGGGCTCCTTTGGGGGGAAGTCAAACGATGTCATATTTCCCATGGTTCCCTTATTTTTTATTATTATTTTCTTTTTACCTTACCCACTTACTTTTCTCCTATTTTTTTCTTCTTCTTTCTTGTTATATCGGTTATGAAAGAAAATTACTAGTTAATTAGGGTGGACACTCAACAATAACATCCATTTTTTCTTCTCTTCCATTCTCTATGCACATTCTTTCTCCCTCTCTCTCTTTTTATGATTATGATTTAATATCTAAATTCTGTGTGTGTGTTTGTGTGGAGTGTATTTTTATCTATTAAGATTTTTCATTTTTTTTTTGCGTTTCTTCTTCTTTCTTTTAATTTACATCATTTTTTATTTTATTTTTTTTTATGTCAACAGCGAGGAAAATAATTTATTTCCTTGTTTGTGATTTTAATTTTTTAATTTAAGAAATAAAAAAAAAATATATAAAATAAACCGAGAGATTTCGTAATTGATTTTCATTTGTTTATTATTATTTTTTTTTCTCCTCCTTCTACGACTTCATCATCTTTCTTAAAATTTTTCTGATGGCTGATTTTGAGATTTATTAAGACTTAAGAAAAATTGAATTAAAATTTATGATGTTCACTCAGTAGTGAAAGAAGTCTAAAAGCTTTTTTTTTTAAATACATAATTTGTATAATTATTTTTGGTATTATGTTTTATAAGTAACATCAAACAAATTTCGTTACAAAAATTAAATAATTGAAAAAATCAATCCTACGCTGTTTTAAAATTGTTAGGTAAGGCATTCCTGTTCCAAATAATTACATTTTATATTTTTAAAGTTACAAAATAAAATAAACCCTAATATGTCCGTAGTGTCCTTCGAATGATGGTTAGTGTGTAAAACTGTCATGTCAGTAGTCTAGATTCAACACCAGCTGTCTGTGTCACCTGAAAGTTTTTTCACAGCTTCTGTCTCTGGAATCTAGGAATTGACAAATCCTCCGAAATTTATTCTTGTCAAAAAAGTCCTTGTTCAAAAATTTGCGGTTCGGAGTCGTCTAAAAACTGACACTACTTGCAAACAGGAATAGTTGAAATTCTTCACTTCATCAGCACCACCAAATTTATGTTGTTTATTTCGTCAAATTTCTTCAAACTTAAAATAATTCAAATGTGATTATTTAAAATCATTAAAAAAAAATAGTGCGTATACGCCCCAGTGAACAAAGATGAGTTTTTGAAGAAGCATATCAATTTTTCAAAATTTGTTGTTTTTTATTATTTAAATGTGAATACATAGAAATATAAACTTAACAATTCGAACTTTGTCAATTCAAAAGTTCAAGTTCTTATTTTATTCCCATCATAATATAATACGCAAATAAAATTGATTCCTGTTTTTCTTTTCAGTTTTTTTTTTTTTTTTTTTTGTTCAAAAATTTGAAAGAGCATAGGTAAGTAATTTTACAAGAAAATCAGATAAGAAAAATTTCCATTTACATGACATTAAAAAGAAAAAGAACCTCTTCAATGTAAGGGATTCGTATGTATATCAAAATTGTCCTTAAAAGTTCTTCTTCTTTTAAATTCAAATCACCTGTTTGATTGAAGTACATACATGTACTGTACAAAAAAAAAAAAAAAAAATTGTTACAACACAAAGCCATAGGAACATAAACATACATTTCAATTTGATCTCAATCTATATACTCTACTCATATGTATATGTTAGGTCCTTAAATATGCGTTTGTATAAAGGTTGAAGTCTGTGTTTTCATATCAAGTCACCTTCTATACTCTCGTACTCTCTTTCTATTATTTGATTCTCCTTAATACAAAACAGAAAAGCAAACAATAAAAATTTTATGACAATTTTACGTATGCAAAAGTCAAGGACGAACCTGATCAATCATACGAATATGAATTTTCTTCATCACATCAGTTTGATTATGTTGAATGTTCAATGTTCATAATAATGCACCAGTATGTGTGTGTGTGATGTCGTGATGTGTATCCTTATAGAAGGTTGTATAAATGTGACTCTGAATAACAGAATACCAATTGAAAATTTACATTAAAGCCAAAGGACATTTCAGGATGCCATACACTATACACACAAACACACTCGTAATACCATATACATATGTGTGTAACTGTATGAATGGATATGGATATGAAGCTTTGGCAAAAACGGAAATCCCCCAAAAACAAGGTCATCCCCGTTCATAATGTCATTTTGTTAGGATTACAGAGCTAGTGTGTGTATATGTGTGTGTTATGTGTGGATGTATAGGATTATATGCATCTGTTGTGTAATAATAATGAACCAGAAAAAAGCAAAATTCCCACACCAGGAAGTGAGAAAGCAAAACAAAAAACTGTTCAGCAATTTATTTAGTTTGTATAATATTGTGATGAAGGATGTGATGGGATTTGCTAGATATTTTTTCTTCTTCTTCCTTCTATTTTTATCGTCCATGCAGGGAAAAAAAAGATAGAAAAAAAAAGGAACAAACCTCGATACTTATACTACATACATCATTATGACGAAAATACACAACATATCAATCTTTTTTTTTATGTTTTTGTTGTATGCGTAGAGATTTTCTTTTTTTTTTTGTTGTGTTGTGTGTGTCGTGTCTTTTGTATCTTGATCTCCTGCATGAATAGGAGACTAAACTTCACACAAAAAAAAAAAAAAAAAAAAAAAACAAGAAAAGAAGAAAAGAAGAAAACACCCCCACCCTCAAGACCTGGCTTTTAATAAAGTACCAGAATATAGAACACACCGCAGCAGGAAGCGGACTATATGCGAGAATCATGTATATCTAGAGGAAGAGCGATCGTAAGATGATTGGAATTCCGTGCGTATATGTAGAACGCAAGCTGCAGGAAGAAAAAAAAAACAGAAAAGGATTTAGTATCAGTTTATTTGTATCATCCTTGAACACACATAGGTTTTTCTCGTTCCTACATACAAGTACATGAATATCCTTTAATTTTGAAAATGAACAAAAAAAAACAAGAAGAAAACTGTGGTAAGAATGAAAAATCCATAAAATAGACGAGAAAATTTGAGGCTTTTTTTTTTTTTTATTTTTTTTTCTTAGCTTAGAATATGAGGATAGAAAGATATCATTTCACATTTCTTACAGATAACACCTTTTTTTCCACACATTAAATTTTGAAGGCATTGAACTTCTTTTTTTTTTAATAGGCATTTACTTGGGTAGATTTGTAGACATGTAGGAAGAAAGATAGGAGACGTTATTACAGAAGCTTTCGAAAAACCCATTTTTTGACTTAGGTTTATGATGAAGGTCTCTGAAAAGGATGAATGAGGTCATGAAACTTTAGCTTTGAATCTGTATTTAAAGTCAACAAAATATTTCGGGGCAAAAATTATTTACTTTTCATATTTTTTTTTCTGAATGAGATAGAAATTCAAAAATTGAATTTTTCAAAGACTTTTATACATATCCAAAGAAATAAGACTTAACCAGAATGTCAAATTTTTGACTTGAAAAAAGGATTGATTTTTTAAATAGTTGGGTCATTAAAAAAATTGGTTAAATACAAAAATTCGAGAGGAATCTTAATTAAATGTTTTCTAACAACAATTCTGATTTTAAAGTATTTTTACCACTAAATTTCTGGACCCAATGATGGTTGATGGTTATGGTTGATTCAAAAAATCCTCTCCCAGATCTTAATTTATAAAAATTGATTAAATCTTATTTAAGAAAATGCAAATATTTCAAGTCACCTGTCAGATGCCACATCTTTACCTCCACACATATAAGTACTTTCTTCTTATCAAACTTTATTTTGTTCCTGTCAAAATTTAAATTGAGTACGTTTCTATAAATGTTCTTAACATAGTTTCAATTTTTTGACAATATACAAGAACTAAACCAATAATTTTTTTTTTTTTTTTTCGAAATTGACATTTACATTTCGATTTTAACAATTTATTGGACACTTATTCACCAATTCTCATTTTATTCACTTCATGGTGCCATTCTTATTCGTTTTTGTATGTATTCAACTTTGACCAAAATTTCTCTGTTTCTCACTTCGTTCATTTTTTTTTTGACAAGAAAAGAAGACATTATATTAACTAACATTTTGAATTCTCAGAAACTTGAAAAGAACCAATGTCAGAGTTTCACCAGTCATTCTCATCTTTTATTCTCTTCTGGCCAAAAAAAGGAGATCTTCAATACAATAGCTTGAATAATTATAATGATGACTATCGAAATGAATTAATTACCCTTCAACTGCATAAATCTTTTAAAGGCTTTTGCTACACACACTCACACACACACACACGAATTTGGACAAAGGAAAATCAACACTCTTACCAAAAATTATAAATGAAGAAAAGGAAGAAATGTCCTTCCACAAAATTTCTACCAAAAAGTCTGTTTGGCTTTGGTTTTCATGAGATTGTGTGTGTGTGTGTCTGAATGGTGTATAATGGTTGGGCCTTTTAAGGATGTCCAGTGTTTTATACGTATTATCGGGTAGAAATTTAATTTCATCACCTGACTAAGAATAAAATTCAATCATCCATTAAAAAATAGGAGATCTTTGCATGATGTTTGTCCTGAAAGGAAAATCCTTAAAGAAACCGAGATTTAATGGTGTGTCTGAAATGGAGTTTAAATATCAAAATGGCTGAAAACTTGGATTTGATTCGTTGATCAAGTTGAAAAATGACCGCAAGAACCTTTTTCTTTCAAAATGTTATTTCATTGTCAACGTAAACATTTTTTTCATATTTTCATAAAAATAAAAATTAGGTGGCAACGCTGAACTATCGCTGTCCATCTCTGTTAAAATGTTTTTGATATGTTCATCTACACCACTAACTTTCTTGCCAGTTCGAATGCTTTTAGCCTTGATTTTTTCAAAAACCATCAGATTCAGTTCTTCTCAATCAATGAACACTTTTAGAAAAGATATACAAAATTTACGAGTCGTTTTCGATAACATTTTAATTTTAAAATTTAGTTCTAGGTTATATTTTTCTGAAGTGCAGTAGATTAGACTGTTGCGATAGCTATGTAGTGAGATATTTATCCTTAATGAAATACTAGTAAAAATAAAAGAAGGGGCCCTAAATGACTACCCTGAGGAACCCCATGATTTAACAATGAAAACCAAAACCAGGGAAATAGAAAGTCCATATTTTGAAACGATGTCAACCGCTGACAGACAGAGTTTGAAAAAATGAAATTGATTTCTGAAAGTTAATTTAAAATACTTAAAATGTTTAAATGTTTAAACCGAATTTAATTGATACCATGGTAGCAACCCCCAACCATTATCATTCGATAAAAGAGCCTTTAATTTTGACTAAAGTTATTTGTAAACATACATATAAGTTTCCACCTTCAATCAATATTAACTTAGCTTTATTCTTCTTTGTACAAAATACCCCCCTCCATACCCTTAAACTATTATATGAAAGAGATATTGCAAAAGAAATGAAATTCCAAGAATTCCATACATCACATTTTGGTTTTGGTCTCAAAACGTTCCCTGCGGGAGATATTTCCTATATATAGACACATACCAACTTTGGTTATAGGGAAATTCCATTATCCATATATGTATAGTTCTGATGTCTGTCTTCCTCTTCCAGAACTTCATCAAAGTATAGAGTATAAAAATCCATCAAAACAAAAGAGAAAAACTTAAATTATTTTAAAGGAGCAAAATTTTCTGATAGATGTGGTTTGATCGAGGACAGACTTTGAACAAAGAAAAGAAAAAAAAAAGGACAAAAATATAAAATATTTTTTAAACAAGTTTATTGATTTTGCTATCCCTAGGGAAACATGAAAGAAGAGAAAGCATTTTTTTCTGGGGGAGGGAGGGGGTGAATATGAATATCCTTAAAGTGTTCATAACAATACGAACACTATTTCAACATTTTCGTTGAAAAAAAAAGGATTTATGGCAAAGGGACTTCCTGCCCCCATCTTTCAATATTCCACACACACATACAACAAAAAGAAACAAAAAATTGGAACGCTCTTTATATCGTATGATTGCTGCCCCCCGCGCTGCTCTTGTGGGGTTCAACACAAAGTCAACTCCAAAAAAAAAATCCTTACTTCCTGTTTTTTTTTTTTTCTTTTCTGGTTGTTGTTGTGAAAACCACAATTTGAAAATTGTTGTAATTGCGCGCACTCTTGTGGTCAGGAAATAAACAACTATACCAGTAAAGGGGATGTTGAGAGGGAATCCTTCATCAAGTAGCAGCTTTTGGATGATATCACATATCCACCGCGACCAACCGACCAACGACGCGACCAACCGACCCACCGACATTTGCGATTCTGGGGCGATATGATGTGGTGGTCCTGGCCTGATGGCATTGGTAGTGGTAGTGGTACGAAAACTGGCAAAATTAAATGAAGCACACATTCGTGACGGTGATGGTGATGCAGCAGCACATTATCGTATTGCGGAGAGCAGCGGAAAGTCAACATTCGTTGTTCCTATACTCCACTTTCACCATCCTTATGGTCGTCCTGTCCTTTGGAGTTTTTTTTTTTGTCTCTTCTTTTTTTTTTGATTTTGGGATCGGGAACACACTTTCGGAATTTTGAACGGCTTTTGCCTTTTTATCACATATTTTGTTCCTGCTGTCGCTTCCGTGGTTCTTCGGGCTGGGAAAACTTCCAAATATACGTATTTTGCGTATAGAAGAACGGGATGGTGGGATGGACATGGTCAGTGGGGAAGTGACCAACTCATATATGAGAAGCTATTGTTTGTGCGTTTTCTATTGTTCGTATACAATTCAGGCATCCATGTCGAAATTTATTAGCAGCAGCCAGCGCGAGTTTTGGACTTTGGACAGAGAATACAAGTCGTAAATATAAAAGTCCATGGAGGGGATCAATGGTACACGTAGAGAGTTTACTCGTAGCTTCGCACCGACCACAATGAGGGATATTGTTCATACAGCGGAAAATAATGTGATCTGCAGGAAGACCACCGTCCCTCCACCTCCCCTCTATCCAAAAGGATTCAACCAAACAATATACCAAAGTTCTAATATCCCGATGCGATGGTGTGTGCATTTAAACAGTAGTTCCTGTCCTTTTACTACGAGTGGTGGAGGAGCACAGTGTTCCTATAGTAGAACCGCACATACGATGTGTGGATGCGATATTGCTTTTAGTGCACCTTCCAGGCTTCCTGCTGTTGCAGTTAGGACACTGGCGGAAGTGAAGCCAAATTTTAACCAATTCGTATGGTTTGGTAGTTAAGTACAATGAACCGATATAGGAAAAGGATGGCTTTTGATGGAGGTACATGTAGTTTTTTGCTTGAGGGATTTAGGAAGATCACTGATTTAATTTTAGTATTGAGTTGGTAAAATGATACTTGGAATTAAAATTTTGTTTGGATGTCAGTAAAATGTAACTTTCGACTAAATTTAATTTCTAAATTCACTGAAATTAGCCCTCGAATTGAAAATATTTGTTTACCCTGAATTTTTGGAAAACTAAGAAACTCACTTTCGCCATTTTGAACAAAGTCACAATTTATACTTAAATCTAAAGAAACACCAAAAAAATAATTTCTGGCTTTATATAATTTTTAAGACTTCACAAAAGTCAATCTACGAAGTAGAAACACTACACCCTAGCAGTTGAAGCTCTCAGATGATACAACACAGACATTCATATAACACGAAGAGATAGAAGAGAAAGAACAAAACAGAGAGACAACACTCTCGACTCTCTTGTCAAAACTACAGTAAAAGAGAAGAGCGACATCGCATGTTTATATTTAAATGACATTCTTTAATTTTTTCAATGTGACATTTGATTTCCCTCTTTTTGACTTTTTCTTAGAGAGAATTTTAATTAGAAATCGGTTTTTGAGTGTAACGACATTTTTACTTAGACTTTTATGACGTCAAATCTCTCAAAATAATGTCATAACGCAGAAAATATTTTGAGTGGTATAAAATATTTAATCGATATTGTGACACTTGACATTTGATTTAGCTTTTTTGACTGTTCTTTCTTAGTTTTTTGGACTGAATATTATTTTTTATTTATGACTTATGTATGTTTGAGATTTAACGTCAAATAAATTACAATTGCTTAATAAAAAATTAAATTTCGAAAACAAACTGTCACACCAAAATGTCAGAGCAATTTTTGAATAATTGTAAAAAAACTAAAATGTCATCTGATTCCTACAAACTTATTTAAAAAATCATTATTTCAATTTAAACCTTCTTTTTTCAAAACAATGTTAGAATCAAATTTATATAGATGAATGTCAAAGTGACAGTGATACCTATTATGAAATTTTTCCCAACTTGAAAGAAATAGGGGTCACTATGAAGTATAAATTCTATCAGCCATACAAGAACACACTTGGTAGATATATGACATTTATTGTTCCAGTCGTTTTTGAGATACATAACTTTCGTCTGTCTTAAATAAGAAACCCAAGTTCAAATCATGGCTTTTGATAGTATTGACCAGAGTTTGACTTATAAATAGCCGTGCAGAACGTAGTAACCCATTTTTGACATTTTCTATACTTGCTTGCAAAGGTCTAAAGATTGCATTTCTTTCGTAGATATTGTAGTCAATTAAGTCGCAGTTAATTGACTTATTAGTTCCAATGCAAGTTAATACTGTGACTGCTTCCAGTATTTTAGTCATTGCAAAGTCTGCAGTACTTTTACGGTTTGGCTTATCTTCAAAAAGTCTTTTAACTGCAGTCAATTAATTGTAAGTCTTTTGACTACTTTTTAGTCATTCGACGAAAATTGTTAAGACTCCTACATTATTTTCAAAATATAAATTTGAAATGACTGATGAAGCCTACACTATGTCTTGAATAAATGTCTTGTACTGTAAAAGAAAGACTTAAAAATAGTTAAAAGACTTACAATTAATCGACGACGGCAGTTAAAAGCCAAACCGTTAAAGTACTGCAGACTTTGCAATGACTAAAGTACTGGAACCAATCAAAAAGTACTGCAGTCAATTAAATAACAGTCAATTGTCTACTTTATTTAACTGCACAATCAGAATATTTAAAATGACTGCTGAGTTAGTATTTTAGTTAAAGTCTTTCAGTAAGTTAAAAGTCTTTTGCATTGCAGTATTTTTAATTGATTAAAGTATCCAAAAGACTACAGTCTTTACAGATCTGATTGCTTGTAGCCTTAAACATTCTTTAAATTCTGAATTTCAATATTTTTTTATATAATTCCAAAACGTGTCTTAAATCCTAAATAAAACCACTTTAGCAAATAGAAAATATGATTATTTTTTAATACCATTAGATTTCAATATTTTTCTGCTTCCTATAAAATAAAAATCATCATCATTTCCAACTCGTGAATGTCCCCATTGTTTGGTTTTTATTTATTATTTTTATATATATTTTTTTTTTTTGCAATTCTTCTGAATATGCATTATTTTCCAAGAAATGAAATGAATTTCAATAGAAAAATTATTTCCAATTCTTTCATTCCCATAGCATAAAAAAAAAATACTCTCTAAGGTACCTACGAACAACATAAGCTCATATACACCTAGAGAACCGTTATAATATCCTGTACACAGACATACTTATACATCGGTGATAATAATGGCATCAATAAGGAAGAAAAGCTTGAGCTCAATAAAATTCCCTAGCAAAAAAGAATTAGAAATAGAAATAGAAATAGAAATAAAATAAAGTAAAAAAAAAATGTCCATCCGTTTTATAGCATATATAGGTTTAGAAGTATGTACGAGTATGTCCTGAGTTGTATGTAGGAGTATGACCAGATCCTTATACAGAAATTGGATTGAATGAGGTGAGATAAAATAAATGAACGAAGCACGAGAATGGGGTGGAGGAGGAAAACACAAAAAAATCCTATCCTACCACTTCCACTATACCACTTCATAGATGAATCGCCATTGATTGCACACAAAAAAAAACGCCATTTTTTTCTCCCATTTTTTATCCTAGTAGCTTTATTCCTTGCCAACAACTTCTGTACGTGTTTTTTCTGTATTACAATTTTTTTTTTCTTCTTTTATAAGAAACGGTGATGATGAAAATGAAGTTTAAAGGATATTCGAGCTTCAATTTAAAGGTACAAGGATTAACTTAACATACATACAGCTTGTTGCGAGGAGAATTCATGCATGCGGGAATATCATTTTCAAACAAAATGAAGTCTTCTGTCAAAGGACGAATTTGAAATAGATTAAGTTCGTATGTCCTTTGAAGTTGAAGAGTTCTTCAATAGGTGTCTATTTTGCTTATGAAAAGCTACTTATAAAGAAGATGTTATACCATTTCACTCCACTCCACTCAACTTCCAAAGGCATAGTAATATTTGATGTCCTTATGATCCTTAAAATTACTTGATTTTACAATAAGATGTCAAACACAGTAATAATATAAATATGTATGAAAATGGATTTACGATTAATACCTTTAGGAATTTTTTTGTTATAGATTTTTGGAAATAAATTTTTGATATCTTTTTGAGATTTCCGCTCCAAAACGCAATCATTTGGAAAATAGAACAAAATTAAAGAAGTCCTTAAAAAGTATATATATATATGTACGTATACCAACAGGCAACCAACAAATATTCTCAAGAAGAAGCAGGGATAAAGACATCCAGAGAAATTTGAATAACATCCTTTTTAGCATAAAGGTTGCCAATGAAAAATGAAAAATAGTAAAATAAGACAAAATGAATGGAAACGAAAGGAAGAATAATTTTCTGTTTTTTTTTTGTTTTTGCTCCGTTCTTTGCTAATTTCTCCTTGTTCGTTGTTTCAGCTTTGGGGGGTAAATTTTTATATTGGTATGGGTGTACATGGAATATACATCCAGCAATCAGAAAGATATCCTCGTTATTGTGTCTAACTTGCCTCCTTCTTATTTAGGTACACCGAGACCCGAGTCCCTAGTCCTGACGTTGCTCCTGCGAGTCCCAAAGACCCGAGACTATAAGACTGCTTGTCTTTTTCGTCTTCTTCCATATTTTCTCATACATATTTATATATTGGTTTACGAAGGACTATCAAGATATCCGTTTGGAAGTTCATTTGTTATATTTTATGAATGTTCATTTGACTTCTGTTATCTGGCTTTTCGTTTATTTTCATTTTTTTTTTGTTCAGTTCTGGATTTTTGGCTTATGTCGTTATGGATATTGATTTTGTGTTGGAATATTTTTTTTATTTTATTTTATATTTTTTTTTTGTTGTCTTTTGACTTTGAAGATTGTAATTAAAGAAATCGCTTTGAGGGAATAAGACGATCAAATTCTAAAAATATAAAGGGATTTTGAATGGGGGATTTTTTATAGTTGACTTCATATTGGTTTAATGTTAGATAAATATTTATTTTTTAAGGATGGGTTTTTGGGATCGAAAATGGTCAGTTTTTTTTTAGTGTGTGTGTGTGGACTTTGGAAGCTCAAAATCAATTTTTAAGGATTTCTTCAAAAATGTAATTTAATTGAATATATCGACAGTAAGATAAATCCTCGTACATATTTAATTTTAATTTAATTTTTTGACCACTAGACAAAGTTAAGCGTAAAAATTAAATGTATGTATGTAAACATTTGGAAAAAAGCCAATATAAGGTTTGTTAGTCTAGGAAACAGGACAAGGAGAGCGGGACGAGACTCAATTTAAAGGGACCGATACCTTAAAAATATTGTCAAATCTCGTTTAAGCAAAAAAAAATTTGTATTCTCTACAATTGTATTCTAAGAACACACATGGCTGTAAGACATGTCGATATGCCACCAACCGGTCAAATAAAAGTGAGTTGAAGTTCGTCTTTTCCTTGGCATTTTAAGACCAGTAAATCTCAGGCACTGACAAACTGTTGATAAAAGATTTTAATAATTGTATAATGGTGACAAACGGATAAAATAAAAAACTTGGCAACCAACTGACAATCAAAATTTTTTTATTTTTGATTTTTACTGTCTTCCTCGTAGTGTTTTCTTATTTTTTCAGTTTTTAAATCTTCCCTGAATTACGACAAACATTTCAATACCAAAATCAGCAAAATCGGCCAGGCCGTTCTCGAGTTTAAGCAAGACAAACAAAGTTGTCTATGTTTTGAAATTCATTTTATCGCGAACGACTTTTATGATTTTGATCAAAATACTTATGCATTTTGTTGTTAGAAGTTGAAATAATATTGAATATGTAATATTGTAGGCTTAGGCAATATAAAAGTTACAAAATTCCTTCAGCCTTCTTCTTTTGTTTAGTTTTGCTAAATCCTTGATCTAATTCCTTTGTTTTTGGTTGGCAAAAATTATAACTTTTATTCAAATTGCTTCTAAGTGCGTTTGAAAAGATACAACAACTATAATTACCTGGAACACCTAAAATTTATATGAGAGTATTAAGTTTAATTGAAAACAAGATCCAAATTAAATTCCACCTCGAATATAAATTTTATTTTATTATATATGCCGTGAAAAACTTAACCCATAAACACAACTTAGTATAATTCATTATCTTAGTTCCGGGAAATTGTATATAATAAAACCTTCTTTGCACTCACACCTTGTAAAATTTATAATGGCGCTTGGTTACTCTTTTATATGGATGCAACAATCCAAGCAATTTACTTCTTCTCTTTCCGCGCTCAATGTTACCGCACATTATAATGCAAGCGCGTGCAATCTAATGTCTAACCCCCTCTCCGCCCTCTAGAGTGTTCCTCTTAAGCTTGTCCCTTCTCTCTTCCATTTCAACTTGGTGCTTAATCTTTTAAGAAAAGAAGTCCTGTAGAAGTCCTACTCGTGCTGCCTTCGACGTTGCCGACGCGCCGTTATGCCGCCCATCAGCAAAAAGGATGCACATTTAATTATGTAAATTCATTTTAACAAATTAACGAATAAAAAGTTAAACTATAAAAAAATAACAAGTATAAAAGAAATTAGTCCAAGGAAAAATGCACCAGCGCACACATATACACGTGGTGTGCCTTTTTGCAAGGATACACTCGTTACTCGTCGGTTGTAAGGAAGCAAAAGTAGTATGAGTATGAGTACACTATGAGTTATTGTTGTTGTGTTTTAATTTTAGGAAAACAAGAATCTATTATTCATGCAACAATGGCCTGGCCGCGTTGCCACATTTTTTTTTTCAAAAAGCAAAAGGACACACGATGGCATCCTTATAATACAAACGAACGAATGACCAAAAGACACAATGTAAACATAGACAAAATCAACATGTAAATGAGAAGCAGAAACATGTTCGTTGTTTTGTTGTTGCTGTTGTCTTTGTCTATGGGGTGGTTTTGGAAAACAAAGTAATTCCACCATTATCCGCCATTTCGGCGGTGGGTATAAGGATATGGAATTTAAATGGGGACGCAGAGTCTGTGTGAGTTTTTTTTTTTTCTGTTGTGTTGGCTTTTGGCAACAAAAAATGGAATTCCTTTGATGTTGTTTTACTTTTTTTTCTGTATTTTTCAAAAGAACAAGACGACGACTACGAGTATATGAGGACGAGGACGACGACGCGACGCGACTACAGTAAGACTTCTTGTGAAATGTACACCTTTTGATTTTATATTAAGACCAAATTAGGACGAAGGAAAGACGAGGTTTTATTTTAAACATCAGATAAGCAAAGCATGTGTGTTCTTTTTTAAGGTATGTAAAACATATCCTTTAGCAAGACCATTATCCTGGCATCTTTGATGTCAGCATAAAAACATTAGTTAGAATAAGGAAAAAAACAAAATTATAATGTTTTTTGGGGTTGGTAATGTACAAATGATGTTGAACATTCTGTTAATTATTATTTTATCTTATTATTCGTTATTCTGGAAGAAGAATAATGTAAGGAAATGTCGTCTTCGTGAGAGAGGAAGCTCTGAAAAGTCACGTCAAATTTTTAGAGCCCTTATTTTGAAATCAGGAAACATTTAAAAATGGACACACGACTCCAATTCAATTTTGTTTAACAGGTTATGACTTCAAAAAATGCAGAAAGGACTTTCATAAAAATTCATCAAGCGGTTTTTTCACTTTAGCAAAAATACTTTCTGGGTCAAATATTAAGGGTGCTTTTTTTAGATGTGTATGGTTTTTAAGAAGACACAAAACGCATTTAATAGAATGTTTCGGTCAAGAATTTAGCTTTTTTATAAAGATAAGGTTTTGCCATTATATTTAAAAAATAATTTTGGATAAGTGGTCACCACGGCTGGCTCGAATGAATTCCAACCCAGAGGCCCAATTTTCGACAACTTCTTGAAACTCTCCGAATATTCTCTTCCAAGGCGTTAATGGTCTCGGGCATACCGGAGTCATATAAGTCCACCATTTTATTTTGATTAAAAAACAATTTATAAACAAAATGTCTTATCTTATCTTAACCAACCCAATCACTTTCCTCAGTTTGTATTTTTTTACTGAAAACATTTAGGAAAAAAAAAAGAACACATACAAATAAAAAAACACTTGGAAAAATCACTTAAAACAAATTCGTAGACAAGTTGTAGTCGCACTTCACCATTATTTGTTAAACCCATTAGTTAACTTGGGTAAAGCTCCATACGAGTATCTATACTCCTTCGTTTTTGGAAAAGTTAAGTCCTTGTAGCTTGCCATTGGACCAGGCCAAGAGTTCAGTTAATCAATGTCAATTCATTCAATTTGTTATCATTCGCAATAAAATTTCAAGTAAGAGATACCTACTTTTTTTTTGGGGATGTCTTGAGTTGTTTTAAAAGGGGATTTTGACCTTGTTCTTGCCCTTTCTTTTCGTCTATCTATCTTTTGAGTCTTCTTTTCTCTTTCTTGTCAGCATACAAAGCAGTTAAAAATATTTGACTGACATCGACATGTAGATTTAAGGGAAAAAAAAAAAACAAAAAACCATTTGCATCTTTTGGCATCTTTTAGTTTTAGTTTGAAAAGTGTAATGTATCAAGTTTTAGATGCAAAAGAGAAGTGGAAATATTCAAAGGTTATTTTAAAAATCGAAGGATATAGTAAGGATAAAGTTCCTTGGAGAGTGCTGTTGTCCATTCGATATGTTTCATTCGAAATATATGCACTCTTTTTGGCAAAAAGAAAATTCACTTTTGACTTTGGCATTTTTTTTTTTTTTGAGAAGATTGACTGACTGGAAATTTTGTCTGAAGATTTTTGAACTACCATCACTTTTTGACTTAAAACGAATAAAGTCTTAAGTGAACTTTGCTTTCATAACTCCAGGAATTCTACTAAATTTAATTCCTTTGAAATGTCTTGAAAAGTGGGTGGATACAACACCCATTGTATGACGAATCATATAAGTTTTGATTATATTCTTTGTATTTACTTTAAGTTATAAGATTTTCAAATTTCCACTATTTTTTAAAATTATTGAAAATGGCATTTTAATTGATACTAATTTTAGAGAAGTGTGAAGTGGTTTTTTAAGTGTTGTATCTCAAGAACCACTTGATCTATTAAGCTAAAATTCAGTCGAGATCATTTTCCTTGACTAATCTAGCAATTGTTTTGAATTTAAAGTTTCTTAAGTAGTTCAGAAGTTAAAGGGGGTTCAGTTCAAAGGTTGTCTCCTTAAATGGGCGTAGTGTCCAAAACTTGATTGGGAACTTAAATCCCCTTTTGTAGTTTTTAATGTTTTTTTTATAATTATAAGAAAGTAGACTTAAGTTAACATTCCTAGTGGATTTACATTATTCAAAAAATCCTCACACATTCGGTTTCGAAAATTCCCATTTCTAACTTCCACCTCATAAAACTGGGTTAAATTTTAGGTTATCGATAAAAGTATGTTAGTGAGGTGCGATCCTTAATATTACTTCATAAACATATATACGCCCATAGATAATGATAATGATGATTCCGTGATGATGGGTCCTTAACACTCTTCTAGTGTTCACACTTTAAGTGTTGATAATTCTCAAGGATCATAAATTAAACACAGTAAGCCAAAAAAGGAAACCTTACTCAATATTGATTTTCATTCATTTCATTTTTATATGGAATATTTTTTTTTTTGTTTTTTTGTCATTTTCATTTTCATTTTTGTCCTTTGGTTCTTGTGTTCTAGAGAGTGATTTATTTGGGGATGCCTTGGAGCATAAAACAGCATGTGCCTTATGCCATCATGCTGTGTCACTTTTCACAGAGACAACTCGAGAAAGAGAGAGAGAGAGAGAGAGAAGAGACAAAAAAATATTACTCGGTGCGTTCCTGATGGTGCTTCCATGTAAAAAATGAAGGCAAAAATAATCAAAAAACGAAAAAATCAAAAAAAAGGAAGAAGAAACAAATCAGAAATAAAATAGATGATGGAGTCCCTTTTGTTTTCTTTCTTCTTCTTTTTTACTCATTTTGGAGAATTCAATTTGTCGACGAAGAAATAATCAAAATGAAAAGTTTTACAAATTTATATTTGGATTTTATGATTTGGAAAATTAATTTCTCCTGCAAGCAGTTATACGGAGACGCGCCAGGCGATTTTTATCCCTAGATTTTTGTTAAATTTCTTCATCCCTTAGAAGCGTTTATATGTATATAGCAGCCACCAAAAATATAACCCCCTCTTAGTTCAACACCAACTCAGTCGTTGTTGTAGTCGTCGTCGGTCGTCCGCCTTCCTTGGCCTGATAACGAATGCCATTTGCAAACAAGTTCCGCTTGTTTGAATCTGTTTCAAAATTAAAAATAATAATGCTCAGCAAAAAACAAAAAAATATAAAATATAAAATATAAAATAAAATAAACAAAATAAAACGCCCCCAATGCCACGCCAGCCGTGGCATCGTACCACCCCCTGCACCGCCCACTCGCCTCCGTTCTTGTTCTTTTCCAGTAAAACTTTTCCAAATTTATTTTAATATTATATTTCAATTCGTTCCCATAAACACACACATACTTTTGAATATACAATGTAAATTTGTATATATGTATGTATATACCACCGATGCTATATAGAATCCATATCTATATCTGAATCTGAATTCAGTTTCAGATGCGGTGGTAACTGGGTAACAAATTATTTTGGCTCTTAGTGCTCTGCTTGCTGCTGCTCTGCTGCTTCTCAGTTGGTAGAGATGCTCAACTTTATATAAAAAACGTTAAAGGTATTATATGCTCTTATGCTTAAATGGAAACTGAGCTGCAAAATGCTGTTTTCCAAAAAAATATTGCTTTTTTAAAAATCCTTAATGAATTCAGGATGTGAAATTTATACTCGTACATGGTATATTACAAAATATGCTGAATATAAGGTTTTATTTAATATACAAAAATTCAAGAAAAAAAATACACTATTTTATGTGTGTCTGTGTGGGTGCAGGATATAGGGATAAGAGTCTTATTTTGTTTGAGTCCATATATACATTTATACAAAAATACTAATTGAAAGAAAAGTGAAAATACAAAATAACGAGATTTTCGTTTCATATTATGATACAATTTTTTTTTAATAACTACAGGGCTATCGTTTGTCTTTTTGACGTCAATGTCAGTCAGTGTTGGAAATATGAATCTTTAAATGGAACAGTGGAGATCAATTTTTTCAATGGGAATTTTGTGTTACATTCGATTCGTTAGCCTTAAGCTACTGAAATAAATGTTTGTATGTAAAAATTCGAATTTTGGGTGAAATTACACACCCGGCTTGTTTAGACCTTAAAATAAATTTAATTAAAAATTGAAATTGACCTAAGGACCACTAGGAAGTAAATAATATTATAAATAATTTGGCAGAACAATAATACACAATTGAAAATGATATTCGTGTTTTGAAGCGATAGACCGAATTGGAAGCTTATATTTTTCGTATGTTTTTAAAACTTATTTGAATTAAAATATTGAATACACGTTTGTCAGATATCAATAGAATCAAGCGTTTTGTTAAATTGTTTCTATAAAAAGGAATTATTTATGAATATCACCGGGATCCAGTGCTGTCAAGTCTCTCCCTTTATCTCGATCGTGAGTTGACGTCATCTAGTTGCACACCCCAAGATTCACTGTATCTGCTTCTAAATAGATAGATTTTACTCGAACTCCCTTTATAGATAGAAGTGTCTTTTTTTAAGTCTCTATAGCGAATGGAGTACTGGCAGAACCGCATCGTCCAGTACTTCAGTAGATTAGATATTATGGTAAAATGTCTATTTCCTTGTATTTACTTATTTAATTTGTTCCTTGCCCTATGCAAATGCACTAAACATCAATAATTAATATTATGGTGCACTGAGGCGTATACGTACTTTTTGTGAAATTTCTGATATATTGAAAATGGAGCAATTTTTTGTTCTTTTTTTTTCTCGCCAGGATTCAAAAAGACCTTTTAGTATGTAGAGGTTCTCAGAGGTGATCCTAAAATTGAAACCATTAGATATTTAGGCTCCTTAAGACGAATTAAGGTCCAAATGAGTGTCAAAGTAATTTTAAGTTTGACTGATTTTATTGTTATGGTACAAAGTTTTTTTTTTGTGTAGTTTTTGTTTACATATTAACGACGTATTTGTGTTTTTAAAAAGTAGTTGAAGAAATGGCTTGAAAGGCTATAAGGCTGTAGCATCAGCAATCGTTTTTGGTGTCAGTAAATTTCAACAGTATATCTTTTTGGTAATATATTTGTCTTAATATCTAACAACAAACACCTGATATCCATTTTTGGTGATAAAAAAGGAATTCCTGTCCGGACCGCAAATAGATTTCAGAGATACGCTCTATTTTATCCGGTTACAATTTTACAATTCATCATATTAAGTCAAAGAATAATAACGCAGATTATTTTTCTGGTGCAGTTGAAAATGTTCAACAGTCAGCATAACAACATAAATGCTGGTATGCCACAGGGTTCCGTTTTGTCTCCGACTCTCTTTCTCATTTTCATTAATGATCTCCTGTCTGCAACTACTTATCCACTAAATTGTTTCGCTGACGAAAGCATCCTTAGCTTTTCATATTCGTTTCCAGATTCACATCCCTGCTCTTCGGAATTGGAATTGCAACGGCTAAATATGATAAGTACATTAAATTCTGATTTAGACAGCATTGTACAATGGGGATTAAGAAATCACGTAGAATTTAATGCTTTGAAAACTCAAAGCTACCTTCCGTCGTTAAAGCTAGACGTACCCCTCTCTCAAATATCTTTGATTGGCACTTGCATCGAAGAAACTAAACAGCTTGGGATTCTAGGTATTTGTATCACAAACCATCTTTTGTGGAATGATTACATAGTTAACGTCGCCAAAAATCCCGCAAGATGTTACTTTTACGGTAAGTGCTCTAATGAAATGGTAAGTTGCATTCCTCCCCTTAAACGATTAAACTGTAATACTCGCGCTTCCAGGAATCCTCATCAGTTTACTCTTGAACCCAATTTTGAGCCGTACTACGCCAATTTGTAATACCCTTCCACGCTTTGTCTGTTCCTCTCATTGTGATGTACAGAAATTTAACACAAATTTAATTATTATTAATTCTAAAAAAAAATAACCATCACGGGAATGATTTACCATAACATTTTTATTAACTACTTTGGAAGTAAGAAAAGTCCTTGTTTGTAACATTTACAGAAGTTCAATGTGAAACAGGAAAAGATGAAATTTTGTTCAAAGTAGTTATAGATTTTGTCAACAATGGATGGCCAAACAGGTTAAAGGGTTCAAGTCTTAATGCTTTCTTCCGAATAATGACACCACTCTGACTTCAAGGTTCCAATTCTCAATAATTATAATCTAAGCCTGTAATTTTACAGTACAAAATTGTAGGACAATACTACAAAGGTTCCCAATTTAAAATATCAGAAATTAAAATTGGCAGCTTAAAACAGAAGGAAGTTTTTTGATAATATTTTTGTTCTCAATTATCAATTGACGGTCATTTAAAAAACAATCAAAAATATTGACAGTTTTTGATCAAATTGATGAGACGAAAAATATGGAATTTAAAATAAGTTAAGTAAATCAAAACACGACTATTTTTCCTAAATCTTAGAAAATGAAGTACGCATGTACTTGTGAGGCCAAAACTTATTATTTATCATTGTTAAAGTTTTTTAAGGACAATAAAAATCTATATGCGGGAATTAAAACGGGGATTTAATCTAACTCAAGTGAATGCACATTCAATACCACAATACATTCTCAAAACAATTATAATGTATCAAACTGTTCTTGATGATTTCTTATGTAACCTCTTATGTTACCTCAAAAAACTCTCAAGCACAAAAACTCAACTCATTACTCTTCTCCTTGCCAAACTTTACTCTTTATGAATAAACTTTTACATATTAAAAAGAATTTACATAAAATCTATAAAATATAGCTTCGATGTTGCTTAAACAAAAAGTCTTCTAATTGAAAATCAACACCATGTACTTAGTCTTCTTTTCACCAAAGTAATAGTACCTACCTAAGTTGTTCAAACACCTGTTTTATTTACTTAACAACAAAATATTGCTAATTTGCATATCAATCTGACGTGAAATAAAAAAAAAAAATAGCAAACTTCCTATAGGAATATCTTATAATCATCTCCGCCAAGAATTTATAGCAAAAAATTGAAGAAAACATTTAAAAAAACTTTACTACCCACCCTCACCCTCACCCTACCTCGCCCAATTTCTTCCTTGATAGAATTCTAATATCCAACAATCGATAATAATTCTTCACAGTCCTCTGCCATCGATATTACGAGTAAAAAAAAAATAATTCCACCACAACATCATGCAGAAACAAAAAAATAATAATAAATAAAAAACGATAGCGAAAAATTTACCCCCAACCCCCTCCTCGATATGCGGCATAACTTATATACATACCAACCCAAGACTGTGACTTGAAATCAACCAAAAAGGACAATGAAGTGAACAAAAGTCGGTTAAATGGAAAAAGTTCTTCTTCCGTGATTTATGCTAAATAGGCTACTTTACTTCAAAAGTAACACAGAAGAAAATTCAAAATCAAAAAAAAAGAGGAAAATCGACAAAAAAAAAAATAAAGAAAACAGAGTGGAGAACAATTTAGCAGATTCATTGAATCCTTCAACTGATATTCAAATTGGAAGGTGATGGAAGTCCCGCATTGGTTGTGGTGATGGTGGCGCGGCGGCTGTGTCAGGATATGATGGCAACTGCGAGAACAACTAAAAGAACAATCCGTTAAACAGACTGAAGGATCCTTCAACTTTCATCCTACAAAACACAACCATACCGCATAAGAATGAAGAACATAACAAGCGACACAGCAAAAAAAAGGACACAAACAAAAATCATCAAAAAAAAAAAAAAAAATCAAGAAAAACAAGAAAAAGAAAAGAAAACTCCAAGCTGAGAAAAAAAAATGTTTCCAACTTACAAACTTGTACATAGTTTTGTGAGGCAAGTTGACTTGATCTGTGGTAGGTGTTGGTTTGGTTTGGTTCGTTCGGTTGGTTTGGGCGGTTTTTTGAAAACTTTTCTCTTCCACCACGCCACACCGCCCTCATTTAGTCCTTTCATTTTCTTATTTCTTTTTTTTTCTAGAGAAACAAGAAATAAACAGGAACAAAAAAGTGGTAAGTAAAATGTCTTCGAAAAGAGATCTAGAATTTGTGATAGTGACAGGTTGGTTTGAATCTCTGTGACAGGTCCTTTTTTTGTTGTCTTCATTTTTGTTCTTGATTCTCTCTCTTCCAAGGATATTTGCACGTTGATGATGATGATGATGATAACTATTGCAGAGAATACGAACGAAAAAGAAGTGAAGACCCAAATGCCCTTGAGGAGAAGGGCATCTTCCAAAAGAAGATACGTCGTCGTCGTACACAACTTCAGGATGCATTTGTGGTTTTCCTAATTTTGAACTTTGAATCTGAAACGTCACTCGTCGTCGTATAGTAGTTGTAAGAAAACTGTGAGGCGGCAGGATTTGATAGCTCGTCTTGAAGCTGATATATGTACGAGGAATAGGATGATGGTTTGCACTTTGTACGAGTGCGATTAAAATTTAGTTCCATCATTATAAATTCCTCAAGCCGCAGCCAGTCAGCCAAGAGCCAACCAAATCGCAGTGTTGAGGAATTATTTTTTGTTTTATTTCTTAAGGGGTTTGAGGAAAAAGGATATTTTTATTTTTATATTTATTTGTTTTAATTTTTTTTTGTATAAAGGAAAACTCATCACTCTCTTCTTGGTTGGCAAATGAACCACCATCATCCACCGCCATCACCGTTGGCATTTCTGGAATTAAAATTTTGATGATGATGATGATTTTCTTCCCCAATACAAACACACATACATACATAAATATCCTTCTTTTCCATCACACCATCACAGCATCAGCAGTACAATATCACATCCTTATTGCATGTTTCTTGGAAAAAGTTTTGTGTTTCTTCTTTTCTTCCATGGATTTCCCATCATTGCCACCACCCACCACCCATAACACCCATCACACCCATTGTCCTTGTTAAGGCTGGCTCTGGCTCTAGATGGTTGTAAAGCACAAGATGAGTTAAGTTGGTGGCACAAATCCTTCCGTTCGTTTTGTTCGTTTTTCTATATACATAAATGTATGTATGACACTTTTTGTAGATCATTGGTGTATTAGTGGGTGTGTACACGTGTGTATGGGTGTGTGTTTTTGTATTTGTGTTAAAAACAAAGTTTTACCATGTAAATTGCAATTTAATGATCAAAACTTGATGAGTCCTGCAGAATTCTTGCGGTCCAGTTTGTCGTAGTTTGGTTTTTAGGGTAGCCCCAAGGCTTGCTTGGAATTGGGATTGGGATTTATACGAGTAAGTATAATCAAAGTTGCTCCTTGTTAAGCGTCAGATGATGATGACAACGACTACGACTACGACGACGAACGACGAGTATGACGACCAACATTACGCCGTAGAAGGTGAAGAAAAAGACGACGACGACGACGAAGACGACGGATGGTTTTTATAACACCCCAGAAGTTGTTTTATGACATTCATCCCCTTCCCCCAAAAAATTCCAACTCATAGTATACCATCAGCAGAAGGGTAAGACGATCCTCTTTTCTAAGTGATGGCAATTTATTGTTTTGTTGTATCCTTTATGTTTATGTTTATTTGTTTTTTGTTTTCCGTGTTTTTTTTTTACTGTTGCTTTCTTCCTTGGTCTATATATTTTTCTTTGCTCGACTTTGTTTAATATTTTTTTTTTGTTGGATAGTTTAAGAAAAAAAAATTTAAGTTTAAACGAAGAAAAGAGAGAATTTGTTTTTAAGGACAAAAAGGATAATTTATGAGCAGGCTAAATGCTGGCAAATGGGTGGTCGATTAGGAAAATTGCTTGCACCGACTATGAGGATACATATATTTGTGTATAGATAGAGAGAGATGATTATATCCTTTTTTTATTATTTTTAATGCAATTAAAGCTTTTGGCATAGAATTTGAATATGAAAACGGAGCAGGATATTTAGTTGGGTTAATTTTAAGTGGTTTTTTTTGTTGGGTTAAGAAGAAGAAAAGTGAGATAGGTTCTTGGACCTAATCGGTTTTTGAATTTAGATACGAAAAAAAAAGGAACTTTGGATTATAATTTTGGCAATGACAAAATTAAGTCTTATAAATGAATCATTTAAAAATTGAGTTATCCAAAAATTTCAAAACACCATTTTTACAACTCAATCAAATTCCACGAGGAAAGTCTTTTTTTTTGTCTGTGTTACGAAGAAAAAAGAATAATGACAAAAAAATAAATGACAGACATTGATATTCGTCATTGTCATTATTTTCTCACCGATGAATGATGACAAATAACACACACTAGAACGACATAATATATTTCACAGGTCGTTTGCTTTTTTTGTTTGTGATTTCTTTTCCACTTTTTGTTCTTTTCACTTTCGTTTGTTTTGTGTGAGGTTAGGGTGAATTTTGTGAAGTTTATCACTTTATCAAATGATGATGCTCTTAGATCACATAGGGGAGATAAAATGAACTGAAGGTTGATATGACTAACATACCAATACCTCTGAGCTTGGAAAATTATGATAAATTGTGTGAAAATATTTTCACATTATTACAGGTGAAAAATTTGGGAAACATGTGAGGTAGGTTATGATTGTGGGGTTTGAAGTTTGGTTTCATTATTTTTACTTCAAAACGGTCAGAGTTTTCTTTTCCATATAAGGCATTTAATTTTTGTTTAATCTTCTAACCTCGAGAACGACTGGGCCGATTTGGATGATTTTGGTTTCAAAATTTTAGTCATGGTACTGGGAACGTAAGAAAATATAAGGAAATTAGCAGGAAGACTTCATTTTCCAATATATAATTTGGTTGGTTGTCAAATTTGTATATTTCAGTTGTCTGTCCAACGTTAAGGCTTTCACTTCCAAGAAACTGTATTCTGAATGTACGAAAACAATGACACATTCCCTCAAAGTGATATGTATTTTCGGTAGCATCAAGGTCGCAGATCGTACAGATGCCTATCGAATCTTTTCTAAATGCTCTTGAACTTAAATTAAGAAATCCGCACCTGGACTTAAATACTATACTGATCATCTAGCCCGAGTTAATATCTTCGAAGTAGTTTGGCACCTCTGCATAGTTCAGGTTACAATACTCGTCGTGGAAGCGTGATTGGAGAGCTCTGGTTGTGTTTTCTGTCCAATGTTGTTCAATGAGTTTCTGGATACAATACTTGCCACTCAGACTTTGTTGACCAGTTAAACACAATTTTAACTTCATTAAAGAGTTCTGTCCACTTATTTGCCCAGTAGATCTTCTTCCTCATTATGTTCGGAATAAATCCAAACTTGATAGCAGGAGTTCATTACTAATTTTAATGATGAAGTTTGTCTTTGCATAAGATGACTCTGTTGTTAAAAAGGCCATTTCTCTTCAGCTGCCTGACTACATCGACCGTTTCGAAGTACATATAACTAATTATTTTAGATTTTCCCAAGGTCACGAGCAGATTCCATTTTCTGCAGTAACTTGTGAAGTACTTAATTTAAAATTTTTTGCAAGGAAGTGGAATCGTCGGAGATATGCCCTCCAATAGTTACCTCACCAGGTAGATTGAAGTCAAGGTCATTCAAGAACAGGATAAATAGCAGAGCACTGATGAGCACACATCCCTGTTGTACACCTTGATTGATAGGGAAGAAGTCGCTCATGTTCGTTCCATTCCATACTGCTACAATGTTGTTCTGATAGACAGCTTTTAGTATTGAGAGCATTTCTGAGACATTCCCAGAAGTGTCAATTTGTAGAACAAGATGTCTCTGTTTTTACTGTCGAAAACAGCTTTTTAATCAATGAAAATGAGATTGAAAATTTAGTCTACAGTGGAGTAGTTTTTCCTGTATGCACCTTGGAATTCTTTCACAATTTGATTTTTTTCCTTTACTGGTCTTAAAGTTCCGAGAAAAAGACGAACTTCAAGGGGTATTCCCTTTCACTAGATTCCAACTTTAGATTGAAATCATTCCCTTAGAGTCTTATCATTTCTGGAAAAGTATGTTTTTGATACAAATTTAATGTTGAAAAAATTATAGCGTTTTTAAAACCAAAAATTTGCTGTTTATAGAAAATGCTACATTTTGGGTGACTATCATGAGCTTTTTCATTTTTTTTTTTTTTTTTGAAGATGGAAAAGTGACCTGCATCTCATTTCTGAAATTATTGTTTTTTTCTTCAACATTAAATCAAGAAAAAGAACAAATGTCCCTTATCTCAGGACACCACATGTGTGTCGTTGTAAGATTTATAAAGTCCATTTGAATATTTTCAAAAAAACACATCCACCATTGATTTCCTGTCTATTTTTTCATTTTTTTTTTTTAAATAAAACGAAAAATATATCCTTAAGGCCACGCTCCAAAAAAAACCGAAAAAAAGAAACCTATAACTTACTTTCGAAAACAGAGTCTTCTTTTCCGGAAGCGTAATAATATTCCACAAGAATTATTTTAAAAACAAAAAATACAAAAAAAGAAATATACAAATTGAAATAGGAATAAAATGAAAATATTTAAGTAGATACTCTCCTCTTGAGTTTTTCCTTGGGCGGCAAGCTGGAAATAGAATATTACTAAAAAATACAAAAAAAAAAAAAATTATTATGAAAATAGAAAGCCCCGAAAATAAAAACCCAAACCTGAACCCGAACCCGAACCCAAGTCGAAAGTTAAAAACATTCCTTCATTGCAGCATCAAATAACACGTTCCAAAGGGTATACGAATATAAGTCCTGGTGTCTGTGGTGTTTTTCAATCTATACACACAGACACACTAGTTCCTGTGAAATGCGAAGGAACATAGAACACAAGTAAGTATTCAAATTTACTCGTGACTTTTGAGCTTATAATTTTTTATCTTCCCTCTATTCCTGGTTCTTTCTCGCTGGCTGGTCCAAAATGAGGGATATTTTTTTGGCAAGTGGTCGGTCGGTCGGTTGGTCGTAGTCGTAGTCGTAGAATAAAAAAGTTGGAGTCTTTAAAGCTATACAGTCGGTTGTGGTCTAAACGGTCCTCCTTGGTCCTGGCTAATGTTATAGTCTTTGGAATTATACGTCTACACCTCTATACCTACATAGACCATCACGTCGCGTCGTCTGACTTTTTCTTTTTTTAAAAATTGGTATATATGTACATAGGTAGAACGAACGGTATACGTGTATATGGCACTAATGGTATTTACTTAGCGGTCCGAAAATGCGAAAAAAAATATTTTGAAATTATGAATTCTAATATTTAGATACTTTTTGCCATCATTGTTCGTAATTGTAAGTGGAAAACAGTGTTGTTTTAGCTTTTAGGTTTTTTTTTTCTTATTTTTTTGTATTTTTGGAATTTAAGACGATTTTTCTTTTTGTTTTTCTTCAACGGTTCGTTTTATGAAAGAAAATTAAAAGGAAAATGAACAAATTATTATTAATGAGTTTGGTTTATTCTATACGTGAATGTTTGTAGATATGCTTTTTTTTTAAATAGAAATTAATTTTCAAAATAATAACTATACAAAGAATGAGGAATTAAAAAATTCACATTGCTTGGAGGAATTCAGAAGGAGCTCACGCCAGACAGCAAATCAGGAAAGAAATTTTTTATGTGGAGATCAATTAAGGAAACAATTTTTTGTTTTGTTTTTTTTTTTTTGGTCCTTGAGTAAAAAGTGCGAAGGGAAAGATGCAGTATCAGGTTTATTAATTTATAGGAGATATTTAAGGATAATGGCTTTGTCGTCGAATTAAGGTAAGATTTTAATTTGCGACTATTTTTGAGCAGTAGAGTGAGAATTTTTTAGTAATTAAATAATTTTGTTGACAGTTTTGTGTTATGTTAAAAAAGAGCATTAAACGAAAAAGCACTTATTTTGATTTTTTCAAAATATTTCAATATTTCTTTATACCAGACGATAAAGAAATAGCTGATGACTTGAAAAGAAGTTAATAGCAGGCCAGTCTCTTGACTTAGTCATGTACTTCTTTTTATCAATCGGTGTTAACCTTGGAAAGCTTAGATGCTTTTTGTCAACAGATTTCTTAACAGACATTGATTAAAATAAATCCTTAAGAACTTCAATTTCCATTTGACATCTTGCGGAAGCTTCAAGATATTTCGGCACAAAATATGTCTCCAATTGGTTGTGGTCAAATGGTTTTATCAGTTGATTGCTGCACAATTCAGATTTGAGAGTATTGATCAAAATTCAGAAATGGAAAAATCTATTGATGAAGTCTTCTATTTTTTGGACAATGATAAGACATACAAGGGGGGATCAACTTCTCAGTACTGAATACGGTTGGAATGCCCGAGAGATTGTTTTTTCCAAAAGTTTGCTGATGTTGTTAAAAATGATATCGACACTAAGTTCGAAGATATTTGGCAGCTCTAACTTGTTGAATTAATTGCTTAGGATAGTAGTAAAGGAAATAATTACTGAATGTAAAGGGTATTCTTTTTAGTTGTGTGGTTCTCAATCTTGCAATACTTTTTTCGACTTTTTTTACAGCTGTCAGTTTGTTGCACTCGTTGCACGTTTTCTGAGATGGCCACTGATCCCGATCTTCTCGAGAATTTTTTTTTCAGCGATGAAGCTCATTTTTGGTTGAATTCACAATTGAGACGCCATCGTTACATCCTCAAAAAGTCACTGTTTCGTGTGCTCTATGAGCAGACTGAGACATTGGTCCATATTTCTTCAAAAATGAAGCCGACAATAATGTTGCAGTCAATGGGGAAAGATATAGAGCCTTAATTAATGTCTTTTTCGTGACTGAATTGGATAATGTTTATGCGGACGACCTTTGGTTTCAACTAGACAGCGCTACATGCGTAGCGTCGGGGGCCTGTTACGTGGCCTCCAAACTCATGCGATTTAACACCCCTGGACTAGTTTTTGTGGGGTTATGTGAAGTCGCTTGTCTACTTATTTAAGACCAAAACTATTGACAACTTGGAAGAGAAGAGACGTTATATTGAAGACATGCAGCCTCGAATTGTTGCAAAGACTGGTCATAAATTGGGCCTCACAGCTGGAATTTATTTTAGAAAACCACGGTGGATATTTGCCCCAATTAATTTTTAAAACGTAATGGCAAATCCTTATCTTTAAAAAAAGCTTAATTTTTGGACTTAAAATTAAATTGTATGCATTTTATTTCTTTTTAAAAAACTACACGTCTAAAAAAAACACTCTTTAGAAGACTTTTCAATCAGATTTAGATTCTATCTAGACAATGGTGATCCAAAGAATATTCGTAATTATACTTTTATCAAAGAAATTTAAATTCACTGAAGTCATTGCTATTCTTCAATGACATTTGACACATTTTGACTTTGAATTATACTCAAAAAACTGTTTAATTTTTTTTTAATCTTTTCCCTAACAAATGTCACTCTAAAGCTTTAAAATTGGGGTTTTCCTGTATCGAAATTTACCCAAATCTGGTACAATTTGCATTTCTGAGAGCAAAGTTCTTTTTTTTCTATACGATATCTCATCAAGAACTTTGTCTTTTAAACAAAATTCGGTAATATTTTTTAGAACGAGATGAAACCGAGACACAACCGAGACCTTTCTCGTCTCATGTTTAATATTCATTTTTATTTTATTAATTTCCAAAACAAAGTGAAAATTTTTAAAAGGATTGCAAACTTAAATTTAAAATTTCCTGAAAATAAGTTAAACGAGAAAAAAGTACAAAAATAAAGTAGGATTTGTTTCTGTTTCTCTTAACTGACTTCGGAAACCCCTAGAAACATAAAGTGTAGCCACTCAGATACTCCTCTAAAAATGACATATGTACATATTTGGCTGTGTTCTTGGAAACCCAATTAAAGTAAAGATGACATTTCAAAACTATCGTATAATAAGAAGTTACTATAAGACTGGGTTGAATTTTTCCAAACTTAAAAAGGAAAGAGTAGACAAAAACAGTTTGACAACAAATTGCCCCAAATTTTCTTCAAGCTTTAGAATCTTAAAAATCGTCAAATCAAGTTCAATTCACTCTTAAATAAAAACCCACAAAAATATGATGAATAAAATATCCAAGCCATCGATTATAATGAATTTTCTAATTTATCTAAGTGATTTGATCTAAATTTGCATTCAAATTGAAATTGTGTCAAAAAAATATATACATATGTACATACACACATAATACGAAAATCCTTGTTTTGTCTCATAAAATACATCTATACATATACTCGTACTCGTGCATATTTGAGGATATTATGATCCTCCTTTACTTTAATATCTACTTTGCAATGCTGTCTCAATTAAACTCTCATAAATACATGGTTATTCAATAACTGCCGATGACATTTCTATATGAAGATTAAATATGGCCCCATTTATGATATGCTCTTCGAGAAGTATAGGTTCGTATCCTCGTATCGTTCGTCGTCCTTTAGTGGGTAGGTATCGGTATAAAATAGATATCTCTCTCATCAATAAATACTGCTCTCTTGGCTCAAGGCTAACCTACATAACTATTCTGTTCTGAGTGTTGCTTTGTGGGTGTGTGTATGACTGTGTGTTAGCGAGTATGTATTGTATATAGGTATAGCGTTTACAAAAGAATTCATTTGCAATGATTTTCATCCTCTTTTCCTAATACAAACCTCTCTATATCAGTAAAGGTACGAGTAGTTCGATCAAACTCACACTCGCAAGGATACAGGAATAAAAAAAAAAAAACGCTCCAAAAGGACGTTCGTTCGATTGTGGCGTTGACGGGAATGCGAGCTCTTCGATAACGTCCGTCGTATGTATGAAATGTTTATTAAATACACGCTCCATCGATTTGCACCCTCAGCTCCTGACGAGGCAATCCTCTTCTTCGTTGTCGTCGATATCGTCTTTCTTGTCAGAATATTCACTGTTGTCGGCATCAGCATCTGTATGGCAAAGATACCGTCATCGTCGTCGATGTCGTTGTCGTCGCCGTACATGTTGTAGTCATCGTCCTTCGTCATCCTCATCATCATCATCATGGCATCGACAGGATATTTTGTATCTCAATCAATACCTTACCTTAGCCGCCGTATGGATGGAGGCGCAGCAGCTAACAAAGTAGTAGTAGTGATGCACTCTGCTGCTATTTGCTATAATGAATACCAATACGCCTGCTGATAGTTTGTATCCCCAGAAATAATTCATCATTATGTCTGTTTGTCGTTTCTATCAAATGCAATGCACTGAAATAACTGCTTCCTTTTGATTGCTCTTGATTTGTATTCCTGATATACCCCTACCCGTATGTACTTCTGTATATATCCTTTTGGTGATGTATCCCATATAGAAACATATGTATGTGTGTAGATGTGTTTTTTTCTTTTTTTATTCATTCATTTTTCAAATATAGCGGACTAGACAGAAGGTTAGAATTTCAAAGGAATTGAATTGGATTTGAAATGCAGAAGATGAAGTTGAATGCGATTGAAGGAGTAAAAGGAGTGAGGTTATGTGGATAGGGCATACTGTACACACACACACATATGAGAATGGCTTACAGGTTAAACAAGGTTCCGGGATTTGCTCTCTTTGGGTTAAATTGCAATTGGAAATTGTGATCTATGAAATTTTACACTGCGGTGTGTAAAAATTGTTCGGGTAGATTTTTCTAGAAATTTTGAATTTGAAATTGTTCAACCAAATTGAACAAAGTTGAATCATTTTACATAGACAGTTAACAATCACTTATCGATACTATTCCAGGTATCTGTATATCCAGGTATTGAACTATTAAATTTTAACGATATTCATAATTTGGAAGATAAAAAGGATACGAATCCTTTAGTTTCAAGGTTTCTGTAAAATTGAATTCGATTGATTTTGTTGTTGAACTTGACTTTTATGAACACAGCTCTGTACAATCATTATTTTGTGTTTCTGAGATGAGAAGTGTTAATATATGAAAGCACAAAGGATTTCTGTCAGCTTTGTGTTAGTTTGGTGTGCTTCTTCGATTGCAATTGAACTTTTTTCAAAAAATGGCATTAATAAGTGAAATATTATTTTTTCATTTTGAATAAAAGCCTTTGATATATTCAGACTCGCAGACTACAAATTGCTTTTGCTTATTGGAAATTCTTTTCGTGTCTTAATGAGTGAAATATACATTTTCTACATAAATACATGTAAAATGCAACTGAATTTTATTTTTTTGTACTTCTAAGAGCTTAAAGTATTTGTGACTATTAAAAAATCGAGCTTGTTGTCGAAGAACCCTTAAAATTGTCTTCCAAACTTGTGTTTATTTTTCTTGAATTTGTCCGTATGTGAGATCATAATTTTTTAAGTTCATCTTTTTTCGAGGCTGTTTTTCAATTAGGACTTGATAGCTTGGGAGTGTAGGTACGTACTTATGGATTCTCAGATCTACGAAGTCCGTTGGTATTCCCTAGCACCTATGTCCCGCCACTCCTACGCTCCTCAGCTACTCCTACGCTACACCTCATCATGTATGGTTTCCAGCGGTTTATGTAGGCTCTTTCCTTATTTCGCAGATTCCTCTTCGACTGTTCTCCTCGACGTGCTTATTGGTCTACCAACTCTTCTCTCTTTTCGAAGCGTGTGTCCAATCCACTGCCACTTCGAAGACAACTATTATCGAAGGTTTGCATTTTCCTGGTTCAGTCTGAGAGGTTTGTTACTCCCAACATTGGACAACATCCCGAATGCAACCTTTGTTTTTCCGATGCGTCTGGCATCCTCCTTCAGTAGAGACGATACTTCCAAGGAATTGGAAGCTCTCTACTTTCTCTACTGCTTGTTGGGCAATGTTCATTGGAGCGAATGAGGCTGATTTAAAGTCCCACGATTGCTGCTTTCCTCTCCATCCATTGGAAGTATAGGAGTATATAAATTATGAGCCTTAAAACCAATTTCTGTCAATATGAAAATATTCAGTGAAAAATATCATCAAATTTAATCTCAGAATGGCAAAATTTTGCTTAAACAATATCGACAATAAAAGGAACAATGAGCTTCATAGTTTGTTTCTAAATTATACCATTTCGACCCCAAAAACTATACCATGGGATTTATCTGAAAACCTATTTTTATTAAAAAAATCTGTATTAAATCTTCAGTGTTGCCACTTTAAGAAAAATATTAACGTGCAATTTTTTTTACAACGAGAAAAATTGCACCTAATTTAATAATGGGAAAGAATACAAAATTATTTTCGAAAATTTATAAAAATCAAGAGTAATAATTAGTAAAAAATAATATTTAGTACTTTTCAGATTCAGGGGGCAACTTAAACACCTATGCTTTCCCTTAAATACACTCTTTAAGTGATGCATTTTTAAGTCTGCCTCTCACAACTTAAAGTTGCTCAACCAAACAAACTTTGGAAATAAGTTGCCAGCAACTGTATTAAGAAGAGTTGCATAATCGTGGTTCAATACTGTCTATAAATTATTATACAATTAATTATAAAATTTGGGGAATAAAAATCCCCTTTCTTCGATGGAAAAGTCGTAAGCAGTCACAAGTCAGAAAAAACACGAAGTGAAAATTCTTGGAAGTTGCTCTTGATGCATAGTACACGCAACTTACCTAACTTGACGCTATAGCCAAACAGTATTGCCAATTTTCATGACTTTTTATTGATAAAAACTGACATAGCTTTTTTCATGTGATATAAAATCATTTTTGTGACAAAGTAAGTTTAAAAACGAATCACTAATCAGCTGTTTCAAAACAACGTATTCAGTAACCAATAAAACAAGCCTTATATTGAACGTAACAAGATCCAAACATCATTTAGCTAAAAAGATATACCGATTTAAATTGAATTCTTTTTCCTCTATACCATAAAATCAAGCCTCTTCTTGTAAAAGTTTCCAAAACCCAATAAAATTGTCACCAAAAACTGAAAAGACTCAATAAACAAACAATCGGCCCTATAAATCATAACATTTTATAAAGTTTATCTTTCAAAAACTGGCTTGACCATCCATAAAATTTAAGTTTAAAACAAACTTAAAACTTATGTTTTTTGAAAAATAAAATAAAAAACAAAAACAGACATAGACACACAGATTGAATGAAAAGAAATCAAAACGAAGGAGGCCGATGAGGTCCATTCATAAAGTTTCTAACTGAATTCCTACGTTCTTCCTTTTTTTTCGAAAAAAAAATCAGAAACATAAATATACACACAAAAGAAAACACTAGATATACATATAAGGTACCCATAAAAGTTTCCATATATCCCATCAGAAGTAGGTACATAGAGTGTCCGCAGTGTCCACATTCAGTTATTCGTAATCCACCCATAAAATCCTATTTCATATTCAAAGTCCCTTTAAAACTCCAATATTCTCCCTAACTATAAGGTACCGTACCAAAATGAAATCTATGTTTGTATATGTTTGTGTGTATGTATATGAAAATACGACTGCTCGACTCTCCTCGACCATTTTGAATAATTTTCAACTTTTCCATTTAAAATGTCATTTGCAAAATCTCAGAAGGACACAATTGCAAAAATCCTTCCGCATCCTCTGGTGTCTGTGTTCTCCCTCTATATATTCACATCCTATTTTACAGACAGACAGACAGACAGATAGATCTTTACAATGTATACATACCTACTTACACAGTAGTTCTTAGTTCGCTTCCCATAGATGGATGCATTTTGCGTGCCACAATATACGAGAGTCGAGAAAAGATACTTTGCCGAACTGAGTATCCTTTTTGTAATTTTACTCGTACTCTTTCATTTAAGTACACTTCATTGCTGGGTTGGGTAGAGAGAAGAGAGAGACGTATTTATAGGTTTATTCGCTGTGTGTGTGTGTGTGTTTGTCTGTCTTACTTTACTTTCTGTCTGTCTGTCAGTCTTGATGGTCTTAATATTTGTAGACCAAAAAGTACTTTGCAAATATTATTCAATTTCGAATACAAGTATATAGTTGCCTTAAAATATCCTTGTGTCAGTAAAAGAAGTTAAATTTTACACGCAACTTTTTCCTTCCTTTCTCTGTTCTGCCAAAAAATTGTCTCCCTTTCTTTTTATCCTGAATTCTACTTCCTAGCTTTTGCCTTTTATGAACATAAAAATACATATCTACAAGTACAAACCTTCATTGCATTTCCATTTTGCCAACTTACGAATGTATAAATGTATGTAAATGGCTTAAATGTGTGCATTCATAGAGATACGGTATGTAGTAGATGTTATAACGGAACATTATGGATTTTCTTTGGTTTTTGGAAAAGTCGCGCTGATGCACGATGCTCTGGCAAAAGTTCTATAGATTCATGAAAATGTCATTTTCAGTTGGCATAATGTAGTTAAATTCTGAAGAGCGGACAAAATACGGCAAAAGGAATAAGCCTCGGTTAGAGAGTGAGGACGAACGACGACGACGAAGGGGAGCATTCAGATGAAAAATATTCAGAAAAGCATGAGGACTGCACAAGTGCACATTCACACACGTGCGGTACCTATAGAAGAGAGTATCTGATGCTGCAGTTGCAGAACAGAACCAGAAAGCTTTGGGCACTTTAAGCCCCACTGGCAGGCCTTGATGATGGTTGTTGGACTTTTTACTATTTTTCAATATTTTCTTCTTTTTTTTAAAAAAAAGGACTATTTTTCGACACCCCCCTTTTTGTTGAAAAACTATAACGTACGCATCTGTTCTGAAAGGACTTGCACATGAAATAATCTGCAACTCGCACTAACACACATTTAAAAGGGAGGATTATATATCTTCGTGTGGCAAGAGGCTTAAACGAGAGATATCCTTGACGAGCGAGGACTCGAAGTTGAATTAATATAGTGGTGAGGTCGGAAAACGGAAAGGCCTTACATATACATACATTTTTGGAGACTTACAGCGTCATTTTAATGTAATCTCGTGCCAACACTCTGTTAAATGTCTTATCAGTGCCATTTTTATTATTTCTCTTAATTTATCCTTTAAAAATTTTCATTTCGAAAAGGGGGGGGGGGGGTATTTGTTACCCTTTATTTCATCTTTTTCTTCTGTTGTTATTTACTTTCTTTGTTTAAAATGAATGTCCTTTTACTCTACAATCAAGCTTAACGAAAGTAGGTACCTCTTTACACAGACACAATACGGACACAGACACACACAAAACATCAATTGAACTTGCGAACTTATTTACTGTCATTTTGCCAACTCGAAAGGAAATTGGCTTAAATGTTTTTCATCCACAATCATATTTCTTTGTTGGTATAGTTGGTAGGTTAAGGGGTTTCGTAAGTATTTTGATCTTTGTGTTTATATTTGTAAAAAATAAAAAAAAGAATAAAAATAAATGGCAATCAATTATTTTGACCTGATGATGGGACAAAGGAGAATTTGAAATAAATAAATAAATATACCCTCTTAGTGATGCAACTAATGGGGGTTTGTTTGTTTTGTCTTTTAATTTGCCAGGGTTTGTTTTTGATTTTATTTTTTGTAATTTTCTTTATTTACAAAGAAGAAGCATTTAACACCAAATGACCTTGATTTGTTATACATAGATAAAATTTTCGAAGAATAAATAAAAAGAGATAAAAGGGTAATCACTTTTCGACCTTTTTATTTGGTTTATTAAACGTTTTGTCAGGAAATCGGCCATTCGAAAGTTCAAAAATTTTCAAAATTTTAGAAAGGGTATTTTTTAGACGTATGGTTTTCAAGAAGAAATAAAATGCATTAAATTTAATTTTATGGCCAAAGATTTAGCTTTATTATAAGGATAAGGGTTTGCCATTATATTATAGAAATGATTTTGGGCAAGTGGCCACCGAGTTTGACCCGAATAAATTCTATTCGAGGGGCCCAATTTTTGACCAATGTTTGCAGAAACTGGGGCCAAAAGTTGGCTAGTAACGAGCCGAATATTCTCTTCCAAATCGTCAATCGTCTTGTGCTTATCAGTGTAGACAAGCGACTTCACATAACTCCACAAAAATTGGGATCGGTGACCATCTCGTTTTGGGCTCATTCACAGAAGGTGCGACACGCCTTTGATGGTCGTTCAGTTTTAATTCTTGCGTTGATTTGAATTTTGTAGTCCCCCACAACCAAGATCCTTCCATTATGGGTACAGCAGCGTGCGATGGCAGATAGACTCCACGGCAGCATTAGCGTCTTCGGTGCGCGGTCTCTGATGATGACCATTATCTATTAGAGTAAACGTGGTGTGAAACCGATCTATGGTTGCTCGAATAACAGACTATGCTAGCGTATCATGTCGTCTGAATATTGGACTCAGCGTGCGATGAGGCCAAAGAACCGAACCATTATGTTGGTCATAGATTTGCACCATATTTAAACGTTGTTTAGAAGTAAATCTATTTATAATGAAATGGCAAACCAAATCAAGCATAAATCAAGCAAACAACTTTCAAAAAGCCTGACTCCAAAAAAAGTTTTGCCAAATTGAAAATCACACATCTAAAAAAAACAGCCTTTATTTAACAACCATGATCTTCAAAATAATTTAGGAATCCGTCAAATATTTCATCAAAATCAGTTTATTAGTTTCGAGCGTCTTTTATTCTCAGTCAAAGATAGAGTGTTGCAAATTTAGTACAAAGTCTGATTTTTTTACTGTTTTTGTAGCTAAAATCGAATTTGGTTTTTTTTCTCACACCCCCTGACCAACCACATTAAAACAAGAAAATTCGATTTAGTTGTTTTTTAATTTATAAACTTTTCTTGGATATCATAAAATCATACCCCCCAAGGAATAAATTTACCTTCGTCAAACTGTGCATTTCAATATTTCTCGCATTTAACTTTTAAGGCCACAACTAACTTTTTTCCAATACCATCATGGACCGAACATTGAAGCATAATTTCGTTGGTAAAAAATCAATTTTCTAACATCAAAAATTCAAAATTAATTTTAAAATATAAATTTGTGTGTGTGTGTGTGTGTGTATATACGCCACCTACTTGTCAAACAAAAAAAGAAACTTCAATAAACTGAAAAATAGTGTAAAAACGTCAAAAAGTTGCCTTCGAAAAGTGTCACGTTCTTCGTTTTGGGTCAAATCCCAGAAGCTGATTGGAAATTTAATTTTTTTTTTTGGTATAGAAATAAGCAAGAAAAACACCGTGTTAGAGAGAGAAAGATAGAGACTGTATACCTGTCTTTATTATTACACCCACAATACCTTATAGTTTTCACCTTGGTTATATTTATACGTATTCAAACTGGATTCATGAAAAATTCATAACCTGAAGGACTTTTTGTGGTTACTTTTATAATAAAATATTCTGACTCTCCATCCATCCATACTTTAATACCTACATTCATACATACTCGTATACCTGGCTAACTATATATTGGGAAAAAAAGGATTCGACCAAGGTCTTGACAACTCGCAAGGGATCACATGAACAAAAAAAAAAACTACATATATAATAAACTATGCGGTGTACTGTATAGTTTATGTGTGAGTGTATGTGTTTTCAAAATCGATGAAAAGTGTTAGAATTACAATTCAAAATATTTTTTTTTTTTGGTCTTTCCTTTTTTATTTGTTACTTCATAAAAAGGTTTATAGTTCTTTAATATTTAAGGGAAGATATTGTAACTATAAAAATTTGAATTGCTGAGACATGAGACATGAGACAAAGAAGATTGACAAGATAGTCGAGAATAATGGAAATAACGAGATGAACATGAGTAACGAGAGTCATGAGAGTAACGAGACTAACGATATTAATAAGAATAACGAGAGTACAGAAAGTAACGAAAGTAACGAGATTAACAAGAGTACCGATAGTAACGAGAGTCACGAGAGTAACGATAATAACGATAGTAACGAGATTATGAGAGCAACTATTTAACGATAGTAACGAGAGTAAAGAAACTAATGAGATTAACGAGAGTAAATATAGTAACTAGAGTAACGATATTAACGAGAGTAACGAAAGTGACGAAATTGACAAAAGTAACAAGAGTAACAAGAGTAACGAGAGGAACGAGATTAACAAGAGTAACGATAGTAACGAGAGTAACGATAGTAACGATAGTAACGATAGTAACGATAGTAACGATAGTAACGATAGTAACGATAGTAACGATAGTAACGATAGTAACGATAGTAACGATAGTAACGATAGTAACGATAGGAACGATAGGAACGATAGTAACGATAGTAACGATAGTAACGATAGTAACGATAGTAACGATAGTAACGAGAGGAACGAGAGTAACGAGATTAACAAGACTAACGATAGTAACGAGAGTAACGATGGTAACGAGAGGAACGAGAATAACGAGATTAACAAGACTAACGATAGTAACGAGAGTAACGATAGTAACGATAGTAACGATAGTAACGATACGAACGATAGTATAAGTAACGAAAATAATAAGTGTAACGAAAATAACGTGAATGAAGAAACTGAAAATTTAACCCAACTAATCTCAAGGTCAGCCCTGCTTCAAGCTGCCAACAGAGCTGTCAAAATGTTGACGAACAATTTCAACTTGACATTTCTTAAATTTTTTCTTGACAACTTTACACGACTCTTGTCCAGTTGTATAAGCTATTTTTATAGCTGCGTCATCTCCTTGAATTGACAAGGTCCCGTTTTTTTTTTTCTTATAATCACGGACCCATTCATCGAACGTCTAGAACGAATACGAGCATAGGTAATCGACAACGAAGGAAAGGCAAATGTGGACGTGATGGAGGCAATGACTGGCACTCGGTAAGTAAGGATTTCCGTTACCCCCCTCCCATCCCCCGGTCTCCTTCGCACTCCATACATATATATCGATGAAGGTTTCTTGTCCTTAGGGGTTATTACCCGGATTTCTATTCTTCAAAAGCTGATGCCCTTTTTTTTTTTCTTCCATACAAAAATCCTTACCCCTCTTCCTCTCCGCATCTATGGACAGGGAATAAGTATAGAATATCAACTATATAGAATTGAATGGCGGTAGTGGTGTCCCTATCAAAGTTGAACAGAAGTGCTGAGCTTAAGGCAATATAATACCCCCCCTCCCCATCTGAAAGTTCCTTATGCATGATTGAGTCCTTGCGAACATTGTATACTTCGACTACGAGTATAAAGTCATATCGTCTCGCATAATATTGAATGGTAGGCTTTGATGCATTTGGAGCAAGAAAACAGGACACGATCTAGGATACAAGTGCGCTCTCTGATGCAATCCAAAAGGACTCGTATACATCGCGAAGAAGGCAAATGAGTTGTCAAGTGTACAATATACTCCGTATACACTCTATACTCGTTCATACAACAACGCCAACCAACAATATGAAGAGACAAAATGGTGGCTCTGGCGGAAGTGGGAGGCTGTTTTTTCATTCGATGTGGGAGATGGCTCGGTATATGCGCTTCTTAGAAGCGATTGAAGTCACTTTAGTCAGAAGGAAATCAATTTCCTGTGCACAGACATCATCATCATCGCACAGAACAAAGTCACAAAGTCTATACATAACATAGTATAGGAAAACTAAAGGATTCAGGATTACAAGCAACTATATGAACAATACAATACTATGCCCCTCTCTCGTCATCACCATCACTGTCTCTATTGTGTAAAGACTTCTTGGTATATGCGAATTCTCAAATACACAGAAACAAAAAAAAAAATTGCAATAAGAACAATTGAAATGCATACGAATGTCATTTGTTTTCGGTCTTGGGTTCCGTTTTGAAATGTGAAATGCCTAAATGTAGATTTTCTATAGATTCTACTCTCAGGATAATGGAGTCTTAGTCTTCAGGATGTTCGTTCATAGAGTATACGGGAGTATACGAGTATAAGCTGGGTGCATATAAGAATTTGGCAAACACACTCTCACCCACTCTCGCCCACTCACCGTATCCTTAAACTCTTATATATTCGTGTGTGGGTGTGTGTGCACTTATAGCAAAAAACATGGAACATTTGAATATTTTTGAGTATATTTGCCTAGAACTTGAAGCCTTCTATATTTTTGAATGAAATTGAAATGAATTGAATTTTGCCATCATAATATTAAGGAGACTTGTTCATGTTCATATTATATTCGACTACGAGTTATAGTTTAAGTTTAAATTTTTGTATCCGCATCAAGGCTGGTTCTGGTCCTATACTCTCATCTCTTCTTAGTACATAGAGTTGGTCTTTTCTTATTTTATGGTTTAATCGAAAATTTTGTCCTCTCTCAAGGATAATATATATATAGACAACAGATCTTCTATTCTCTGAGTCTACTCTCGTACATACATATATCCATGAAAATAAACTAAAGTGCAAATAACAAACGGAATTAAACATTTCAAAGGATATGCATAGCAAAGATATTTTGTCCTTATTTATAAGGACACAACAATGATTGTATATATTTGTGGTTTTTCTATAAATTTTCGACAGAAATTTAGTCCAAAGAACTATCAACTTCAACTTCTAAAGGACTTACCATCATATAGGACTCGGTAATCGTACCTATCCTGGGGAGTGGAAATTTTGTTCCAAAAAAAGGTCAAAATCCTTAGATTTATTTGACAGAATACAAAAGGATTGTTTTGTGTGTGGTGTGGTTAGAGACCCGTTGCGTTAGTCGTCGTGTCCTTGTTGGGAAGATGGATTCCTTTCGGAAAGAATTTTTGTTGTATGTTCGTAAGCAGTTTTTTTTTTTTTTTTGGGGGGGGGGGTATATCCTATTTAAATACACAGAAGTCCTTTGTAACTATACTCGGAAAAAAGGGATTTATGTGAACATAGATTGTGTCAATGGGTGGTGTTGATAGTTTTTAGTTTCTCGATTGAAATTCAGTTTTGTTTTTTGGTTATCCTTTTTTTGTTTTGTTTGGGTGGGTGCAAAATTGACAATTGTAATTGTGTGGCTTTTTATGGTATTGTTGTGTGTGTGTTTTTTTTTTAACTTCATTTGTATGATGTGTGTGTGTGTGTAAAGATAGATACTGTGCGTCTGTTCATGATTGTGGTACTTGCAAGGACGAAATTACTCGTATATTGTGGTGTTGAATGTTGTAAAATGTTTCAAAATGGTGTCAGCAGTATCAGAGAGGTTTTGCACAGACGAAAAAAAAAAAACACATCAGAGTGTGTAAAATGTGAAAAGAGTAATTTGTGGAAAAATATCTTGACAAGATACAATTTATTGAATAAATTATATTACCAACATTTTTAGTGAAAATAAATGGAACTATGAGAGAGTATCGATTTTTAGATAAATTATTGGAAGGTAGCTAAATGTGGATATTTCATAACATATCCTTTTTTGATATATTGCAACCAGTGAGTTGCTAAAAAGGATAGGAATTGACAATACATGTGTGTCTATTTCATAAATTTAGTATTCAAATTAGAATAATGGAACAATTGAAAATAATTTGACTACGAAATGGTCAATGTCCTGCGGATGTTATATTGGTTCATCATATGGTCTACTTGTCCAGTTTTTTTTCTACTTTAAAAAAATCTGTGATTACTATCATTCTATTTTTAAATTCATGGCTGTTTTTCAGTATTTTTTCATAGAATAGAATTTTGGATCCTTTGATTTTGGTACCACTTTTGATCTTCATTCGTGTACAGAATGGCCAAAGCCGGATACTTTTTTTTTTCATTTTTTCCAAATTTGTATGCGAAACAAATAGATACTTATGTTTTAAATTATTAACCGGAAAAATAGGTTCCTTTACCTCGTAAAACTTTGTAAGCCATTCCTCTTAAAAGGTGTCCTGTGACTCAAGATTATTTTCGACCAAAATTGGGAATCATAAGCAAACGTTGTGAAGTTTGGAAAATTTACTTTTAAGGAACAGAAATAATCATTCCTAAAGTCATTTTCTCATTGAAACTAAAATCAATATAAAGAAAGGTGTCTTCAAAAAATATCAGTTGTGTCATCCTGAAACATCCTCAAGGACAATTTTGTATACCTTATTGTTGCCACAGGGACTTTGATGTAAATTTATAAATCACCCATTTGTATATTTACTTAACATTTAATAAATTCCATAAATGAAATAAACATAAACAGTTTTGGTGTGATTCTTGATCCTTGGATGCCTTTCATGCTCCTTGATTTGATTTCTCTTTTTTGCCAAATCAACTTATGTATACATGTCATTCTTAAGAATTCAGATACACATCATTGCCAACTAAACTGCGAATGTTTTATTTTGATTAATAATCCAAAAATTTGATTTTTCTCACAAAATAAAATCAGATCCCTTCAAAAAATAAGAAGCCCCCCGGAAAAGGGACTTATGTAAGTCCAAAATGAAAGCATAGCAAAAATATTCATCTTAATAAAATATTTTCATGTTTTTATATATTTATTTTTTTTTTCTTTATTATAATATTAAAATGGGAGTCGGTATGGTCGTAAATATAAAAGGCGTTGCCAGAAAAGAAAAGAAAAAACCAGAGAAGACGAAAAAAATAAATAAAAATTCTGAGACCAAGGATCCTTCAAGGCTTCGCACTTTCTATAATGTGTGCGATTGGACCGAGTGCACCAACACAATATTAAATTACATACATATATGTCATGTCTGTATATATATCTTGGTATGTGTATGTGTGTAGGATATGGTAATATATGAACAAGGTCACTATAGTCCCTAAGCAGTTTATAATGGTGCCAACATGGAAATTGATTATGCTGGAAAAAATGTGCTTTTATGGTTTTTTTCTCCTTTTTTTTGCTCCACCTCGCCTCTAGGGCCAGATTTTGAAGAGATGGCTAAAGTAGTTAGAACAAGCAAGGTTTTTGTCGATAAATTATTACGCAAAAGACTCTGTGCACACAAACATAACCTTAGTTATGGAACAAAAAAACACGGTCAAGGATAATTGGAATGAAATAGGATATCGGTGGCATTAAAGTGTATATTAAACGTTAAATATTAAGGACCAAGAATTTAAAAATTCAAAAATAGACCAAGTCTACAATCACGGCTTTAAAAACAACCCCTGTTCACAATGCGAGATGATGATCCTTTGTGTTAAATTTAATGAAATTTTTTGTTTTGTTTAATTTATGTGTCAAAAGCAAGAATGATATGATAAACCGCAACATAAAGCACAAAGAAAAAACAAAACAACGAACAACTGCGAACTCTGACATAAATACAAAGATAAAGTGCATATAAAAGTGACGACGACGACGTCATGACTATCCCAAAAGGATATTTCTACCGCATTAACTTGAATGTATAAAGCTCTACACTTTACACACACACATACATACATTTATATACCTTTACCTATGTACGAGTATATGAATGGTATGTATGTATGTTCTTATAGCAGAAAACTCAACCATTATTATATATAGAAATGCTTAAGCAGATGTTAATGTTCTGTGATTTATGTCCGTCATAATGCACTCTCGGAATCCTTTTGGTTCTTTCATTTATATGTACGTATATAGTTTTTGTCTTTTGAATGTATTTGTTTTTTCTTTTTTCTTTTTGTTTTATAGAACGAGAGCTTTAGTTTCATGGTGCAGATGGTGTCGCACTATGGAAGGATGTAAAGTCAAACCATCCATTCGCCATCATCATCATCAAACAGGACTTTAAAAAAAAACCAACGTTTGTCTTACGCAACGCACTAAATGCATGGCTTAAAATTTAGGTTAGATACTTCAAGTTTAAAGCGGATGTCAGTGTTATATAAAATAAATTAATACAAAAACGGATTCCAAGTAGAACAGGATATTATTGAAATGGATAACAGTGGAATATACATATGAGAAAATGTGGTTTTATACCATTTTCAAAAGCTATAAATGATAGATTTCACATAAAAAAAATATCTCGTCAGAAAATTATTAAAAACATTTGTTATAGTGTTCATATAAAAATTGTGCACTGGGGCGTATGTGGAACATTTTATTTTTTTAAATATGGGATTTTTCGAATAAGGACTTGATGACTTGATATTTGAGATATTTGCAAATACAATCATAGATTTAAGGAACAATTACATATGTGTACGTATGTAAATGAAATTTAACGTCGTTATTGTGATGAGTTTTTTATACCATTCTCTTAGGTTCTTAGTTTCCATAGATTTTCTATTTCTTTGTTCTTTGCCCTAAGCAAATAGAATATATTTTTTATAAAACCCAAGAAAACATCCCCAAGGAAATCTATTTAAGTAATGGACTAATGGAAACCGCAAACTTACATAAAACAAATAGAAAACTGTTTGCACTTTTCAGTGTTTTTTTCATTTCAAAAAATAAACAAATACACAAAAAACAAAAAAAAAACTTGACAAACATTATAAGACATATCCACACTGCATATCCCTATACCTAGCTCCCTAAATCCAGGTAGGTTATGCACTCAAGCAAAAACCTATCCTTACACTACCCTTAGGTATAAAGCTGATAAAACACAAAAACAAGCCCCATTCCACGAGAGTTTTTGGCATGTAGGAATATACACAACTACAATAGAACAAAAAAATGCTATATCTACATATGAACATATATATGTGTATGTAGTTTTAGGTACATTTCCTAGAAACATAAAAATGTCATCCTCTGTTTTTCTGTTATCCTCTGCCAAATAATGGAAAACTTTTATTGTCGAAAATGTTGTTGCCTCGCCAATGCTTCTGCTGCTTCGTATATACTCCAAAACCGCACCATGTTGGGATTCTCGAAAAACCCAACAATGAAAAGTTTCCCACAAAAATGTAACAAATATAGCAGGGCCACCGCACCTCACCCCCTAAACATACCCAACCCATATGTCGCTATTCTGTCGTTATTGTGCCACCAGCACTCGTCTCCACTTATGGAACGACCGAGTGTTGAAGGTTGGCGGAAGCCTAGGCCCTCTCCACCAGAAATTGTCTGTTAAACATATAATGTATCTTGTCCCTGTATGGAGTGTGTATGTAAAAGGTTTTGCCCAGAAATAATACAAAATACAATATGGACGTTTTTCCACCATACCCCACAAAAAAAAAGAAAACAAAAGTAAAAGGGTACCGAGAGCTCCTTCTCTCAAGGACTCGTATATGGTTTCAAAGAAGTCCGTGTCGTGGACAACACCACCGACCGAACGAACTGGAATACCGAAAGAGGAACATAAACTTCCATTTAACGATTCGAAAACGAAACAAAGGATAACAAGACGACAAAAAACAATATCCAAAGGACGAAGCAAGTAATCGCCACATATGGGATTTGGACACTGTTCTCGAGGTGGTGTATGGTACTGGGTGAGTTTGAGTTTAGTGCATGTTACAGCCCCTACATAGCACTCCCTCTAGCCTCCATCACCACCCCCCCCCCTTCTCAACGGGCCCAAAATTCCGCCCAATCACATGAACCACTCAAAAACAAAACTTGTCATAAATTGCATAAAATTTATTCACTTAATATTCGTATGCGGATGTCGATGTCTGCTCCTGCTGTTGCTCGGTATCGTATTCGGATTTGGATTTGGACTCAAGCTCGAGCCCATTCCCATTGCCAGTTCCAAGCTCCAGGCATAATAAATTTGCTTACTTGCTTTCTGTTTTTGTGTTGTGTGATTTTTTTCTCTCCTGGACGTTTTTGTGTTGTTTTATTTTTTTGTTGGATTATTTTGCCGTGTAAGTATGAGTGTAGAACTAGATTAACCAGGAAACAAGGACCTTACGGATAAAAACTCATCCTCCACTCCCCCGGCATGTTTCCAAACTAGACAACTGTACTACATAGTTGTTATCTGAATTATGGTCAATGTGATAATTCAAAAGCAGAGGAGATGAGTACAGAAGCGGCTCCTACACACATTCCGTGGTGACACACGATTTTAGTTGTGACGACCAACGACGACGACGACGAGGACAACAAGGACGATATAGTCTTCCCCCTAATGTACTCTCTCGCATATAGTGTATTACATTGAATATAGTATGTGTGTTCAAAGTGTGCTAAGGGGTTTTGGGAATTTAAGGTCTGTTGTTTCTGCTGGACCGTAATAAACGGATATACCAAATGCTACACAGACAATAAATAGCTCAGTACTGATAACAATTCTGGTTTGGTGAAATAGAGTTATGGTCAAATGAAACGATATAAAAGAAATTTCAAAAGCTTAAATCAGATTTTATTTTTGTTCCGAACGAGAGTGTTTTTGTTGTTCTTGTTGTTGTTGCTAAGGGTTAGGGTTAAGATCGGGCATAGCTCTATAGCTACTATCTATAGTTGAGACCAAAAGAGAAGATTTCAAAAATAAAATGAATGTTTAAGGTTGATTGTGAAGACAATAATCGTTTATCTTTGAAGGACATTCTTCTTCTTATATATTATTTTTTTTTGTCTTGTAATTATTGGAGAAAATCTTGTTTTAACAACTTTATGGTATTTGTTTTATGGTCGAGATAAATTACATAAGAACCTACTTGATAACATTTCTTTTATTGTCAGTTTAATGGAACATAATTGGCAACAATCTATCTATCTTTTCGAAAGCCGAAATTTCATAGAACCTTCTTCAATTCTTTCAGTTTTTATAAGCAGACTTATAAACCTTCTTCTGATCCTTCAAATTCCGTTCGATAAATTAGAAAACGATCACAAACATAGCATTTATTTAAAAATAATAAAATAATTTTTAAAAAAAGTGCGCATACGCCCAGTGTACCAAATAAAAGATTCGAAGATTTTGGAAAATTATGAAATGGCTTACACGTAATTAGGCTGAAAAAGTTAACAAGATAAATAATAGATGGCGCTGTGCTACGATCAAAATCATAACCTGATAGATGGCGTTATACGTTAACTTAGGTTTTGTGCAATTTGACGGGTGATTGGAGTTTTGTGCATTATTATGTCAATACCGGAAATTTGTGTACCACCGTAAACAGTACAAAAATGGCGCTCATTGCACAAAATTATAATATTCTTGATTGGATTAGTGAACGGCTAATACTTGAAGCAAGAAACGAGTATAGCTTCAAACTTATTTTTCAGAGAAAGCGTTGGAGAACCACTTTCGCAAAATTTCTTTGACAATGTGGCTGACGAGGATGAAATGACCAACTATTCTACACGATTTTTGAACCGACTTAATGTCCTAGGAACTCCATCGCATTTAAATTTGAACTATCTGAATTTTGGTATCTCCCTGAAGGCCAATTTAAATTGGGTGACACGAAGTTTCCGAGGCCCGCTAGTATTGATTTCAATATAATTAAATGTAGAGCACTCAATCAAAAGGTTCTTTTTTTTAATACCAAACCAAAATTAGCTTTCAAATAATTGCAAAAGAATGAATGTAACCTTTTGCAAAATGTTCATTCATCGAATTGATCAATTTGATCTAGAGCAACAATCTATTTTAGCCGATTGACGGGATATCATGAAATTCCTTTGAATTCCTTACAGAGAAGCTATTTGTCAATTTGTGTGTTGACCAAATCAAATTATTGCAAAACCCTATCGCAGTTAACCTCACTTGCATTTCGATCCCATCACTATGTACATGCACAGGAGTATTATCAATGCATCTACACACGCACACAAACACACACATATACAACTACAAATAGGGTCCTGTCAAATTGATATATTGGACATGGACATCTCGTGCAATGACTGCTGCTCCAAATGATACAGAATCTCAAAATTGTGTCCATGTCCGAATCATACTCGCTGCTGTTCTGATAAATGTGTACACAGAGAGTTTACTTGTGTGTTTGTGTTAGTGTGTGCCATGTGTGGATATGTTTGCCGGATGCAGATGCGGGATATATTGAAAATTTTGAAATATTTATATTTGCCATAAAGCGATAGCTTAGCTGATGGCAATGACGCGGCTGACGAGGACGACAAACGACTACGACTACGATGACGTTGACAACAACGTCGCACTTGCTACTTCTGCCGTGCATATTTCCACCTCCCTGCCACCGCTACCATCGCGCCATCATCACCGATGATGATAATGATGCTGATGATGATATACAAACGGCTTTGGTGAGCTGTTATTCCTGTGTAAGGATGTGTCATGTCGGGGACGATGATTAATTGCTTAGCATGTTCGGCATTCATAAATATTGCACAGGACTCCACGTTGAATTTAAGTTGATACTGATACAGTTTCCATATCTGTTAGGTACATAGAAGGTGTACGGGTATAGGCTTCATACCGGCTTCCCCTGTCCCTAACTAATATTTATATGTGTATCCGGGTAACGCCCGTTTCTGTATTTTGTTTGCCGAGCAACAGAAACTCATCCCGTTTTGCATGTCACCCGCACACCAAATACAATGTTTCACATATATTCACACATCTCCCAGCACTGAGGCTGCCGCTTCTGCAATTGCTGTACCGCTGTTGTTGCTTCCTTAATTGAGGGAGCATGTTCGAGCAATATGAACGAATATTTAGGTCACTATATTCCACACTCTTTTGTATTATTAGTATTAAATTGGGAGGGGAGAGGGGTCGGAAAATATATTCTATAAGCTCCCACCATCAGCAGGATAATAATTGCAGTTAGTGCGTACATATTGGGGGAAACATTTGTTAACAACAAGCGGGTATTTAAACCTCCCCCTTTTTCTAAAATACACAACATACGTTATTTGGCATCAGTTTCAGTATATTGTTGTATTTTTGAAAAAAAAGAGGGAATTGAAATTGTACAAAGGGTTAAATGTTTGCGGTGAGTTTCTCTTTCTCTCTCTCTCTTTTTGGATGTTTTGTTGACCTTCATTTTAATGTGCAATAAAATATTACGCATACGCCCCAAGGGCCGTTTTTATCTTCTCTTTTTTGTTTGTGTTTTCCTGCTGTGTTGAGCATTTTGCCAATACATACACAACATACATAATTAAAAGGGAACAACACACGTTGGATGGTCGTTTTTGGTCAGCAGTAAAAAAAAAAAGGATACAGCCTTGGATTATATTAAAGTCGTATAGGTACACATAAAAAGGAGAGGTTTTGAAATAATTTAAATCTTTTTTTTCAACTTCAAGTTGAAATTCCACAGAAAATCATTTCGTTTTTGATTAAAATTTGGTAACACACTTAAAAAGTATTTCGACAGTAATTCACTTTGTTTTAATGATGATGATGATCCTTCAAGTTCCTTCTTTTATAAACTTACATACACTGGAAGTTCTATGCTTTTTCCAACTTAACTATCAAAACGCACTTATTAAATTGAAACTCAAAGGAAATCCTACAGGTACCACCTTCATCTACACCCCTATCTTCTCGTATATATAAAAGACTTCAATTCGTCTAATATCCTTATAGTAAAAAGTTGACAAAACACACACAAATATAAATACTTTGACAACACACACCCTCTAGACGAATATAACTAACAACTTTGGTTAAAAAACATATAAAGCAACTATACCTACTCTTAGGTTATTATGGAAGACAACTTTTGCAAGGAAATGTCTCTTCCTTAATTAACTTTACCTTTATTTGTTCTGCTCTTTAGTTCTTCTTAGCTTGTATATATCTTTTTTTGTATTGTATTTGTGTGTTTTTGTATGTGTGTGAGATATTTTTCTGGCTGTAGCAAAGAAAATCTCTTTTTCTGATGGAAAAAAAAAATAAAACAAAATGACAACAAAAATGTCATTTGAGGACTCTCTCTGGAACACAAAACAACTCTCGTAACACCTTACCGCAAGGAAATTAAATCCTTACAAAAGTTTTTAAACGCAGCTAAAGACAGAGTTGAGAAGGGGGGATATACGTTACAACGACGATGTTACACTTAAAATGCTCGCTGTGAAGGTAAACTTTCAAACGTATACACACATAGGTAAGAAGGATATGAAGGATGAGAAAGAGGGGGGAAAAGTTTTGTGCTACATGTAACGTTAGGCAACATATATAGGGATAGGCTTTGGTATATTCTGAGTCAGTGGTGGAAAGCCTTGAGTATGCGTACCAATTGAAGTCTGAGTTTAACTGATCCTCTTGGATTTTATTTTTTATTGGAAATATGTATTAACCTAAGAAGTCCTTCAGTTCGACAATTTTTTACATTTTTATATCATTTTTAGTTGGAAGTTATTAAAAAAGGGAGACTTAAATTTTAAGCCAGAGCTGGTTGACTTTAGATTTGTAGTCAATCGAAAAACGTGTGTTCAGTTAAGTTCGAATGTTGAAGGATCTTTCTAATTGATACAAATTTAACTTACCAATCAAGTATGACTTTGTCCTAGGAATCCAAAATGTAAAAAAAAAGATAGGTTGGCCATGACTGCTTTCTAGAATAAGACAAAGCCTCTCCCGTTTATAGTCCTTTTTCAATTTAGAAGGGTGGTAGACGTATATTAAATGACAAGATCCTTATAATACTTTTGCATTTTATTCGTTGCCCCTTAAATGTCGTTAGTTTGTGAAGCTGAACATTTTTGTATATATTTTTTTTCATCTCCAAATGAGATTGGTTGCAACTTAATACGGGTTTGTGTTATTCCGGTGAGATTATTTTAATGAAATAATTTTACTTTTGTGACAAGGACACGATTGTTTTGTATTCCAAAATAAAACTTTGAAATGAAAGTTTTAAGACACGAATACCTCTTTGGTATTGTGAATTTTTTGAAGTTATATTTTGAAATAAGAAAAAAGATTTTTCATGCTCTCAAAATTTCATATAATATTTTTGTTTTATTTAAGTTTTAATTAAAAAAATTCTCACAAATGTCATCCACATTTTAACAACTTTTTATGTAATAAGAAACTGCAATAGTTAGAAATGTTTATATGTAATTGAAATAAGAACTTACAAAAATTAAAAATTATTTTTAATGTTAAAAAATGTTAGCTACATAAAAAAGATTTTTCTTTTATTATTTTTTTTTTTTAAATTTTGAAGTAGTAGTTTTAATCTAAAGTGAAAGCTTTCGAAAACTTAAAGAAATATTGTAAAATATGAGTATTATGACGAATTTTGCTTTTTCCAAAAAAGTAATACATAGTAAAGTATTTTCTTTACCAAGATATAAAAATAGTAGAATAAAAAAGAAATTAAAATTTGAAGGTCACATTTTCCTATAAGAAGTCGAAATTTAAAAAAAAAAAATTTTAAATTGAAATTTTGACTCATATTGAAGTTAAAAATAAAAGTCTCTGGTAAAAAATTAATTTATATTTTTAAACTTACTTGTCAAATAGTTGTCCATATAATAATAATAAATGTGTTTAATTGAAATTATATGTGTTTTTACCTGAAACAAAAAAAAGTTTTATTATTTAACAAATAAAGATTTAAAGCTTTAAAATAACTAAATTACTAAAATTACTTAATATTTAAACTTCATAATTTTAAATTTAATTTACTTTTATTTTCTAAATAACAGAAATGTCGAAATTATTACATTAGAAACACATTTTATTTCAAAATATTTTCACTCGTCAAAATATTACAAATACGTATAAAAGTCTCCCTCGAATTTAAATCCAATGAAATGACAGCAAAATTTCACTTGTCATTATTTTTACAATTAAATTTTGGCATAATTTTTTGACATATTGACTTCAAATAAATTTTATTTGACAAATTATAACTTTTCAAAATGACCTAAAAAACGCCAGTTCAAAAATTAAATATTTTGGTTGGGGTCAAATATCTTACGTCAAAATGATTCTATTTTATATTCCATGACGTCATAAGGAAGAAATAAATATACCATTATTTTTCAAATCAGTAAACTGCAAAAAGTTACAAAATTTTTCAAATTTTAAAGAACGAAAAATAGTATCAACTTTGGAATTATTTATTTTTAACACTTAAAATGATGTTTTTGACAGCTGGCAACATTTCTTCAAAAATTCAATTGACAACTTTAAAAAAATAAAAACTAGAAACAACTAGGTATAGGTACTAAAAAATTAGTTTTTCCACACAAGGATCAGTTTTCATCAGTAAATGCTCAAAAAATTATAAGACTATGGCGACTTAGAGTAAAGCAAAGTAAGTTGCGAATGATCGTCCTTCTTCTTCAGGCAACTTAGAGCAACTTACAGCTTAACTTAGCATTTTTTTTTTTTTATAATTTTAAGTTGACTTTTTATTTGATTATGTAACTGGCTTCTTTGAGTTGCCGGCAACTTATTTCTATAATTTGTGCATTCTTATTAGATATAAGCGAATGTAATTGAACTAGATTTCTCAGGTGAGTACTTTATTTAGATTTGTTGACCAAAAACAACCTTTTTCTATAAGTCTTGTTGCAAATTTAATAACGGGTAAAAGGCTTAGCTAAATTAGTCAGGTTTTTCATGAATATTTCAACTCGGTCTACATTTTCATGCAGTTTTCAACTAAGCCTAATAAATGTACACATTCGCTAATTTTTCAAATAGGTACATCTCAATTAATATTTAGAGTAAAATTATTATTAATAAATTATGAAGTCAATTAAACGTATTTTTTGGAAGTTGTATTACTGCTGGCTAAAGATTACCAATGAAACACGACTCTTAGTTGAATATGTGTACCTAACTATAGCACTCGCATAATCACAAAGAAATTCAACATTTTTCTCGATCTTAGATTTTCTATTATGATGAGTACATACATATATTAAAAAAAACTATGTACTTACACGTTGCACATAACGTACATATGTTACTTAGCGGATTTTCTTTTCATTTTCGCTTTACTCAAAAAAATATTGAAATAGATATGAATGATGATGTGACAAAAATGATGATATCAATTTTAGAAAAAAAAGTGGAAAAAATAAGAAAAAGGAAATTCTCATGGTTGTTGTGGAAAACCAATTTTCAAGAACACGAATATTATATTGGTATATATGTACGTTTGATATTTTTATTTAATTTTTTTTTTATTCTTTTTGTTATCAGCTTGATCCCATCCGTTTCCATCTTCAGGTTTTCTATCAAAATTCCCATATACAATATCCGGAGCTTATGGGACACCAAAAATATACAAAAAAAATGGAAAACCAAACATACACACAAACATAGGTAAAATACGTGTGGTGTTGCCTATGCACACACTCATACAGGTATATATAGTAAATTTAAGCACCTATCGTGTTCTACTAAAGGTGTCCTTGATGCGAGGCACGTTCATAGAAAAAAATCAACAACAACAAACAAAAAAATAAATATCTCCTGAAAAAAAAAAGAAAATAAGGTAAAAATGTATGTTTGTTGGGTACAAAAATATTCCGGAAATCGCAGAGGAAATATTTGGAATTGAAGAAAGGATATATATACATATACACTTATACAGTTGTACAGAGCAACAAAAAAAATGTTTGTTTTCGTAGGTATGCACGAGTATGAGTATGTGTGTAGTGTGTGGCTTTTTTTGTCCTATTGTTTGGTGTTGAAAGGATAATTTTTGTTTGCCTCTTTTGTGTGTGTGTTTTAGTTTTTCTGGTACAATCATTCTAATTTTTTTTCTATCCTTATTTTTTTTTTGGAGATGGAGAGAATGGAAAAAAGTATGTGCACGAAATGCAACAAATATTATGTACATACATAATTTATGTGTCTTTTTTTTGTCTGTGGGGACTTTAAACTTAAAGAGGATATTTTTTGGGAGCTGTTAAAGAGGGTTTTAAGTTAGACAAAAGTGAGTTAAAGTGCGAAAAATATTGGTATTTAAATTGAATGAGAGGAAAATAGAATTCAGGAAATCTTAAATTTGGGCGCTTATCAGAAATTTTTCAAATGTCATTTTAAATTGAAAATGATCTTTTCGTTTATTGAGAATTTTAACTCTCTTTACTATTTTAACTAGAAGAACCAAGCTCCAATGTAATTCTGACCATCATAGTTTCATGCACTACGGGTTTTTTTCTTTTTGATTGTTATATCCTTGCACATGAAATTCTATATTGAATAACTTTCTTTCTTTGAAACTTCCTCATCCTCGAAATTGATTTATCTTTGAAATAACGTAACTTTTATTTATATCTCTAGAAGACCCTACGAACTTTGTCCTGCCCAATTGAGTTTAACTGAACTCTTGACTGTAAGATTGGCCTTGATGACTAAAGATTTTAATAACTGCATAATGGTGACAGAATGACTGACAACTTGTTTTTAGTGTATTTGTCGAAATTTTTAAATATTTTCTCACTTTTTAAATCTTCCCTGGACTACGACAAACATTTCAAAAATCAGCCAAATCGGCCAAGCGGTTCTCGAGTTCCAGCTAGACAAACATACAATTCGGACTGCATTCAATTACAGTCTTAGGTGCACAATTTTACAGTTTGATTTAGTAGATGCAGAAACCCAACAGAAATGTGAAATAGCAAATGCTACTACCCCAAAGCATGACATATCAGAGCTATTAAATTAGAACTCGAGGAAGCAGAATCTGAAGTTGTTCCAGAATCCAGACTTACAGTCTGATAAAGCAAATACTTCATCAGGTTACAATCTGAAACAGAAGGGAGAAGTCACAAGTGAACAGTCAGGAGTTAGAAGAAACCAAAAAAATTACAGGAGATGTCATTTATCGTACGAATTTCGAGAAGCAATCAAATTGCGGGACGCGGTATTAGAAGGAACTCTATAAATTTTAGAAAAGTTAGAAGACGTTATATTTCATTCATTGGAGTGTGGAAAAACTGAAGAGGATTGATGACATTCTAAGATATTAGACATCCTTTCCACTGGCACTGTCTTAGCAGTCTGAGTTGCCATTGAATTACTGTGTCATATAACAGATGCCCCCTGCATGTCTTCTACTTTCCTCCATCAACAAGACTTTTCAAGGCATTTAAGGATCTCCTTCTAAACATCCGAGCATTGTCAATACTCATTTAAATGGAACAAAAATCGAATTCACTTTTAAGCCTTTAATTCCCGTTAAAAGATGAACCCACTCCTGAAGATGAAAAATAATATAAAATCTAATTTAAAACCAGTCTTATTTTACCCTCCACAAAGTTCCGTCTGTGCACTTTAGACACATTTATTTATTTATACTCTTCTTTATACTCCTTCTTCCAAAATTTTGTTGGCCTATAAAAATATGCATACCACACTCTATCATGTCCGCTTAGCTGCTTGTCCGGTTTGTCCTTTTTGTTGTCTATTCATGTCATGCCAACTGAAAGTGTTTTAGGATTATTGTACCGAAAACCATTCGAACTCATCCAAAAAAAAAAGCAAAAAAGGATATTCAAACTTACATTCAAACATGTACAAAGGTTATAGGTAACTTCTAAGAGGATCTTTTGTACTATATCATAGTCCTCACTTCTCTCATACTCGATACAGCCCCCCCAAAACAAGAAAAAAAAAACCTAAATAAATTACTGTCCATCTTTATGGAGAAAAAGATGAATATCTCGGTTGGATGACCAAAAGCAAAAGCTTTTGCCCTAAAGCTAGAATGTTGAATTGTAGCCAAACATGCTCAAGCCCATATAGAGTACGTAGAGTTTATTTTATAGGCCTCAGGCTGGAAGGCTTTTACCCCCGCTTCTGTCCAATTTAGTGCAGTGATGGTTAAACGCATGTGATGTAGAAATATTTTTTTGTATTTTTTTTTTTTGTTTAAAGCCAAATGTGTCCTTTTGCCTTTAAATACTTTCCTGTTGTATTTTTTTTTTTTTTTTTTTTTTTTTTTTCTACAAAAGCCATTAGAAAAGGCTGTCAAAGAACAAACGTTACATAGGCGCCCTGACTAATGCCGCATGTCCTGTCCTATGCTCCATCACTATACGATACGGTCTTTGTGTGTGTGTGTGTTTTCTGTATAAACATATAATGGCAATGGAAATATCCTGTCGTATAAGAGAGTCCTTGTTGCTTTTTTATGGGTTTATTACACGAGTAGGTAAATCGACTTTTTGCTCGCTAAAGGTACCGATGGTATATCCCTTGCGTGAGTATACACCTAAATAGGTTTGGGTTTGAGTTTTGGAGTACGAATACAAGTACTCGAATACGAGAGTATGAAAAGTTGTGTTGCTTGAAGAATTTATAACATTGTCTGGCGGAAGTGTCAGAAGATGAGGCCCTGGCCCATCATTTTAGGCTCGTTTACAAGGTGGTTGATGGTACATAACATAATATTGAAAATCCCTTATCCCAGAGTATCGAATTTAAAAATTATACTTTTGGGATAGATATCCTTGATGCTGAAATTCATTGCAGATACATATACATATACATATGTACATATGTATGTCAATTTTCAGGAACAGTCTTCATATACATACATACTTTTATAACGAAATGACACAACACAACGACGACGACGACACTTTATTGTTTTATGTTTTGTGTTAGAAATTGCGTGCGGAAACTGTTACAATACCAAACTACCCCCCAAGGACCTATACGAGAGTGTGTATATATCTTTTCGTCCTGTGTGTTTCATTTCTATCTCAATTTAGAATATATGTAGGTTTAGGTTAGATGGAGGTGAGTAGGTGGTACACACATACACAAGGTTCTCTGTGTGAAACTTGGGTCCCTTATAGCCTGGGACCGAGACCGGGACTAGGACCGGGATCGGGACCTGTACCGAGACCGAAACTGGGCCCACCAAACGAGTTAACGGTGTGTAATGAAAAATTTAATTAAAATTAGGATGCTCGGTTATGAGGCTGCCATACATTTTTATTTTAATGTTTATTACCACTGCCAGTCATATTGAAATTAATTACACAAATACATGTTCTGTTAGTTCACAGAGTATAACTGTAACACAGTGGCAGTAAGCACACGCATTTAAAGCCCATTTCTTCCCTGCCTCCGCTGCCTGGTTTTTTTAGCCTTTCTCTGGAGGATGATGATGATGATGGTGTGTCGAGGCCGACTGCTGCCAATGTCGAAGCCCGATGCCATTTGCCCTGCCCTGCCCGTACCCAACCCTGTCGAATATGTTCAGGATATTTATTTAATATTGTGTAGGGTGTTCACTGTTCACTGTTCATAGGCGATATAGGCGACTCAATATAGGTATAGGGACCCCGGATACGGATGTGAATTTACGGATGCTGGGTATTGTTGTGAGGAGCCAAAATGTGGGTGAAAGCATTGTTATGGGGATATTGGGGTTATTTCACGGTGGATGGAAGGTTGTCGCAAATTAACTGGGTAATGTTGCGTTATGAGTGAAAACTATCGTAACAAATGTTTAGCATATAACACATGCTCCCTATATTGTAACGGGAAAAGGCATATAATGAAATATTATGGTTTGGTTGTGTGTGGTGTGTAAATGAAACACGGAAATTCCTTTAGGATTCTAAGGAAAAATGAAAAACATTCCAGGTACGAGTAGGAATGCAAATGTTTCACTTTATTTTTTTGTTGTTGTTGTTCTGGAATCCTCTTTGAAGTCTCTTTTTTTTTGTACATAAAATTTATAAAAAAAAATAAACCACAAAATAAAGAGTGACTTTTTTTTGAATATCACATTAACTTTAATATTTATTTTAAATAATTATGGATCAATAAATGACGGTAATATGTGCCAATTTAATAATTTTTAAGTATCATTTTGGCTTTTGGCAAAATTTATTAATTTAAAAATTAAAAGGTGTGTTCGTTTAATTGAAAATGTAATTAATAATTTTATATTATTTTATTCAATGATTTTATGAGTGGGCTGTCAATATGATTGAGTTTTTTGTGTTATATTTTTTTAATTGTTTAATTTAATAAAAAGACAGACAAAATATTATAGTATGTGTGTTGCTTTATAAATTATTAAAACAATCGAAGGTAAATATTGATTGTTTTATATAATTCTGGTTGATTTAAATTCCATTAGAGAATTCTTCTGTATGAAAATAAGTTGTTTTCATAAGTTTCATTTAAAATTCTCAAAATAATTAGATTTTTGTCAAACACATCACCACAAAGAATAAAACTTTCATTTTACATTTTATGTACAGAGATAGAAAAACTTAATGAAATCATCCATCAATCTTATAAAATTTCTTCATAAATTCCCTTCTATATATCTTCTATAAATTTCTCAAAAATAAATTAATTCAAATCTGACAGTTGACTGACATAAAATGTTTTCTCAAGTGAAAATTTGTCTTCGAAGTTATGGACAGAGATTTACATATGTATGTATGCCAAAGACAAATATAATATAGAGAATGTCCTTTAATTAAAAATAGGTTTTCCATTTTATATAAAATGATTATAAATTTTATGATATGGGAAAATCTAGAGAACAATTATAATTATATTCATGCAATTATTATTTTATAGTCCTAAAGGAAATTAGTTTCAAGAAGTGTTTTCAACAGAATGGTTTTTGATTAGTTGGGGACTTTGAGTTTCTTGAAGCATAAATATGTGAAATATCAAAAGTAACATAATAGAAGTTATGTTAAAGGTAATATTTAAAATATGTGCCCTCATTGAAATTTACAGCAATCTAGAGATAGAACTGCCTTTTTGCAATATTCACTGTGTTTTACTGATATAATAACTTTATACCACTTTATACCACTTTATACCACTTATAAACAAACAAAAATCTGTTTTTTTTTTAATTATACCAGTAATAAGGATTCAAAATCATAGATTAAGAGTTTATACCAGTGGATTTTAGACAAGAAATTGGTATTTATACCAGTGGCATATAGAATTGTATTGTTAATGCTACAATTCCAAGCACATGTAATTCCGAGAGCTGTAAGAATTAAATCATATCTAGCTCCCTCAAGTTTTTAGCTTAGAAAACTGTATTTCTAAGATACAAAATTTATACCAGACCATAAAAATCAACAAAAATAAAGAGAACGAAACTTGAGCTTATACCAATTTATAACAATCTAATTATAAAAAAATATAAATTTTTAATTTATACCAGTCAAAGAAGAAAGTGCTAATTTTATTTTTTAGTTTATACCAATCACAGGCATTTTTTTATAGATAAAAAATAAATTCATAGTTAAAATATAACGACTACATTTTCAAACCTTCTTTGGGCATCGTTAGATTCATTGAAAAATTGATTGGTATAATTATACTTTTAATACAGAAAAAAGTAGATATTCAGCGTAAAGACATAACTGATAAACAAAAGATCTCTCAGACTTCCAATTACAATAACACAAAATAGATTCAATAACTATTCATAATCACTCTTTAATTTAGTCTTATTATTATTTTTATACCAGTTAAAATTCTTTGATGAACTGAAAGAAAGATACAAATTTAAAGTATAATCTTTGTGGCATATTAAAAACCTTCTTTTCTCTTCAAACGTATTACAGAACACAAATTTAGATACATGAAATATAACTGGTATAAATTTTTAAAACATTAAGAACCAGTTATATTTTTAGCTATTTTTTTTTAATACATATGCTTTAATAAATAATTATTCAATTTCTGTAGATATTAGATACTAAACTGATTTTAGTTCATGTTTTCACTAATTGGTATAAAGAGGTATAATACATTTAGATATTTGAAAAGAATTGGTATAAATTTAAGTCATCTTAAAAGGAATAAAGTGGTATAATACATTTTGATATTTGAAAAGAATTGGTATAAATTTAAGTCATCTTAAACAGAATTCGACCAAAAGACTTTAAGTAGTCGCTCGTCTTTGCAAAGTCAAAATCGAAAATGACAGTATATAAGAAATGGAAATTATTTTCCAAGTATTGATATTTTATTTCACACTAAACTTAAATTTTCCAAATAATCTTGCATTGACAAAAATATAAATTACTTTACCACTCTCAAACGGTGGTTAGTCAGTCGGTCGTTTGGTTTAACCATCCCCAATAACGTCCGAGGGGTACGGGGATACCCAACACAATGCATTCATTTGTCATTCAAAAAAAATATCTATATAAACTGTCGGATGCAAATAAATTTCGTGATTCTGTTTAAAATGCCACAACTAAATTATTAAGTTCAACCATTTCAATTTTCCACGTATAACAATACTACGACTATACCTTTTTAAAAAAAAGTCCTTGATACGACTCTTTTTTTCCCCGAAATATCCCACCCATAAATCATCAACAAATCCATACCATTCCATTCCAATTCAAAGGATTACCAATCAATGGTCTTCGTTGAAATGTTAGGTTAACCGCAGCTACAGTAGTTTTAGCTATTTTATATTTCATTGAATTTTGAAACACGTACATTCCGAGTATTGTCGTAGTCATACAGTAGCAGTCGCAGTCGCAGTCGTGAGTCGTGCTGTCATTGTCATCGTCATCAAATTGAATTCAAATTCTATGGAATCCTGTGAGGACTAAAAAAAAATACCCAGAAAAACCGCATCGAAAAAAAACATATGTATTTAAATGTTTCCTTTAGGTCAATTAGTTTAATGCTTTTGAAATTGTATGGATTTTCACACCACCTTTCGATATTTTATGTAAAATTAATTTCAATTTTTAGCTGTATATCCTTTTCGTCCTTCCATTTTCTTTTAAGATTCAAGATACAAGACATTCCAACGGACATAACATACATACATTATATAAAATAGGTGTTCCAAACAATTTAAAAGTGTGAGTACAATTTAGGTTAATGGATCTAAAATTAGAAAACTCAGTTAAAACTGACAACTAGGTGTGAAAGATACGTTGAAAGGAAAGACCGTATATGGATACCGACAGAGAAAATAAATTTTTCAAAAGAAAACTACGAGCGTTATATTCTCGGTCGGGCGGAGAAAGCTTGTCCACCCTATCCTGTGTGTGTCTGAGTCGATTAAGCAGAATTGCACAAGGATACTGTACATAACTTAACTATATGTAGGGATGTGTGTGTGTACAGTCGGTGCGGTGGTGGTGGGCTGAAATTGAGTGGGTTGAACGTCCTTGAATGCGAATTGAAATTGTTTTTTTTTTTTTTTTTTCTTTACTTTGCTCCTTTTCAACTTTAACTACTTGTGTATGTATGTTGGAGCAATATGGTATAGAAGAAAGAAAATATAAAGAAATAGGGTAACAGACTGTAACGTTAGAATAATTGGCTTGCCTCCAAGCGTTTCAATTTAAACATAGACATAGACATAGGAATGTATGTATGAATGAGTAAGGATATAAAATAGAAGAAATATCGGGAGTTCCCTTAACCTCTCGGTAATGCAATTATTGTCCAATATTACGAAGGATTCGTTTTGAATTTTTGAATTTTAAGTAACGTTTTTATTTTCAATCGAAAAATGACTTAATGGCAATTTAAGGAGTTGTAATGGAACAATTAATGATCGTAGGTATGTCAATCTTCTGACAATTTGTGTTCCTCGGATTTCTTGGTTACAGGGAATTCAAAAAAAATGTCTGGATTCAGAATTTGTCGAATCTGTCTTGAGGTGCCGTATGAAGTGACATTCGAAACTTCCCCATCCCCATACATTTTTTGAAAGAGTATGTCTGTAATTTACAATTAAATTGTCAAAACAATTGCCTATTCTAGATCTTGATTTGATCCTTTGCATTTCTTTTGGGGAATCAAGTCTCAGACTTTTACTGAGCTCAAGGCAAAACTTCGTACGGAAATCTAAAACATGAGATTCTTGAAAATGCTGCAAAAAATTGCTCTAATTGTAAGCTCAGGTATTCTTATAAAGATGTTTAAAAAATATTATGAATTCAAGACACCCACCATAACCTATAAAATTGAAAAAACAGTAAGGGCCCCAAACGTGTACCCCAAGGTTCTGTCTAAGTACCAATATTTTTAATTTTCTTACTTGATAGTTTTTAGCATTTTATTTCTCATGTGTAAAGCATGGCACAGAATCTGGAACCTAAGACTTCTCAAAACTTGACGATTAGGAACATTTAAAAAATTGTGTTAATGCACCAAATTGTCAAATCAAATCGGCTTCCCCACAAGAGGTTTTAAGATGACACTTCAAAACCATAAAGCAATAGTTGTGTTTTATTCACTGCTGTATAGCTAGTACAGCATTGAAGTGAATAAAACGATCAAACTTACTTTACATACATCACCAGCACAGCTGCCATTATTTTTGGTGGCTCCATTTTCGAAAGCAATAAAACTGTTGTTATTTAATGAGTGAAATTTTGCTGCGCTGCTGGCTACCCAGCAGTAAATAAAACACAGCTAATAAAAACTAAAAAAATGTCCCGAAATCAACGCAAGATTAGAAGATTTAATGCTTCTCTTTTGAATGTGCTATTCCATTTTGACTGATCCTTAACTGTCAACTGTCAAATTGGACTTTTAAGGGTTGCCAATAATTTTACTGTACAACTGACTCGAAGCAAGACTTTTGAAGAAACTTTAAAATTATTTTTTATTTACTTACACTTTCAGGACATCAATAAAATTTTGAAAATCCTCTCATGGATAACCGTATTTACGATCATAGTGTCTATAACTTTTCTCATTCGTTCGATACATTTTTTCAATTTACATATTTTTTTGTTTGTATTTTTCAAATTCTTTTTGAAACTATGTTTCAATATTCCTTAATCCAAAACCCAAATAGACTTTCTCTCTTAAAGAAACTCCTCTTCCCGTCTCGTCGTCGCAACGTTGGTCGTCCCTTAAATTGAACTAAACAAGAGTAAAATACAAATATAAGAAAAATTTATCACAACTACGTGATATGCTTATTGATTCTTGATGCATACCCCATCCCCCAGCCAAAAAAAAAACCCGATTTTATTGTCCGTCTCATCCGTCCAATCCTTGTCCAATGTCCATGTCCAGTTTTGGGGGGAGCATATCCGCACCAAACTAACCAAATAAGTCGCTGGGTGCTACCACATTGAGCAAAGGATATCCTTTTAATTTCTTATTTATTTTAGGGTCCGTTGTTCTGCACCGATACCTTTTGCAAGGACTCTTTTGGGGGGAGGACACATCCATGTTACAGGGTTCTTCATTTTTGTGTGTGTATGTGTGTGTGTTTTTTTTTATTGGAACAAGAGAATTGATACACAAACGGAGTAAGAGGAGCACGCGCTAAATAAAGGAAGTTATTTGTTTGGAGAGGGGGGAAGATTGCTGGTTACGGGTAAGGACGTTACCCTCTAATTATTATTCCATTGAAATCAATAGAACCACATCAGGCAGTGAATTTTATCCCACTATACTCGTCTCGTACAGCTTTTGCCCTTCCATATTCAACCTCCTCCTTTTTCTCCCTACGCAACGTATACCCTCCCTCCTCTCCCCCCCCCCCTTCATGGTCGACGCCTATTAAATTTCATTCCAATTTTCTTGGCTTTGTTTTTATTCACGAAAATCGATTGATTGAATCTATGTAACGTAAATGTAGTACCCAAATATAATAATGAAGGTTTTCTTTTCTGTCTTTTGTGTTTTTGTTTGTGTTTTGATGAAGAAAAAAGAAGAAGAAGAAACAACTACGAGTATAGTGTTGCTGTTTTTGTTCTTATAGTTATTGTTTCATTTTGTTGTCCTGGATTGCTTTTAATATTGGCAAATTAAAAGGATATGAGTGTGGCATTGAATGGTTTATTGGATATAAGAGAGTTGATGATGATTATGCCATGGGATCGTAATATCGAGTAAAATAATAACAAACGGGGGTGTTTAGGGGGTAGTTCATGATCCTGGTGTAATAAATTTTGAGAGGGAATTGAAATTTGCGGTTTCGATAGAGGAGGCGCATGGGGTATGATTTGCACGTGTCGGCGGTGGCGGTGACGTGGCTGGATTTGACATTTAGTGAAGTATTTTTGGCCACATATACCGTTATCAAAGGCATATCACATTCACATCTTAGTATGTACAACGACACGCTTAAATAGACAGCTGAAGGAATTGGGTAAATCAGAAGCAATGTCTAAATTATTGTGGTTAAAGTTAAATCGACAAAGCTATATATTTCCAGTGAATTTGGGTCCAGATTTGATTGACATCATCATCATCATCAGATGAAAGCTACTCTGCTGCCCACAAAAGTTCAAGAGTTGAATAATCAAAGGATATCAAAGGAAGAAATGACAAAAAATTTTACACGGATACGGATGGAGACGGTACGCAGATTATATTTGAATAATTTAGAAGTTCTAAGAAATTAAGATGGTTTAAGATATTTTAAAATTATAAAGAAAGATTAAATAATGTTCAGTTAGTTCTGGTTTTTCTAAATTATTTAAGAAAAAAAATTTACAAGAGGAAAAAGTCGGCCATAATTTTATCCTGCCATCATCATCATTAGTACGGAATTTGGTTTTTGAACCTTACTCAGAAGCTACCTATGGAATATTTTTTTTCGTTAGCAACATGACTCCGGGGCTTATAGTAAGTGCAACCGTGCAACCCTTTGGCATTGAAAGCTTGCAATCTCTACGACTCACTTGGATTCTGTAGATGACAATTCCTTGTTTATTTTTGAAACAGGTTGACCTCGACGAACAATGCAATTTTGTCAAAAACAGAGCAAGTAGCATACAACATAGTTCTTTTGAAGAAAATAGATCATTTCACTCTTTACAGTAAGGGAACAGAATGCACTTCAATTTATTCTTATAATACAAAGTTGGCAACCCTGAAAAACTGCACCATTGACTAGTATGATGTTCTTGAACTTGGAACCATTGTAATTGAAACTTGTCCAGTGTAATTTCACATGAGATTTAAATTCATTAAAAATTAAAAACAATTGGTCCAATGACACTTCCTTGTGGCACATCAGCATTTTTGAATTCTTTTCAATTCTAATAGTAATATAAATTACTAGCTGACCCCGCATACGTTGTTCTGTCCTATTCTTCAAATTGTGTTACAGAAGGTGCTTTAAATCATCATATCCAGGTTTCAAATAAAATTTTGGCATTCATAACTGAACCCATGACCGCATTTTTTAAGCTCAATACGATTAATGATTTTTAAAAATTGTTTGTTTGGAAAATAATAACGTCTAGTAGATTTTTTCTCTTCTTATACAGGACCAACAATTTTTCGTAACAATTTACCAGAATACAGTTAAGAGTTCGAGACTCCTTTTGCTAAACACTCAAGAATGCATGTGTGAGTACTCATAGGACCATGAACAGCAGCAAATTATATGATTAGATTTATATGAATTCAAAAAGCCTTGACAGAATAAATGGCATATGAAGATACCAGCTCCAAACCAGCATAAAAACCTATGTCCCTTTTACATATTTATTTTAATCTTAAACACAAACTTCAAGCACTATTTTCTGCTTCATTCCATATCCAATTTATCACCAAAATATAACCTATGTTACTTACAAATTACGTTGCTTTCTCTTGGTAAAAGAGTTTTCAAAATCGGTTCAGTAGATCTAGAGATTATCCCCTTCAATATTACAAATTTTACCAACTTTTTCGAGACACGATGGATTTAGGTACTGTAGCCCTTTTGACAATAATTCAATTCGACCATTCTAAACTTCAATCTTCAATATTATGTCTGTTTTGTGAACAGTGCTATTTGGCAAGTCTAAATTCGAAAGTCATTTTGAGACATCCCATAATATAATAAATAATATAAATAATTATTTCGATTCAGAAATTCAGATTTAAAAAGTGGCAACCCTATTCTTGTCCTCCAAGAGGACACTTTTTGCATTTTCTTTTCGATAATAATAAATATTTAAGTTTAATGTCAACTCTGACTATCAACGGTCAGTAAATTAGTTAAAAAACCGGGGTGGAAACATAACTGATAAGCGTTTGATAAATGCTGTAAAATCGGTTGAACAGTGACAGTTAGTTACACACATGTTAATCCAATTTTTTCAAATCACAACCATTACAATTTCTATTTCAGAAAAGTTTAAATTTAAATCTTAAAATAAAAACCCAATTTCAACAGTTTTAAATTAATTTCATTTAATTTTATCATTCCGTCATTGAATAAAACACATTTCACACACATCTCTTCTCTCACTCTCTTTCTCTCTCACTCTGGCATCATCAAAAACAAAAGAGAATAAACTTAACCGACTAACAAGCTAATTCCAGGACGATAATTAAACTAAATTCATATCGTTATACAAATTCCTTCTGGTAACTATAATTTCAACTAAATGCAACGCTAATTTATAAAATGTGCTGCAAAAACTTATCGGAACAAGTTGATGCTATAGGATAAATCCTTTTTCACACCCATACATACATTGAAACTAAACTATGCACCATGGAGTTCGACTAAATTTTATAACGCTTAACCTCAAATCCACGGTTTGTTAAATAACAGACAGTTCTAACTTTTATTTTGCAAAAAACAGGGACCTTAAAAAAAACACAGACACTGTATAGATAATCATATCAGGGATTTTCCAAACAAACAAGAAAACACTAAAAATACACAAACAAATTTTACACAAACACACACAGACATACACATACTATATAAGCTTAGAGACTGACTGGAAAATCCTTATGTGCGGTTATGTGCTCTCTCAAGTGCTCGGGTATTAAGCATTAACCTACCGAACTATTTCGGAATAAAAAAAAATAAAATAAAAGAAAAACTTTGTTTTTTTTCCTTGGTTCGAGGAAAATTTCAAACTCCGCCCCCCCTCCAACGCCTCTCGCTGAACCAAAAACCGAATGCATTAAACTCCATTAAAGCCATAAAAGATAAAAGTTAAAAGCATTGTGAATATTTAAAATCACGTCGCGTTTTGTGGAGAAATTTTTGCCATGCCATCATACCGATATGTGTGATGGCACCATCAGCAGCAGCGTACCGCACCCGCACAAACCCTACTACTTTTAGTGGAGACCGGTGAGTGGAGAGAGTCGTCGGGGGTCATGTCGGTCGTCATCGTCGTCGTCGTCTTTGTTGGCGAGGTGTCTAAGAGATGGAGGAAGAAACGAAAAAGATAGGAGTCGTCCTAGACCATCAGGAGTTCCTATATAGAAATAGGAGCAATTTATCGTAAATCTAAAATCTTCCAACAATTGAACGTGATAGTTGAAAATTTTAAGCACGTGAAAAAGCTTTCTCCCTTCGACTCGGAATCCTGCTGCTCCGAACCACACCAGTATTCGATCTCGAAACGGGACTATAACACAACCATCGAAGACCACTATTCCAAGGTTTATTTAAATTACCACAAACAGAAGGGGAGTGAGGGAGGGAGGCAGAAAGAAAAGAAATGAAAAAAAAAGGACAAAAGTGTGAGTGGATTTTGTGTAGCTTGCTTTTCGTCCTTTGGTTCATTTTTCTTCCCAACCAAGACCAACACCAAGACCGACACGTGTATTATATTCCAAAGGTAAATGATGTTTCCTGGGTACTTACTATCTCTGTCCATCTGTGTTCTCTTGCTGTGCCATCTTTCGTGTCTCAAATGTAAGGAACAGCAAGCCAGCAAAAAGAAAAAGAAAAAAAAAATAATAATAATAACCCACAAACAGTAATATCAATAAATTTTATTCGAAAGCATAATGTCCCTGGATGGTCGCATTCTGTTCCTGATGGTTTTTATTATATTCCTGTTTTCTTCTTCTTCTTTTACTTCTTCATACTCCTGTTCTTGTCCTTGTTTCTTGGCTTGCTCCTGCTCCTGCTCCATCTTCGATAGTTATCTAATAATAATTTTATTTTTAAGTGAAAATGGCAATGGTCGGATGTTCCGGCTTCTTCGTCGTCTCGTCTTCCATTTCTATCTTTAGGTTAGATACGAGTTTTTGGTATATAGGTAACTGAAGAGACTATGAATATTGCGTCCTACTGTGTGGTGTGATGGTCCTTGCAGGATATCTTCTTCATTTTTTTTTTTTTTCATTCCCGAATGTAGAACAAGAGAAGGTGGCTCTTGCTTGGTTTTGAGTTTAATAAATAATATGAACATTCAAGTTTGTACGTGACTCTAGATGGTTTATTACTTTTCCAATATTTCTTGTTTGGCCTTATTCCATTTTCTTCTTCTTCATTTTTTTCTCCCTCTCTTCTGGTTCAAACAGAAACCATAGAATTTTTAATGTTTTGAAGAAAGCAACAAGAACAACGGGAACGGTACCTATTTCTACCAAGAGATGGAATGGAAGATTTATTTTAACACTCAGAAAGCCATAAAAGATAAATATTCTCTTCTTCTTTATTGAGTAGTATGAGTATAGTATAGAAGGTACCTGATGTCTGGTCCTGGTCCTGATCCTGCTTCTGCTTCCTCCAGCCTTCTAATGGTCATCAGATTTAATGGTTTCAATTAAGAAAATTTAGAGCATTTCAGAAAAATAAGTTTAAAATTGTGGTTTAGGCATTTTGTATAAATAACCTAAGACGTAAGAGTCTATAAAACTAAAACAACTGTTACCATATTCCATCACAGGAGTTTTGTAAGGTTTATTGTTTTTCTTTTCTATCAAAAAGGTCCTTTACTTTTTTGAAAAGAAAAGTTTTGTCATAACTCTAAGTGGGTTCAAAATAAAGTTTGAAGTGTTTTTTGGGAACATTAAGATTTTCCTTTTATATAGTTTCAAAAATAAAATGGAGCCTATGAATTATGTCACTACAATATTTCTATAAATTTTAAAAATATCAATAAATGTTTTATTACCATTATTATTACACTTAAGAAATATTTCCCATATGGACTAAATTACGTCTTGCCGTAAATTAGTCAAAATTCTGTTACTATGCGCACAATATTATGGTGCGATGTTTTTTTTTCAATCCATTTTTCTTATCTCATGCTTCGAAATAGTTTAAATACTTAAATATTATTTTTCTACTCCACAATTCAATGTTAGAAATAGTTTTAATTCGATATGCGATATTTTCTATGTTTTTTTTTTTCATTATTTTATTACTAAACTCATATGCATAAAGCATGCACAATAAAAAAAAACAGTGAAATATTTCGAAATAAAGTTATTAAGGCCTCTTTGAATTTATTAAGTTGTGTTTTCTACGTTTTGTCTATGTTTTTAAATTTTGATAAAAGAAACACGAAGCAATTCCTTCAAAGATGAATGCAATTATATATTTGTGGCCTTATAATTCACCAATATTTAGTTGATTCACTATACAATGTTTCCATGCGATGTTTTTAATGCTGTCTACTTTTTTAATAATTTCTTAAGAATTTACACTGAAGCAAGCAACAAACTACGTCTTCAACAAAAACAAGTGGTCATTGAATGGATTTTTGCATTAAGATTAGGTGTCCCTAAAAAATTATTTGAAAGATCATTATATTCTATGTTTTTTAATTAGGTTTGCTGCTTACGTATATTCGAGACTAGTTTTTAGCCAAGAGTGTTACAACCGCATGATTTCTCAAAAACTTGCTGCTAGTATTTACAACTTGACTTAAATTTATTCTTGATTAATGCTATGTTTTCTATGTTTTTCTGAACGCTTCTAAAATGTTTTTTTACTTATGACACTAAAAAATTATACATAATCTTTTTCCATTAGGCTTTTTACAGTTGTGAAGATTGTCATTTTACCATTCTATGTTTTTTTCAAAATATAATTCTTATACCAAAAAATCGAAAAACATGAATTATAAATCAAACTACTGTCCACTTTCTAGTCTTCTACACTAGTGGTCATCGTGCCTAAGCCTTCCTGTAATCCTAACTGCCCTCTATGCTTTAAGCCTTCCTCAAGTTTTTGTTTCTTAGCCCAGAGTAGGCAAAGTAGAATTATGATATTGAGAGTCTTCTTAGTACAAAATTTTGCCTAGCGCCTCCATACCTCATTTCATGCACATACGAGTATTGCATAATATACATCCTGTCTAGTAACTTATACCTTTCAACCAGTCACTTAGGCTTACAAAATATCCAGAATAAAAGGTTTATCATCTTCTTCTTCTTCTTTTTCTGTTGTAGTTGGCTAACTTCCTATCTCTTAGACACAAGACAAAGAAGTGAAAGAGAATTTGCAAAATATTATCTCCATACATATACAATATACATACATACATTTGTATGTACATATGTATATGTAAAGTATATCTGATGCATATGAAATTTTAAATCCCAACAGGATGCGACTGACAGGACCGTAAACGAACCGGAAGCTCTTAGGCAATTAACTTTCCCATTTAAATGCAAACACAAAAATCCCTTATTCAACTGTCATATACCAACAACAACAACAACAACTAACAACGGTAAACATATCTATTTATGCATTCTTGAATAGATGAAGGAGAAGAGAATGAAGACGACAAAAGGACGAAGACTGCGACACGCCTGTTATCCATAACACCGCACCACAAACTACCAGAACTGCCAACCATCAGACACTGTTTTGTACAAAAACAAAGAACTTGCTTAGGCTTTATAAAGGTTCTGTGCTAAAAATCGGAGGACTTCTGTTTTGTGGTTTTATCTTTCTAAATCATGCCACAAGAACAAGGACGAAGACAACAGAAATGCTAAATATCATTACATAAGTGCGACGGAGTCAAGGGGAATTTCGACAGATTGGTTGTGTTTGAAGAAATTGAAGATTCGAATAAAAATTTTTCTTGAAACAAGTGAAGAAGTGAAGTCTGTCAATTCTTCAGAAAGTTGCGAAGCTTGACATTCGATGCACTCTATTGGGCAGATCATCTAACTCACGTGGAAGTAGAAGAAGGTTCTGATTCTGAAAGCCTGAAGGTTATTAAGCTTCCTCCTAACTCCCAATTAGGAATTACAATTCTTTGACCGTGGAACATTCAATGGGCGAAAAGTTTTTCAAACAATGCAATGTTTTCGAAGTCTAAAAAGTGACAGCAAATCTGACAGATGTAGCTTCTCCGTTATAACAGTTATCAACTGTCAAATTTTGACAGGTGAAGATTTGAGTTTTAAGAATTTCCTCTTAACCCTAAAATCATCTTGCGAAATTCACATTCAAAAATGTTCCACCTTGCCCTTCATCCTTCTAGGACCTCACACAAAAAACGGCACTCACGAAGTTTTTCTGCATGTCGGTACCTACCCCCTCTCACTTCTTCAAAACACAGGTTCCTACTACATATTGCTAGTTGTAGGTAGTCCTCGTACGTATAGTAGAAGTTCTAGTAGTTTTGTAATACATATGGCGTACCTTTGGTCTACGTGTGGGAAGACAAAACCCTTAACCACCTGTGCCACGGTGGTGGCGGCAGCGACGACGGCATCGGTATGGCAGAGCATCAGCATCAGCTCCAAGGATAGAAAAGGGTTTTGTTGTTTTGAGTTGCACACCTGTTCCCTAAAAGATAACAACATGTACCACCAACGAACGGTACCTACCCATTATAAGTCCTGAAGATTTTTGCAATAGGATGCATAATATTGTCAAGGTGGATAAGGGGAAAACTGACGGATGGGGGGTTGCTTATGCTTCAAGGATAAAGTTATAACAAAAAGTAGATATAGAAGAAAAACGACGACAACATCACATACTCGCACTCGTGTAAGAAAACAGCGAAACTGAATTAAGGGCGGCCGGTGTGTGTCATCTTGATTGTATGAGTGAGTGTGTGTGTTTGTGTGTGTTGGGTGCGGAAGAAGCAAAACTTTTTAATCGAAAACTTTCGTCTCGCTGGATGTTCAGAGATTTTCCTTCTTAGTGTTCCGGAGTCGTCCCGGTCCCGATCCCGAACCATAGACCTTCATCTATTTGGGTACCTATACCTACTATCAAGTAGTAACCTCCAGCTGTTTGACTTCCCTAATCCTATTGGGGGTATAGCGCACCACCTCCCTCCCTTATATTGGTCTATAGAATAGCTGATGTATAGGGAAACCGATGGGGAGAAGTTTTACCAATATCCATTTATGTGACAAAATGTGCAGACGTTGCAGCAAAGGAGTGTATCCTTTTTTTTTTGTTGATTAGTTAGAGCGGTCTTGTTGGTGGTGAAGATGGTGGCGGCGGTGGTGGTTGCAGTGAAGGGGCGGTTCACATCTTGCTGCACATGCACACGTATGATGGGTTGACAGGTTTCTATTCTATTCTGTGTGACGGCAGTTATGGTCGTGGCGGAGGGGTTAAGTTGAAGGGTTGCACTTTGCGGAACTATATTTACTACAGGCACTTAAAGAAGCCATACACCGTCACGCTCATGCTTATGCTCTCTTCCCTGGAAGTGAGGTTATGAAGCGATTTTTTTCCATTTGATTTGATTTTTTTGTCAAATGCTCGCGGCTGCAGCTAGCAGCGGTGGCGGCGTTCGCAATTGATGCGTTCTTGTAGGTTTGTTTGTTTGGTTTTATGTTCTGTTCATTTTTTTTTTGGATCCGTCAGAAATACTGTGTCACTAACAGTGAACTGCACAATTTTCTTGTGGACATATTTGCTGTTGGTGGCATTTAACCTTTATATTGAAAATATTGTCAGGAATACATTTTGTTTTGCTTTTGCATTGCATGATGGATGCAGACTTTTTGATTGGTTTCGTATGTCATGTTTTGGTTTTTTTTTTTTTTCTTTTTTTTGAGGAGAGAGAAGAATAAATTGAATACTCAAAGTCTAGAAACTTTTAAAGCAATGAATGTGTACTTAAGTGACTTTGAACATTGACTTGAACTTTTGTCAACTTTGCATATATGTAACAGTATAGCTACTTGAAATATACGTTTGGTGTAAGAGTTGTGTTCATCAAATATTTATGGTTCATAAGCACCTGGAGGATGAAAGGAAGAAAGTGTATGGGTGTGTTGGACTCAAGGAAGGAAAAAGTTATTGTTCGGAAAAGTAAGACCCTTAAAGGGTTATATTTTGGACATATTCTTAACACAGACTATCACCAGTCGGTCTTGTCATTCTGGATTTGTTTTTCATTATTACTCTGAAAAAGTTTTTAAAGTAACTTAATTAATTATTAATATTTCGCATATTTAAAAATGTCACTTGAAAATTCCACACTCTTCAGAAAACGTTAATAATTTCTTACTTCAAATAAAGGCGGAATTTTCAGCTTCGAAGTGACATTTGGGACAAAGCTTTATGTTTATGTTAAAGAATGGTTTGGTGTCCATATACGGAGTCAAATATTTTTAAAAAATTTCATTTGTGGATAACTACTGTTATAATTGATTCAAAAAGTTACTAATTTTTCGTTTTTGAAAAGAGTGGCTTATGGGTTTCAAATTGATACTTAAGAACACGTAACTGGTGTAAAGGTACTCACACTCCAAAAAATCGATAATAGAACGAAACACAAGGCAAAAAATTGTATTTTTTTCACTAAAAAAACATGCGTCCGAGACTGTCAACAAGCGGTAATGCAGAACGGTACCGAAACCTTTTCATCAGATCATGACTAAATGATTAAGGCATTTTTGGTAGAAAGAAAACAGTACTTGCATTATTTTCTGGACAATTCATAGAAATATTTAAAAATCAAGAACATTTAAAAATAAGAAAAAAGTGCGTATACGCCACAGTGTCCACCTTAACTAGCATTCAAAACTTATCATTATTTTAAATTCCTAGGCTTTCATGTGTAAGCTGAAGATTGATTAATAATGAAGAATGAAAAATTTCCAAAAATAGTAGTTTTGAATACCACAGACAAAAATAGGACTTTCTTTTAATCAAATATAGTTCAAACGACTGAAGGGATTTTACTGAAATCTTATGCTTCGTGGAAGAAATTGGAAATCTAAAAACTATTTTTTAGCTTCCCTGTGAGTATGAAAAATTTCAAGAACTTCTAACGAGTTTAATTGTTAAAAAATCAGTGTTTTACCTAAATGAGTTCGATCAAGTATTTTCTAATGAAGTTTCCAAGTTCTATACCAAGTTGGTTGAGGTTCTCTTCTACCTACAATCTACATACGTAAACTGATTGGGATTAAATTCGAAGACAGTCCGGGCCGGAGCTTTGATGTTCATTTGCCCAACATGACCCAACCATCTATAAGTTGTCCTTTTGACCTGGTCAGTGTCGCCGTATAGCCTGTACAGTTCATGGTCGTATTTCCTCCTCCAATCTACATCTATGCAGATGGGACTAAATTTCACTAAGAGAATTTTCCTCTCAAAGCATTTTAAAGAGGTTCTCACCCTGCCTTGATCTGCAAGAGAGGACTTTACTTCTCAATGGTATACTAAGTCAAAAGAAGCATCAGCGATTCTCAAGAGTTATAAAATTGTATCTGTTTTTTGTGATGTTCTGTCAAAGACGTTCTCGTTTAATGTCTTATTTTGATGTCCGCATCTCAGCATTTTCTTTCGATTAATTCAGTTAACAATTTTAAATTGTCATATTATCAAAAAGAACGGGACATTTTTGAGTGGTCCATAGTTTGTAATAAAATTTGTGTTACATGAAGAAAAAATTCAATAATTACAAAATTGCGATCAAAATCATTGGTAGCCTTTCTTAAAAAAGTTTTTATAAAAACATCAAATGGTTACAATCTTTAAAATGTCCTTGAAAAATTCTGCTGATGCTTGACAAAAATACCTTTCTTAGACTTATTCTTCGGTGAAAGCAATATTTGGCCTATTGAGCACGTACTCAAGTCGTACAACACCATCATCGTGTCATGCGATAGGCTTTAAGTCCTCGACACGACCTAAACAGGAGCATGGTGTTTATAACAAGAAAATATAACAAAAAAAAAAAAAACATTGTTAGGAAGGACATTTTCTAACATTACATCTTCTATTAAAGTTATCTACGATATTAACAAAAATTCAGCAAAAATAAGAACTTTTTGGACACGATACAGGACCTTCACATTGACGGAACTTTTATCTACGTAGGAGTTAGGTTATAAGTTATTAGTATGCTGACAGCAATTTCAAGACTGGTTCTGTGACAAAATGTGACTCTAATACTACACTGATTGTTAAAGTTTGACAAAGTTTAAGAGTTTTTGTTCTTTTTTTTTTGTCGAAAACTTGATATGAATTTTCTTCTTTTTTTGTTTTTTCATTCTTTGTTTTTCTTATCTCTGATTTCTTGCTTACATTGGCGTAAAGCTTGTCATCCCTTTTAAGTGTGTATGAATGTATGTGTTTCTATACAAACCATAAATAACGCTGAAATTCGGTTTTTTTTTACAATACAACTAATAAATGAAAAGGCACATATTCGTTTTTGTCATAATATATTATGGCTCGAACCCCTTTGAGTCTTTTTTTTGTGTGCTTGTTGTTGGTGTTGTTTTTTGTTGTTGTGTTTTTTTGGCAATCTTCGCACACGTAATCTGTCAAATCCCCAAATTTATTTATATCCTTGCATAAATCAGTTAAAACGAATTTCTATTCATATCTCGTTTCAATATCCTTCAATATACGAGTATACAAAACCAAACACACAAATACATATATAGACACATGAGTATAAGGACTCTTAGCGAAGCTTAACATCATGCATGCGCTAAATTTTTTTTTCTTTATTTTTTTGTAAGTCATTTAGTAGTCATTAACTTAAACACAAGCAAAAAGCATCTTAAGGCCTCTTGCCACACCCACAACAAAACAAAAAAAATGGGACTAAACCAAAAATATAAAAGGACCTCTCTCTGAACATAAACCAAATGAGTGAATGGCAGGAAAACCAAAAAAAAAAAAAGTAATAATAAAACAAAACTGTAAAAGTTTATCCTCACCAACACGGTTTTTTTGTTTGCATAGCGTTAACATGGCACAACGTTAATAACCTTCTTTATTTCATAAGCATGCCGGCGTCGTCATCGTCGTCGCTCGTCACCCTCGTCTCCGGTTCTATTCCTGACCCTACACTCCACCACTACAACAACCCTAATAAGAAAAATGTATACCAAATCCGTTTGCCTTAGGATTTCAACTTGGTGCGGTGCGGTTCGGTTCGGTTGGGTGAAATCCTACTTAGAAAAATGACAAGGATTAAAAGGATCAAAACGAACAAAAGAAGAATATCGCCTCCAGTCAAACGTTGCGCTTACGCAAATTGCATACAAAGAACTAGCTACACTCTTTACTATACACACCACAAATCTCCAACACCACCACCGCTCCAACCAATAGAACCCCCCGCAGTCAGGACTTGACTCGGGAGCGTTGAGATTCGAGCTATGTCATATTGGCTGATGGATGTAATTCAAAGCTGTAGCTAAAGTCGATGATGGAAAGGATATGCCAGTAGCGGTGAGGGGACGAGTGCATAAGACATCCCGTCATAAGTCAAGACGTCTAGAGAATTGTATACAATAACGTGTTCAGTTTTTTTTCAGTTTTTTTCTTTTTTTAAATCGTCTAAGATTATTGTCATTCAATGGCTCTCTTATTCTCGCTTTCGTTCTCGTTCCCATTCCCGTTGCCATTCTCAATTGTCGTGGTTTTCCCTTCGTTACAGTTTTAACGTATTTTTCTTTTTTTCTGTTTACCGAATATGTATCCATGAGTGCATTTTTCAGGTTAAAGTTAAAGTATGGAATCCAACCTTTCACCCACAAAGTTGGCTTTCTGAAAATAGAGCTGCAACACCAACAACAACAACGGTATTGGTGTTATTTTCCTTTCATGTCCTGAAGGGATAATGCATAACACAGTAACTTGTATGAAAACTAATGTCCTGGACGACGACAACGATGACGCTGACGACGACGACGATGAGAACGGGCGTTTAAGTTCGTAAACAGGAAACGCTTTTCCTTCCTTTTATATTTTCTTCTTTTATTTCTTTCGAAGCGCAAAAAAACTAAGTACCTCTATTCACTATAAAAATACATTACACACATAGTGAAAACTCAAAACAAGAAAAATGTTCTTTAGCTTTAGCTTAAAAAATAAAATAAAAAAAAAATAGTTGCAGTTTGATGTCCTGCGTGAGTAAACTATTCTAGGATGTGATTGTATTAAGATTTTCCAAAACGTATATTTGTAATATATTTTCACTTCTATGAAGTAGATATAGTGAAAAGTCCTGATGATGAAAACGGACATGAAAATCCTTTTAAAAAAATTGATCATAGTTTTTGTCTACTTTTTTGAAGATCGTAAGCCCCTTTAAATTAAGTTTGAAAAAACTTTAAAAAATCCTATTTCATTATTATAACTTAAAAAAAAAATTATTATAAGCGTGTTTCTTTTTGTTTAGTGATTACTCTTCGCAACAAAATTTAATATGGAAAACAAATCAAAAATAAGTCAGTAGTCAGTATTTCAGTGAAGAAAGAGGTTCAGATTTTGAAATGTAGGAGGCAGTCAATTCGTGCAAAAAAAATAAATAATTAATGGCAGGCTGGAAGGTGTGTTCGTTGATATTTTTTATTTTTTTTAATACTTCGGCTGCACTAAAAAGTGTTTTGGCAAATTACAGAACAAACATTTTTTGAATGAAAATATTTGAAACATACCTCATAACATGTTATGTTACATGTAAACTTAGGTACTTAGATTTGTCACAAAAAATGGTAAAAAATAAAAATAAAATAAATTTATATTTAGGCAAATAATATCGATTTGTTAATCCTTAATCATTTTGGAAACGTCATTGAAATATGCCATCGAACGAAGTCGAATAAATTAAGTTTCTAGTCATATAGCCTACTTGGCAACTTAGAAGAAGTTCCTGGAATTTTTGAAAGTTTTTTTTTAAAGATTTTGAGTTGATTTGTTTTACTTATAAATTGAATTAATGAAACTTTTACTCCCCAAATAAATGGTGACGTATAATAACAAAATTTAAAGAAAATATTGAACCACTATTATGTAACTTGAATTTAGAGTTGCCTGCAACTTATTTCCATAGTTTGTGCTCTCTCATAATAAGGGAATTTAATTACACTTGGTTGAGCAAATTAAAATTGTGGTTGGCAAACCTGAGAACAAAAATTTTCAATGTGAAGAAAGCTTTCAAGTCTCAACTAACTCGATCTACATATTTATGCATTTTTCAACTTGACCTGAGAAATGTATCACACATTTTTCGAACACACTCCAATTTATGTATGGAAAGTGTCAAAGCGTTTTTTTAAAGTTGTATTACTGCGTATATTAAAGGTTACCAATAAAACATGAGTATAAGAATGAGAACAATGTCTGTCTAAACCGCTTTCGAATGACAACTTTATAACTTTTTTGTTTGATTTGGATTAGCTTTGAAAAATGTAATTAAAAAAATGTTAGTCACGAAACAATACGAGCATATTCTGTCAAAAGCTTTAATTTTTAGTCGAAATGGATTTTTGAGCGTTAATTTCGACACTCAGGGGAACTTTTGGACGGTGCACCGCGGTGGGCAACACTGTTAAACACAACCTAAGAAGTAATTACAAGATTAGAATGAGCATGTTAAAAGGGTAGTTCATTACATAATCAATTTGCTAAAATGTTTTTTTTCTTTAGTTTCAAATATCAATCCCATTTTATCCCATTTTATGTCTTAATTTTTTTTTTCTGTTGACCTGGGTCACAAGTTTGGTGAATTAATTGTTAATATTTATTTTAAACCTGCTTTTAAATTTGTGTCCCTTTTTTTCATAACTTAAAAAAAAATTGAATTTCTGATAAAAATAAAACAAATTCATAGTTCCAAAAATTCACGAAGAAACCTAAGATAGAATTTAGTTCAAAATTGTATTACAATTGCTAAAAATCGTTCTTCAAAAAATCAAAGAAATATTTAATGGCCCTGATTACATAAGATTTTCGATTAACTTATTTTCAATTTCAAAACATATGAATATTGCAGTTTCAAAGAAGTTAAAATATTTTGAAAATTCAAAAAAAATGCTTAATTCTGACTTGTTCATTCAGTTGGACAAAATTTTAACTTAAAGAAATCTGCTCTGTCCATTTTTTGGAGTCACAACGTAAAAAACGCTTCGAAACAAGTTTCATTTGAAGGCATAGCGTACCTTAACAACGGTTTATTAATAAAATTCTGTTAATTAAACATAAAACATAAAGAAATACAAAAATTCAAATAGGCACATTAAATGTTTGAAAATCGTCCATATTTAATTTAAAACAAGCAATTTATTTTCCAAATTTCAAAATTAATCTTCGAAATAATTTTTCTTACATATTTGAAAATTCACAATGTTCTAAACTTGACCTAAATTTTTCTAAACAGAATTATTAAAGAGAAAATAACGTAAATATAATTTTAAACGATTTTTTTGACAAAAATTAAGACAATAAAATTAAACCTGAATTTATTTAAAAATTTTTATCTAGTCCGAATTTGAACTCCAACTCAAAAATTGCTTGAAATTCAATTATGAAATAACACTCTCCAGTATACTTCGTAAATATAAAAATTGAGCCAAATTTTTAAACTCTAAAACTCAAATTTTAAACTACCATTAGCAAGTAAACCCAACCAAAGTTATTCCCTACACCCCTCCCTCCCCCTCTCTCAACAACACCGAATCATCTTACAATATTTCAACACGTCAAACACATTTCAAAATAGAGTACCTTCTCTTAAATATTTAATATTCACTTTTTCCATTAAACTTTGACTCTACTAAAAATGACGAAAGAAAAAAGAACACAACACCCTCTCCTCGTCACTTGATTGAAAATTTAAAGAAAGCAACACACAAATAAAAAAAAAAACTCAAACTTTTTACATTGCCTCCTTTTATCAATAACTATTCTCAAAACATATCTTTCAATTTGAACCAAAAAAAAAATAAGAAAAAGAAAAACAGAGGCAAAAAGAAAAAAAACCCTAATGCCACACATTGAAGATTACATGAAAGAAAACCCGTTATAAGAATCTTCTTTATTCGCACAAAATACAACATTAATATTAACATCCTCCGGTTAAGGATTTTCTTCTTCTCGGTCGTCGCCGTTCGTCGTCTTCCTTCCTTCGAGGGATCTCAGAATACCTAGAGGAGTTCAACTTCAACATCCCTTCCATACTGTCCCTCTCGACATATGGAAATTTTCCAAGTCTTTTGGTTCTGGTTTTTTTTCCCCCTTCCTCCGCGCACACACTCACACTCACACCCCAGATTGTGGTCCTTGGGGATACATTATATCCTCACATAGGCCGATATAAATTTTTCGAGGCAATTTCAAACACACCATCAGCTAGCTCCAGTCTGTTTTCCTGCTGCACAGTTCTGGAAACAGAAACCGAATCCGATCCCGAACCCGGACTTGGAGCCGAACAAAAACTCTACTCGTATATATGTATGTATAAAACAGGAACGAACGAAGCAAGTGCCATTACACGAAATCGTGGAATAAATTATTCAAAAAATGCCAACTTGTATAGCACTTTGGATTGTGCACTTAAAATTTTCATCGTTCGCGTCCTCGCCTCTCATACTCGACTCCAGCCATGGCAATCTCTTCGGCTCTTTTCTCCATACCATGGCTTCCAGCTTCAATGTCGGATTGTGACCCGAATTTCCAAATCCACAAAAATACAAAAAAAAAAACAACATAGTTTAAAAGAAAAAAAAACGAAACAACGAAAACACAGGAAAATATCTTTCGCCAATTTTCCATTTTCTTTTTCGAAAACGGTATTATGAAAACACTATACACAGGCCAAAACTATTTAAAGTTTAAAAAGTTGTATATTTTTGTTCACACTCGTGCCCACACACTCCCATTCACACTCCTGACTTGAATCCTTGCAGAGGGTTTGCCTGTAATCGCGGGCCGAGGAAGAACGAAGGAGCCTGATGGTAACCTCCATATGGTCCAGATATAGGAATCCTCCAAAGTAGAACACTTCAGAGGGGCTACAGGGTACATCGTCATATGATGTGTTTTCACTTCCTGCCCTGGAAACGACACAGACAAAAAAACACACACATAGACACACTCGTATACATATGAGCAAATGTAGAAAAATTGATTTTAATATTTAAATCAAATGAAGAGAGAAAGCCAAAAAAACAAAGCCATTTTCTTATGCAAATAGGTTCGGATTGATTTTATGGGAAATTATGTTGTCTTATTGAGATATATACACAAACACACACACACATCCACACATAAATGACATAACGAGGAGTTATTTGTGTGAGTGTTGCCACGAGTATACCTATAAGGCTTAAAGGCATACATATATCCGACAGATCCTTCAATACACGAGATGTTCATATTTAGGGGGAGCGAAGAAGGACAATGCCAACAAATCAACTTTAAAAATAAATAAAATCAAAAAAAAAGAAAAAAAGAAAACAAAATACGAGAAAATATGGAGAGAAAAATTACCATATTAAGTCCTTGATTTTTTTTTTTCTTCATTTTTTGATTTTTTTTTCATTTTTTTTTTTACTCCCCCACAATTGATTCATTGGAATACAATTTCTATAGCCTTTTATATATGATTGACGATCTGATAAGGATGGATAGCAATTGCGTAAGGATTTGAATGGCTGATGGTGTACTGCATGCGGTGGCAGAGTGTATAATATAATTCATAGAAGGGGAAGGTGGAGGGAAGAGGGAAGAGGGTTGTGGAAGAAGTAACCTACATTTTTGTACAATGCATAGATGAAGGAGACAAATTTATGAGAAATTGATATGAAATCTTTTGCTCGTTTACTGCTTTAAAAAATTTTACAGTCGATTCCGGTTATTCACTTTTGAAGTTAATTGAATTTTAAATTTAAAGAGATATGTTTTATTTAACAGATTCAGATGAAAACTATGCATATTCAAAATGTTCTACTTTTCAATTAAATTTTGAAAAAAAGGTACTGTTTTTCTTTAATTAATATTGTAACTATTGTAAGATAAAAATATTAAAGTAAGTTAGAAGGAGTGAAATGATTTTCTTAAACTTTATTTAGAGGTAGCAGAAAATTTACGAAAAATAACGAAAACTAATTTTTAAAATTGTCGAAATTTACGAAACACTTTTTTTTTTTAATTTAAGTTAAAAAAACTGTAATCAACAACTTTTATGTAAACTTAAAAATTAGAACTGCATTTTTTTGGTATACTTCATACTCATATTTTCAAAAACAGATAACGGCTTTTAATATTTTATTTGTATACTTTTAAAAAACACCCAAAAATTTTATTTTTTGTTTTCTAATGTAGCATAAATTTTATGACAGAAATAAATAAAACAGAATTTTGGCGTTACTTTGGCAATAAAAACCAGGAATTAAAATCAAAAACATATTTGATTGAAAAGCTACAGCAAAGGAAACAGTTAAGTCTAAATTTCGGAGCACGAAGTTGAATATTTTTTAAGTGAATGACTTTTTATTTCAAAATTAACAAAATTACCCAATTTTTAAATAATATTAAATGTCTTGAACTATTTTAATGTTTCCGATTTGTGCGAATATATTTTTATACACAAAATTTAATTTCTGCTTGTTTGTCTCACTAAAACTCTGGAACGACTTGGCCGATTTTGCTGATTTTGGTTTGGAATGTTTGTCGTAGTCCAGGATAGGTCTTAAAAATAAGAAAATATTTAAAAATTGCGAAGAAGACAGTAAAAATACAACTTCATTTTTCCATAAAATTTTTCTATCTGTCAAAAAAAATGATTGTCTGTCAGTTGGTATAGTCAAATTTACTACAGCTGTCTGTCTAACGTTGCCTAAAATTGTCTGTCTTTCTACCACCGTCTTTTATCATCAGTTTGTCAGACGCTAAGTTGTACTGGTCTTAAAATGCCAAGGAAAAAACTAACTTCTTTTAAATACAAAATAATTTTATTACAGATAAATTTCTTTTGTAAGCTCCTAGAGTATTGCAAATTTTAATCGGTTTTTGACATATCGACCAATCTAACAAACATTCTGTTAGAACTCAATTGGGGCTAGACAAAGTTCGCCGGGTCCTCTAGTTAAAAATAAAGTGAATTTTAGTTTCATGTCAATGAATTATTTTTTCACTTAAGCAGACTCGACTGTTAATGTAAGGTAAGTTACGTTTGCATTTATACACATTTACTTCGAGAAATATTAAAAAATATTTTATATGAGAAAATTGGTAAAGCATTAATAAAATTGGAAAATTATTACGTCAATATTTTCCACAGAAGCATTATCTCATTTTCTATGCACGTATTTAAATTTGAAAATGAAGATATTTCACACAATTATTTGCTGACTCAATTTAAGTCTATTTTAAATTAAGAATTGTAATTTATTTTTGAGGAACTCTTAAATTTCTTAAAATTGAGGAATTTTTTAATTTTTTTTTATTTTTAAAAAATGAGCTTTTATAAATTAATTTTAATTTTTCCTTTCAAATAAAAGTATACAAAAAGTTATGATCAAAAAATCGGAACTATACCCTTAATATGGTTTGGGGTACACTTAAGTAAGTCCCTTCAAATAATCCCCGATAAATGATATGAAAATTGGAAAAATAATCTCAATAAAAAATCATAATACTATTGATGATGAATAAAAGGACATCCTGTGTATAAATGATTAACTACTAGTTTATTTTTAAATACATGCAAACCCATTCCAAGACCCTACAAAAGAATTTCACAATATTTACATAATAAATAAACCCTCTCTACACATACACACATACATATGTATATCCAATTAAAATTGTCGGTTATATTAATAGATAATAACCAAAAGGTATAGATTAAATCCCTTTTAACAAAAACATAATAATTATTAGTTCTTTGGCTTTATTTTAATATAAATACTTATAAATTCACTTTTGAACATCAAAACTTTCTTGTGTAATCCTTTATAATAACACAAGAATCAAAAATAACACATCCCCTCCCTCTCTTCTTTATAATTTTCCTTATTCTATCAACGAGTGTATCTATCTTTGTATCTACATTGTATTTGTTTGTCTTTATAGACAAACAACCAATTCTGAAAGCAATTTTGCTAATACAAACAAATCTTTATCAAGGTAAGCTCTTATAATACACACATACACTCAAAGGAATATGTATGGAAATCAAATATGGGTTGATTTGATAGAAACATAGGTATGTGCGTGTGTCTGTGTTTGTATTTATCAACACTCTCTAATCCAATTGTATTTACACAAATTTTCGCAACAATCGAAACGAAAAATGTATGAAAAGTGAAAAACGAAAGAAAAACACAAAGAAACAAAAAAATATCCTTATTCAATTTTTCATAATTTCAGCAAATATACTCGTACTCACTTATGGTTATGGGTTTTTATTATATGGTAAATGGCAAAAAAACGCCATTTCGATATTCCTAATTCTTCGATTTCGATTTGTCACATGACACAGAAGAAAAGGAGGAAACAAAAAACAAGAAAGCAGCTTTTGCGGAAAACAACAATAACATTATCCTATTATTGTTACATAACCCGAAAATAACAATCCTTTATCTAGGAAAACGCTCTCTTCTGATTTCTGATTCCTGGATTCTGAATCCTGAATCTGAAATCCAAATTCAAACCAAAACCACATCAAGTCCCTGATGGTTATAACCAAACCGTGCTCATTCAAAACAACACAACTTATGTAAGAAAATTGAATTTTGAATCCTTAAGCCTTCACTTCAATTTTGTCATTTTGTTGATGTTGACAAACATTTTCTTTGTTTTTTTTCTTTTTCTTTTTTTGGTGTCAACTTGTTTTGTGTTGATGTGTGATGAATGAATGCGTGTGGGAAAAATAAAATTCTATTCCATTTCATGTCCTTTTTTTGTGTGTTGTTGTTGGAATAGGTTAGGTATTATCCTTTCGAGTACGAGTAGATATATTGGGAAAAATAGATTTGAAATAGAAAATTGTGTAGGTATCTAGTCACATAATGAAATTGGAAAAAAACACTTCTATGCAAATATAAAAAGGTACAAATTGAAAATTGGGATTTCTATACTGTCTTTTCGTTCCTTTTCAGCATATTTGTATGTACATTCACATTCCAAAGCTGGTCTTTGGTTTGTCAAAAAATAATTATCAAACTATGATAAGGATTGTAACTTTTTTCAATTATTTATTAATTTTTTAACTAATTCTGTTTTATAAAGAAATTCAAATTCTCATATACACTAAATCGAATTTCTTAAAACAAACTAGGTCGAATTTGAACTGCGTTCTAACAAATCAAATTAAAATTGCGAGAAAATAAATTTAACCAAATTTCAACAAGTGATTCCTGAGATAAAGCACTTAAAAAGTAGCAAAATCGTAACTGGCTGGACTGACTGACATAAGGATAGATGATCAAAATTTTAAGAACTCTTCAAAGTCGTAGAACCTTCATACAAAAGGTAGGTCTTGTTATGCGAAAAAGGATGACAATACATAAAAATGCTTCAAAAATTCTTTTCTTAAAATATTTTAACACTACATTAACTTTTGTAAAAATAGTCTTAAAAGGATATTTGAAGATCTCATTATATTTAATGGATGAATATAATAAAAACCCTAACTCCATTTTCGAAAGTAAGACTTTAGTCATTTTGGTCTTCTCAAATGGTTGAAAATGGTATCAAAAAATCCATAGTTTTCCGATTTGCTTAAAATGTATAGTCTCCGCATTATAGCCGCATTTTTAAAAAGTTAGGTTTTTGAAATATGCCGTGTAAAAATGCAAGAAATAATTTATTTCAAGGTTACATAAGTCGCAATTCAAGACTATAATAAGGCAACATGGCACAGTGCTCTTTCAAAAGATTTTGTTTTCCTTAAATCGAACCTAATTTTATAATTGCTTCATTACGTCTGGGTTTTGAAAAATACCCCTTTAAAAATGTACAAAGTAAACTTTAAAAGGTTTTTCTTTAGACTGAGACAAAATACTACATAATGCTACTTCGAAACAGCTTCTTTTATTACGATTGTGTAAAATACAAGTCCTTAAATTCTTAATACATTTTAAATTTGTTAATTCTCATAGAGGTTTCAAAAACTGTGAGGCTTCATTTGACCATAAGTACATTTAAGCTTATTATTTTATGATTTTGACAAAATTGCTTCAGAGTTAATTTTTATCACTGATTTCGAATTCTTATCTTCAATTTTAGGTATAAACTCAAATTTAAAAAAATACCCATTTTCAACATATTTCTTATATTTTTCAATACGTTTCAATAACCCGATGGAAAAGTTTTATTTTTGACGATGGATTTGTTATCAGTACCTTTAAAGATTTGAAGTATGTATTATGAAGGTTGAAGACAATAATCTGTATTCATAAAAATAAATCAGATATTGAAAATATTTTTAAAAAAATATTTGATATCTAAAATCATCTCATAGCCCTGAAAACCCCAATATAGTGTTATTTCAAAAAATTAAATTGATGGAATGATTTCGAAGTCGGATTTTATGTCGAAAACATTCTGAAAAGTACCTATCCTTTGACTGCTAGTTACGAAACCCTGTCGACAAGTGTCAAAATTCCAAAAGATGAAGCTTTTTAACTGTCGTTAAATAGAAACATTTTTTGGTTTAGAAAATGTCGTTTGCTGTTTTTCATGTTTAAGGACATTTTAAAATATTCAAAATATTTGAATACACTTTTTGACTTAAGATTGAGCTTAAAATTGACTAGATAAAATTTGCATTACTTGAGATTATATGTTGAAGTCAAAAACTAAGCCTATAGGCGCATTTAGGATTCTAGTTTTTTGATAGTATGTATTTTAATTTTTTTTTTATCAAAAATTGGTCTTATCAAATAAATCTTCAAAATACATCGTTAGAGTATGTAAAACTTATAAGACCTCCAATCGCACCCAAAAACCTCTACACAAATTTGCGAAATCTCTTAAACTTAAGCTTTTCGCAAAACCATTTTCTCCATCGAACACATCGAAAATAAAACCAACCAGCAAAAAAAACAAAAAAAAAACTAAGAAGAAATTAAAGATAATGTCTTGAACCCAATTTATTCACCAAATTCTTACCATAAAAGCAAAATTTAAATTTTCTAAAAATAAATTCAAAAAAAAAGAGGAACCTATAAGAAGTCCCTTTTATTTTATTCAAATGACTTTAAGGAAAAAGACATTTGCCATATAATAAAATTCCACTCGCACTTAAAAACATTGATGGAATTTGTGTCCCATAAAAAAACGAAAAACCCAAACCCTATTTACATCCACAATCTGTCCTTATATACACACACGCATACGCTCTCTTGCTTACCAACAACCAAAGGATGAAAAAATATACATACATACATATATTTATATATAGGTATGTTGGAATAAAGACCTAACGCGCGCACACCTGTAAATTTCGACACCATTAAATAAAATCTACCCAAGCATTAAACCCCTATTTCCAAGAGTGTCCGTTTTGCCAAAGCATCCAAGAATATAAAACGCATTAAGAAAGTTGAAAGAGTCTTCGTCGGCGGGCGTTCTTTTTGGGAGGGTGGAGGAGGGGGTTGATACAGGACGATGACGATGGGAAGATGGGCGATAGTATGGATGGGGAATAATTGCGGGCAAAGGAGGTTGAATAACAATTTTCTTCACCCCATTACGTATAACGAAAGGATTATTCTTGTATGTTATGTCATCCTGAATGCGAAAATGTCCTCGATTTACAGGCACAAAATATTTTGGCTACATCCAGGTACTAGTGGGTATCTCTGTGAGTGAGTGTGCGGGTGTGTGTTCCATCAATCTTATACAGTTATTATTATATTCCCTCTTGCCTATCCTTCCTTGAATAAAGGTCATCATCTGAGAACAAAACTGATATCCACTCAAAGCGAAGCAAATGGTTGGGCAAAAGGAAAACATGTCGCAAAAGTGTTCCAAAATTGGAGCAGCAGGTAGGCATAAAGAAGAAGGACCTGGGAGGAGGATTTAAGGAAAGCACTCAAGCCTATTAACCAACAACGAACAACACCTTGCCCATTATAAACTAAGCCTCTGTCAGGACCACAGTCAGAAGCAGAGCCCGAGTCACGGAAAGAAGAAACAAGCCCACATTTTCCTACACACAACCTGTCATGACACACACAGAGACGACAGATAGCAAAGAATGATTCCATTCCATCAAGGAACCTTGAAGTATTCACCTTTTATTTTCATAAGCAAGCATCCTTTGCCACAATCCCACAATCCTTGCATTCTACGACGTCGTCGGTCGTCGCTCGTCGTGTCGTCGTGTCGTCGTCGTCGGTGATGGGAAGGATGGGAAGGACGACGACGGTATTGCTGGATGTGGATAGGTACATCATCGTCTCATCTCATTCTAGGAAGAATCTTATGGTTGTCATATTTTTACCGTTATGCAGAAATTCCTTCTCCGTTTTTTGTTCGTTTGTTTTCCATTCAACAAGAGGAGGTGTGATATGAGTGTTGAGAAGGACAACGAACGTCGACGACAACGACGACGACGAACGGAGAACAAAGCCGGTATCAGCTTCAGCTTCAGTGCCAGGACTCTAAGTACGATCACAAGTACGTAGCTCACTATATCGACGTACACACACACACACTTACACATACATCATCCACACAACAGGACATTCTAAAGCTGCTCTCAAACTTATAGAAGAGTGGTGATATAAAATGGCAATATTTATGCACGCAGTCGTATGAAATATTTAGGTTATGTCATCATACCGTATCATGTGGATGGATGTTATCCCGTTTTATTTGTTTTGTACGTGTTTGATAATAAGTGTTGCACGACCTGAATAAATATGCCAAACACTTTCTTTTTCGCACGGCACGTAGTAAAAATAACACAAACACAAAATATGTTTTATGCAACAAACAAGTTTTTCTTCTTTTTTTTCTTCTTCTTTTTGGATCCTTTTTATTTTGTCCTCTTTTATACTCGTACTCGTACTCGTATTCCTCCCCTTGATCACACCTGGCCGGGTCTTATATAGTATTCGTATTCTAACACTAAACATATCTGGTGAGTCGGTGGGTAGACGTGGGGGGGCATACACATTATGGCCATGGTAATATTTTAAGGATGTTGTTCCTGCGAGTTATATGGACTCGCCTCGCAGGACTACACACAATAATATTATATCCAAGCTTGTTCTTTAATTTGTGTATGTCCATTGGCACACTTTAGTGCGGTACACACAAAAAGTCGTATAAAAGTTTTTGCGCTCCGCTCGAATAAGTACCGCCTATTAACATTTTTTTTATTATTTCCCAGAATTAAAGGTTTAATAATAATATTTTGTCCTGGAGTTATGTATGTAGGTCGGTACCTAACCTTATATGACATTTGGTTAGCAAGAAGAAGAAGAAGAGCAAAAAGAATTTAAGGCATACTTTATGCGTTTTACACGAGAACACAGACACGGACACAAATACGGACACGGACTCAGGAGGTAATATAATTTGTGTTTCCTTTCATTTAATTGATTTGACTTATGTGACCGAAGGATCACATACACAATGCGTGTCAGGTGAAGGAAGTGATAAAATACGATATGTTTTTGTTATATGGAGTTAGGATTTTGTGAGAGATATGAATTTTTCCTCCTATAGAGATATATTTTTTTAAATTCACTAGTGACAAAATGTTTCACCACAAAAAGACATTTTTAAACTTTTTTTTTAAGTTTCACTGAACTTTTTTTTGATTTTTAATTTAAATACAATTTTAAGTGCCAGTTATTGGTTCTGGTATTGAGGAACGAAGACAAGAAGTAGTAGTGTTTTTTTGGTAAGTGAGTATCGCTACCTAGTAAAATTTTACAAGGAAAACAACAACACCCAGTAAGTTAACAAAAATATGCGAGTAACCAGCAAAAGTATTTTAGTGAAGATAAAGTTTCACCTAGTTAAATGTAGGAGGTTTGAAACCTTAGCTTTCACAATCGTCAAACATGTCATTTCTCTTTAAAATTTTAGTCATGGTGGATTTAACAGTCGCAGAACCCTCAACTCATTCACCTCTTTATCAAACCACCAAAATATCAGGAAACTTTGATTTTCATCGAGCATGTTTGACAAACCGTTTGATGGAGAGTTCACATTCTCAAATCAAACAAGTTTGTCATACATATTTGATAATGTAAATGGTCACTAAAGTTGCCGGAAACTTAATTTTATAGTTTTTTTCCCTATAAGTTTCCGGCAACTTAGTTTTATAGTTTTTTTTTCGTTCTTCCATACAAGCCAATGAATTTGAACAAGGAGTTGCTCAGGTGGGCAACTTTAAGCTATTTTCGGTTAGTCTTACAACAAAATCAATTAATTTTAAAGTTTTACTGAAATTATAAGTTAGTAAAATTCTAAACCAATTAGGTGTGCATTTCCATGCAACTACACTAGCATTTTCAGTTTTTTTCTTTTTTAAGTGCAAATTTCGCTTTTATATTTTGTCCGTGACAGAAGATTTTAAATTTTGACATCATTAATTTGACAAGTCATGCAGAGATACCAACTTTGGGAAATCAAATTAAAAGTGAAAAAGTGAATAAAGCGTTTTATTGACACTCGTATTACTATGTAAGAGATAGATTACAGCAACGGATAAACATAGAACTCTCTAAACAAATTTTTGTTAAATGTGAGTTTCAGATTGTGAAATTTAGGGGGCAGTTAAGTAGTTAAGTGGTAAAAAAAGAGGCTTTAGGGTATGTTCGTTGGTAGACATTTTTTTATACCCCTGCTGCACTGCATTGACACATCATAATTTTCAAAAATTAAATCAAGACAAACTGTAGACTTATGCAACTGATAACCCATAAAGTTGCGGACAACTTACTTGCAAAGTGTGTGCTCTCCCTTAAAAGTCAATAGTACACATATCATTTTTTTATTTTTGTTGTTTTTAATTTGACAAGCAATGCCGGGATACCAAAGTGATTGAAGCGTTCATTTTTTTAACTTGTTTTACTGAAATGGACATAGATTACCAATAAAACACAGCTAATGAAAACATGAGTTGCTCAATTTATAAGTTTTAGAATATTTATTATTAAAAATTTAAAATCCTTCCAATATTATAAATGTGAAAGTTTGGATGTATAAATGTGTGTTGCTCAATAACATCAGAACGGCTGAACGGATCTGGATGGAATTTAGCTCGAAGATATTATAAATAAACAAACTTTCGACTCAACTTAAAAGTTACTATATTTATAATGTGATTTTTTATTATTAACTACAATATATGTCAAATGATGCGATGGTGGACGAGCTGCTAGTAGACTGAAAAGCAGTTTCAAGCTAAACCTTTAGGGACTATAGAAATTCTATTCCCTTGACTTATTATTTCTTTTTTTTCGTGGAAATAAGTTTTCCCTGATACATTCCTGAGAATATCCTTTTGAGATTTGTATTCTATACTCCAACAACATTAAAAACCGACGACGACGTTAAGGAAAAAATAACTCCGCGTCTATTGTCACGGGTAATGATTTTCACTACGGTTATAAGGTGGAATCATTTATGTTTCTCATCAATAACATGTTCGTAAAATTTATGAACCGTGTAAGGTAATGTGGTTTTTTGTAAGTGTAAGAGAGCGGGTTAACCTCAACTTACTCCCAAAAGGAAGGAAGCCGTTAGCAATTTGTTTTCCATATCCATTCACGCAGACTTAAGTAAACAAAATCATATATCAGGGATGGTATACCAATACTCTGATGGAAGCAGTAAAAAGTTTTTTTTTTATTTTTCTTGGTTATGGGGTTTCATTTTGAGCGAAGTAAATTACTTGTTACTTTGCCCCCATGTTGACCCCGGAACTTATAACATTAAGGACTTGTCTTGACTTGGCAATGTGGTATGTTTGTGTGTGTGTGTATTTGTGTTGGAAATGCGGATATTTAAAAACGGAAAATGAGTTGGCAAAAATTATTTTAAAAGCACAAAACCCTAACTAAGTTTCCTTTGAAATACTTTTGTTCCTTTTTTTGTGGAATATTAAGCATGAACATTTTTTAAATCCTCTATATTCTATATCTATGTATGTGTGACCTTTACAAGGCATTCAAAGACCGTGGAAATCTTGGTTTTTGAAACTTATATATAGATATTTCTGTTTGTAGGTACACGAAATTAAACTTAAACATTTTTAGACATCGTCAGCTAATGGTCGTGGTTCTTTCATGTTCAAGGCTTATTTCGTGCCTAATTTTCCGGATTATTAAAACGAGCAAACGCCGGGGTTCCTCACCTTACAACTTTTGTCTTGAATTAATCAAACTTATATACAGACTTTTTCTGCAAAAGGATGAATCCAAAACCGCCGCGCCGCCACCGCCAAAAAGTAACTTTGGAAGAAATAAAATTTCAATCCTTGAGGGTTTTAAATGAAGAAGAAGTATAGAAGAAGAAGAAGGAAGTCGAAAATCTAATGAAATAATTAACCTTCCTCGTTTGTCACAAATAATTATCCATCTGTCTGTGGCAGATTCACTTCTTGAAGCCTTTTTACTTACTCGTAGTTGTTGTTGGTTATCCTTTGGTTTTTTTTTTTCTCCTTCGTCCATATACAAATACACTCACACTTAAAGTGGGATACTTCTTAAGTTTTATTCTTCTTTCAGTTAATTTTGAGAAATGATTTTGATTCTTTTGAGTTATTATGATAATGAAACATGAATTAATGTCTCAATTTATCTGTTGGCATTGAGTTTTTTTTTTTTTTTTTGGAAAATCAACCTTTGATAAATTTGTATTAATTTGGAAAATTTGTTTCAAGGATAAGTTTTACGCAGGTATGGTTCGTAGGTCGCGGTTAAGTATTTAAAATTGGAAGACATTTTGAATTATGGTTAGGTTGGAGATGAAAAATTAAGGATTAAAGTGGAATTTATCAAAAATAATTGAGATTCTTTAGGACAGACAACTAAATTAGTGAAACATATTAAGAGGAGAAAGTTTTTTGTTTTATTTTTTTTTTGTTTTTAGTGTGGAGTCCTGTGGGAGATTAAAATTGTTTTGTTTTTGTGATTGTTAAGATTAAATCGGCTGAATAATTTTTTGAAGTAGCGATATTGAAATTTGCTAACCTTGTAGTTTAAATATTATGCTAATTCGATGTTTGTAGGTATAACTTATGTATATGATTAATACAGTAAGACCCGATTAACTTAAAATAGAAAAAATGTTACAGTTTCTCTTTATTATTTTTTATATTTAATTGTAAGAAACATATACTATACAATGGTTTTGCGTTGGGCGCCATTTTGAATAATATCATTACAACACAGTAAAAAAACCATGTTGCTTCCCGCTTTCTTTAAAACTACACAACGGATTTTGATGCATTTCAAGAGGAAGGTTCATATGTATACTATAAGTAGATAATGTTTTCCAAATACAAAATAATTTTTTAAATGTCATTTTAGACTGCGTTTCATTTCATATTTCATTTACTCCTTAAAGTACATTATACGATATTTTAGATATGTAGACAGCATACTGCGATGCAGTCAGTTAATTTTTTTAATTTTCAATACATAAAAATTAATTTCTGTTTGTTTGTCTCGCTAAAACTCGAGAACGACTTGGCCGATTTAGCTGCTTTTTGTTTTGAAATGTTTCCGCAGTCCAGGGATAGTTTGAAAAGTGAAAAAATGTGTGAAGAAGACATTAAAAAGACAACTTCAATTTCTTGTACAATTTGTTCTATCTGAAACAAAAAAATATTTTTGATTGTCAGTTGGTTGTCAAATTTGTATTTTCCAGTTATCTGTTAAATAAAAAAGTTTTAAAGTTGCATTAGTCAGTGCTTGAGATTTACAGGTATTAAAATGCCATGGAATCATTCAAATAATTTTATTATAGAATTTTTTTTCGAAAGTCAGAATTTAAGTTCCGAAAGTCATGAAAAATTAGTATTAGTATTTTATAAAATGTCATTTTCTCTTACCTCAAAAGTTGTGTCATGATTGGTTTGAAGTATAGACAAACATTTGCAATTATGAAATCATAATTTTTAAACCAAATTCTCGATAGCACATTTCTATGGACTCCAAAAATGTGCTTCATTAAAAGATTTTTCCATGAGTTACTGACGGGGAACTTTTTCAATAATTTTTTAATTTAATGTTGGTCTTAGTTCTCGTTTTAATAGAATTGAAGTACATATTTTTTTTAGTTCCGTAGAAGGTTCCTAAATAACTAGTTAACTCTTGATATTTGCTCGAGGTATTTTATCTTTTAAATTACCCAACCAAATCAAGAAATTAAGCCACAGGAAAATATTCGTGGAATTCAAACTTCAAATTGTTATTTTTTTCAATATTTCATAATGGAATCATAACTTCACAATTTTCATTCCCTATTTAAAATCAAAGACATCAATTTGGGTTGCCAAATTAAATAAAAATTAAAAAAAACACACAAACTTTAAAACAAAAATAATGATTATTGAGAAAAAATAAACCTTTACCTAATTTGTTTTCTAAAGTTTTTTCTTTCTTCTTTATTTTTCTTAGTTTTTTGTTATAAAACCATCCTTAATGGACACACAAATTAAAAAGGGTTTATTTTCTTCTTTTTTTGTTTTTGTAACTTATTTCTTATCTAAACAAACCCAAATCGTTTTAAATTAGCTAATTAAACTGAAAAACCTCTTCTTCTTCTCCTTCGAAAATCTGCATCAGTTTCCAAAAAGAATCCTAAATTGCCAACAATGAACGCTGAGGACGACGACGAACGACGTGCCAAAACAATTTATATTGATCACTTTGCTTGAACTAACAATAATCCAATCAACCTTTTTTTTGTGCTCTACCTACTTTTTTCCAAAATCCTTCTTTAACCCACTGAATCCTTTAATCCTGTCATTCAAAAAACACAAATCCTGCACTAAACAAACACACTTAAACTTAAAAAAACAAAAAACTTTAAGTAGTATGGTTGAATCCACCTTATGCATAAATTAGAAATAAATTTTGACCTACTTGCTAGCTGCACCTATACGAGATACGAGACCTATGTATGAATGTACGTCAGAGGAGCAAAGCGGAGTGTTCTAAAATTATACAAAATCGCATCAGACAAGCTATAAGCACAACATCAAATCCCTAAGCGTCATTCTTTTCATCTTAACTTCCGCATTATGCCGTATCCTCAATCCTCTATACCATGAAGAGAAAAGACTGCATAATAAGTTTCCTTTCATTGCCAGGACATGATACCACACACCATCACATCACTTTATATACATCCTTTTTGTATCCTCAAACCAATTCATGTCTTCTTCTTCTTCTTTCGGTTCGGACAAAAATAAATACTTGTACAAAAAAACGAAAAAAAAAGTTCAAAAAAATGAAAAAAATGTTGGAACACATCTTCAAGTATGCCATTAATCTTTTCCACCCATTTTCAGAAATGTTGTAGTTTTATGTTGCCGTTGCCGTTTTTTTTTCCCGGCAAAAGCAATATATACTCGTAGCTAGTATCAGAGCAACCACACCACCAAAACTACGAGGATACTACACTAACTCCATTGACGTCATTTAATGGACAATCCAAGGACACTAAGTGTGAACTTAGGATACCCGACCGAGGATTTATCGCGCTAGTCTTTCGCTTTTTGTCCATCTCTCTATCTATCTCTCTCTCTCTGTATTGCTATAACACAATCAAGATAAAATAAAGGATATCTAGGTCATATCCTTAAGTTTGCTCCTCAATGTCGTCACCAAAGGACATTTCCTAACTTTATCTAAAAACACTCACGGACACACACACACACTCACATAATGAGTATATGTACAATAAAATACCATGAGTGTGGATGGTTCAGATAATAATTAATCTTCCGGCTTCTGATATGTCACTGCCTACAGCCAGACATACATCACTCAAAGTTGACTCACTTTATTACTAACCAATTTCTTTCTTTAACCACCTAAGGTGGAACAGTGGGGGCGGGGCGTGGGGGGCGTTAGTCGCCTGCCATCCAGGAATTGAGATGCGAAGATCCAGCATCATCTTAATGAGAAAAAAAAAATGGAATGAATGCAGTCTCAGTTTGAAAGAGCGAACCGAGCTGCGGCGGCGGTGGCGGTGGGTGGTGGCGTTAGTGTGTTATTGTTGTTGGCGTTCTATGGTTGTTAGCAGCGCGCGGACAATGGGAACAAGGGACCACCATGTGATATATGTGCGCCGCCGTTGGGATGACTGTCGAGTTATACTGCATGCAACAGCAGGACCGTTTCCCACCAATTCGTGATGAAAACCGCTGCGCTGCCATAGAGACGGCAAAATGTAATAAAATACAATTCCCAAGTAGTTCTCTTGGTGTCGCTTTTATTATTACCATTGTAGCTATATGATGTTGCTGCTTTACTGCTGGCTGATGCTTCTGCTGGCAGTTGACTATTGTGGTGTTGGCTTAAGCCATGGTTGCCAACTGAGTTATTTGAAGTTTTTAAATTTGTATCGTTGGAATTTTTTCAGGCCGATTGAGTTAAGATTTAATCCGCATCCCTTGCCATAAATTAGTCCTTGAAACCTCAATTTTTTTGTCAGTTTTGGACCAAAGAATCATTTGGTATTTTCATAAATTCCTTGACGAAAAAAAACCAAGTTGGCAACAATAAAATTCCCAGGTAACATGCCTAATGGCTGTTTTTTTTTTATTCCTACGGTCCTCATCTTCTCCAATGTTGCTATTCATAAATTTCTCTTTATTAAAACTAGCGGTAGTCAAGCAGTGTTTATATATGTGATATAATTTCCCACACAGCAAAAAGGGACGCCCATAGAGTCCTTTATTCGGTTTCTTCATTTGAGCACACCAGGAATGAAAATATTGTCTACAGAAAAAAAAAATGTAACGCAAAAGAAGATATATGATAAAACACTTTACACAGAGAGGAATTCTCCAAGCACGCTCGCAACAGAGGCACCGACCGACGACCGACCCCCTGCCGCGTCTGTATGGAAAATGATTTGTTGCAAAGAATTTTAACGTACCTAACCTATACCTACCTACGTACTTTACGCATAACTTTTACAGGAAGTTTTTCCGAATATAATTCATTTTTCTCGTTTCTTTTTTTATTGTTGTTGTCGTGTTGGTTCGTTGCCATGTTTTGTGAAGATACCAAAAAAAAAATGTTGATCGAACATAAATTTCATCTAAAGTCCAACACCAAATTCGAAAATCACAATGAGAAAATTAGTAGAAATATGAAAAAGTAAAAAAAAAAAATATATTAAGTATACGCACCGTCGACCTATTTTATTCTTTATTTATTTATTATTCTGTTTTTTTTTAACGAAACAATTTGCTCTTTTAGACCATTTGGTTGTAAATTTATGAGATTTTTAACTTTTTGAGAATCCTTAAACGTATTTTAGATATTTTTTAAAAATATATATTTTTTTTTTGCTGGACTTGTAGATAGATGTGTTTATTCAAAGTGTGTAACGTGTGTATATGATAAATGATGATTGTTGGCCTTAGAGAAAAAGTTTAAAATGTTTATGAAGAATATTTTGCGAGGGCTATAAATAGCATCGTAAAATTAGTCTTAAGGCAGTGGAAATTGTTCATTTTTTTTTTCTTCATATTTTTGTTGGAATTTTTTTTAATGGAAGTTGAGTTTTTTTTTCTCCATTCTTTGTTATGATATGGTAACGAGCTCAGAGAAATATAATTAAGATAAAAATTGTATTAGGATGTTTGATTAAAATCAATGTGTGTTGATATTGATGCTGGCGAAATGACATTCTTGAGAAAATTTATTCAAATGCTGAAAAAGCTTTTTGAGGGTCATTTAAAGTTGACTTGCCTTTTAATAACAAAGGATTTTTTTTTTTGACGTGTGGTTTTCCATCTTTTTTTCCCCGATCTGTGTCTATTTGACAGCTGTCACTTGATTTATGCTTGGTTTGTTTTGCCATTTCATAATAAATAGAAATATTTCTAAACAACGTTTGAAAATTGTGCAAATTTATTGCCAAAATAAGGGTTCAGTTCCCGTTACGCACCGAGCGCTGCATCCAATATTCGGTCAACATAATCGTCCAGCAGAGTCGGTAATTCAATCAACCATAGATCGGTTTCGCACCACGTCTGCTCTAATGGATAAAACGCATTCTTAAGGAGGCCATACTGTGCTATTGTGAAGCAGAGTTTCGAAGAAGACCCAAATAATACAATGCGCCATCACGCGCAACAATTGCAGCTGTGGTTATCCACTTTATGGAAGATTTTTCGGAAGGATCTTGGTTTCAGGGCTTCCAAATCCAATCGTGCAAGAATTGAAGCCCAACGACCATCAAGTGCGTCGCACGCAACACCGAGATGGCCACCGATCCCGATTTTGTTGAGCACATTATCTCGTTTTGTGGGCCTGTAGTGTGGCTTCAAAATTGGTGTGATTTTACACCGCTGGACTATTTTTTGTGGTGTTATGTGATGTTGCTTATGTGCCTTTGTGCTGGAATTTATACGAGCCACCGTTGGTGGCCACTTACCCGAAATCATTTTTTAAACAAAATGGTAAACCTTTATCTTTATAATAAAGCTAAATTCTTGGTCATAGCATTAATTAATATGCATTTTATTTCTTCATAAAAACCACACGTCTAAAAAAACACCCTTTATGTACAGAAACATATCCTGGTTTTCCTAAAATGACACAAGTCTAACCTTGCAAATAATATAATTCACCACTTTTATCATCATTAAGTTCAAAATTACATTTCCAAGGACTCACACAAATCAACAACACACACTTCTTCTATGTGTCATCATTTAATCTTAACTCAAAAAATACCAACACTACCACCAAAAAAAAAAAAACTACAAATTTATATTTTACTTAAAAATTTTAATTATTTCGTAATTACTCCATTAAAACAACATTTCATACTTAAATTGAATTTAATTGCTTAATATTATGCAACTGCGGATAAAAAGAAAGCCTCAAACCAGACATCGTAACGTCAAAGGCAAACTCTGAAACTGAATCCTTTTTTTTTGTATTTATGGTAAAAAGCACAGCAGCTGCTGTCGGAAGGATACAAAAAAATGAACACAGACAGAAATAAATCAGAGTTTTCTTTCTCTCTCAATTTGATTCAATTTTATAGGGTAAATCATTTTGTGAAGAAACATTTTTAAAATTCAGAACATAATCAAGCGTTTCCTTAAAATTTTGATCTTAACTGAATATCCCTTTCTTAAAAAATCATTTATGATATTCCTTATTTCTTTTTTTTTCCTTCAATTCTAAACCTAAAGTATCATTATTCAGTAATGACAAGAGAACTATCAAAAATCATAGGGTATCACTTATTAAATTTCACTCATAACCTAGCTTCACTGTATCACTTTACTGCAATTAACCGCATCCAAATTAAGATGACTAGATAAATTAAAGTTGCATCAGCTATAAGCATGTCATCATCACTTCGTATCCTTTTTACGAATTTATATTTATACACACACACAAACAGATACATTCGTATTTCTCTCTAAAGCTCAGGAAAAAAGGACGACGACAACGACGGACCCATCTACATCTGCAAATGAATAAGCATATACCAGTAATTATGAAATGCACAAGGCATGGATACACATAAATCCTTTCAGCCATGTCATAGAGTCATCGTTCCAGAGAGGTTTCCCTTTGAATCCCTCTACCTTACCTATGTATGTATGTATCTAGCCCGCTTTCATTTACTTTTTCATTATTTTTTCAAGTCTGCTCTGGTGCAATGCATATCCTTATTTGAAAATTCATGTCTGTGCCCTACAAAGGTGAATAAATTAACCTTTTTTTCTGCTTTCACTGCTACTGTGGTGTTTTACATAAAAATAAAGGACTTCTTCATTAACCAGTTGGTGTTGGAATGGAATTCTGCAACAAGGACCTTTTCCTGCTACTGGCTGCTTCTGTTCTGTCCGTGCTCCCGACACCACCGCAGTGCACTTCTCTCTATCTCTCGCTAGTGAGACAAATGTTATTAGGTTTAAACATTAGTTTCGGGCATTGTAACTTTGGCTGAAAACTTCAAATGGATCCGATATAGCCAGTGACAGAAAACAACAACTACTACGACAAAATACCTTGACAGGAATATCCTGTCTCTGTGTCCTGTTCCTACCGTCAATTGGCAGCAAAATGAAGTCAGTCAAAGTATTTGAGTTCATTTCGTTATTGTTGTTGTTTTTTTTTTTTTCTGTTTTGGGGCCTTTGTATAAATTGGTCATAAAAAAAAAGTTAAAAAACACACAGACACGTGTACCTACTACATATTGTCTCCCATGAGATTCCGGAATATTCAAACGAAGACTGACGTTTTTGTGAATCTGAGTTTTGCAGTCCTTAAAAAAAAAAAAAAAAAACACACATCGACATCGACAACGACGAGCACGATGACGTCTCTATGTATAATTTTCCAGTACAACACGCCCAGCCCAGAGGTGGTAAAGCCAAGAGCCAAGTCGAACCAGGACGAATGTAGAATGTAGCAGGTATAAGGTACCAAGGTTTCGTATGTGAAATAACATTTTTCCTGGGGAATTTTTTTTTGTTCTTCTTCTTTGTGTGAATGCCAAAACTATTGATCCTTGAATAGACACCTAATGATTGCCAGATTGAAATTGTTTGCGGTACACCAAATGTGTCGACCTTCTTTTTGAAGTGCTCTGAAGCATGAATTACGGTTATTTTTTTGACATATTTTGGATAGAATACAAATTTGATTTGTGAATTGTGTTTTATTCAAGAATCGATCTTGTCTGTCAAGGACGACGACGACGACATGGAGTTAGGCAGAAGAGATTGGGCTTTATGTAATATTTGTCAAGTGTCTGTCTTCAAATTGACAATTTTATTCTATCTCTATCTTACTATCTGTCTGTTGGTAGAAATAATTCCCCTTGATATCGGGTGATTCATCGTGAGGTTCAATTTGAATAGGCTTTTTTGACAGTTAAAACTGCTTTGTCATTTTTCTTCAGTATCGTTTGGCAAATCATCAATTTCTGTATTTTATCAGTTATCAAAATATTCTTTAATTTTATTTTAAACAAAACATAACATTTTGAACCCTTTTTTCCCCCCCTCACACACTCAAAATAGATAACACTCTTATCCAAACATAAATTTAAATTCAAAACTTCAGCAATCAACATTGATTAAGAAAATATTGAACTTTATAACTAACTATATGCCTAATATAAAGAAAGATCCTTCTTTACATATTTAATAGATATTTTAGTCCTTTATAGCCTTAAGCTTCGAAACTAACTATACACAACTCATCAAATAAATTATTCCAATTCACTATGGAAAACCAAACACAAATAATAATAACCCTTTTATAAATATGTGTTTATTTTTGTGTCTTTGTGTAGGTGTGTGTGTGTGTGTGAGTAAGTTATAGGTCTACTACTAAACTAATATACCGAAAAACAAACACACCACACCACTTTACATAGGTTCTTCGTTTTTTTTTGCCATTTGTTTCTTCTATACTGTGTAGAAAACATGTCAAAAACTTTATAACCCTCGAGTTAATTTACACTCTCCTTTCTGCTAATTACGATCTACACGTAGTAGTGAAAACAGACCTTAAGTGACTTTCCTTTCAACGCACTCTCGTTTCTCGTTCCTGGCAGGCAACCTCCCTCTGTTTCTTTAAAGTTTTTGGTAAAATTCCAATATCATTAGGTAAACATCAGCTAAAGTTCCAGTGAGAGGCGTTAGACGACGAGGGGCGTGGCTGGGGGGAGGGGATGGTTTGAAATTTAGGGTTGGGGTTTAAGGTATATATCGTTGAAATAAGTATACCTACGAAGAAAACAAAAACTTCTCCTAGGGGGAAGCCACACCTTGAAGAACAAGAACTTACTTCAAAGTTATCAAACTTAGATGAATTGCTAATTTTACCCTTACTCCACAGATGGAGCTCGTTTTAGTTCGCACACACAAGGGACAACTTTGAGTCCTTTTCCGCCCTATTTAATTATGAAAAAAGACGGTATAACTATATAGACTCTTTACCTGGTGTACCGTGTATAGTCCCGCTGCTGTCCTTATTTTGTCATTGTCCTGCAGATATATGATAGAGTATATGGCTCTGTGTCGTTGTCCTTACTGTCGTTGTCGCGTCGTCGAGAAGAAAATCTCGCATCTATGATGTCTACGTCTATTTCACAAAGGAACCTCATTACATTGTTGACATAGTGTTTTTAATAAAAGGACACAAAACTCTCGGCGCATTCTATTTTATCCTTGGCACAGGATGCTCCAAAGCCATCGATGTCTTTTTCAACGACGACCGACGACGTTGTGACGTTCCTGCATTCGCATCCTGAATTTTATTGTTATAAAAGAACGTTCGAAGGCCTTACACACCACTTAGCACGGGGAGTTCCGCAGAAAATGACCGCCAAACAGGAACAAAGATGGCGCACACGGTACGGCGCGGCAGCGGTAAGGATATATGGATGTTGTGTAACGGAAAAAGTAAAGAGCATAAACGCAACCCTACCAACTGGTGTCCTGTAACCTGAAATGTTTATTTTTCGTCCTGTTGTTCGTATATGAGAGAAGATGAAGGTCCTGGCTATAAAACCAAACGGTTAAGGATTTTATCGTTTTCGGAATATTGTCCTGGTCGAAGGACATGTATCGCAGTTTACCTCCTGGCAATATTAGATTCTAATATTACAAAACAAAAATCAAATGGATGAAGTAATTTTGTAAAAAGGACATTGAACGCGAAATATGTAGTGTATGTATGTAGTTCTAAGCTTATACGTCAAGACCAGGATAACGATAAATAAATACAACAAGCGATCTTTATATAGAGGATGCGAGTTGATGGTGATGGTGGATTTCACTCAAATCTGTTGACTTTTGGTCTTTTACTTTTTTTTTCTTATTTTTATTTCTTCAGATTAAATTTAGCAGAGAGAAAAATATTTTGTCCACAAGGTCCTGTGATTATTTTTTGTTGTTGTTGTTCTTTTTATTTTGCAATAAGCAATGAAATTCTTAGAAACCAGACAACAGCGGACTGTCGTCATGTCCTTTCAATATAAAAATTCAAGGATATTTAGACAACATGTTGGCTGATGTGGACAAAAATTCTTGAGACTAAAATGTGGATGTGTATGGGTTGAGAACCTACACGTCTATCTAAGGACAACGCAGATTTGATTGGGAGAAAATTGTCTGTGGTCATTGCGAGCGAACAAAGAGGAATATGATGAAATTATATTGAAATGGCCTTTTTTTTATTTCTAGAAGCCAAAAAGGACACAACAGCACATACTACTCTACATTGAAGACGACATATTGATGTGGTTGTCAAAAAAGTTCAGGCCAAAAGAATATACTCCAAATCGTATATGTTTGATTTTTATTGGATACACTCTAGAGAATATTGAACAAACGAAACTTGAATTGAATGTGATTTGATTAAGATCGACAATGATGTTCGAAATTTCACATTTACAACTCACACACATACATATTTAAACGGAGACTGACCACCTACATACCTTAAATCAATAAGATGTTATATTGTTTTCTGTTGGATGTGTTTTTGGACATATTTGTGATATTATTTGTTGGAAAATAGAATTTTTATTTTAAGATAATTCAACTGCGAAATTGACAAATGTTTTATTATACTCGTACCATAATAAGAAGAAAGACAAAAACGGGAGAGGAAATCAATTTTCGACAGGATACTTCTGCAAGAAGAATTTAAATTAATTTTTAGACGTAGGAGAGAGTATAAGAAATGTCAGTACGGTTCTTGTTTTTAACTAGAGAACCCGACGAGTCTGGCTGTTAGATTGGTCGATTTGTCAGCAACCGATCAAAATTTTCATTACTCTCGGAACTTATAAAAAGAAGTTTATCTGTAATAAGTTCGTGTTTGAGTTCGTCTTATGCTTGGCATTTTAAGACCAGAAAATTTCAGGCATTGACAAATTATTGGTGAAAAATTTTAGTAAATGCATAATGATGACAGAATGACAGGCAACTTTATAACTTTTCGTTGACATTTGACAGATGACTGAAATATGAAAATTTCACAACCAAGTGACAACCAGAAAAAAAATTGTACGGGATAATGAAGTTAAGTTTCTTTTATTGTCTTCCTTGCAATTTTTTCATATTTTCTCACATTTCAAAACTTTTCTGGACTACGACAAACATTTCAAAATTAAAGTCAGCCAAATCGGCGAAGTCGTTCTCGAGATTTAGCGGAACAAAAAAACAGAATTTGTTTTTTATATATAGAAAAGAAAGAAACATGTTTCGAGTAGAAAGCAAAATCTTCAGGAATATCAGAACTATCAGTAAGAAAAGTCATCAGGTGGTAAACATAAACCGAAATGGCAGGAGATGACTCCGAATATTCTTAACCCAACTTTTCTAAGACTTGTTCCAGTCTTTATTTTGGAAAAATTACTCACATCACTGTTCTTCAAAGTCAACATTTTTCTGATTGCTCACTCCAGAAAATAGTCATCCAGATCAAGTGTCCTGCTGAATACAGCTTGGGTCACAACCTCTAGGTTAACAGTCGAACACTAATGTTGTACACTTAGGCGTATACGCACTTTTTTTGTACAAATTCTGATTTATTTGAAATTGAATAATTTTTGTATTGCTGAAGTGTTGTTGTCTATTCTTTCGGTCCTCCTGGGTCCATAGAGTTCGTGGTTATATATTTTCCTTCATTTTACCCTCCCCTCTCCCCCACAGGAATAATAATCGATGAAGAATTTTTCTTTTTAAGATAGTGAATCAGATTTTTGCAGAACGATTTCGAGATCTTAGGTAAATGGAATGTCTAAGACTTCATTAATTCAAATCTCAAACATTTTCGAGTTGGACTTTTTATTATCAGCTTAAAATATATTTTGAATATGATTAAGAAAGCCAATTCTATTTGGTGTTCTTAACTGTGACCAATCTGACACACTATTAGAATATCTATCTCAACCAAAGTTAAAACCTGTTTTCCTTGTTATGATGTTTCTAGGAACCATTTGACTTATCATTATAGGTTTTTCCTCCCGAAGGAATTCTTATTTACCACAAATACTCTTACAACATCACAGAAACCAAAAAAAATTAAACAGCATCTTTTTTTAACTGATAGGCAGACATGACTTAAGGACCCTTGATATTTAAACTTTTCCAATTACTACGAGATTGTATACAAAAAAAATAAGTTCACATAAAAATGCCAAGTAACTTCCAACCAACTAAAACCAATTCTGACGTAAAGGGAATTCTCAGTCAAACAATAATAAACAACAACAACAACAAAAAAATAAAGACGAAAAACATAAAAAAGAAAACATAAACATCACTTGTGTATAATCCAGGATAGTTGAATATACATTCCCCTTCTTTAACCGAGCTAAATATTTTGAAATAAATCAAAATACCGAAAGAAAAAAAAAACATCCTCTCTGCCAATCCAAAACTAATTTAACTAAAACCTCAAGAGCAATATACAGACACAAACCAACAAAAACCATCCAACCAACCAAACAAAACTCTCTCATTCCCACACAACATACAGTCATATACATATCCTGACAACAACAACAACAATAAAAATCATACTAAGTAAAGCTAAGATCTATCATCCCCACTTAGCCAAAAACTATACTAACAAACAAAGCCAAATTGAAGAAAAGTAATTTTCAACTTGCAATTCACTCTGTAAGTGGATATACACTCTAGCTGTAGGTCTAGGAATAGTAAAGGACCTCTGAAAATACATACAAAAGTTCTCCGCTCTCATTCACGAACCAACATAATTTGTCTACCATCCCCCCCCCCCAAAAAAAAAAAATACCATTAAATTTTCAGCTTACAGTTTAATTAGCCTTCTGGCATTTGGGATCAACTCAACAGAATAAAAAAGATAGAGAGAGGGAAAGAGTATACGAATATAGGAATGATATGTATCAGGACCTCACAGAAGGATAAAAATAAAGACACAAATTCCTAGAAAAAAAAAAAAAAAAACATCTCATCTACAACACACAGTTTATCCTGCCTACAAATCAGAATGGGGAGCCGCATTCCGCAGTAGGAAAGTTCCACAAAATAAAAAGAATGAAAAAGAAAATAAAAATAAAAAGAAGAAAGAAGAAGTAGAATGTCCTGCTCCATTTCGAACCCATCACCTTCATATTCCGTAACTGAAAGACATCAGAATCACAGCACAGCTCAGGCAGGCTCCGTCATAGCTTCACTCACTATAAACCGAGTATACACTTGCTCCCATCGCACTCCGACTTCCGACCCCATATACCGACCGACTCACCCGACCGACCCACCACCACCGGCCGACCGAATCCGACCCTGAAAAAGGATACTTTGAAAATATTTATTTATTATGAAAATCGGCATCCTCCATCTTCGTCGTTCGTCCTTCGTGCAGTTATATACTTTGTGCTTAGTGCGGGCAGTAATAAAACAAACTTTTCCACTCACAGGAAACGAGAAATTCTGTTGTAAATCTTTTATCCGTTTCCTTGTCCTCATACTGGCAATGGCAGCCAACACAGCGCGATACCATATACAACACACTATAAGGGCAAAAGAGCTCACACCACATGCATACAGGATATTATTCTACCGTCAGGGGGCTCCAGGAGCTCAGGCTCAAACTCAAGCTCATTCTCATGACTATATAAGGCCCAGTGTTAAAGGTAGACGTAGTCTATATACCTTCTACCAACTTGTTTGATGAATTTATCGTGTAGCTGTATCCTTGCGGATAACCATCGGGTGAGTAGTGAGCAAGGAGAGCGCAATATGAATTTTTGGCAGGTCTACAATGTTATTCTACATAGCCACAGTTATCTACCTCTACACCTATATATGTACATACATACTTACATAAAGACATCAAGGTCACTATATGCTCGTATAATAACTTTCATACATTATCTAGAGGGATGAGTTAAAATATGTGTATGAATTTTAACTTTGAATTATAAATAGAGATTTTGATCAAGAACAAGAACAAGAAGAAAAAAAAAAGAAGAAGAAGGGGACGAGGCAAAGGAAGAAGAAAAAAACCTAATCTCTAGAAGATTTAAGGGGATTTACTTGTTATTTTTGATTTAATTTTTAAAGCCTCTCTAGGGGTTGCTATTGGAAGGTACATATATTTAAAGACAAGACTAACATCACTAAAATACAGACTATACATATACATATACATATGTATGTATAAGATCTCAAAGTCAAAAACGGATTGTCAAGCTAAAGATATAGAAGATTAATCTTCAATGAACAGATTTAAAATGAAAATGCTATAAAATTTTGTAAATCCCTATAAGAGAATAAAAAAAAAATACAAAATGAAAACTTCAACCTTTTAGCAATGGTCAACTTGTGGATTTGTTTTTTTTATTTAAGACTTTTGTATAAGTTCTCGATAAATACTTCTTTTTTGGACTTGATATGGATATTTTTTGGTTTCAGGGATTTTAAGAAACAATTTTATGGTATTCTGAATTAAGCTTTAGATTAAGTTGGAAAATAGTAATGCTTTTAAGAAAGGAACATTTTCGGTGATGGAGGGAATCAGAGTTGGTTTTGAGGACATTATTAAAATAATTCAAGTTTTTGATTCTCAAAAGCAGGTAGTACTTATTTAAATATAACTTATCCTATATTTTGCATTGAATAGATGTTCCCTTCGAGAACCTATGTGAACCGAAATAAGTTAACTCCGCATAGGAGAACTACAATCCTGTTAACTATGCACCTCCTTATAGTTCTTCAATGCATAATCTTTGGAATTTTAATTAACTACTGAACATAAATAAGCTTTTGGATAAGTAAAATCTAAGGCTAAGGATAGCAAACTTAGACCAACTCAATGTTGTACTACCACATTGATCTTAAGAATCTTCCTTCTTGGATATAACCATTTGGAGATCTCTATAAAGATGGAGAAACTTCTTTACTGAATTTTAGAGATCACTGATATCGTTATATTATAGGATATCGGGTGATTCATCGTGAGGTTTGATTTTAAATAGGCTTTTTTGACAGATCACACTTGGCTTCTATCAAACTGCTCTGTCATTTTTGTAATCATGGAGAGACTCATACCAAAACATCGTCCCAAATTCTTCAGCTGTATTTCAAAAATCAGCAATCTGTGAGTAATGTGGAGGATCTCAGCCTAAATGTGTACAAAATTCAACGTGTGCAAGAACTGGAGCAACAAGAAGCAGCAATCGTGGGGCTGAAAAAAGATGTTCAGCCTCGGGAGCTTTCAATCATTTGTTTCGACTCGAGGGATACGTTACTAATCAAAATTGGCGTATTTGGTGAAGAGTAGCAAGAGCTTACACTACATCTATTAGAAAGAACGGTATGGAGTGATTTATGGGTTGGTGGAATCATTGCACAAAACTTCTTCAAAAATAAGGCAAATCAGAATGTTACTATCAATGGTAACCGATATCGTGTTATGTTAACAGAATATGTGCTTCCTGAAATTTCAGCCAATGGTCTTGGAGAGCTTTGGTACTACGAGCGTAAAACAATGGACTTGAAATCATTTTGGTCAGCAATGAATTCGAAGGATTCACACCTTTAGAATATTTTCTCTGAGGATATGTAAAGTCTCAGGTCTTCAGGAATAAGCCAGCTATGTCATTGATGCTTTGGAAGCAGTGTTATTGAAATACCAGTCACTTACCTCGAAGGAATCGCCCAAAACTGGACCCTTCGAACTGACCACATCAGGCGTAGTAGTGGCTTACATTTACATGATTCCATTTTCAAAAGTTAAATGCCATGAATTCTTCTTTTAACCAATAGTAAAAATGTTAAGTTCACTTTCAAATTTATGTGTCATTCTTTACGTTATTAATCAAACCTCACGATGAATCACCCTTTAGTATCTCGTAAAATTGAAACTCCTGATATATGAAGATGAAGATATCCAAGTCCATCCCATTTTTATGTTTTTTTGCCCAATTTATGAATTATAGGGTTAAGTTATATCATATGACCTTTTGTGCCTTTTTTATTGCCAAAATCTTATTTTTACAAATTTTTGAAAAGCAGCATTTTATCGAAACCTTCAGATCTACAGATGGAAATTAAATATCAAATTGTAATTTACAGCATTTTTGCAATATTTTGATTTTTTGGCAATATACAAATTCTTAACACCTCAAACCTCAGCAAAAAGTCTGGCCTACCAATCTCCTTCTATTAACTGTCATTGTAGGATTAAGTTTGATCGTTAAAAGTTCACAAGATAATGTTGGCACGAAAAAAAAATATATAAGGCAAATGGTTTCTAAGAATTTAGTTTTCAAACACACGATTTACTGAACAATTTTGATTCTGAGAAGTTTTAGTTTAAATTGATCCAATACCATTCAAACACTAATAATTTTTGACATATGTAACTTTTGACATGAAAAAACTCTTCCTTGTTTGTTTCATAATTCATTTTTATTAAATCCGAAGCTGTCAGTTGTAGAATTGTTAGTTTAAGAACACTTTACAAAGCTACTGGACACTCCTCTTAAACTTAAAATTCTTGATAAATCTTTAAAGATTTGGAAAAATTTTGTTTTACAGAATTGAAATTTGTCAACTTTTTGCGCTCTGTTCATTGTGTGCCTCAGAAACATCACTTCATCTACAAAAGAATATTTTTTATTGTGGTGTTCCTCCAGGTTGTGTAGTAGGTCCTATATTTTTTCTTTGTTAAAGAAAATTGATGCAACTTTCAAGTGAAGAATGATCGCTAAAAACACATTTTATGAAGTTATTTCTTCGGTCAATCGCATTAACTTGATATTATACTGATATTTGATTCATCAAGAAACGATTTGACAAACATGCAGTATTAAGAAAGTGTCATGTCAATTACACTCACAAATCATCTAATTCTACACCTCTAGATTTTGTATAGGGCTTCAAATTAAATTTTAAGTATTGGAGGATGGTATGGCTGTTTTCGTCATAATGTGATTCGGAATTTTCGACAAGGCAGTTTAAAAATTCAACTGCTCCAAGATTTGACATATAGGAAATTGAAAACTTCAAATTTTGATATATGTATCTCAGTTTAAATGGTTCGTCAGGTTTTTTTTTTCAAACCCCATATCTTCAACTTTCCTGGAAGGTCCCTAATTCTGACTTCTGTACATGCATGGATGCTCATATGTCATTCTAAAGCTCTTTAAGGCCAACAAACAAAATGTATACCTTTGTATTTATGTGCATATACATAAGTAGAACACAAAACAAAATGAAATCCAAGTCTAGACATATCAATCAGGAAAACGCCACTCATGTGTAAATCGTGACACTTGCTCACATACGACATTGTGATTGTGGTAATGTCCTGTTGTGGCGGAGGCAGCAACAACAACAATAACAAAAATAACAACAAGAAAAACAAGAATTTTTATTTTCAGTCTTCATTCTTCACCATTATCCATCCATTCGACAGTCGACACCCTTTGAAAAAGGTCCTTCCAGTTCCATAGCTCCAATGTAGTATACATATATGTATATGTGGCTCGAACGCTCGCGTGGTGGCTTGAATTGCGGCCACCGCACTATCCTGATCCTGATCCAAGCAGATATGTTTTGGCTCAGCATTTAATAAATGAGCAAAAGTCATTTTGAACTTATTTTTTTTTGTCCCGAACTTGTCGAGACTCAAAGTACATGCATACACTCACACAAATACACAAACATGAGAAAAACTTAACACCAATCCTTATTGCCAACAACAAATTCAAGTGGATGTGGATGTGTGAGGACATATCCCAGGATCCCCAAGCCAACAAAACTTTAAGGACATATTTTATACGCTTACCTTCATTACGCCATCATCATCGCCACATGCATAGCCCGCCATCATCCAAGGCAAAGTCCTGCACCACGACAGTGGCGATGGCGGGCGGTGGTACTGTGGCAATGGCACTATGCCGCACCGGGATATTCAACTACAAGGTTGTCATTTTGCTTTATGGAGCTTCATTTTTAGTTTGACATGTTTTGCCATTTGTTGCGGTAATTTGAAGGATCCATCGGGAGGTGTGTGTGTGTCGCGTCGCGCCGAGTCGTTGTCGTCCTTCGCGTCGTCATAATCAGTCGTTCGTTGTCGGTCGGTTGGTTCCAGTTCCAGGTTCTTATGGTTCTATACCGCGGTTGTAATGGGAAAACTGTTTTTGTTTGTGTGCAACGCAGCACGCTTTCCATGGTGTTGGAGAAATTTGCATAATTAAGGAAACAGTAATTGCAGCGTGTGCGGTAAGGTAACGTAACATAAGTTCGAGTGTGTATATAATTACTTACATTACATGCATACCAACGACAAAAAATTCATCAACACGCACATATACAAGTAGGTACTTCATATAGTAATACATATATATACTTATCAAAAGGGCAACACACTAAGCGAAGGACATTAATATTACGCGCGACGCGATACGGATAAGGATGATGTATTCATTCGTCCCTTGAAATTAACGCTGGAAACTCGAGCTGACAGATGAAATTAAATTGTTCACGTTGCACATTATTTTTGTCGTGGCAAACGTAACGCAGTACAACGCAACGCAACACAACACAACACAATATTATTATCCAGAATCATCAGTAAGTTGTTGAGAAAGAGGGTAGCAAGTGAGGGTAGGGTTTTGGCTGGCAGTAGGGGAATACCCGCATACGACGACGACGACGGTGACGGTGACGTATACAATACAACATTTCGATGCTCTCAACTGTGAACGGATGTCCTGAAAATAGCTATGTTGTTGTGACATTGTGGATGCACTTCGGAATTCAAGGGACATCATCAGACATTCACATCGCTGCTGTTGTGGGTTGTTGGGGCTGAATTAAAGGAAGGACGAATATGTTTGTTATGCTTCTTAGTGGAACATAATTACATAAACATATGTAAGTGCAGATGAATTATTAAATAAATTGATAAATTAAGATACAAATAACTTTTGAGATTTATCAAGAACAGGATATCAGAACTTTCCAGATACTGTAGTAAAGAGTCATAGGACATAATATTCTTATTCGGGAATGGAATCTTCAATTACATCACATTCACTTAGAGACTAGGACTGCATTCTCTCCAAGTCTTTCACAAATACTTCAGGTAAAGACAGCAATGACTTCAAAATAATGCAGAGACTCACAAATGATTAAAAAGGAATTGATTTGATGTAAGGTTTTTGATGACTGCACAATCTAAAGCTCCAGTCTCAAAGTGAGTGCAGTCAATGAATGCAATCTTTTAAATAAATTCAATGAATGACTTATGGTGATTGCATTCGCATAAAATAAATGTATCCAAGTTCTGTTTGATGCTTCACATTTTTTGTTTCCTTTAGAAGAAGAAGTTGGGTTGGTAATAATCCTTCTAACCCGATTTAAGGATCGTTAACTTATTTTAAAAATTACAACATTTTAATGAAATTCCATTTTCCGGACGAAAGGTTAAAACGAACTTAAACTTCTTCCATTATTACTAAGTAGCTATTTATTCCATTTTAATGCAATTACCTTTAGTTAAATGACTTTGAAAGTTTTGTTGAACAATTTTCTAAGTCAAAGACTCATAAAACTCAGTGACAAAGAATAAATGAATTAAAAGTCTAGACGTTGTTTCGATTTTCATTTTTATTTTTAATATCTATTCAAATGAGAAACCTAAAAAAAAAAAATAACTTGTGGTTGCCTTGGAAATAATCTTTAAGGACATTAATGTATATTTATGTAGGTGTCAATCTATACAGAAGCAAAAGTTCGTGTGGGTACATACCATGCATTATGCAAAACGTGTAAGTATTTTGTTTTTTTGACTAACAACATTATAAGGGGTTGGGGTAAGAAAAAAAAAATTACCAAAAATATAATGTATAGCATACACCAAGGCGGTAAATAATCTGTTTCTTTGTCTCGCTAAAACTCAAGAACCACTTGGCCGATTTTGATGATTTTAGTTTTGAAATGTGTGTCGCAGTCCAGGGAAGTTTTAAAAAGTGAGAAAATAAGGAAAAATTGCGAGGAAGACAATAAAAAAGCAACTGATTTTCCGATACAATTTCTTGCACTTGCATAATTTTTATTGTCAGATGGCTGTCAAATTTTTATATTTTAGTCATAAAGTTACGCATCATTCAGTTACCATTATACAGTTATTAAAATCTTTTATCATCAATTTGTCAGTGCCTGAGATTTACTGGTCCTTAAATGCCAAGGAAAGGACGAAAATTCAACTCAATACAATTCAAGTAATTTTGTTATAGACAAACTTTTTTTGTAAATGCCGACTGAAATGAAAAGTGGGCAAAGTTCACCGGGTCCACTAGTTTACAAAAACATTGCTTATTTACCTTAAAAATTAAACGTCACGTCCAGTTATTTGATATTTTTGAATGAAATTACCTGAAAAGAAATTGAAGAAAAAAAAACATTATTTAAATGAAAACAACAACATTTATTTTTTATAAATTAATTATAGTTTTATATGATGTATATTTTGTTAAGGAACAACCTCTCCCAAACCATAAAATAACTTAACAAAAAATAGTTATAAACGAGTTGCGTCCACTCGTATTTGTTTTCAAATTAAAATAGTTCACTGTTACGTATACTTGTTTTTTTTTCTTGCTCATAGTATTTTTAGTTTGAAACAAGTTCAATCGAATATTTTGTGAGTTTACCAACTTTGACATTTCAAATCTGATACTTTATTGTCAATATTGATTAATTTTCTAAAAACCTAAAATTCAAAAATACATATACCAAAGTTAAATATACAAATATATTTACATTAATTTTCTTTCCTGAATAAAGAATCACGTCCTTGGGCGAAAATTTGCGCGTCTCCCTTACAACGAAAAATCTCGACCACACACAAAATACTTCACAAGAACAAAAGCTAGAGTACAATTATGTACATACATATGCCCTAAGGATTTTCCAATTAGAATTTTGATTTCCATCTAATGAACAACCCGTTTACAAAATAGAAACGAAAAAAAAAGGAAGAACGAAAAACACTGGAAAATCGTCTCAATTTGTTTATTTTGAATTTTCATTTTATTTTATTCCTTGAGAATATCTGATGCTATGTGACTGACTTTGTGTTTATGGACGAATCCTATTTTAACATTCAACACACAACGCAACACAAAAGTCCCATAGTCAAATAGCCAAAGCATTTTCAATTTATAAATATACAAGACCGAAAATCCTTCACACAAACACTTACATACATTTTCAGAGCGAGCCTATGATGGTGATGGTGTGGTGTATAAAGGACTCGTTTATTCATCTTCTTCAAAAAAAAAAGAAGAAGAAAATAACACAATGCCTCGAGTCAAGGCACTTAAATCCTTGAAATTGTGTTTTCAATCTTAGAACACACAATTTGTGTAACACAAATAAACGCCAATTTATTTTCTTCAGGTTGTTGTGTTGGTTGATGGTGATGGTGATGGTGATGGTGATGGTAGAGAGTGTTAGTGATGGTGTTTGTGTTCGTGTTGGTTTGAGTTGAATCAAAATTTTCCTCATTTTTTTCTTCTTGTCGACTTTTACCCGAGCTTATGCCACCTGGAGGCAAAGTCGTATATCTTCCCACAGAGATGTGGAGCTCACAAGCTTCGCGTCGGTTGTTTATATCAATGTTTAAGCCCCATTTCGCCAAAAAAAAATAAAAAAAATAAGAAGAGAGTGAGAAGTTTCGTTTTGGGGATACGGAAACGGAAGATGTTTTGGGGTGAGAAGGGGGTGGTGTAACAACATCGACGGAATAAGAACAGACATCGCATGACAAAAACATGTGTCACTGGGTTAACCCAGGAGATTTGAAGTTCACAAAACTTATTTTTCTTTCAAATATTAAATCCGTCCTTCCAATGTGTGTAGGTATCTCAGAGTAGTGGTGTTTCCACTTCCGGTTTGGCTCCTCAAAGGAACTTTCGTATATAAAGGTGCAAGATTTTTTGTTTGCACTTCGACTTCGGTGTTGATCAAGAAGGACGACGAGAAGATTTGGATTCCTTTCCATTCTTTTGCAATACCTATACACAAAAATGTCCTGTTTTTCCATTTCACATTTTCGAAACAAGGTTTACCCTGTTTTCGATTTTGCATTTGCATATTTACGCTTGGTAGAATATGTTTTCGTTTTTCCAGTTTTTTTTTTTTTTTTTTTTTGTTCTGTTGGTTGACTCTGGTATTTTGGCCATCATCGTCAGGAGTGGAGTAGTATCCCTTGACACTGTGTCAACATTTAACTTTGTGGTAGATCGATTGCTGGATTTTTGAGAAATAATTTCTATTTGACTTTTCAACTCAAAGGATATTCTTCAACTCTGTTTAGCGTGCTGCTCCTGCTGGCGCTGAGGGGGGGGGGAGGATGTTGGATAGGAATCCTATTAAATTGAAAGAATATTCAAATGATTACGTCTTCATCATATTATATAAGGTTTTTGGTAAACAACCATGAGTCGGAAGTATCCTCATTTTTTGGACCAACAGCCAGCAATGCGGATGGGGAATGAATGGAATTTGATAAACCAAAAAGGGAAGATACTATCCACGCTAAAAAAAAAAATAAAAAAAAATATTGTTCCAAAGGGAACAGAGCTGATTTTCTCGTCCTTTAACGCATATCCATACATAAGTATAAAAAAACATCTCGTCACTATAAAGATTGATGGCTTTGTTTGCGTTGAGATTTGTTTAAATTTTATACCAAAAAAAACGGAAGAAAGGAGCGCGGATACGTCGCTCGTCGTGGTCCTTAGAGCCAATATCAGATATGATGTTGTCAAAAGCATTATTTGATTGATGTTTGGCAATGGCAAAGAATTTTTACAAGTAATGGGATTTATTTTGTTGTGTTTACATAACAATTTGAATTTTTTTTTTTGTATTATTTTATTTTTTTTTGTGGTGATATGTTACGATTGGTTGCATTGTGACGCAAAGTATGATTGATTTGGGTGTATGATGATTAGAATATTGTGATATCTTTATTTTGACCGGGTTTTTGAATAAATACGTAGTTGGAGTTATTTTTTTTTTTTTTTAAGGAAAAGGATAAGGTGGTCAAAATCGATATTTTATTTATTTTATCTAACCAAGAAAAAAATTAGGCAGAGGTTTTTTGCAGCTTCAGTTTGAAAAAGTGAACATTTTTAAATCAGAAAAACCATAAAAAATTGATTTAGGGCTCAAATATCTATGAAATAAAAAATTATATTAAATGCAGAATTTCTCCTAAAAAATGTCACAAATTGTTTTTTTCGAATCGAATATATTGAGAATTTCCTTTTTTATGTCTTCGTCGCACATTTTCCACTTTTAAAACCTTCTATGAAAAGCAGTCTAGAATGAGATTTTAAAACTTAAAAACATTTCTTTTAAATCACTCTATCTATTTAAAACAAAACTCATCAAAATCCGTTTAGTAGTTTTAAAGATCTAAGCATTCATAGGGACAGACAGCTGGAAGTGACTTTATTTTATACTATGTAGTCATAATAATACAATTTATTCGTATCTAAAAGAGCAAAGTGACATAATACATTTGTCAAAATTTGTCAACTTTCAAAAAAGACATTTGAAGTTTTTCATACTTTAAAAATGTCATGATTGTCATTTTGCTAATCAAAATAAAAATAAATTATGTAAAACAAAATTGTCTTTCATTTTTCTGAACCAAAAATTATCATAAGTTCTTTTAAATGCAAAACAACACTAACGCCCTCACGCTGTCAGTTCTGGGATTTATTTTTGACAGTTTGTTTTGCGATTCTATCTGTTTGCTTAACTCAAATTTGGACTCATTCATGTCAGTTTGCTTTTCAAGTGATGAATTTTTAGTATGTGGTTTAATAGTGACAAATAATACCGAATAAACAGTTTTTTAACAATTTTTGTTTTTTAATCTGGTAACATTTTTCAATAAATTTCTAGCAGTATCTTAAATTTGTAAGTTTTTTTTAGCATGGCATATTCTTCTTCTCCAAAACTTGATGTAATCAATCCGAAATTGTCAAACTTCCTTATTACCGTACATTTGCGAGTATTAAAACACCCAATCAAAACAACAAACTAGAACTTTTTTTAAATATCAGTTGTCAAATAATTATTAACCTTTCGGTTTTCAATCTTCCTTCAATTAAAGATAACCAAATTTATAATAATACTCATATCTATATCGAATATCTTTAACACAAAATAATTTTATGCTTCATCACTTTGGTTTTTAGGATTATTATTAGACAAATAAAATCAATGAGAAACAGAGTTAAAGTAAAAATTAATTTTCCTCCAAAATACAAAAGACACAAAAGTTCACAACTAAAATAAATATGAAGTACATATATAATAATACAAAACTATATTATATAAGATTACTAGTATACTATATAGTGAATAAAATGATTGTTTTAAAGAAGAAAGATCCCATCAAACACCTTTGGGGCATTTCTGTCCTATATTTATCTTTGGAAAAGGACTTTTGAAAGGACTTCAAAGAGAGAAAGATAGATACTATAAAGTTCGTTCAAATGGAAAACTTTTGAGTTTTAGATTGAATATCATTAAATAGACGTACAAAAAGTATGTTTTTTTGCAGGGTGACCCAATTCGGAATGTTTTTTTGATTTAAGATTTGGATTTGGGTTTTTTTGTTTTGTTTGAATTTTCTGAAAATAAATAATTCATGAAATTAGATAAGATCAAAAACATTGAAACTTTGGCTTTATTTTTCAAAATATCATATATAATATTGTTTCCTGTATTCTGTCTTTGCTGTGCTCGCAGAAATGTTTCCAAGGACATTGATATTCATTCAAAGCTAGAAAGGGGCAAACTATAGCCTGAAATAGTACTCGTTAAAAGACAAATATTAAACTTATATCCTTGTAAGAAAATATTAGAAAAAGACAGCCACAACCACCTGTCAAAATTCGTAAAAAACTTTATAAATTAATCTGACCAATTTTCCTACGTTGGGCGCCAATTAAATCACATTCGCTTCGTAGGAGAGAATAAGAAAATTCAAATAAATAAATGGAGTGAAATTGTTTTCTTAACCTTAATGAGAAATTTTATCAAAAAATAGGAGTCTGGCAACAATTAGTAAATTAATTGCCATCCCCCCCCCCCTTGGGGCACCACTTACTTAAAAATAATTTGTTATGTTTTTCGAACCCTCAGCAAGGTTTTAAATTAAAATAATATAATTTTGTTGTGAAAGCATCACTTTAAACGACAAAATTTCCCCACGTTGGGCGCCAGTTAAATCAATCATGAATTTAGAGAAATTATGTACTAACACGAGGCACGAACTTCTTGATATAAATGAATAGTTTTATTAAAATAGAATTCTACCATCAAACTCGACCACCCTGTTAAAATTTAATAAAATATAAATTTTACCGTAGTTATACGACCCCTCTATTAGGTGTTTTATTAAACTTGACAACTTCTCTTCTATATAGCATACTTTATTGACCCCAAACCCCAACCCATTGTCACTCATTCCCTAATCTCGGACAGGTTAATCTATTTTCTGAATGAAAAGGATATAACAAGACACCTTAACTTCTACCACCTTCCTAATAAAATAATAAAAAAAATAAAATCCAAACAAAAACCTTCACAAATATTCCGTCAGTTGCTTGTCATTCATATATAACCCAGTTTTATCAAATTTTGATCTCTTCATCTCAATCAAAAGTTAAACTTTATTAGGTTTACCATTCTTATTCATCATTCCGCATTCATCCACAACACACCTTTCCACGGATTTGAAAGAAGAAAAAAGAAATTTAATTTAATCTTTAAGGTATTATAAGAAAAAAAAATCAATAGAACCAAACAAATCCCTTTTCAATAAGGAAAAAGATTTATTTTTTTACGAATCTTAAAACCTTGAAATACCAAATCACACACAATTCAGACAAAAAAAAACAAGAACTCAAAAACTCAGGTATTGAAGAACAAAAAAAAAAAATATCAAAGCTTTAAATGAGTGTGTAAAGATGCAATGGTGTGTGGTGGCATCTTATTTTTCATTCAGCGCCACCACTGTCTATCTTTTGGTTTTTAGCAAGATACATCTTCTACCTTTTATCCTTTCAAATGTATCCTTTGGCCATTCATGTTACTTTCTTCAGAATCCACAAAATTCTTTAAATTTTCTCTCCACTTTTTTACGGGTTTAAGGATGATGAAGAAAAAAAACCGAAAATAATGAAACCGACAGCCAAACAATGTCTTCAAACGACCGTCGTCCTTGTCGATGGATGGTTGATAAGCAAAGGTTACGGGACAAGAAAATTTTTCGTATCAAAAGAAATGGATAACATCACCCACCTTCTTTAAAAAAAAAAACAACAACAACAAAAAACGGGAAAAATACCGACTAGAAAAAAAAATAAATATCCAGGATAAAAAACTTATTTGAAAGCAATGAAGCGTCGAAGGCTTTTCTCTCCTTCGAGACATTGTGAAGGATGAAGCGAAAAGCTAGCTTATCGTTTCAAACCACCAATCACCATCATTTGTATGTAATATGAGTTTACTTCTTTTTCTTCTTCTTCTTTATTTCAAGATAAAGGTCAGGTAACGGAGGAAAATTGATGAAGAACTGTGATTTTCAAAATTCGTCAGAATCCTTTTAAGGACCCAGGAGCATCCCTGGAAGTACAGAAACACCTGATAAGGAAATTTCTTTATAATTCTTCCAGTTCTAGAATTCGTTTTCAGGAATTCCATAAATTGGATATAGCTGTATCTGAAAAAAGTAATACATAATATTTTATAGAAGCAAGTCCATGAAACTTTGTTGTAACCTTTTAGTACTTTTTTTTCTAAGGAAAAACCCATCCATTTCGAAAACCTTAAACCGCACTAACAGTAGAAAGTAGAAAACTCTTTTAAAAGAACCTTGGAATAGGGGGAGGGGAAGAAATGGGGGTATCTTACACTTTTTAGGATAGTTCGAATTCACTTGTAGCACGACAAGGAACATCAGAAAAAATTACGATTCTTTTTTTGGTAAATTTAATTTATAAGACAAAAAAATAAACAACTTAAAAAAAAAACTTTCTTGAAAAATTAGATTCTTTGAGAGTAGGGATTAATGAAGGATATGTCTCATAAAGAATTACTCTAGATAGTTTCATGAGTTAAGAGTAAATTTTAGTAAAGAAAAAATTCCACTTCCATATTATCTTTTATTAAATATCCTACGTTGGGCGCCAGTTTAATTACATTCCCATCGATAATAGGAAATAAGAAACGATCTAAAATGAAATTAAAAAAAACCTTGTTTTTTCTCAACTTTAATGAGGAATTTTATCAACAAAAAAATAGAAAGAATCTGGAAATAATTAAATTTCCTACCTTTCGTTGGGCGCCAATTAAAGTCATCGATTTTTATGCTCTTCGAGTTTCAGGAAGATTTTAAATAAGAGGAATGCACTTGGATCATTCATCATCTGCCTAAAATATTTACAACAGATTGCTTGGGGCTTTGGAACTATAAAATGTTCCCACTTTGGGCGCCAGTTAAATACATTGCTAAGCCGCGTTTTTTATCTATTTGGTAATAAATGAATATAATTTGACAACCATGATTATGAACAATTTTATAGAAAGAACCTAGTAAAAAAATAATTCTCTATGTTGGGCGCCAATTAAATCAATAATAAGAAATTTGTATGCTCTTAGATATGGTGATAAAATTATAGATCAAATAAAACTTACTGGAGTTTTTTCACCAGAAATAATCATCCTTATCTAATCCTAAAAAAACTAAACTGTCCCATGTTGGGCGCCAATTAAAGCCATTGAAAGAAACTCAGTTTTTTTTTATACAAAAATTATAATTTGGTAATTTTTTACTAACTGTCACTTTTTTATTTGAATCTCAAATTTGTCATCGTTATTTGCCTTTTGTTTTTAGGCTTGTAAATTCAGTTTTCCATCTTTTTTTGTCAAATTACCTTCTAAGATACGATTGTAATATGATTAATTCATAAATCTTACGATAAACTCAATAGTTACTTAGAAATTGAGTTAAGTGAGTCCTATCAATCTATATTATCAATCTTTATGTAAAACACAACAAACACAGCACACATATCCATATGAACCTCCAACCACCAAGAGAATACGGTATACACACCATAGAGAATAACCAAACAGCCTTGACCCGGTTTTTCTTTGGATTGATTGGCTTATAAATGTTTACGCATGCTATCGATCTTTTTTTTTAAGTGTAAGCATAGATACAGTTACAGTTATAGTTGTAGTTGTTATAACCAATCCACAACACATCACACGGAAAAGAGTATAATATTTTTCTCAAAGGACTTCGCTCTCTCGGTTTCGCAGCATAAGAGTATGATGAAAAAGGATACTCAAACACTAGTATTTTGTATAAGCTTTATCTTTCATCTGATGTGTTGTATATCTGTGTGCTGTGTATGTGTATTGATAAGTTTTGTGTCTATTCATGATGTTCAATTGACTATCCTCGTATAGGTAGGTACATGTGGTGGTCGAAAATATTCAACATTTATTTCTTTTGCTTATTTATACAAGATTGATTGGTCATGGGAGTTCCTTAAGGAACTACACTAAATTACCTATGAGTAGGCAATAAAGCACTTAATGAATTGCTCTACTATCTATTATCTATTATATAGTATCTATGTATCTTTTGAAGAGTATCTAACAAATGGCAAACTATAGTGTATTGTCATTGTTGGGTTTTATTTAAGAAAAGAAAAACAAAACAAAAAGAATCTGGGAAAAGGTAATTTGTCATGAGTCCTTGTTCTAATTTGAAGAAATACAACAACAAAAAAAAGTATGACGTATTGGACATTAGATGACTTGGGTATTTTTTCTATGTTGTGATTTTTAAAAAAATTCGTTGGTTAATAAAATGAAGAAATGACTTAACTTAAAATTTAACAATTTTCAACATCAAATTTCGGTCTTTAGTATTCTGGGAAAATACTAAAAGTAAGTAGGTTATTACATGTCTTTTATATCTTACATACTTTTAGCCAAAGGGCAAAATAAAAGTAAAGTACAGGTATACCCAACAACCTAACCTCAAATTCAACCTCTCAAGATAAACGTAGGTATATCAGAATAAAGGAAGAAAACTTAAGAGAAGAATGTTATCGTAATCTCGAAACAGATGACAGAACGTCTATCATAACAAAGGTAATTTCCTAGAGCATCCTTCACCCAAACGGAAGCGATAATACTTATACAAATACAAGTCACAAGTACACCCACACCTGCACACAATATACATAAACACAGATACGAAGTACCTATACACAATCAAAACCATAACCGCACAAAACATGAAAAATAACAATAACTCATTTTTCCTGATTGCATTTGAATTTAAAGCGCCAAGAGATAAGAGTCATAAGAACGAACAACGTACTAAAAAAAAAGGAATAAAATAAAGAGGAAGAATGTAATATCAAATACAAGGAACAACAAAAAAAAAATCTCAAAGAATAGAAAACGAAGAACAAGTAGAAGAAGAAGAAGAAGACAATCACTGATTCCTTGTTTGAACAATAAACACAATCAGAGTGTTCAAGGACCTGCAGCATAACGCCAATGGTTTCCCGAGACAGAATATATCGAAGGAGGCAATCGAGGAGAAGGAGGAAGGGATGCGGAGAGATGACAATCCGCACGGAGACAATATCGTGCTAATGGTAACCAAGGAGCATATCGAATGCCCGTGACAATCGTTAAATGCTTCTCGTCCTTTCTCGAGTTCGAATTTTTCTCTGATGTGGCAGTGGGCACTTTTCCCAGGACCAAGACCACACAATCTTTTAGAAACCAAAGTCTCTCGCTATACACCTACAATCTATCGCATCGTATCGCATCGAACCGAACACCCACAACTCAACTCCACTCCAGCCGTTCGTCCATTCATTGCTTCAGAGTCATAATGCCGCTCAATCATACTTCGTTATAGCAAAACCCAAACCGCCCGCGCACCCGCCCGTTTGAAGAGCAGTGTCCTTATAATACTCGTAGTGGCAATGTTGGTTTGGTTGTGGTGTTCCTGGTTCGTGTTCGTGTAGGAGACACAGGACATGTAATTCAGATAAATGAAGGAAATTGCGTTGATAATTTCTGTGATCTCCACTTGACCCAACCCCTCTTCTCTCTACCTCCCCCCTCTTCTAACTATGGTTACCACACAATTAAAGTGAAATATAAGTTGCCATGGGAAGCAAAAGATGGAACAAAAAGACAATCACAAGTCACGACAAAGACCAACCATCACCATCACCATGTTACCATCACATATCTACAACAATCACTACAAACTTAAAAAAAAAAAAGCAAAAAGAATAAACGCAACAAAAATATCAAAAGAAATGATGATGACAAAAAAAAAACAAGGACGAAGATGACAGTTGAAAAAAAAAGAACAGAAAAGAGAAACCCATCAACGAGTCAAGCTAAAATCGATGCCTGTCTGTCATCGTCAACAATTCGCTTTACAAAAAGCTTTCGAGTGTCCTGCGGTTATTGCCATCTAGGGGCGAAAATTTCCTTCATCACTTGTGTTATGAAAGGAGCGACAATTTCATCAGAAGGATCCTGCAATTTTGAAGAGCAATATCAGCAGAGGTATACAATATAGGTAGAAGAGGAGAGGAGTGTGTGTGGTTTCATTTTTCATAGTTAGTTTCGGGATTTTTTACTTTATTGAAATCAGTGATGACACTTTGATGGTTTAAAATCTAATAAATACTTAGTGTTGAAAACTTTAGTACCATTTTTAATTTGTGGAAAAAATAATTAGTTGTGCTATTTGCATCTAATTTTTACCACTTTTAAGGCCTATGTGTGTCCACATTTTGTGGGCGGGGCAGATTTTGTACTGATTCTACGCAGAGTTTAGTCGATTTACTGAATTGTCAAAAGCAGCCTATTTCTTTCATATCACATGAAAATAAAATAAGTTGGCTGCGTTCAGCTTTCTATCCATTAGTTCGATCTTTTTATTCCGAGACAAAGAGGGCGCTCCAATCAACTCCGGTTGAAAAAGAAGCACAGATCTATTTTTGACAGCTCAGTTCCCTACTCTGAATCAGATTGAAAAAAACGTTAGCTAATTGGCAAAAGCCTCGCTGTCAACTGTATTTAATATTCACGCTCTTAAATTTTGTAAGTTCAATGATAAAGATTTTGACATTTCTGCCAAATGAAATGAAATGAAATGACAGCCAATTTGACAGATGAATGTAGCTTCAAAATATGGCTTCAATGTGACTGCCAATGACTGCCAATATTCACTGGCTTAAATTTGGAAGTTTAGATTAGTAGTCAAAATTTTAACAGCTTTTTAGGAACGAATTGTAATTGGGGACAAATGAAAGTTTTGATGTGTTCAATACTTTTGAATTGGTAGTTATATCAAGCTCTTAGATTCGGTGATAGAAAAACTTTAAAAGTCTTAAAGCCGTTTAGCAAACCATTTTGAGCATGAGTGGTAAATGGAAAACTCTTATTCGCTTCAAGAACTTTCTTCATAAAGTAAAATCTTTAAACGATTAAATTTTGTATCCAAACCTTTAAATGCTTGAACAAACTTATCAATTAATTAACTATCAGGTTAATAGTGCACAAAACGAATTAATTGAGTCCAGGTTTGCCGTTAAATCATGATGTGAATATGCATATAATAACCTTCTTATGTCCGATAAACTCGCGTAATCTCTAGACCTCAAAATACATATATTTATCAACCTAGAGATGTATGTATATATGTATCTACTCCACTTATCCACACATCGCGCGCAGTTTATCCTCATTATAATCTACCTTTCCACCCACACGCACCTTGTCGCCCTCGTCCTCGTCGTCGTCGACCATATAGTTTGGGTCAAATTTAAGTGGATGTTTTCCCGCCATTAATGTAATCCCATATTGTTGGCTTCTGAGCAGGTTCATACTTATATATGTATAAGTGCACCCTACCTTCTTATAATACACTCTGAACTCGGGACTCTGGACTGTCCTGGCATCACGACTCTGGCATAAGGATTGAAATAATCGGCCATCATATTACGCTGCCATAATGGCGGAGATTACTTAATTAATATTCGCCAAGTATAAACTGGACATTGCAGAATTCGATTGCATTATTATTGCAATTTAATTCAACCTTCCCTTCGTCCTTGTGTATGAGTGTGTGCGTGTGCGTTTTTAATTATTGTCGTTGCTTGGAAATTAAATTGTGCGGTCAAGCATTTAGGGGAGGTGGAGATATGAAGGTAAGATTTCGCAGAACTTGGAGTTATTATTTTAAGACAATTCTCGGAAAGGAAATGCACTATGGGGGGTAAGGTGTATGGGACTTGTGTCGCCATTAAACACGCGTCCAAAACCACTAAGCACTTTGCTCACGACACCACTTTGGCACTAAGGGAAATCAAACACTAGAGTATGGTTTATTGATTTCAGTGTTGACACTTTATTGAAAAAAAAATATTTTTTTAAATCTTTATAAACTGTGTTTTTACGTAGTACAATTAAAATAAAAGAATCATAAACCTCAAATTCCAGTGTCCTGGCTCCTGGAATCCACCTTCATAATCAGAGTAACTCAATTTAATATCTGTCCTCTTCCTTGCTTTATTAAAATTTTTCTTTCCACCACAAAAAATAAAATTAAATATATTATCAGGACCATGAACAGGACAAAAGGTAGATACAAAAATGTATCAAGAAAAAGTATTTCGAAAATTTTCCATTTTCAATTTTATTTTTTAATTTATATTTACGTTTATTTTTTTTTTTTTATTTTTATGGTTTAAGTATAATTTCCGTAGTAATTCTGAATTTGACGAAAAGAAAAAAAAATGCCCTTTAAATGTCCTTTTGTATATAATATATTTTAATATCACCCATTCTCCATTATATACACTCGTGCAAATAACCTTATATGCGCCTCATTTAACAACTCAGCACAAAAGCCTCTTACCACTTCGGTAATACGGTATGCTGGTGAATCTGGAATTGATGCCAATGCTGATACCGTAGCGCATTGTCCATGTCCACCATTTATTTCCTGTTCTCCCACCAAATCGCCATTCACCACCTCAACCTTATATTCACCTGGCTCTGCTACTACTACTACATTACCAGCAACCCAGAGCTCTATCAAGGTGGAAGAATTACCTTGATTGTATGGCCATTTATCAGCAATGCGTAGCGTACGCCCTCATCACCGCCCCACCCCTTCACTCCACCCAATGTAACGTTGAAGAGGAAATACAGAATAAAAAAAAAAGCAATAAAAAAAATATATTCAAATTATCCTTGATATGATTTTAATGATATCACGTAATGCTTTAATGGTGAAGGTAATTTTACATATGATATACTCGATGTATAGGAAAAATAAAGGAATGTAAAAAATTAGGTTTGTGATTGAGTCGTAAGATCTTGTTCTTGTGACTCAATGAATTGGGGGCTTCCGTGTTGCAAATTGTTGCTTTGAGATGTTGAAAATTATATCGCAATGCATACAAACATTTCTTTTAGTAAACAGAACGAATTGAAACAAGTATTGACAAAAGGAACATGTCAAATGCAAACATTTTATTTAGCAACAAGTTGCTTCAACACCTTGGTGGGAAAATATTGTATTCTTAACTTCAGGCAGTGAAAAACAAATAAATAAAATAAAATAAAGTGTCAATATTACAATTTAAATTTCATCACAATGTTTATATACATTTTGTATCAATAATTTTTTAAGAAGGAACTCTTGTTTCAAAGTAAACTGCTACAAATTTACTGAATCAGATTAATATTAGGTACCTATTTAATAAAAAGTTACGTTACATTAACTTATCAAACGTATAGAAACGGGCAAAAGTTCTTTCCTACTTTTCTTTCATGATTTATCAAGTAAATTGCAATAACAAAATACTGAACGTCACATGTCAAATGACAAACGATTGTTTAGCAACAAGTTGCATCAATTAAATGAAACTCATTAAATCGAGTATCTGTTCATATGCCTTCACCAATCAAAAGTATTGGAAACAAAATTACAACAAAACATGTACTTCAAAACAAGATCATACGAGTAGTACACAAAGATTGTTTATAAACATTTCTCTGAGTAACATAATTAGTTTTCTCTACTTCATTACCTATTTACAAATAAAATTCCAATAAACTTTAACGAAATGCTCTTTTATCCAGTGCACATGAGCAACAAGTTGTTCATCTAGCTTCATGTTGCAAAGATAAATGAAACAAAATAGAGCGTCTATAAAGTTTTACTATAAACTTGTTGCTATACCTATAAACATTGTTTATGGATGAATTCTGCAAATAAAGGTTTTTCTTAACACAATGCAAGACATTTCCACTTAGCAACAAGTTGCGGCAACACATTTCACCAAATCCCTCTAATTCAGACCTAAATTGTGTTTTTTGATATTTCCACAAAGTTTAACATTAAAACAACTTCAATAGCATATACAAAAAAAAAAGTCGATTAATTTTACGATTCTTTAATATTCCCGTCTATAAAGTTTTACTATAAACTTGTTGCTATACCTATAAACATTGTTTATGGATGAATTCTGCAAATAAAGGTTTTTCTTAACACAATGCAAGACATTTCCACTTAGCAACAAGTTGCGGCAACACATTTCACCAAATCCCTCTAATTCAGACCTAAATTGTGTTTTTTGATATTTCCACAAAGTTTAACATTAAAACAACTTCAATAGCATATACAAAAAAAAAGTCGATTAATTTTACGATTCTTTAATATTCCCTCAAAAATAAACCTGCCCTTACCGCAATCGCCAATGCCAAAAAAAAATTATCATAAACTTTCCTGACTCGAGATACAAATAAGAGACTCAATCACGCTTTTGGACCTATGTAAAGTACTTTTTAAAATTCTTTTTCATATTTCCATCCGTAACCTCTGGAACTTATTATTTTTGCAAGCGAATGCAAATTAAGTAGGCGGACAGTCAGACCGAATGGCGAATGGATTGTTTAAAAAAAAAAAAAACCTAACGAATGTACTTACGAATGATTGGACCGTTTTTACATAAAAACAGAAAAAAAAAATAAAAATTCAGGAAGAATTTCTCACGTCTCGTCTGACTGTCCTCATGATGATAATGATTATGATCATACCCAATGCCACAATTGGAAAAAGATTGCAATTGCTTCGTCTTCCTCGTATATTCTTTTGCGCTTCTTGAGAATGTTTTATTTCCCCGCAGCCCTTAGGACTATTTATTATCTTTGCAAAAGAAGAAATTCAGATTCGTGTTTCGAAGCAAAAAAATAAAATAAAACGGAATTACAGTGGAACGAACGTGAGAAATTCTTTGTCCCAACCTACATATTTTTCCATTTGTTCAAAGTTGACCATAAAGTTACACAAAGTGTCCAGAGATATTCTTGGGAAGAAGACGTAGACCAAGACGAAGACGAGGAAGAAGTACGAAAAGAATGACATTGAGAAGATGCAACTTCCTAGAATTTATTGATATCATTGCTTCTGGGTCTTGAGATAAGTTTTGATGGGGAACTTATGTGAGGAACGTGTAATGGATAGGGGGTATCGATTGCACAATCAAGAGATTAATACAACAGTTATGATTTGACAGCTTTGAATACATTTAAAATGTCAAACAACTGTAATCAAGAATGGAAAGGGGGATAAAGTAATTTAAAGCTGTGTTCTCATTGCCTGCGAATTAAACAATCTTCCGATTTGGTTCAATCGGTCACTGACGTTTGTTAACGTAACGTTACGTATCAATTTGTTGCAAGTCAAGAGTGTCCTCTTTAAGGTTGAGTTTTGGTTTCACTCACCTGCGATTCTTTAATTGCGTCCCATGGACACTCTTACTCAAGACATGTGTCACTTGTGTTATGATATTGACAGGTATAAACAAAATTTGACAGATGGAAGTTTGAGACAAAAAGTCGTTTGTCTTTTTACAGCTAAGTTAATGTTCACAATGAAATGATAAGGCAGATGGAGATGGAGCTCAAAAGCTGAACACAGAAATGACATCTGTGAATAACAATCGAAAAAGTGACATATGGTGACGTATGTTCAGAATAGACCGGACTCAGTTCAGAGATTGTTGAGTTTATGCTTGAAATGACACTGTTAGGAGCATTATTTTATTAACTTTAGCGAATCCAGGGAAAATATGCCCCTTTTGTACTTTTCTCTGCACACCAATTCTAGTTTATGTTGTGACAGTTTGCAACTGTCAGCGAAGACCTCTGTGATAGAGAAAATGTCAAAATTTTCTATGCATAAATCATACCTGTGTTTAACCCAAGGTCCTAAAAAATAAATACGACCCTAACGTTTTCCAATTAAGCTCTTGTGTTACCGCCTTTACCCTCACTTGCATGAAATCTTAAACACACACACCAGGATAAAATATGAATATGCAAGACATAAAACCCCATCACAAGGACGATGGCCTAACCGGAAAGACTAATTTTGTTTTTGTTTCAAATAGATACATAGTTAAAAGTTTTAATCTTCCTGACTTACAGTTATCTTACATAATTCCAAGACAAAGACCATTGGACGATTTCGACGACGACGACGACCGATGACTCCAATGGACAGGAACATGGTTGGGACTGGGCAAAGAAATTTCCTAGATAATGATTATGATGATGATGATGGAATCTAAGCATCACAACAACATCATCATCATCATCAGTTCAGTATCATCATAACCCGGAGTCTGGTTCTGGATATGGACCTGGAGTTCGTTCACACTCCTGTTTAGTTTATCCATAGCCGCCATAGAATAATGAAGTCACGTTGATGACGACGACGCACGACGATGAGAAGATGAGACGATGATTACACAGTAGTTATACAGTGTGTCTGTGTTGTTGTTTTGTGATAATGGTGGTCATTTGTTTGATGCGGCAAAAGAAGTCCAGAGTCCAGGTGAAGCAAGCCAGAAGGGATATCACAACTTGGCTCGGCGCACCATAATGGGAAAATTAATTTTCATTTATGACGATGAAGTCCCGTAAAGGTGAAGCTACGTCCGTACCTAGGGAGGAGCGGTAGTGTAGGAACGGAGTTGCTAAAGTCCAGTAGTTATGTATTACAGGAAATTCCATCATCACAGCTCCTGTGATGCTTCTGCTTGTTAAACAAAAAAAAAAGTCTAAAAGATTTATTCGAACATGATATGGTTAAGTAAAGTGTCTGTCAAGACGTTTTATTCCAACGGACAGGGTCGGAAGAACCAGACGGACGGAAGGACGTTACCTTGCAACCGTTTACTACAGAACCCAGAAGACTGCAAGTCTTTTCTTTTTATGTTTGATTACTCAATGTACACACACAACCAACCAACCAAGGCTTGCCAGAGGTAAACTATAATGAAAAATTACTAAAAAATTTCTAATATAGTCCACACGCAAAGAAAAACATTTCCAGACGAAGAAGGTGGGAACACCTTAATCATGAGATCCGCAACAAGAACCCACGTCACCTTTTTATGATGATGATGATGTTCCAGGAGGAAGCAGTTATTGGGGGGGGGGAAGAAGAAACAAAAAATTGATATAAAAACTTCGATTCAACTTTTGCGTGTTTGTTCATATTTATCAAAGTTATGTTCAACGATTTAACACAACAGGAATTATTACATTTTTGAAACCGTGAGATTTGAAGAAAAAAAAACTTGGAATCTCCTTACTTGGGTTATGTAGTTGCTTCTTGTACACTGGTTCCGCTTAGACACTTAAGGTTGTTAGGAAGAAATGTACAACAATTTGTACAGAAAAATGTAAGAACTACAGACTTATCAATTTTCAGACAGTTTTGTACAATGTCATCGGGATGAAGTGGAATAAACTTATCAAAAATGATTCTCTTTGAAAATTAAGTTGACAGGTGTCAACCTTCAATTCATACACTTTTCCAAAATTTATCAGCCTTGAGACTGACTTTATATGGGTCCTAAGTCTTTTCTAGACTAATTTTCCTAAATTGTCAAGAATATTTCGAAAAAAAAAATTGAAATTTTTTGAAAAATAAGATGAACGACGATCAATCACAAATATACCTTCAATTCAAGGAGAATCCTTATAGAGCAGTAATACAAGTTCCAAAAAAACAAACTTTTTGACTCCTTTCTAATTTTACTTCAAAAATTGTGTTTGAAAAGTTTTTAACAATTTCTCAGGCCCAATTGAAAAATGCACGAATATGTGATCGACTTGAAATATTCATGGAAATGCAGAATGAGTTGGTTTAGAGTTTTAATTACTATTGAATTTAAAGCAAAACTTTAAGTTGCACAAAACTTAAAGTTTATAGAGCACAAACTATGTATTGAAAAAAGTTGCCTGCAACTGTAAGTGCCCAGTTTCCAGTTTAATATTTTCTTCAAATAATTTAAAAGGTTATTTATTTGTATTATAAAGATTCAGATTAATTAATAATTAAAATATTTGAAAACAAAAGTCAACTTAAAATTATAAAAAACACCCAGCTGGGAAGTAGCTTTAAGTTGCGTAGTGTGCGATAATAAGCAATTTTCTTTGCTAGATGCAATAGTACAATTTTCTTTGACAGCTTATTGATGAAAACTGGCATATATTTTAATGACATTTTCACAATAGTTGTGTTTTATTCAATGCTACATAGCTAGTGCAGTAATCAAGTGAATAAAACAATCAAACAAAATCCCTGTATATCACCAGCACAGCTGTCACTTTTTTGCTGGTTTCTTTTTCTCCAGCAATCAAAGTGTTGTTGTTAGTTGTTTGCAGAGTGAAATTTTACTGCGTTAGCTTCACAGTAGTGAATAAAATGTATAGTGTTTAAAATTGCAAAAAGAAATTGATTGGATTCATAGAAGTTTTATTTGTTGACAAAATAAGTTTAAAAAACGAATTTGTTATACGTTTTAAATATTTTCATTAAAAATATCTTTATTCTGTGTTTTACGAAACGTTTACACTTAGTGCAGTCGAGGCTTAAAAAAAATATCCACGAACACACCCTCAAGTCTTCCCACATTTGTAAATTTTTGCACCATCAGAACAGAAGCTCTATCTTCACTTAAATACTTTGACTGGCTACTGACATATTTCTGTAGAATAATCCGTTGTCGTATGAACAAGAAACTGACATTTTTGACACAAGACTTTAAAAAGCTTTTAATACTCATAACTCATAAGGAATGTTTTTGACTGTACTATTCGTCACAAAGTACTTTATCTGAAACCAACATTATAAATTTTTTTATAAAAGTGCGAATCATTCCGAAGTAAACTATTATCTGTCAAACTTTTTATGCCTGCTACCTCAAAACCTACTATGACTTTAACTATGTGCATAACACATTCAAAAACTTTCAGACAAATGTCTGGTGGTCACAGGTTCCAACTCTAGGAAATATATGTACCTCATTGATAACTTAAATTAAAAGAAGTGGCCTCAAATGACCACCCTGAGGAACACCTGATTAAACATTGAGGAAGAACTTTTGAATACCTATTACCTACAAATTCCAGAGACAATACTATTCATATTTTGAAACTCGTTTATCTTGAAACACCAATAATTTTGAAATGTATTTTCCAATCGAAACATTCTTCATGGAATCGTTTTTAAAATAGAAAACCCTGATTTTGAAGTAAACTATATCTTTTAGACGTTATTCTTCTTTCACTTCTGAGACCTAAAGACTCTAATCACACATATCAACAGCTGTCAAATTATTGATTTATTCCGTGGTTTAATTTCCAAAGAAGAACTATTATTAATAAATCTATATTTTCAGTCTCTTCAAAGCCAACTTCAAGTCAAAATCAATTAAAATACCCATTTCATCAAAAAGTCTTCTTTTATCTATAAGAAAACCCCAAACTTTTGAACTCTTAAGTTTATCTTTTCCCTCAAATCAACAAACCAAGGCAACAAGTACGAATATACGTTCACATAAATTGTTCGCATCTTAGTGCGCAAAAAGTGAATTTCCTCGAAAACCCATCAAATATCTACAAAAAAAAACAAAACTTTCAAAACTTAGATAATCAACTTTGCACAGCGTGCAACGCAGCGGTGGTAAGTGTGCACAGGGTTTATCATCAGACGATGTCAGTTTTATGAGTTTTTAGCTTTTTCATATACATATAGTTGTTGTGGCATAAGGAGTCGAGTAAATTCTTAAAATTATTTTCGAAACTTTTCAAAAATCACCTCTCAATTATATTTGCACCCCCCAAAAATACTAAGCAACCATTGTTTGAAAATCTCTTAATAAATATCCGTTTAGAGTCTTTGTGCGTTCCATATACAAAAACGCACCCCCATTTAAGGCAGGTGAAAAAGCCAAAGTTTCAGTGTTGATACCAACCTTCAGCAGCTTCCCGCCCGCGCCATGCCAGCCAGCGCAGCGCAGCGATCATCTTTCGCCATCATTCAAGTCAAAATTTTATGAAGAAGTTTCGTTGTTTTGACAAAGTTATTTGAGATGAGAGAGTAAAGTGCAATATTGACTCAAGTGCATTCCGTTCGAAAACTCCAATACCCACACCCCCCTCTGCCCACTCCTGACATTTTAACTCTTTTTTTCTGTTCCCATTCTTATTCCTGTTTTGCTTTGTGTTATTTTATCGTTTATTCACTCGTCTTCGGTGAAAGGGATAAATTGGAATTCCAAAGATTTTCAAGTTAAACTGGGAGCATCGTCGTCGTCGTCGTCGTCGTCCTCGTCAGTCAGTAACGATATAATACCCGGTTGCCAACTCTAACACATTCATAGAGACTCTATAGTGCTCCAGCTCGACTGTACATTCCTAACGCTTAATGTTATGGCTTTTCAAGGCAACATCATCGCAAGCGGAGCAGAAGTGCTTCTTGGTATTCCCTTTATGTTTCTTGTACCGCTGCTGCCACTATACCGCCGCCGCCAATATACCACCATCACAAGGATTCTGTGTAGATTCATCGAGTGGCGGTATGGTGGTAGTGGCAGAGGTAGCACCTAGAACCGAGTCTTAGCTTGGCATGGAGCTATGGTGGTTACTCTAACCTCTCTCCCATTATAAATGTCTTGAGCTATGATGGTTGCGGTTTGATGTTTGCAAAGCGTTGCAAGGATAAGCGCCAGGAAGACACTTTACTCACTACTATCCTCGTGTTTTGTGAAATTTAATGAAATGTATATATGTATGCATGTTCAAAGCTATAATAAAGGATTCGCTAGACGTGTGTATAGATGTGTCAGTGTGTGCATATAGAAGAGCAGCAATAGAATTCGAGCAAATATCAAATTAATTAACTGCTTGAATTTGGTTTCTGTATAATTAATCTCCCGTGGAAGTTGAAGTGTGTGGCTAGACGGAAGGCTGATTGTTGAGAGTTTATTACTGAAACTCAAGCACAGTGGCGTCGCAAGAATATATTTAAAAGGAGTAGTAAAGGGGGAGGAATCATGGAAGGTATGCGGTGCAGGCTTTTATCTCGAAAATTTTAAGTATGAAAAGATTTTTTTGTTTTTTTGTAGGTTTAACAATATTGATGTTTTTTTTTATTTTTCTTTGCTGTGAATATTTTAAAGTTCATCTTGTGTTTTATGTTTCACGGGTGGTTATTTCATCATCAAAAGTTAAGGGAGGAAAAAAAAGAAAACAAGCAAGAGTGGAATTTTCTAACCTTAAGTAGGTTTGCTCTGAAGTTTTTCATCATTATCATCATTCGGAATATTTTCTGAAAAACCTCTTTAACTTGGTCTTGGAAATAATGAAGTTTTTGTTTTATTTTCTGTTAATTTTGAGTTTTTTTTTTTTAATTTAGGCAACAAATTATGAGTGCGTTGTTTTAAGAGAATGCAGGGAGATAACTTCCACACTTAAGTGTGTAGGTATACGAAGTAATAAGGAACCATAAATTCAAGTGTTACTTAAGAGTGTCTTGATAAGAATTTACTACTTGAACTTTAAATACATACCTACATCTAATCTGTCAAAAATCCGGCATGTCAATTATGAACAGTAAGCCGATTTTATCGAAAATATTGTCTCACTGAAACTCAGAGCATTAGCTTGAAAATTTGAATAAAAGATCAGCCAACATCAAGATTGACAGACTCAGGAACTCAAACTACAACTAGAAGACTAAGTACAACACTGTGATCCAACATGTCACGTCTGAAATAGAGTCACAACTTTACAAGCATGTCACTGAAAATTTTATGTTAAAAGCAAGGGCCTATATTCAGAGCCTTGTGGAACATCTGCAGTATATCTTATTTCGTACATGTATTGAGACTTTCCAGTTTAAAAAATTATGCCCTACTAAAAATTTCAAGACAAGGATTTACAAAGAAAGTTTAGATTTAATTTCTGGAACAAAAAATCCAGATGAGAAATAACTTCACATGATCTTAAAGTGTTATTTTTGTACACTGTTCAATGGTTTTTTTTTTCTTTAGGAAAGAGAAGATTTATCGAAGTAACAGTGAAGTAATTTTCGGAATTTCCTGTGGAGTTATTTCCCTCTAGATAATTTCATTTAAAATTATTTTCCGCGTGATGTTATTTCACGTGTGAATTTATTTCTCTAATGGTTATTTCAATACAAAGCTACGACTGTTTAACTCCAACGTCAAATCAGTTCTGCTATATGGATGCAGCACCTGGAAAATAACAACAACAATAACCAGGAAACTGCAAACCTTCGTCAATAGGTGTCTTCGAAACATCTTAGGGGTTTTCTGGCCTAATCGTATCTCCAACGAGGATCTACATAGACGAACAGGTCAGGAACCCATAGACACCATTATACGAAGGCGCAAGTGGCAGTGGATTGGACAATGGACACACGCTTCGAAAAGGTAATGACTGCATTGCTGTCCAGGCAATGCAGTGGAATCCACTCACACAAGAAGGAAGAAGAGTTGGTAGACCGAGAAGCACGTGGAGAAGAACAGTCGAGGAGGAATCTGCGAGATTGGGAAAGAGCTGGAGGGAGCTCAAACACATCGCTGGAAACCGTACACGATGGCGCGTAGGTGTAGTTGAGGCCCTATGTCCCGCTAGGGAACACCAACGGACTTCGTAGGTCTGAGGACCTAAGTAAGTATAAGTAAGTAATGGTTATTTCCTTGCACTTTAACTGGGACCTGTTATTATTTCACATATAAAAGAACTGTAGTCGAAAGTTTCAACTTGTCTTAATTAGAAACTATAACGTGCTCAGATGGATACCTAATTTTGAAATTTTTTTCGAAATGTCAGAAATTTTGAAAATGTTCACTTTCCTTTAAGTAACTCCATTGTATTTATTATAATTTATTTTGTTTAAAACTAAAGGACCTGGCAAACTTCGTCTCGCCTCAATATAATACAGAAACTCAAGCTTTGGAAAAATATTGTTGTTGCTTATTCGATTACCCCTGCAAATTTTTCAAAGTTAAGTAGCGTATAGACTATTCCAAACCATAAACTATCTCTGTATCAAATTTTAGTCAAATCGGTTCAGCCGTTCTTGAGTTATAGAAAGTGTAACTATTACGAATTTATAGATTTAAAATTAAAGTGAAAAGTGGGGTAAGAAATGTTTGCTTTTCAAACTTCTGTTATTTTAAAGTGAAATATTTTACTCACTTTCTATAACCACTTTAAGAATTATCAGTTGGCATCTAAGAGGACTTTTTTGGACAGAGATTTTACATCTTATTAAATGATAAGACATTTCAAGGAATCTTATCAATTACTTGACTAAAACCCCTTAAAATATTAAATCAATCATTAGAATCCTTCCAAGTAAAGTGTGTCAAAAATCTTCTTCTATTTGGAGATAATTTTAATTAACGCCCAACAAATTTAATGCAATTTCACATAAGAACCAACTAAAGCAATATCCTTCGAATCCAATATTCCTCTTCAAATCCTTAGAACTGGAACTCAACTTAGTTGATCTCAAGGACTCTGAAAACACATCGCTCCACAGCTCAAAAGCAGGAATCAAGGAGTGAGAAAGCAGTAAAGTTCTAGGTATAGGTACTGACTTTCGTCCGTTTGTCATCGTCGTCGTCGTCTTCCACTTCTCTGATGTGATGCAAAACTAAAACTAAAGCATTGACATCAACGCTGCCGAAGAAGACGACGACGACAAGGACGACGACGATGCCAAAGACGACGACGACGATGATGACGACAGCAAGCGATAAGTATGCTTTCAATGAGCCTTCAAATTATTGTCATTCCTCTCAATTTGGCACCATGTACCTTTGCGGATGCGACTAATGCATCTTGAATGAGAACAAGGAAGCAGATTGGTTTACCTTGTGCGGTTCTGGTTACTGAAGGACTATCATTCTACACACACACACACACATACACGCATAGACTAAACACTACACTCCACTACTTTACCATGCACAGAGGGTTTTAATGCATTAAGTAGATCTACCTGTGCAAAGAGTCGAGTCGATTCGAGTCGAGTCGAGTCGAGTGGAGTCAGCAAAAAGGATTCCCTATGAATTTGCCACCTATACCCACATGACGTGCAGACTTTGTGTGTAGCTTTGCACATGCACATACTACATATACATACATAGGACAGGGTAAAAGGACCCTCTAAACATACCGTTTAGTGTAATTGGTGTGCATGTAGAGAAGTTCCGCTAACGCTCTCTAACTAACTCCAGTTCCCCCGCAACAATCATTACCATCACAGAATCATTATCACATTTGATGGCAACGACGACGACGAGGCGGCGGCAGCGGTGGCGGTGGTATGGCAGTCGGAATCTTTTGCTAGCTATTATTGTGATAGGAGCAAACACACACACTCCATCCTTTACTCTTCTTAAAGCGTTTCGCTTTTAGTTTTCAGATTCAGGGTTTCCCGATTCCTGAATTCATTTTGAAGACGGAAAGGTGAAACCAATTTGGTTTTTGCAATTTATAAAGCGTTCCTCCTGATGGTGGAATCAGCTAGTCGGCTTCGGCTTTGGCTTTGGCTTTGGCATCGGCATCGGCTTCAGCTTCGACTTTGGTTTCGTTTGGTTTGGAAAGTAATTTGAAGGATGCTTTTAAGACCCCAACGGAAGAGATGTGCTAATGGCTGATACGGGGAAGGGGGGATTCGAAAAAGGATTCCTGATGATGGTTCTGCAGAAAATTCAATATGCGGAGATGATGATGGAGAATAAATGTTCAACGAACGGGGGATTGTGGGTGGCGAAGCGCAGCATCTGAAATGATAATTGCAGTCAAACATTAATCTCAATTAAGGGTACCTACCTCCTCTTTGCTTTTCTGCAGAAAATGAAGGCGGAGACGGAGAATTACATGAATTTTTCCTCCAAAGTACCTTCCTACATAATCCATCTTGTAAAAGGGGGTTGATAAAGGGGGGGAGGGGGATATAGTGAAAATGCATTTTGTTGTGTTTATTCAGATTACGAGTAATTTATGGGGTTTTGCTTCAAAATTTAATGCGTAATGAATTTTAATGCCTTTCAAAATGTTCGTTTCTTTTCTTTTTCTTTTTTTGTTTTTCTTCATATTTTATAGTAACTTAAAAAGGGATATACAAAGTTTGACCTAGTTTTTGGAAATTTCATAATTTAAAAATGATAAGTCGACAAAGGGTAAAGTTTTATTTATTTCTTCTTTTTTGTTTGTACAAAAAATGTTAGAGTTAAGATTTTTCAGTTAAATTTATAACTTCTGTTTTTGAATATGAATTCTTTTAAACTTGCATAACGGGATGGTCTGATTTACTGGGATAAGTTATAACTTGAAATTAATCTAAGTTGGAAGGTTAAAATATTAACCATCATCAATATTTAAATTAACCAGTTCAACAATCATTATGCAAATCTTTGTGAAACTAATAACATTGTCAGTACAAAATTTCTGTGAGTTTAAAAAAATAAATTTTATTAGAAAAATGTATTTAAATCAACTGTCGACAATTTTAGACTTTTTTTTAAGAATTCCCAATATCATTCCTTTTTTTGGATTAAAGAGAAAACTTGGCATTTATTGAATTGCTTGTGTTATTATAAATCACCAATCAAAAAAGGTATCAAAATTAAAAAATTCAATATTTTTGAGAATAATTGTAATAGTAATTTATTTTAAAGTTTTGTCAAAATTAAATAATTTAGTACATATTTTACACTTGTATTAGAACTATATTGAATGAAACAAACTCACTTTTCGCTGTCTATCTGTCCCTCTGTATGGTTAGATCTTTAAAACCACACAACCGATTTTGATGCAGTTTTTTTTAATAGACAGAATGATTCAAGAGGATGGTTTATGTGTATAACGCGGTACAATAAATTTTTGAACGCGTATAAAACAACTTAATTTTTACATGCAATTTGTTTTACTTGTAAAAAAAACTTTTCACTGTCATTTGGTTGTCAAATTTGTATATTGAAGTCGTCTGTCCAACTTTAACAAAAAGTTATATGGTTGCCTGTCATTCTGTCACCATTATAAAGTTATTAAAATCTTTTATCATCAATTTTTCAGTGCCTGAAATTTTATGGTCTTAAATTGCCAAGGATAAGACGAAACTTCAACTCAATACAATTTACTGAAATAATTTTAGTATAGATAAACTTTTTGTAAGTTCCGACAGTAATGACAATTTTGATCGGTTGTTGATATATCGACCAATCTCAGAGCCTGACATGGTATAATAACTTAATAGGGGAGGGACAAAGTTCGTCGGGTCCTCTAGTGTAGAAAATAAAATGAATTTGAGGTAATTATGAATATCGTTGCCAGATCTCGAAATAAATCGGAAATCATTTTTAGTAGTTTTTTATTTTTTGTTAAAAAATTGTAAACTAATGTCAAAAGCGTTATTTAAAGTAGTGAAAAATTATATTGAAAAATCTTATTAAAAAAATAACGATATGTCTTTCCAAATTTATTTAACAATTTTTGATTTAGTTTTTTTTAGTTTTTGTGAAAAAAAACTGTCAACACAATGTTTTTCAAAATTTAGGTTTTTATTGACAATTGATTGTAACGGGTTATCCATTTTGCGGTTTTAAAAACAATAGGGCTGGAATTCGACATCTGTCAAACTAAGTTGTTAAACCACTTTTTTTTCAGTTGAATTTTTTTTCAGGCAAAACTGTGAAGAAATTGAAGAGACTGGATTGGTTACAGGCCTGTGCATCAACGTTTTGCTCGTACCACTGAAAACATCGCTGCTGTAAGTGAAAGTGGTACCGAAGACCCAAATGTTTCGATTCCTGGTAGTTCTCAACTGACGCCAGCTGACCATTCACAACGTCGTAGATACGTCGAATGGATGCAACAGGCGGTGGACGACGATTTTTCGAACAAAATTTTCTTCAACTCACTCGGTGGGTATGTTAATAAACAAAATTGTCGTGGGTTCAGACAATCCTCAAGTAATTGAAGAGAGGCCTTTACATCCACAAAAAGTCACTGTTTAGTGCGCTCTTTGGTCCGGAGGTGTGATTGGACCTTACTGCTTCAAAAACGACGATGGAACGACTGTCACCGTCAATTCGGAGCGTTATGGTCATATTATAACCAAATTTTTTACCTGCTATTGCGGAATACGACTTGGAGAATATGTGGTTTCTACAAGACGGTTCCACATGCCACACAACTCGAGCGAATATGGCTTTATTGCAAGAGACATTACCTGGTGCGATTTGACACCGCTGGTTTTTTTTTGTGGGTCAACGTGAAAGACCTTGTTTATGCAGATAAACCTTTAACTCTTAAGTATAGGTACTTAAAAACCAAAATTCGTCAAGTTATGGCTGATATACCTCCCAATATGTTTTAAAAATTGGTCGAAAATGACCTCAAAAGAATCGATGCTTGCAACAATTCGCGTGGTGGTCATTTAAATGATATAGTGTTTCACACATAATAACGCCAACGTTCAAACTTTATAATAAAAAAGAAATATCATACTTTTGAAACCGCAAAGTGGATAACCCCATATTATGAGAACCCCATATTATGAGAAAATAAAAAAGTTTGAAATCAAAATCGTTGCCAGATTTCAAGATATTTGAGTGGAAAAACATTTAATATTGAACGCATGAACGTACGAAATGACAAATTTAGACTATAGGGTACCTTCAGAACTTCGATTTGACAAATCAGACTGATAACAATAAATTCCTATGGGAGGGTAACTAACTGCCCATCTGATCAACAGATATGACATACTACCGTGTATGCCAAAAAATTTCAGGCCAGTTATGTAAAAAAGTCTGAAAAGGCCATTTTTTTATAAAAGGTTGATCACTTGACTGATTTTGCAAAAAAAAAAAAATTGTTTCAAGACACTTCCATTAAAATGGTACTAACTCTTCAATATTCAGCAGAGACTAATACTGAACCCCTCCTTAAACAGTGCTTAATAAACACCTTGACCGATTTTGATGAAATTTTTTATGTGTATTCCAGTGGATTTGAGCATGGTTTAGAATTTTGATACCCATTTCAGTCAAATGTCAGATTTTCTCGTATTCGATCACAATTTCTTTTTAGGTCAATACAGCAACTTTACTTGATTTGATAGTAGGCGGATTGGGAATTCAGCAATTAAATTGCTTTTGAAAAATTATCCAAATCATGATCTAAAACATAAAATATGTAAGCATAAAGCTAAAGTCCACATTGTTTCACTTTATTTAAAAGAAGTTTAAAATAATTTTCGAATTTAGGACGAACAACGTCCGTAGGGTCAGCTAGTTAATATTAGATTTTATATTGAATTTAAATGTAAGTATATCTTGAAACTGAAAATTTATATGAAAAATAGTGAACCGAAGGAAACATAAAACACTTCCTTTTAAATATTTAAATTTTCTACCCAAGTTTATGTATGCTCTCAATATTTAACCAGAAACAGAAACTAAAGACCATTTATTTCAAAGGATATAGTATTTTTTAGTCTGGTCTTTGGAATTCAAAACCGAAACAATAACAGTGTCCAGTGTCTAGTGTCTAGAGTCCGTTTTATATTTCACCTTTTTCCCTGCATTAATTCACCTTAATGACACTGAAAACCCAGTTAAACCACATTTGCTTTTTAGTCTTTGGGAATGTTTTTCTTTTTTTTCCCCCTTAAACATTTTAACAGCCAAAGAGCTGGGAGTCCAAGTCCGAGTCCGGCTTAGAACCCACCTTAGGACTTAGTTTTTTAAGCTATTTGCATAAAAATTTCTACACAGATATATAGGAGTATGTATGCGCACCTTTGGACATATTCAAACTTAATGCTGCACCCCCTTTGCTTATGCCTTTCCCTTTTCCTTTGCCTAGAAAAAAAAATAAGATTCTTTAATCCAAAAACTATACACAAAGAGGCTATATCTGCCTTCTATGGTATTACATTATATTAAGCCTTCGGGGGCTGGAATTGGACAATGCCAAAGAGCTGAGCTAACAAACGAGTGGGGTGGTGGGGTGGGGTTGCTCAGTGCTTGGCTGCTGTTGCCAGAACTTTGCTATTGTGCCAGAAGCACAAGCCATTGTGACTCTTTGACCTTTGGTCTACTTTCTAGTATCAGCTTTGAGAAGAGACACAAGCCGTTTTGAGTGCTGATGGGTGCTGGCTGGGGTGCTGCAAATGGAAAAAGGAGTAAATAAAGTACACACACCGACACCGTATACCGAGGAGGAGGAGGACAGAAAAATCTTCCCTTTAACATTCACACAGTTGGCAGGTCACATCGTTTTTTGTATGGACAAAGCACAGCGCCGCCCTCCTCTGATCTCCTCGATTCACATCAGCCATCAGGACTGGTTCGTTCCATCCCTGATGTGTTCTGTGTCCCGTCTCCTGTTGTTTCCCTTATGCCCCGGAACCAAATCTTTTTTTGTGGCAACCCATCACATTGAAGATATCTCTGCTCATTCGTAATTTGGATGTTGAGGTTGGTTGGCGTTATTGAAGCCAGCTTCATGCCTCTGCATACCATTTACCACTTAAAAACATTTGAAAAATTTAAGGGGTTTTTGAGGTTTGCCCTGTGTTCCGTGTTTTCCACATTTCTACCTTCTGTGTTTGTTTTTTTCTTTTTTTTTACATTCAGCTCAGTGATTCTATCTTGAATACTCATACATACTCGGGAAGTACGAGTCGTTGTGTCGTCGTGTCGTCGTCATCATCGTCGGTCGGGAGGACGAATCTCATCATGATGGCAATGTAAACGTGGCAAGAGTCATCTCAAAAAATCCCGAGGGCAAGTGGATGTATCATGGTGTTTTCTTTTTCCATTCTGTGCTTCCTTTTGCGTTTGGTTTTCTTCGCATCTTTTTTTTTTTTTGCACCACTGAGTCCACATGCCCATTCGTTTCCCTAATGAGAAAGATGGGTTTTTCAACAACACAGAGGAGGGAGACAGGACAACGAAAGTGTGGAAGAGCCCCCCCATTCCAAAGCAGTGAAATGAGAAAAGCTCTTCTCGTCTATGGACATTATACACAGTGAAAAGGCGACTGGTGAAAATTAATACTTGGAAATTTTAATTGCTTTGCAGTCGACTTGTAAGGGGCTTAGAGACTCTGTTCTAAAAAAATATCTGTTTCTGTTTCACAGGGGGGGGAACTAAACTACGTAGGCCTTTCTTTCGGGGAAATAAAGAATAAAAAAAATAGAGAGAGAGAGAAGCTGTAAAGTGAAAAGGGAAAATAAAAACGAGGATACGAGTGTGGGCTCTAAATTTTTGAAAAGCTTAAACGTTATGCACTTCAAGACCTACAGAAAAAAAAAACAGAGAACTGAAAACATTCAAGGCTAACATGAGTTTTCTTTTTGTTTTTGTTCATCCTTTGCGAAAATCATCTTCCCTCCCTTCGTAGTATTGTTTGTCGGAAGATTGCTCTTAGCTTATATCCCCCACCGTGTCCGGTTCGACAGTTTGTCAGTCTGTCAGACATACATACTCGTACACATGCATGCATAAACTTTGACGTTTCAGATGAAGCATTTGTGGTGTGGGCGTGTTTACTTGTGTTCTTCAGATTCAAAATTCCCTGCAGTAATGAAAACTTATCATCAGAGGACGACGACGAAAGTGAAGGGATCCGGAAAAAGAAGCCTATAAAAGAACTGACGAGTTAACTTTGTCGGCTATAGGGGGAAGGTTATTTTGTTCACTTGCACTCAAATGTACTGAAAAAATTGTTTAATTTTTTTTAAGGTAGATTTATTTCTATACATAAATGAAATTAACGTTTTCTTTTAAATTAAATGCTAAAGTATAATTCTAAGAAGAGATCAGAAGAGATCGCTTAAGTTGTTTTAAAGCTTTTTAAAACGTATGGAAACTCAAATTTTGGAAAAGGTGCAAATTTATGTTTAGCCAAAGCAAAGTTTTCAAATAATAAATCTATCAACTTTAAAAACTAAAAGCTCTTGTCAAAGCTCATATTTTTGCATATTTTCAAAATGCCCCAAGAACTACTGAAATGAATTCAACTTATAAGACCCTGTACGTCGCACAAATGGGTTTTTTTTTGACGCTACGGTGACGTAGAAAAATAAACCATTTTTAGTCTCTCAAAAGCTCAAGCTTTAAAGCTTTTAAACTCCATTATTAATAATAAAACGAAAAGAACAAGTAGTTTACCCAACTGTTATTTCAGTTTCTTATTTGCAACTTAAACATGAGAGTTTAAAATTAAATTAGCTGTGTTTTTTTGGTTAAGTGAGTATGGCACATCGCCAAATTTTACAAGATTTTGGAATTTTGATATACATAATTAAAAAAATAATGCAGGGATACCAACTTTAGAGAGTCAAATCAAGAGTGAATTATTAATTGAATAAAGCTTTTTTAGATCTGATATTACTGTGCTTGTAAAAGATTACCAATAAAACACGACTGTTAATTTTTTTTAAACTCGTGCTTTTTTGAATAAATTGCCGAAAAATTTTGCAGTACAAATAGTTGAGTTTTTGAAATGCTTTTGAATTTAACTTAATACCGATTAAATTTTCTTTCACTTGATAAATAATATTTTTTTAAAAATCTGAATACTTCTTTTTCATTTAAAAATTTCTACAAAAAAAATATATTTAGCAAATCCAAAATTTAAACTAGGTAAAAAAGAAAGTCCGTGCGCTCATTTTATTTTATTAAAGTGTTTATTTAACTTCTCTTTTTTTAACTTAAAAGCCTCATAACCTCCTTTAGGCTAAGCCTCAAAACTTCAGTTAACTTTCCGTAGAAAAAAAATGATTTATTTAACTTCCCAAAACCTTGTCTCCCCTTTAATTGCCAACTTTATCATTTCATTCCCGATTGGCCACAGGCCTATTAACACAGCAAACCCTGCTGCCAAGATGTCAAGTTATCCCCCCCCCTCCTGGAGCTTTAAAGTTTTTACTGCTGAATAGCAGGTAATTAAACAGCTACTAAAGTTTTATCAAAAACATGTTTTATTTTATTTTTATTTTTTTCTATGATTTTTATTGTAAATAAAATATAAATTAAAAATTAAAATAAAAATAAAATGAAATATAATATCTTCCTTGAAGCTCGCATACAGATGTTGCAATTCTTAATTAGGACAGCTAATAAAACTGAAAAGCTTAACTTCATTAAAATTGAATTAAACTTTGAGTCAAGTCTTGATATCATATCAAACTCAACCCAACCCAATTTCAATCTTATTTCCTCAAAACAAACACTCACATAAAATCACAAACACATACACACGAATGAAAATAGAGATGGCAAAAAAGGACCAACAATATTATGCTAGACAAAATCTACTTAAGTTGAAATCACCTCCTATTAATTCACTCCTCTGGCAGTTTTACAGTCGTGAAAATGGTTCATAGCTTATCCTTTCCGGTTCCTTCTTCTTCTTCTTTTTTGTTGTTGTTGTGTCCTTTTTTGAATTTGTTGTTTTGCTGTGTCTTTATGTGTGTGTTGGAGTTTATATCTTTTTTGTCTGGAACTGTTATCTTGTCATCATGATGGTGGCACAAATAGGATATCCATAAGAGAAGAAATGCGGGAAGGCAGAGTGGGTTGAATTTTCACATCAATTTCGTTGTGGATTTTCCAAAAACGCATTCGTTACATCGTAAACAACGACATCTAGAGGAAGGGAGGGATTGAGGGAGGGGAAAACACACAAAACTAGGACGACCTGCGATTGTTAAATGTGTTAACTTGAGTATCTGGTGCTATTTTGTTCTCGAACGCGGCGGCAGCGTCCGCATTGAAAAAGAGGGCAATTCCGTTGGAAATATACAAGTACGAGTATGTGTGTAATCTTTGCGCGGTATATGTATGTATGTGTGATTTTGCCAGGATACTTAGAGATATTTATCAAGAATCCTATTCGACTTAATAAACAGCCAACAGACAACTTAAGCGTCAAAATGTAAGGATCAGAGCACAGCATCTCTGTTCTATCTGGTTCTGCCTCCTTCCATATTCCAGAAAAAAAAAAAACAAGGATAATGGTTTAGCTTTGAGAATCAGAATATTCTCGTTGGGAACAACGCCCCCGGCAAACGCAAACTATACTATGGACCATTCAACTTGTTTAATAGACTATCTAAACAGTAGTTAGTGACTGCTTTAGCTTTTGTTAAGAGCATCAGCATCAAGCCTGGTATATAGTAGGATGTGATGTGGATGGCGGAATGGAAGGAAGGATAGTGGAAAATATTTCTTAACAACTTAAGCTGCTGCTGGCAAATATCATCCTCAATCCTCATGTAGTACTATATCCTCTATCGTAACCATCATCATTGATCCTTCTTCCTTTCTTCCTTCTACATTCCCTTATATAATAGTTCTAGTCCTATACCAGGACCCAGACCCGGACCAAGACCCGAACCAGGACCAGGACCATCAGAAGTATCATAGAGATGGATTTTTCGAGACTCTGGCTGGCTATGGCTAGGTCTTACTCCTCCGAAGCACTGAGTGTGCAAGCTGTTTATTTTTCGGAATGCAGATGGTTGTAAACATTAAATTGGTTCTATACCATGAATGCAAACGGGGGCCTTACTCCGGAATGGAATACATATACAACAAATAGGAACTCTGGGCGTGGGAGTGGGCATATTGGGTTCCATAACCCTGTCCATGTCCTGTTCATGGATGGTGTGTACTGTGTATGGAAGCATCAGCGATTGTTTGGTTTCTCATCTTTCTGTCGACAGACAATGAATGGAGTGTTTTGCGGTGCGGTGTAGTGGAGTATGTGACGACAAGTAAACTTGAATATAATAATATTCACAAGGAGCAGGACGACCGACGACGACGATGACGACGAAGTATGCATGGTATCCAATCTTCTTCAGTTTACTTTCTTTTTTTTTTTTGGTTTGGATTTCCTTGTTCGTCCTTTAGCTGGATGTGTGTTTTGTAGGAGGATACAACAATGACAGAGAGAATATAACCAGAAGCAAGCTGTGTAATAGTTTTGGCCTCGATTGGAATTTTATAAGAGGACAACAATTTTAGTATGTCTCTTTCCGGACTCCTGACTCTATGACTATGACGATGACTCTAGCCGATCCTATATTTCTCACTTTTCTTTTTTAATGGATCCTTCCGTTATTCGAGAGATATAACAGTACAGATACAGAGGCAGAGAGAATTTTACACCAGATGATATAGGAATAAAATTGAAATGGCAAATGATGTGATGGCAAAGGACAAAAGGAAATGTCTCCAAAAAATGGAGAATTGTTGTGTATTGTTTGGACAAAATAGGACTTTTATGTGTAATGTAATGTAGTATAGGTACCTATACGAATATATGTAGTTTTTGGGTGTTAATCGTTACGGGTCAAGAAATCGTACTCATGCAATGAATTACAAATTTACGAGAATTTAGAGAAGTGAATTATAGAGTAGAGTGTATCACTGGAGTAAGGAATATTGGGACATCTATAACAGTATATGTGGTGACAGTTTTTGAAAAAGATTTTGATTAAGATTTGAAGTTATTTATAGGAATTGTCTAATTGTGTCCACGTATGAAGTAGGTCAGAATTCACCCAATAGGTATATGTATGTTTAAGTAAATTTGACATTTAAGTCACATCATGCTTTTCTTTAATTGGGAATAAGTTTGTAAAAGTGGGTTTTTATCACTGAGTACACCATAATTTTGTTCGTTAATTGGAAGTTCAGTTTTCTTACTAAACCAAATATTCGTTCTTTAATTTGTACCTTTCTCGATGGACTTAGTTTTGAGTTTCAATATCTTATAAACTGCAACTGAATTGTCACTGAATTGCAACTGCATTACAACTAAATTATAACTGAATTTGCAACTGAATCGCAACATAACCAGAACTGTATTGTAACTGAATTGCAACGGCATTGCAACTGAATTGTAACTGAATGGCAACGGCATTGCAACTGAATTGCAAAATAACTACAACTGAATTGCAACATAACCAGAACTGATTTTTAACTGAATAGCAACTGAATTGCAACTGAATTTTAACTGAATTGCAACGGCATTGCAACTGAATTGCAAAATAACTACAACTGAATTGCAACATAACCAGAACTGAATTTTAACTGAATAGCAACTGAATTGCAACTGCATTACAACTAAATGTAACTGAAATGCAACTGAATTGTAACTGAATTGTAACTGAATTGCAACGGTATTGTAACTGAATTGCAACGGCATTGCAACTGAATTGCAAAATAACTATAACTGAATTGCAACGTAACCAGAACTGAATTTTAACTGAATAGCAACTGAATTGCAACTGAATTGTAACTGAAATGCAACTGAATTGTAACTGAATTGTAACTGAATTGCAACGGCATTGTAACTGAATTGCAACGGCATTGCAACTGAATTGCAAAATAACTACAACTGAATTGCAACATAACCAGAACTGAATTTTAACTGAATAGCAACTGAATTGCAACTGCATTACAACTAAATGTAACTGAAATGCAACTGAATTGTAACTGAATTGTAACTGAATTGCAACGGCATTGTAACTGAATTGCAACGGCATTGCAACTGAATTGCAAAATAACTACAATTGAATTGCAACATAACCAGAACTGAATTTTAACTGAATAGCAACTGAATTGCAACTGCATTACAACTAAATGTAACTGAAATGCAACTGAATTGTAACTGAATTGTAACTGAATTGCAACGGCATTGTAACTGAATTGCAACGGCATTGCAACTGAATTGCAAAATAACTACAACTGAATTGCAACATAACCAGAACTGAATTTTAACTGAATAGCAACTGAATTGCAACTGCATTACAACTAAATGTAACTGAAATGCAACTGAATTGTAACTGAATTGTAACTGAATTGCAACGGCATTGTAACTGAATTGCAACGGCATTGCAACTGAATTGCAAAATAACTACAACTGAATTGCAACATAACCAGAACTGAATTTTAACTGAATAGCAACTGAATTGCAACTGAATTTTAACTGAATTGCAACGGCATTGCAACTGAATTGCAAAATAACTACAACTGAATTGCAACATAACCAGAACTGAATTTTAACTGAATAGCAACTGAATTGCAACTGCATTACAACTAAATGTAACTGAAATGCAACTGAATTGTAACTGAATTGCAACGGCATTGTAACTGAATTGCAACGGCATTGCAACTGAATTGCAAAATAACTACAACTGAATTGCAACATAACCAGAACTGAATTTTAACTGAATAGCAACTGAATTGCAACTGCATTACAACTAAATGTAACTGAAATGCAACTGAATTGTAACTGAATTGTAACTGAATTGCAACGGCATTGTAACTGAATTGCAACGGCATTGCAACTGAATTGCAAAATAACTACAACTGAATTGCAACATAACCAGAACTGAATTTTAACTGAATAGCAACTGAATTGCAACTGCATTACAACTAAATGTAACTGAAATGCAACTGAATTGTAACTGAATTTTAACTGAATAGCAACTGAATTGCAACGGAATTGCAACTGCATTACAACTAAATGTAACTGAAATGCAACTGAATTGCAACTGAATTGCAACTGAATTGTAACTGAATTGTAATTTCAACTGAAATGCAACTGAATTGCAACTGAAATGCAACTAAATTGTAACTGAATTGCAACTGAATTGTAACTGAATTGTAACTGAATTGCAACTGAAATGCAACTGAATTGTAACTGAATAGCAACTGAATTGTTTTTTTTTTTAATGAAAATCCTTTATCCTTGGCCGTCAAACTTTAGCTAGATTTCAAGCAGATTAATGTTTCAAAAATTATAGTAAATTTTCAAAGCTTCAATTAAAACTTTTATCAATTTATAAATTGTTTTTTTTTTTTTTTTTTTTTTTGTTTAAAAGCTAAGAATCCTTATTAGAAATTATTAAGGACATTGAGGGTTCCCCAAAAATTGTTTGATACTGGGGGTATAGCTAGATATACCACATCGAAAGTTCAATGTTGCCAGTCCCCAAGTTTTTGTTCTCATTTTAATTGTTTGAGTGATTTTAAGAAAAAAATCTAAAAATAGAATCAATAAGATTTTAACGAAATACAAATTAGATCCAAGGAGTATAACACAATTAAAGATCCTTACGCAAACTAAACAAAATCCATCCATCCGTTTATTCCAGAAATCCAGAATTTCCATCCTCAAAACAAGAAACAAATAAAATTAAGGACTTTAATTACAATTACAAACATTTTAATGTCTCGCTCGAGTCATCACAAGAATTGACCTTGTCAAGGGAAATATTATGGATGGCTTATAATACGAGTGTGTATTGGTTTTGCCTTTTCCCTTATACTTACGAGTATAAGCCAAACAACAAATCCCAAACACCCTCATATTATACTAGAGTAAGGATATTCCCACCCATCATTTAATGGATTCAATCAATCCTATTGGGACTCTGGAAGAGAAAAAAAAAACACAAAAACGGAACTAACTAAGTCCTTAAATCGACTGGAAGAATATGCCAGAACTGATATTTCCCTACAGACAGGAAACTTATCCCAAAGAACAAAAAAAAAAATAAACTCATTTCTCTTTACCTACAATATTCTTAAAATACAATTTCACAAACACAAATTGGTCCTTGAATTTGCCAAAATACACAAAAACACACACATACACGAAAATAATAACGAATTGACACAGAAAAGGGAAATAAAACAAAACAAAAAAAAAATAAAACCTTAAACACAGGAATACGTACACTTCCTTGTTTAAGCCCGAACAAATTTATGCCTCATTAGATGGATGCTTTTTCTTCCTTTTTTCTTTGTGTGTGTGTGTGTTTCCTTAAAGCTTTGGTGTATTGGTTCAGTGTTTTAATATTCATTCAAACAAAAAACCAAAAAAAAAGAAAGGCCCAACTGGGTGACATTAGTCTTTAAATTTGCTAAGCCCCCGCACACAATCTTATCGATATTACACTTTGCGGGGGGATAAGTTATAGGAAACGATTTTGTACTTTTTTTTGGGGGGGGATTTTTTGAGTGGTGTGGGGCTGAGATGTGAAGAGGTGCGAGTCTTTTGTGGGTAGGTTTTGAAAACCGCTGAATTTATACTTCCTCGGCTCGTTCTCTGGAGGCAAAGGCAGACGCAAGGTTGAGTTAACGATCTTTACTTTTTTCTTTTCTTTTTTTTTTCTTTTCAAAAAATAGGACGAACAAAAAAATCGCACAAAAGGACCTGTGAGACTTCTGAAAGTTATGATTGGAAATGATTTTCTGATGATGTCCTGGTGAAATGGAAAAAGGGTAAAGGGTGTGTGTGTGGGGGGAGAGAGAGAGAGAGAGGGGATGGTGAAAGCTAGAATCCAATTGCTGGAAGTTGCTTTCTGCTTCTGTTGATTTTCTTGATTCTCCCGAAATTGAATGACTGTAATAAAAACAAATGACTCAAGTGAAAGGGCTGCCTCCATGATGGGTTGGTGGTGGTGGTGGATGGATGTATCTGCGGATGTTATATTGCCCCCGTCTACTCTCAAACATACATAGGTGTGTATTCTTTTTGATTCAAGGAGTAAATGGATATATCGTAGAAATATGTGGTTATACGGTAAGAAGTTGTTTTTGAATTAAATTTCACTCACTTGAACTCTTCACTTTAAGCAGTTTATGTTTTTATTTTGAATGTCGTGGGTTTTTGGAGAATCTTCCAAAGGACATGGAAATGAGGGATATGTGGAGGAGTGGATTCTTGCGTATACCTATTATATTTTATTGTATCTGTTTTTTTTTTTTTTAAGGCAATTTGCAAATTGCATCAGGGATGGATTATGGTTGAAGAGGTCTTTTGAGGTTTAACAGAATTACTCCATTGAGAAAGTGCATTAAAAATTTAACCACCCCATCAGAATATGGGGGTTGTACTGGGAATGTACATCTGTATTGCAATTTAAATATGCATTTGGAATTTATTCTGGAGTAGCCTTAATGTTACCATTGGGATATGATATATGATACCTACGAGTACCTATACAAATATGTTGGTACCCATGTGCAACATTTGTGTAGGTTTTGACTGTGGTAGATTGCAGTATCCTTTTTGGTATAAAATTTTTGTTTTAATGATATTAGATATTTTGTGTGTTGTATTCAAAATAAGATTGCATTTGTAGTCATGCTATATGAAGAACAATTTTTGATTAAGAGAAATGTTAAAATTGCAAGATTGAGGTCAGACCATCAAGTTGCACACATAAAAGTCATGGTTTGCACATTTTTATTCCGGAAAGAATTTTAACTTTGGTCAGTTTGTCTATCAGAGAGGATTTTCATAAGACAGTTGAGCATAAAAACTTATTTCATTACTCTTATACTAATTCGCACATTAATCTTCGAAGTAGAGACACTGCATCTCAATTTCAGTGAATATCAGATGATAAAACACTAGACTGAGAAAAGAGAGAGAGAGAGATGAAGGGAGAAAGAGAAGGGAAAGCAAACAACAGATATAAACAACTGACAGTAGCTAACGATAGACTTCAGATTATGAACTACATATTTCTCCCAGAAGGGGGCGTGGTGCTCACTGAAGGTTGAAGGGATATTTTAACAGTGATTAGGTAAATTCTTCTCATAAAATTGTTAGAAATTTGTTTTTTGAATTCAATTTAAATATTTCATTTATTGAATCCACGTTTCAATAAATAATTTTTTTTAAATCAATGATTTTTACTGATTCGCTAAAGATTGTTTTCTTTCACATACATGACTTAAAATATTTGTGTATAAATGTAAAAAGTATATATGTAGTTCTTTGTGTGAAAATACTATATTAAATCTGTTTTAAAACTATATAAAAAAATGATCTGTTCAAGCAATGCCGGGAAGGTCAGCTAGTTGTGAATAGTAGCAAAAAGTTTATAATTGAATCAGCTTTTTGTTTGTAAACAAATTCATTTGAAAACTGATGGTAAGTGGTCGTTCAAAATGTATACAAAAGCATTTTCAAAACATTAAGTCTTTTTATTGGTGCAAAACACTCCAGTGGTTTTTATTGTTCGTTTTTCAATTAATTTGGTTGAATCAAAAAAGTCCCTTATTCGAATTAATTCATAATAAATTATTTCAATTATAAAACATAATAAACTTTCTAAAATCCTTTTCGAAAGTGGATATTTGAAATTGACATTGATGTTAACTAAATAAATTGAGATACTTTTGATATTTGCTAAGTCATTGCTTTATTTAATAGAAATATTGATTAAACTTCAAATCCAGTAATGTGGTGTTTTTTTTTAATTAAACAATCAAAATTTTACAAATAGCCAGAGGTAGATGAATGTGATGCCTTTCATATGTAATCTCTAACATTTTCAAATGTTTACATACATACGAGTATATATGCGATAGAAGTATCTCGTCATTGTTTTCTTCTATTGCTTTAGTGATTAAAATTTGAACAGATTTCGAAACTATTTCACCAGTGTTGCCAATGAAAGAAAAATAAATTAACTTTAAAAAAATTTACACCATTTTGATAAAAATCTAGAAACCTTTAAAAGATTAAAGAGTTAACACATCATTACTTACAAATTTCTGACACAAGTTGACAAACTCAATAACCAAGCTTTAGTTCTTAAACGAAGACCTTAGTCGACATCGTGATTTAAATCTTCAAATTATTTTATTTTTTAATCTACCGAGGAGAAAAAACCCAGTTGGCAACCATGAAAATAATAATATATCCATTCCTTCAAATGTAGCCATATCCTTCCTCTATATGGACATTTGGACATAATATTTGGGTTAGGAAAACATCTATTAATTATTCTGTCCGCAGCACATTCTAAATACATTCAACAATACAATACACACACTTTATAATGTTAGATACTGTATCTAGATACACACTTATAATATTTGCTATAAATTGTATCTAAAACATTCAAATACCATTGAACGAATATAATGTTTGTATCTACATATATGTATGTGTGCCTATAAAGTACTTATGTATGCAAGCATTGGGGGACCGTTTATCGCATTTAGGCAATGCCAACCTATCTCATTTACAATTCTATCAATTTCAGTAGATTCTCGTATGAACTGCGAATGGGAGGGGAAGAGGGGACTGGTTGGTTGGGATTCGTGTGCCATTATATGTATACATCCCGACATTGCCTTTCTGTCTCACTTTATCTTCAATTACCTCAAATTGCAATAATTTGCAAACTTAATTAATTTCTCTCCTAGCGATTGTGCTGGAAGTGCCATGCCACCCTTTAGCTCTGCGCCGCTTAAAACAGCCGCCTTTTTGACTCTCTGACGTCGACTTCGACAAGCGACACGGACGTGAGCCAGAGAAGCGTTTGCCTGGTATTGCAGTGCGAGTGCCTTCCTTCTGCACATATTTTATTTTCCACGAGGAACCCACATCCCAACTCATCTCAAGCTCGAACTCGAACTGTATAGGCTTCTCCGCATAATGTGGCTACCATCAAATTCTGGTTGGAAAAGTTCATACAATACGCCGCCCGCTTTACAACAACAAAATTATTTGCGATTACTAAAACAACTTTACTTACATACATACATACAATTCTATGGCATCAAGCAAACGGAATGAAACGCAGGCTCTCGCTCCGGGTTCCGGGTGAATTGGCGAAAATTTCCAAACCCAACAGCGCAATTATTGCCAAAAAAAAAGAAGACGAAAAAAGAACAACAACAAAAAAGATTTGTTTGCACACGACGACGCTGACGTTAACGCTAACGCTCGACCCGATGTACAAGTATGTATAGGGTAGGTATAGATACCCCTCGTCATACCGCATAGTCCTTCCTTTTCCATGCTTCAGGATAAAATAACTGCACAATGTGGTAAAAGATAGAATTTCGAAACGTTGCAGGAACAGTGCTTTCGCTTCGGGATGGCGATGGTGGGCGTGGCATGGCGTTGTGGCGGATGTCGGATGGGAGCCCTAAGCTCTAAGTGTATACCCAGTAAGAGTAACAGTGGCATCGACATTATTAGTGGATGCATACACAGGGGATGCACTGCACTGCACAGTGCACACTTACACAGGGTTATAATGAAAATTGATCCTAATAGTGTTTCTGTTGGTTTGTGAGCGCGAACATTAAAGTTGTACACCAAAACCAATACTGAATTTCGGGAAACCATTGAGTATCCGTTTTTTTAGAAAACACACCCATACAACCAACTAACTATAGTAACGTCTGCAATACGAAGCGATGGTATTCCTGCAACGGTGCGCTTTTTAGATGAAATTGTTTCGCTTCTGTTCGTCGAGATCAAAAAAATAGATTTGGAGGTGGAAATTGGAAAAACAATTTCGAACCAAAAATATTATGTAAAGGAAACTACAGCAACTTTTCAATTTTCATTCATTAAATGAAAAAGATTTCAAGTATTTCGAAAACTTGAGGGAATTATTAGCCGAGGAACTATATCCATCAGTGCATCCAGGATGAGGCTGAGTTAACTCATTCGGGATTCGGGAATTTTGTTAATGGTTTTTGGATGGAAGGGCATTTTGAATGAAAACAATGAAGTGATAGGAAGAGGGTAAGCTATAGTGGTGGAAAACTTCTAAATTAGGTTGTTCGTTGGTTTGTGCAGTTCAGACGAATTGAAAAGCTGTTGAACATATTTAAATCTAGTAATCTTTTTCAAAATTTCAGATATTGAACAATATTCTGTCAGATAACTCTCTAGAAAATTCAATCTGCTAATTCTTTTTTTTTTAATATTACAAAATTCATCTAAAAAAAACTATAGAAACAAGTTTCAAAATATCATACGCATTAAATAAGAACCTTCGGACCTAAGATATCCAAATTGACGAAGTACTTTGTATCTTTTTTTAAACTAATGATAACAGTTTTTTTTTTAACACAAGTAAAGAGGCATTTTTGAAATGTGTTATCCACTTTTGAATTTTGAAAATAGTTAATTGTTAATGATAACAAATTCAGCGCTCTAAAAACATCAAAGAAGTCTTACTTTAAGTCAGGTATGGTAAAAATTATTTTAAGTTAGATTTTTTAATACACTAAAACAAATAGACTTACAAAAGAAGGTTAGAAACTTCTAAAAAAAACTTTAAAAATTATAGCCAATCGCTCAAAAAAGTGTTCGTAAATCGTATGTTAGTTTTTGAAGTTTTTAAAACAGTACTTTTAAAAACTAAAATTTGAACAATAGAATTTAGAAAGCAGTATTTCGTCAAAAGAACTTTGACTGCATTCCACTATTAAATAGTCAACAAATATCAACAATTCTGAGAAAGAACATCGACACTATATTCTTGTTCTGTATACCAAGGCGAAATCTGTCACAAATATGTCAAAGCCGACTTAAAAAAAAAATTAAAACAGGAAACCCAAACGAGCAAGTAAAAATCAAAAAAGTACGTATACGCCTAAGTGTACCTTGACAGTAACTTCACCATGTAGAAGGTATAAATCTGAATTATTGTTACTATTTAGACACAATGTATTAAATTTCTCAAAAAATATTGCACCTTCACCTCAAAATTTTTATTAACATAATTTAAAAAAAAAGAATATTTTCTTAAACAGACACATGAAGCACAAAATCAATTTTGACTTTTCAGTAATATTTGAATGTTTAGCCTGAGCTTAAGATAAAACTCACTTAGCTGTCAAATTCACTAAAATTTAAAAAAAAAAAACATAATTAAAAAAACATATTATTCGAATATTCAAATTTTCGGATCAACATTTTTTTTTTTGAAACTGATTTTATTAACCATTTTCTTTTTTACTGAATGGATATTACTTTTAACACGAAATATTTACAAAGTCTAAAATTAATTGACTGTTATCAATAATAAAGTTTTCCAATACGAATTTGACAACAAAGTGGTACCGAAATGTCTCCGGCCTAACTTATTGTAGTCTTTACCATACATTCAATGTCAGTTTTCGAATACGCCAAAAATACAATTCTAAAGTCTACTATTCCAAAACCAAGTTTGTTTTCAAAAGCTTAAACAATTCATAATTCCAATAACATCATTTGAGGCGACACTCTGTAGTCAAATGTGAAAATTGCATAAACGTCACACGTCAAGAAATGACGATCGTGTAATTTTTTAAATAAAAATCTTAATGTAAAGTCAAAAATATAATGTTTTTAATGAGTTTTCTTATTTAAGAAATAACTCGAGACGAGACTGTAAATTAATTTGTTTAATAGAAAATGGTCATTCCCATTTTGAACCCTTACAGAAATGTCAATTAAAAATCACACATTTATTCTTGATGTTGGTGTTTTTTCCCACCTCCCAAAAAAAAAACTCATCAGCTACCTGATTTTCCAATCCAATTTACACACAATTAAAAAAAGACAAAAAAAAGAACTTAATTTCCAAATTACTACTTAATCAGAGAGCTTTCCATGCGTCCATACATCATCAGGCGGCGCGGCGGAATTTAATTTGAGAAATTGCTGTTTTGGATTGATGGAGGCCCACACCGGATACTCCGTCTATCTGTCTGTCTGTCTGTTCGTCAGTGTGAATGCGAACCAAAGTGGCATCTGACATTCCGCGTAAGTAGTGGCACCAGCAACCAGCAGCGTCGTGCGTAAGCAAAACCATTCAATTTATTTTTCCCATATACATTTTGATGGGCAACCCAACATCAAGCAAGATGCAAAGACTGATGAATGAATAAATGAATGAATGAAAACAATAAAAACAGAAGAAAAAAAATCAAAAATCACTTGCATCGTCAGAAGATTAATGACATGAATTAAAATGAATGAAAGCAACTCTGTAGTCGGTCGGGGATTCGAGTTGGATTCGAAATCGGAACCGGAACCAAAACCAGAGAACAATGCGTTGCGATGTGATAAACGACTAAATGGAAAAATCTTCTTCTTTTACATAAATGTATTTGCATTATTTATTCGGATGCGAAGGGTGTATCTTTATTTTTCGAGATTATTATGTTCTCCAGGAATACGAAAATAATGAGGAATAAAATAAGTATGGTCTAAGTGACAAGTTTGTGTATAATAAGGATCTACTCTGACGCACAACTCTCTCAACGACAAATAGTTCATACTTTTCCCTCATTCCTCCGAAACCTTAGTTTCTACAATAAAGGATTCTGACCTTATTGGAATAGCTTATATTTTAAACTGATGGTAGCACATTTTAGAGGACAAAACTTCACGCATGTATGCATGCTTCGACTAGGCCCACCTTTATAATTTGTGTAGTGTTCAGTACCGTCCTTTACGTGGATCTCTGTCATACTCCAACCTGCTCCAACAACAGCCTGTTATTCCCATAGAAACTTTGCATCATCTACTATCCCATCCTATGCACTTCCGGATGAATGTCAAATTTTGAAATCTCATTGATCCGGCAGGATAATAACTTCAGGCAGTTTGTTGGAACAAAAGCCTTCTCCTTTTGATTCCCTGTTCAGTGTTCGTGTTCCCATAGTCTTCCTTTTCAAAATTAATGTGAAATTGTGATCGATTTTATGTCTTTTGTCTTACGCATTTTGACCACCAGAGGGCGCTCTCTGTTCTATACGAACTGCGTTATGCAGTGCACACATCATATAATCAGGTGAAGTGAAATGCAACGGTGATTTTATGCAGGGATGCTTTGTCTACGCGCATTCGAGTAAATTGCAGTGAATCAGATTTCGGACCTTTGGGTCTATTCATTTACATACTCACTGACACTTTAGTATGTATGTATATGTACTCGTATATAAAGGAAGGTTTAAGAGCACTCTTCGTATATGCAGGAGGAAAAGATAAGTTTATAAAAGTGAGCCACAAGGGTATTAGATCTTTGGAATTTGTATGTAATCTAATATTACGTACTTTGTACTATGTTACATTCAGCCTGATGCTGAAGTCCACGTAAGGCTAGAGCTTATAGTTATGACAAGGTGTATGCCTATGTCTTGGTTGACTCGTTTGTCTTAGACATAATGCCTGACAAAATAATTGTGTAACACTATTATGGCTAAAGATGACGATAACTATGGCATGGTGTGGCACGAGCGTTGAGAAGTAGCTACTTTAAGGTGGGAATTAGAGTCACACGACAACAATCCTCTTATGAATTATTACCATGGTAAGCAAATCATATGCTAGGTTGGTTATTCGTGATGGAATAAGACCACTAAAGTGATTTGAAGAGGAGGAGCGGGGGGTACTTTATATTTATTGGTGATGATGTTATAACAAGATGAGAGTAGGTCATAGAGTCAACGATAGTGAGTTAAAGCTTCACTATATACCTACAAATACCTTTAATGAAATATACGTAGGAGGTACTTAAAATGAAGAAACAATATAATAGAGAAATTTAAGTAACGAAATAATACGAATACGAGACTGTTAAGGGGCTTGTGAATGACGAATTCTAAGTCCGACGAGAAATTGAAAAGAATTGAAATTGGGGGCGAGAGAAATTGCCCCACTGATTACCATGTTAAGGTGTTTAAAAAAAACAATAGTGAAATTGAATAAGGTTATGTAAAATTAAGTCGCTTAAAATGAGTCTTTTACATTTATTTTTTAAAAATGTCAAAACTTGTATCTACTCTTTGTTAGAAAAATTTAAAATAGATTTAAATATTTTGTTTTCTTCTTACAAACTAGCGGACCCGGTACACTTCGTCTCAGCCCAATTAAACGCTTTCAAATAAACTCCAGTGTTATAGTAAAATGATAGATAAATTGAATTTTTAAGTTTCCTGATATTTCAAGAGGGGTTTTGTGAAATTTACGAACTAATAATTAACCTAAATTAATTAATTAACACCGCAAACAATTATTATAGTCTAAAAACAAAATTTAAACCTCTCTCCTAAGGTTCAAAATTCTTTTGTAGAAATTCTACTATCAAGAAAAAAATAGATTTAAAGTTTCAAAAAAATGTTTAAAAAAAGTTTGGTAAAATATTTTAGTTTCAATAAAACGTCATGTTAAATCGAATAGAAAAATTAAGTTGACTTAAGATTATTTTATCTAAACTTGAAAAAAAGTGAGAAAAAAATATTTATCTTATGTTGACATACGATTCCCAAATAAATGTATGTAAATTTAATTTATGTAATTTTTTAGTCAAAACCTTAATCTTTTCTTTAGATAAAAACAAATTTCAGCTTGACAAAGTTCTTTCTATGGCCCAATTTTTCAGTATCAATATCATCCCTGTTTCTGAGTCAAATTAGAGTAAACTTCTGAATTCTATTTTACTCTTAATATTTATATTAATATTTGATGAGTTAACTTGAGACTAAACGAAGAGACATTTTTTGAAAGAAGTTTAAATAGGCAGCAATCAAAAAAGTTTTTAATATCTATTTGTGAAAATTTCCTAATTAATTGTTGTAAAAATGATTCTGATCATTTTCGTCTTTCAAAAAGTCTTCAGCTTTCTCCATTTTGGAGCTAATCTGACCTCATACATAAAAAAAAACATAAAAAATCGATTTCGATAGTTTATCGATATCTATATCGATATACATACATATGTATATGCAGTGATGCCAAATTAAGAAAAACACTCCTCAGGTTAAAAATAATCCTGCACTGATAAACTGAATCCGGAGTGAACTATATATTCAGGATTAACTAAATCTAGTTTAACTCTGAGTTTAACTCAGCACTGAAAAACAAGGCCTTTTTTAAAATGTATCTTTTAAGAATCTTCTTTACATTGTTGTTTTGCTTAAATTGTCTTAAAATTTTATAATGATTTCAGAAAATACTTTATTTTATTTATTAAAAAATATTGTTGACTTTATAAGAAATTACGGAAATCACGGAATATAAAAAAAAAAACAATCTGGCAGCACTTTTTACAGGGTATTCTACTCAGACCTCTGTTTTGAATGAGAAACAAAACAATTGATGAACATAAGACATTTAAAAAATAACCATTGTAGTTCTATCAAAAATAATCTGAGAGAGTCAATATTTTTTTTGGGGGGCAGGGGGTCGATTACAGAGTCACAACCACTAACAAAATAGTTGACGGACAGACCTAATGTCAACAGATCTTAATTCAAAATACAAAGACGTTTGTTTTTAAATATTCAAATTTAATAATTACCAATAATATACCATAAGTAATTGCCTAAAAACTCATTAAAAAAATTTCAACAAATTATTGTTTGTGTTTTATTTGAAAAAGTAAAACTTTGAAAATTATTCAAGTAAAAACAGATGTTTTTTCGTCAACAAAGCTGGGATAAATAAATCTATCAAATAAAATAAAACACATCTTTTTCTTAGATACTTTCAATAACTGTGTTTTATTCACTACATGGTAACTAACGCAGCAGAATTTTTCTCTCTCGGCAAACAACAATAATTTGATTGCTGGCAACTGTGCTGGCGATATATATAAAGTGAGTTTGATTGTTTTATTCACACAAGTGATATCAGTAGTGCCATATTCAAATTACTGTTTGTGTTTTTTTTTTTGTTTTGGCTGCATTGATTTCACGCAATTAATTTAAAAAAAAAGAAAATTCGTGGGATTTTTTTCTTAATTTTGTGTAACGTTTTAAAGATTTCGCAAGTTTTTATAAAATATATAATAAACTAATTAGTTTGTTATTTATTTATTTTTTTCTTAAAAGCTCTTAACTGGTAATCTCTGATTACCTAAAAACCCAGTAAAAATTCAACCACAATGCTAATCCTCCATTTTCTATAATTTAAATTGAAATCATGCAATTTCACTGCAGTTGCATTAAAAACAAATTGGATACTAAAATCCACAAAATATAAAAAAAAAACACATAATTTTCTACCTGGAATTTCACAGCTTAAAATTCAATCTAATTGACTCTCAACGAACCCAAAACAACTCATTATTATTTGTTTGTATGTATATGTTTGTACATAGAACCACACACATTTATTTATTTATTTTTTTTTGGTTTTTTTTTCGGTTTTTATTTTCTGCGGTTAAACTTTAAGAGAGGGGGTTTGAAAATGGATAGACAAAAAAAAACTTAAAAAAAACAAATGCTTTTGGTTGCACAAAGAATTTCAAATTAAAATGAAAATCGTTTATTTTTTGTTTTTCTTGTTGTTGTTGTTATTGGTACTTAGATCTTTTTGAATGCCGTGCCGTTTAAATGAGTTTCCATTTGCTTTTTAATTATCAAACAAATCCTGCAGAAAATAGAACAAAATTAGTTCACTTTTTGTATCTGTTTTTCCTATCACTAATGTTTTTCTTTAATAAGCCAGGGACTTTAAGGTACACTCAAACTATTCCAGATTTGACCAATGTTTTACCTTTTACCCAGAAACTCAAAGAAAAAAATAACAAAAACAAAAATAAAGATAAAAGTGTATTTTATATCCTTGAAATTTTCCAAAAAAAAGGACTTTTTTCCAGTTATATATTTTCAGAGACAGACGAAAATAGAAATAAAAATAAAAATAAAATAAAAAAAAAACTATCTAGATACTTTAAGTGAGATGAAATCCACTTAAGCTTTAGACAACTTCTTTTATTTCGTCAACTTTGAAGTATCTTTATATGTATTTGTGTATCTAAGTAATATAAAGTTCTTGGAGATATACAATACATATATAATATTGTGAGAGTAGAAAAAGGCTCTTTTGACATTTTACCTTTGAAATAAATAAATAGAGTAAACTGAGTGAGGTATCTTAAAAAAAAGAAAGAAATTGCATTCTAAAAATTGTTGGTGTAGGTATCCTGTTTAGATTGAATTCCTTTTTTTGTTTTTCTACTTTTAGTTTTTCTTCTTCTTCTCTGGAACTATGGAGATGTATTTTTATTTTATTTTATTTACTTGTTTTTATGCTTGGATATAAGTTTAAGTCATTGAAAAAAGAAATTTTGCAAAGTTTTTTAGAAGAAAAATGAAAACAAAATACAAAAAGGTAGGAGAGGTAATAGAGAAAGTTTTGAAATAAATATTTTTATTATTAAATGGCTATTGAAGTTCTTGTTAGAATAGAATAGTTATTTTAATAGGATACAAATATTTTAATAAGTTATATACAATGCAAGAACTTTTGATAACAATTCAAGGCAAACTTTGCATGCAAATTGTATTTTTGTTATAGTTTTGAGATTTAAGAGATTGTTAAAAAATATTATTCTCAAAAACCTTAGCCAAGTGAAAAGTAAGTTTTTCCAACAATAGGCAATTTTTGAATAAATTAGTATTAATCACAGTGTTAAAGTCACACCAAGCAGTAACATTTTGGTGATGCAGTGGAGAGGCTTTTTACCAATCATTTTTAGATTTTCCGGAACCCAAATGTCAAAATTCGGCTCATTAACGTAGCTTCTGAGGTAAAAATAGGCCTAATGATATTTCGTACAATAAAATCGATCATTTGGATGCATATCAAGAAACAAATCGGCCAAGAACCAACGTTTCTGAAACTGAACCTTAAGAGCCTAAAACATAGACTTATGCAAAATACGGCGAAATGACGTTTGAGTTGATAGTTTTAAAAATCGACGAGGAATTGACTAACTTGGGCTTTCATCAACACTACGGCCTATAGCAGAAATAATATTTTCAACTGATCTTGAAAAACTCAAAGTACCTATGTCAGATTTTTAAATCACTAACTTTTCAAAACATCAAAAATTTTTTCACAAGTTTAACTATTTCCGGCCAAGAATGAGTTCTAGCTCTAGTTTTACGACCTGTGCCTGTGACTGCAACATTTCCACAATTTTAATATATTTTTGAATGGCTTAGTTTTACTTGTCAAATGTTAAAAGATGACATCTAACAAACTTGACAGCTGCGCAAACAGCGGTTTATTTAAAATTAAACCTCTTACTGGAAACTCCTTTTTTTAATTTTTTGTCTCGTCGCGTCGATTCGAAATTTTATCTTTTGAGTTTTGACAGTTTTCTTACGAGACAAAGAGATCAATTCACATTCAAAGGTGCAGCTTAAAATGTACGGATAAAAAACAATTGAAAAACATTCTATTAAAATTATGGAGACAAAAAAATTTATAGGTAACAACATTTTTTATAAAATTAAACCAAACTTGTCTTCACATTCGACAAATGGTCTTCAAGGTTGATTTTTTTCCACAAGTTAAGAAGCTAAAATTATTCATGTACATAAACATAAATAAATGTGTCTGAATTTCCTAAATGCAGACATTTGTATTACCATGGTTCATGGCTGTAGTTTTCAAAAGACAGATTTTCAAAAATGTAGGCCCAAAAAACACACCCCAAAAATATGTATATCCTTAATCCTCATTTCTGTCAAAAATTGCCATTAGTTGTGGAAATTGACAACAAAGTTATTCAAAAAATGTTAGTGGTGATGGTAAAAATTGGTCATTAATTGTGGACTTTTGCAGACTTGTACTTTTTTTTCGAACATAAAGTGAGTTACGACTTTTTGCAGACATTTGTTCATATAAAAAAAGTCCTTTAAAATTGATTTACTTCTAGAGTTAATTTTGGACTTAACTCATAACTGAAAAGCTTGGTCTTCGAATAATCTTCAAAACTATACACAAAATCTCAAATCGACGCCTTTGAATATATCACTTGAAGTCTCAAGTCCAAAAATAAAACAATATTGAATAAGTTTTTCGTTTACACTGACAAGAAAGTTATAATTTCTCGAAAAGAATCCTGCCACCGCACCACCAACAGCAACCATTAAGGCGAGATGTAGAAGGTACTTAAAAGAGGAAGTGAAATTTCAACACCCACTCAACTTTCATCCTTTTCCTATTTTCAACTTAACTACAGTCATACATAAAAATACATATGTATATTTCAAGATTGTACATGTATATGTAAGGTATGCACCTCCAACTCCAATCAATGGTAAAAGTTTTCAAAGTTCACTGCTTCCACCATCCTATTCCAGTTCCAGTTAGTTCGTTTCTTCGCCGTCGTCGTCGTTCACATCGTCATCTTCGTCTTCGTGGTCGTTCGTCGTCATCTTCATCGTCAGGACCAACTCTATTCTACAGAAGCACTCAAGGAACAGCCAGCGCCAGCTAGCGCAGCGTAAGAAAAGATCTCATTAAATGTGCATAACATAAATTTAGCAAAATATTCTTGCAAGAGAAGAAGCATCCATCTGTTGGCTTGAGCCAGTGCAGCAGCAGCGCAGCGTGTACTTGTACTTCGTGGGGATTCTTCGAGGTTTATGGTGGATTCACGTCATGTTGGTGTCTTACTCGGACCGATACACAGCTTGAAATGCATCACGGACGAGGGACGACTAAAAGGACAATTCCTTCTATGGAATCTCAATCCATATCTGGAGGGCATAAGTGAACTGTTTAGTCACATCTCTTCTAAAACTGGATTTAACAAAGTTCAACCATCATAATCCCAGTTGACATAACATCTCTTCCAGACCCATTCCCACTCTCTTCTTCTTTTCGTCTCCCTCATCTTTAGCTGAAATGTTTTTCTTTCTTCTTTGGTTTTCTTTCTTTTTCCTCTCTTCCACTTTTGCTGTTGTTCTTTTTGAAACGCTAAGGTTTATTGATGAAAGTGCACACAGAAAAGTTGGTAGAAAGGAGCAAAAGGATAAAAATCATTTCTACAGACTTTTAGCCATAACAGGTTAGGTATCTGGATTCTGGACGTCGCCCTCGGTCGTCGTCTTCTCTCTGATGGCATGGTTCGTTGTAAGCGTAATCCCTGAGAAAACACCACGGACTCCCACAGGATATACATACATTGAACTTCCACCTGAGCTAACTCACTAAACCATCGCTCGTCGTAGCTGTGCTGGTCGCTCCTCTCCATCATCGATATTTTTTATCCTCCTCCACATCCATCTAGATCCCAGATCCAACCCTTCTGTTGCTTAATGGTGAGGTGATGGCTGGCTTACATTTTACTTTGTCGATAACAAACTACCAACTAAACTGAGGATAAGGGAGAATATGCGATAAGAAGTGACGATGACGCCCGCCGGGCCCGCTCTCCTTTAAAGCTCATAAGCAAGGTTTCGACATTTTGCTTTGGAAAATATATTCATTAATGAGATTAAGAGCTCTGTGCCTTAATTCGGTTCGTTTTTCCAGAAAGCGCCATAAGGATCACCATCAACGGAGTGGGAGATGGTGAGAAAGAGAGTAGAGAGGTAAGGTATAATGGTTCCGTTCATAACTTCTGTGTAAAAATTAATTTCAGAAGGGAACAGGGACGCGGATGGGGATGTGGATGTTGATGGGTGCCATTTTTTTTGGTTCGTTGTTGTGACGTTTAAAGAACCAAGTCAACCACCCCCTTTATGGGTTTCGTTCACGGCGCGGCGCGGCTTGACTCGGCTCGACGACGACGTTCACGCTGAACTTCCTGGGTGGTGCGCAAATTGAGACGAAGTAGGTGTTAAATGTTTTGAGTGATTGAACACAAAAGGTGCCACAGCGACAGCAGCGACAGCGACAACAGCAGCGCGGCAGTAGAGCCTTGATAGCTGCACAAATTGAAATTCAAGGAAACAAAAAAAAAAAACAGAACTAAATAAAACAGAGAAAATTTAATGAAGGAATATAAAATACAAACACTGAATTTGAGTTTTATTCGCTGATGGTTGGAACCTTTTTTTTGTCATACATTTAAAAAATACAATAAAAAAAAAAAACATTACGAAGTAAGTTCTCGATTTAATGCGGCAGGTAGTAGACAGTACGAGTCACTTGAATGAATCCACTTTGTTTTCTTCTTTTTTTGGAGGTCACAAAAGATGCTTAAGTTTTATTTTGTATGCAAACAGGATTTTTAATTCCTTCTTCAAAGAATGCCAAAATTGGTAACTTGTAAAATCTTCGTCATTTTAATGGATGCTAATTTGTTATTTCAAAATTTGGCTCTAATACTGACGTGTAACTTCAAATATCGTTTGAATAGAACCAAAACTTTTAAAATTTTAAAACTTTGGTCTTTCAAAATTTTTAGAAAAAACAATTTTGACACTTAATGTTTGGCAATTCTTTGGAATTTAGTAAAATTTATTATTTTTTTGGCAGATTAGATTTTTAAAATAGCAGCAAAACAAAATTTTGTGAAATCCAAATTTTGCGTATCATGTTTTCGTCAGGGTGCTTCGGAAGATTAATATCTACTAATTTTCAAAAAAAATATAATACATTGCCATTGCAATTTTTGTTTTGAAAAGTCAAAATTTTCTAAAATTATTAAATTTCTTATTTTGGAAAATGCCAATGTTTTAGCTTCGGAATATTATAAGGATGTCAAAAATATAGTTAAATGTTTAAAAAAAGATAGACTGCATTGACTTTAAATTAAAAAAATATATAAAGAATGACCTAAGGAAAGAGTCAATTTAGGATTGAAAGGTAAATTGCTCGAGAATTTTTGAAAAGACTATTATAGACTTACTAAATTGTTCATTTAAAAAAAAAAAAGTCCAAGTGCAGACGATGCTTTACTAAACAAATCTGATGCCGATAAGACAAGAATGAGATTTTTTGGTTTTGACGGAACCGAGAAGAATTTTATTACATCCATATATTTTCAATTTCCTCATTTTTGTCCAAAGTTTGCTTACAGCTTTTTTCTAAAACAACAAACTTCGCATTGAGAAATTAATAAATTTGGTTTTATTTTCAAAAGTTATTTTTAGTTTTAGATTTTTTAACATTTCATGAAATTGGCACAAAATATTTCTGAATTGAAATTCCGAAAGCCTTATACCTAATCAAATGAGTCAAAGTGTACAACAAATAACTTTTACACTCGGCATCATCATCATCACAAGAGAACCTCTTGCTTATGGTGGGCTCAGACTTGCTTATGGCGTGGCGGACTTGAGCTTTAGTGGAGAGGAAAAGTCATGAAGTAAAATTAAAATTTGTCATCCTTCTGAATATTTTTATTTTTATCGCCACACTGCAGGGACACTTTTTTCCAACTTCTGTATTTTTTTTTTTTAACCTACCTACTAAGTTTTGTTTGTTTACGTTTTTATTTTATTTTTTTACATTTCTTTTTTTTATACATTTATTTTATTTTTATTATTTTAACTCTTAAAAACAAAAACTGTCCAATGCTGGAATCCTTTAAAATGAAAGAATGTTACAAAAAAAAGTCCATTCAAAGACTTGACAAAGTAAAAAAAAATACTATAAATTTGTTGCTTTTACGGATAAAACGTTAATTTTTTTAGTTTTTAAATAAAAAAATGTTTTTTGGTTCTTACTTTGAATGTGAATGTGAATAAAAGGACAACGTCCAGGCAGAATAATCAAACGTTTATTATATACATAAGTATATTTTTTGGTCCGTCTAGTCTCTTGTGAAATTTGTCTTTTCATACTCGTCCTGTGTTTCGTATATATGTGTGTATGTATGTGAGAGGAGTTTTGTTTGATAAAAGTTTTTAATTAATTTTTTTTATTATTTCACTGAAGTAACTTTTTTTTGTGTTAGAAATGTAGAGACAGCTTAAACTTTGTAATTAAAGAACATTTGAATAGAACTGGGCAAGAACGTCGTCGTCGGTCGTCGACATGAGATTTAGATAGGTTTAAGGTACGTTTACACTTTTTGGATTTTTGGTTGTAAAAAACATTTTAAATAAAACATGTAAGTAAAAAAATACAATTTGACTTAAATTGGATAGTATTTTTTAATAAACCACCAGATTTACTATCATTTCGTACCTATTTTCAGTTCTCATACTTTGACGGACACTTTCATGTGAAATCAATAACATTATTTTTTAAATTGTTTCTTAAAGGATCTTTGTGAAATGTAATCGCAAATATTGATTTTTTTATAATTAAATAAATTTTGTTTAAGAATCAGGTTCAGCAAAATTTATACTAATCAAACAATTTCAAAAAAAATTGCTTTAAAAATGCCAGAATTTCTTTAAATTAATTTATTCTCACGATAACTTTTTTTTCATCACTTTGACAATTTTTCAGTGTTCTACTGTTTATTTTCAGAAAGAAATCCATTTGTTGGCCTTTGACTATTAATTTCTCTGCTAGATTTGACAAGACCCAACGAGACTTTTGATAGTATCGTTTCAGTCTCTTTAAAATAAAAAAAATATCGGTTTGGTCTCGGTATCAATTTCAATCACAGTTTTTTCTTTTTTCTCGTAAATATCTTTCCCTTGAAGATGGAAATAAAATATTTATTCTAATCAAAAGGTTATAGAACTTGCCAGGGAATTTTTGTGGGTGATAATTCTTGCCCCCTATACCTCATCAAATTTATATTGATCCAAATTTGATTTATCTATATCTTAATTTACTATGAAGCTATCAACACGAAGACTCTTTGTTCTTCACTTTGAGCCCAAAAATAATAATCCTTAGAATGTGTGAAACCAATGAAGTATTGATAAATACATATCCCCTCAACGTTGACTTCTCCCAAACTGTCATATTTCAATTCTCACTCGATTTTCAAGGACTCAGGGCCAGGACTCTCTAGGTTTAATTGAAAATTTAATTGAAATTCAAAAGAAGCCCAACCCCATCAACACTTTACTTTGATTTCAATAACTATGTAACAAAGTATTTTATATGGAATTTAATTGCATCAATATTATCCTTTTAATATCAAAAACAAATCATTCCAACTCCAACACCCCGTCCCACCCTCAAGCCATGAGAGACCGAACCGAACCCAATCCAACCCCCATACTCTCACTTAAGTTGAATGGCTTTGGCATTGATCCCATCAGAGCATTATAAATATGCTATCAACGTGAGAGAGACGCAGAACCCCATTAAAGCTCCAACACTTTGCAAAAGTTAATTCTTCCAATGTTCTCTCTGTCTGTAGATAGATTTGTAAGTATGTATATGTATGTATTCCCTTGATCCCATAAAGCATCAAATTTATCTTATGTTTTTGTGAATAAAACCCCACCCTTTCAGCCTTCCACCACCCTATACTCGCCAGCCCAGCATCGAGTTGGAGCCCCATAATAAACGACGCAAACAACTTACATAAATATCTGAATTTGTTAATGAATAATGCGAACTCATCAATCCAACCAAGTGAAACACGTGAAAGGCATCTTTCAGAAAAGGACATTAACCATTTCACTTAATTTCAATATTCAAAAGTTCAGAAATAATTCATTGTGGTACAACATCAGTTCGCCGCCGCCCGTCTCTATATACATACTATACCAGTGTGCGAGTATAGGTATACGTGCCTACCCCAGTGGCATGCCATAGGGAGATGATGGCAAAAGTGCTACGAACCGAACATAACTGAACTGAATGGACCATCAACGAACGAACTGGCGAACTGGAGGGATACGGATTTGGAATAGGGATAGGGATTGGAAATGGTACAGGGATAGGGATAGGGATATTATTTTTGTGTACAAGGATGTTGTCAGGGTTAGTTAATTTTGTAGCAATATTGGAGTTTCAATATGGCCATCAGCATCGGTGATGTAAAAAGGCAAAAAACAACAATAATTTCCAAAAACGAAAAAGGGACACATCCCTATTTTCCCATCACCCTACATATATTCATCTCTATACATGGTTACTATACTTTGGAGTGGGAGACTTTGGCGGCATACATACATATGTATATCCCTTCTTTTGGCCCATTAACATTCCTTATGATTCTGTTTTTCTTCTTCCTTTTTTGCCGTTAGAAAAGACCATACAGAGTGTAAAATTATTGGATATGGCATTATGTTTTGGCATTTTGTGTGAAATATATTAATGTCCTTTTTTTTCTAGGGGTCCTTATAATATATCCTAGTATTTTATATAAGTTAGAGAAATTATAGTTTATAAATTATAAATTTAAATTTGTTTGTTTGTGAAAGTTTGTCATTTTTATAGTTTGTTGTCTTTGATGCTTTGTCTCATGGGGAGGATGATAAGGATGAAACCAAATCAAAGCGAGAATTTATGTCAAAAACAGAAAAATTTCACAACTTTTGTCATCGCTATTTTTTCTTTTTAATTTTTGTATTCAGTTATGCCGTCGTCGTCGTCGTAGTAGGATTAAGTATTCGAAACAAGAAGAATAGAAAACATTTTTCAGGCTTATTGAGGCAAAGTTTTAAGTTCTTAGATTAATTGAATTAGTTCAGCTATTTTTAGAAGTTGAAATATTTTTGTTTTAACTTTTGACAGGACACGAGTGGAAGTTATGAATGAACATAATTTATAAGAAATTCAAAAGACTTTAGAATCTTCAAAATCAGAGAAGTTTAGTTAAAATTGAATTTATAGTTTTTGAAGAAAGAAGTCACGCGTAACCCATAATTACCCTTAGTTTATTTAGACCCACTTATTTCAAGAACTATTCAATTCTTATCATTTTATAATTAAGAATTTTTCAAAAACTAACACAACAGACCGGACTTAATGAGAAAATGCATTTCCTTCAATGCATTTTTGAAGTTATCTTATTTTCTCAACATAAACTGCTCAATTTTAATTTCCCCTCACCCTCATGATTATGCCATAAAATTTATAAATCCAAACTCAGATATGACAACATTGACATCTTTGTCCTGTGAACGTGCGCTTATGCATACAGCCGATCTGTCAATGTCAAAATGATCATTTAAAACAACATTTTCATAATTGTAAAGTTCATTTATGAAAACAGTTAATAAATTTGATTGTAGTCGTTGACCATAAATTCTCAACACACTATATTTTTAGCTAAACGGCTTCTTCAAAATACTGAATGTGTATTATTGACCAAGTGAAATACTTCACGTCATTTTAAATGGCCCTTACAATTTAATTGTAGATTTTTTTTATAAATTTTTTTTGAGTGAAATTGACCAACTTCAATTCAGTTAAATGATATTTCTGTATGCCTTAATAAAGGTGCCATTTCTTTATTTTTGTTTATCTTTCTAAGCACATTAATGATACCGGTGCACTTAGGCGTATACGCACTTTTTTTAGTTCGCGTAAACCATTCACCTTCGCAAAGTATTAATGGCATTATTTAATTTTGCTTATATTTGAATGTTTAAATGAATGCATGAATGGATAAAAGAAAGTTGGGGAATGTGCACTGCGACCTATTGTGCCCCCTTCTAGAATTGGGTTAGGTTCTCACTTATGTACAATTCTTCCTCTAATTTAATTCCTTTAAAGAAATTGAGTGTCAGAGAGGAAAGGTTTGATTCTAGTATTTGAAAGTGTCCCAAGCCCAAGTGTTTCTTTTTTTGGTGCATGAGTACTTCACACTGCCCTAAAACGTGGTCAGGTGTTTCTTCATGATTATTACAATACCTGCAATAGATAGTGTAGGGTTATAGGCTTAGGATTCTAAGTGCCTATTTAGTTTATAGTTTAAGCTTATCACAATTCTTTGGTTACTAGTTCTTAATTTCATGCAGTCTGCTAATCGTTTTTTGGTTATACATAGTTTCCAAGTAAAGTTTTTTCCTGCCTCAATTTAGGAGTTCCTTCCTTTTAGCTTCTTCATCTTTTTTGATTTTATTTTTAATCACATTTTCCCCTATTCCGCGGTAAGGATCTGGTCCTAAGAGTGGAGTTGAGGCACCTGTCATCGCTAAGGAGTTATGCCTCTTCATTTACCTGAATATCCTACATGTCCATATATCCAATAGAGTGTGACAGCGTTTACTTTATACCGAGTTTATTCAGTGTGTCAATAAATTCCTATACTATTTTTGGACTAACAGTTTAGGATGTTAGCGATGGCTATGTTTTTTAGTTAAGATAGCTTCTGTCAAGATTACGTTCAGCGCATTTAGCAATGGACTTTACTTCTGCCTAGAAAATACTTGTCTCATTGGCATCGAAATGTTGGTTCTTGGTCCAAAGATACCTGCTCCAGGATGTTCTTGACATTTGTTTTTGTGTTGTAGTTGGAAGCTTATCTTTGTTGTATAATTTTAAATAACATAAATTAAGAACAATTTTTTACTCAAACTTATTTTGTTCTTATTAAATTCAATATTAGCGTTTTTAACTTCAAGAACCAACAAAATGAACGAATTCAATTTTTGTCAATTGTCAATTGATAGTCACCTATCAATTTGCAATAAAAAAATAACAACCAAAAACTTATTTCATTCAATTTGCTATCAAAGTTTTTTTTCTAAATTATAATTTACCCTAATAAATTACAAACATGAATCAGATAATATCAACAATAATTATAATTATTCTATGTAATTTAATTTAATGGATCTCGTTTTAATTATAAAGCCCTTAACATATAAAATTTTGTCAACTTTAGCAGAATTAAGAAATAAAAATAAAAAGATAATAAAAATAGTCAAGAAAAAAAAAAATCTATTAATATTCATTTTAATGTTAATATCCAATTTATCTTCTGCCGAAAGGGCATTTTAAGAAGATAAATTCGATATAAGTATGTATGTATATGGAATAATATCTTCTCAGTTTTGTTTAATTAATTAATTCAGAAAAAAAAAAAAAACAAATATAATTTCCAGCCTATTGATGTCTGATTAATTATTCATTTTATTTGTATTGACAATTATTTCGGAGTAAATACATGATTGAGTCATTAAAGAAAAATGTGAATATTTGAGGCTGAATATATTTTAAAGATATTCTTTCATTTATACTTTACATTTGTAAACACTTAAGTATATTTAAAATGCCTTTAAAAACAAAAAAATGATAAAGATCAAGCTATCATTTTTTTAAAAGGGAAAATTGTTTTTGGTTTAAATCATAAGCCAATAATCAAATTTTTTCAAATTTATAAAATGTTGGTTAAAGAAGGACACAAAATGTAATTTCGTAAATATTGCAAATATAGATTCAGCATTTTTTTTACTTTTAGCCAATAATTTGATTAACTTTAAGAGACAGAAGTTTCAAATCGCTGTCATTATACCAGTGCCCTATTTCACCAAAGAATTATCAACTTTTAACTTTGCACTTATCAAATAGATTTTTTTTTTTTTTGAAAAGTGATAAGTGTTTCTGTTCCACAATGTTCTTTGCAAATTTTACTTTGCACTTAGCTAATTTTTGCAAAAACTTTACACTCTTTGCAAAGACTTTGCTCTCTTCTGTAAAGTGAGAGTGCAAAGTGTTCCACAAAGCATTTAATCATCTTCGCACTTTCGCCTTATTACTTTTCACTTTGTATTACTTCGCAAAATCCAAAAAAATTAATACGGTCTTTATAATTTCTTGTTACACGCTTGTCTTCACAATAGTCAAATAAAAACTCACGTCGTGAAAACTTCACTGGTAGTATCAATATGCATTTGCAAAGCGAACGTTTTCTTTGCAAACTTTTGATAAACTTTTCAAAATTTGTTTTGTAAAAATAGAATTGTAAGTTTTTGTGGAACGAAACAGCATAATTTTTGCAAAAGTCTTTGCAAATTACACTTTTTAATATTAACTTCGCACTTTGCAAAAAAGAACGTACGTGGAACCGAAATTGTAAAGTCAATATATAACTTGCGATGACTTTGCAAATTACACTTATTATTTTCAACTTTTCACTTATCAAATTTTATAATTCAAATTGCAAATTGATGAAAAATTTTAAAAGTGCAAAGTGATAAGTTGAAAGGTTGTTTTGTGGAATAGTGGCAAGTTCATTAAAAAAAAAAAAGATTTTTTTAAAGAAATTTCGACCATGAATATTTTCCCACGAAACCAAAAGGCTTAAAAACCCTATGTAAAGTTTTTTTTTATTATTCTAACTATACTACAAAAGAACCTTTTACACACTTTCAATTCATATTTTCAACATCTTTTTATCTAGATTCTAGATGCATGCAATTGTTTGAACACTAAACCCCTCTTATAAATTTGCGTGAATAAAATTTTAAGTGCTGCGCATTTTCAGAATAAATAATTGCTTCTTTTTTTTGAGTTCTTCATTTTATGTGAACACAGCTTTTTATATTTTTAAACTTCATCATACTTGAACCCCTTTTTATTAAAGTTCCTATTGCAATCTGCAGAGAATATCGCAAAGGCAGATATTTTCAGATAAAAAAAAAAAGAAAACAAAAATAAATATACTTTTCAAGGTAAAACGGAGTACTACATTATAAAAGTTCCCCCCATTCGACTGCACTAAATGCCCTTTTAAAGGAACGTTTAAACGCACGCTATTTAACTTTTCTCGCTAAAATAAAAAACTTAAAAAAAAAATATAAAAATGTAAAAAGTTTCCCATTGTTTAGTGTCTCTTTTGTTTTTGTTGGTTTTATAAAAAAAAAACATACTTTTTACAACTTCACTATGCTGTAATTAGCCTAAGAGCGCTAAGTTGCGTCCTTGTTGGAAGAAAAGTTCCCCAAAAGTAAACCCCAAAAAAACTGACCCAATTATGCGAGAAATGAGAGAATAATGACGATAATGCTGATGCGTGCTTTTTTAAAACCCTACGGTTCAAGATTAAGAATTCAGCCTTTTTTCTCGAAAGTCCGAAATTTGTCCATACATATCTGCAAACTGCAAAGCAGCTGTGCCACTATGCTATGTCACACGAGACACGACAACTCCTTAACTGCAAAGGAAGAAGGATTTAAGAATAATAAAAATCTAGGTAAAGGTTTTACATATGTACATATTCATACATATGTATGTATATACTCGTACATTGGAAGTTATGAATTTTTAATTTAACCTCCCTTTCGTCCTCCGTTTTGTAGATACCCATACCATACTGACTTGCTTCATTTTTGAAGCCTTAAATTATGGAACTATTGTTGGAAGACTGAACTTTTTCTGCATTGCATGACAAAGGAAACAAAAAGGAGCTCCTTGTCATCATCGTCATATCCTTGGTGTTGTTGTTGTTGTCGCAGCCAGAACTACCACGACGAGAATGCTTTTAGCGATTTATTACCAAAGTGAGCTACACGAGAGTAAGTACTTAGCTGTACTGTGTTCTTCACTGTGTAATCATTCAAAACTTTCAAAACGAAGAAAAACTTAAAACTTCTACGTCGCGTTGTTGTGACTTCACTTCACTATAGGTAATATAATTATTCTACCTCTATAATAATAATTTACACACGAAACTACTTTAGATTTGAGGATATTTTTAAGGCTTTCGTCAGCTCGAAAGAGGTTTTTTGAGTTTTCATACATATATAAGCGAAGCCACTCTAAAAATAACTCTCAATTATCCAGTGACTAAAATAATTGAAATGTGAAATATTTAGCTTTATTTTCTTTTATTTTCTTTTTCAAATGTGTGGTGAGGCTTTTTGAAGGAAGTCATGCAAATTGCAAATCATGCTAAGGGTAAAGAACTTATGTCTAGATTTTTTGTTTTGTTTCCTGACAAATGTATGATGGAATTCACTTTGCTTTGTTCATTTTTACAAAACGCGGAAAACGAAAATGCTTTGAAGAATAAAAAATTTTCTTTTAAATCACACATATACCGACAACTTTTTTTTTAACGGACATGTTTAATTTCTTGGTATAAAATTAATCTTTAATAAATGAAATCTTCTCACATTAAACTCCAAACTCTGCAATAAGCATTCATTCGAAATTAAAAAGATTGCAATCATTTAATAGCATTCAATTGATTGTAATCTTATGAGAATTTTTTCATTCCTCGCATTTGTTTAACTCTGCATTCTTTCACACTTTTCCTTCATTTGCAGATTTTAAAAACATAAAAATTGGTAAAAGCTAAACTGTCAATATTTTTTGGCTTTCTAACAGTTTATTGTTTAAGCTTTAAGTTATTTTTCAATTTGTTCCTTCATTTAAAATAATGACAAAGGTGAAGTTTTTAATGTCACATTTTTTAACTCAAAATTCAACTTATACACGTGTGTCTTCTAAGGGAGTTATTAAGAGATCAGAAACTATCGAGCTTTCGGAGTAACATCTCCAGATTCGTTTTCTTGAGCCTACTCAAAAAGCAACAAAGTGAGAGACCTGAAATTCTAATAAAAGAAATAATAAAAAAAGATGTTGCAAAAATTCGTCAAAGTTCGAATCGACAAAAAGCATACATTTTTAACCCCCAATACTGGCACCCTATATTTTAAGCTTTTGTTTTTAACTTTCAATTGGGAGTTATTGTAATTTGTCCAATTTGACAAATTGAAATTTTTGACAAATCTAGACGTTTCAAGTTCCCTAAAACCTATATCCGTCATTTGTAGAGTGATGTCTGTGTGTGCGTGTTTTGCGTACGTTCGTACGTTCGAGATACCATTTTTCGTCCACGGTATCTCAAGAACGAGTAGAGATATCGACTCCAATTAAATTTTGTTCGACAGGTTATAACTTCGAAAGATGCAGATAGGACTTTCATAAAAATGTATTTTGCGGTTTTTTCCACTATAGCTATTCAAAAAAAGTTAAAATTCTTGTTTGTGGCAAATATATCAGGAACAAAAAATGCAAATTTTGTATAAATTTGGAAAAATTTCAACACACCTTTTTTTTTAAATTAAAAAAACGAAAACAAATAAACGAAATTTTTTGGCGCTAAAATATGCAATGAAGGAGAAATGATAGTATCATGAAAATAATTTTCTGCTATTTGAAATGATGTTTTTGACATCTAGTAAAATTTTGGAAAAAAAATCATTCGTCACTTTTTTATGGAAAAACTAAAAAAGTGCAAAAAATTGGTCAAATTTTTTTATTTGACTCGAAATTCTCTGGATTTGACAGCGATTTTGACCTCATGTTTATTTTATTTTATACATTATACAATTTATTAATAGATGCTAGAATTTTGACAGATATCGAATTGACAGTTTTTTACTACAATAATTCCAAAAATTTCTTAAGTCTGATAATTTTCGTTAATAAAATTGTTATGAATCAACATCAAAAGAAAATCAATTTAAATATCGATAACACTAACCGATTACACAGTTTTTACAAAAATTTACAAATTCACAAGAATTAGCAAACTTCAATTAAAGTCAAGTTTTCAAAGTAAAAGGGAAGTTATTATAGTGTGCCTCTTTTTTTATCAATACCAAAACTTAAATTCCCAGGCTAAGCTTCTTTTGTGTCATTATTTTCTTAAGATATAGGAAATGAAAGTTCTTGAGATCTTCTTGTCAATCGAATTCTAGTTCATCACTTACAGATTTTACCTTTTCATTCACACTTGATTAATTTCAAAATTTTCAACTGTAAATTGAATGACATGGGTATAACTATAAGTATATGTAAACCACACTTCAACACAGATCCATACGGAGTATATCTTCTATAAAATTTTCATCAATTTATTTGCTCTTCCTCATTAAGTTGTCATTGTTAAGCTATAGTATTCTTCCCCCCTAGATCCCACCTGCTCAACAACTACAAATATACCTAAGTCTGTAATCTTAATTTCAATTCATCAATAATACGAACACACATACATACATATACCACACACTATAAGTACAAAGTCAATGTTATTAAAGGAACAAATGCTCATATAAGAGAACTTCCCAATTGTAATTGTAATTGTAATTGTCATTATCCAAAGAGACAAACCTCTTCTTCTTCGTCTTGGATTTTCCAATAATTCCTCTCGATATCATCGTACTTAAACTGTGATGATGCGGTCGGGGTATATGGTACGGTTACTTTTGAGATGACATATAAGCTAAAACACACACACTCATACAAACAAACCAACATCAAATCAGCAAATACACATACAAATGCATAAAAGCGAAAAGTAAATACTCGTACTATCTTAAGACAACAAGAATCTTCAATTCAATTCAATATATACATAAGATAATATTATACTCTATCGTATACGTATCTATGTATGTATCTAGATACGAGTAGATAGAAAAATGGTTATTCTATGGATATACCTCCTCCGATAGGTGTAATTGTTCGTAGGTTTGTACCGAAAAGAAGACAAAACAAAAAAGATAGAAAAACCAGATTCAACTTTGGGTAAACACAACCACAACAAGCAGAAGCAAAAGCAGCACATCCAGAGACGGAGTACTTCCATGCACAACGACCAACGACGGACGGTGGATGGAAAACCTGCTTTGGCCATAGGACAGCGGGCAAACCTGAGGAAGTAAAATCCAAACTTCAATCACCTCCTCCAGCATCGGTTTCAATTCGATCCTCCAACTTCAGTATCTTTTTTGTCCACATTGCATTAAATGTAAGAAGAAAGATGTTTAAACAAAGACACAAGATAGAACACCCGCCCCCGCCGACCAGAGCAGCATCAGTGAGCATCAACGAGCACCCAAGTGAAAGTCGTTAAGCAAACAATTATTGGGTCACGTTAGCTTCCTTATCCTAATCCCACTTGACGCACTGCACAACACCAACATCACCCATCACCAACACCAACAACAAACTCGACAGTAGATGGACACGCGCCCACGAAATCACAGGATTAACCAGAAAATAAATTAAAGCGCCATCTATCGCATAACGCATACCAATCATACCCCATCAGCATCATCATCTCCATGACGCGCATAGGTCTCCAAGTTCTACACAAAGAAAACCAGTTTCAGCTTCAGATTCAAGAAGTATCTGTAAGTTAGTAAACAAATATTTATGTTGTACAAGTATTTATGCGAAAATCTATTTAACATGCACATGTTTCCCATCACACTGCACTGGTATAGCGAGCGGTAGCAGTGCGACGGCAGCGGCGGAGCGCGCGCGCGTTGTTTCATGTGTTGGGTTGACGCGGCTTTGAAAACAACTTCCAGCTGCCAAAGACGATGCTGCTGTCCGGAGGAGATTCAAAGTCAGGGTCATAAAAAAACACAAGAAGACAACAACGACGACGACGACAACGATGCCAGGATGACATGAGTGTCGTAACTCTTTCCAGCAACAACTGCTGATGCTCTTGTGTCGCATGTGAAGAAAGCCTTTCACTCCTTTGTACGCTGGCGTTGTTGGAGTTGGAGCTGAATTCCCATCAATCTGCCCGTCGTCGTTGCGTCGTCTTCGTGTAAGTTCATCTCGCTATGTTGTAACTCTTGTTAAAGCCTCTTATGGGATGAGTTGAATGAACTTAATAGGAGTATGGCTCGGGTGACTTGAGTTTATAACTTGCCGCGGTACGGCGTCAAGGCGGTAAAGCTGAATGAAAAAAAAAAGACATACATAAATGAAGTTCTTCCCTGGCTCGGTGTAACGAGTTTTTTTTCGCTTTTCTTTTTTGCTAAATTTTATTATTTTTATATTAAAAATGACGACGACGACGACGACCGACGAAGGCGAAGACTGCTGCTTACCAAGACCAAGCCAAGCACCTAAAGAGGCGCGCTTTTAGATCTTAGGTTATACATATTTTATGTTTATGTTGATTTTGATGTTATGTAATTTTTCTGCCGCAGAGAAGAGATGAGGACATGAGATGAAGAGCGATGTAAAAATGAATCAGAAAATTATTATTTTTATATGTATGAATGTTTGTATGAATATGCATAAGATTGTGTGTGTGTTGTATTTTTTTGCTTGTGGTTTCACTTTTTTCCCATGCTAATTGATGTTGATATTAATAGCTTCATATATTTACATTTGAATGTACGCTTTTTAATGTCGTGTCATAAATCATTATTTAACTTTTGTTTTGTACCATAAAGGGGGAAAGGGATTGAGAAGTTCTCATGGTTATATGAGTAATTTTAAATTTAAGATTGTTCCATTGTGAAGAATTGTCAAGGTTTTCTTATGGTTTTTTTATATTTTTAACAATTGACAAGTTTTTATTTGTGTTTTATTGTGATTTTGAAATAACGCCTAAAAATATCAAATAAATTGTTACTTCCCACGCCTTGATGTATGCAACGGAAGAGTAAATAAATTGACATTAAAAATTCAATATGAATTCAAATTCGGTCAAGGTGTACCTTTACTGATTAAAAAGGTGACTTCTATTAAGTTATTCAGCAAGACCAAGTTAATAATTTTGATTTTTGATTAAAGCAAAAGGGTTTTTTAAACAAATAAAAATTATAGCCCTGTTTTATTTTTTATTCAAAGCCATAAACCTGTAGAGTGACATTTAATTGGTTTTTAGTTACTTTTGGAAGCAAATAAATATTGGCATTCTTTAAAGTTATTTTTAGATTTTTAAAATACATTTCATCGCATTATTTGTAAATTTGAGGTGTCATTTTTGATGTTGACAGATTTGTAGAATTGAAGTGGAGAGTTCCTGCGTGTGAACTAACCTTAAAATTCCATGGAATAAATAATCATCATAAAAATTATGCTCAGTTAATACACAAAAAGCGTTTTTCTTTTGTAGTTTAGAGTAGAGCCTGAACTGTCAAATAAAAAATTGTGTTTCTTTTTTAGCTCTGAGTTGAATTTTGTTCTTGATATTCTGAGTATGCTCGATATTCTCGGAATCTGTACAGAGCTCTTTTCTGAGTTAAAAAAGAAAAACGCCTAAAATATGGAGAGTTAATTTGTGTTTTGAACAGAGTACGACCATATCGCGCTCAGAAAACATTCGGAACGAAAAAACAAACACAACTTTATGTTTGACAGTTCAGGCATTGCTCGTAACTAAAATGTAGAAACGCCTAATAAAGGTACAACTTTGGCCTCACAGTGAAAACTGAGCCTTAGTTTTCGTAACTAAAAATACTTATGCTACGTTTTCACCGATCACTTGTGAATGATACAGTTTTAACTCACTTTTATAATAATTGTTTAAATTATTATGGGACACTTGCAAAATACCGAAAAGCTGAAATCTTATAGGTTTTAAATCGAGAAAATGGAGTGACGTTTATGTTAAAAGAAGAGCCAAGTTCTTTTATGTAAAAAAGTGTGAGCAGGAAAATTCCCCTGAGTTTTTTTTCATTTTTGGGAACTTTACTATTGTGAATAGTTTTTTCCTTATCTGGATACAGAAATTTCCGTAAGTAAGTTGTTGGGGAAAAAGTTCCCCTTAAAATTGGTGATAGGGCTGAGTGAGTTCTAAAAATTGCCAATGGACGCGTTCGGTTCACAATCCAATAGTGCAATAGGCTGTTTGGAATACATTAGTAAAATTATCTCTTAAAACAAACAACGCGGGTTAATTATTTTTCCTTATTTTGTAATTTTTAAGAGTGCATTAACTTGAACCATTTAAAACAAAATTTAAAAAACTGATATTTCAAGAGAAAAAACGAAGTGAAGTCTTTGGGTATGTTAACGAATGAGAACATGATCAGCTGTTTTTTTTTTTCAAATTAGATAGCTGAGTATAATATTTTGGAATAGCTTGAAATTAGTTTTTGAAAAAAGATTATTTCTTCATCAGCCGTTTTTTCCTAACCGATTAAAACATAAACCAATCCAGATAGTTTTGGATTGAACACCGAACGCGACCAATGTTTGGCTTAGCTGACTTAATGAGACGAGCTGCTTGACAGTTCTGCAATTTTCACGAAGATTCTCGAAAACACCTCAAACGCATTTTAATTTATTTTTTAAGGACTTTGAAATGAAAAATGTATTGCCTAAAGTTTTTAAAAAATTGCTGAAATTTTAAGCACACTTTAAAAGTTCTATTTCAGTGAAAAAATGTTCCTTAAAAATAAAATTTAAAAAAAATAAAAATTTTAATCACTAGTTAAATCAGCTTTTGTCAAGTAAAGTTTCGAAGTTTAAGAAATCACAACTTAAAGTCTATAGAAACTGTAGTGTCCAACACACAAAATTTACGCCAGTTTTTTTATTTCTTTACTCATATTTTCAAAAACTCTATTAAATGTTATATAAATATTGACTTAAATCTGAAAGTGTTTCCCTATTGACAACTGCGGCTAGTCAAAATAACATCTTCTTTTGACATAAACATGGATCTTGTAAAGTGGTTTGACGTTTGACATCTTTCGTTTGACAAAAATCTGAAGAATTGCTCCCAAAAATGTATTTTGTTAGATTGATATTTTCGGTTTAGTTATGTCCAAACTTAAGTTTATTTTCCGTTTCATCAGAAGATATAGCATTTAACTATTTATGAAGTAACGTTTAACATTCCAAAAAATGGCGTTGAACCAATATACTTCAGAAATTGGTGTTTCTCAAAAATAATAAAATTAAATCATTTTATCAAGATTGTTTGATTGATGATTTAACTTCAATAAATAAAGTAAAATAAATTTTATTTAAAATATAGTAAATATTATTATTTTTTTTCTCAATTCATATTTGTAATCATTATGATTTACATAAACTTCAAACAATAATTAAGTTGTATAATTCCAAAATGTACTTATGAACAAATTTGCAATAATATTTTAGTTAGATATAATTTCAAAATTAACCCAATTAAAGATTCTGTATTTGTAATGATATATTATTTTCACTAATTAAAATTTTGTATTCCAAACAAAATACAAGAAAAAAAAAACATCCTTTGAGTTTTTACTAAATAAAAAAGGAGCCATAGAAAATACCAATTTTATTTTATTCTCATGGCATATCATTTATTCATCTAATTAACTTTGAATTAATTAATTGGTTATCTGATAACAAAAAAAAAATAAAAGCAAAAACAAAACGAAAATAACTCGATAGCACTTAAATTCAGTGCTTTAGTGAATATTTGTTTTGAATACCAACGTATATTTTATTTTGTTTCCATTCAAGCATTATAATTGAAGTTTTTTTTGAAAATAAAAAATATCGTTTCTTTTTTTGCATTTGAATTTAATTAAATTCAATATTGAATTATTGCGCTTAATTTTATTCAAAATAAATAATAATTATTATGGGGTCGTTTTTGAGTTAATTTATTAAATATGTACGAGTTGCGAGTATGTATAAAAGTGTTTATCTACGTATTAATGTTAATTTGAAATAATATAAATAGATGAATCTAGTTGTTAACAAAAAGTCCATTTTAAATTAATATCGTTGTTTTGTTTAAATGTTGTGGGAACAGACATTTGGCATATAATAAACCAATAGTTTCCTTTGAAATCAATATAATGATATAATTGTATCTATTTCAAAATATTCAAACTACTATTATGTATGTAGAAGTATCTCTATAGGCATTTTGACCTATTCAATTAAAATACATATGTATCTAAACTTGTACAAAAGATACATTTTCAGAGGAGGCATTAAGTTCGAGGAATTTCTGGTGATCATCCAACACCTGTAGCTCTTTAAACAATAACGAGAAACGAGGATGATTCTGCCTTCTTTTTCTGCTCTTGGGATGCACACTTTGTCCAAGTCCATCTACTCTACATCTCTATATAAACTTGTTCCTTCTTTGGTTAAATTATGCTGGGGCTCGACCAACTGACCAAACAAAACATATGTCTTTTTGGTCATTGGTAACATTGTGTTTTCTGTTTGGACAAGAGACAGGCTTGTGGTCTTTTTGTGTCTTTCACCTGCTACCTTTTAAGTTTAGATACATATACACATTTCGAATATATGTATGTATATGTGTCTGCATGAGTCAAATGAGGAAGGTAAAAAAAAACAACAACGACATTTTTCTCTTCCGTCCCTTGTAAGCCAAAGTTGACTTTGCAAAAACAAAACAAAAAAAAAACTATAAGAAAATCCTGCGAAACATTAATTAAAAAATGACATTTTATCCACCACACACTCGAGTGGAGTGGTCGGTAAGCAATTAAAATGCTAATTGCATTTAAAGGCGGCAGCAGCAGCAGCGGTGACAAAAACAAAGAGGGAAAACAGAATTCACACGAGTTAAAGGGTTAAGAGTGTGTGTGATTTTTTTTACACAAGTGTGTATATGCATATGTGTTTTGCCGGAAGGATATGCGGGACAAAAAAAAAAACTTGATTCCTTGCAGCTGATGTGTTTTGAATCCTGAGGGTAAAGTAACGTGTTGTTATTTATGTTTAAAAAGGGTTTTTCTTCGGAAATACAGGTTAAGAGTTTCAACACGCATCAAACTTTTTTATTTTCGGAATTAATAATGGTGGTATTATGAAGAACTTAAACTGAGGCTTTTGTGATGGAAAAAAAACAGTGTACTTGAAGTCGAAAAAAACTTGATAGTTAATTAAATTTGTCAACTTGAAATGTTTCCTTTATTGTTTTTTATTCCAGATAAAAGTAAAATTTTTGTATTTACATAATTATTTGGAAAGTAAAAAATAAACTCCCAATTCAATGGTTTCAAAGGACACAAAGTTTTGATGTCATTCTATTTTTGGCGAACTTTGGCAATATATAGGTCACCTTTTGGATTTTCTTAAAATTTTTGGTGATTCACTGACTGATTGAAAATTTGAATAACAAATTGAATTTTTCGTCAATGTGTCTTTTGTTTCTATCTTTTACTGTATCATCTGATAGCTTCAAGCACTAAGATGCAGTGTTTCTAGTCCGTACATCTCAGTGGGGAATATGGATTATGAAATGTAAGCCCCTTGTCATGATATTTTAAAATTGTATATCCATGATCGTTCCAAATACATACAAAATAAAAAACATCTATTTTGAAAACTTTTAGTTAATTTCCATAAGAGTTAAAATTTAAAAAAATTAATCAGAAAGCTGGGTTTTAAAGGGGTTTCGAACTGAAGAATTTTTTTATAAATTGAATAATAAATTATTTATTAACCTATTCAATGAAAAACTTAAGACTTAAAACCCTTTAAAATTAGTTTCTAAGCAATAATTTGGCTGTTAGAAAATTCTGAATAATCTAATTTCCTTTAATTGCATAAAAGTAAAATATAGAACAGAAACAGAAATTTTAATTGTAAACCAAAACAGAACATTTTTCCTGTAAAAATTTAAAAATTCATTTAATGTAGGACTAGGGTGATTTGAACTTAAGTTACTGTTCAAATTTAATAAGAACCAATATCAATTTAATTAAATTCGTTTTAAATGCAAATACGTCAAATAATTGTCCTTCAATAACAGGAAAATACAAAATCGTGAAAGGAATCAAAACAAGAACATTCAAAGATAAAAATCCCCCCAAGAGTAAACCAACAAAAAAAAAAAGAGTACATTCCCAAAAGTACACTCGTACTCGTACATCACGAACAAAACAAATCGAGTACAATAATTTGCCTAAAACCTATTAAAATGCCAATACTAGTTACATGAAAATGAAAGATAGACAAGCTTATAGCAATGGATGAAAAGAGATGGAAGTTCAAATCGATTCATGTCCAGCAAATACTCGTAACAATTACAATACACTTAATTTTGTACATCCTCATTGGGAGACATCAAAAGCTCTGATCGGTCGTCTAGCATCATCAGATGAGAATATTATTGTCTTCTTGTTCGTCCTTCGTCCTTATGCTCCTGGTCCTGATTCTTGTCTTCTTCTTGTTCTGCATTAATATCTGATTTGTTCTAAATGACCAAAGCGTTAGTGTAGGTGTCTCTGTAGTTGTTTTTTGTTGTTGTTGTAGTTAATTCCTGTAGTCTGGAATGTCCATTACAACAAAACCAGTAGACATCACCCGCAAACGAATGAACCGAATACGAAATCTGCCATTGAACCGGAAATAAATGGAGTAATGCTCCAGTAAAAATCAATTACCTTTAGGTACGGTTATATGTACACTGTACAGTACCTAACCTATATATGTATGTGTGTATGTATATCCACCTTTTTTTGGGGAGAAATCAATGGACATAATGGTCCAGGCTGGTAGGCGTTTTATTTTACTTATTCAACTATACAGACAGTCGCCCTTGGCGACTAAAGTCGATTTCTTCAAATCAAACCATCCAGGACTCTGCGCCTAAGCACCTAAGCCCTACATCACCTAGCAACACTCGTACCCACTCCTCTTTACGAGTGTACAATCTGTGTCTTTGTGTTTGTATACTCATGTATATGAGGCTCAGTAGGAATAGGCTTCCATTGAACCAAAATAAAATTTAACTTGAATTAGGCCTTAATGGAATATTTGATTTCGAAAAAGAAAAATTGATATCGAAAAATCTAGTTTTGAGAGTTTACACAGAAATACCCCCCGTATACATAAAAAAGTGCACAACAAACACACATACCTTACCTATGTATGTAGACTTGGCAAACATCGGAATATAGGGGTTGCCCGAATATAAACTGTTTGGCCTCTGTCCTCCTATACGAATATTGTAGGACAAGGGATGAAGGGAAAACTTAAAGTTGAAAAATGTGGGTCAGTTTTGAAAGCACTAATATAATTCAGGTCACATTTGATGATTTTATGGGTATAACGCCTTTTGCTCTGTGTGGGAACACTGTGGCGAATACTTAATATTTTTTTCTTCTTATTTTCCTTTTTCATTTCACAAATGGATACTGTTTTAATTGAATAAAACAAAATTAAAAATATTAAAAGAATTAAGATGCGTATTAAGAAGAAGTAGTAGTATCAATTTTTAAGTCCCAGTCCTGAATATAGAGGTCTTGTGTTGAAGACTTTTAATAGCAACTATTCTCTTTGTGATAAAATGTTTTTCTCGATAATTTTTTCGTTTCCGTTTTTTCACTAAAAAAACGTCTCCAATTTATCCCAAAATTTCTGATTATTAAGGGACCCAAACCAACCTAGATTTCTGCACTCCTATCTTCTAATCCAAATCAAAACCAGTGTTGCCAAAAGTGTTCAAAAAAAAATGTATTTAAAAATTATTTAAAGTCTTTGTTTAAAGAACTTAAAGTTCCTTAGTCATAATGATAAAACCTACTATTTTGATGTTTATTAAAAATATAAATAAACGAAAGTGAAAGTTTTACATTTTTATACGCCAAGAAATTAGTTCTGGTACCTATATTTTTCGACAAAAACTTAACTCAAATTGTCAAGGGTTGAATCTATACTCAAACTGATAGATCTCATCGAAATAGGTCCTTAATAGAAAATTTAGATTTGCCTTACATAAAATCGTCATTAGGATCTGGCAACCCTATTTGAAAAATGTAATTTTTTTAACAAACGTAGCTCAAATTTAAATTCTATGTTATGTAGAAGATAAAGTACTACTTAAAACAAAATTTAGGGTTTGCCATTTTTAAAGAGATCGTTCTCACAAAAAAATTCATAAAAGTTGAAAGTTTTTCGTTGCCAAGTTTGACAGTTTTTTTTTATTATTCAAAGTTTAAACTTTGGTTTCTTTAATTTAAAGAAAGCAGGTCTGCTATTATGCCGAAAGCCTTCTAAACCTTTGAACAAATACATGGCAACTCTGATGTTTTATTAAAAAAATTCATGAAACTACAGCCTTAAGTCTTCGCTTCATGATAGTCAAAAAAATTTTAGAGTTTGCAAACACAAGCTTAAAGCTCAAAACTCTCTGTCCTTCATCCTGTCAGCATGTCAGTGAAATCAAAAGAAAATTGAAAAGAAAAAGAATTTCTCATCGCTTGTTGTGTTTTATTAATTAAACGTTTTTATACGAGAAACCAATAAAGACTTTTGTATATATTTTTGTATGAAAATTGAAATCCGAAACCACATGTCACTTCGCATTCGCACCAAACGATGTACATATGTACATACATACATATGGAAGGAAACATACTGTTTATTTTCATATAAACATACATACATACATAAACATACATGTGTATGGTATGTATAGGTACTTGAATAGTCTCCTCCCTCACCATTTAGCTAGAAAACTGATTTCCAATTAACTAAAAGCTCCTTCTATTGCTTCATTTGTTCTTAATTGCATCTGGGTCTGCGGTTAATCCAATTTAGTGGTACGAAGAACGACAGCCACCGCAAACTTGAGGGGTGGCAGTTTAGGGGAGTGGAGAGTGAGTTGAGAAAGGGGTGGGTGGTATGCAATTCAACTCTGCCTCCGCGCACATAAGCATCCAGCACGTAGCAATTCCGTGTTACATTTTAATTTCTTTTTATAGCCACGAGTATACAAGTCAAAAATTAGGTTTGCGAGGGGCGAGGCGGAGGAGTGAGACGGAGGGAATTATTTCGCATAAGATCTCCCTCCCCATCGCCCCCTCCCCAGTATAGTAACTTAAGGCAGAGAGGAAGACAATTGCCTCGCTAATCCTGAGAAGGGAAAAAAAATATGGAGGCAAATTGTGGATGGCATGGCTTGGCACTCACCTGATTAACACCGTTTCACTGCACACGTCCTTGCGAGCTCTCTGTGGCTCTGACGATCTTGATCCCTGCTAATGATGTCTGCCACTGGCTGGCTGGAAGCGGGATAGGACTGAGAGTGGTATCTATGTATGTTTTATGTTCCTAGTTTGTATCTGGAGTATGAACTGGATTCTTTTTCTTCTACTTCGTTTTTTTTTTTAATTTCTATTTGGGTGTAATATGCTCTTAATCCAATTTAACGGTTTCTTTTTATATTTTTTTTTTTTTTTTATTTATCGCGGGTAAAATTTAGAACATCCACAAGTAAATGCCTATAGTTAAAAGAAACTGGGATAGTTGGGGATTTTACTTTAAACTTATGTGGCCTTATTTTTTCCACTTTTATTTATTTTTTCTTTGAACACTGAACTTCGTTTAAAACAATTAAAAAAATAAGAACTAAGAAGATTACTTTTTTCAACTGGGGGAAGAACGTGAAGATGAAACGTGATACGTGTTACCCCGATTAAAATTCGTGTATTGATTGTAGGTTGAGGAATACTTCAATTAGATCGCAAGATATAAAGATGAATTTCTGAAATTATGAAGAAAGAACGTTTATTGCAAGAAAATATTTATGAACATGTCACAAAAGTTGCATGTGTATGGCAGTTTTTTAGTTTAACCCTTAAACCAAATTGATCTTCTAAAACATATTTGTCAGTTCAATTAGATTCCAAGACATTTCTTACTTCACTTACACAACAAACTTTTTGTCTGTCAAATTCATCAGATTCAAGTGACGGTTGCCGAATTTGAAATTGCAATGGTAAGTCTTTAAAGAGCATTAGATGGGCACGTTCATGAAACATTAGGGACTTTATGGGCTGTCAAATTCAATCTTTGAACTCAAAGTCGAATATTTTAATGACTCACAATAAATCATTCACTTTTACTACTCTACTCTCGTAATTACATTGTAAGATAGTACACACACACATGTAAGTTATGACAACTATACAGTGCCATCTGTCAATTGGGTACAATTTTTTGTTACTTTAAATGAATATTTGACAATTATTTCACCCTTAAGTAACACGTGTATGTAATCGATAACAAGGTAATCATTATTATCGATCTTAAATGACAATCGTGAAGATTATCAAATTTGCCAGTAGATCAAGCCCATTAGCAACCCGATTGTCACGAAATATCAAAAGCTTTTGTGAGTAAAAGTCGTGACTGTCATACCATCTATTTAGCGACTGTACAGAATACCAATTTTCTGCAAAAGTATTATTTAAAGACCCAATTATAAAATCATCTTGTTTGTAACATGTTCTTGAAGCCGTTTATGTATTTCTGACATTTTATGATTTTTGAAATTTGAAGGAAATGGAAGGACTTACTATTTCTTTCTTAATTCTCAACGCAAATATAAGCGTGCACACCTCTATACAAAAAATAAGGTAACATTGCGCAATTTGACAGAACTTGGAACACAGGGATGTCAAAGAGTTTAAAACCTAAAAATCAAAATGCAGTTCAATTAAAATTACTCACCTTTCTTGAAGGCCGTCTGCTTTCAGCTTTGGTAACACTAGGTATAAATAGGTATCCAAATTACACAGAAAAAAAAAACGCCAAACAATTTAAATTGATTCACCGTCAAATTAAACAAGATATACACTCGATAAGGATATATAAAAATGTTTATCTATGTACATTCCCGTTCACGGCGCGGCACGCTACGACAACATACCGAAAACACTCAAAAGATATTCGATCTCTTTTTCGTAAAGTAATCACATTAATTCACTCTTATCTTGTCTTGGTGCCAAAACAAGCAACATAACAACAAAATAGAGTAGGTAGATAGATAAAATAAAGATATTGACAAAAACGCACACACACACTAGCGCCCTCTTTTGCATTTATACACAATATACCTACACATATAGATAGAAATAATCTTTAGAGGCTTTTCCCAAAAACTTATTTTCCTTTTTTTCTTTTTTCGAAACTACAATTTTTTCGTTTCCAGAGCAAATAATCCGTTTATTATACTCCACATTCATAGCATAACGCCCTTGGGAGTCGTCCTTTTTTGTCGTTTGGATGACTTCCTTTATTTTCGCTTTTTTTTATTATTATAACTTCACTTCCTTGCAGCACAGCACATGATATAAAAATAAAAATAACTTTTGCAATTCTAACAACAACAACAATACAAACCAGGAAACTTATCCATGTAGAATTCAATACAAGTGTAGATACATATATAAAACCAATTCAGAATAATCAAAAGGACACTTCCTTTATTAAGATGTTCGAGCGGCAATAACGAAATATAGGATCACCAACAGAATACACATACACACATTTTATTTTCGAGAGATGAACTGAATCGTCGCATCTATAAAACTGCAAAGCACAGAGCGAGACAACCCGACCCGAATAGAACACTTTTTTTTTCCATAAAAATATCAAAAATAAAAGCCACAAAATAAAATACGTTAAAATCCAAATATCAAACAAGTTGGCCTACAGATGGCCTTATTGTCAGACCATTACAGCGAGTAGCTTAAGAGCTGCGACCGCTGGAATGTGGATTGTATATAGCTTCGGGTTAAATATGTACATATATGTTCGTATGTATGTTTCCCTATACCGACCGAGCACGTATAGATGTCTTAAAATCCACGGAATTGAATTCCATCAATTTTTCAGTTGGGCGCCATTTAATAGAATTATTATCAAAGAAACACGTTAGTGAGGGCTTCACAGTTGACGCTTACTTTGCGGTGAACTATACCCAAAATAAACAAGACGTATTCGTATCATTGATTGGCTAACACTTCATCCCACATTCGAACTCCTAACCAGGTTTTCGATATTCATTTTTTATGCGTCTTCGTTGTGTCTTTTTCCACGCACTACTCCCTCCAAAAAAACACGGTTCTTTAAGCGCCCACCAGACGGAAAACTTGATTTTTTGGCGATAAACAAACAAACAAACAAAACGCCAAAAGCAAAACAAACTTCTGTTTACAAATCTCGGACCCAATCCGGCATGGGCATTGCATCCATCATCAGAGACATCACCGAGACCGAGATAGAGAAACAAATAGAAAGACGGAGATGGAGAGAGAAAATATAAATATACGGTTATCAATTAAGTAACGAAGAAAGATTCAAATATTTTGGGATTTTTTTCTGCGTTTGTTGTCAAAATATTTCACACGGAATTCGGGTTTTTTTTCGCAGGTTGCAGCGCGAGCAGCGTCCGGTCCGGTTTATTATTATAAAAGACAGAGAAAGAGAGTTTTCTCAAAAGAGAAGCACTTCAACTTATTTGTTCAGCGCGAGAGCGAGAGAGAGAGAGAGAGCGCGAGAAAGAGGGAATCTTGGAGTCTTAAAAGTTTTAACTATTTGGTTGATTCTGTTGATATAATTGGGGGACACCTTGAGTGGTTTTATTCAAAAGCAAAACACAAACGAAAAAACACTTTGTGACCACTTGTTTGGGCTTTGAACAGCACGAGGTACTTGTATAACGCCTCTATCTCTGTCCAACGCGAGCAACACAACGATCCAACGAGTTGAACAGTCACCGAACGTCTGTTTGAGCCTGGCTACGGTCGATATTCGAACCCAACCGTCGTCATCGCCATCGCCATCACCATCATCGTCGTCGTCGTCGTCGAAGTCGAAGTCGTAGTCATAGTCGTTGGTCGTTGAAGTGGAATTGTTGTGGTAAGAGCACTGGAGGAATCTTCTATAGGTATCTCTTGGGCCACACGGTCTTTTAGTCTTTTGGTCTTTTTTTCCATCCCATCTACCTTATAATGCCAAAGAACAACGAAGACCCAACGAAGAAGAAAACAAGCACAAAGGTGGGTATAGGAATTATAAAAATACTACAGAAACAACAACAAAAATTCCAAAAAATAAAACACTACCTACCTAATACCTCCTGCTCCTATAACAACCTATACCAAAGCCAATCCGCTTTATTGGATTCTGGAATTGGATGCAGTTCAAACCAGGGCACGAGGTGAGGTGCGGATCGGATGCCTCTGCCTCCGACTCTGCCTGTGCCTGTGCCTGCTGTGCCCTGTGTTTGAGTTTGAGGATGATGGGATGGTAGTGGAGCCTACTCAGGTTACGTTCAACGTTGATGATGGTGGATGTGGATGTGGATGCGGCGGGGCGGCGGCGATGGCATGGGTATTGGGCCAGCCCGGTACTTCTCCCTTTTTCGATTTACAATCCCTTTGTGGTTTAATTTGGTAAAGAAATTGGCAAGAACCGCATTGTGCACAGAGAGTACCTTTTTTGTGGGATTCCTGACCTGGCGTATGCGGCATGGCGCGGTGGTTTTGGATGTTTTTTTTTTTTTGTCGTTGTTTTGTTTGTTTCATGTTTGTTACCTACGCGCGCAAACGAGTTGTGTACCTACATTTTTGGCCCGCAATGGAAGCACGAATCCCATAAATTTCGCATTCCAGTTGAGGTTCACATGGCTCCTATATTTATTTGTGTTTCATAGTTGTTGTCGTTGTTGTTGTTATTGTTGGTTTTGTGTGTTTCTGTTGATGCCCACCAGCAGCGGCGACAGCTTCAACTTCAGCTTCAAGCTTAAGTTGGCCAAAGGAGCTAATACGAGTACCTGGCTACTCTCAGAACCGGATTTTAGTTTAGATTGTTTATCAAAAATTCAAAAATATTCAAAAGTGGGGTTGGGGAGTGAGCTACGAGCTACAGTAGAAAACGGGTGCAAACGCAAAGAAATTCTCTCTTAAAGATTTTATGCTAAGCTCTTTTAAATTTTGGTTCTATGTAGGTATGTTTATCTTATATACTATGACTACAGAATCTATGTTTGTATTCATGCGTAGGAAGTGAGAAAAGTTGACTCTTATAAAACTATTTTCTACCTATAAGAAGTGGAAGTTATGTGGATGATGGTATAAACTGGGATAAAGCTGGCTTTTGGGATTTAAGTCGAGGTTTGAATATTTGCTTGGTCTTTAATAAACTTGATAAGTATAAAAAGGAAATGGAGCTTTAAAAGTCTTTTACGAAAATGTCAATTTAAGCTTTTTTTAAGCCATAAAGTTCATTTCCACAGAAAAAAGTTCAAAGTCAATGATATTTTGAGCTAAATGAAGGCGAAATCAGGAAGAAAAGAAAGTACCTATGCTTATGTTTTGTCAAATTGCAGGCGTAAGTTTATTTTTAAGTATCTAGCTCAGGAAACGAAAACAACATTAAGCGTGGAATTTCACGAAAATATTTAAACATCCTCTATATCGTCATTGAAATTATTGTTAAAAACTTAAAAATTAATGTTTTTGGATTATAAAATTTAATCGAAGTTCTTCAGTTAGGTACACTTATTCTATCTTTTAACAATGTTAACAAAATAAAACTGAGATTTAACACATAAGATTCGTATGAAGTTCTTTTAGTTAACATTTACTTTAATTTTGTTTTTGGTACACCTGGGCGTATATGCACTATTCTCATTTTAAGGTGCCATTTAACGTATGTATAGCTTTTATTAAAATTCGTTATTCACTGATTACGGCATTTTCACACAATATTCATACAATTTGCAATTTACATAAAAGAAAACAACATTAAAATATTCTCTGAGAACTTAAAAATATTTTTGCATTAAAATTATTAAAAACATTAAAGTTTCAATTTCGATTGACATTTACTATCATAAAATTAAAAGTACATATTTACATATTCTTAATTTCCTTGTCAAAAATAAACATCTCGTTCAGAGCTAAATTCTTAAACCTTTTTTGGAAATTTCTGTATTACCTAAGTTAGTTCTAGCACTTTCGATGAGTGCAGAGGACGATCCAATTCTCAAAAGACAAGAATTTTCCTGCCAGCATGAGTACAGGTTTTCTTAAAAATGATAAGGCAGGATCTATCTTCTATCAATTATGACGCCAGAATCTGCTACGTTTGGCTCTTAGGCGAATAGTAGATGAATTAACGTTAACTATCTACTTCAAAAAAAAAATAGGGAGGGTTAATCTAAAACTCCTTAACTTCACATTTCACTTAAACGCTATCCAAAATTTGTTGATATATTTCTTTGCTTAAAATCGAACTTTTAAAAATGCAACTGAATCACGAGGAAACGAATTGTTTCCATAAAGTCCTTACAATCAGTTCTAATTAACATTACTGCAAAAACAAAATTATACAAAAGCCTGTTCAAATTTCCATTTCAATTTTTTGGAACTTCTATTGTTTTTACTGCTCACTTAACTTTATTTTAAAACGTCCGTGTTAGAAATTTAATTTTCAAAAAGAATTCCAAGTACATAATTGGTTATTTTTTACGAATTCCGAAAAACTTTTGCTAGTACAATTTTTAAAAATGCATAATACACTTCCTCGATGATTTTAGGTTAATCAATTCCGTTGATTACAAAAAATCAGTTGTTTAAAATTCTTAAAAATGGCAAAATCAAATCTCTTTGAGTGTACATTTTACAAATTTCAAAAATTCTTACTCAATGTGAATTAATGGCATCAAAACTTACAAATTAAGTTGAACCAATCTTAGAGCATCGACAATACCCAAATCTCAATAAAACAAACTAGAACTTACTGAACAACTGAGTACCAAACTTCCCAATAAGAACCGTTGCGGCTCCTCAAATCTGAATTCTGGAACTCTTTAAATAAAACCAACTTTTCTATGAGTCAACTCAAGCGACACAATTTATTTTACAAAAAGAGAATTTTCACAACTCCACATGGAAGTTGTTTTCCGAATTCAGTCTTCTCCAAGACCATAGAAAAAAATAAAAAAAAGCAGGCAGACACAATTCCAGTGGTCTACTTCAACTTCTTCTTGGGGCGGAGGTTGTTGGTGTGTCCGCACTTCTTCTTGCGGCAATTTGTGGCCCTTGGGTGCAACCTAGCGTAGCACTTGCGGCAAATCATCTTATCGCAATTGTACTTTTGTGCCAAAATACGCAGAGATGGTTCAATGATACCACCACGTAGACGGAGCACCAAGTGAAGGGTAGACTCCTTCTGGATGTTGTAGTCGGACAAAGTACGACCATCTTCCAATTGCTTTCCGGCGAAGATCAAACGTTGTTGGTCTGGGGGAATTCCCTCCTTGTCTTGAATCTTGGCTTTGACATTTTCGATTGTGTCAGAGGGTTCAACCTCCAAGGTAATCGTTTTTCCAGTGAGTGTCTTGACGAAGATCTGCATTTTGGATTTGTTTCTGTAATAAAAATGGAGAACAGATTTTACTTTTAATTGGAAACCAGAACAATTCACAAAGAAAGTGACGTGTTTCACAGGCACACGGTTTTGGAGGTTAGAAAAAATGCGTTCGCACTATTTTCGGTAAAAATTCACATTTTTGGGTGATATTTTTTTATAAAAATGTTAAGGTATTATTTTAATAAACTTGTGTGAACAAATTGAATTATATTTATTGGGTTTTTAGCACTTTTTGAACAAATTTTCTTAAGCTCACCTTTAAAACGTGCACCAAATGCCAATCACAAATTGAAAAGAAGTTTTCCAAGATGGCGGGAAATTTTAATGAACGAACTGCCATGTTTTTATGAGAACTGCCAACGTTGAAATTTTTTTTATTTCAGAATGTTATCGATAAATGGGAAATTTCATTTTCATTCGATATTCATGGCTATTGCTGACTAGGATAACTAAAATGAATGCGTATGAGAGGGGAATCTATTTGAAAAAGCGTTTATAACAGAAAATGTAAATTAATTGTGCTTTAATTAAAATTAACGATACCATCTAAAAACAGAAAGGGAAGCTACACTGAAAACATTGATTAAAATTGAAAATTGACTTTAAGGCAAGGCCTCTGAAATTCGATAGTTCAAGCGAAATGTAATCACTCTAATGAAAAAATATGTTTTCCGTGTGTTAATCTATTCTTCACCAAATTACAATAATATCATTTAGCGCCTTCCTACGAAATCAAAACAGAACGAAACTTAACGAAAACGAACATTCCTAAACTATGGCTACAAAATTAATGTATTTTTTTCCTTATTTGTTTGGATTCAAACAGCCATATGTACTTAAAACTGACAATATTGTATTTCTGAAGAAACTACCGATTTTCCTGTCATATCGTCGCTGTTTAAGAAAACCATCATAACTCAAAAAACACGATTTATGAGTTAATGATGGTAATTGAATAAAAAAAACAATTCTCTATCTTTCTGTGGCATAACTGTAGCTCTTTGGAATTCCGCTATATGGAACTTTTTCCAAAGGTCACATAATAATAATATGAAAAATCGTTAGCATTAGTAATTCAAATTTCAAACTCCCTTAAAGTTAACAAGGATGTTCTTATATTGTCAGAGACCAAAAAAAATCAAGAAGTTTTACTTGATTCAATGAAATTATTTTTCAAGTATTTAATTTCGATGTTTCCATTTTTTTATTCCATTTATAAAAAAAAAAACATCTTTTTTTTAACAACAAAATGAAAATTGCATTTTAAAACATCGGGGATCGGGGCTGCACAACTGTACTATTTTCGATTTTCCAATACTATCGTTGTTTTTTTAAAAATGGAAACGTTTTTATGATGCGGTAGAAGCGACAATTTATAAAATCGATATATTTTTATAATCGGATTTTTGTTCTATCGTAAAAATCTCATGTCTACCAAATTTCCCATAACCCATCAAACCACAACCAACTTCACATCATTTCAGTAACATGTGATTTGACATTTAACAACTATCATTCTATCTCCCTCCAACTCACAGTGCTCTTCTCTTCTTTAATTTTCTTCATATCGTATTAAAGTGTAGATTCGTAAAGTGGTTCTACACCAAAGAAGAAAATAGATAAAACTGGAAGAATTAATTAATCCGAAAACAAAACTCAATTCATTCCGATTAATATTCACACATACTCAAATTCAACTTCAGTTTTTTTCTGGAGAAAAATGTCTATAAACTAGAAACTAGCAAAATAGCATAGGATTTTATTTTTTCTCGCAAGAATCAATCGCGATAAGAAATTGGAATAGAATGCCGCAGGCAGCAGAAAATAGCACATCTGACCAGGTAATGTTCTCAATTGGAAATGTTCTCGCATTGCAAACTAATATTTGTCGCTTGGCAATAGGTTGCAGCACCCTCGGCGGCTGCCGATGGTGATGTACAACCCGCAGCAGGAGGAGAAGGAGCCGAAAACCCGCGTCTGCCCTCGAAATTGGAGTCATTTTTCGCTGTTACCAAGTCATTGATACTACGTGCCCTCATTATTTACTTCATTACGTCATTCTTCCGGAAGCCCGCACCTACTAACGAAACAACTGACAAAGGATCTGCTGCTGTCGCTGCTGGACCCAAAATCAATGCCTGGAATTTGTTTGAGAACGGCACGCTCTTTGACCTCCACGTCTTTCTGTCGGAGAGCTTCGATGAAGTGAACTTCGGCAACCCTGCCAACCTGGTGTGGCTTCAGGAAGGTCTCACGTACGGCGACTGGAGCTCGGGACCGAACGGCGATGGAACATACACGCACAGTCTTACCATAAAAGCCTCAGAGAAACTCATGAACAACGGTTCAATCTATCTGCATTCCTATGTGACGCGTGCTGGAGAGAGCCCAGATCCTAAGAGCCCGTACTTTGGCAAGAAATACATGGGATACACCCGGAAGATGCTCAACAAGTTCAAGAAAATCCGCGTCAATCGCAACTATAATCTGCTGGCTGGCGAGAAAGAGAAACCATCGACGCATGTGGAGTTGACAAAGGACACCATTGTGTCGCATTGGCATCCGAATTTGACCCTCAATCTCGTCACGGATCAGACGAACTGGGCTCAGGGCTCGATTCCTCCCCCTCTCGATGAATACGTTCAGTTCATTGAAAGCGGTCGCACCTACCTGCCAATTCTGTTCATCAACGACTACTGGAACCTCCAGAGGGAGTACACGCCCATAAACTCGACTACCCCAGAGCTCGAGCTGCATTTGACCTACCAACCACTCAGCATGTTCAAGTGGCAGCTGTATGCCGCCCAATCGATGAAGAACAAGTGGGCCGGGGGCATGTTCGGTGAGATCATGAATGCCGGAGGTGCCATGGCCGACGAGAACGACGAGGACCAAGACTCCATCAAGGAAACTCTCCTCGAGACAAACATTTACCTGCTCGGTTTGACTGTGGCTATATCGATCCTGCATTCCGTGTTCGAGCTGCTGGCATTTAAGAATGACATTCAGTTCTGGAACAACAGGCAATCCCTCGAAGGGCTTTCGGTGCGTTCGGTCTTCTTCGGTGTGTTCCAGTCGCTCATAGTGCTGCTCTATGTGCTGGACAACGAAACGAACATCATGATTCGCCTGTCGTGCTTTGTTGGTCTGGGAATAGAAGTCTGGAAGATCCACAAAGTCGTCGACATCAAGTACGACGGCTCCAACAAGGTGCTGGGAATCCTACCGCGAGTGTCGTTCAAAGACAAGAGTTCCTACGAGGAAAGCGCTACCAAAGAATACGATAATCTAGCTTTTAAATATCTCAGCTGGGCCTGCTTCCCACTGCTCATCGGCTACTTCGGTTACTCGCTGTTCTACAACGAGCACAAGGGCTGGTACTCCTTCGTGCTGAACATGCTCTACGGGTATTTGTTGACGTTCGGATTCATCATGATGACTCCGCAACTCTTCATCAACTACAAAATGAAGTCGGTGGCGCATATGCCATGGCGTATGATGACCTACAAATTCCTCAACACCTTCATCGACGATATCTTTGCATTTGTGATCAAAATGCCGACAATGTATCGGCTGGGCTGCTTCCGAGATGATATTGTCTTCTTCGTCTTCTTGTACCAGCGATGGATGTACAAGGTCGACCATAAACGCATGAATGAATTCGGATTCTCCAAGGAAATGGAAGAAGAGGCCGCCTTGCGGAAGGCAGCCGGCTCTGGTGGAGCGATAAAACCAGCCGAGGAGAAGAAGAAGGACTAAGCAGGAGATTAAGCAGATGCAAATTGCAAGCGATTGGACACAAACAACATTTTAGTTATTTTTTGTTGTCTTTATTATTTAATGTACACCTTTTTGTTATCATAAACATATTTATTGTAACACAAACACAGGGTGTTTCGTTAATACAAATTACTGTTTATTACAGTAGCAGTAGGATGTAATCATTTTTGTAAGTCTAGTTTTGTAATTTATTTCGTTTTCTCCTCACGGGTCATTTGATTGTTTTTTTTCCTCTCTTCTTTTTGATTATAGTTCAATTGATGCATTTTCTTTTTGATTTAATACAAATATGAACATCTTATTAGAATATCATAACCTAATAATAAATTTCTTGTAAATCTCATTTTCTTTCTCTCATTCGGTGGTAGATATGCATAAATAATTTAATTGTTTTTCATGTAAAATTAAATTTATCTATTGTGTAGAATCTTGAATTAAATGAAAGCAGAAAAAGGAGAATTAAAATATAAATATAAAAATAAACTAAGAACATTCATAAAATATAGACAAATTATAATAAACGAAAGAAACAATTATTGATGTTTTAAATTCTTTTTCAAAATTCTTATATTCTGTTGGGAATTTACAAGGTTTCGTATTTTATCAAAAGAAAACACGGTTATCTTGTGATTATCTTTAATCTTGTTGCTATCTTGTTAACTGACGTGGCCTTTGTGAGTTAAGAGTGAGCAATTGCTGTGAAACTGTCGAGAATAGATGGGATATAAATGTTGAGTCATCTTTAGCATGATGATGATAAACTGAACATCCACGTGGGTGTATCTTTATCTTATCATAATCAAGAAATATTTTGTTACCTCGGAGTAAGTAATTGTTTGTTTCTTGATTTGATTTTCAAATGGCTGTGTTTTTTTGAAGTCCTATAATAGGTATAAGAGAGCTCATTATAAATATTCATATGAACATTCACCCATTACAGTAATGATAAGTCGTTAACCAGAAAAATTAAGATCAAAAAACGATCCCTTCACCGTTGGTTTTTAAATTCTCTTACACCAAAAATTTATATACATTTCTAGAAAACAGATTTTCAAATAAAAATCTTTTTCATAATAAGTTAAGAAAGAAATTTTGTTATGTTTTATACTTATGTTGTTTTTCATGAAAATAAAAGAAATTCTTTTTTCGATGTATTTTTGAAAATTATAAAATTCCACCTTCTCACCAACTACTTAAACAAACAATATTTTGTGTGTCTGGTTTACCACAAGTGCAAATTTGCTTGAATCAAACGCTTTCTGGAGGATGTTCTATTGCTAAAATCAATTTAGATTAGAATATATATGAACAAAATGGTTCACCTTATTGGACAGAACAAAATGATTCATTGATTTAAAATCAAATTTAGATACCTTAATTTTTTGAGAATTAAATCCGTCTTAAAGTTAAATCCACCTCTGCTAGTTTGCTTATTAACTGCCTCGAAATTAATATGAATTTTGAACTAAACAAATAATTTTACTTTTTCCGGTATCTTCTTGAACATTATTTAAATTTTATTTTCCAATCCAATCTGCTCTTAAATTTTGATGAGGGCAAGTTGCCTAATAGATATTTAGTAAGTAACGAGTGGCTTAGCACTTTTAAATCAACTATTTCGATTTTTGTTTTATTCATATAATTTATCTACAGAAAGTACTAATAGTAATAAAATAACTCATATTGACGATTCCAAGTGTCAAAGTAGTTTTTCTCTTTCATTTCAATATAAATTTTTCCCTTGTACCAAAATTCAGAATTAAGATTGAATGTAAGCACACACTAAAATTATTCTTCGAATTTTTCCACATCACATCCCTGTACTTCGAAACTTTCTCCCACAAATGTCATTAACCCAAATGTCATCTTCTGTCAGTTGAAGAAAAAAGGTGAAAAAATTGTAGGCAAAATTTTCAAGCGAGTTAAACATTTGTTTATTTCTTAATAAAAAAAACCTAAAATATCTACAATAAGTTACAATTAAAAGAATAAAATCTTATTTATATTTTAACCTCGCTAATTAAACTAAAAATATTGAATTAAATGGCTTCTTTCAAATTTTACTGAATGAAAACAAAAAGTGTGACCACAAAGAAGAAAGAAAGAAGTTTGAAAAAGACTCCAATTGGAAAATGCTCACGTAGATTGATTTCCTGTTTTCGTTCTGCTTGCATATGATTATTTTTTCTCTGCCAACCTGATCCGAAATCATGTATTCCGAATGGGCTTCACTATCCTCGACTATAGCGGCAAATAGTGCTGATGCTCAATCGTCCAGTGTGCTCAATAAATTCCCAGCTTCAGCCGGTAAGGAAGTCGCTGTTTCGGTTGTTAAGCAGCTGGCTTCTAATTTGGGAATAACTCAAAATGCCGAACCAAGTCATTTAGTCAAAGACGAAGAGGTTTGTTTTTAATCCATTAAAGAGAGATCAACAAGGTTTTTACTATCTTCTCTTCCCAGGTTGTTTGGTGTATGGACGTCATTTGTTTTGGTTTGTCGCTACCTCTACAGGAACATGAGACGATCAAGGATTGTGTTAACATCTACTGTGAGTGGTTGACTGCACTGCATCCGAATCCTAGAATCAGTGTCCCGAAGCCGATCTGTGACGACGCGAATATGTACTGCAGAAAAATCATCAGTCACTTTCATAATCTATTTTTCCCACGACAAGGCGAAAGTGAGTTGGACTGAAATTTGTAATTATTGTTCTGTTTGCAGAAATTTTGCTCAGCAAAATCTAAAAAAAAATTATCTAGCCCTCGGTATCCGACTTCATACAATCGACTGTACCCACCTGGTCTCGATTTTATCACGGTTGAGTGCCGGGCGCAGTAATAAAGAATCAGGTCAAAATGAGCGTCAATTTTAACAGGCTTTCAAATCATAATCATAAGAAATCTTTCATGTCCCACTTTTTCCCCAAAAAACATGTGGTCCTACATTTGTACATGTGTTTTAATTTCTAAACTTTTTTTACTATAAATATATATTTTTAAATTTTTTTCAAGTCTTACCTTTTTTGTATCAACCTTTGGGTATGTGTTCCAACACAAAAAGCCTCCTCTATACTTCTCAATTACTAACAAAATTATATTCCATTGATCAGGTGCAGATAAAATCAATCGGCAAGCGGTTCTGTGTCATCGGGTTCTGCGAACTCTTCAACAAACTGCACAAATATCACAAACAATGAATCGCGACACATGGGAGGCTCTTCTCTTGTTCCTTTTGGCAATCAACGAAATCCTTTTGGCTCCGCCAACAGTCAAAGACGATGTGGGTGATCAGCTTTGTGAACGTGTGTTGAGTGTGCTCTTTGAAGTTTGGCTCTTGTCATGTGTTCGTTGTTTTCCATCACCATCGTTGTGGAAGACACTTCAGGAATCGTGTGCACTCTGGAGACATCGAATAGCTCTGATTGAGCAATGGAATCGAGTTAATTTGGCCCTAACCTCGAGATTACTTCAATTTATGTATGGCCCAACATTTCCAGTACTCAAAATCTGTAATTAGAAATAGAATATATCATTCAAAAGTTTGAATTTCAAGTTACTATTATTTTTGCAGCCGATGAAGATGCACAATTGATTCCAAGTGGAATAACAAACGACTGCATTGCACAAACCTGGTATCGCTTCCTACGGACAATTGGAAATCCAACGGCTCTCTGTTATCCTCATATTATAAGCAAAACTTCCCATTTCATGCAATGGGCTCTGACACGTGACAAAGGAGCCGAACCCTATCAGCATCCCTGCCTGCTGTTACTTCCACAAATATTCCTCAAGGCGATAAAGGGCATTTCGTCGCAGGTTGATGCATACTTGGGTAAGCTCAAAGTTCTCCAGGTTATAACATTTTTTCTCTAAATTTGCCTCAATAAAAAAACTCTTTGAATTTATGTACGAATCTAACTTTTGCTTACTACCACAGGTATCTATCAGCCATCGCATAGTCATGATGAAAATATCACAAATCTAATGGACATTCGTTCGTCATTGAGCGATGCCATTCACGGTAGCGGTTCTGGTTTAAATCATAATACTCATCATTTGTTTGGTTTTAGTACTGGTGCAGGTAGTAGTAGTAGTAAATCGGGTGCCTCCGAAAATAGTGGCTCTTCGTTTCTTAGTGGCTTAAGTGGCAATACGGCCACACATGCACTTAATGCTATAATTGGCCATCACCATCATCCGTCTAATGCGAGTTCGTCGTCGTCGTCTTATGGAACTCCATTAACATCAACGACATCATCAGGTTTAGGGAGTAGTGTTGGAACTGCAGAACATTTACCACATTCACCAACGCCACCTTTACAAAGGCGTTTGGCTAAGTCTTTTAGTGTGGCACCATCTATATCACAACAAAAGGGTGTGGTGTTTAATTTCAAAATATTTCTCTCATTTTCTAAACTTTTATCAATTTGTGTCCCGTCTCGCTTGTAGTTGATTTTTATTTCATTTTGAATTCAGCTGCTTTTGTGCTTTGTCTAAATACCGTGTTTTGTTGTTTTTTTTTTGTCCGATTTGTCCGTTAATGATTGCTTGGAGTGTTTTCATGTTTGTTGTTTGAATTCAAGCTTTTTAAAATCATATTAAAGAATATTTTTCTCTCATTTTGATTTTTTGTCTTTCATTCAAACTCGTGCAGTTGTGCGTTACACTTAACCGTCATTAGTTTTGCTTATATATATTGAACACTTAAATATTTATATATGTAAAGAATATTCATGAAGTTGATGTCCATGAAGGAAGGAACATTTAAAATTGTATGTAAATGAAGAACCAGTTGATCCAGTCGACATTTTTCTGTCGCTTTCAATTTTCGTTGATCATTGCCAAACTCCACAGAATCAACCTTTTAAGCTTTTAAACACGTGAATTTTTTATTTGTTTGGCCAAACTGAAGTCTTAAGACTAAATAAGCTGAATTGTTAATAAGAAACTTATCTCGTTCCTTGTCGTCAAATTACCATTTATGTGCAACAATTTAATTGATTAAAGAAAAAGCACTAATGGTGTGAAAACTTGTGATGTCCATTAATTTAGTTTGTCATTTGATCTTACTTTAACTCCCGATAGCGTCTAACCCCTGCCAAGCCACTTAAGCTTTTGTAGAATGTAGATTTTGTTATAGAATCTGTTTTGTATGTAATTTTTCTATTCATTCTTCTTTTAGTTTCATTTAAATTTAAAGTATTTGTTTAAAAAATCAATTTAAAAGTATAAGAGACTATCGTGAAGAATATTTTCCTCCAGATTTTTCTGAAAACATCTACAACGTGTCGAAGATGCATGAACATTCCGAAGGAAATATTATTCTTGAAAGCTCTCAACCTCTTAGCTCCTTCGTGTGAATTAGAACGAGTAGATTTTTCAATGTAACTAACCGTAGTAGTTTTTTTTAAATTTTCCTTTGTAGTTTAACATGGAAGTGTTTTTCTTTTCCTTGACACTTTCTCTTGAATTGAAATAAAAATTCACTTCAAATCTAATATCAACCGTTAAATTGAATTTATTTTTATAAATGTAGCGATGTTGATTTATTTACCTTATTTTTTATATGAACTTTGTGTCAATTTAAAAAAGTAGATTATAATTTTTTACAGATAACATCAAGACACTAATTGAGGGGCGTTAACGCTCTTTTAGTTCCATACATAAATGTTTGTGACATTGTTTTTTGTTTTACATTTTGTTTCTTTCATAGCTTGTTGTTGAAGTGTAAAGTTTTTCGAATCGATTCCTCTTATTAATTTAATTATTATTTTTTCCAAAAAGGTTTAAGTAAAGCTGCTCTGATCGGATTGACAACATCTCGATCACAAAATACCCAACCACCACTTACTCCCACATCTGGACCTCCATCGTCGAGTAGTTTAAATTGTAACACATCATAACATCTCATATCGTTTTGGTACTTTTTTTTTAATAATTTATATTTCGTATATTTTCTTAAAGCTCTTCCATCCATGGGCTCAGAGCCACGACCGCAATTGGCACCAAATCGTCCGATGTGCAATAGTGTTCTGCATCTTTTCGGTGAATGGCTGTTCGAAGCTGCATACATTGGTGGCGATTCATGGTTAATGAATGCAAAACGTCAAGCTTCAGAGGCTAATAAACGACCATCATCGATGGTAATGGAGAATCGGAAGGGCAGCATATCGTTGTCACATCCCAATTCTAGTAATGATCCCGCAAATCTACCCCGAGGTCTGACAATTGATAAATTCGAATCAGGACGGGCCGAAGCTATTGGAGCTCTGTGTAAGATTTTCTGCTCGAAAAAGACCGGAGAAGAAATTCTGCCGGTTTATTTGGCCAGATTCTATATGGGTCTGCAACAGTGCATGAAGATAACAGAGCAGAAGGAATGTGATGAAACTTTGGCATCGATACTCTTGAACTCGTCCGATTTGTTTCGGTTGGATTTGGATGGCATTCATGTTCTGTTGCCTGCATTCATATCCGCCCTGGAGGTGGTTTTGCCGGATAAGGATCTGAAAATCAAATCGCAACCAATGAACTACAACAAAATAGAATTACGAAGAGCGTCGATTAATATTCTTCTTTCGATGTTGGCGCTGCCGTTGCATTTTCAGACGTTGCAAATTCGAGATTTGAATAATGGACCTCCGGAGAAGTGAGTGACTTTGAACCGAACACGGAAAACAAATTCACACTCGATTTATAAACATTTCAGATCGCTTACATTCATTCAGTTGAAGCCTCGTCTCATAAATGTGTTGATGAATGCTCTGCAAGTGGAAACCGATGCACAAAACACCCACATGCTGTTGGGTGGACTTCTGCTCACCGTTCAAGACTCGGTTAATTTCGAGGAAATCGAAATGAAGTCAGACAATATGCACTCGGCGTCGCCTCAGCCTAGCGAGGCGAATATCTTTAGCTCAGGTTTGAAATTAATTTACTTTACGAACTTTGCGTTTGCCTCTTTTTCGCTCTGTTTTTTTCTCTTCAGCTTTCTCACTCGTGATTCAGCTTTTTGTGCGCTCACATCTATTCTCATTTTTAGTTTGTGTTGTTTCCCCTTTGTGTTATACTTTCTTGTTTTATTTATTTTTTATTTTAAATTTTATTATTTTGATTATTTGTTTATATGTTGTTCCTTTCTTTCTTATGTTGTACAATTCTGTGTGTTTGAAAAAAACAAAACAAAATAAATATAACGTGTGTGTAGCCTGTTCAGAGAGATCAGCTTCGATAGCAAGTGGCGGGAATATAAGTTTGGGTGCTCATAGTTCAACGACAATCGGAGGTGCTAGTGCAACAGGATTAGGAGGTGTCGGCGGCAGCAGTGGAAGTGCTGCATTTGGAACCGGTGGTAAAGGTTCGATTGGACGTGATAGTTCATCACAGCACGACTATCCCAGTTTGACTGTCTCCGATGATTTCCCAGTGGAATTATTACAAGAATTTGAGACTGCTTCGGTCTATGGTAAATTTTGTTTATGTTTTTTTTATTTATTTTTTGTTATTATTTATTTTTATGTAAATAATTTAATTGTTTAATTTTTTCGTTTTCTTTTATAGCAAATTTTTTTTTGTGTTGTGTTAATTGCACATTACATGCAATTCAATTTTTGTAGATAAAATTTTATCAAAATTTTAAATTTAACAATTTATACTTTTTTTAACGATCACAATTGAAACACAATTAATTTCCTGCAAACAGAAAGCTCTCTCTCTTTACACAATGTGACTAATGCTTAAAAATGCGAGTTTTTTAAACTAACTAATACGAATTGATTGCTTGTCGTTTACATTTTATCATGATTTACATAATTTCCAAATATTAATAACAAAAAAGAGCAGATCTTTTGGGGGTCTCGATAGCATAGCTCTGGAATTATGCTTCTTATTGAACTCTTCTGTATTTCTGTTTGAAGTACTTACACTTTAACTTTTCTTGTGCGGTCTCATATTCAAAATCGTCCCAAGTCGTCGCCTTTAAAAAGTCATCGCACTTGTGGACTCTTTTATATTCAAAACGGAAACAGATTTATAAACACTGTTAAAAATATTATTTCACTAAAAAGCAGAGAAAGAACTTTCGGTTGAAAACAAGCAAACATTCCAGGAGTTCAATTGTTTCGGGGAAAACTTCTGAAAGCCTTTCGAGTATGTAGTTTTATCAGTGATGATCATTTAGAAATAGAAAAAACCAAAACATAGGACCTCAAAGTCCGATTCATTCATTTAGGTAAACAAACACTCTCCAAAACATTCCCAAGTCAAGTACAGACCTCATACATACCATTAAATTGCATTCATTCATTTGGACAAAACATATTTTTGCATTATTTTTGATTCTGCACAGGAAAAAGTCGTATTAAAATCAAAACCATTGCTACACCTTTTGCAGATAATGCACACGCTCTATTCGTGCGGGCCACATACCTTGTGTGTCATCGTTTGATTTCGTCATGGAAGACTGATCTGAATGTATCACTGGCAGCGCTCGAGCTCCTTTCGGGGCTGGCGCGTCTTCAGATCCGGGATTCAGGTAAGTCCTTTGGAATTTTTTGATATAAACCAAAAAAAAATCTAACCTCTGTAAATATCTATAAAATATGTAATTGTTGTATAAATTCCAATTCGAAATAAGATTAAATTAAGAAAAACAATCTTATCTAATATTTGCATAAAATGGTTCTAACCCTTTACCAACCTCTCTCTGTTTCTCTTTAACAAACAATAAAACAACAAAAAACACCTTCCCATTGTCCAATTAAATTCCTCGTCCAACTATTCAAAAAAAAAATAAATTCAAAAATACAAAAAATAACTGCAGCCAGGAAACTAACAAACGGTAATAGACACTCACTCATTTTACTAACACAAGCACTTTTTGTTTTCGTTTCAAAAAAAAATAAAAAAAAAAACAAAACATCTCTTTCGTTCGTTCACATAAATCGTTCGAACACCATTGTATAGAACAATTAGTAGCAATTGAAGAACCAAGTCAAAATCTAACGATCATTTCCACAGACGCTCTAGAATGCAAGCGAGCGGTGAAGTGGATATGTGACTACATCTGCTATCAGTGTTCGAGACCGCCGCCTGCTCATAGCAAGGACTTGCATAGTACCATTGTCGCTGCATTCCAATGCACGTCGGCATGGCTAATGCAACATCCGTACCTGCTACAGGATCAAGATTGCTTTAAGACGGTGATAGAAGTTGTGGAATTGGGTATATCGGGATCGAAAAGTGTTGGCAAACCTGGCGAGCCGCCAAAATACAAAGACCAAAAAGAATTGAAACCAGTTTCGATGAGGGTGCGAGATGCTGCCGATGTTCTTTTGACGATTATTATGGAACAAGTGGGATACTTCCCCAAAGAGCGTGGGGCATCTGAAACGCTTTCGTCGTTGTTGGACGAACTAAGTTTGGTGAAGTTTTGTAATTCCGTTGATGTCAAAACTGTGACCAGAGAACAGGCGGTGCAGAAGTTCAAGTATTTTGTAACGGAAAACTCATCGATTCTGGGTCTGCTAGAGGAGCCGCTTGGAAACATCGAGGATCCAATGCCCACTCTAACGTGTAAGTAATTTACTTCTTTTTCTTGGGTCCACCAAAGCATCTCGTCATGATAAATGGTCATCATCGAAACTTCCAAAGTGCATTTAAATTTTGATTTCGGATTATTATTTTTTTTTTTTTTCATATTTAGTGCTTCTTCGAAGTCCCTTTGGTCGCCATGTCTGGAACTTACAAATGCGTTACCTGCCGCGAAGTAAATCGGGTAAAAAACACACTCCCGTCAATCCAGGACGGCCGGTACCGATGAACGATCCTCCTAAGCGAGTAGAAGTTGTGCAAAAGTTCTTCCCCGATGGTGTGGAAAAGGCCAAACCATGTGCTGCAGATTATTCCATACCGACTTATGAAAAAATTCGAGAGCAATACGGAACGGATTTAATGAATCGTTGGGATAAGTTAATTGAAAATCAAGCGGTCTTAGAGAAAATAGCCATCGAAGAAACTATCAAATCGGGTGAGGTATTAAGTCAAGCCCAAGAGTGTATTCCACCGACTCCTGTGGAAGAAAATCAAACAGCTCGCTTGTTCCTGTCACATTTTGGATTTATTTCATATGAGCCAGAGGACAAAAATAACGAAACTCCAGGCTATAGACCTCTCATAGCTTTGGACTCGTCGCGTAAGAATTTCATTCAAGACCTCAATTATTTGGACAAATTGAGTGTGAGAAGTCATGACACAGTTCATGTGTTCTATATGAAATCTGGACAAAAAACGGCTGATGAAATCATTGGCAACATGAGTGCAGAGAATATCAAAACACTGAATCATAACTTTGGCAGGATGCTCTTGACCCTCGGCTGGCCAGTGGAAATTGAAGATCATTGCGGGTGGACTGGATCTGTTGCAACCAGCTGGATTCTGAGAAATACAGACTCAGACACACCTCGCGAAGAGTCTGATGATCATCGATTCAATGGAAAGTCGAGTGTTTTGTATTGGGCTGATGTTAGCTCTGAAATAGCTTTTGTAGTTCCATCCGAATATAATCGACAAAGTAAGCCTAAGGCAACGGGGATGGGGTCGACGACAGACGGCGGATGCTTATCGCATTCGGCCAGTGACAAGAGCGTTTGGAATGAAAAAAACATCTCAGCAGATGCAGCACCAAGTCGTTCTTCTGCTTCGGGACAAAAACCCAGAACGTTATCACTCGAATTAGACCACTCGAAAGAACCAGTTCCTCCCACCAGGCGAAAAAACATTACCAAACCATTGTTGCTGCCCCAACCACCTGCAAAGATTTTTGTCGTCTGGATAGAGAGTTTCGAGGATCATCTCAATTTTCCAATTGGTACTTAAGACTTTTGTTGATTTACCTAGGGAACAATTAGACTCATTTATTTATTTTTATAGACGATCTCCTTTGTTACACTTGCACTGGGGAGGAATCTCAACTAACTCAGACTCCAAAGGCCAGTGATTGTCATGTAATCTTTCTGCATGCTTTGCAAACTGGATTACTCCGAGTTAAGTTACAAGGTCCAAGTGGGCGGATGAGCTTTGCGACTCCTCTAGTCGATGGTATGGTGCTAAGTCGGCGAGTTGTGGGCAATCTGGTGCGACAGACTGCACACAACATGGGCAAACGAAGAAGACTTGACCATGATGGGTAAGGAGGCATCATTTTCAAATTTAGAATCAAATTAGCTAATGTCTATATTTCAGATTCCAACCTCCTCACGTCCGACGCCGCCTCAAAGTCGAGGATATTGCCCAAAAATATAAATTTAACTTTACGCAGCCGGAACTGATAGCACATCTTTTCAAGAAAGCAGCGTAATAATAGTTTTAACAGTATTAACACACAACAAAAAACATAACAAAAAGTTACAAATTCGTATTTTTTCACTCCTTCCCTTCTTTATACCTAATTAATTAATTTTATTAATATTATTATTATTATTACTGTTAAAGCATTTATATTTGTTTTTCTTTTCTAATTAATAAGTATTATTTAATTAATTGTGGTGTATGGTCAATCATAACAAAAATGATTTTTAACTCTAAGAAAAAAATAAATAGTATTTAATTTTAATAAAATATTTAAAAAAAAAAATCAATCCAAATAAAATGAAGAAAATTTAAGTTTTCTTTTAATCTCGTCTCAGGAAAACAAGTCTAGAATCTAAAATTGATGAGGGGTGTTATGGGGAGGGAACTTTAATCTTCCTCAACATGTCGAGTTCATTTTCTGCTACACCCCAGAGATAGGAGAAACAAAAATCAAACCCCTAATGTTCAACTTTTTTCATATCGTTTTTTTTTTTACTTTTCGCGCTGTCTTTCATTGAAAAATAAAAACCGTTACAAGTTCTGAAGATGTGGTCTACCTAAATAAAATTATGCTTCACCATTTTCGTTTAACTAAAATTGATTTCGTTTTCCAAATTATTTCAGAGAATCTTTCCTTTCTCAATTATTTTTGAATTTGATCGTGACCTCTTGAAGATTGCACGCCTTTTTCAATTTCGGAAAACTTTTAGTCCTTCTGTCACTTAGACTTCTTAGTTTTTAAAACGACCTGAAAATTCAATATTCCTGATAGTGACCAATAAAATAGTCCAGTTGTGCCATCTACGACATTATTACCTTGACCACTTCTTTAATAAAAAAGACTTTGTTTTAAACAAAAACCAACAAAGAACGCAATGCTGGTAAATTTTATTCAAGTTGTTGCTTCTTAACAAAAAACTAAATGAACTAAACAAAACATGGATTGAATTTCAGCAATTTGTCATGGTCAAGAACAAATTTAACATTGTACATATCGATAATAAATAAACGTTTAATAAAGAAAATAAAACCCATTCAGGGTAGTAAAGGACTCCATCCTCAAATCAACTCACTTAGCCTCCCGATGTTCTAGAAAGGTAAAGATCCATTACTTCGTCATACTGTTGTTGAGCTGGTCTCTTGCGTCCTTGAAATAAATACAAAATACAAAAATTGAACACATTCTTCAATGAATGAAAAGGAGTTACCTGATACTTACGTCTTACAATGGGACGAACATGTGCCAAATCATTTGGACTCAATTGCGAAGCTATATCTTCGTCTTCGGAAGTCTCTTCGTCGACTATTTGTAGTCGGTTCCTTTGAGGAGAGCTTGGAGGTTTATGCGGAGTGCTGTCTGTTGTCTTTCGACGTTTCTGTGCTGGTTGTACTGCTGCTTCTGCTCCTTGTCGAGCTACATTGAGCTCCGGATTTTTTGTAGTTTTGCGAGTGGAATCTCTAAGCGTTATAAAATTTGGTACCATCTTAACAATTCTGTCGGTAGAGTCATTGGAAGTTGTTGAAATCATCGAATGGGAATCGAAGTGAACTACCGAAGCGACCGAAGGATTATCAGTGTCTGTATCTGCCCTTTGAATGACTGGCGGAGTTGTCGGCGGTGTGTCTACCTGTGAAGCTGCTAGCCGCACTTCAGCTTCGGCTCCTTGCCGAGCTACAATTAGATCAGGATTTCGAGTAGTTTTCCGAGTTGAATCCCTAATCGAGAGAAAATCCGGATTCATTTGAACGATTCTGTCAGTAGAGTCAGAAGAGCTGGGTGAATCAATTGAACGAGAATCGAAGTGGACTACGGACGACGACGTTTGCGATTCTTGTTGATTGTTCCCGCCCTCCTTTTCTCTAAATGTGGCTGTACTCACGTTGAGTGATGAAAGTTCACTGCTTTGACTTCTTGAGATCAGGGATTTAGTTGCGAGGGATGTGTTACCAGAGATGCTTTGATTTTCTGATCTTGATCTGGACTTAGATTTGTAGATCCATTCAAATTGACCGAAACATTTAGGGCACAATACCGAGTCATCCTAATTTGGAAAGGCAGACCCAGCTATAAAATATATTTTATAAGTTATTTATCGAAATCTTACCCTAAAATGTGGCTGTGCTTTGCGAATAAAACGAAGTCTTGCCACTTCGAGAGCTTGAAAGGGGCCTCTATGTGATTTACACATGTAGCAATGCATTTCGGTGTATTTACTATTTAATAATTTAACTAAAGGATGGGTGAAATTTTAAAATTTCGCCGTTCGCGCTCAATAAAGTCTAATTTATATTTTTAACAGCAACAGCAAATACGAAAGCCCAGACAAACGGGAAATTCAAATAAATATAAATAAAACTCATTTTCCGGCGGCAGAACCAGCAGACACAGACAGCAATAATCAAAACATTGTTCGTTGTCATGTTGGTACTACTGTGCGCTTACACTGCAAACACAATGGTCTGTTAATTATAGTTGGCTAAGGGTGTGCATACAAGTAGAATAATATAAATTTCTTAGAAAACGGAAATTATTAGACCAAGAACTCTTTAAAAAAGAGACTACTAATAAACTAATTTTGAAAACCAGTTGCATAAATGTGGTTCAATTTTGACCCGGTATTAGGTAAGTTGAACTGACCTACTTAAACTGTTAAAAATAGGTTTTGTCACATAAATATACTCTAAACACATATATTAACCTTGAACCACGTTGAATGTCACCGAAATCACCTAGTTTATATTGTTTGATTAATGATTATGAAAGCCCTGATCTTTATTTTGCAACTAAGTGGCTAAACATTTTACTTCTCAGAATTTTTGTATTTCTGATTTTGTATGAATGGAATGTTTGACATTTTGGCATCTATATTTTAACTATGACAAATATCTTATCATATTTTTTTGAAATTTTAAGTTGCCGACAGCAAAAAACAACTAAAAGTTGTTCTGAGTTTTAAAATGGGTTGACTATATTCACAATTCACAAAGATATAACTTAATAATATATAATGATTTAAGAAAAGACAGTTGAACACAATACAATAGTATGACATGTGATATTCTACTTCTATCATTTTACAGACAACTTATTAATTACTATATTAATTACATTAAAAAAATCGTAGAAAATATTTAGTAGAGGATTTGAAGTTTGATTTTTAAAAGATATTTTTTATATTTAAAATGAAAATCGAAAAATGTCAATTGTGATATTTTTTATTATGTGAATAGCTTTAAAATATAAATTAATAAGGTGGGAGTGAGACAAAATGATTCCGTGTCAAAATTAAAAAGAAAAACAATAACATCATCGTAAACACACATTGAAAAGGCATGACATTTATTTAAACTGGATTTAAGTTGTCAGATCATTTAATTTTTTTTTCAAATAAAACAAGATCGTTTTGTATTCGTTCTTGAATATTATTACAAAATTGCAACTGTCACGTTGGTTCTAATCAAAACAACATTTTAACATGTCTGCATCATCTCTAAGCCTACATTAAAATTCATATCTCATATTTTTTTTAGCCAAACACCATCACATAAATGATATTTGATATGTTCATCCTCGCTGTTTGTACCTGCATATGATGTTTCGCTGGACCCCCTTAAGCTGAAAACTCTGTTGGGTGCCTTCTCATATTTGACATGTATCCAAAATTTTAATTTTTTCGCATCCAAAAGAGGAAGCATGGAATTAACAAAAAAATCTACAAAAAAAAAGATGATTCCCAAAATCAAAAAAAAAAAAAGAAAGAAAGAAAAGAATAAGAAATCTATAAAATGTGTCCTCCTCCTCACCTTCACTTATTACGTGTATGGTTTTTGGCCATAATATCCTTTGAGGGACATGAGATATGCGTCTGTGGGGGAGATGAAATGATGTTCATTCAACACCTTTATTCTCTCCCCCTTTTATGATTTAAATTTTTCTTTTTCAATTTATGTTACATTTTGATAACGTTTATACTGTTATAGTTTGGCAAAATCGTGTTGTAAATTAATGTGCTTCCAGTATACCATTCAAATGTCATACATCACTTGTCAAAAATAAAATTATATAGGTGGCGCTTTAAATTTATAAAGTGTGTACAATGCATCGCAATATATATAGTATATCTTCTTATTGGCCAGTTGTCAATATGTCATGAAGTTCCTTGAAAAGATTTGTTTCAATAAAATGACAGATAATATTTATCACTGATCAAAATGACAGTAATCCTAAAAACGTTTTAAGGCAATTAATTTTGACACGATCTCTGTAATAAAATAACAATAAGTAAACATTTAACCCATTAATTTCGTAGGAAATCAAATAATGAAACGTCAAAATGTGAACTGGTGTTGTTGAAGGAGGAATAATTATTTATTTTTGTCCAATGGAAAATCGAAGTTTCAACAGTTTTATTAACTAATGAAAAACAGTGTTAAGTTTAACTTTATGTAGGTCCACAAATAAGAAGCGATGGACAAGTGGTTCACTTGGGCGTATACGTGATTTTTTTTATTATTATATTAATTTTTTACATGGTCGTCTTATACAAGACAAATTGGCCCAAATGCAGCACACCCTTCCGAACTATCATTTGGCAGCACACAAAAAAAAACGACCATCAGCACCAGGAACCTAATAAATACCAAAAAAAAAGGAATAAAAATGGTGAAATAGGTCACGCCTTCTTGTATCCTTTTGGTAATAAGTTCGGACACGGTTCAGTCGAGTGTACCAAAAAATTTGTTCCTTTAGCCCAAATGGATTTTTGTTGTTGTTGGTATTGCACTTGCCATATAGACCTACACATTACATTACCCACATTCATACGCACAAGTATGCGTATGTATGTATGTAATGTAGGTAGTGTGGCAGTAGCGTGTGAGGAATTTTTTCAGTTTTTTGGATATTTAAGCGTCAATCAAAATCTTTTTTTGTTGAATTTTTCGGTTATACAAATTTTTTTTTGTATACTGTTTCTTATATTATAAAAATTATTCAGGGGCGGATTAAAAGGCTGCATGTGATGGTGGCAAGTTAATTAAAGCATTTGGATCATCAAAGAGGTGTTCGTTTGAGGTGGGAGGCTTCAAATGTTCAACTTGTAATATTTTTTTAAATAAATTTTGACATTGAAAAATATAAGCATGATGAAGGAATGTTAATGTATGTAGATGTTTTTTTTAGTTTACCCAACATAATGTAACTGAGGTCTTAAAGGATTCGAGAATTGGAATTGAGTAAAAATAGCAATAAAAGTTTTTTGAAAAACAATTCTGTTACACTGTTCAATTCCCAAAACTATAGAATTATAAGAAAATCTATAATAAGAAAGTTGGTTGCATGTTTAAAAATAGCAACAAGCACTCAAATAATTTTTATTCAAAAAAAAAAAAACTAATCGATCGTCTCTCCCCGACGGGGAATTGAACCCCGGTCTCCCGCGTGACAGGCGGGGATACTGACCACTATACTATCGAGGATGTTGATTTGGTTGGGTTAATCACTTCTGACAAAATTCCTTCAAAATAAAATAAACACAAATAAGAAAATGAATGAGTAATCGATCTAATCTCAAACTTTTGACAGCAAAAGTCAGAAGTTCAACAACCAATCATAAATGACAGTTGTATAGGTTGTCAAATTGAACACAATAATGGTTGCTCAGGTGGTTTTGACTGAACACTGAACAAAATATTAAAATATTAAACACGAAAAATCACAGGATGCATTTGATATAGAAGATGGAAAATCAGTAGAACTGTCAAACGTTGACATACTTACATATGTGTGGTTTTTTCTCAAACATTTAGTGAAAACCGTCTTCGAAGAATAAGGGCTGATCATAATGGGATATATGCGACATTTTTAGATGTCGGTCTCATGCTTTTCAAGCGTGTGTTCCTAACCTCATCTGTCACTAACATTTTCTTCCTCGAAAATGTGCAATCGTTCATTTCTAGAGCAAAATATTAAAAAGAATTAATTTTCCAGAGCATAAATTCTAATTTCTTAGGAAGATTCGCAATTCAACGAAGAAGAAGCTGTTCCCAAATGGAATTTGACAGTTGAAAATTTTGACAGGTGATAACGAAAGACTCTCAAAAGTAAAAATTTGCTAAGTTAAGGAATTCTATCCAGATTCACCAATCCGTTTACTTTTTTTTATCATCCCGTTAGACATGCACTTACAATCTCTCGGGTGTAAGGGTTAAACCCCATAAAAATTCTCATGTAATTTCAATACCAGCATTTTTATTTGTGCGTTGGCCATTTCTTATAAAACATTTCCTCTTCTAGCATCGAATTCAAATGCCTACAAATTTTACAAAAAAAAAAAAAAACACGCACAAAACAACAAATCTTTCTGCGCCATTTACATAATTCCTCCGATTGACTCAATCCGCCATATAGTTACTCCCGGATTATAAACTCCCACTCGAGAGTCTATAAAACCTGTACCACATGCCATCAGGAACAAACACAACACATCCCAGGCATCAGAATCGTTGATCGTCTCCCACAATCGCATATCCAATCTCTCTCTAGGCGACCAGCATCAGCAGAGAGCTGGAGCTAAAGCTGGAGCTCATATCAATCTGTTCTAGCGCAATGTTTTTGCACCGTGGGCACATAAACAGTCCCGATTGCTCAACACAAGGGCCCTAATCCGTGCTCACATATGACAACATTCTGAATGTCAAATTCTGAAACCTGAAATTGAAATTGTTGCGCTTGCGTGTCTCATGGAGCAGCAGATCACAGAGCCGAGGAGAACACTTCCCAATTCCAATCGCTTTCGCCATGCCAAGCGACAAACTATACGACCGTTCGTCGTCGCGTCGCCGTCGGTCGACGTGACAATTCTGTTCCAGCCTTCGAATCTAATGTACACATATCAAAAGGACACCTCGACATGCGGAGCGGGACACCTACGACAATTATATGTGGGTGGGTGGGGCAAGATATTTCCATCCAAGTGTCGCCTCCGTCCCCTCAGCGCGGGATTGTTCATGACACTTGATAGGTATTAATGTTAGGCAAGACCTGATATATTGCCTAGTGGAACAAATTATGTTTCGTACTCCCTGTTCGAGGCGAGTGTCTGACAATATGTCATTGAGTTTTGCAGACGAAGACGCATGGCAGAACGCTGATGAAAAAACGGGATTTGCCTCTGAGTTGTCCCGCTCCCGGTCCGCACCGCACTCCGATTAAAAAAAAGCCTAAAAATTGCAATTCCTTCGTTTTGTTTTAGCCCGAAACAATTGGCCTACGAGTATATGATGGGATGGGAACTATCCCTTAATGCGAATGCGATGGTGATCATCACGATAGAGACCTCGTCGTCGTCGTCATCGTCGTCGTCGTGAGACATCATCGTTGTCATTGAGAGGGCCTAACTTAACCTCTTATAGTCTTTACAAACAGGTAGCAAGTATTTGCCCTAAGGATATTGTTTTTCCACTCAAGTTGAGAACTCTGGAGGAGACTAATAAGAGGAACAAGTGAGAGATGCAAAGCCGAGATCAGCCATTGCCTCTGTATGGAATTTGCATTTGATAGCCTTGCAGGACATAAATAATGCTCAGCGTAAAGTTATTAAAAATCCGGGCTGGGCGCTGCGCTGCGCTATGCTGGAAAGAGAAGAAGGCGACATCCAGCTACACAACACAGCACAGCATCACAGACTCATCAGACAGAATTTCTTAGGTTCTACATTTGAGCCGAGGAAATGAGTGCCATGTGGAATTTTGCTTGGTTACTTTTCAGCTTTTAGGAACACTCCCGGCGCGGCGCAGCGATGATGATGGTGCGGCTTGAAGATGGTTACTTCTTGTTGGTTTGGGTAAACGTCTTGTCTCGCGATCGAGAGGCATGCTACATTATGATTATGATGTGTGCTTTGGTTTGACATTTTTTGTAAAACAAAGTGGATATTTTCAATCAGTTTTAAAATGTCTATCACTTAGTTTTCCGGGACAGATTTTTTTAGTATAACCAAAACATTTCATATATGGACTTCTTACCAGAATATTTGCAGAATAATTTCATAAAACGCACTTTGCTTTTTGACGAATTTTGACGTGTGAACAAGGTGCTGAGCTGTCAAAGAACATCAGTGTTTCTTTTTTTGGCTCAAGCACATCTTTTTTCAACCGGATCAAGCTCGTTGCGCACTCTATGAGCTCTGAATAGAATTACTTATTTTTTTTTATGAAAGAGACAGATAACGTTTGACAGTTCATTACTCCAGTGTATTTTATGAATAAATCGAAAAGTTCTAATCGAACTTACCTCAAAGCATACTCGACGTACTCAGGCTTTAGTCAGGGCTTTGCAGAGAGTTAAAAAAAACTCATTTGGGTGTGGCTTGCGAATTTTATGTTTGACAGCACTTTAGATTCGAATTCGGAAACAGGTGCAGTACTTTTAGAACGCACCCTGTTTTCGAATTTGTATTAAAGAGTTCCGATAGAATATGTTTATCCATAACATTTTATGTTCGGAAGCTCCAACAATTTAATTCGCAGCTGTTTGCAATAACTTAAGTGAATTAGCAAAGTAGCAGTTTAAATCTCATATCACTTTTTGCAATTTGGGATTGAATAAGAGTGAATCTAACTCTATCAGTTATTGTTTCTGTCTCATGTGCAAAGTCCATAATGTTTTCCTACCAATTTTGTATTGTTCTACTTTCATTTTTAAGGTTGGTCTTACACCGGATACTGATGATTTTTGACATTTGGCTTCATTCTATTTTATCGAATTTCTGTTTGTACACCTTTGATCACATTAAGATCTGTGTCTACTAGTGAAGTTGAATGCCTAATTTGTCATCGACACGTATTTATATTTTTTAAATTAAAGTTTGCTTTAAAATTAAAATCACCTACCCCACCAACAACTCTTAAAGCTGCTATCACACTTCACGTTTTTATGAGATATGAAAAGCTATCCCATTGGAGTCGATCCCTTTGCCTATATATGTAGATGCATCCTTAAAGCGTCTCCTTTGCGTCCACTTTGTTGCAAATAAAAGAGTTTGCGTTCGTTAAATGCGTCCCATTTCGTGCGCCTTGCAAAAATGTTACCGCTGCTGTTACTGCATACGAATATACATATATGTATGTATGTCCATAGGTACCCTGTTTATAGCGCACAAGATTCTGTCTATCCGTTCAGGCGTTATTTGAGGCATTAAGTGCGTGTGTGATGTCAAAATTTACATACGAAGAGGGCACAAAAAAAAAATAAAAACAAAAAAAAAAAAAAAACAAAATAGCAATCTTCGTCTCCCGAACAGTGTCCTTCTTGCGCCAGCATGCCCTAAAATAATCTTTCTTTTTCTCCCCCTGGGGGGATGGAAATAAATTAACACAAAAACCTCGGAGGATAAGAAACGCGACAAATGCCATCATGTGCTGTTGCTGTAGCAGCGCAGCGCACAGGAAAACAACGTGCACACTGCACTCTGCACAGTCACCTCACCATCAGCCATCAGCCATTCGAGAATCGAGCGAGAGGGACTCAGGGACATTGTAGACCCGGCCAAAAACATACATAGGTACACACATAAATGCATCATCATAGGCTGATGCGGCTGCGCAGCGCATATAGTTGGCCGGGACCGGACGGGACGGTTGTATGTGAGATTCCTGTGCGACCAAGCAGCCATTAGCCCCGCCGAGCTCCTCGAGTGCCTTAAAAGTGGAGAACATTATAAATCAGACTTTGCAGGCTATCTCTGCGCGCCGTACTCGAGCGCTGTGCAAATGACTAATGTATGTAGCGCGCGATTCGCCATGAGGGAATCTACTACGGTCCGGGCGTCCAACTGACAACGATGACGATGGTCATGAATATGGCGGCGGGATAATATAATATTTCCAGGCCAGGCTGTGGCAGGACGGAGACGATTGCTCCTCATGATAGTGTGCGGTGGCGTGGATGATGACTTTCAAGGTAAGTACATGTAATACCAGCGATTGACAAAATTATGTTTTGGTGAGTTTGTTGCTTGCGTCGCGTCACCGCCCGTCGCCGCCGCCGCTGTTCCGTGTCGGTCGGTCGTCGACGCGCCAGCCCGCTCGTTCCGCACATCCTCGCATCCTTCGCAGCCCTTCCTGTCATACTAGCTACCTATAAACATAGTTAAGTACATATAGATATGGTATACGTATAGCTGGTGTGGATCAGAAATGTTCGGAGCGTTTCTCTTCTTGTGTGATGCAAGTGTATGGCGTTTTGGGTGGTAATTGATGTGCTACTATGAAGACGAGGTTTTCTGCATTTTGATTGAATCAAAGCCAAAATGATAGACTTTAGATGATCCGCAATTAGGTAAGTGTTTTTAAGAAACAAATAATGATTACCTACAATTATCATAGAGTCGGAAATTGGAAAACAATGTTAAATCATCAATACCTAATTATTATAGTTTCTGGATAACAACAAGCAGTTTTCCGGTTCCGGTCATAAGGAGAATCTGAAGGAGTTTTGATGTGGTGGATGTGACATTTTAACGAAACTTTGTTTGCGTTCAATATGCACAACATTAACATATTAGGCGTTCTTCTTTTCAAGCTGCGAGTATAGGAAACTGACTTGTCAAAAAAAGATATTCGGTTCTTTTTTAGACCCGGTGGCGTTTTTTTTTTTCAATTGGGAATGGACTAAAAACCTGAACGCGGCTAATTGCTAACTTTTTTTCCTTGTTCATAGTATGACAGAGACAGATGGCGTTTGACAGTTCAGTGGTCTAGTGTTTTTCATAAATAATTCAAGGTTTTAAGTTTTAATCAATCTGTGCTCTTCTCAGTGCTCAACTCAGAGTTAAAAAACGCTTTAGTTTACACGATGCTATTGCGAAAGTTATCAAGATTAAAAGTGTCAGATCTAAAAAGTTGCTGCTCAATAGATCTCGAGCTGATAGCAAGCAAGTTTTCGAAAAAATGTTTAATAAAGCCATCAAATTTATTAACATGTTTCAGCTGTGTAAATATGTAGTTTTAATTTTTAGCCTTTTGAACTGAAAATTTGCTAAAATTTAAAAATCATAGATTACAGCTAAAAGTTTCTAGATTTTTAATGTTCATTTGACCTGGCAAGACTAGAAGGATCTTAGGGAAGAACTGATACCTTAGAGACCAAAAACGTTTAGCGAATAAAGACGATAAGTCTTGTAGATAAAGACAAGACTTATGGTCTTTATTCGCATGTTGTTATAACAATGCTCGACTTAAAGTTCCTGTTAAAGTCTATACTTGATTGTTTGTCAAAGTTAGATTTAAATCACGGCTTGCAATAATTTTTAATTTTCCTTTTTTTTGGAAATTATACCCTGAGGCACTTATAATTCCTCATCTTATAAATTGGAAAAGATATCTAGCCGATAATTATCGAGACGTTGATATACGAAAATTTTTATTTTATTTTCCTAACTGCAAAACTGAGTCACGAAGCCCTTGAAGAGAAAATTTATATATTTCTTCTTCAAAAATAGTTACTTGCACGAAAATCCTCCTCTGGGATATCAAACTTGAACTGCCAACTCGCAACTCCAAATTTGAATGCTAATTCACGATACAATTTTCAATTAGTGATATTTTGCTCAGTTGCCCCTTCTCACCGACCAACCCGATTGGCCCGCTGCCATTGCACCGCCTGCCATCATGCAGAGAGCACATCGCCCGCGTTGCCAGCACAAATCATCCAGCACCAGCACCAGTTCCAGCTCCAGCAACAGCAACAGCACATTGCAGCCGGCACGTAGTTAAATTAATTAAACGAACGGTTCTCCAGTTTCGGTTTTTATGGTTTCCCCATAACAAATTTGGAGCTCGCATCCCAGGCTCCGTATCCGTCTCCGTCTTAGGCTCCAGCTCAGGCCCGTTGGTTGCTGACGGTTTGGTATGAAACTAAAAAGGCGGCTGATGCACTTTGGTGCAAAAACGTGTGCTCCTATGGAAATTCGAACAAATTTTTATTACCAGAACTTGAAACCAGAGAAAAATAAATAAAATCAAAACCAAAAAACACTCAAATTTGCGTTGGTTTGTTTTTTGTTTTTTTTTTTTTTTGTTTTGTCTTTTGGTCAAATCTCGCTCAAAGATGAGCGTTCTCCTTCATCAGATCGTGCATACTCTTTTATTCGCAATTATCATGCAAGATTGTCGTCTTGGTCGTTGTTTCAAATTTTTAGCAGCCTGAGTTCCTGACGATGCGCCCAGCCGCAGTCTCGGTCCCGTCCCAGACTCAGAAGTTCAGAGATTTTGGATAGATGATGGTTCCAGCTCCTCGTCACATTGTATAGCAGCGCTTCATCAGGAAGGAGGAGGGTCTCGAATTTGAAAATTTGAATTCATTCGTTTCCGTACACATCACAGGAGGGCATGAAACTGCTAATGAGTTTCATCACGATTTTTGATTTCCATACAGAAATTTTTGCAAAAAGAAATTGTTTTTGAAAGAGATATCGACATCCAATGGAAAAACACATCAAACTAGAGAGAGAAGGAATGAGAGTGAGAGAGAGAAAGAGAGACGAATTTGAATTTTCAAGACATTTCAGTTGAGTCTTGAGTGCAGCTTTCCGCCAGTCGATCATCAAGCACCCTCTCCATGCCTGTCCTTTTTTCTTATCCATAAAGTGACTCGCATTCCTTTTCTCATGACAACCACGAAGACGAAGTAGACTACCACGGCCACGGGTACCCGTCCCCGTCCTCGGGAATGGCAATAGCAACGGCTACAGCTACGGCAAACGGCAACTGCAAGCAAACGGCAACAGCAACAGAAACGGCAACGGAAAGCGGCAAGGAAACGGCGCGCTGGCGTATTCCCTTTGTGCACAGACATTGCGTGTTTTTGTAATATTCCTCAAAAGATAAAAATGTGACCAGGCACCATGGGCAATAACTTGACTAATGCTACATGCTATAGTTATAGGTACCATGCAGTGCAATCTCGTTGCCGAAGATGAACCAGCGCAGCGCACAGCATCAACGGCCATCACCAGCCACCACTCCACCAGTACCAATCCACCATCGCCTCCGTCGCGTCGCACCGCTCGAGCGGTCCACTCACTGCACCATCAGCAATGGAGCGGTATCCACACTTCACAGTGGAGTTGAGATAAAAATACGTGTGCACTCTGGGACTTGCTGCAGCCGATGAAGCGAGAACTGAGTGGACCGTGTTGGATGGGCCTCTATTGCAACGAACGTAAGAGAGACGATGACGATGGTCGACGGACGATGATAACCGGACGAGGGACGAGGACAACGACGACGAAGACGACGACCAAACCAAAAGCATCTTAACAACAATAATAATAACAAATGAAACCAAGAAACAGAGAGAAAAACAATCCGAGCCCTATGGTCTTGAGTTATTTTATGGGGATTTTGTGAATGATAGAGGCAGCGCAGCGCAGCGGTGTGATGATGGCGATGGCGATGGTGAGTCGCTGTCGAATCTTGCTAAAGAAACCTAAGCCTCTGCCAGGCTAAAGGTAGGTACCTGTGTGAAGAGAAGAACACTTGTATGGAATTTGAAGTTGAGTATGGCTTAGAAATGTGTACTTATCGCATTGGAGCAGTGTGTTGAGGGAATAGAAAGTTCCCTTCGATTTTTTGAAAAATTTCCTCAATAGTTCGGAATGGGTTAAGAATGTTGACATCTCATTGACAACATTTTAGAAATATGTCATGAAAATAAAATTATGAAAGGTACTAACCTATGATTTAAATAAATAATGACGTTTTGTCAGTGGTGTAGATTTTGTATCACTACAAGAAAAAGGAGAAATATGGCAACACTAGAAAAATAACATTTTATGTCATCAGAACATTTCCTTTTTGACTGACAAATAATATTTATTTTCGACTGCATTGGATTTCTTATTTACATCTCCTAAATAAAAAATAATGGTGTGCCAAAGTTAAATCTGTATAATAGTGAGGATCTGACTTATAGTGACAACATGTCATTATTTCTGTCATTCTAATCAACTGTTTATATATAAATGACTCAAATGTGACAAATGCCATTTAGTAAGTCATTTTGTCGCTCCTATGCCAGAATATATGATCACATTAAATGTCAACAACTAAAAAAAATTACTTACCCAAGATTTTTATATGTCAAAACATTGATTTTAAGCTTTGAAAAATATTTAAGTTTGGCATTACTTGTTTGAATCTGACATTATATAGAATGAAGTTAAACAAGGTTCAGTGTGTCATTATTTCTTTGCAATGGTGTCAATTTTTGTTTAACCATGAATGGCTTAAATGTGTCACAATCGCAAATAGTAACATTTTGTCATTCAAACTTGTGTTTCAATTTTTTTTTTTTTGTAATTCTCGGGTATATTGTCAAAATATGTCCAATATTCACAATCATTTCAAGAAACGTTACAAATAATGTTAATTAATAAAACTTGTGTTAATACCGGACAAGTCTAACATAAATAAATAACATTTAACGTCATTAACAAGTGACATTTATTTCAGTAGAATATCAGATTCGCATGTTGTTTTTCCCATAACCAAATGATATGAGAAAATGTTATGCGAGTGTCAGAACCGTCATAACATTTTTGTGTTACAAAACTTAACAGAAATGGCTAAAAAGAATCAATATAATAATGTCATTTTGACTTTTGTGTAAATTCAGCATATAAACACAAGTGACAGAATATGTCACTACATCTGTCACTGGCAAACTATTTGTTGTCATTAAACACGGTAATGACGAGAAACAAGTAAAACATGATAGATATATTGTCATTTCATAAGTCGTTTAGGTGCAGCAAGAAAATTGCAACATTCTAGTCTAAATTTTTATTTTTCCTAAGTTCCTCCATCCTCCTCTTAAAAAAATCCCTCACAACACCTAACCCTGAAGGTATCAGGGGAAAGAAAAAATCTTTGAAAATGCATGTTGTTGGCTGTTGCCTAATATTTTTTTCTTGCTTCTTTTTCCTACTACATACGTTCACAAAGAATTTTGTTTCCTCCTTTATACTTCTCTATATCTATTTTGTCACCAACTTTTGTTTTTATTCGTTTCTAAAACTCTAAGGGTACATACACACCAACATACGAAAAAAAAAAGAAAAATTAAATACCTGTCCTCGCTGCGTGCTTTGTTGTTGTTTTCTTGTGTCCTCCTTGCTGCAGTCGTCTCTTCTCTTTTACCAAATTATGGATGCAAACAAAAACAAACCAACCGGCTTTTTTTGTGTAGATGTTGGTATATTTTTATAGAAAGATCGAAATGGTTGTCCAGCAGGCCGAGTCGAGCCGCCATTCCAATAGTTTTTTTTTTATTATTATGTTGGTATGCGTGAATTGTACAGAAGAAGAGAGACTTGAATAAAAGAAAAATAAATACTCCTCTGAGGATCACAATAGAACGAGAGAGAATGGAAGGAAAAACCTGCTTTTAAACAGCCGTAAATAAGCGAAAGAACAATAAAACGTCAGAGACCCTAGTTCAATTACCTACAATCAAAGTCGCCACCTCAATGAAACAGGTCTTTTGCTTGTACTAAAAAGAGACAAACCAACACACGCACAAAAAACAACACACACAAGTATAAACGAAACATTACCTTTAAAAGAAAATTGAGATGAGAGTGAGAGAGAGACCAGTGTATTAACAAGATCTATAACCTGTATTGGTATTAGTGTTGTATTCCGTTGAGGAGAGGACTTGGAAATTGGAGTTGGCGGAAAAAAGAGAGCGAAACCAATGATTTTATGAAGGTGTTAAACTAAAAAATGTTGTTTGAAAACCTGAAACCTGATCATCGATTGTCGGAGAGCGAATTTTTGTTGGCACACTTGGTAAAGAGGGTTGCTGAAATCCCATCGTTTTTTGACGCTGAGTTTTCAAACGTCAAATATGCAATAATTGTTCCGGTTGTGATTAACTTAAAATTTTCTTTTAACTCAATTTGACGTTTAAGGCCTAGTTGCGACTAAAATTATATAATTTTATATAAGATTTTAGCATTGCATATTTGACGTTTTTGCTTTCAAGTAGCAACTACTATAATGGCACAAAATTTAAAAATTTTGAAGTGCATAACATTAAAATGGAGGAAAAACAGACCTCAGCTCTGTGGCATATACAAAACTATACACAAGACTTTTCACGGTTAACTAAATTTTAAAAATCTTGTCATTAAAAAGTTCCTTTGTTTTGGATATGTCATCTGTCATTAATAGTACATAAGATTCTAATCCACATTATTGCTGTTAATGTGTAGTTTGAAGAGTTTCGCTATAATTTGACAGCCATAACGATAGTATCATATTTTAAATCTTGATGGGAAATGATATTGACAGTTCTTCTTCTTAAACGTCAAATTCACTCAAGCAAATATTTGAACCATTTGATTTGATATGGAGGTAACGTAAATATTTCAGGTGTTTTTGTTCCGAAAAAATTATGTTGGCAACCCTATTAAATATACATATTTTACCTGTATGTTGTAGGTTTTGTTGTACTCTGTATAACAAGTAGATGAAAAATAGAGAATTTCCAATTCCAACAGGTAAGCAATCACGCATATGTTCATGTACATTGTACACATGTATGGAATATAAGAATAATAATTCAAAAGAGAGAGAGAGAATTTTCATGGTTTTCGGTTTTCGCATACCTTTGTATCTGTATCTGTATCTATTATAAACATACTGTTGTTTTGTATGAGTTGCGAGTAAAGTTATAGTTGTATCAGGTGAGTGGGAGAACTTCAAAATTTACGCAAACGCAACAAACGAAGTTATAATTTTCTTCGCTTGTAATTTTTTGTACGTCTCTCTTTCTCTCTCTCTCTCTCGCTCTCTCTTACATCCATTCCATACTTGTTACTATACTATGATTAAAATTCGATCTTGTCGATCCTCTTTCGGTGGCCATCATCATATTCTCCAGTTTTTAAATGACCGCGATTTTGAGAGGTATCGTTTCGCGGATTTAATAATAATTTTCCTTGTACAAAGTATCTCTCTTTTTTTTTCATTTGATTTGATTTTTTCTTTTTAACCTGGAGTTTTAAATGAAAATAACACAATTTTCGTATAAGTAACTCGAAGAAAAAAAATCTGTTAAAATCGATGAAATATTTCTTAAAAAAAAAAATAAAGTGCAATTTTGTGAATATCTACCAAAAAAGAAAATTCAAATGATTTTCTTTTAATTTTCGTCCTCCGAGTTTAATTGAAGAGAAAAGAAGATAATAAATTGAAAAGTGAAGTGAAAAAAAAATCAATTGAGAAAAATAATAAAATAATACAGAAATTGTTTCAGAAAATATGGTGAAATAAAATTAAAGAAAAAAGGTAAAAAAATGAAAAAATAGTGTTGGTTTTGAGAAGAAAATAAAATATTCAAAAAAGTGTACGAGTATCTCCTTCCTGGTAACATTGTCGTTATACCAGCGACGGCAGTGCATGTACAACACACCATTTAACTTTTTTTGGATTACAATTGGTCAACTTTACATTACATCGATTTTCATTACTTTTGGATTAAATTATTACTTTTTGGATTAAAAATTTTATGGAATAAGTATAAGAATTTTGCTTTAAATTTTATTATGAATAAAAAAGGTTTTCTTTTTGAATGTAAACGAGAACACTTGGGATACGTTTTATTATTAAAGTTGCTCCATTTTTGTGTACTTTTGTTTGGAAAATCTTTGAAAGTTTATTTCCGGTTTTAAGATTAAAATACTAAACCTACGCAATTTTCATATAAATTTCTTCGAACATATTTAACTGAAGCATAAAATGGACGGATGTTAGATTTTTGTGACAATAAAAAGCTGGACATCAATTCAAATGGATTCTTCTGGTTTAAAGTTGTAAATTTGTTGAACAAAATAAGCTTACTGGGGAAAACCTATTGATTCATAATTTTCTGAAAATCTATGTCAGAAATGGTTAAAAGTTTTCAAATGAAAAACTGGATGCGATTGGATTTGATGCATTTTTTCTCAAAATTCTTCGAAAGTTGATTTCGGAATAGAAATTTAGAAGAAGTAAAAATGTTTAAACCATTTCAAACCGAAAATCCAGTCATGCTCAACAATGAATCGGTGTTTTAGGAGTTGCATGGATAGTTTATTTTTGTAACTTCTTTTAGGACTATTTCAGAATTGAATTTGGAAAGGGATGTTCTGTCTTGGAGTAGTCAGTAATTAAATTTTCGAACCTATTTTGTGTAAAATTTAATGTTTGTTTTTATTCACAAAAATGAAAAAAAACTCCTAGTCTCTTATTACATTTTTAAATTGCTAAAAATGAGTTTTAGAAGTAGAAAAAAGTTTCAGTATTAAGAAAATTAAGAACGTTTGTAGCGCGCCTGCAGTCTCATTTGGTAATCCTCAAACAAATTGGGCAAATTTCGTTCATTAAGGCTTGATTCTTATGAAGTAGAAAATTCTTATATAAATGTATGGATTGAGGCATCAAATTAATGAAGTTTTTCTATTCGCATTCAAAGAATAACTAATGTAGATATATGAAGGATTCCCGACCCGTCACTTCCGTCGGTCCAGAAAAAGATATATTCCTTGCAATGTAAACCCGTTAAATATTAAAAATAAGGATTATTTTTTTGTGCTGACAGTTGTTTTCTATGACAAGATGTATGCAGAAAGTACAGAAGTCAGTGAAGAATACTGTTAGTTGTCAAATAGTGTCTTACATTCGAATTTTTTTAATACAATCAGCTCTTTATTTGGTATTTTGACAGTTACTGACAGTGTTAGTAATTCAGTGCTTGTAATAGTCCAACATTAACATTTTTTAAATAAAACACTTGTATTTATTTTGCCTATGCTTTAATTTGCTGAATTTTTGTAAAGTTTTGTCAAAAACTGAATAAAATCTTATTGTGTGTTGAAATTTCAAATTTTCTTAGGTTTTGATAATTACTTATTATTTTTAACATAATTTTTGATCTTGAAAAATTATGTAGACCAATTTTTCATATCTTTTCAAAATTTATTTTATCTGAAACATACTCAACTCATAATTATAATAGATTGTTGCTTAATTTAAGTTTATTAATAAAGCACCTTTTCAAATTAGAAGGTTTTTAAAAAGAATCACTAACTTTTCTCATAATAGATATTATTGTTCTTTAATTTCGAAAATTAATTCCAAAACTGTCCAATTGAGACATACAATGCACAAACTATGTATGTTTGTGGAAAAAGTCATTTTCGTCACATGAAATATTTAAGACCCTCATTGTTTATTTTTTTTTGTTTACAAATTATTACTTTGTCTCTAATTTTATCTAAAAATAGTTTTCAAAATTAAGAACCATTCGAAAAAGCAGCATGATTCTATGTATATGAATTCCTGATCATTATTCTTGAATAGTTAAAGATAACAAGCGTTTATTTTAGTGACAATAATACCGTGATTATCTTCCACAATAGAATTAAAAAAAAAGAAAATACAAACCAATCTCCATTTTAAAAAGTAAATAGTGCTTCGTTCTCGACTTCGATTTATAAAAGAAAAAAAAAAAAAAACATTAAAAAAAGATTTCCTTTCTCTCGAACGGATACCAGATTATAAATTGGCAGTGTCAAAGAACAGTTAACTGAAAAATAACCGAAATAAAGAAAAAAAATATAGAAAATTAAACCAACATATCAGACACACCAATTTCCTATACTCTATCGTCCATCGAACAGCATCGTACCGAAAGATATTAACATAATCCTAAAACAACATTTTTTTCATCTCAAAACCGTACACCTTAGATCTTATGGTATATACCTTTATGCAGCATTCATTCTTATTCTTATTGTCATTGTCATTGTGATTGTCATTGTCTGGATGATATTCCTTAACTTTTTTTCTCACTTTTTCAAATTAAAAATTCCTATTTATGGATATGGCTAAGATAAATAAGATACAACCGCTGCGCTGCACTGCGCCGCCGCGCCGTCACCGCCGCCAAGTATATTCAAGGTGAGATGGGTTATCGCTTTACCTTACCTCTTTAATAAACTGCTTAAAATGATTTAATTTTTTTTTTCCTTTCTTCATCTGGTGACCGTGTCTTCTTTCAATAGGATCTTAGAGAATACCCTTTTTTTTTACTTCAAACTTTAAAGATGAAAAAAAAAAAAAAAACAACCCATAAATAGAAGTGAATTGGATATTGGAATGTTTTTAAGACGCTTTTTGAAAGCAAATATATTTTCAATGAAGAGCGATGTGACTAAAATGACTAAGCTATTAATTTTGTTGTGTCCAAAAGGTAACCGAATGGTTTTGTTTCTTTTGTATTGACAAAATGTCTTTCCGTCGTCATCATCGTCTTATAGACTTATTTTTTGAGTTTTGTTAAAAAATCCATTAACACTATCGGAAAGAAATATTGTTTGGTAATTTATATAAAATAAAAAAAACCGCACAATTTATTGCAACAAAAGCTTTTGAATATCAAGTTTAAATTTATTGAGAACAAAGTTCTGTTTTTTTTTTTTTCTGGTGTTCCTTCAAAAATTTATATCGATTTCATGGGAAATAATAAAAAAATTGATTAGAAACAAAAAACATTTTGAATTTTGAGAGTTGGTTCGTTTGAAATAGATTAATCATTTGTTACACTCGAATTTCCGAAATTAGAACACACACAGAAACTTTCTTACCATAATCATCGAATAAACAAGATACCGATGTTAATGGTAGAAAAAGTTGTTAAGCATAAGCGCCTTCCATCCTCTTCTTCGTCTTCAGTTGAATGTACCATCAACAATCGAAGAAGAAGAAGAAGAATCTACCTACCACAACACAATCTTTTTTTTTATTCTGTTTGATATTCTCGTATACTTTTTCTGCAACAAAACTGCTAGATCACGCACAACCATAAACAATCTTAATTAAATAATATTCTCATTAATTTTAATTTAAAGCAATTGTCTGTTTATTGTTGTTCCATCCATCTATAGAGAGGTGTTGCTACAATTAGAGTCTCTGCCATAATAGTATACTCATTGATGTACACTGTACATACATACTTGTATTTATGTGTTTAAATATGTATCTTTCCAATCATTTATTGATCGATCAGCTTGATTAAGTTTTACCTTTGAGAATTTTATTATTGTGTAGGCGTTTGTGGAGTTGATTACTACTTTTTTTTTTGTCTTCGTATTTCTTTATAAGTAAGTCTCGTTGTTGTCGCTGCTGCTGGCGAGCAAGAAAACGAAAGAGTTGACGCAAAAACTTGTTAATTTATGAAGTCAGTTATCTTGTTAAATTAATGACAATTCCACGCCACTTTCAGAGCATAACAAATAATATTTTCATCTAGAAATGTTCTTTTATGTTTGTTTGGTCAATTAACAAAATTTGTTGTTGATTTCATTAATTAATACACAAAAAAAAAAAACACGACAAAAATGAAAAGGAAATTTGTTTTAATGTTATTACTGTGTTGCACATTTTATTTTATTTATTTTCTACTGTTGATGAACATCATCATTATATTCACATAAAAAAAAACAAATTTGGAATTTTATACAAAAACAAAATACCAAAACAAGGGAACATCTTAGCGGTAATAAATTAAGTTGATTAGAAGTGTTTTGTGTGTGTTTTTTTTTTTTTTTGTTTCATTTTTGTTCGTGGGTTGAATCATATTGCCTTATAAATGATGTTCCACTGATGGAATGTTACTCAAGTGTGGTAGAGATTTATATTTTGTTTTTGCTCATCATGAAGAAGTTGTTACTACCAAATATAAGTTGAATTTTTTTTTTCTTTCATATGATCTTCAGTGGCTCTTTAAGAAGTCCAATATCTGTCAACTTAATACCAAAAATGCATACATTTGGTTTTCACTGCCTTTGCGAGTATATATTGAGTGGGTTTCATTTACGATTCGTAATAAATTTTTTATTCCGAAAATTATATTCATTCATTTGGAATTAAAATCCAATAATTCGAGTAATTGGTTTGTTTGCATTTTTATGAATGTTCGCTGATTAAAAAGTTAAGCAATATGATAATTGTTTTTATAATTTATATTTTCCTGTGAGATGATATCTTATTAGTGTGTTACGAAAATGGTAAGGGAAGAACTGACAAATCAATGTTGCCAATATGTCTATGAAGTTTGTTAAAAATTGGTCCGCTGGTTACAAAGATTATACTAACCCTAAGTATATATCAAAGGGTACAACTGCTTGGTATTTACAAGACTAGGCTTTGGAAATTACCATTCTTGATGTACTCTTCGTTGGTTGTTCATTGTATTGACCCTTTCTTAAGTCATTATGCATGGTCTTGACTTTTTGAGTTTCAACATGTTTGTTAACACAATTATTGTGATTAATCAGAAACAGTTCAAACTCCCTATTTTAAACTAGACCTTTTTGAACCCTATTTTCATACTGAAATATGCATAAATAAGTAGACTTAAGTTTTTTAATGCAATATTTTCTATTTTATAAGTGTTAATAGCACTTATTATGAAAAAAATATCTACATACATGTGTATGTATAAAAATAGGTAGTTGGTTTTTTAGAAAAAAAAACATGGGGGATAAAAAAAGGTGCTTCAAATTTGCATAAACTGAACAAAAATTGAAAGTTGGGTTAAGAATAAAAAATTATAGGGGAAATATATATGTATTTTAGTGAGCCCCTATCGTCTAAAAGTTGATTTTAAATGGGGACAGGTTATAACATTGTTTTGCTATTGTTATTTTTTCAAGTCGATTAAAATAATATTGTTTTTTTAGTAAGTGTACTCCCATATTCAAATAATACTTTTATGTGTACTTCAACAAAAGGATTAAATGTTTTAAAAATTCCTAACTTATTGGAATTAATTTGAACTATTTTTTAAAACTATTTAAGCCATTTTGTAAGTAAGTACTACACGTGTTAAAGTACTAAAATTCCTTTCAAATTTTTCAAGAACTCACAATTCTCTTCGTATTTTTGTTTTTAGTTAATAAAATATGTGCTTTTAAACTCTTTTATGGAGATTTTTCAAAATAAAAGCAAATATTTGTATTTTCAACTTTTGATGTTTTTGGAATATTTTTGAAATAAAAAAAGGAATTATTTAAGGAAAAGGTAAAGTTACAATTCTTATTTCAAATCCTAGAATATTCTTCTTTCTGCACAGTTGACTTGCTTTTTTATTTTAATCAATAACTGAATATAAAAATATACTAATCAAAGTAATTTAAGTTATATATGTATATACAATCTTCTAAAAAAAATAAAGGACAAAATAAAGACACATTTTTATTATAAATACAAAATATTCAGTACTTACTAACTGAAAAATTAACTTCTTTTTCGCATCAAATTTTTGAATGTGTTTTTTTTTTTTTAGGAAAGACTGTATTTATTTTAAGGTCTAAATTTCGTGATTATTAGCTCTTCTTGGACTCACCTTTTTGTGATCAGGGGGTCGATACCAATGGTGTGGTAAAGAAAATGTTTGGTTAACATTAGTATTCCCAAAATTTTTTATTGGGGTTTTGACCCTCTATTTCGCCACAAAGGCCGCGACTAGGAACTGCAAGACATGGATTTTTGTAGTCACATTTGCAAAAGCTTCTTTTCGGTTAGCTTTCATAACCCAAAATTTGCTGCGGGCTCTTAGACTAGTAACTTAGTTTACATATGACAAATCAATGAATTTAATTGTTCCATAATATTGCGAGAAATAAAAAAAATTGTTGTTAAATTTCAAAAACTCTTTAGAAGTTATGAAAGCAATTCTTATAAAAATAATAATAGGGAGAGCCTTTTTTGTAATTTTTTTTTTTAATTTAAAAATGTTATGAAAAAAAACTTGAATTCAAAGTTAAAAGTAATAATTAAGAATATTGCCTTTGAATAAGTTGACAATGTATGACCATATGCATATAATTAACATTTTCAGTATTTTTACTCTGAAGCATTTCTATTGTAGTTATGCATTTTCATATACAAGTATGTATGAAATTTCATTCAATTTACAAAAAAAAATAAATGTACATGTAAAGAAAATGAGTAGATTAGTCGAACTCCCTTCACTTCCTTTATTCTTTACAATCTTGGATTATTTAACTCACAATAATATGCACAACGAACTCACAATCATTTGTGACTTTAAAAATGAAACATCTCATTAGTAAAATTTAGCCATATTTATTAATTTTATTTAATTAAAAACAATTTTGACGTAAGATCATTTGTGTACTTTAAAATTTATTACAGAAATACAAATATTAATAAGAAAAAAAATTAACAAATAGCACCTCTCGGTCTATCCAAGCTTTGACTGTACACAAATTAAAACATCTAAATCTGTAAAAAAATACAAATTCAAGTATTATCAACATTTATATAGTATTTATACAGAAGTTCCAAAAGTTTTGTTTTTTTTTTGCTAATTAAACAAGATTTATCCGACACAGTAAATTTATCAAAACAAAGTGCTTATCAATTAACACCAATGTTCTGCCTGTTAGACCATATAAACCGCACTCTCATCATCATCACATCAATTATATCAAAACCAGGCTTAAGCATTTAAAATCACCGAACCAAAACTTAACAATACACGATGTTGGTTGCACCATTTCCCATAACATCCCTTTTCTCACGTGTCTTTCAACATGGCACCAGGTGAGATTTCAAACAGCCACCGATTTTAAAACAAAAATCTCACCACTTACAAGAACTGTGTATGAGACGTACTTGAATGTACTCGGTGTACTCGGTACTCTATGGCGTGTGGCAGTTGGCGGCATATCATTTTTTTCTTCAAGCTTAGCTAAGCATGACATATGCTCCCGTCCCGAAGTATAGAAGAATGTACTTTGATTGTTGTTGTTGTTGTTGTTGTGGTATACATTTTGTTTGTGTTGCTTTTAATTTAATTTAACTTCATAACCATATTGGGCTGTAACCACACACAAAGGTGATTGAGAGTAATAAGTAATAACCAAAGTCAACGGCGAAGTCGACGTCCGTTGCCGTCATCAACGTCGACGACATCGCGTCGTCATCGTGTCGGTTGGTGATGGTTCTGTGACAAGCCTGCCATTGCCATACTCCAAACCAACCATATTGATGGCCAACAAAAAGAAATAATCAACTTAACTGACAAAGTGAAGAAACTGCTGGATAAGTTGATTATGACCATAATCTATACGAGTACCTCATATCAACGGCACCAGTCTAGAGTATATTATTAAAAAAACATAGACCAAATGTTTCATTGGCTTAAACTTCACATATCGTGTATAGTGAGTTGTTGTTGTTGGCCAAGGATAGAATTGCGTAAGATATTGTTAAGATTTTTGTCATCGCTTCTTGTTTTCGATATGGCTAGAGGTTATGAGAACATAACCAAATTAAGTTGGTAGCCAATTAATTGTTGTTATTGTTGTTGGTGGAAATCTCTGGATGAACACATGTTTTTTGGAATAAGAAGAACAAAAATTCACTTTTAAAACAAAATTTGAATAGAAAAACAAATGGATTGAGGTGAAACTTTGACGTTCTAGTTTTTTTACTTAATTGTGAAAGATTCACACATGCTTATGATAAGGATATTATTCTCACATAAGTGTACCTATAACCGTTGAAAAAAAATCAAACACAAGGTTTTCATCAAATTTAAACATTGTGACAAAAAAGAAGACTATTTTCGATTGACTCAATTCTGTTTGTGGTGTGGATCTTTTTTTGAATTTAAGGTTAAGCTTTCTTAGGATAATCGACATTTTTGTTGGACCAAAACAATTTCCATACTTTCTTTTAAAAAATATGTATTTTCGGTGTGTTTAAAGATCTTCCATTTTATCACAACACTTCTTTGGGTGACTTTTAACATTTTTTAAAGTTTGAAGGGCTTCAAGCAAAGTGGCACTTGACATTGAAAGCATGTGTTTGAGTTTACTTAAATTTAACCCTTCGAACTTTTTGCATTATTGAAATTACCAAAAATTGAATGTTTAGAAACTTAAGCTGCAAAAGGTGATGCAACCTAAATTTTTAAGTCTTTAACTCGTGAGAGTTGAGTGCTGTTCTTAACATTGTTTTAAATTGTCTAAGTTTTTCATTTCTGTGTTTTCTAAAACGTTGTTTTTAGAAGTTTCTCATCCGATTTTAAAAACAATAACATTTTTCACTGCTAGAAAAAAAGTAATAAAGACTTAAAAAAACATTTTAATCTTAATAATTTTGTTCCCCAAATTGACAACATTTTTTTTTTTAATAACAATCGAATTGGATTGAATCCGGTCTAAAAAATTGAAAAATTGTCTTTGAATATTTTGTGCATTCTACATAGATACAATATGCATTGAAAAATAAAAATTGGAATTAATAACAACTAAATGTTTTCGAATGCTCATTTAGTCATTGCATAATTTATTTATTTTGAAATTCGAGTTTTAAACTGAATTGTATACCATGTTTCAAGTTGAATTATTTAAATCGAGAAGGAAAACTTAAAATCTAAGTGTAGCTGCGGTTTATGTTGAAATATTGATCTTATATCATAAAAACTTCTAATCCCATTATTTTTGAAACAATACGCAAAATATGACGCAATCAAAGATCATATTTTTGAGAATCATACCTCTTCTAAATTGTTTTAGGTTATATACATTTGTACAATAAGTAAAAAAAAACATAATAAGCTCGTTTCCAAGAAATTTGAAAGAAAATTAAATAATTTACTAAGTCATAAAAAAGTTCCTTTAGTTTCATTAATGTTTTAAGATAAATTTGAATTACCAGATGTTTTTTTGACTTCAAGTCATCTAACATTATTTTTATTTGTTTCCTCTTTTTTCTGAACCCTTAAGGGATACTAATCCCTTGCATTAAACATCTAAAATTCTATAAGTGAAACGAATTTTTTCCATGTTTTTATGTCAATTCCCTAATTGATATTAATGCAATATAAAAATCAATTAATATTTCTTATATCTGATTCTTATTTTTAAAAACAAAAACTAACTACACTCCATAACAATATAAAAATATAATATCCCTCTATTAATAAACAAAACCTATAAAACTTAAATACTCTATAATTATTATTGATTTTATATTATTTCAAATCCACTTAAAGTTATGACTCCAAGAACGTCCCTTTTTTCGATTTCTGATAATTATCTATTTAATAAAACAAATCCATAAAAATTAATATCTTATATCGCTCGCTTTGAAGATCTATGTAGGTCTTAAAACAAAAGAAAATCAATTTAATCAAAACAAAAGAGTTGAGGTACAAACTTGAAAAAAAAAAATGTTTGAATTTTTGCATTCTCCAGAAACGACACTAAAATAGATTCAATACTATGTGCAATTTTAAGCCTAAAACATCCAAAAAATAATATTAAACAACTAAAAATGGACAAGTATCACGTTCGTCGTCGTAGCTTGTCGTTGGTCGGTAGTTGCAGACATTGAAGCCAAAGCCACTAGAGAACAACTTAAGCACGTTTTTAACAATCTTTGGCTACCGCTGTGCATCTCTTTTTATCCTTTTAAAGCTATCTCACTTTGTGTTAGTTTTTTTTTTGCTTTATTTGAACTGAGTTCAAATATTGAATTGAAGTCATTTTTTCCGATTTGTTTTGATTCTATTCTTCAGTTTGTTTGATTTGATTTTTCATTCCATTGGTAATGATTTAAAAAAAATTATACCAGGTAAAAAAAGAAAGAAAACTTTGAGAGAGTGAGAGAAAGAGGGAGAGAATGTTTGTTAGTGTTGGTGAGAGAGTGATTTAAGCCTCTCTTTGCTGGTGTATGAGTTAGTGAGAGGGTTACCATGCTTTTTTGTTGATGTTTCTCGTTTTTCTCTCTCTCTCTCTCTCTAAGCATAGCAAGGAAAAGTTGATATTTTTGTTTTACTTTTTTTGATGATTGAAGTCTTCGTCATCGACTCTCAAAGCCGGAGAAATCCCTGCCTTGGTCTTCTATGCAAACAACAAAAAAAAAAAACGGTCTCTAATATTCTCTCTTTGAGCTTGAAATTTCTAAGATGTGTTTGTGACCAGTCTTTTGGAGCATGAATACTTTAAATTTACCACAAAATACCAACATACCCGTGTGTATGTAGGAGAGTGGAATATAGATGAGTCAATTGGAATAGGCTGAATTTTCCATTTGTTGTTTTTTTATGGTTTTCCTTTAATTCTCAAATTCTTTCTTCTTTTATTGTATTGCCTTTCTGCATAAAGGTAACTTCAACATAATCAAAAAGATGGCTTTTTTTGAATATTGTTAAGCTCGATGAAATATGTTTGTCATCGTCTTCATCCTAAGAACTTGATATAGTTATAACCAGATATTTTGACAGATACAAAAATGAGCTTAAGATAGAAAAATATCTTTGGATTATTACCAAAAAAACACGCTCGAATTGAATCTATTTATGTGTTTCTCTCTCTCTCTCTTTTGGGTTTTGTTTGTTCTTCGATTTGATTCGTTTTTTTTTTTTTTTACTTCTCTTCTACTTGTGAGTATTTTTGTGTTTTTTTTTTTCTTCTTTTTGTGAATTCATGTGTGATGCTTCTTTTTCATTGCATTCAATTCTACTGCTGCTGCTGCTGTGTTATTCCAAAGGATTTCGTTTTATTGGAACATTCCTCGTGCGAAATGTGAATGTAATACGAAAAGTCTTTTTTTTTTCTTCTTCATACCATAGCTGCGAAGGATGCTCTGTTTGAAGTTTGAGGTAAAAAATTTAAAAAAAAAAGAAAAACAAAAATCTTTTGAAAATTAATAATTTTTGTGTGTTATGAAATGAAGAGGTGTGCTAAGGCACAAAAACATACAAAAGAGAAAAAGATTTCAGAGAACGCATGCCGGCTGCAACCCTTTTGATAAATACACTTTTAATGAGTTTTTTGTTGTTAATGTTGTTGTTGTTATATTTGTGGTGCTGATGTTCTGGTTGTTTTGTTGTTGTTGTTGTTCTTTTTGTTATTATTGCGCGTACTCTGGAATTGCTGGTCATTTTAAACATCAAGCTGATGTGAATTTTTAATTCTTCTTACGCCGACGACGACGGACGCAACGACGACGATGATGTTGTGTTGAATTTTTAAAGGCATATTTTTCTTGTAAGAGAATAAATATTTTATGAGTTGAGTTTAACTTAGTTATTTTCTTGGAACATTTTTTTATTTTAGGAAATAAAACGAAAGACAAGTTATAAGCAGTATAGCTATGTTTGGTTTTAAGGGAATTTTAAGACGATTGGAAGGGCCAGGGGTGAATGGTGAAATGTGGGCTCAAATTATAATTGATTTTTAAGATCTAAATTGATTTATGATTTCGAGGAATGTCTTTGGTCGAGTATTTTTTTTTTATTTTTCTTTATTGGTGTCTTATTTGATTTTTGTGGGCATTTTTTTCGTTCAATTTTTGATATTTAGGCGGAAAGCAAAAGCTTAGTCCATTCTTTTTTTTTGTTACGAAAACAAAACCAATTACTCATTGACTCACGAAACTGTTTGAATATTTAGTTTTAAATTTAAAATTTATTTCACTCATATATTTAAATAATCTTTGATATTAAAGATTTAACTTTAATTGCTTAATTTTTTGGTATTATTTTCAAATTTTATAATTGGGTAGTAAATTTATTAAAAATGAATAATTGATTTAAAAAGTAAAATCATCATTAGCCTAATTTACAAAAATATTAAAACAAAAATTAAATAATAGTTTTTACATAATATTGCACAAAATAGTCAATTTTTCTTTCTGTCTACTTAAACGCAATTTCATTAACAAATCAGACAATACCCAACTTATAATAACTATTCAATGAATATTAAATTGTTTATAGTTATGTTAACTTAAATTAATAGCACCTTTAAATATTCTGCTTATCGAATTATAAGCGATTGGTCGTAAAACAGTAGCCCCATAATGTGACTGTAATTCTAATGTTTATTCATGATCTTTCATGCTTTCATCCATCTACACACCGATACCACAAACTCTAAGTCACATATTCCCATCGAACTCACAATATAAACTTTTATACTTTTTTAAAGAAATGACTCATTAAAAAAAAAATTAATTAATCTCTTCATTTCATTAACAAAAAAAAAAAAAAGAATTGATTAAAAAAAAAAACAAAACAGTTTGAATCCATTTTGCTTTATGTATACCTTACCTACATAAAGATTTGCACTTTCATAAGACATTTTGTCAGTTTAACAGCTAAAAAAGTGTCTGACATAAAAAAAAACCAAAACAACAACAACAAACAAGAAGAACAAATTAAAAGACTGAAAACAAAAATCCATCAAGGATACCCAAATTCCTTGAATCGAATTTAGTCAAACATAATTCCTTTGTTGATTCCTGGAATCTTCCACCAACTACCAACCAACCGCACAGGTAGATATACTCTTCATCTTCATACCCTTTCGATCTATCTTCATATAGCTACCTATAGGAGGAGGATGAGGAGGTAGGTAGGTAGTGTGTTCTACCACTAAAAGAACACACCATCGGTTGTCGTTTTAGATTCCATTCCTATAACGAAATTCCAATTTTTTTTCAATTTGTTTTTTTTTTTTTTTTTTTGAAAAATCCTGTTTTTTGACCTAAAGAAATATTCGAAATACGAACGAGAAGATAAAATAGAGATGGATTAGAAATACAAAAAAAATTAAATGAATAAAAAATCCCTGACATCGACGACGACGGACGGACCCGAAGAACACGACAAACAAACGATAAAAAGACGGCATAAAGACGACAACAACGACAACGACGACGACGTTGGAAGTAAAAGAACACAGGTAGCACGGAGCATAATATTTTAACTTGAATTTTCACCTGTATGTGAGGTTATCTTGATTCTATTCTCTCATCTCTGTCACTTCGATATTTCCATCTCTTTTCTTCGTTTTAGATAGAATTTTCACTTTGGTTGAAGTTCGGTTTGGATGCAACAGAAAATCCAATCCTGCATGGCTCACACATACTATAAACTTGTTTTTCCCTTTCGTTGTCATAAATGATCTTACGAGTATTGTCGTGTTGTTGTTGTTATTTTCATTTTGATATTTGAAATATTTCAATAAAATGTGTTTTTCTTCCTTGAAAATTGGACAGGCTTTATAGAAGGATATTTGAATATGACATTGTAGTGAGACAATTTAAATTGGTTTAAAACTCTTTTAGACTCTTGTAACTAGCTCGTGCTCATGTTCTGATGCATTGGATTCATGGCTATTGCATCCAAATTTTGTTGTTTGTCTTGAACACACATTCAATCTAACCGATATCCCTGCGTGATGTGCACGTTTCGTCGTTTCTTTTGCTCTTTTACTTTCTTTCATTTTGTGTGTGTGTTTGACTTCTTTAGCAAGTTCAATAGTTGCTCACGCGCTAAAGATGTTAAGAGGGGAAAAGATGAAAATCGTTTAAGGAAAATTCTCTCGAACATTTCCCAGGGGAGGAATAAAAGTTGTTATTTTTACACATTTTTCAAACAAATAGGAATTAAAAATGAATTTGTTAGTTTTCAAGTTCGCACATCAGCTCTTTCATTTATATTATGAGAAAGTGTTGTTTCTATGGTATGCTTTAATTTTTTTTTTGAACTCATTGCTAAAAACAATATGGTTATTAAGGCCATACAAATATAATCATCATACAACCAAATATTCAATGCATGGCTCATTTCGTCCATGGCTTAGGCCTTTTTTGTGTAAAGCTGATTATGATTTTGACAAGTTAAAATTAAGTATATTGAAAAATGATGTATCTTAAAATTTAATGAGAAACACTTGCCAAAAATTAGTGCCGCTATTCTGTCTGTTAGCGAATAAAAATTCATCTAGAAACCATCCAATACGAGAACGAAACCGGACTGTATATTTTGAACGAGATTTGCTGAGATAAGAAGGCAAAAAATAGTGTACAAGTCATATTTCGTTGAAAGTTCAAACTTCGATATACGACATAGCCGTTTGGACCATAAAATTACTGCTTTTTCTACCATACAGTAGAACATCCATTATGGCCGTGTCTAGTGTACAATTTTCGTTCATCTTGTTAACAATTAATCATCAGATCTCTTAACTACATTTTTTTTTGGTTAACTACTTTAGTATTTTTATTTTATAATTTATATCCCAAAGACAAATTTAGAACAAAAGAACATTCTTTGCAGAAGTCGTTTGTTCATCTCCTAATGATTTTTTAATTGTTACTTAAAATTAAAAATTTCATACTAATTAATAATTATTTAGTTAAAAATTCAAGTTATTCACTAAAATCTATTAAGACAATGATGAAATAAATGAGATAACAATTTATACCATAAATCATTCAACTTAAAAGAAGAACTTAAGAAAAAAAATCTACCTTGAACTAAGTCGTAAGTTTAAAGTCAAACTAAAGTTAAGTTTGAGCTGAAATCTTTAGATTCAAAATATTTTAAAAACATCAATTAACATTTTCAGCCATCTGTGATTTCATAGCCAATAATTACATGAGATTGTTGAAGATTGAAAAGGAAAGACGATTAATTTGCACATAGATTAAGAAATATTTTCCAAGAACTAAAATGATACAGGTTTTTAATTTTTTTGTCCGTTTAAACCCTTTTAGCTACCTGTAAATAAACATTTATCATTAAGGTTCCATCTTTCAAAAAAAGAAGACTTATAAATACCTACTCAAGTCATTACAAAAAGCTTCAACCGGAAGTTACCACAAAACCTTTTATTTCATTAAAATTTAAAAAAAACCAAAATGCCCAATACAACTTAATCTAAGATTAGTCTATAAATCTTTTCTATTATGTATCTTTGTCTATGGACAAATAAACATAACGCTATTTTAACAAGGAATAACTTCGAACATAGATCAATGTCATTAGCCAAGTGGCACCATACTGTTGGATATATCAATTTACTACTAATTCTTCTTCTTAAAAATTAAATTTAAGAAAGAAAAAAAACAGAAAAAGATTTTCTACCTAAATTTTGTTTGACTCTTTTTTTTCTTTTGGGAAATAAATCATTGGATCCTAATTTTATCGTAATTTATGGTGTGATATTCTTTCTCAGCCTTTAGAAAAATGCAAATTAAAATATTTTGTTTTATTTGTTTGTTTGCTTTTTTTCAACTGGTGTTTTTTTTGGTTCTTGTTTCAAAGTGGAGTAACAAATCACTTTTGATGGGATTTTTTTTTTAAACTTGGTTAAGATGTTATTATGGAGGTATTAGGGTTGTGCTGAAGAGGTGGTCGTGTACGTGATTTTCGTTTCTAAAAAGTTTTTATTAACATCTGGTCTTATTGATTAAGAAGTTAAATAAACAATTTTGATGACCGTTCCCTTCATTTTTTGGTTGAATAGTTCCTTCTTTTAATAAAAATAATTCACTTCAAAAACTTTTAAAATACATATCTTAGCAGTTTTGTAAAAAAACTAAAGCTAAATATTCTTCCACTCCTATTTGTCATTTTGACGTATGGCTGGAATGTTCGAGTTCAGATTGGGCTCACTTCACATACCTCATTTTGACATCCCATAGTTTTATCTCACTGAAATTTATTTTCAAAAAATTCCTGCCGTACTTTATTATTTTTTTTCAACAATATATTCAGAGAGAAGCCAATCTGGCATTCAAAACTCGGTCATCCTTATTATTGACAATTCAAATGTCACTGTCAGAAAACTTTCAAAATGGCTATGTTAACACTGATTCTACTTACTCTTATTCACTCGGTTAACCCTAAACTATTGAATTAGCATTTTATTTTTGAAATATTTGCCACAAAATCAAATCGATTCTTCATGATACATGTCAAATGAAAACACTACCAACTTCATGTCAAATTTTATAAAAATCGAAAAAGTATTCACATTCTTAACTAAAATACTGTCTCATTACTCTGTGACCAACATTGCACATAAGTTTTTACAAATTAAACAAGAAAACCATTTATTTATAATAATGAAAAACAATTTAATCCAAGAAGCATCGTGTAAAGTTGACAGAATTAGCAAAAGCATCATGTCATAATGTGAACTGCCAATCATTTTGTTATTAATCTTTGGTCACACCCAATTCAATCAATTCATGAACGCATTCAAGTTGAAGAACAAAACGGAGTACATCCCATGACATTTGACGCCATTAAAAAAACATGAAGGCACATTCACATTATGACATTTGTGTTGCTCCCCCATATAACTCTTTTATAAAAATAATTTTCACATCTAACTGTCAACAGCAATATCTCACCAATTTCTTTACCGTTTCTTTTCAGATAACTTGTGTGTGATTGTGTACTCGATGTACATTTGTGAAACATAAAAAAGTGCTCCCAAATCCTAATAATAAAAAATCTCCCTAACCTAAAAGTGAATTTTAAAAAAATACAAAAAAAGAAAAAAAATATCATTGTCTCCCTTTTGAAACGGTAAACTGGCGCAAAATGGCGCGGTTTCGTGGTAACGTCGTCGTCGCGAAAATGTTCAACGAACAGAACGAGTGTTAACGCCGTGCGTCGTCGTCGAAAACACTTCCAATCAACATCGACATTCCAAAAATCGGTACATTTTTGGACACAACCAAGAAAATAAAAAACAAATCAAAAATTGTGCTCATCGCCTGATGGATCAATGTTTAAATCAAAAGTACAAAAACCAAAAGCAACAAAATTCATATAAAAATTTCGCTCACAAGCAATTATGACGTTCTGCAGCCGATTGGTGAATGAATCGGTGCCCAGAATGTGTGTCATATCTACAAAAGTAGTCCAATCAAAATCATCATCATCATTATCGTTATCATCGTCGCAGTCTGTATCAAATTTATCGAGGCGGAGTATAAAATCGAAATCAACTAAAACGAGATACTTTACTAGCAAATGGCTGCTTGCGATAATAATCGGGTTCTTGAGTCTGTCGTGCGTTGCCGTCAGTGGGGTGCATGTGCCCGGCCCGGGTCCGGGGAGTCTGTCGTCATCGGTGCAGTATACGGCATTTCCGCGACGGCGATCATCGGCCGACGGAAGCGGACAGATGCAGTCGCGAGCAGTTGATAAGACAGTTTACCTGAGTGTGGATGAGGGGAAGCCGCGAGGCACAGTGGTGGGCTCGATAACAGTCGAACCGGGCTTCACGTATCGGTTCAATGAACCACCCCGGGAGTTCACCCTCGACCAGAATACGGGGGAAATCAAGACTAATATGGTCCTGGATCGCGAGGGAATGCGCGACCGCTACGACCTGGTGGTGCTATCCAGTCAGCCAACTTATCCCATCGAAGTTCGCATCACGGTGAACGATGTGAATGACAACCCGCCAGAGTTCCCCGAACCGAGCATAGCGGTGTCCTTTCCAGAGAGTGCCGCATCAGGGACTCGTCTGCTGCTGGACGCAGCAACGGACCGTGATATCGGAGTGAACAGCGTCACCAATGACTATCGCATCGTGGACGGCGATCATGACAACAAGTTCAGTCTGGCGGTGACGACAAATCCGAGTCGCGATGTGTCATACTTGCATCTGGTTACAACCAAGACACTGGACCGCGAGTCTTGCGGATTCTACTCGCTGAATATCTCTGCACGTGATGGCGGCTATCCACCGCTATTCGGGTACTTGCAGGTGAATGTGACCATTGTGGATGTGAACGACAATCCGCCGATTTTCGACCACAGCGATTATAATGCGTCATTGATTGAATCCGTGCTGCCAGGCACACCGGTTCTGCAAGTGTTGGCATCCGATAATGATTTAGGTGATAACAGTAAGATCACATACTACCTGTCCGACACAGAGGATCGATTCACAGTGGATCCAGAGACAGGTGTCATTTCAACGACCCAGCGACTCTCGTGTAAGGATCCAAATTGCCAGACCGACTCGTGTTCGAAAAGTTGCGTGTTCACTGTTTATGCCCGCGATCATGGTTCGCCTCGTCAGGATGGACGCACTTATGTCACCATAAGCTTGGTCGATACGAATGATCACGATCCGGTGATAAGATTCCAGTACTTTCCACCAACGGGCAGTTTTGCGACTGTCGATGAAAACGCGCCCAACGGGAGTGTGGTAGCTGCGGTGTCTGTGGTCGACATGGACGAGGGGCTAAACGGGGACACGAGCATAAGGATTGTATCTGGCAATGAGATGCAACACTTCCGCCTCGAGAAGACGCCCAGTTTTGATATTGTGCGTGTGAATGGTGCACTTGATCGCGAGGAGATTGGCAAATACAATCTGACAGTGGTGGCGATCGACAAAGGGACTCCTCAGCGGACCGCTACCGCATACCTCATCATTCATGTGAACGACGTCAACGATCATGAGCCGGTGTTTGAAAAATCGGAGTACACAGCGGTGCTGAGTGAACTGGCTCCACCGGGCACGTATGTAGCCAGCATCACAGCCACGGATGAGGACACCGGGGTCAATGCACAAATCTCGTACACTTTCGTCTCCGGCAACGACAAACAATGGTTTAGCATCGATGCAGCCTCTGGATTGATAACAACACGCGCCGCACTAGATCGTGAAATCCAGGGCACCGTCGAGCTGAACATATCTGCGAGGGACGGTGGTCCCAATCCCAAATGGGCGCACACCGAACTTAAGGTAACCATCCTCGATGAGAACGACGAAGCGCCACAATTTTCCCAACCGCACATCAATGTTAGCCTGAGCGAAAATACCCCAGCACAGGCATTGGTTGCGATGCTCACAGCGGCCGATCACGATCAGGGAACGAATGGCAGTGTCACCTATACGTTGCCCGCGATCGTTCAACAAAAATATCCCGACCAATTCGCCCTTGACTCGTTGACTGGTCAATTAACCACAAAGCATCAGCTCGATCGTGAGACGATCGCACATTATGAGATTTTTGTGGTGGCTCGCGATCAGGGTGCACCGCCGCAATCGTCAACCGCTACCGTGTACCTAACCGTTGAGGATATCAACGATAATAGCCCAGAATTTTATCCGAAACAATATTTCCAAACGATCGCCGATGATACACCGATCGGGACATCCATACTCAAGGTAACTGCCACCGATCGTGACTTCGGTGATAATGCTTTAATTACCTACAAGCTGGAGAGCGGCAACGTCGATAATCTATTTACTATTGATGCCCATTCGGGGGTGATCAGCTTGCTTGGGGATCTGCGTCAGCCATCCAAGAACGGTGGTGGCAACAAAGCACTCTACGAACTGATCATATCGTCGAAGGATCATGGCGATCGTCAGTCGGAACGCAATGCCGTCGTCGAGATTCTCAAACAATCAAAAATGGAAAGCTTAGAATTTGATTCCTTTGCTGGATATGAATTCCAGATCGTCGAGGATCATGGAACCAGCCCGAATCCCGACATCGGCCGTGAGGTGGGCAAGGTTCAGGTGAAGGCAAACAGCAAGCAACAACAACAATCGATCGAGTATGCCATTGTGTTCGGAGATCCTGACGAAAATTTCGAAATAAATCCTCGCACCGGGGTCATAACAACAGCCAAGCGGATCGATCGTGAATCGATGATCCAATACAGCCTGACGATAGTTGCCCGCGCCGGATTGGCATACGGTCGTACAACAGTGAACATATCGATTCTAGATCTAAACGATAATGCACCAATTTTTGCCCACGATCGTGATGAGATCCTGCTCGCGGAGAACTCTGCCGTTGGTCAAGAGGTGTACTTGTCACGGGCTCGTGATAGAGACTCGGGAATTAATAGTCATGTCTCCTATAGCCTTACATACAACCCCGATGAGCAATTTCGCATTAGCACAGCGACCGGTGTGCTCTACCTGAATCGACCGATCCGCGCCGAGCCGGGGACAGTTTTGCACGTTGAGCTGACAGCAACCGATGGTGGCACACCGATGGCGCTTTCCTCCAAGAATACCATCACCATCCAGATAGCCGATGTTAACGATCATACACCTGTCTTCGATCATACCTCCTACGAGACGTCTCTCTTGGAGTCGACTCCGGTGAACGCTCGCTTCTTTGCATTGGCCGCTTCCGATGCGGATCTGGGAGCCAACGGCAGGATATCCTACGAGATAATTGAGGGCAATGTTGAGGGAAAATTTGGAATTTTCCCCGACGGCTATTTGTTCGTCAAGTCCCAGCTGGATAGGGAAGAAAAGGACTATTACTCTCTGACAATCGCTTGCAAGGATGCTGGCGAGCCGTCGCGTTCGTCGGTGGTGCCGGTGATCATTCATGTCATCGACGAGAATGACAATGCCCCGCAGTTTACCAATCAAACGTTTACCTTCAGCATACCCGAGAACGAGCCGGTGGACTCATTTGTGGGCAAGCTGACCGCATACGATCGTGACATCGGTCGCAATGCAGAGTTGATATTCTCTCTGTCATCGCAGGAGGCTGACTTTACGATTGATTCGCGCAACGGTTTCATTAAGACACTGCATCCGTTCGATCGTGAGGAGCTGGTGCAGAATCAAAATCAGAATTTCCTTCAATTGGAGGCGATCGTCAGTGATAATGGGCTGCAGAGATTGCGCGATAAAGTCAAAGTGAGGATCTTCATTACGGACGTTAATGATAATGCCCCGCAATTTCTGCGGGCGCCATACAAAGTGCAGATATCGGAGGGATCTGGTGTTGGGACACAGGTCATTCGCGTATACACGATCGATGCAGATGAGGGTCTCAATGGCGATGTGTATTACTCGATAATCGATGGCAATCAGGATGGACGGTTTGCCATTGATGACGCTACGGGTCAGGTTTCGCTGGCCAAACAATTGGACCGCGAGACAAAGGCAGCATACAAATTGACAGTGGTTGCGCGGGATGCCGCTTTGAAGGGCCAGCTGTCGGCGAGTACGACAATTAGCGTGGAAGTGTTGGATGAGAACGATGACGCGCCTGAGTTCACACAGACAGACACGCAAATTTCGGTGAAGGAAACAAGTCCAATTGGCACGGAGTTGATGAAGTTCAGGGCAAGCGATTCCGACCTGGGGATGAATAGCCAGGTGACATTCTCGATATCGGCGGGCAATCGAAAGGACACTTTCCACATTGATCCGATCAGTGGGTCCTTGTATTTGCACAAGTTCCTTGACTACGAGGACACAACGATGTACATTCTGAATATCACAGCGTCAGATGGGGGTACACCGCGTCTGTCCACCACCATCATGTTCACGGTGAATGTTGTGGACGAAAATGACAACCCACCGAACTTCCCCAACACGGCCATTGTTCGACAGATTAAGGAGGGAATCGCCATCAAGACTCCCATCGTCACGGTGACAGCCGAAGATCCTGATTCGGGAGCGAACGGAAAAGTCACATACGCTATTTCCAAACAAGAACCTGAAGTTTCTGGAGGCAGACATTTCGGAATCAACGGAACCACCGGTGTGATCCACACACTGCGACAAATCGACCGAGAGACAATTGACACCTTTCGATTGACAGTTGTGGCCACCGATCAGGCCGATCCTCCGGCAAAGAGACTTTCGGCCGAGAAGATCGTGACCGTCATAGTTGAGGACATCAATGACAATGCGCCCGTTTTCGTCTCCATGAATGCAGCCATATTGCCGCTGCACAGCAAGAACCACGTGAATCCGGGTCGAGACGGATCGGTGATCATGTACGTCAATGCCCGAGACGCAGATTCCAGCACTAACGGTCTAGTCACCTACGAAATGGTCAGCGGAAACACCGATCTATTCAAATTGCACCGTAACACCGGAGCGATCTCCCTCATACGACCAATCGCCAATCCCGAAGTCCGATACCCGTTTACTCTGAAAGCCACCGACGAAGCGGTCCAATCCGAACGCAAGAGCTCCGATGCTTACATCACGATAATTGCAACCTCCGACAGCAATAACGGTCCGGTATTCGATCAATACGAACTAAACGGTACCGTTAACGAAAACGAACCAACGGGAACGTACATTTTAACGGTTAATGCTAGTCTCAATTCGGCCGAAATTGAGTTTTACGTGACAAACGTGACAAGTGTTGGTCTAAATGGCGGCTCGAATAAACAAGTCGACCGATTGTTTGACATCGACACAAAGCTGGGAATTCTATCCACTGCCAAGGAATTAGATCGCGAGTCTGGAGTTGACATGTACGAGATCGAAGTCTATGCCATTGCTTTGGGCGGTGCTCTAAGGACCACAAGTACTAAGGTAAGTTATTGAATTTTGATTTGTTCTTACAAGAAAAAAAATTAACCACGAATATAATATTAGAATGCGTCACGAGCCACCGCCATTGTCGCGTCGTCGCACCTTTTAGAGTTGATTATGCAGAAATTCTGCGGGATGAATAACACGCAGGGCAGACATTCATATATTAAAGGTGCAATTCGCGTTCCGTTCTTGGAAAGGCTGCCTTTTATGTTTCTTCGAAAGAAAATTTGCCATGAATTTGATGCCAAATGTTGATATGTTAAAGGTTGTTCATGAGACAGATGGCATGATTGTGTGATCCGTCAAATGGATTTAGTGTCTATTTGTCCGCTAGGTGCGCAATAACACAGAAAGATATTTTTATCTTTTTGACCATTCCAAGAACGTGATTTTTAAACAAGAGAATTTGATGCATTCCAATTTTGGTATGACGGCTCGGCGGCGACTGCCTGAAAGACGAAATTTCAAGAAACATTTCCATAGTTTGAACTAAGCTCCTGTCTAGCACAAATTTTTCATTTGAAAACAGATCAACAGTTCAACTATATTTTCTTTTTTGAAATGTCAAAAGTGACAGTGAATAATTTGCTCTCAAATATCTGTTAGATAATTTTGATATAAATATTTTGACTGACTTCAACTTTTGTAAACGCGAAAAGAAAATCACTTTTTCAAATATAATTCTTTATAAATGCTACGTAAGCGTTGGGCGCCATTTAAGTTTATTATTTTAGATTTAAGCAAATAGTTTAATTTTTTTTTTGTACAATTCATATGTGGTTTTTCTTAGTTGACAATTCTATTTTTAAGTTCCAAAAATAACGGTACTTCATGTTCAGACGTTTTATAATTCTCTAAGATCCTATTCAACTTACAGATTCTAGACATGTCAGCTCAAAATAATGTATATTTAGATAACTCTATTAAAATACTTTTAAAGTATACCACGTTGATTAAAAGTTCTCCGAATAACCACCGTGTGGCGCTCTCGTGTACCCAATTTAAGTTGTTTTTTTAGGTGTCATATCTGTCATTGAAATTCTATATAATTTTCAGCTTAATAGCTTGACATTTGTAAACGTCATCAGTATTTAAATTCCCTGTATTCTGTTTTTAACATCCCTGGAAAAGTGTTTTTTTTGGCGCGAGAAGGACCGAAATTCTGAAAGATTGAAGAAACTTCACTTCCGTCAGTTTCTGACCTACTTGTCAATTTATTGCGTTGGTGCAAACACCTTTTAAAGTCCTGTGTATCAAAATTTTAAATTAAGATTCTTATAAATTTAAAAAAGAAATATCAAATGCAAAATTGAAATTTATTCGAATTTCACTTCATTCTCAAAATATAATGAATATCCTCAATTAGTTCTGCTAATCAACTTGCTGAACACAAATTATATGTGTATAAATTAGCAACTTGCAGGTATATACATTTAAAAAATGTATAAGCCCACACTTATTCGGGAGGAGGGGAGAGAAAAATGAAGTAAAATATGACTTAAATCGTACAAGGTACAAGGATATTCCTTATAACACTCTTTTATAAAAAAGGTATTCAAGCATTGTTGTTCCATCACGAAACACACAAATGTACATTTATGTGACTCTCCAGTGCCAAGAAGTCATCCAAGCATTTATTCAGATTTTTTTTTTGAAGCGACCTCCATAACTCGAGTTCATCTTTTTGTGCCAATTTCATGGCTACACGACTTGCACAGTGTGTGGCATTTTTTAATGCCCCATCAGCCCAGAACATAAATGCACATCCACACATACTCGTATATGGACCAAGTTATTAAAACTTCTGAATCTGTATCTTCTGACTACACAATTGCCTACACACTTTGTAGCTACTCGTAAGATTTTTGAAGTTCACCTTAACCCCCCATGCAGTGGCGTAGCACTTAATTAGTAAGTAGGAATTTTTATACTTTTAATTATTAATAACAAAAATCTTTATTGTATTCAAAAAATTCAAACGATGGTATGTATTTTCTTGTTGTTAAACATTGAAAACCTGCAAACCACAAGAACATGGCTTAGTCACAGAAATCACTTCGTACAGCTTCTTACTTGGATGCAGAGCTAAATTTATAGCCCTTAAGTGAATTCCTTTACCGGCAAGACTCAAAGTTATCCAACCCTAACGAAACTTTATACAAAATTGTTTTGGTTTCTTATAATTTTTTTTATTTTTAATTCTCTCAGCAACTTAATACCAACCTTTCATTAACACCTTTTGAATTGTAAATTATTGCTTAGTCAGTTGGCAGATAAAATCGTCTATCTTTCAGTTCGTAAATTAGTGCGGGAGATTTGTGAAGCCATGATGGCCAGATATAGGCACGTTTAGTGGCGTTTTTTTTTTTTTTGAAATAATCATGGGCCCTGAATTAAATCCATGGGAGAGTAATTTAAGTTTTTTTTTTCTTCTTATTTTTGAATTTATTTTAAGAAACAAAATAATTGTCAGTTGGAGTGTATCTATACCTATGTATGTATAGATACTAAAGCTAGGTATGTTTAATTTTAATTTATCTGAACATTTTCACAGACAAGTGATAAGTGATTAACTTAGCAAGATTAAATGATTGAGAAGATGTTGTGGTTATTTTTTTGTGTGAATAAATTCAGTTTTTGTCAGGTTAAGTAAGTATTATAAAAGGCACGATTTGGTCGTATGTAGTTGGTGTTGTAAGTCAACTTGACACCATAAATATTTAAAGTATGACAAGTTTCAAGAATTTCCTATATTTTAAATTAGAAAATTAAAAGCAATTCAAAATATATTTTAAAACAAAGTACAAATGTTTTGAAAATGTGCTTTGTATTTTCAAATATTTGACTTTTTTAAATACTAAATAAAACTCTATTTCTGTAGTTACTATCTTCAAGTTTAAAAAAAAAAAACAAAAAATTCACATATAGACATTTTCTAAAACTTAAACATTTTTAAAACTTTTTTAAATGTGCTTCATCTTGTATTGGAAATTAAAGTTTTAGATATTTTTCAAAATACTGAATTTATTTTATCAAAGTAGCTATAAATACTTGAAAATTTAAGTTCAAAAAAATATTAAACTTTTTTAAGAAGCTTTTACTTAAAGGCTTTTGATTTTATATGTACGGAGTTAGGGGGTTGTTTTCAAAAAATTGAAAATAATTGTATTTATTTAAGTATCCAAACTTATATGATGAACAAATTCTTTTTGAAATTTGCAGTTCTCAAAACATGAATTTTTCGTGGTAACAAATTTTGAATTATTAAAAATTGTTGGACATTTTCAAAAAAAATTACATACATATATACAATTCTAGCAAAATTATATAAAAAGTCGTTTTTAGTTTTGGGGAAAAATTTTCAAATACAATATGGAATTTTCAAAAAAATTTAATTAATAGGTATATTTTGAATTTTGATAGAAAAAGTTTTTCGCAATTTTAAAACAAAACAAAAAAAAAGAGTTCTAGAATTTTAGTATTTTTTGAAGAATCCATAAATGAAATGTTTCGAAATACCAACTCAAGAAATTAAATTAAAATCAAATAAAACGTTCCTTAGCGTAAAAAGAGGCACAATTTTGTACAAAATAATTTTTTTTTGAAAATTTTGAAACAAAAATTGAATTATCAGATTTTGAAACCTCAAATTTTGTGTCAAAATTCTTAAACTTCTAGCTTAAAATATCTGTTTCTATTAGAAAATAAATTGTTAAGCTTTCGATTTTTTTCATTATATAATTCAAATCTTTAAAATTTAAATTTTTGTCTTGCTTTTTTAAAAAATTATTTGAAAAACAGTTGGTTCTTAAGTTATATCCTGGGGATTTTCGATTTGTCTGTCGTCTAACGTGTGAATTCAGCAAATAAACTTTTTCTATGATTTCGGAAAAAAATTACAATTTTCGTCATGGATTCCATATAATAGTTGGCACTTTTGTAATATCAGTTGAAGTGTTGACATGGTCCAAATTTCACAGAAAATTCTTAAGATTGTCAGAAAATCAAAAAATTGTTACTTACTTACTTAAAAAAATTGTTAACAAAAATTAATACTTTTTCGATAAAAAATTTCACTGCTACCTACAAATGGATTTCGAATTTGACTCAATTTCTGACACTGCAATGCTTAACAACTTCCTTGATATGAAATTGAAACATCAAAAATAAAAACATATAGCTCGTGCTGCCTTCAGATCTCCCCAGATCCTGCCTGATTCGTACTCGTACGTCTTAAAATAAACACATACTCGTATAGAACCTATTTCCATTTTTGTCAATAAATTAATTATAAAGTTAAACACCTTCGCCATATTAATAATTCCCTTGTCATTTTTCTCAGTTATTCTTATCTTTCTGTGTCTATACCTAGAGATCCTTACTCCTTAGGTATCTTTATGTATATCTATCTATATCTATAAGAAAGAACGTGTTATGCAGTCTTAATTTTTACAAAGAGACCAACATCAAAAAAAAAAAAAAAAAATGAAAAGAGTAAATGGAAGAGACCATGGAAGACCATTGGTTTGGATAACAAATTGCATTTCTATCTGCAGAATGTTGTAGAGATGCACGAGTGTATAGCCAACGCGTAGATACTTATAAGTTGTTTTTTTTTTTTTTGGAACAGAAAATGTCCTACGAAAGACACGACGGACGACAACGAATGAAGGTGCTTCTGTAGTTTTGCGGCGGCGCAACCAGCAAGTCGCCCAAGAACCGTTTTATTTCCATTTCACTTCACTCCGTCTCCTTAAGTTGCTGCTTGATGGTGCGGCTTTATGGTGCAGTGAAGTCGAAGTCGAAGTAGAAGTGGTGGTGAGTGGTGTGGAAGATACTTTTGCCTCAACTTAAAGTGATATGCCTTGGAACGTCGCGTCCTCATCACTAAAAGAAGAAGAAGTCCAAGTCCAGGACGGACGGCTATACGAGGCTACAAGGCTATACGACTATAACTTTGTCTCTGGTGCATAAAGGCTCTCGATGGAAAAGTGCGAATTATTTTTATACTTTTTTGTTAAATTTTATTTTTATTTTCATTTAGAAGAAGAAGAAGTGGTTTCTCGTGTTTCACTTTTTGTGGCACTTGTGCTGTTCAGCTCAGCTCATTCTCTCTCTCTTCCTTCTTCATTTCTTCGGATGAGCCTCCTGAGTATGACGACGATGATGATGAAGATGACGATGATGATGATGCTGATGATGATGATGGCGGAATAGAATATGGCGGCCATGATGGGATCCAAGACCGAGACGGGATCACATATAAAAATCGAGAGACCCAGGCCATAGAAAAATAAAATTTCATAAATCAAATAATGGATTAACATTTATTATTGCTCTGGTAATGGTGGACAAGTCACACCACTAGGGCTAGGCTTTTATCGTATAAAGACATTTGAATCGATACTGCGGATTACCTTGTGCATATTGGCAAGATACGACCATCATCATCGTTGTCGTCGTCGCAAGGAAAACCCAGACCAAGAACGAAAAGAACGAAGACCATCATCATCAACCACACTCGTAAAGGTATATACGATAGTCCTGTGTCTCCTGGTTGTTGGCCATGAGACTGAGGCTTGAAGTTAACTTGGTTTGGTTGGTATAGAAGTTGGTTGGAGCTAGTTAAGTCGTTGGAGCAATTTATTTTGTTCGGTAATTAGGTGTGTATAGTGGTGTTCTTTTGAGACTCATTCTAGTTATGCAGTATTATGATAAGAGGGTTTTAGCAGAGGGGATTGTCAGTTTCTTCTGCTTCTTATTCTTCTTCTTCTTCTCTTTTATATCAACTATAAATTCTTAGGTCGTCATAATGTAGAATGAGGTTTTATGGTGGTAAAGAAAATTGCAAGTGATTATAGAAATGTCTACCGATGAGTGACTTTATTGCTGAGGACGTTATTTTTATGAGATAGATTTAGGAAGCCTCTGTATAAAAAGAAAAATGTTTTTTTTTTTTGTGTTTTAATTTTATTTTAGAATTTTATTTTCTTTTTATGTAATTTCATTTTTATTTGCCATCCATATTATGTTGATGGGAGTAATTTGAATACTTAAAATTTTTCTGCAGAGGTATAGGAAAAAAATGCATACTTATATCTTAGACATAAATAATTAGGTACCTCAATTATGTGGTGGTAAATGTTAGAGGGAATAAGGAAACAACTTGCATTTTGCATTATATACTTGATTGCTTTATTATTGGGTTTGTTTTATGAAGATAATCACTGGGGGATATTTTGTTACGTTTTTCGATGATAGCGCCATCTAGTTAGTTGATGATTCCAACCTAGATGAAGTCGACATTTGTTTAAAAAACCTTGTTGCCATTTAATTGGCACCACAGAGCTGTCTCCAGCATATGGTAAAAAAGCTTAAGTCTAAGTTTAAATTTTGGACAAACGAAGAAGAAGAACTTTGAGACTTAATATTTATCTGATTTAAGGTTAAATCGTTGACTTAAGATAGTTTTCCACGTCCAAAGTCACAAAAAATTCACCCTTAAGTCGACTTAGGTTAAAAATTCACAAATAAATCGGACAAGTGGAAAAGTTTTGTTGACATAACGCTTTTGAAATGAAATTATGAAAGTAGACAAATTGTTTTATGTCAAAATATCTGAGATATCAACGAAATGTCAAAGTCCACGTGGAACTGTCAAACTAAGGCTCTCAAAAAAAATATTTTAAATTAATCTTAATTTCAATATCTCGACAGTTCCTTTGTCTTCTTTACAACTCGAATAATTTTTCCGATAAGTCAGATTCTTTTGTTCTTAAAAAGGTGTAGGCTTCAAATTTAAACGGCGCGTGTAGACACCCATCTAAATAAGCATTTGCACCCGAGGGTATATTAACTTTCAATCTTTTCAGACACAAAAATCAAAAACAAAACAACAACAACAACAAAAAAAATAATGTAATTTCCTTCTCAAGAACTATATCTGTCAAAATTGTCAACTCCGATCGATTACCAAAATGATGGCAGGAGACAACTCATTATTATTATTTTATATTTTTGTCTTGTCTTGTCTGTTCTTTCTAATTTTTTTTTTCTTCAGCTGGTTGTCTGTTAAACAAACATTATTAGATGGTTTGGCAATGTCTTAGCTGTCAAAGTATCTTAACTGCCATTAATCAATATTATATTACTCCAATTTTATTAAACCACCACCACCACCATTCGCTCTCGCCTACTAGCTCGCTTTTGACTATGGACATGGAGTGCTTTTCAAAAATCATTCAAATAAATATCCAACAGTCGTAACAGAAATAAAAAAAAAAAATGAAACAAATATTTAAAGCCTTTGACGACAATTCCAAATCAATCGTACAAAAATGGTCACTTCGACTTCGACTTGGACCTAAAAATTATAGCAGCAGCCGACGACGCCATAGAGTCTTATGGTCTATATGATAAATGGACAACAAGTGACCAACATTCACCACCACAACATTACATTCTGTTTCTTCTAAATTAAACGACAACAACAAAAACAAAAAAAAAATCATTTTAAATGATTGTGAATGATTCAAAATGAATAAAATACACAGGAATGAAAATTGTGACAGCTTGAGACCGCCCGTCGAGATTTGTACGATTAAAAGACTTCAAGCTTTACACTTAACCGAGGAGGAAAAAAAATTAAATTAAATAAAATACGCCGCATGCCTTTTGGTGATTGTTTTTTATTTTTTTTCTTTGGTTTTTGAATGTACACACAAAATTATAAATTTTAAAGAACCATTCACATTGATATAATAATTTCTAAGAATTCTTTTGAAATTATTTACATACGTACATGTAATCATGAACAATCTTCAATAAAAAAAAGATTCCTAGAAAAATGGTGATGATTGCTTTTGAAGAGATGAAAAGACAAGTCAAGTATCTTTTGGATTGTCGTTGTCGACAACGTCTACTTTCAGTCAAACGAAGAGTGATGAAGTGACACTTGAATAAATGAATGAATATAGAACTCCTTTAGAATTTTATTTTATTCTAAAAAGTGTTTCAGTTTAAATTGACCGAAAAAGTGCGGGAAGGGAACATTCATCTTAGGCCTACAAAAGGTTTTTTTTTTGTTAATTATGTTTTGTAAACTTTGATGAGTATATTTCCTTAAGAATGTTCCATGTATAATTTGATTATTTTTATGAACATTTTTTTGACGGAATGGAAAATGTCTTATAATTAGACACACTACTTGTCACACTTATACAATTACGTGAAGTTGGAATTTTAATTTTATGTCGCATAACATGGAAATTGTGGATCAGTTATTGTATCCTGAAAGTGATGTTAAATTAAGTGGGTGGACGAATGACAGAGATGTCAAGTTTGATTAAAATTTTAACATTTAACTTAAGTCAACACTTAAAACTAGCTCAATACTTTTTAATTACTTTAAATAATAATAAAATAGCTCATTGAAAAAAATAAGGTTTGTACGTCAGCTCTTTTGTTTTTGTTGTCATTAGCTTTGGTGGAAGGAATTACCGCTTAGTATTTCTATAGAATATGTTAACTTATTCCAATCTTTCTGAAGCAAATGTCATCATGCTGTCCAAGAACCACAATATTTTGATAATACAAATATTTTGTGGAAACTTGTCCAAAAAGGAGAAGGACTCTATGGTACCCTTAAACTTATTTAAAAACTTTGTGCTTAAAATGTATGTTAAATTGATTTTCGAAATATTTTTAAGTTAAAACATTTTAAAAACTTAATTTCCTTGAGATAAAAAATTCTGATGGAAGCGCCTCCAAAAAAGTAGTTAAACAAATAAGCAAGTTCACAATCAAAAGAGCTGAGGTGCGAACTTTATACTTCTTTTTCATTTGTTTTTTGGCATTTGATTCAATCAAATTTCCGTGCTTTAGCTCCAAATAGCTCATTCTCGGAAGGGACCAATTTTTTGAGTACTCATCCGTGTACATAAATGATTCCCTCAACATTTATCTTAGATTGCCAAAATACAATAATGTTGGCTTTACAACTTTGAAGCTAATGTTAAAAAGTTCTGTGTTATTACTTAATTTTTAAATAATTAATTTGACTTAGAACTTGACCCGATGGTTAGTTATTTTTCTTATAAACAAATTAAAAACAAATTTGTTAACAATTTGTCACAATGTTTTTATAAAAACTATCCGTCTTCAAACTCTGCTGAAGTACAAGTTATTTAGGTATATATTTTTTTTGGTTTTTAATTTGCATAAATAAAAAGTTATAAATCATTTTATCATATTACATAAATAATTTTGTATTCTTCACATTATTAATGTCTTCCATTAAGACTACATCGAATTTTTTGATAGAATTAAGTGTTTTCTGAAAAACCTGAGACAGACGACAATCTTTTTTCATAATTATTAAAATTAATAACTACACCAAAAATGTATCTACATACACTTTGTCCATAATGAAAATTTTGATCTAAGGCAAATTTCAATATTGTAATTTTGTTAAGGGACAGGAAATAAAATCCAGGGCATCATGATGTTGGACAAATTGGAAAATTATACAAAGAAAATAAATGTTATCACTTAACATTCCCTTGAAGGAAAAAAAGGTTACATCTCCTATCTCCTAAAATTTTCCACTGAAAATCTAATTAATATTGTTCAAAATAACTATCAGAAAAGATTTTTCAAAAATCAATGAATTGAAAAAAGTTTAAGGTTTTGTTTAATGTATGCCGAAAAGATTTTCTAAGGTGTTTTATGTATTTTTGGTGTTGTTAACTCTTATTACATGTTATAATTTTTCGAAAAAGAAGAGATTTTTTAAGGCTTGCTTACTTTCAGCCTTAACTAAGAGCAGAAATTCGATTTATCAATCGAGAACAAGTTTGCAGTTCAACTCTTTTGTTTGTTTGAAATATTTTTTATCCTCTGCCAAAAAGACTTAAACAAAAAAAAAACAAATGAAAGGTCAGTAAAATTGAATATGCATCAATCAATTTCATCAATTACATGTTCTGTAAAAATTCCCCCAATCGGCAAAATTGAAAACAAAGACAAAAAAATGACCAAACTCCACATCAGTTCAAAACCAAAGAAGGCAACCTTAACCTCAACCACTAAGCTTTATTGCTATCATTTACCATTAACATATGGTCTTTGTCAGAAAAGGCAAAACCAAAAAAAAAGAAGAAGATAAAACATGTCATTACATCTGCGTTGAAACAAATTTTTGACTTTTCAATGAAAACAACCACAACCAACTGTTTCCTGGATTTTCATGTTTCGTGTCATTTAAGAAAAACAAAAATGAAACTCTCCAACAAGATTACACTCGACCAAAATAAAGTTTCTTCACATTTTCCACGAAATATGTATATGTCTGCTGCCAGAACTTTAGCCGCCTTAGAGTTCCAAAATATATAATATATAAAATGATAAAGTTCCAAACATTATTTTATTTTTTTTGAAGAGTTGAAGAGAAAGAAAAGGGCTATCTTTATATGGATTACACGCACAATCTACAATGGCACAATAAAATTCAATTCACCGCTCTGCCCCTGATTCTTTTATTACAACACAAAACCAACACAACACACAACGGCACCGATGATCGGGAGGGAAAAATATCCCAAAAGGACTAAATAAAATTACAAACAAAATCCAGAAAAAAAAAAAAAAAAAAACAGGAAAACAAGGAAAACAGTGATACGCTCAGCAGAGTGGTTGTGATAAAAATTGAAGCGATTGAGGCTGATTCAAAAGCATGCAACTCAAAGAGTGGTCCTCTACTCCTCTTGTGGTGCAAAGCAAAGCAGAACAACATCAAACTTTTTGAGAGACAGAGCGTATAAGATAGCAAACGCATTAAGATTGAGGGTCCTGATGACCGGGTTGCAGAGAGGCGGCGCGGCGGCGCGGCGTCCCCATTTATAACATACAACCTCCGCAAAAAAGGTAAACAACAACAAAAACAACAGCAACAAGCTGAATTAAAAAAAAAAAAAAAAAAAAAAACCGAAACCGAAACGAGACGAATGCGATAAAGGAACAAATGCACAAAGAAATAAATGAATCAATGGACCAGATGAAATAAATTTCCTCAAATCCTGATTACGAGATGAAGAACCCAAAGAGTCACAACCATCAGAATCTATACCCATGATGTTATGCCTGTCTACATATATACTCGTAAAGCATAGGTACGAGTATAGTAAGACTAAACCTCCTGCGTTTCTGATTCAGATTCAGATGCAGCCTGGGCTCGATTTATGCACACACAGGAATTCCTCCCCATGCACTCAAAAGAGCAAATAAGTCCTTTATGTACTTCCTTATCGGTAATGTCTTTCCGAATCCATTCAAATTGTGAAAAGTAGAATAAAGAAGTGCAACATACGCAACGCGCAACGCACCATCTCTCCAAACTCCAATATATACGAGTACGAGTGCTTCCACATCCACTTCCACTTCCATTCGAAATTGAATCGAATCCAGGTCCTCGACCAAGAGACATGCAATTCCTCCAGAGAGATCAGTGCTAAAACCCGAGCGGGTTAGTTTTTGGTTTTGGTTTTTTGTGTGTTGGCTTTGGTTCGGAAATCTGCATGTTGCATGGAAGGAATCCTTCTCGTTCTCGGGCTTTTAGCCTCCATAAAGTAAATTTATTATAATTTTGTTTTTGTTGTTGTTGTTGCGTCCTGAGTCAGCTCTTTATCCTTGTTGGTTTTCTGTTTTTTTTTTTTTTTTGCTTTTTTTCTGATTCATTTGCCTTATTATTGAAGAACTTACCGAAAGGGAAACAGAGCGAAGCCAGAGGAGTGTGGTTTTTCGTTTGGTTCACTTTTAATCAGAATTGGTATCAGCAGCTAACATTAAAAGCGCATTAGTGCTCTTTCAGATTTTGATAAAGAGGCGACTTTGGACTTCATTCTGCAGCTCAGGGACTTGGACTGGAGCAACAGGAATTGATGTTGGTTTCGGGTTTGGGTTTGAGTTTTTTTTTTTTGTGTTCTTATTTTCAACTTTGGTTGACTTTGACTTTTACAAAGAAGAAATAGTGCAAAAGGGACGAAATTTTTGTACTGAATTCTATTCATAGTTAAGTGAAGACAAGAGGAAGAGAAGGGATTTTTTTCGAGTTAGTGATATCTGGAGGAGTAGGAGAAATGGGTCTGTAGCTTTCATATATATGTACTTTAGTGTAGTTTGGAAGTAACGAGAAAGTGTTGGCGGCGATGGTCTTCTATGATATCAAAGAGAGAAAGTGAAGATTTGCTTCACAGAGTTTTTTTTTGGATGTAGAGATAAATTTAAAAGTGTTGGTTTTTTTGAAATGTAACAGAGGTTTAAGGTCGTTTTGATATTTGCATAAAGCATTTCTGGCAGGTTCATTGGTTTTTGGGTGGATTACAATAAATGTTCTTACTTTAAACAAAATTCTTCAAAAACAAAATGGTTCAAAAATTGTGTTGAAAGCATTTTCAATAAACAAAAAGGGTGATTCATCGTGAGGTTTGATTAATAATGTTAAATAAAACACATACATTTGAAAGTAAACATAGAAAATTTATTGTAGGTTAGCCTTTGAAAATTATGGTATCATATAAATATTGGCTTCACCTGAGTTCGACCATTTAAAAGGTCCAATTTTGTGTGACTAGTTGGAGCATTGCGACTGGTATCTTGCTGAAAACAGGACCATGAGTAATGTTGGCTTTCATAGCTTATTTCTGAAGACCTGAGATTTTACATATCCTCAGAGATAATAGTTTAGGCGGTGAATTTAACTTAGCAAAGAGTACTTATTTAAGTGCTCATCAAAATGGTTTCTCAACAAGTCCATTGTTCGTAGAGTCATATTGTTGAAATCAAAGCTCACCAAGATAATGGACTTGAATTTCAGGAAGCACACGGTTACCATTGATGGCTCCTTTTTGAAGAAATATTGGACCAATGGTTCAACTTGCCCATAAACCATACTATACCGTTGTTTTTATTGGGTTGCTCATCAGCCCAAATACCAAATATGGCAATTTTGTTTACTAACGTATCTTTTGAGCCAGAAATAAGTTTCATCAGTGAACAACATTTCGCAATAAAACACCAGATTTTCAATAAGTTTTTCCCGTCCAGTCGTCTGGCTTCAAATCTGTAAGATCCTATCATAGGAGTCATCCGTCATTTGTCAGCAAAATCATATTGAAAACCAAACCTCATGATGAATCACCTGATAAAACGAGGGTTTTGAAAAAATGTCTATAAATGTTAATTATTAAGATGTAAGCTTTAGAATTTATGAATTTTTAATGATTCTAGAGACTTAAAAGTAACATATTGGTAAATAGCCAAAAAGCTGATATTTATTGGCCAAAATTTCTTCTAAAGAAGTACGGAAGATCAAATATATTTGAGATTAGATTTGGGAAGCAATTTGAACAAGATAATGCTAAATACTATATCAAAGAATTCAGCTGAAGAAATATCAAAAGTTTGCTTTGACTATACTGAAAGTTTTGACATTGATCTCAATTTTAACAAAAAAATAAAAAATTGAAGACTATCATTTTATTTTTGGCTCAAACATAGTCCACAAATTTCTATTTAAGTGTATCAGTTTTACTGTCAAAAATTCCAAGAAACCAAAGACCTGCCAACTTCTTATAGTCATCGATATCCCTCAGTTGTGGTTTGAACAAGACGGAGCTTCATACAACAAAAGCGACGCAATATCTTAGTCTTCGTTATGCTATGCTCAAAAGCCAACTTTTTCCTTAAGACGAGTTCAAGGTAAAAATTTTACTATACTATTACCATTTTAAAACTGTAAAACCTAACGCTTTGAAAAATACTTGAAATTGATGAAAATTTGAAGAACTACAGTTTCTCAGCACGACTAAAATTTATGTCTAGACATTTTGTCCTTATTTTACCCTTTTATACTTTTAACGAAACTTCTTTTGAATTTAATTTTGAGTCTCTCGAAAAATTGACGCATTTTTCGAATTCTAAAAAAATATTGTTCAAGTCTTTATAATTTATCACTGTTTCTTGTATAAGATCAAGGTTAGCCAATTGAAATAAGTTTTAAAGTGCTTTAAGGTCTATTCCCAATATCAATAGTTGATTTCAAAGAATACCTTATAAATAAGTTCCATTTTTCTAAAGATGTGAAACTTGCAGATGGAAATTTCATTCAAGATATCTCCAAAAATCTGTGAATCAATTTCATTTCCTCAACATTTTACTCCATTTTGACTTAATTTTTTCATTTCCCATTTAAACTTATAATGCACACTTTATATTCAAATCAGATTGAAGTTCCATTTGTCAAGTTAGAATTTTGATAAGGAATTAATAAATTTGGCGCCACATCAACCATGGGACTAAAGTGGGACCTTAATCTCCCGACCATTTCTGTATAATGTTATGACAGAAATTAATCGGTTGTACAATTTTATGCAGAATCTGAAAGGGTAATTAAGTTCAAAGTTCTCGAAAGAGACTGTTCTGGGTACGGTTAGGTGTTCCCAAACATGGCATATTATTAAAGTCAATTCTCTGAGATGATGGTTTTATGCACTATTCATCCATCTCATCTTACAATGTCTTCAATCTAATCACAGTATCTATTAAAAAAACTTAAACAACAGTAAACTTATATCAAATTACCTTTTAACCAACAATTTAGCTAAACTCAATTCAAGCCACTTACTTAATATACCACCGCTCCAAGGAATTTTGGCCCAAATTTCACGCCCAATAATGAAGTTATGTTCTAAAACAAAAAAAAACAACATAATATTTCACTAATAAAATACCTCTCACCACAACACAACCATTATCTATGTTATAGACTTCGAAAATAACTCTCTTTAAATACGAAAAAAAAAATCAAATTCAAATTCAAATTACACGTGCGGGGAACTAAAGTATATCAAAGTTGATCCGATAGAGCACCATCCGTTATACCAACACCGCACCGCACCGCACCATACACCATCATCATCATAATCATCAAGACCATCTCAAGAACAACAGACACAAAATTCCATCAAAGAACATTCTCTAATTTGCATTTGGAACTCGTTGTGGTTTATTTATTTATTTTTTTAGTAGTTTTTCGTTTTTTTTTTGTGTTAAAACTCTTTAACCTAATCTTAGGTTACTCCCAAAGACCCTCTTCAATGAAAATTATTGCTACCATCATGATATGATAAAAAATACAAAACAACAACAACAACACGACAGTTTTTTTTTTTTCCTCCCATCTATCGATATATTTTTTTAAGATAACATACATTTTCTTAGACTTTTCATAACACATCTTGGCATCATGGTTGGGTCGAAGCTGTTCGTTGTCGTCGTCATCGTCATCATCATCATCATCGTCATCATGGTTGTTTTCGTCTTCGTCTTCATCGATGCCTGAAGAGCCAAAGTCACGAAACCCCCCCCACCACCGACCAACCAACAGTCAAACTCACTCTCTGATTATAGGCATTGGACAGAGGCATTCCAATAGCCTACCTATGTATAGAGAAGGTATTCCATCTTTCTCTATGGTCCATTCCGTCCAGCATCCCAACGAAAAGAAGTGGTAAATATTTTTGCATAAGTAAGTGGTTTAGCAAAGTTACAAAAAATAAAAAAAAAAATCCAAAAAAGTGAAGGAAGGAAATCTCCATATACCTTGAGTCTTGTCTTATTCTTTGGAGAAAGATGAAGTCTGAAGATGGTCTGTCTGTCGGAACATGGAACACATTTACCGCGCTCGCAGTCACCACAACAACTCAAGCCATCTTCCATCGTCGTTTTTTTTGTTTTTTTTTTTGAGACTTCCAAGAAAACACCAAAAAACATAAAAATAAAAACAAAAAACATAAAGCAACTGTGTAAACTTTTTGTTTTGTATATTGATGCCCAGGGCGCTAGAAATTGCATTCGACCGGACAATATCTCAATAAATAATGACCGCTCATAAATAATAATCGAAAAGAAAACATTTGCTCGGTCAGTCCAGCGCTCCAGACACAGTCCCCGACTGCGCGCTCTTTTGCTTCAGTTCCAGCTACAGCTCCAGCCGGTCGCACAAACGGCTACAAATTGATTGGCGGCAGCTATGCATATAAGAACGCGAAGTCAAAAAAAAAAAAAAAAAAATGTAAGCCACCAGCAGCAGGAGCTGAAGAAGAGCGGTTGGACACTCGAACTGGTGTACCTACATTTATTGGCGGTATGGTGGATGACAGCGCGGGCGGAAGGATGGTCGACATTTTTCGTCTTTTCGTCTTCACTTTTGTTACCAAGTCTGGGTTCATCTTCATCATGGTAATCGGGGTTCGATGAAGAGGTTCGTTCGTCGTCGTCGTCGTCGAAACCTTCAAAACCTTCAGGTGGTGGTGAGAAAGATGCCTATGACTAAACTGTCTGTGAGTCTGAGCATCGAAACTGAGTGAAGGATGATATGTATTTGATTCTCAAACCCGAGTTCGAGTCCGAATCCGAGTCCTGTCCATGTCCATGATGACCAGGTTCATTTTGCTGCTTATCTACAGGGAGGTCGATAAAAATCGTTAAATCATTGTGATTCGAGGAAAGCACAGGGGTATGAGGGCTTAAACATCGAAAATTCCTTCGAAAAATCGCTTCGAGGCTATCACTCGCGATGCAATGGCGTTGTTCGTCTTGCTGCATATCAAAATTTTGAGTTTTGCTTTTATTGTTTTACAATGCCCCAACAAGATTTCCGATACGTAAACGAAACGCCAAACAACCAGAAGACTGATCGACCAATCCACCAATCGACGACGACGGACGACCGACGACCGACGCGAAGCACAGAAACGAAACGGAACTGGCCTGTCTCAAGACAGAAATGACTAATTGACTGCTATTTACATATGACAGTTGATCATAATTTTTTACTTAAAAAAAAAAAAAAAACCAAAACCAACTTCAAGATGGATACTGGACATCCAGGAACTGAGCATCAGCATCCAGCTCCATCACCATCACCATCCGCATCCACCATCTACCATGATCAGAAGAGAAGAACTCAGGTTTAAATTGCCAACATAAATTGACAGTTAAGATGGTACTTTGGGTTTTATCTTATGGATGCGGTTATATTCGAAACATCAGTGACTTTGACTTGACTTGGCTTGGCTTGATGTATGTTTGTGCATTGTGTGCATATGAAGCGTGTATGTGATGCAATCGAACATTTAATCAAACATTGATGGATATGTCTGATAATGAAGTGGAATAATGGTTCTTATATATATTTTTTTTTATAAATAAATTTATATAAATATGTTTGTATGTATGTATGTATGTGAGTGTTGCACAAGGTTATGAGTGGAATGCAAAACCGGCTGACTCACTTTTGTTGGTTAAAGTTGTAAGTTTTGTGACTTGAACATTTATTTTTTGTTATTTCATCGGAAAAATGTTGCATCTGTGGTATCTTTGGGGCATATCGAATTTTTAACCAAATTTTGCTGACTAAATCGATTCATCTAAGTGAAAATTAAGTGTGAGCATTCAAAATGAAAAAATGCCCAATATTTCACAAGATGTGGAATTTCACCCACTTCCAAAAATTGAAGTCAAACAAAATTCTCGCTTTGTACTAATTTAAGAAATGAAAATTTTGAATTTTTTTTATTTTCAATTTCTAGAAAAAGTTCCAACGTTTGTTTTCTTTTCTCCAAACCACTCAAAAATAAAGATTATGATTTTTGCATCTATAAAAATGACATATGTACATAAGTTTAATTAAAATATGACTCCATTTTGATTTTTGAGAACAATCTGAATATTCATGCTTGTAAACACTTATATAAAAATTTCATACAGTTAAAACTTATTGGTTTAGGTCGAAAGCATTTTTCAAAATTTAAATATCCCTTTGTATTCAATTTTTAAAATTTTTTTTGAATTTTTAAAATTTAAATACAAACAGAATTTAAAAAAAAAATTACCCTTAAAAGTCTATAAAACTATTCTTACTATTTTCCAAACATGTCTCGAAATTTTTAATTCGAAATTTTTGCGTTTAAGTTATGAAAATTAAGATTATTATTTTTTGAAAGGATTTTTAAAATATTTTGAATCAACGTTTTTAAGGAAAAAATATGTAAAAAAATAGTTCTAAAATTTTGTCTGCATTTAACTGAATTTTTTGTCATATTTGTTCAAATTTTTCAAAAGGTTTCAGAGAGATACTCATAAACTATGTTTATTTCCAATTATTGAGGAGTTCCTCACGGAAGTCATTTGGGTCCGCTACTATTTGTAATCAATCTAGTTTTATTTTAAATTCAAGAGTCATTGATTTGCTGAAGATAATTCTGTTTTGGATTATATACATCAATATTTTAAAATATTAAATAATGTATAAATGTTAAAGAAATATTGTATTCTCACATATACTAGATCCTTCAGGACGATTTTCTTCCACTTCCATAAATTCAAGAACGTCTTTCAACGATCACCGAAGATTTGGGTATTTTCTCTGGAACTTGTTATAGTTTGAATTTTAGGACGTATTTTAATTCGGAGTCATTTCTATTCATCAATTTCTCTCATTTTTCTTTGGCCGTTGTTAAATTTGACCCTAAGAAAAAATTGCTTAGAAAACATGAATTAATTTTTTATCAATTCCAAAAGTTCAATTTATTATATCATAAAAATCATCAAAGTTAATTTTTAAAATTAAAGTGAATTTATTCTCAAATGCTTATATTATTTATTTATGTATTTATTTTGTATCGATAAAATAAATTTATTAAATAAATATTTATTTCTTGTCAATGAAATATTTTATTACTTTTTTTATCTCAGTCTCTTTTTAACTTATTTGAATAAAAAAGAAATTAACATAAAAAAGAAAAAAAATATTCTTGAATAGATAAACACAAAGCGAATCACAATTATTTTAATTTAATTTATTGAAAAACGAAAAAAAAAAAAAAAATCCAATAGCATTTTTAGTATTTAATCAGTGTTACATTTTGTCCATTCATTTTTAAAACATATTTCTTAAAATAAAAATTAATTTATTTTATTTAGTGTTAGTTTTGTACAAAAATAAAAATAAAACCATGAGAATAAAAAATGATTTAATGCATTTCGATTTGCATTTAATTTCAAATGTTTGATGATGATAAAATAAATTTTCCGTATAATTTATCTGATCAAATTTCAATTAAATTCATTCGTTGGTTTTTTTTTTTTTGAAAATAAATTCGATAAAACACAAAAACGAAATAATAAAAATAAAAGCAATTTTATTACTTGTGTAGGTGTGTACCTCCTGTCAATGGCGGTGCAGTTAAAGATATTTTTTTTATTTTATTTGTGTTTGAAATGATTGAGAAATTAAATGAACAAAAAAAAAAAAAAAGAATAAAAATGAAAAAAAGACACAATGAATGACCACATTTTGTGTTTTGTTTGTTTTATTTTGATTTTATTTCCCAGGTAGCCAGGATTTTTTGTTGTTTTTAATTCGGGAATAGATTTATGGAAATTCCTTTCCACGCATCACAGTGGGATAAGATGGACATAAATATGAACATAATTAAAAAAACTATTATTTTATGTGTATTGATTTCAAAAAAGGGGGAGTTCACACCGACCTCAAGCTTCAAAAATTCAGAATTTCAAGTCTTAACAGAATTTGAAAATTTAAATTCAAAAATTAAGTAACACTTTAAAGAAATAAAATACGAGAGTATTTCTTATTTCTCACATCATAAAAGAAAAAAATGTTTTTTTTTTCTCTTTCACTGCTCCACCTGTCCCACTGTGTATTTCAATCTTTATCGAATAAATAAATCTCTGAAAAAAGCCCATAAAGTCTCGTTAATTCGGTTTATTTCGTATTTATTTATTTTTTATTGTTGTTCTTGTATTCAGGTAAAAAATCACATTAAATTCATTAATATGGCATTTGATTGATTGCTGATACGAATAGCATACCGATCTTTTCTGCTTTGGTTTGTTGAATGAAAAAAAATGAGCTTCTGGCTTAAGGTGCTTAGTAATAATATTTCTGAGTTGTGTAATAATATGAATGTGGTGCAATAAAAAATCAATTAAAATGCACAAACACGACGTTAGATAAAAAATCACAGTTAGTGTAGACCGCCATCATCGCCGCCGCCACTGCATTGGGGTGTTTTATTCGTTACAACATGCGTGCTCTGTAACTCGAGATGTAGAACTTGAACATGAAACAATTTTCCTTTTGTTTTACTATGATTTTCCATACAGAAATCATGAATTTTTTAAAATCTCTCAAAAACCACTGAAACGATTTTTATCAAATTTGGTAATTCTTAAGAAAATGCAAACTTAAAGTGACTTTATCTAAAGAAATTAAGTATATCAACGAAAATTGATTGAGAAATGTGATTACAGAGTTTGCAGTCCATGTCTCAGAACAGTGTCAATGAATGAAATTTTTTTAGCGAATTTTCAAGGATAACATTCAAAGAAGATTGCGTTCTCTTACAATCCTGACAATTATATTAATAAATTATTATTTTTAATGGCAAGAAAATCTAAATTTAAAATTCATAAGATATGGAACAACTTGAACCTTTTTCTTTTATGTAAGGGATCTCTAGATATTTTTTCATAAAACTATTAATATTAATTATAGTTAGGTTATAAATAACTTTACAGAAAAATTCAAATTAATCAAAATCTTTTTTTTTTTACCTTATCTAGCAAATGCTACACTATCAAGGCAACTTCATTAAACTTCCTTACTTTAGCCGCCCAAGCAACTTCATTAAACCTGATTGCATTTTGTGTGTGTGTATGTGTGTTCACTTTTATTTGCTACAAATAACAATAATTAATCAAAGAAATATGTTACCCTATCCAACCATCTACATACATATGTACATATGTATATTTCTGAAAAATTTTGATTTAATCTTCATTCTCATACATGCACACATTTGGAAGTTCATAAACAATTCTATTAAAACAAAAAATAAAACAATCATATTGATTAATTATGGTGACCATATTTTCTTGCTTGCAATCATTTTTTTATTATTTTTTTTTTAAACTTTATTATACAAAAAAATTTTAATCCCAAAAACTCACTTTTGAAAGATAGTAAAGTTTCAAATTGTTTTGAAAAAGGAACTCATTTACATTGTTTTCTTATGAAGTGTCAATTCAAGCTAATGTCAGTCAAGCTGTCAAATTTTCTAAGAACTTCTTTACGTACATATGACATTTGCGAATTGTATTGAAATTGCTCTAAGGAAGTGTATGATTTTGAATCAGAACTAAACTAAATCAATGGAAAAATTGACGTTTTAACAGATTTAATAACTTTAGACGTCAAATTTTATATGCCTTAAGATACTCGAAATGTTTTTTTTTTGAGAGAAAGTTTTCTAGATGTTTGTCTCCAGTATCATTTGTCATTTTTGACGTTTCTTAAGTCAACGAGTATATTATTAAAAACCCTAAAAATATGGTCACCCTAAAATTGCATAGTCAAATATATACAAACTAAAAAAAGAAATAAAAGAAAGCCCAACAGCAACCACATAACAAAATGACGATATGACATTTATTTATATAAATTTCAAATTCCAGATTCAGTCTATTAATCACACCGTGACCATGCACCCTGTCACATTCTCCACTCGAAGAACTCTCCTTTCATTTTTTTTTCTCTTTTTCTTTTTTTGTTTGTTTTAATTTTTCTTTTTCTTTAAGAAAAGAACGAAAAAAGTGTAAAATTACAACGTAAGGTGTATAGTAGGCTTCAAAATGCATCTGCATCTCTACGTCTGCGTCTGCATCTGCATCTGCATCAATGCAACATGTTGTTGGTTGGTGTGCTGTTTGTTGTGCGCGGTGTTTGGTGTTCGGTGTGTGCGCTGGACCAGGCCCAGGCCCACACTATCATCTATCTTTATCCACTTTTGTGTATGCCATATGTAATCCCACCACCTTGACATTAAATCTACCCATTTAAATTCGTTAAACAAGTCAAATAGAACACCTCCGTGTCCGTGGTCTGTCTTTGGGGAATGATGGTAACCCGAATAGGCTCAAAAGGGGGGAGATCTTTGAAATCAATGGAGGGGGGAACTTCTATATTTACCAACAAAAGAGTCCAGTCGAGAAGAAGAAAATGTCCTTTCTATATTCTGGTCGGTTTGTGGTGGTGGTCATCTTAGAGACATCGTCTTTCGTCTTTTTCTGCAGACCTGCAACAGCCACAGCAGCCGTAGCGGGCAGTGAGGAATAACAAACATGAAAATTCTATGTCAGAAATGTACCCCCACGTCGTCGTCGTCGTCGGTCGACGCACGGTTGCGGTATGATGGGTATCATGGGATAGGGGAACAGGAGGTGCATTTGGATCAAGAATCTTCTTAAATACAAAGTTGCACAAACGAAAAAGAACAAAATACATACATAATTATATTTCGAATAAAATAAATTATCCTTGCGATTTGCCATTTAAAAAAAAAATTAGATTTATTATACCTTGAATCATTCAAAATTGCATCCAGCACTGCACCGCACCTCACCATCGAAATGGACAAAATGAAAATGAAGCGAAACCCAGAGTCAATTCGTTCCGAAAAAAAAGGAGCCAACGCGAAAAGAGCAAGCTCCAGAGAAGAAGAAGGTAATTAACATATAAAAGTTGCACTACACTCACATCGAATAAATTGTAAAGTGGTATAGAAATTTTTTATCGTCCCACACACAGAACAAAATGATCCTAGGCAAGAGTATTAAAGCGTAGAGAGTCATTGCTGGTGGGGCTAAATGAAAAAAGAACCTTTCAGTTGAAGTTTTTGCCTTTTTGGGCTACATTCACATGTGTACCACAACATAGACTAAAACTGAATTGTGTAGTACCCTATATTTTTTTTTTAAACATTGACACTAAGTGACACTAGAGGTGTCAAACAAAACTCAAAAGCTGTAATTTCTTGTGAATGAAAAATTTGGTTTCCCCTTTAAGAGCATGGAGATTGACGTTTTGTTGACGTTTACTTTACGTTCATTTTTACATTTCATCATTTTGTCTCACTCCCACTTAGTTTTTAAATTTTCATTTTCCTATCTCTTTTTTTTCAAGCAAGAAGGAGTGAGAAAAAAATGATAATATTCGTACGTCAAAATGAGTAGTTTTAAGATTAGTCAATGTTGAGAACGTCATTGAGTTCAGAATTGTGAAAGCGGAAGTGACACTTATCGATGACTTTTCTTAAGAGTTAAAATTAAGTCCCCTCTTCCCCTTACACGATTTCAGGGGCCCATACAAAATTTCTTAATTTTGTGCATACATTGTCAACTTGACGTTTAACGTTTCTTTAAGCCTTTTCTCGACATTTTACTTCGAAATAAATTACGAAACGATATGACTTTTGGAAATTCATTTATTGATATCATTCATTGAGTTCAGTCAAAAGGATAGGAAAAGGAAAATATGACTTCAATTGAATTGAATAAAAAATTCTTTGATATTTTCCTCCACTTAAATGCGTTTAAGAAAACCATTTCATAGAATTTTACCCTATTTTAAATATTGCTTAAGAATCTGCATAAATAAACACAAAAATCCGTTGGTGTATGTGTGGAGAAAATAAATATAAATATACTCTTAGGGCATACTCATACATTTTCATTATTTTCGTGGTATATACGATACTGACAGAAACAACTTGGTTGAAATAGTGTTGCCGTTGTGTTTTTTTGTTCAGTTAGAGAATTGCATTTATTTTCTTTTTATTTCTTATTTGACATTAACTTTTTTCTAGTCCTAAATATGACAACTAGAAAGTCTCAATTTCATACATAAGTTTTAATGTTCACAATACCAATTTATTGTACCATACCGTGATTTTAAGACTAATCAGTGCTTCAGTAATTCACTAATACAATGGATTAACTAAAATTCAATCGCATTTCAAGGCTTGAAAAATTCTGAAAGTTGATCGAGCTTTAGTTAATCCTACGAAATTTCTGGATTGAAGTTTCTAAACCATAGAACAGTTTTAAACCGATGCCTTTCAATTACAAATCTGTCACTACAACTGTCTTTTGAAAAAAAAATTTATAGTCAATAAAGACACATGGCAACCCTTTTTTATGTCTTCAATCTCAAAGAAGTAACAAATAGAACAAAAAAAGTAATACCTGTGTGAGCCTGAGCCTATTTGAAAGCCTATAGAACTTAATTCCGGATCGGGCCAAGTTGATTCGATTGTAAAGATATTGAGAAAGTTAAATGGGTCCAATGGTCTGTCTCTATCTAAGTTGTATCTTAAGATACTCCTATGCCTATATACCCAAAGTAGGCATTGTGAAAAAAAAGAAAAAAAACAGAAATAAGAAGAAAAATAGAAAAAGATTCAAGGAAATGAATTTCCATTCCAAGTCTCCAAGATTTCTTATACTCACCTATAGGCCTTCGCTTGGGATTTAAATAGATGATGTGAATTTAACTTCCTAAGGCTCGAAAAGACACGTGTTTTTTTTCCTCGAGGTTCCATGACGATGATGTTTGGTAAGAAGAAAAAAAAGAAAAGAAAAAAAAAGAAAGAAGGAATAGAATGTCAATGGGTGGGTGGATTAAATTACAGTGAATTTAGAAGTAACAAATTATGTTAGTTTTTTTTCGAAAAGAAAAGAATTGAAAAAAAAAAAATAAAGAAACATAAAACGGATACAAATTCGTTGCTTTACAAATTAATATGTTTTCGTTGAGAACATGTTTGAAGAATGTTTTCTGAGGTTGTTTCTTGTTTTCTTGTTTTTTTTTTTGAAAAATGTGGATGAATAAATATATTTAAATTAAACAAATTAGATGTTTTATTCGGAAAAAAGAAGATCAATTTCGTGTGTTAAAGAAGAAATGTTAAAGCTTTTAAATAAGGTGATTTCGAGTTTCTAGTGCCGGTCTTGGGCGCATTTAAATAATGTATACTTAACGATGTTTTCAAGTTTTGGAAAATGACACCTTTGAATCCAACAAGAACTCAGTAAATACTGAAAATTTCAAAATTTATTTCATAATACAAGTTTTGAGTCTCATATTCCCTTCAGGGAACTCAGAGTTTTGCTTCTGTCAAAAAATGTCTCTTTTTACTTTTCAGTTTGACAGCAAATTCTATAGAATCGAGTTTTAGAAACTAAGATCACTGAGCTCGTGGTTTTCTAAGCCTTAAGACTCTGCTAATTCTGTAAGTTGTACATACATATAGTCTTGCAGAAGAATTCAAGGCTTTGTTTGCTTGTTTGCCCAGTGAACGAGTCCATTCACTCTACATGACTATAACTAATTCACCACAGTGGTAGGAATTAATTTTTTTTTGACGAGGCAGATGTCACTTCTCTTACATTCCTCTCCTTCAATTTCGACATATGGATATGATAAATATAAACTGTGTACGGCTTTACATCCATTGTTCTGGGTTTACATTTTGAAGAAATCGTATAAGAGATTAAAAACTGAACGCCTTTGTATGATCTTAGATGAGATTTTGACAGTTATCATTTTTGTAATCTTCTGTCAAAAATCAACAATCGAATCGTCTAAATTCAATTAAATTTTAAATCTTCAAAGACCTGAAATCTGTCATCTTTCTGTAAATAAAATTATTGAAATCCATACAGGTTATGCAAAGTAATTAATTTCACTCACTTAACGGTATTAGTTGCAACTTTATTTTCTCCAACGCAACGCAACAATTTAATAATACCTAAAAATTCCCATCAATACCATAATTAAAGTCTCCTTAAAGCAGACATAATTAACACACTGTGCGATCAGTAGAGGGCGCTATGTATACATACATTCCACTTCTGCAACACTCATGATCTGACCAGGATGAGACAGTCAGACCGGAGGAGGTGGTGGAGAAGCAGATGAGACGTATATAAAACGATTGGAATCACAGTCACAGAGCTCTCACAGCATGCGTTTGCGTTGTGTTCTAATCACACGCACTCTCTAAGCGCACACTGGACTCGGTCTTGGTCTTGGTCTTGGCTTCGGAGTTCGGACTTGGACTTGGACTTCCTGTTTGCGTAGGCAGGTGACATGGGATGGGCAGTTAAACACTCATATGAGTGTCACTTCTTATGGCGAAGCGAATTCAGCCATTTTCCTTTACTTTTTGCGTCATGGTTGGCATTTGTGTGAAATGACATACAACACGACTGCAAATACGACAACGCAATACACCATTGCATTGGCCTGGACAGAACCACCATCACCATCGTCATCGTCATGATCATCATCATCATTGGCATGATGAACGGAACATGATTTTCGGACAGTTCTTGTGGGCACTTAACATTCGAATTATTTGATTCTAACGTTTTTTCTCAATCTCTATCGCATTGCGTCCGGGCTAAGACGGGAAAAAGCGATAAAGTAATTGCAACTTTTTATAGAATGAAAAGAAAAACTTATTGATTTCGTGGTGATTCTGGAATTTGATAGCTTACATGATTCAAACGCCAAACCAAACGCCAAGTCATTGTATATTGCGCATTAATCCTTCACCCAACGCAAGACGCAACCAACGCTCGTGTGGTAAGTTGTGTGTTTTTTTTTTTTTTTGATGTGCAGCATGAGCTTAGAGCTGAGCTGAGCATGCATCGCATTTAGAGATGAGATATGTTCGCGTGGGCGTAAGCACGCTGCAAGTCGCTTGGCACTTGGAAATCTGGCAACTGGCACCATGCACCATGTGGAGGGTCATTTGGGAATTATTATGATGTGTGTTCGTGGTTGTTGTTTGTTCTAAGAGTGTTGCTGAACGTGCTCGCGAATTTTTTTTTTTTTTCTTTAATTTCTTTTGGATTTAAAGTTTTTCGTTTTTTATTTTGAAGATTGTTCTACTCCATTTCAAGACGGCCAGAGAGAGGGGGGAAAGAGGAAGGTGGAAATGAAAATTTGCGTGGATGTTTGGCATTGCAGAACGACCATGTTCAAAATCTCACCTTTAAGATGAATAGAGTAACTTTTTTTTTTTTTTGCAAAAAGTAATATCGTCTTATAAATAGGATTTTAAATTTATGTCCTGGTTACCATCGAGGGATGGAGGGTCAGTGAATAATTTGAGAATTATTGCCGGGAAATGTATTTTGTTAAGATTTTTATTAGTTTTTCTCTAACCCACATACGAATATATCCGACATGTATCATGTATGAAGGTATTTTATGTAAAGCAATTAACACGCCCCGAATGAAATAAGAAAAGGTAGACTCTAGTTTTTTTGAGAATCACGTATTTTAACTAAACGAAAAAGAAAAAACCATTTAAATCAATTCCAAAACAGCCATTAAATTCAATTTGAAGGAGTCCGTTACTTACTGTATAGAGACAGTTAAATAAAGAACACCTATATGTGGGTCTTCTAGTCTTAAAAGAATTCGATTTTAAGTGCTAAACGATTTGTTTGAATTCTTTAGACTTTAATCTGGGTGCAATAGATCAAATATAGAATGGGTTTGGTTAAAGTTAAACTGGCACTTAAGGTCTTAAATCAACTTTATAGAGGGAAATGATTGGCAGTTAAATAAGTGTGTTTTAGTATTTTTAAACTGGGTCTAGGTATTAAGAACATTAAAGTTATACAGCTCTTAAGATTTCAAATTTGTTATCTAACTGAATGTTAGAGTGATTAATCAGGGAATTTCGAGTGCAATTGCTCTGGCATTAAATTTACGTTAGACTGACAAATCTATAGAGGTTTTAAGGCTTACAACGGTTTTGAATATCTTTAACTCTTTAACTTTGAGGGAGTCCAGTTTTGAATGTTTTGAATGTTTTCATTTTTTTAAATTTTGTGATGAAAATAAAGTTTTGATTACAATTAAGATCAAATCTCCATAGAACTTCTGAATGCACTCTAAAAAATGGCAGACTTCAGTCTAATTTGGATTGCTGAACGAGTCTATAGTATGGAACTTTTTAAAACAAACATAGATAATTATAAGTCATAACTTTTCATGAGGTTATATGGTTCACAGATGACAAACAAGGCTCAAATATTTGCAAATTTAGATAGGTTGGTTAAATCTTGAAACATTTTTTTGTTTTTAGTAATTTTTTTAAATCGCAAAATTTTGAAGTTGAAAAAAGTAAAATTTCTGAAAAAAAATCGATCTTTTCAAAATCTTTTTACTCCTAAGATTCACCAACTCATAAAACTGCCATCTTTTGTTTAACAGTTGTCATAAACTATGAACTTTTAGTTTTGGGATGCGTTCATTTTGTCTATGCATCGCAATGACTCCATTCAGCAAACGCTTACTTTTCGTGCTGAAACAGCGTTGCCACCCACTAAAACAATGTTTATGTCACTTTTTCAGAAAAATATTGTTGTCTTTATATTTTTTATGGTTAAAACTACTTAATCAATATAATCGGGGGGTAAATATATCACAGAGTAAAACAAAATAATTTCTTTGTCATAATTCACAATTAATTTATTTTTAAATGTTACTGTCATCGTTTCGATCTGTCAGTTTTAGGATCTTGATAAAATTGAAAGTTTTTTTTATAGAAGTCTATTTGTGCAAGGACTTCTATTCAAAATAATTTACATAAAGTTGTTTTCTATCTTAACGTCTTTTCTTGATTTTTAAAAACATAACATCAAAAATTTACAATTTTTTGTCAGCCTTTAAAGAAAGAGAATATGTCAAAAATAGTACAAAATTATTAATATTCAGATAAAAATAGAAACAATTTCGTGCACTATGATAATGGAATCAAAAGAGTACGATTGTACCCCATTGACAAAGTTGTGCGGCGCCCTTGTTGAGGAGATAATTTTCGGTACCAAAAGCTGAAAATCCCAACTGAATATTTCTGATCAAATTTGTATCCATTGTTATACCTATTTTTAAGAATTTTGTAAAAATTTTGTTGAATTAAAATGAGTCAATATTATCATTGATTCTGTTTCGTTGAGTGCTAATTAAGGCAATCAACTCACAAGCACATTTTGTATTTGGAAATTATTTATACAAAATGTTAACTAAAATTTAAATTCAACACCTTTTTTATTATTCAAACTAATTCACACTTTTTGAATGTCGTTGTCAGATCATTGAACCAGACATTAAGAATAACTTAATTTGGAAAATGATTTGTGGTATTCAATTGTTATGTGCAAAATTAGTTATATCATGTTCAAAGTTAATAAGATTCATTGTTAATCTGAAGATAAACAAATAAAATTAATTTATACTGAATAATTGTGTAGGTAAAATTTGTAGAAGCAATTTAGACAGCCATGTTGTGCTGGATGCTGCCGCTGTCGGTCGTACAGATCTCGAATACAACCATCAATGCTCACAACAAAGTTACGTTTACGTTACGTAGGAATGAATACGGATAATAATATAAAACAAAAATGGCGTTTATAGGAAGAACAGAGAATAAAGTTGATTTATTCTTTTCTGTTTAGTTTAGAAAATTTAACCCAACATTTTTGGTCCTTCGAGCCGGATATGAACCACCATTCTAAAAATTAAGTTATTTATAAAATAGAAAAGCATCTTCCAAGCCTTCCTATCCTTTTTTATTTATTACAAGATCCTTAAATAAATTCCAGTATCCAAAGTATTGAGTTTCAAGGTTATGTTTACTCTTTTTGTGTAAAAAAAGACTTCACTTAAAATTTGAATGAAAGGTTTAAGCGTCAAGGAACTATAGGTTGTTCTGTTTTATTCCATAGTTAAGCAAAAACTTAATGGCCGTATGTTGGCCTTAAGAAACTCTGGATTTTTTTTATAAAGTTGCGTACGCATTTGGCATCAAAACAAATTAAAAATAAACACAAATACATTATCGTTTGCGTGCAATAATGACACTATCTTACATTTAGAGCAACACGAAGCAAGTATAATTTCCCCCACTTTATTTATACAGCGAATCATGCATGCAACCATTTTTTATTTTACAACAACAACAAAAAATAAGATTCCTTTTCACTGAAGACCTGCATCCAGTGATGGCATAAAAATAGCGCAATGGCATCTCCTTTTGATATAAAAAGTAAATTTAGATGAAAAAAATCATTAAATTCTGGCGCATCAGCAAAATGCTCGCAATATACATTTTGCCATTTTGCAATTTTTTTTGTGTCCTTGGCGTATAAGTAATTAATCTACACTCTCTAGAAGACTGAGCAGGCTTCAGTTTAAAAATTTATAATAAATGACTACGATTCAAGGAACTCTAAAGCAATGCAACAACAACAACAACAACGAAAAAAACTAACCATTAAAAGTATCTTCAAGCGTAAGTTCTGCGTCGGAGCCAACAAAAATGGTAAATAATGTCACGAGCATACATTGTAGGTATGCACGCGCTCGTCCCGAGTCCACATCCAGATCCAGGGTACAGGATGGCTTTCTTTAGTTTTATCCAGCCACGAGAACGACGCAAGATCGACGCAATGCCAGATCTTCTTTTTGTATAGTGTAAGAATCTTAAGCCACAAGGAGTCCAAGTCCACCACCAGGAGAGAAACCACCACCACCGCACCACCTAGTTTGTCAGTTTGTTTATTTTATCCGGAGCTATAAAATAAAATTTATTTATGTCAAATGGAGCACGGTGTTGGTCCCGAGAGAGAGTGAAAGAGAGAGAGAGAGGTTTTGAAGGAATTAATTTGTTAATTTATTCTGTAAGGTCACAAAAAAATGTGATAACATCACCATTCTTCTTTTTTATGAACCAGATTCGGTTGGGCATGCATCAGTGAAAGGTCCAAAATAATATAATTCCAAGCATTCACTCCAAAAGTGTACACATCAGTTCATCTTTTATGGCTTTATCTACAAGTCTATAATGGGAAATGGACATCAGAGACCTCGAATTGGATCTGCATCTGCGAGTTTACCCACAATCACCCTCTGTTTCTCTCTGGAACTCGACTTGACCCTGTTCCTAGATTCATAGATTTCCAAGTGTTTGGATACAACACCTCGCGCTATCGGTGTACTTTCTGGCTTCAAGAGAGAGAGAAAGACAGAGACAGAAGGAAGTACTGCGGCTTAAATATAAATTCCCGCCGCGAAGCATCTTTTTAGAACAAGAACAAATTACTCGAGACCACTTGCTGTTTTTCTTAAGTATCTCTCAAGCCAACCAGTTGTTGCGCGCCTTGTTGGTGGCTGGGCTGTGGCTGGAGGTGGCTTTAGGTGGAAGTTAAGTTGCAACATTGTAGTTGAGGTTAAGAAAAATGTGACGAGAGTCGCCTGCAACAAAAATTTGTTTGTATTTTTTTTGTCGACTTAAGTTATGCAGTTCATATGCCCCTATGGTGATAGTGTGGTGTGATGGACACCATGCCACACCAAACCAAAACCACACCACACTTTGCGATCCAGATTTGGTCTTAATGTTAAAGCTGGTTGACGATTAAGCCGATATCAAGTTTTATTTTTTCTTCTTTTTGTGATGATAATGTGATGGCCAATCAAAAACAACGGGTAAGGTAACAGGGAATGGTTAAAGTAATCAATGAACTTCAATTTATAAAAAAGTAACTTAAGTCACTCAAATCAAACGATAAGGTTTTTGTATCAAGTTTGAAATTTATGCTCTTTGGAGGTGTTTGTCAAGTTCTTCATGTGGTTATAATTGTCAAACCTCCTGAATGGAAATTTTAAGTTTTCAATTTTGTCAAATGTCATTTCACAGAATTTCAGAAGTGTTCATTCCAAAGTATAACATTTGTACGAAAATATGGTTCAATGCCACGCCCCCTTCGTAACAAATCTCAAGCTTTTGATGATCTTCTTGGTACATGCAACTCAACTTTTACCACTCTGTTGAATTTCAAGATATAACAAGAATTGGAAGTGATCATATAAAGGGATATTGCTCTGACAAAGTAGGCGGATACAAAGCCCCCTAAATTGAAAATAAAGGGAGTTAGATTATAATCATTTCAAATAGAACAAATTTATTAACGTACCCATTCAATCTTCATCGCTGAACAAAACATTCTTGTAAAAATCGGGATCGGTGGCCATCTCGGTTTGGTCACATTCACAGAGCGTGCGATGCTCTTATTCAAGAGTAAGTGTATTTATTATAAAATGGCAAACGAAACTGAGCATAAATCAAGGAACAGCTGTCAAAAAGACTAACTCCGAAAAAAGTATTGCCAGATTGAAAACCACACGTCTGAAAAAAACAACCTTTAGCAATGCTATGATTTTTTCTTAGTTCATTTCGTGGTGTATCTTTACTCATGCTATTGAAGGACATGTCTTTGGAAAGCATAGATTTTAAAGTTTTTGACTTTCATGCAGTTAGTAAAGGTTGAAAATTGTTTGTCCCTGTAGAAAGGGTGCAGTGTCAATAAACTGAACTAAGAACTTTTCGAAATACCTAAAAAGTTGCAAAACTCAAGAAATATTCAGCTTAAATTTTAAAACAGACCTTAAAGAACGATAAACTTCTTGAAAAGTCTTTGGTTTTATGGTCTGGTTACACTTTAAGCGGTTTCGTGGGTATATTCTTATTTTTGCATGAAATTAAAAAACTCTCCAAGAGTTAGTTTTTAAATGGAGAAAGCTAGTTTAGCGTCCTGGAAATAATCCCCCAAAGACTGTAAGAAATAATAAATCCAGCAGATGAAGCTATTATTTAAGGTTAACTCTCATGTTCGTTCTTTTTTAATACCAACCCCCCTCACCCCTTCATAAAATCTTCAAGAACAACAAAACCTTAAAAAAGTCTATATTCGAAGTTCGTTTCATTGTTTTAATATTTTTACCTTCCCCAGGAATTATTTTTTTGTTTCTCACTACGTCCCTGCCTAATCCAAATAATTGTATTCATTACAACCAACCACTCGTGTCCGTGTGCCAAACCCATATTGAATTTCCCTATTTTTATGATTCCTTGAAACATTTCTTCTCTTCTGATGGCCACAATCCAAAAAAAAAAAAGAACCATATATCTCCGATAGAAAAGATAGCTTTTCCCGCTCATTTTCTCAGCCAATTGTTATAGGTGTTTGAAATTACCGTAAATCAACAATGATCAACACTCTTCCCTATACTCTATACCCATGGCATGGTCTGGCCAAAGCCATCTCCTTCCTAAAGGCCAAAAGAACGAAAAAAAGTATCTAAACAAAAATAATAGCTTTCAACAAATGCAAACACCTATGTGAACATGCTCATTTCCTTGTGCAAACACTGATGGCGCTGGCACGTCGCGTCCGTGCCGTGCCATGCCATGCCATGCCATACCGATCCGTTGTCCGTCTTCTTTTCGGGATCCCCATATTCAAAGATTTCTTGCAAAACACTCGACTTTGAATTTCTATTCTCTGGAACTACCAACTCCGCTTCAGTGAAGGTGGTGCTGGTGGTAGAATGGTACTCGAGGAGATGCTGGTATCATCAGATGCAATTACCTCAAAGATTTCTGCGGTTATTCTGAATGATAGTTTTCTGTTTTCTGGTTCTCCTCCAGTCTGTGAGATACTCTAGGTTAGGTTCTCTCTCGCCTCCAGACCAGGTCATCACTGAATTTGCGCTCTTGTGTGATGATGGAGACAGAGGTGTGCATGACTATGCTGCATTGTGTAATACCTCCTTTTGGGCATCATCATCATCATCTTAGTCAACGACGACGAACGGTCGTCCTCATGAACATGTCTAGAGAGCTGATGATGATGAAGGTAAGTAAAGTGCACCTAGAGGAGCGACCTCTTCACCATCATCATCGTCGTCGTTGCCGTTCGTCGTTGGTCGGTCGATTGTCATTATGGATTTTCTCTAATCGTTCTCAAACATCAAATCATTTCTGGTTCCGTTAGGAACTCCAACTCTCTAAATATGCCCCAGCAGCAGCATCAGCAACAGCAGCAGCGGGTCTTTCCATAAGTTTTTGAATATATTCTTCCTCCTGGGCTCTGAATGCAGTTATTGTTATTATTACTTTTCCGCTGTCGTAGTCGTCGTCGATCGTCGTTGTTGTTATTGTTGCTATTTTTATGATGGTTCCTCGGGTGCCCATCCCTTTTTTCGCTCTCTAGACTCTATAGATATTTCGAGGCTGCTGTGTCCTGCTTTCTCCGGGAAATTTCTTTTACCATGGGGCGGGGTGGAAAGAGTTATAATAATTGCATTTCTATGCTAACAACTTGCAGCAGCCACAATGTCTTCAACGACGTCGTCGTCGTCGTCGTAGTCATCGTTGTCGTCATCATCGTTGACGGTAATGTCGGTCGGTCGTCTAGATGTCAGTCGGTCGGTCGTTTACTTCTGCCATCGGGTGAACATATCATTTGCCAATACCATGCTCTTTAATTTTTTATAGTCATCGACGACGACGACGACGAAAGATGAAGGTTGTTGACGGAAGGTGGAGAGCGAGAGGAGCAGAAGAAGAACTGAACCGATCCCAAGACTGCCTCAAGCTATTACCGCGAATAGAACGTTATTCTTCTGCCTCGCGCCATTTGGTGTTAAAGCAGATCCCAACCATCATTCAAAGGATGCGAAGACGGGGAACTGCATTCACAATTTCCCTTTATTTCCACAAAGACTCTAAGACCGTGCCCAGGCGGAGTGAGGAAGGGGGGGGGGGGAGAAGAATGGGAACCCGATGTCACCAGGGTCCAAGTCCAACGTGGTAAATATTATTATTGCTATGATGGGATAATATCATGACATATTGACATGATATTTGCCTTTGGTTTAGCTCCGCAGGTTCTGTATCTCTTTCTGTTTCTGTTTCTGGTTTTGGTTTTATTATTTTTGTTTTGTTGTTGTTGTTGTTGGATTGGATGCAGTTCCGTTCCGACCTAGCCAGAGCGCAGTGTTACGTGTGTTTGAATAGTTGGCGATGTTTGACGGAGGATGCGAATTCTGCGGCTGCTGCTGGAAGTTGAATGTTCGTGGCTCATTCAGTTGTCTAAAAGTGAGAGAAGACAAAACGAAGTGAGTTTGTGGTTTTCAATTGGATTGGAATGGAATGGATGGGCTTCATCTTCATCGGATGCAGTTTGGATTTTAATATGAAGATGATGATGATGATGACCATGAAGATGATGATGATGATTTTGTGTGCTTCTCATGACGTCTTAGAATGTTTTGTTATGGAAAGATGGGTTGATGGTGTTTCGTTTTTGTAACATATTTTAGCCTCGGCATTTCTGAGGATTCTCAAGACATAGATCGATGTAGGTTTTTGTGGAAAATTGTTCTTAGAAAAGTTCTGTCCAATTCGAGTCCATTTTTATAATTTTTATGGAATGTTTTCGGTTGAGGAATTTAATAAATTAATGCAAATGAATACAAATAAATGCAAATAAACGTGAATGAACTCAAATGAATTCATGAAGACTTAAAAATGATTAGAATCAGTGATTGCATTCAAATAATAATTTTCATTACCTCAAATGATCGAGTGAATGAAAAGTTTGAAGTTTTTTTTTGACATTTAATGCCATGAGTGCAATCTTTAAACTTGGTTCATTCTCATAAGGTTTAAGATTTAAATCTTTTAATTATTATCAGTGGCTCTGTTTTGATGTCTTTAACTGTATTTTGTTCGACTATTGGTTTGAGAGAAAATTAATCTATTGTCATATTTGAATGGTCATTGCACTTTAGGTCATGAAAAATGTTGACTTTGACAGCTGCTTGGCGACTTATAGAGCTACTTGAGAAGGTCGAAGAACATAGAATGGAAGTTCAACCCTTGAATCGCTTCAGAAAGACATGAAAGATGAATTTGTTATCTATTTAAAATTGTCGACTTTTTTGGAATTATGATTTTGTAAACGGATACATGATTTTTTGAGTGCTGTAGGAAAGACTAAAAGTAACCATACTTTTGAACAATATTTCTGGTATTTTAAATTTGGTGTTCAGAACACTTTTTTAACGTTTTTTCTTAAATCCCAGCTACTAATTTAAGTTACCCAGAGGCAGCTTTTCAGTTCTACGGCATATTAAAAAAAAGTCTGAAAGACTCTCTTGTGTCTGCTCAACCAGTGAAGTATTTGCCTTGACAAATCACACAATAACTTAAGACATTAACTCTTAATTTTAGGTCTACAAGCTTTAAAGTGATAACATTTCTATCTGTAATTCCATTTCATCCATTATTTTGAGTGAAAAATAGGACAAAGGAACATTTTACTTGGATTATGTCCTTTGAGAAGTCTTAAGTCCTCTTCACAAAATAAGTCGTCATACATGCACCATTCTTCCAGTTCACGCTCCAGCTAACAAATAACTAATTTGTTGAAAAGTATAGGACCAACGATGGTCCCCTGGGGTACACCAAATTAAATAACCTTGAGTAAGAAGTTTTTTCATGCCCAGAATTCTTGGTTATCCTGGACTTAAGAACGGATTTAAATTCCTGAAATTTTGGGACCTACTGTTGCTTGTAAATTTTCCACAAAGAAACATTTCAAAAAACATTTGAAAAGAATTTCAAAAAGAACAATCTTAAGCAAATTACCCATCTGCATACGACTTAGCCCGTTAACCAGGGTAAATCAAAAGTCATATATCTCTTAACCCTTAACTACCACATACATACAATCATATCTACTTCTATAGGTTTCCATTTAGGTGAGCTGCCAGCATATTCCAAAAGTGGGTTCCATATTCAAGAACAAAAAACACAAATAAGACAACTAGAAACAAACTAAACCCGGTTAGTATGGTTTTGGTTAGAAGCGGGATGACGACGACGAAGAGCGACGGACCGGACGGTATAAGAATATAAAATCGCCTGCAGGTTATGCGTACATCTATCATCAAGTCTTTTGAAAGCTATGTATATGGCTTAAAGGAATTTCCATTCTAACCAAATCGAGGTCAAAATAAAACCTCACCTCTTGAGCCTTTGCTTTAAGGCTACAAGTACCACACACACATACATACATACAAACAAACAAAACAACATGCTCATGTTGGCTATCAATGAAAATTCCTTCAATGAGGGGAATAAGCCAAAGCACTTTTCTTCTTAAAATTGGGAAAAAACAATGAACCAGTCCGGAGTCTGTGGGGCTTAGCGGCAGCGGCGGCAGTGTTTGGAGAGGTATAATAACACATCACCACCGCACCATCACCATCAGCGCAGCGTCCAGCCAGCTGAGTTCAAACCAGCACCTCGGCTGATGCAGTATCCTCGATTGAGCGCACATATATCTACCGCCAGACCATAAATGGCCGACATCTCACATTACCTACTGTGCTTAGATTTATCCAATTTGCGCAGCAATAAATTATCCTTACTGTTACAAACGCTGCTCTCCTGCAAGTTTTCAACAAACAAAAAAAAAATAGCAAAAACAAAAACAACAAAAAAACCCGTCGACGACCAGAGATATCTATGGGATATGGGAACGGGATGTGTGCACGTATACTCGTACAGAGTGTGAATTTAGATGTGTGCTTTGATTTGCTCCCAGGTTCAAGCAGGTTCCGTTTAGGCTCTTTTCCCTTGCGCCTGCTTGCTTTGCAGACTCCCTCAAAGGCCATGAAATTATATACCTCCATCTCCACCCAAAAAATTATCATTTTCCAAAAGTGTAATTGAAATTTTCTTCAATTTTTCACTTTCAAAATCACATGAGACAACCTCGACGCGACCGACGGTCTTGAGATGAGCTCACGGCTGCTTAGAGTCATATTGAAGTCATATATCAGGACCGACAAAAATGAAAGGTAATTTGCCAAATGGTCCATCGTATGTCGGTGCCGGTTCCAGTGCCAGTGTAACAGCAGCTTAATGAGACTTCTTTATTGGCCGAAGAGGCCAAAGTGCCAAAAGCCTCCCCCCGAGGTGTAATTATACGCTGCCATAGTTTTACTATCTTTTTGTGCAAATACTTTCTCCCACCACCACCGATCGAGATTTAAGCCCCCCATCACATTTCACCCTCCCCCCACTGCTACCACATTAAATGCGTGATATATTGCTTAAGGCGATGGTCTTAGACGTGGTTTTGTTTTTCTCTTTTTATCTAGATCACAATGGAGTCGGAAAAATTTTCCCGAATTGAGTCTTAAATTTTTTTCGAACCCAAGACTTAAGTCGAATAAATTGTAGAAAGGTTGAATTGGGTTCATCTTTTGGGGTCAAACTAATATTTAAGTATAATAAATTGTTTTTTCATATCGTTCATTTGGAATCGCACACCTCCCCAAAGAGTCGAAAGCGAGTTGTTGTGCAGACTTTTTTTTCCTGATTTTGTTTTTTGAGGGAATTGAATAAAAGGTTACCATGAAACGATTTTTAAAGTTTATTTGAACAAATGGATGATTATTGTTTCGATCGATTAAAAGGCCAGTTGCAAACGGAAATAAAATAATTATATCATATTGCTGCATGCGATTCAATTTGTGATTTAAAGGGTGTCGCAAAGTTAAAGCAAGATTTTAATTTTCCGAATATAAATTGTGGTAAGACTTAGGGTTGTTGTTTAATAGCAGACGAAAATCTAAGTCAACGAACACATGCTTCGAAAATGAAAGTCTGTCAAATTTGATGACACTTATCAAATTTGTATGACTCTAATCAACACTAGCGCCTCCTGCATTTCAGTATTTTATAATTAAATAGCGATTGCGGAAATTTTTACTCATTTAACTATTTCCAATAACCATTTTGTTCTTCTCTATCAAGGGAAATTTTACTGAGTTGAAATTTTAAATTAACCAATAACTGTGTTTTATTGGTTAATCTCAATCTGGTAAACTTCAAACGTTGAAACTTAAGAAAGAAATACTTAAAGAATTCAGAGAGGCAGTTTAATTATATTTCTGATTCTTAACACACTAGATTGTGTCTTGTTCAGTCTATAAACAAGCATTTCTAAATGTCAACACTTGAGCAAGTTTAAAATCTTTGGTACAAGTTCAAAAAAGTCTTCAAACACTGGTTAGCATTTTTTTAGAAGTACAATGATTTATTCTTTCCAACACAAAATTGTGAGTGTCAAATTCAAATCTCGAGTAAATTTTAGAACACCCTTTATTTAGGAATTGTTGTTTTAAGTCTAATTAAATAATATTTAAAGTTTGTTTTAATTTTTAATTAATTTGAGTTTTTTTTTCTATTTTCAGGTATGTGAACGTTTTTTTAACGAAACTTTTAATCAGTAAGTAAAATACTCGATAAGTTTTTGTGTTTAATTTTTACATTTAAGATTTCACAGTTAAATAGAGCCTCTATGTAACATATTTATCCCTTGGTTATCGTCCTTAAATCGAATCTTTTCAATCGATTGTTTCTAATTTGACAGAACTTGTCCAACCTGCTAGATGATAACGTGCTTATTTAAGTGACTTTCTAATTCCCAGCAACTTCTTGGGTGTTCCTTCTGCAGACATTGATCTTACACTTTAGCAAAGTTTAACGTAACATTACCATAGAAGTAGTCACTGCCCCTTTTTAATTTAATTCTTTACTAATTCTTTATATTCACAAAAACTTCGAATTTGTAAATAAATAACATTTTTGTCTTCTTTTAAAATATGGCACACTCTATCCATTCCACCCATTATCACGCCTCTTATTTTCTTGTCTTTAGTTTATTTTCATATTTAAAATCACTATGAAATTATAATTGAGCTTTTAGAAACATAAAACACGACATGAGGTGTAATTTCAGAAGAAAAAAAAAAAAAGATTCCACTGCCACACCTAAGTTTATAAAGTTAAATATTCTGTTATGCATTTAACATATAAATTACTTGATTTTCAACAAATTGAAAACACATTTTTGAGATGAAATAAATATAAAATATTTGTTGTTTTAAAAGAAATTAATTTGAATGGAAGAAAATATTTTTACTTTTTAAATAGTGATTTTTGGATAATAGTGAGGTTAAAGTTGTACAATTTTCAATGCAAAACTCTACGAAATACATCAAATAACTGATCTAGTAAAAATAATCAACACTCAAGTAACAAAACAATAAATTATCGAACAAACCCCTACTTTATGGTTCGTGCGTCAACTCTTTTGTTTTTATTGAGAGAGTCAACTGTTTTAAGCCATATCTAATGAACAAAAAGTTCAAATATGTTTAAAAAAAACTTCTGTAGGCTTCATTACAGCTTCGACAAAATTAAAATAATTGTAGATTCTAAAATTTTCAAAAAACGGATGTGACTAGGCTTGGTTAAACTTTAAATCAAAAAATCGTCATTTCTCTATTTGATTGTTTCGATTTCTCTTCCTTGATGTAAAAAGGAATGTCTGTTATTTTGTTTCATTGTCTTCAAGATTTCGTGTTTTCAGTCAGTTTGTGGCATGTCTCTTAACTTTTCCATCACTCCATCACGAATTCAATAAAAAATAGCTAGACAAAAATAGAAACTCTATTTTAATGATATTTTCCAACGTTTGATATCTAAAACTCTCCTGAATGTCTTCAAATGAATAAAGCAATAAAATATCCCCAAGAGACCTTTTTATTTTTTGTTTGTCAATAATAATCTCTTCTTTATAAAACACCACCTCACCCAGTTAATGTTGAGCTTGGTTTGCCATAAAGATAAAGATTGAAAAAAAAGTAAAGTTGAGCTTGAGAGTGAGTGTGGCTCAAGACAACACAAAATAAGACACTATCTTCCCGATTCGTGGTATAATAACAATCATTTAAATCAAATAAACAATCCACACCAAAGTGCAAAGTACCAACACCCACAGTCGACGAGTAGACGGGAATAGGTAGGTACTAATTTACATTTCTTTTTTTTTTGGTTCCATTGAGCTGTCAATGTACTAGGATGCAGCTTAAGGAACTATGCGCTGCTTTTGACTCATAGTAAACGTTCGTTCGTCTTCGACGTCCCTATGGATGATGATTCCTCCCTGTATCTCTTTTTTTTTTCTTTTATTATTCGTCACTCCTCTGGTTGTTGGTCTACTCGTGTTGGTTGCGTTGCGGTAATGAAGATATCAAATTCGAACCGACTGGAAGTAATAACCAATATTACTGCACCTATAAAAGGTTATTCCATCAAACAACAACATAACACTTTATTTTCTTAACTCATTGATGTTGATGTTGTTTTGTATCTTTTAATATTTTTTTTTTTAAGACTTCATCTCTCACTTAAGTGGAGACAGAGAGAAAGAGGGAGAAGGAAAGAGGGAGGACCCCCCTTTTTCTTTGTGATCGCATGCTCTAGGGCTCGTCACCACCACGCGGCTAGTATACTGAATAAATATCTTAGTCGTACAACAAAAGAGACGGACAGGTATAAAACTAACTAGAAACAGATGAAATCAATGACCTAACAAGAGGTTCCACAATACGACAGGAAAAAAAATAGTAAAAGATACAAAAAAAGAAAAAAGAAAAGAAAAATAAACACAAAAGATATCCAAGAACAAGTGCAAGAAAAATTCCAACTTCGACTCTTCGACTGGAGACTCTCGAACTCGAAGTCGAACTTGGGCCTCTTTAGATTCTTCCTTTTTTTGTTGTTGTTGTTGTTGTTTTATTTTTTGGTGTGTCTTCTTCTTCTCGTCGTCGTCGTTGTTGTCGTCGTTCTATTATGTCTGGTGTGGAATAAGATCCGCCTCCTCCATCTGCGCTGGGACAAACCATCACCATCATCATCATCATCATCATTGAGATTTCGAGCCCATGGACATTGGACATGGTCGTGGATGCAGAGAGGAAGCGCGGTCTGTGCGAAACCAAACGGAGCGGAGTGAGCAAAAACTCCCCCCATAAATCCTTAACTATACTACAATTAAGTTTATCAATTTATCCATTTTGATATCTTTCCCTCATTTATTACTCGCATTGCTGTTTTTTTTTTTTTTTTTTTAAAGATTTTTGTTATTGAAATAGATGTGCGGATTTTTATTTTTGTATCTTTTTGTGTTCAATAGCATATCCGTAGCTTCTGTATGTTGAATGTCCGTTTCGCGAGATATGTACGCGCGTATACAACATTTCGAAACGGGCGGGCGGGTGTAGGGTGTAAGGACGGGCGTGCAGCCACAGAGGAGATGCGTATGCGTTTAGTTTTGTTGAGTATAGGAGTATCTTTGAGATACGAAGTTTCTGTACGCAGAATAAAACCGTTTCTTTGATTGGGATAATTGTGTGTAGATACTTTGGCATCGTTTCATATCTATAAACTTTTTGTTGTTGTTTTTGTTGTTTTGTTGTTATTGTTGTTGTTCGATGCACATTTAGTTAGTAATTCGTGTTGGTATGTTGTTGTTGGTTAGATAGGAGGAAAAGCATGTTTGACCATAGTTAGGAGCATGTGATAGAGAGAAGAATACCTATCTGGAATCTTTCATAGAGTTGCTGCCATCACATCTCAAGAGTTTCAAGTTGAAGAAGCATCATCAAGACAACTCAAAGCAGCACATCAAAAAGTGATGGAAAACTTGATAATTTTCGAAGAAGAAACGGGGGGTGGTAGATTTTTAGTCATTTGTCGCCAAAGATGGCTTTTGCCATTTAACTTGATTGGGTTATAGTTAAAGTTTGAGATATACTCAAACAGAGACAGAGAGAGAGATCGAGAAAGAGACAGAAATCCATAGAAAGGAAATGGCAGATCCTTAAGTTTAATTACTTTGGTAAATGATGTTGAAAAATTGTTTTATTAACAATGTAGGATGTATCTAGACACACAAAAGTACTTTGTAGGCTTTAACGCAAAGAACGCATCATCAACCAGAAGGCTGCTGCTGCATCAAGGCAATTTATTGTGACAAGCTGATTATTATTTAACTTGTATAGCATGTTGTATAATTAAAGTGACAAGTAGTTTAAGTATGGTTATGGTCGAATAATTCATGGGTTTTCATCATAAAAGTTTATATAGTTTTTCTTTTTTTTTTTGTAAATTTTTTATTAGCATTGTCGTCGTCGTTTACTTGATTTCACAAAATTACGTGCTTTAGATTTAAAAAAAATACGAGTTTATTGACATCAATAAACGCGTATAGAGGAAAGGAATAAAAACTTCGACATTTTGATTGAAGTGAAGTTGTTGATGATAATTGCGAATTTCAAAATTCCAGCAAAAGATAAAATAACCGTTGAATCTAATTTCTTTGAGAACATTAACCCCGATATAGATAAAATAACCGTTGTTTTTTTTTAAAGCACTTTGAAGCTCAATTTCACAATTGGAATTATAAATTAAACAACTTACAACTTGTCTAAAAGTTTGAAAAGTTATACGACAGTTATCCTAAAATTTTAAATCTCTTAGGCTCAGTTTTTCAGTCGGAACAATATTTTTAGTTTTTAGTTTAAATTAGAGTTATGTAACTCTTAAAACACGCTTTTTTGTCAATTAACAATCCGAGTCATTCCTGACTGATACCTCGCAACAATCTATCTATCCAGCAACTTTTGTATGGGAATGTCAATTTCTCTCGGGCGCCATTTTAAGTAAGATTTGAAAAATCGATGTTTTTGCCTTTAAAATCGATTTTTTCGATATCAAATTGATGAACTAGTTACCTAACTATTAATATTTTTTCATTTTATACAAGTTTTTGGCAATACATAAGTGCAAAAATTGAGTATCTAAGGTCGGCATAACGCATTCAAAAAAACTTGAGAAAATTGTCTGTTAAAAGATTTAAATCTATCCCGAACATCATCGTTATCGTTATTGTCTCGACAACTGGAGTCCGGTATTGGCCTCAATTAGCCATTATTCCATTATTCCGATCGCGAGCCGCCGCCGATGCGATCCAGGTGCGCAATCCAAGGCTTTGACAGTCCTGGTCCAAGCCATCTCTCCCGCATCGTAAGCATGGTCTGCTTCGCTGTCTTTTATTATAAAATGTACTGCAAAGGTATTTTCGAGCTGGTTCCTCTTCTCTCATACGAGCTAGGTGACCAGTCCACCAAAGCCTAGCGAGCTTAATCCCAAACTTATATAGCTTTTAAATATAAGCATTGACAGAAGTCGTTCTAGATTCAAAGGTGGCCTTGTTCCAGATTACTTAACAATTTTTTTGGGTCCTTAGTTCATAGGTAAAAATTTTCTAGCGCTGAACTTTTTTTTTCTAGGCTTCGTACATTTTTTGAAGTTTTTTGAAAGATTAATTTATCCATACCGAAAATAATTAGAACCGTTTTGTCTCAGTTCTTAAGGCATTTTTGATTATATAAATTTCTTTCCCGCTTTCTTTCTTTTAAACGGTTAGAAACCTGAGATATAATAAATTACCTAAAGATAAAAAGAAGTGGTCCTATTAAACTGCCCTGAGGAACTCCTGATTTTTTCATGAAAAGGTGTCGAAAAAAGGAAAATTCAGATGATAATCTCCTCCACAAGTCTAGGAAAGTAAAGTGGAATCTAAAAGTGATGTCAAATACTGTCAAAAGGAGTTTGGAATGTCAAATTTAGTTTCAATAATCTTATTTAATATTTAAATAAATTAATTGAGTCATTTTAAACAACACAAACGCACATTTTTTTCAACTCAAAACTTGACAGGTTTTTCAAAGGCGAGAATTAGAAATTTTTTAAAATTTAAAAATTTCATTCTAAAAATTAGACCTGTCAAATTTGGGCCTCTTTCATGTCTAAGGCTGAAGTCGTGGCCATAATGTGACTGGTTCTAACTTTCTAGACATGCAAAAAATTCAACGATTGAGAAAAAATTATAAAACTTTTCTAATTGAATATGAAGTCATTATCAACACTTTTGCAGAGTATTTTGACTTTTTTTAATATTTGCCTTAAATTTAATTTTTATTGCTGTCTTAAGAGTGATGAAAGAGTGCCATACAAGTGTTATAACTTCGCCCTTGCTATTATTATAGATTTTTAAATAAAATCAGTGTCACACTTAAAACAAAAAATAAATACAACACAAAAAAAGAATTAATTTTCTATTAATTCAAAAATTTGAATTCTTTTTCCTTGGCTCTCATTTTTTTTTTTTTCAAAAAAACAACTGTGTCTGATTCTCAGACCTTTCAACAATCACACAATCAACAAAAAAAACAAGACAAAATAAATATTCTAATTATGTACTTCCCCCATAATCTTATTACACCACCACCACCGTGATAAGTCTAAATCGGCTTAGTCGTTAAGCCTACTTTACGAGGTCGTTAGGATAGAGGTTTCCTCCATCTACAAACTATGTATGTCAGCAAAAAGACAATAACATATTTTTCATCCTAACCACAACTTTAAAAAAGATATGACAAAAAAAAAAAACTCATTGATGATAAGACACATTTTTGAATTGAATACGAATTGACAAAAAAAACTCTCGAAAATCCCCAAGAAACCAAAAAACCACTTAACTAATTTAATGTTTTTCTTATAAGTTTTGATTTTTTTTTGTTGTTCGTTTTCCTTGAAAATCCACTAAATAATTAAGAAATTACCACCAAATAAACTTCACTCACTCACGACCTGTCACATAAAAAGTAGGATAAAAAAAAACTTACAAAATTCAAAAAATAAAAATCGAAAAAAAAATCTCAGGACAAAAAAAGAACAACCTTCAACCAATGAATAAATGTTGTCGCCTTCCAAAATACCCATATCCATGTGCGTGATTTGGTTAGGTCACCGCTTAAAAGCCCTTATCTCATCTTTTGTTGTTGTTGTTTTTTTTTGTCAGTCTTATTTTCGGTCTTTTTTGTCTGCCGAATATTTCTTTTTTTATTTCAAAATTAAAAGAAAAAAAACAACAACAACAACCAATGTAACTTTGAAGAATCCTCCAGCGTCTTCGTCGTCATCATGGTTCGGCGTACGTGTGTACCTTAAAAAGTTGAAAAGGGCGATAGTATAAGCACAACAACAAAATCAAATAAAAATGAAAGGAAAATACAATTCAACACAACCCACTTCAAAAACCAAAAGCAAAACAAGAAAAAAATAAAAATAACAACGAATATTCAAAAAAAAAAAGAAAGAAAAAAAAAACAGAAAGAATTTATTATCTTTCCCGAGGTAATGCACCACAAATAATCTCGATATCTCATCAACAGAAAAATGAATCTCACGTGAAGTCTTTTAGGAGTAAAATCTCTTCCAGAATCGCCACCACAAACGAGCACTTCCATTCCACAACCATCACCATCTTTCTCATCATCATCATCATCATGTTCGTCGTCATCATCATCATCGTCATCCCGAGGAGCTTCGCTCGCCTTTTTTCGTCATTATCAGCGTCTTCATCATCAATATCCCGGTAGTTGGAACAGGGACGGAATTGATGTGTAAATCAATGAAAGGCGCAAGTTGAAGTTTTTTCTTAATTAAAGACCTTTCGAGGGCCAGTTTGTTAGAGTGCGATTTGTGTACTTCAAAATTTGTAAAACCTAAAGTTATAAAAACTAAAACTCAACAAATTTTCTGATTTGTCAATAAAAACATTATTTACCAACTTTAAATCTCAATATTTTTAACCTTTAGAATTCTTCACAATTTGGGAAAGAAATAATTTTTCCATTTAAAATTTTTATTAAGTGATTCTATTTTCTTAAAAATTGACATTCGAATCTCACTTCAAAATCTGACATTCGGCTTTCTTCAGAAATCGCAAAATTTTAGAATTAAAATAACAACAACGGATTAGTGAAGAAAAATAAGTTAGTAATCAGTAAAAGTATGTTAGTGAAGATAGAGTTTCAGATTGTGAAATGTAGGAGGCAGTTGAAAAACTTAAGGGTTTGTTTTGTTTTTTTTTTCCTACACTACAAAGTGTAAACGTTCCACAAAATACAGAAGGAACATTTTTAGCTAAACATATTTAGAAAATATAATTATATTGTTTAATACTTATTTTTAACGAAAATGGTAAAACTAATAGTATAAAAAGTTTTCATTGTTATAAACAATAATGTCAAAATAATTTGACTATGACGTCGAGCATAGTAAGTTGCTAACTCATTTTGCTCACTAGGAGACTTAGAGAAACTTTCTGGAATTTTTACTAAATATTTATTTTTATAATTTAAAGTAGATTTTTATCAACTAACAATAAAGCGATTTTTTACTCAACAAATATATAGCTTTTATAATTAATTGTATAATAATTTGAAGAAAATGTGCAACTGGCCTTTAAAGTTGCCGAAAACTTAGTTGAATAGTTTACGTTCTTCGATTGAAAGCCAATAGAATTGAGCTTGAAGTTTCTTAGATGAGTTGTGGTTGGCAACTCTAACAACAAAATTGATCTATTTATTGAGTTTCAAACCAAATAAATAAGTGGGAAAAGCTCTAGACCAATTCGGTCTCCATTTCCATAAGAACTTCAACTCAACCTACATTTTTATGCAGTTTTCGACTTTCCATTAAATGAGTTAAAATTTTTTCGAACATACAATTATGTCCTACTTTTAACTCCGTTTATTTTATCATTTTATTTTTTCTATTTTCAAGATTTATAAATTTTAGCAGAAATAATTTGACAAATAATGCAGGGATACCAACTTTAAAGAATTAAATAAAGAGTAAATGTAATTAAAGCTTATTTTCGGAACTCGTACTGCTGTAGATAAAAATTCCCAATAAAACACGACTGTTAAAAAGTGATAAGGAATTTTTTGTTTTATGATTTTTTTCCTAAAATTTCAATAACGAAAATCTTTATAGTTAAAATGGAAATTTGGCTGAAGTGCTTAATATACGAGTTTTTAAGTTATTAAAATCTGGTCCAAAATATTATATTAAAAATTTAACTGTGTATAAATGTTCGATTTTAAAATTTAAATTCTTAACTTTAAATTTATAGAAAATATTTCCAATGCAAAGTCTTGATTCTCAAATTCCAATTCAAATTTGATTGAAATTTTGTATTTTTTGACGTAAAAATTATTTCAATTATTTTTCGAACCACACACCGAATTTTAAAGACCATAATCAGTGTTAACATGTAGAATTTTTGATTTAATGCCATTTTAAAATCCCGCTAAATGAAATTGTTTTGCTTTGCTTATGATAATTTATTATCCTTTTTTCCAATTTCCTTTGCAACAGCTTAACCGATTTTGATGAAACATTGAATGTGATGCAATAGAGTTTTTTCTTATTGTGTCTTTTAAATAATTCCATGAATCCATCCCTGGACAAAATTGCTTCCCTCCTGAAGAGATTGCCGCGTGGCTAGTTTGCACCGTAAGTTTTAGTTCGTATGATTCCTGTTCGAGAGGAATCCGGTTTTCAAAAAAAAAAAAAAAAAAAAAAAAAATCTTCTGGAACAAAAAGTTCTGGTCTGTGTTTTATTTCTGTATTTTTACACTTTTTTTTATTGTTTTGTTTTTCTTTTTTTTATGATTTTGTAGTCTTCTTGTCTTTGGCTTATTTTGCTTCGGTTTGATTCGTAACACCTTCCTCCTGCTTCTTGTACACCCAGACTGCTCTTGGAAACATGTGTGGTGTGTGTAGCTTCGCATGATTCTCGACTCGTCGTCGTCGGCGAGATGAGTTTTTGGTCCATATGAACGGGATGCTATGCTTCTTCTTACGGGAGAAGTTTAGTTTTTATTTTCACTCCTCGTTCTTTGGTATTTCTTCTTTTTGAATTGCTTCTTCTTGTTTCGAATAGATTTTGAATGTGATGTTCTTCTTATGCCGCGCCTTCCGTGTTAGTCATGTTTTTGAAGTTGGTCTTCGTTCTTCTTCAGTTTGCGGATGGAGATGCTGCTTTTCTTTTATTTAAGTCTTTTTTTTTTTCTTTTTTCTTTTATTGGTTTCTTGAAGCATGAAGCATTGCGGGGGGAACATGTATTATTATTTTTATTGTTATTGTTGTTGTTGTTGCTGCTGTTATCGTTGTAATGTTTTTTTATTTTTTTTTTTGGCGTTACTTACTACCGAACTGATGGCTGCAAAAGATGTTATTTTCTTCCAGTTCAACATCATAGAAAAGAATATGACGATGGACGCGTGACGCACAATGTGGTTTAGTTATGGTGTAACGCGGCTTGAGGTACAAGACCCATGGGTACCACAAAATGCGTATTTATTTGTATACGCAAAGAAGATAGACATACAAACAATAAAGTGCGTCCCACAATGATTTCCTATTCGTATTTATATTTTTTTCTTGACCTTATCTTTTGGCCACGACTAATAACACGATCGTTGACTTTTCTGACACCTTTTTTTGGACTTATTTTGTCTGGGATGTATGTCGGTTGGAGATTGGTTATTTTTTAAGGTCTTTCTTTGTTTTTGGCTTCAAAATAATTATTGGTAGAATTCGATCTTTTATGGAATTTGGTCCAGATTAAAACTTGTTGCTAGAAAAATTTACTTCGCCAAGAAGAAAATAATTCAGAGTTAGGGATTTCCAATTTCCAATTTCAAACCTTAAGAATTTCGTTGAAAGTTGAACTTATTAACACTTTAATTCTTCACACATAAATTAAAATGCAAGTGTTTTCCAAAGCAGAACCGAAACATAACAAATTTTGTTATAACTCTATTTTTTAACAAAGTCATCTATCAAAGTTACATATCAACACATAACACGAACAACATGATTTAATTAAAATACATTTAAAATTTTAATTAAGATTGATTTCATCGATTAGATTTTTAGTTTTAGTTTAGTTTGGTATGGCTTTTTCTATTGTTATCCAATAAATATTTATAAAGCATGATTTTTCTTACATATATTCAAATATTTTACTAATTTTTTTAATTGTAAACCATAACGAAAGTTTGCATTTTATCTATAAATGAAATCAAAGACAAAAAAAACCAACCTTTTCCATGTCGAAAATATAAAAATGTTTTTATTTTTGGTTGACAAAACAAACTAATTGGTTTTTTGTTTGTTAAGGTTGACAACATAAAAAAAAAATTACAAAAACAAAAGAAGGGAAAGGAAAATTTATTGATTGGAAATTAAAATAAATTTAAAAGTGAATGAAAATCTAAACATATGCATACAAGATGCGTTCAAAGTTAGGCTTTTTTTGATTTTTAATTGTTTTCTGACTTTAAGTCTCAATTACATAAACTTTTGTAGTTTTAGTTTTTTTTTTTTCTTAGCAATAAAAATAAAATAAAACCCCTTTATGAAAATCTCCCATAAAAATCTGAATATACGTAAAACTCACACTTTTTTTCTGTTTTGAGTATAAACTCATTACTTAAAGTCGAAACGATGAAAATATAAATATATTTGTATGTTCACACTCAAACAAAAAAGGTTTTACGGTATATAAATCTGTTTATGATCGAATAAAAAATAAATAAAACAGAAAATCAGCTTATTGTGATGACTTTTCATCACTGTCGGCAATAAGAGGTAATTTTTGATGAAATAATACTTCTGTGGCAGATTTACATTCATAAAATCTAAATTTTATTATTATACTTAAATTTATGATAATATACATTTTCCAGAAAAAAATCTTTCATCAGCCGCCGTCAGTTTTTTTTTTTTTATTGGAAATTGTTAAATGTTTAAGAAATCAATCGATCTTATCAAATGCTTTCGAGTTTTCAACATCATTTGTATCACTTTTTGATAATCTTATGTAGTCTTTAATATTTCTAAACAGATTATAAATGCTTTGCAGCTCAAAAAGTTAAATTTGGGAATTAAAACAAAAGAGCTGAGAAGCAAACTTCCTTCATCAGTTTTGCTGTGTTAAAAAAAAAAACACTTATAAGATGTCGTTTTCATTAAATATTTTTTAAATTGAGAACACAAATCAATAGTAAATTAATATTACATAAATATGAGAACATAATTACCTTAAATTTTGTACCTAATTGATTTTAAACTCAGTAAAACAAACTAAAACAAAAGAGTTGAGCAACGAACTTTGTTTTAAATAATTGAGTTTTAAGCATCTGAATAAAATCTATAGAACATTAATTTATCACCTGTGTCTCCTCCAGGCATGAGAATAATACTCCCATCAATGGTATACAAAGAAAAATTAAGGAATATATTAATTTTGATTGCATTTTTAACACTTTTTTGCATAATGAACGCGATTTTTTTTGCTTTACATTTTGTTTTTTGTTTGTCTCTTAATTCGAATCACGACAAGGTAATAATTTTCAATTTACTTATCACCAAGCGGCATCTGCATGCAAATAAAGAAGAGGAAGGAGTCAGGTTTTTATAATATAGTATATAAAGAAACACAAAAAAATTAAAATTAAATTAAATCCCAACAACACTTTGGCTGCATGACCCATGCCATCATGGATATATGCGTTTACTGTTCGTCTTTTAAGTGTTGTAGTCGTCGTTTTTTTTTATTTTTTTTTTGTTTATATTTTCCCTTTTTTTCTGCTGATCTAGAGATGGATGATGGTAGGCAAAAGTCTGTTTTAAAGAAACCAAGTGGAAAAATCACAGACAGAATCAAATGGAATGCACTTAAAAAACAGAACAACCGTGAAGCCACTATCATTTTCCAATGTCACTTAAAATGGAAAGTCATTCATCTAAAGGGAGTTACACTAACTAAAACAAAATAACAACAACAACACCACATCAGTTAAAATTACCAATGCACAAGTCAGCCATTACCATTAGCAATTGCTGATGCTGTTGCTGTTGCTGTAGCTGTTGCAGCAGCATCCAAGCCAGTGTTGTTGCATCGGTCGTCCATCTCTTCTTCAGCGTGTTGGTTGTGTACTGCAATGCACCCAAAAAAAAGCGACAAAAAATTCTTAATCCTTAATCCTATCCGCACTATACCTATACTACGTGATTCAAAAGCAAGAACAACAACAACAGGCATCTCGCATAAGACGCGCGGCTGTTCATTCGACATGAAAAGATTAAGCAGTAAACAAGTAGAAAATCTGCATCTGCATGTGAGAGTTTTAGCAACGCGCGTTCTTGATCAACAACCCAACTAAACTACCATCATCCAATCGAGGACACAATATCCGCGCAGCTACAGCAACAACAGCATCAGCTAAAGCAGCAGCAGCAGTGATGCTATGCAACTCATTAAGAGTGTAACTGAGGATTTTTTTTGTATTTTTAAGTTTTCTTTTAAATTTAATGTCGTTTTTTGTGTCCTAAGTTCCAAGAGTGCCAATGATAAGACAGGGGTTAACTACCATGGTGGAGTGCAGACCAGAAATTGATTTATTGTATCAATAAATGGTAATTGAAAAACTCTGTTTAATTAATCACTTAAATGCATTCCTCACGGGCACACACAGTACCAGAGTATCGAGTCGAGGCGAGGCAAGTTGAGGCACCAGGCAACATTGCCATCGCGCTGCATCAATCGAATCTGCTGCAGCCAGCGCAACCAACAATATAATATTTTTGCTGCGTGATGCACAATGCACTTGGGTTTGGCCATTATACATTGTCACACCACCTGTGCATCCATATGATGATGTGAGTCGAGTTTGATAAAGAAGAGGTTAAGAGTTTCAAATTTAATTGGAATTTCAAAATATGAAAACCGTTAGTGATATTTCTTTCAATTTCTGCAACCATTTTGACACATTTGAAAGCTTGACGTTGATAGCAAAGTTTTTATGGTAATATTTTCATGCTTAACGTCATTGCAGCAAGCTTTGGACACCTCAACACCACCCATACAATGTCCATACGAGATAAATTATTTATTTCTTTGCTCTATAAACTTAAGTTTTGATCCAATCAACATTCTATATTTTTTTTTTTTCAGAATAAAGAGATAGTCTGGCGCCGTTTAGCCGGCTTACCTGGGGGACTTGAAATAATAATTATAAATATACATTACTCGGGGGTAGATTGCTTTGGCAATTATAAATATTATTTCTGCACCACAAATATTCACTTCGTTAAGGAAAAAACTGTCTCATTAATTTGAATATGTGCTGTGCAATGCATTTAATTTTAAGAACAAAGCAAGAGCGTGGGAATTTGAAGCCTTGAAAGAGACAATGTGACTTTAAACAATTGGTTTAAAGCTATTAAAATTGTTTCAATATTCAACTAGAGGTTATTGCAAAATATATGTATTTATGACCAAACCATATTTATATGCAAATATTTTAAATAATAAGAATATGAATAATGTTTAGAATTGACATCGAAGGCATTTAATTTACATAACTTTGAATTGATTTTATGTTTATTAATTTTTTTTTTCTCGAGCGTCACGATTTACTTGGGTTGGCTTTAAGAGAAAAAATAGATTTTTTTTTTACAAAATAAATCCGTTAAACACCCCCATTGGCATTGAGAATAATAATTATTTGCATTTGGGTTAAATTTAATTTGTCAGGTTTGCACGTCAACTCTTTTGTTTTTCACTATGATTGGGGATAAAAATAATCATTTTAAGGCGATGTTGGGTATTTTTTGTACAGAACAATTAACTTGTTCAATAAATTAAGAGTTCAGATTTTCTAAAATAAAGGTCTTAGCCTTATCAGGTTCTTCATGGCACTTTAAAGGAGGAGGAGGAGATAGAGTTAGTTTCAGTTTTTCTAACATACATTCTATGAACGCGTTTAAAGCTTTCTTATTGTTTTTAATTTATTATTTATATAAGACATCTTGCAGAAAAATAACGGAAGTTATCAAGTTGTAATTTGAAAATCTAACATAGTCTAAAAGAAGGCTTAAGAAGCTATAAAGGTGAGGTATTCTAGGATAACATTGGAGCAGTTAAGGGTAGAGGCTATACATTCTACAAGCTTTTAATGTAAAAAAAAAACAACTCCATTTGGCTACTGCATATACTGATTGGTACGTAGTTCGTGGTTAGTGGTGTGGAGATAAAAAGACTGCACTGTAGTCGAAAGCTTCCTAAGGTGTGACAAATTTTCTACTGAAGTCATAACGACAATCGACTTTACGACTTTATGCACGTTTCGTATTTATAACTGAGACGATGACAATGGAATATTTTGACAGCTATAAGCAACTTGGAAAGCCTCTGAAATGTGTCAATTCGTATTCTTGACTCGTTAAAGCATAGTTATCGAGAAGTTTGACCTTTTCTTTAAGTTCGAAATTCTTAATCAAAAAACCACAAAGAATAGAAGACGTCAATATCGTTTTACTGCCCATAAAATTCCTTCTATTCTAAGACAAAATCTCAAATTTTGGATCTATCGATCCAACAAAGTCATATTCCACACATAACATCATTTAATAGGCCTTTCAAATTGGACAAAAAAAAAACTTGTTCTCAATTTTAACATCAAAATCGACAAGAACCCGTCCGTCCCTATTAATGAAAAACCCTTTCACTTATAAAACTATATTGACCATTTTATGATGCTTTTATGACAGTCTTCGATTCTTAAATTAAGGTGTTGAGATTCTAGAAAAAAAAAACTGTTGAATACATTTCTTTTTATGTGTATTTGTATCTTTAAAAAAAAAAAAAAACAAATAAAACAAGAGATTTGGAGATTTCGACTTATTTTTAATCAAAAACCTCAACAAATCCAATTAAACATTGCACTAAGTCATCGTTAAAGTCACAACTAATTTAAATGTTCCAAAAAAAGTGTGACACAAATCTGGATCAAGCTGCCAAAAAGAAAGTCCCAAAAAGAATAAAAATCAAGACATTCGCATTTTAAAAATTCCATTTGCAGTCTTCATTTTTTGTTTCATTTTTCAATCAACTTAAAAGTAGACTTTAAGTTATACTTAAGTCTCAGAAACTGGTAATAAAATTGATCCCTCATGTTTTGGGTTCTTAAGCGAGTAATTTAAATTAAAAACACCACACTGCAACAATGTCTTCTTTAGCCATTAAATATTCACAAGAACAACAACACCTCACCGATCTTCCGTCACGATATTTCACGACTCCATTTCGCGAGTCCAGAGCGAGATATATATGTATGTAAACCTGGCTTCATCTGCGAGTTGTAGATTTATTTCGACATTTCGTATGCAAGTTGCAGTAGCTACGCATTTAACCATCGATTATTATTTTTTTTATCGGTGATGGTTTTTGTTTTTATTCCAGACTCCAGAGAGGACTTATTTTGTGTTTTCTTTGTTTTAATTTTTATTTGTCCTAAGCAAAGAAAAATTCCCTAAAGTTTGTCTGCCTACATCATCGATCGTCTTCGCACGAAATTTGAAATTTTGGTTGCGCAAATTTTTACTAAGTGTTTGCGTGCTTTTGGCAAAGTTGGTGGTAGTGTCGTCCGTCGTCTTACCACGACTAAGACGTCCTCGTAGTCGGTCGTTCGTCATCGAGAGTCGTCGTCGGTCGTTTATAGTCGTCCATCCCATTGATGTTCCAGAGGATTACTTGCGGGTTTCTCTGCCGAAAAATGCCGGGCCTGATGGTAAACCCTCTCTCCTACCTTCCACACCATGTTCTTGTTCTTCCTTGTGTGTTCCTTGGTTTATTTTATACATTTTTATTCGTTTTTGGTCTTCGATATTTTATGATAATGGACACATAAACAACATAAAGCATAATTATAAGAATCCTCAAAGGAGAGAAGAAGACAAGAAGTCCAGACTGAAGACTCAAAAACTTTTAAAGAACAACACACGAGGAAAAACGAAAAAGTCGTAAAAAAAAAGTCCCTTTCCAGTCGAACTTCTTGAAACAAGGCTTCTTTTTTTTGAGAGAGGTGTGAGGGGGGTTAAGCGAGATGCTGGTGTCTCTGGTGAGGATGGTGGTAAATCCTTTCCATTTTTTTTTTTTTTAAGTTGGTCCTCGCCATTATGGGCAACGTTTAGTGGGGCCATTTGAATTTGATGTTGTCGTTTTTGAAAAACCGTTTTGTTCACAACAACGTTACGCATGGCTATTTAAATGTTTATGGTTAGCGAAAACTGCATTAATATGTATATATATGCATCTCACACACACACACACTCATATAAAATATATTCATTCGCATTCGTCGTGTTTTGGTTTTGTTTTTTTTTTATTTGTGTAACTTTTTGTTCTTTGAAATTGTTGAGCTTCCTTTTTGACCAATCCTCCGTGGAATCAAAAACGGTGCTACCTGAATTTTGATAAATTGGCCATAATGAGTGAATTTTTGTCGTTTGCAATGTTCTCTTCTCGACGGCGGCGCGGCGGTGGAGTGTTGCGAGGATTTTGTGTCTTATAAACTTGAAAGGCTTTTAAAATTTATTTTTTGTTTACTTTAATTGTTTCTTTATTTTTCTTTTTTAAGGGAAATAAAATTTTTTTAAAAAAATGTAAAAATAGCATTTACCACTCGCCATGAAGGATGCAAAAAAATAAAAAATTATTAAAAGAATAACTGATAAATAATTTTAACGAACTGCTAAAGATGCGTGTGTTTGTTTTGTTGGTGTAATTGAAGGAGCTGCTGGGCCGCTCGACTCTGTTCAAAGATAAATAAATGATCATTTCCAAGAGCTTCTGTAAGTTTTGAGTGGAGAAATATTTTTGAAAAAAAATTTAAAGAAAAAAACAAAACAAAAATGTTAAGAACCACCATCATCATTGCATCTTCTTTGGATTTCTTTTCTTTTTTTTTTTGGAACAGTGATAATGTTGAAAGGATGTTGATTTTATTTTGTTGTTGTTACTGCATGTTGTGGTGTTTTTCTTTTTTTTTTTTTTTCTTCATTATTATTGGATGGCCAAGTCGTGACTTTGATTAAGAAATTTGAATTACTTTATTGAGTCTTGGAAAAAGTATTGGATCAATTTGATAAAATTTCTTATTTTCTTTTGTTAAATTTTCAAGTTCTGTGCGTGTGTTTAGTTCTTGACTTGATAGATTCTTTTCTGACTCTGCCATACACATACATACATAACTATCGGCGTGCATCAGACTAATATGAAGAAAATGCAGCAAACAATTTTAGACTAAAAAAAAGTACGTATACGCCCCAGTTTACACATTAAACTAGTTTTAATTTTCAAAGCTCGGCACGGAACCTGTCCTATACAAAGACCATTTTTTAGGACAAAATGTCCAACGTCCCACCAAAATGTTGGAAAGACCATCGATGCATCTACAAAAAAGTGGCCGTTTGATGCACAGTGGTATCGTTAGACGTTATTTCTTTTAATCTTTCAAAGTGAGGAAATAAGATCGTTAGGGTCAAACTTCCCAGTTTTATAAGTTTCTGTGGCCAGAGTTCGAGAAAATTGACACACTTAGTCCTGAGAAGAAGATATTTGAAGATTTCAGTGCATCCCACGATAAGCGTTTACTAAATTGGAAACATTAGGTGGCTTTGCTTTATCATTTGTCTATGTTAATAACGCAGGCACTTTTAACGAATCCTAGACTAAAATTCCACAGGCTTTTGCCCTTATAACGTCGAATAGACTAATTTTTTAATAATAAGACGTTCGCAGTTGTATGGACTTAGTGAGTCTTTTTATCACACAAATTTATTATTAATCAATTCAACTTAAATAACTTTGAGGAAATATTGCGATAGCAAAAATCCGCTTTAGTCCTCCAGAGTCTAATGTTTAACATTTAACATTCTTTTAACCAAGTCTCAAACAAAAATTCCACAAACTTAAGCCTTCCGCTAAATCCTAAACTGCCTTCACAAAAACCAGCCTACATCGATATTTGTTAAGCTATAACCATTTTTATTCGAAGCAAAAATATCTCAATTCATCAATGTCAATATACCAACAGCTGTCACTAGAAAACCGCACTGCTTAAGTTCCACCCGCTTACAAAAAAAAAAAACAGTACAAAATTAATGAATATATCACTATACCGCCTCCAAGATGATTAAACGAGTATCTATATATAATTTTGTATAGATATTATGCAGTGCTGAATTGTGCGCAATAACAATTACGTAATTATCATAAATTTATTAATGTTACGAATAAGGTATACTATATATCTTTGTCTTCTTAAGTCCTATATGCTGTTGCTGCTGCTGCTGTGGTAGACGATAAAATTAACTTATAATGATACCACGGTTGTATAGAAAAAAAATCAAAAAAAAATCCATACCAAAGGATTGATTTAATGATACCTAAGACTCTGATGAGAAAACAGCCTACGTTAATATACAGTCTGGGAAATTCGATTAGACACATTCAAAAAATGCAATCGAACTCACATCAAAATCAATCTTTCACTTTCTTAAAGAGAATCAATAAAAGAAATAATCATTTATAAAATTTGATGAAAATCCGTGAAGTTATTCATGAGATTTTGAAGATTTTCCATCGTTTCGTCCATAAAACTGCATCCAATCAAGTGAACAGCAGTGTATATCAGCAACAGTACCACCAACACCGCAAATTCTATGCCACAACGGTTATAGATATGGAAAAAGACTTCAACTTCATATTGCAACTCTCACTTTCCATCACAGTTTCCTCAAAGATTATCGCCACAATTTGATGACGTCGACGTTGTTGCTGACGACAACGCAACGCCAACGACGACGACGAAGCCAAGCTTAACTGCAGCTTAACATCGCCAAGATACCTTCCTACCTCAACCTATACCCAGGAGTATCTATCTATCCTTTTTTTAGTTGTTGTTGTTCCAGATATTCATGCTTGATGGGCTATAAATAAACTCAGTTTTCATATTAAGATTGACTGCGACTATGACTCGACTTGGCCAGGTCTGGAACGCTCATGGAAAAAGCCTCCACCCTGCATTGGTATTTCGATATCGATTCGAGTATCTCTCTTTTTCTATACGGCCGATTGAGATAGGAAAAGAGATACTTTTCATCGTTCAAACGACCCCACATCTCTCGTACGTACGTAAATGTATCTTTGACTGACTTACTCGTACTCCTATAAAGTATCTAATGCGAACTTGTTGAAATCGCACATTGATAACCACTATCTCAAGTGGATTAATTTTCAGTTTCAATTTCAATTTCAATTCAATTTCAATTTAGTGTAAAGATTGAGTTGGGTTAATGCGATATCTTTTCTATATATTTTTCATGGAAAGATACTTTTGATATAACACAACGCGCTTTTAGAGACCTGCAAGATGTTGACGATGGAAGGATCATAATATGTGGCAAACGCATATTAATAAATTCAACATACAACATCCAGTAAATGTGATTAATGACGCTATAAACAATATTCGTTTCATATTTTTTTCATACATATGTAGGTATGCATGTGTATCTGTATTATGTAGACGAGTATCTTTTTCTTTGTAGATATTCGTAGTTGTGTGTTTTTATTAAGTAGCTAAAGAGGTTAAATTTATATTTAAAACCGTGGGCGCTATTAAACTGGACACACTTTTTTGGGTTGATGCGGGGGACAAAGTTTTGTGACAGACAACTTTTAAGTCTATCTTATAGACTAAGCCTTAGATAACAGACATTTTGTGTTGTGGTGAATTTGGTCGTAAATTAATTGAATTATTAAAATAATTTTTTGCGTAAGACTCTAATGGACTGTGAAGAGAGTGGAAATATCATTTTTATGGTGTTTATGAATTATGACTTTTGGGATGTTTTAGTTTTTTTTTTTAACAAGTTTTTTGATTCGATAAAAATGCAGATGAAAATTTTAATGATTCTCATATAACATTTTGAATTATGTGATTGAAATTTTTGAAAAGAAATTTAGGCTTTTCGTTTTTGGGAAATGTTTAGGAAGTGAGATGGAAAGTTGGTGTATAATTTAACACTTATAAGTCATTAGCAACATCGGATTAATTTTTTGTGAGAATTTTAGATGTGGATTTTTACCATTCGAAAACATGACAAATAAGTTATTAACAATAAATTTGTGATTTAAATTATATTAATTGTTTTTAAAATTAACAACTAGACTAAAAAAGTCTGGAAAAAATATTTAAATCGTAAAATGATTTTGACACAATTTGTCATTGAAATGTTATTCAAAACTAGAGGAACTGTCGAACTTTGTCTCACTCTAATTGAGTTCTTACCCGCACACTTTGCCGTTTATTTTGCTCCATATGTCATCAAACGATCAAAATTTTCGTTACTCTCGGAACTTACAAACTTTTTAAAAGTATCTAAATTGAAGTTTGACTTTTCCTTGGCATTTTGGCATTTTAAGATCATTTAATCTCAGACACTGACAGACTGATGATAAAAAAATTTAATAACTGTATTATGGTGACAAAATGATAGGCAACCTTATAATATTTTGTTAACGTTGAACAGACGACTGAAATATAAAAATTTGACAGCCAACTGACAGTCAAAAACTGTCTTTCTCGTAACTTTTTCATATTTTCTAACTTTTTAAATTTTCCCTGGACTACGATAAGCATTTCAAAACCAATATCAGTCAAATCGGCCCAGCAGTTCTCGAGTTTTAGCAAGACAAACAAACAGAAGTTAATGTTACATAGTTAATGTACAAAAAGAAGGAAGATAAAATTAACAGTTTTTGAAATTTAGTTTCTTACATTTGAAACGTTAGAAAAATACTAAGAATTTATATATCCAAAAAATTAAACCACTTTTGGATAACGTTAAGATGATTTAAAATTTTGACAAAAAATGAAAAAATTTTCAAAATTTGGATTTTTTCTTAAAAATTTCACTTCACTTTTTGATCAGATATTTGACACTGGTTTTTGAAAATTTTATGTTGAATGTGTTCGAAAACAAGCAAAATGGAATTGAAAAACTAAAAGTGAATTTTTAACATTTCAATTGGTTTTGAAAACATGCGAAATTTTTTTTAAATTAAATATTTAACACCATATTTTGTACATCACGTCCTAGATAGTATTTTCATTTCAAATAAATAATTTTAGAAGTCAAATTCTCAACATGGAATTTAAATTTTGGTCGACATCGATTTCATTTCAACTCAAATTGAAATATAGACATACATTACATACATATATAATGTCATTTAATTATTTTCGAATAAAATATTGAAATAACAATTCAAAATAAATACAACCGCACAAAAACAAAATTATTTGGCAAAAAGGAAATGCTGGGAGTCTGGCAACTCTGATTATAACAGACACAAATTTTTAATTACTTTTCTTAGCATTTTAAAACTTTCTGTACCAAATGAAACCTTAAATAGATAAAATACACGTCCCTAATGTTAACTTGGGACTTCAAAACAAAATTTTATAAAAAGTTTTTGAAAGTAAAAATATCGGTTATTTTTGAAATATAAAATAAAGAGGCTGGATGCGACTCACATTGATAACTTCCCATTACGCATACTTTGAAAAATAAAGTAAATTCAAAGTTAAAATGATTGACCACTCTCGAAATATTCAAATCAAGAAACATCTTTTGACATATTTTGGTTAATTTTAGTTTTAATGTTTATTTTTTGTAAAAAAAACTTACCAATTCAATCTTTCTCAAATTGTAGGATATATTAAAAAAGGTATCTTGTATGATAATAAATAAATTTAAAGTCAATATCGTTGCCCATTCTCAAAATATTCAAATTAAAAAAACATTTCTTACCAACTGTTGGTAGAATTTTTTGTACATTTTTTTTTGTAAAAAAATTGTCAATAGATTTTTTCCAAAATTTTACCAGATGTCAAAAACATAATTTTAAAAAGCAGACAATTGTTTTGAAGTTTATGTCATTTTTCCTTCATTAAAAATTAAAGTGCCAAACATTTTTTTAAAATTTTTTTAAAATAACGGTATATTAAAATTTTTCCAAATTTATACAAAACCTGTATTATATCACATTGTACAAAATAAAATTTATTTGAAGTCAAGAACATTATCCGTTCCTGAAATATTTGCCACCAACCAAAATTTTCACTTTTTTTTTAAACTGCTATAGTGAAAAAACCGCTTGACAAATTTTTAAAAAAGTCCTTTCTGCGTCTTTCGAAGTTATAACATGTCGAACAAAATTTAATTGGAGTCTATATCTTTACCCGTTCTCGAGATACCGTGTACGAAAAAGGGTATCTCGAACGTACGAATGTACGAACGTAGACTCTAGGAACCTTGAAACGTCCAGATTTATCAAAAATTTCAATATGAAAAATTAATAACTTGCTATGGGAAGTTAACAAAACCAAAAATAAAGACATATTTTGTGTTGGTGTTAAAATCCTGAAAACTCAAAATCCAGGAATTTAAATCCCAAAAAATTATACAATATATGAAAAAAGTTTGCTAATTTTCAAGATTCAGGATTTTCGAAATTTGGGATTTCGGCATTTTGTCGTTGTCAGAGTTCTATGGTTTCTTGATCCAAAATTTCGAAATTGTGTCCATCTCCCCAATTTTTCACTTCAGAACAAACTAGGTGCGAGTTTGAAATTTTATAAAAATTATTCGAGCAGTTTTTGAACAAAATGTTAAGAAAACGTGTTCATGACGTGGATGAACTTTAAAGGGCCTTTTTTTAGCAAAAAAATGGTTAAAAACTAGTTTTTGAGGGAACATCTAAACTGTCTCATGAGCAAGGCTTGGCCTAGTTAACCAAGTTAAAAGACTCCCGCCCCACAAAATTGTCCAATCAACTACTACATACTTACTCGTTCAGTCTTTCCTCCTATCCAATTATAAAGTCTGATCAAATTTCATATGCCTACTCAAATTCCAAAACAAATAATAAATTTATTTTCCAAAAAGCCTATCCTTAGATATTATTGCGCGTCTCGTTTTCCAAGGACATGACAAAATCTATTTTTGTCTCTCAATTTTCTATGATAAATCAAAAGAAAATTACAAAAAAAAAAAAACAAAAATTTTATAATAACTTCAAACGAACTCCTTTCGAAAATGTTATTAAAAGTTTTTCATAGATTTCCTCGAGGTTTGATAGCTGCTGTCTCGCAATTGCCCGTCACACTAAAATAAAATAAAAACAATTTCAAATTTGCGCTAACCCCTAAGGCCATCATCACATGGTGCTGCCACTACCAACCACCACATCGTACAAAGTCAGAGTCACCGCATGTTAAACCGCTCCGCTATACCTTACTATTCAACCATGCGCATGTGGATGCCGGCAGCCTTTGGTGGTTTTGATGGTCGTTTGAATTATATGCGTTGCTCTGTTTCTGTTTTCAAATGAAATGCCACATATTCATATAAGATTAGACCAAAGAAAAAAAAGTATCATTATTGTATTGGCCTGGCAGAAACGTTTAACCTCCTGTATGCTAAAATAATACTCAATTGTTTCTCAAATGTCTTTCAATCGATTGAGTATCAAAGACGACGACGACGACGACGATGATGATGATGACGACAAAAGACGACAACCACAATGACGCTTAGACCGACACACGATGGCGACGACAACGACTACGACTTCGATGGACAGCGGCGCGGCGCACAGTGGGGCAAACAGGGAAAAAATTACAAATTTTGTAATTGATTTTTTGCGGTTTTTGATATGCTATTGTTTTAATAAAAAGTCAAGGAAAACAGTTCTAATTCAGTTTTTTCATTTCATATTTGTTTGTGGCTCTGAGCGACCTTGAAAGTTCGACAAATTTATATTATCAAAAAATCGTCTATTTTTACTTATGCACATTTTGGCTTGCTGTGGCCTTATTTGTAAAGATACAATTATGAAACCTTACAGGTTTGTAGTTCAAATAACAAAGAAAAATAAAAAAAATTAAAATAGACACATTTTTTAAAATATGACATTGAAAAAAATTATAAAGTGAGTGAAGAAAAGTAACTAGATAATGCAAGTTTTGATAAGCCTACAAAAAAAGCTCCGCTGAGCTCCGGTCTAAAATTGTCATTTTATGAAAGCTTATACTATTGTCTAACATGTCTATAAATTTCATTGACAACTGTAGACAACCGCCGAACAAAGTCTTAAAAATAAGAGTTCGAGAGCGACTTTTCAAAAGGCTATAAAAGCATTTTTTACCTTTTTTAAACTAAGTATGAAGTTTGCTCTCCACATTCTTATGCGCAATTAAGGTAATTGAAATGAGTTTATTATTTTTCTTTGTCATGATTAAGAATTAATTTATAATTTATTGATTTATTTTTTCATATATGGAATAACGATTTAGTTAAATTGAATTACTAAAATTAATTTAAATTGACCTAAATTAATTTAAAAGTAAATTAAAACTTAATTTTAAAGAAGTAATTAATATGTTTGTACTTAAATTGTGTGCAATATTATAGAATAAATTAATATGCATATGCAGGCAATAATCGTAAAAATAAAATGAAAACGAGTTGTTCCATTTTTTTGCAGGTTTTTGCCCCATTTATATTTCGAAAAGAAGTAACTTTGATTGTATAAGCGGTTCTTATAAGTAGATTGCAAAATGTTCATCAGTTGTTGCTTATACTCCTCCACATACTTGAAAACTTCATAAAATGTTTTAAAACTTCTAATTTTATCGAACTAAAGGAATATTCATATGAGAAGGACCAACGACCATTATGACATTTCGTTTACATGTGCTTTTTTATTTGTCGCGAATGTCGTTTACTTAGACCAAGAAACAATTCATTCGTTGAAGTGTGGATGGTATGTGACGACCAAATTATTCCCTCAAATTTCTCTTATTTCAGCAATTACAATCCAAATTTTAATATATTAACATTAAATAAACTAGATTTCTACCTTTTTGTTAAGTTTTTGTGAAGAATGTAGGCTTATATAATATGTAAGTTTTAAATCCTATTTGTTTTTTTATTCATTGGTTGCTCTCATGTGTATAGTCCTTAAAACCACGTCGATCAAAAATTTTTAAAAAAGGTTTATATTAACAAGAGAACGAACTGGGCGTGCCAGTGGGCGGAAATTAATAGTGTAATTTTGTTTTCCTTGACTATCAGCCCTCAAAATTTTATTGAAATCGGTTTAAAGATTTAGTTTTTATTAAAAAGAGCAATAAGTAGGCGTGTCAGTGGGCGGAAATTGATAGGGAAAATTTCTCTTGGATCTGAAAATCATTCCTGAAAATTTCAACAAAATCGGTTGAATGGTTTAGATTTTATGGAGTTTTTTCCGCTCTCCCATACAAGTCGCCCCACTGTGCGGCGCAGCTTGGCAAACAATGCATCTCACAAAAGAATAGCGCTGCATGGCATAGTTTAAGCCAAAAATTATTATTATTTCAATATCGCGGGGAGATTTGCTTCTACCCCCTCTTCGCATTTGGCCCAGAATAGATTTCCAGCTGAAAACTAAATCAAAAGAAAAAAAACTCCATCTTGGGCCGGGAATCTAGGGTGCATTGCATCTATAGGTAGATTTCGATTTCCAAACTCTTTGGTTATGCCATTTCATCGCGAGCCTAAACTAAATTGCAATGGCATGCTGCAGTTACCTATACGACTTTGCCCCCCCGCACTGCTCACTGTTGCTGCCACATTCTGTTCGCTCCCTAAGTCCCTCTGCGCTCGTGCACTCGAATTCTTATGCCAAATAATATGCTGCAGCCAATTCTCTCTCTGCGCAATGCAGTCAATTCTTATTATGGTTCCGCTGCGGGATGGTTGGTTGTAACTTTATTTATATTTGTCTTTGTCTATGAAATGGTTACATTTTTGGTTTAGCTTGGTTTTTCGAGCAAATTTAGTAAGCGGTTGTAGCTGCTGCAGTTGCAGTTGCAGCCGATGCTGATGCAGCTGCGGAATATTATTGATATTCTTTAATCTCGTTTTGAATTTTGTGAGTTTTTTCATTCTGATTTTACAGCGCCATGGCTTAACCAAAATCCAACCGCTTAGACTTAATATTGAGGCAAACCTACCCCACCCCCCTCTCCCTTCAAAAAAAAAAGAAATAAGCCCTGAACAGTGGCTTTAAATGTGGCATGAAATTGGCTTCATTCTCTTCATTTGAAAAATCTGAAAATCTGATGCAGTTCGATGCTATAAACAAAAGTTAAGGATGAAATTGGTCTCATCTCCCACCCACAAACACGCCCCTTTTGAATGGTTTTTAAATCATCTTGAATTCTATTTATTCAAGTTCTTGTAATTATTATTATTTTTCTCTGAAAAACTGTCTAAAGTGCGAAAATTTTATTTTGATAAATAACAAAGTTTTAACCACGCCCACTTTTTCACAAAAATTGAAGATGGGGAAAGTGGTTAATTTAAGTGTCGTCTTCGAATATTTGACATTAAAAAAACTTAGCTCATTAACTATTAACGCCCACAGCCACGCCTATTTTGCACAAAAAATCCAAACAGTTTTCTTTTTTAAACAAAAATGTATACAAAGGCCATCAAATGAGCCACTGTTTGTGATATCTCTGAGATACATTTTGAATAATTCCAAGGGATAAGATATAATATAAAGCAGATACATGCAAGTACCAGCCAGGTAAAGCGTCATACTCGAACTCGTACTCGTTTAAATACTTGTAGCAACTCGATGGAAGAAATTGAAGAAAATCGAAATGGACGCGCTCAGGATGAAGAGAGAATCAATCGATTGGAATGAATGAAATCATGCGATCAATTAAAATTGCAAATGGTTAGGAAGGAAGTTGACAAAAGAAAAAAAAAAAAAATTCTTTATGGGTCTGGCCTGATCTGCAGGTCTGTGTGCCAAAGGAGTCCATGAGAAATGTCTGTCTGACATTTTATATATAGAGATACTCTTGTATTTTTTTTCTGTATCTTATCTATCCTCACAAATGCTATGTGGTGCTTACTACCTCCCTCCAGACTCCAGCATAGAATGTTCAACGTGGAGGTGGAGGTGGAGGTAAATCTATCTATACGCCACCACAAAGAATTGCAGTTTATAGTCTGTCTGTTTGTCTGATTGTGTCTGTCTGAATGTCTGCATCTATAAACATAACTACAGATTATATACTAGATTCTTTTTGCTATTATTAAATTGTAAGTTGATTGATGGATTTCAAGTAATTGTGCCACTGCAAAATGAATATGGAAAATGCTTTTGGCATTTTGGCTGCTATATGCATCAATCTATTGGATGCATGATGCATGCGCCATGTGGGATAGATAAATATGCAGTTTATATTCGTATATGCATATGCATGACTGATGTGCCACCATATTGATTGGATGCTTACCATACTTATATATGAATGTTGAATTTGAAGTATAGTGTCGATGGACTTTTACGAAATTTTGATTGATTACTTTGAGTACGAATACGAGTTTGAGTTTATTGCGAAGTTGTTTTCTTTATTTTTTTGGTTAAATGAAAAATAAATAAAAAATAAAATTAGAAAACTTTGATTGATAAAAACACTGTTTTAGTTATATTTAAACAATCTTAGAAAGACTTTAATTCACTAATGAAATGAAATTAAGGAAAAAGTAATGGTCCCAAAGTGTACCCCTGTGGAATACCAAAATGCTTTGATTTATTTAAATTTATTAGCGTTTAGTTGAAGAGGTTCAGAACAATGGACTAAAAGTGGATGCTGGAGGGATGTCTGAAGATATTTGTCGGCATATTAAGTTGGGGCTAGCTAATTACAAATAGACTACCTAAGTATGACGGATCATTGCACTTGTTGGTTCCTAATGTCACACTAACGCTCAGTGGTTAATCATGTTTTAGAGCTGCAGCTGTTTCAATTTTGCAGCTTTATATGTTTTTTTTTTATAATTTAAGATAAACTAATTTTTTATTTTAAGAGAAAAATACAACTAAATATTTAAAAAAAACCTCGAACCTCATACTTTATGTTTCCCCTCAGTGTACCAGTTTAACTTTTTTTAAATTTTGTTGAGTCATATATTATGCATTCAATTAATTTAAATCACTTGACCATGAGGAATACGATCTAACTGAAATGTTTGCAACATCTGATATGAAAATTGTATATTACCCTCATCAAAGGTAGATAACGTAAAACAACGTAAATTCACAAAAAGGATCTTCATACACAAATAAATAATAAAAAAATAAAAAAAAAAAAAAAATACCAAAACAAAACCTTAAAAGAAGAAGAAACACTTAATCTTCATTTTCAAGACCTCCTTGAGTTTTGGTCTTTGTGGCGGTCATATAAAATGAATTACCTACTCATTTCAGAATATTGATAACAGGGTGTTGCATTAAATGCAGATTTTTATTTAAATTGAAAAATTTAAAAGCAATTTTTTAAAAGGTCACGAAAAATGAGAAACTTTGTACAAAGGTTGAACTTAGCTCAAATCTGATTTGACAAATTTGGACAAAGACTTGTAGAAGTCCTAATTTATATTGAAAAATACCCACAGAAAATTCGAAAATGTCACTTTTTTAAATTTAACATAAAATTTTTATAAAATTTTCTGAAATAATAAATTTGCACTTAACAGTGTTTGACTTTATTTTTGGCACGAAATTTTAAATTTACCTGAAAATTTGTCTTAAACTTAAAATTATAGTTGTGACTTATGACGTGGAATCTTTTTAGCTCAGAATTTAGCATGACTAAGTTTTTTAAAAAACCTGTCTATTGACTACAAAAAATGCTCAGTCGATTTAAAAGAAGGATATTATTTTGGACCATCCTGTTAGCCATCATGTTGGTAATTTATTTCTGCTTTCAATGGCACCAGATAATCCAGAATTGGTGCATCAGTCAACATAATATATTATTTTTCTTCTTCTTCTTCTTCTTCTTCCGCACCACCTCCGCCCATACTCCCTTATACACATTTTTTTCGTTTTGTTTTTTTTTTTTTCTTTAAGTAAAAAGTATATCTCTTTTTCTGCAGTGGAAACATTAATTTTGAAAAGATAACTTTTTTAGTTTCTTTTAAGTAACTCAAAACAAAAAAAAAAACCCTTATCTACTTAATTACCAACACAAATGTCAAAATAATGTCAGTGATTAAGAGCATGCGCGTTGCCACACCACCGGGACTCTTTTACTTCATTTTTGGTTCTGCTTTGCCATTGATTGCCAAAAATAAAAAAAAAGAACTGAAATTTGAGTGAAATGCGTGCAGCGAAAAGAACGACAAATTAAAACACACACACACATACACACGTATGCTTGTACAATCTGTGTATAGAATTTAAGTGAAATAACCAAACAACAACTTCAAAAATCATTATCAAATTGAAACATTGGCTTAAAAATGCGTGCATCCATTTGTATATAATCCACAGCAATGTTTTTTTCATTCCTTTCATGTGAAATATTTCATCAACTATGGACCAACATTTAACAAAATCAGAACAAAAAACTTTATGAAAAAGAAAGGTTCGAATTTTTTCACGACACATTATTAACTTCCTCCTGGCATTTCCCGTGAAAAGTAATTTAATTTTCATAAATTTATTTTTTCATGGTGAAAAAGTAACCTTCTAAAATCTAAATTAGGTATTGTGTTTTCATTGAGTTCTTTTTGCAATGAAAAAATATTCAAAGTATAGGAAATTGTAAAAAGTGGGAACTCTTAGTTGTGAAGTGAAAAAAGAAGAGTGAAATATTAATGATTTGTTGTAAGTCAATTTTTTACGTATACATTTTATTTTCAAAAAAGAGTCATAGACAAGAACTTTTTCTTAAGTTAAATTCTTATGATCCTTTGTGAAATGAAAAATAAATAGGAACCAAAATTTTTCACAGATGAAAAACGGTTTGAAACGTAAAATTTTCACAGATGAACTCATTTTTCCAAAGTATAATAAAAGTAAGTAATGTTGGGAAAACACCTTTTTTATTTAACTTTACTTCCCGTGAATTTCAAGCGAACTCAATTTCGATTAATATCATTCGATATTTTCATGTGAAATTTTAATTCATTCATTTAATTTCTATTGTTTAAAAGAGCTTAGTAACCATCATTTATTTTATTCTCTCCTGCTGCAAAATTCAAACAAAAGACACGATTTCACGATGATAAATTTAAAAAAAGACGTGGAAAATTAAAAAAGGCGTGAAAATTAAAAAAAGGAAGTGAAAAAAATCAAGTTTTTTCAAAATCAAGAGTGTTCAAAAGTAGTTAACAAATTTATCCTTCTTGTTAATTTTTAAAGAGTTTTTGGTTTTTACAATTTTTGGCTCTTTAATTTTTTTTTCACAAGAAAACCATCTCCTCTGTCCCACTGTATACGACATATTGATTACAATTCAAAAGAATTCGTTCAAGTACCAACCCCTGCGTAACTTCATCTCAACTCACGTTTACCTCACTCTGTGTAAGACCCACCTCCAAAAAGTATACCATCCTCTTTGATGCATTCTTAATCCTTCGAAGATACATGACAAGCATTTCACATTAGTTTTGGGGGTATCCGTCTTTTACTCCGAAAAAATACATTTGAGTTTGTCCAAAGACTCCAGATTTTCGGTTAAATCTTGTTGTTTTTTTTTTGGTTCTTTTTGATGGTCTTAAACAGTAACAGAAAAGTATAGGGAGCAGGAATAGCAGTAGAGAGAGATGTAATATTTGGATGGACCGTAAGTTTGTAATAAATTACTATACGAGTATACCAAGATTGTTGTTGGTGTATATTTTCTTTTGCTCTGACTTTGGACAATAATTTGAAGATCAAGAAAGAAGAAGAATGAAGAATTTAAGGTAGGTAAGAGAAGTCTTAGATTCCATTACGTATCTATAGTATACCTTTCTTACCACTGACCGCCGCCGTACAGCCGATAGCAATTTGCAGCGATGAAAAATTGAAGGTCAGTTCCTTAATTGAAAAAAGTTCAGTGGTGGTCGATGATGGCGTCGACAAGGCAGTACAATGTACCCATCGTCTTCATCTTCATCGGCGCTGCGGCGGCGGCGTGTTTTGCCTGAGGAAATAATATTTCTTATTCATTGCAATTCAATTGCAACAAAACATTGTGCCTTATGTCGTGCATTTTGGGAAATAATAACCTCCATATACAATCGACAAACATACATCTTCACAATCACAATTCATATCTTTTTGACAATTACACGTGTATCTGTGGCAGAAGGAGTCGTTTTTTCTTTTGAGCTCACGATCGACGACGCGACGTCGAAGAACGGTCCATATCCAATTCATATGAGATCGATGGACAGAGATTTAGGTACAAAAATGTATCTTTTTTTATTTTTAAGGTGAAGTTTCTGCATTCTTACATCGAATTGCATAGAGTTTTCGATTAGATGACAGAATAATATTGAACACACTACGGGTCATAAGATTGAGTCCAAATTTTCTCTATATTTTTATAAATTAAACTAAATTTTCTTTAAATTGTCAAAAAGTCGTATTTCATACAACTTGACGAATTCTGCTTACAAAATTTAGAGACACTCCAGAGCGGTCTATTCTGATTGACTTTTAAGACCTAAATTGGCGGTAAGTTGATGTCAGAAGTGGTGTTGCTAATGTCGTGAAGTTAAAAACCCTGAGTCCTCTCAACCTCTTGTCATCGTGGTGAAGACTTTCTTTTTAAATGGTATTTCCAACAGACTGACTTCAATCAACAAACCCCGGGTGTAGATATCTCTGTTTTACCATCAGAGAGTTGTAAATTCGCTAATTGGTTTTAAATTTACGACTGCTACTGCTGTTGCCGATCCTCAAATTCGTGGTAATGAACGGCCTTGAACGCCACTGTTCGTCGTCAACGTCACTACCCTTTACCGTCTTTGTAGGTAAAGTGTGTGGAAGTTTGCAGCAGGTACTCGAGTATCTGATGTGCAAAATAAAAATATCTTTTTCTGTCGTTGCGTTGTTTGGTCAAAATTAAAATAAATCAAAAAGACAAAAAAAAAAATTATCTGTCCATCAAGTTGTTGTTGTTTGTGCAACCATGCGCAATTGGCACTCGTTTATTTATTTTTAAATATTTTTCTTTTTTTTCATTTTCAAAAATCACATATAATTTATCATTCAAATATTGTACGAGTCTTGTGCGAACCTCGTTTGTGTTTAAGTCATAAATATTTAAATCAAGTGATGATAGCGATCGCCAAAGAGCCTTTATGGTATGTCGTGATATGTTTACGATATTAACCTAGATCAAAATTTATTCATAATTCTTTACATGAACACAGAGAATATGGTTAGCATGAAATGGCACTTGTCATACAGTCAGAGCCCGGAGCAGAATATAAGAACGGTCAGTTTTGACAGAAAATACATCAGTGACGAATTTGACTTTATGATAAATGGAGGTTTGTTTGACTTGAGAATTGTTATCGTTGGTTTAGTTTTGGTTGTCAATTTATAACAAAAAAAATATGTTAACTTGTTCTTTTAGCAAATGACCATTGTTAGAGATTTGAAAGAACTAAACTAGAACATGAACAAAATAATGACAGTTCGAGAAGAATCGAGGCTAAGTGACTTTCAATCTCAATTTTTGAGTTGTGAGATTGGTTTTGAAGGTTAACAAGGGAGGGGTAACTTTGAATTCTTTGAAAGCAAAGCTTTTGATCAGGAATTTCTTAATCCTTTTTCACAATTATTATGCAATTTCTTAAACATTTTTTTAATTATTTTTATATTTCTTATCTTTTCAGGTAAGACTGGATTTTTATTAAACTATATTTCCAGAAATGTAAGTTTCAACACATAAAATGAACTTTACAAGAATTTCATTATCTTTTCCCTTCAATGCATTACTTCAAATGATTTGATCTGCAATTTAATTCTAAAGTCCAAAAATAAAAAAACTTAAAATACAACGCCCTCCTTTAATTGTCATAATTCATCAATCAAAGCATTTTCGTAAGCCAATTGGCCCACAAAAAAATTAAATTGAGTCTTTTCTTGTCTTGAAAAATAATTGCAAGTTTCGATTTTCAACAAATAAATATTAATTCGCTTTCAAGATATGAACAGAAAAAAAAATACTCGTGACAAGACCAACCTCTGCTGCACAATAACTTCATAGCGCCCCCCCTTACCCTTCCAATAATATCTCTTAAAATTTATAATAATAATATAGGGTAACGATTTTGTGTGTTCAACGAACATGGTTAAAAAGCTGAACATGGAAAAAAATCTGCAAAAAATTATTGAAATAGAAAAAAAATTGATAAACGAAAACAACAATTGCCAAAGACTTAACCAATTACCACTTAATACCGCGCACCACAACCAACACTATCAGGCACCACTTCGTATCGTTCTTTTTTCAAAAATTACCATTACCACTCTTTGGTCTCTGCCACCAACACAAATCATATGGATTTTATAATTCAACACCAACAGTAAAATTTGTAAACGGAATCAACTGAACATAACTGCCAAACACCAACAACAACAACAAAAACAACCGAGAATAGACTCTGGTTATCCTAAGGCCATCATCACCATCGCACTTTTCTGCAAATCGCTTATTGGAAGCAAAGCTGCTGCTTTGCAGCGGTTAACCCAACTATTTGGGTGTTTTTTTTTTTTTTTGGTTTTTGGTTGTTGGTTGTCGACACCAATTTTTGGGAGCTCCATTACAGACGTAGGAGGAGTTAACTGAAACTCATTATTGACATAGCGCATAAAGTTTTTTTTTTGTTTTTGCTTAAATTATTCGTGATAGACAGAAGTTACAATTGATGATTAAATATTTGTAAGATATAAACAAAAAAAAAAAAAAAAAGAAGAAAAATATTGAAAAATTAAATTGTTAAGTAGTTATTTTTGTTTTGACGAGAATGAATGTTGCAGTAATAATTTAACAACTGCAATTTTCAAGGTCTACAACTAGCTTGTAACTTTAATTGCATTTTTCTGTTAAAATGTTTTTGGCCAGGCATTGAGCTGAATTCGTGGATCAATACCTTCATAACAACTTTTATCCAATGAAATTGTGTCAGTTTTATCATAGAATCAACAATAACTCAATAGAAACCAAATAAAACAAAAGAGCTGAGCAACGAACTCGATTTTTTTTTCGATAAAACACTGCGCCATTTGGGATATTTCGATGATTTTTCTATAGAATTGATATAAACTCAAGGTATTTAAGTATGGAATCTTACATTAGATGTCGGAGAACTTTTGTAAAGCCCCACTACGTCACACATTTCAACTTTGTAGTCCTCTATGCCTAGGTGAAGTTCTAGAAAGTGAAGTTCATGCACGATTTAATTAGTTCTCCTCACACAGAACTACAGAAAACGTTCCAAGACTTCAATACCAAATTGAAAGAGCTTAATTCTTAGCTAAAGTACTCCAAAAAAAGTAAACACCTTGAAGTTTCACAATACCTGAGGAAATATTAAGGAAATTTTGTATGCAGCATGTGGTTCTACTATTTTTTTTTATTTTCACTGTTCCAAAATCTGAAATGACACTTCATTCCTACAAAGTCATATAAACAATGTTAACATGCAAAGTTCCTACACCTCTTTAACCTGAAACCTATATAAGTTCAAAACCTTTGAAAGTCAACCAACAATTCTATACCAAATATAGTCAATCTCCTTGCAACTTAATTAATGAACAAAAAAGAAACTAACAACAACACCAAAAAATAAAAAAAAACCTTAAGTAAATAATGACTTCTTATCGACTGTGTTCAATCGAAAGTGAAACTTATAAAGGTAGGTACAACCAGTCACCATATCATTTATAAGTACATACATAGATTCAGTAGTAACCCTATTTGCTAATCAATTTGTTTCAATCACATTTTTTAAATACAAAATAAAAGTTACAACCAAAAAACTGAGTTGAGTTAAGTTAAAAAAAAAATTATCACAAAATACCATGTCCCAAATGAGTTGAAACTTTTTGTTTCCAACAACAACAAAAAAAAACCCTCTCTCTTGAACTGGAAATATGATCGCACTTATAAGGATGGATTTCGTATACCTACTCGTACCTATAGAGGAGATGAATTCCCCTGTTGCCACCACTCCGTGGGTTACTAAGATACTTCGATACTTAAAAACTTGCCTAACAAAAGTTTAGCTCAAGAAATAGGGTCGCTCCATGGAAATTCCGAAAATATTATTCGCAAAGTCTCCTTACCGATGTATACCATCCACAAGAGAGTCATTCAAACCCGACCATATAACATCTAACAATATCTTAACTTCTTCGACACAAAGTCGCTCTTTCTTCATCTCAAGATCGAGACGAACATCCATCGTCAACCATGAGTCAAATTGTTTAGCCATTTCGAGTAAATGACTTAATTAAATGGCATCTAAGCTATTAATTATTTATTTTCATGGCAACACTAGGACTCGACTCGATGAGACTAGGATTTGCCATTACATATATAGCTAGCCTCCCGGTCTCCAAAGTTAGAGGAGTCTCACACATAGGAAAGTGATCACTAGAGACTCATATAAGCGACGACCGACGACGGTGACGATGACGACGAACTAAAAGACCATATCAAACTGAACCGAACCAACTTTACCACCAGCAACATGTTGTTCGAGATTTATCTGGAGCGTACGAGTATGTACCGTTGTTGGTGGTTAGTTGGCGTTGTGTGGCCACCGTCGAATCCCGTCGTCGTCGCACCACATACAAGGTAAGATGAAAAAAAAACTGCTTCAATTGCACCACACACAATGAAACCGTTCAGCAAGTACGCCATAATCTTGATCGATGGACGACCTAAGTCTAAATTTGTTTAAAAACGCGCGCCAATAGGTTTTAAGTCGAAGCGGGGGGAAATGCGCGGAGTGGTGACAATGAATATGGCGGGTATATGTTGGTTTTGTAGGAGTACCTATTGCATATGGAATGGAAGCCGCTAGAACCACTCCTGGATTTTTTGCCTATTTCTGGGCACTGAACACACCTCGTTCGGTATTTAAGGCTTTTTTGGTCGATTTTTTTTCTTAAGTTCGACTTGACTTGCGCTGGTTTCATATTTTCCTAATTGTTATTGAAATTTTTTTCTTTTTTATTTTTAAATTTTAAATTAACAAAAAGAAAATGCAATTCAAAGCCACATGATATTGTGCTGAAATATTATTATATGGCTGAATGGCATTAAATGTTTGTTCAATGTCTTGTTGAACAACTCTTCCGCACGGTTGGAGTAAAGAGGTGCAGCATTTCCTATTCAATATTTGTTGGTTGTTTTTATGTGTACTGTAATTTTTGTTCTTGTTTTTATCATTATTTTATGAAGAATGGTACGGTGCTATAGTAATTTGCTTCAAATTAGCTCACGCAAAGGTTACATTTTATTTGAAATCCTAGAAGCATACATTAGAAGAATTTTATCTCAATGGAATCAGGGTATATTTTTCATATTATATCGTTATGAGTATTTTATTTGGTTCTTTGAAGTTGAAGAATTTGAATGTGATATTCGGGAATTTGATCCGAAGACTTTTGAGTTCTGACTTGATGGTCAAATGAATGAGCTTTTCGTTGAGTTTCAGAATGTGACAAGGGAGTTTCGTGGGATTTTAAACTCAAAACTACTTCAAGTTCTTGGAATTTACATCTTGGGGTGTGATTGTTGAAATTTGAATTAAACTTTTTAAAATGTAAATGATTAAAAGCATTTTCAGTCCAAAATTACTTCACAAACTCATGAAAGAATATTAATAGATGTCAATATCTCTTTAGCTTTTAGGCTTTTTTTTCTTAGTAACAGATGTTACATCATCAATTCTTATCATACAAGCAACATTAAGTCAATAGAAACCAAGTAAAACAAAAGAGCTGAGCATCGAACTCGATTTTTGCTTTTCGTTAAAACACTGCGCCATTTGGGATATTTTGATGATTTTTCTTTAGATTGTTAGTACACTCAAGGTATTTAAGTATAAAATTGAATATCAGATATCCGAGAACGTTTGTAGTGCCCCCTAAGCCACAAATTTCAACTTGGTAGGCCTCTATGCCTAGGTGAAGTTCTCGCAGCTCATAATTCCACTAATTCATTCACGATTTGGTTATTTCTTCACAGAGAACCACAGAGAAGGTTTAAAGTCATCAAATCCAAATTGGTAAAGCTTAACTCTTAGCAAATAATACTCCAAATAATGCAACTATCTTAGAGTTCCATTGTCTGGAGGAATATTAATGCAATTGGATATGCACCAAGTGATTCTGCAATTTTTGTATTTCCATTCATTTTTCACACTTGTTTCTAATTTTGTTTTTTGCTTAAGCCTTGTGTCCTTGTACGTTCAAAACATAAACTTAACAAAAGTCCAAAAATAGACTTAAAACAAGTATCAAGCTGTGCTAGAAACCAATGTTCATTTACTAAACGATACTAAAAAAAATAAAAACAAAACAAATTTGAAACAACTGTGGTATGTAATCTATAGGTATTAAAAAATTACTTAAAAGCCAAATCACTTGCTAATTTTCCAGCCAACAAGCGACACTCTGTGCATGCAGTGTGTATATAAAGAAGAAAACATTGAGATAACAAGACAACCATAAAGCAAATTTGGATGCTTGTCAAACGATGTCGCACCTTGAAATGTCACAACACAACTATTTTTTTTTTGCTGCACATGTGTTTAGTGTGTTTCATTATTTTTCATGGCATAAAAACTAACGTTTAAGGCCAAATTATATATCTCAAACAAGCTACATACTCGTAGGTACAAAAATTGTCTTCACCTTTTGCAGATTTGCTAATATATATGTACATTTTTCTAGGTAAGGTCTACAAGCCATCAATAGACACAAACTGACCCAGATATACTGAAACTTTTTGGATATTTTTGAAATTCTTCGGTGTGTCTTTTACAACTTATACCAATAATTGAAATACCTTTTCCCATCGAGGATAATCCGAAAAAGAACTTAAAAAATTAAAACACACACCTATTTTGTGGTAATTTAACACACCACAGCCCATAATAATGCTTGACGATGATGATGGCTTTGGCGATGGTGGATGGTGGTTGGTGATGGTGATGGTGATGGCGGTCGGTTCAACTAGATATACGTACGTACTTGACTTGCTGGGGCATATTCGTATGTAGTTGCTTAACAACTCAAACATGGCTTATGTGTTCTATCAGAGGCCATCGCCGCTGCCGTAGTCGGGCGGCTCTTTAATTCATTTGTCTGCTTTGGCTTCTTCATCTCACCATCACACCATCGCCTTAACCATCGCCACATCAGAATGCATCAGGTTGCCTATTTTTCTCCATATAATAATCCATCCAAGTATCTGCAACAACTGCCACCAACTGAGCCAACATCAGAGAGGGGCTCAACTCAGCTCAAATCAAAAACAACACATTGCACTGCCACGGCAGCGGCACTGCAGCCGCCACTGTCCGTCGTCATCGTCGTCGTCGTGCGTCCAATTCAAGCTAATCCGTGCCGCTTGGTTAGAACTAAGCTATATCTATCGAATGTATGTACATAGCTTTGGAGGAGAGATTGACTAATTGAAAATTAAATCGAGTTGCGATTTAATTACCTGTTGAAATAAAAGAAGCTGATCACATTTTATATTGCATCAAGAGATGGTTCAACCAGAAGCTGGGGATTAATTGAACACACTACAAATTCTGCTCATATACTAACTGTCCCTTACCCCACCGAACTATACGAGAGTATACAATAAATGTTTGTGGCAAGTTTTTATGTTATGAAATAAAATAATAGAAAAACCTAAAAGACGAATGCATTGAAATTCAATACAAAAATTGATCTGCCCCCCCCTCTCTTATTGGATCTTGAGTCTCTAAGTTTTAATTGAATCTCTTATATGATTGTGAGACTTTATGGAGGACATGTGTAACATTTGCTGTTTTCAGTTCAAGTACTGATTTGTTATTGATAAAGTGTACGATTATACTCGAGTGGTACTAGCGCCCTCTGCACTGCTTCTTACCACACTGCATCTACATCAGTTTTGTATTTATTTACCAAGCAGGTCGACTGCATCTTAAGACGGTAGCAAATTGAAAATGCAACGCCCGGCTTTGACATGCTGATGCTTAATTTATAGTCTGGGTGGGTAGTGTTTTTGAGTTTTCAGAGGAGTTGTGGCACTTCCTTAAGACTTCTTAAGACATCCTCCAGATTTTCATGGTTAGAAACTAAACTTTCATTTCTTGAGCAAACTTAATAAGGTAACAGGATACAAATTGGTCCTTCAATGCGAATTCTACTTTTGTTTAAAACGACTCGACCGATTTTAACATAACTGGCCAGACTACAAGTGCAGTTATCTGCCCCGACGTATGTATGTACGTGATGTTTAATACTTACTACATACCTACTGCATGTAGATTAAGAAAGAATTGAGATACATATAAGGCCATTAATTAAATAATTATGGTGTACGAGGAAAGTGGATGTGGCAAAGCACCACCAGATAGCACATATTGCGGTTCATGCAGGTGACTACTGGTCTTTTATGGACCGACTCGATCGTCCGCATGGTCCTCATCGTCGTAGTCGTCGTTGTCGATATTGACGGTCGTTGGTTGTCGTTAGTGTCCGCTCTAAAGCTGATCTGCTTTTGTTTGATTAAATGTATAGTTCTCGATTAATTAGCTGCATGATATAGAATTTGCTCATATACGAGTATAGTTAGTGGTGGTTATGGTTCATTGACACATGATTATCATTTTGGGGCGGATAATTAAAGGGGCAATAACATAACTATGTGCAACACATTAGGTAGATTTTTTTTTCCATAGTTGTTTTTTGGAACATAATAGACAGAATAAATTAGCTTGAAAGTGAGATATTGACTTTGATTGAAGTTTTTGAAATGTGTATGCACTGGATTGGAATATTTTCGGCCTTGAATACTAACTAGAGACCAGTTTTGTTTCATGCACGAACTAATCAACAAGAGTTTCTAAAGTGGTACAGGAAGAAACAATTCAACTTTCTCGTTATAAATCATTCGAAATGTATGTAGTTTCAATCTCCCATTTAAACATTTCAAATTAATTAATCCATTCGTTATTTATTTAAGTATTTCGCAAAAAAAGAGTTCGCTGCTCAGCTCTTTTGTTTTAAATTTGTTTCTATCACTGAATGACGAGTTAATTTTACGAAAATTAGTTAAATAAGTGAATAATATTTAAAAATGACGTAATTTGACCAACTTCGACTTTTAAATAAGCCCGATTTTTGGTTAATTTGAAGTAAATCTTTCGAAGCTATAGAAGGTAAAAAAAAATCAGGAATAGAACAAAAGGAATACACATTAAAACGCATGTACAATTGTTGCAGTTGATACAACACCAACAATGATACCTGCCTCTCGCCTCCAATCTGGCGGGATGCTATGACCATACATCGTTTCCATCAACAACAAAATTCATTGTTTCTCTTTGGATTCTTCTCGTTGCGATGTAATCGATAAAAAGCAGAAGATACATCTGATTCTGCTGCTGCTGCTGATGATGATGATGATGCGCTACCATATAATATTCAGTATGTGCTGCAACATGCATTTTGCAGATATACCACACCACTATTTCTTTTGTTTTTCTTTTTTTTTTGCTGCAGCCGAAGTCGAATGCTGCTGCTGCAGCACACAATAATTGTGCGTTTAATATTGTCACGTTTCCAATGCTTCAGGCTGGAGGAATCAGTTTTCTTCTATAACACAAAATATTTCCTCATACATAGACACATGTACGACGAGTATATGTATATTCAACCATACAAAGTATAAGGAGTGTAGGCAAAAAATGCATTGTAACGAGCCTGGCATTATTATTGGTATTATTATTTTTCCATTTCGCGTCTTTTTTTTTTTTGTTTTTGTTTTGCTGTCTGGAAATGAAAAGGACCTAGACCATACATATCCCAACCTACTCCAATGCCACCTTTTGTACGTTTTTGGAAAATATTTCAGGAATTTATTGAACTATCCCAACCAAAGCACCATCATCGCATCCAGTAGCTGACTATGGATGCAATTCAACGCTCGAAGCATGCTTTGCAGTCTTATCTGGCGGCTGATTGTTGTTTTTTTTTCCACTGTCCACTGTGTCTCCTTTTCTTTAAATCTGATGGATATTTTTTAAAGTTTTTGTTTATAAAATAAGGAATACAAAAAAACACCTTTTCATCTCTAAAAATAGCGCTGATGATGCGCTGCTGATGCTGCTGCAAATGAGTCGAATAAGACTCACCACTTGAATATTGACAAAAGGTCCTTATGGGTGAATATAAACGTTGTTGTTTCCCATCTCTTCACGAGTATTTAGCAAAAATTCTATACGCTATAAGTTGTCAGATCCAATTTTAAGTTCATATGACCATGGGGAATGGTGACACTATACGAATTCCATACTGTCGAACTATATAAAGAGAAAATGACTGCTGCACTGTTGTCACTTGATGGCGGCGCTGCGGCGGCGGCAGCGAGACGGCACAGTGCACTGCACCACCAATAAAAGTTAAGTATTTTAAAAATTTATATACGAGTATCTAAAAAGCATAAAAGTAACCCATTGCCGGGAGTTTTTTAAAGCTAAATAATTTCAATTCGCGCAGCAACAATATTACAAATGGACTTTTCTCTAGAATTCGATTTTTTTTTTCTGCTGCGACAAACCTTGATTTGCGAGTTCCTCCAGCTGACACAAGGGTTTAAGTAGATTTTTCAGATTTTGGCATGACAATAGCATTTTTTTGTTAACTTATAAATTTTAATTGATAAAAAAGTGTTTCATTTGTGGAAAAATTGACAGCAAGTGTTCCCTTTTAAAGGAAGTCAGAATATCCTGGAATTCAAAATCATTAACTACGTGAATTGAATATTATGAGAAATGGATGCACTGCATCAGCACCATATACGAGAGTATACGAGGATGCGAATTATTAAGGATCATTTGGCGCAATTTGTTTTTCATCAAGTGATTTGCATCGACATCACAACACGATCTCGAAATTCTTCTTAAATTGCTCTTGAGATGGGTGAATTTGCGGGAATATTTCCTGAAATCTTTTTGAAAGTTCTACAAGTTTTCTGCGCTTGTCATATTATTCAGATGCAGCCTCTATATGGTGTTGCATCTGCCCACTTCGAAGTGTACGAATATTTTTGTACTAGATCGTGCGAAATTTAAAAAACCAAACGCATTCCGCATCCTTCAGAGATCTGTTAATCCCGCAGCTACCGTTTTGTTTTCTTTTTGGCTACACTTTGCGCGTAGGATGCGCGAACCAATCTTCTTTTGTAATCCGTCAGAACACTGTTATGCAGATGCAGCTGTTTTGGCATTCATACTCGCTTCACTGCTATGTAATGTATGTTTGTGTTCCCATATCCCAGTTTGAAGTAGGTAGATCCGAAATAATTTGAAATTGCTCATAGTCCAAATAGATCAGGAGATGATGGGACGGACGCGACGGGCACGGGACACATATGGAAGAGGTGACTCTGATTCCGATTATCATGGGTGAATATTATTATGCGTCCTGGGTTGTTGTATACATGTTATTTTCTTTGGGATTGGGTTTGCTGGTTTTCGAAAGCAAAATATGGGTGTAACTGGACTTTGCCATCATGGAGCATGTTCCGCGGATCCACTTGGATATGGCATCGAGTTGGTAAAGAAAGAGCATGGTTCTTTTTCTTATACTCGTAACTAGAACGATTGTAACTGATTTTTTGATGTGATGCAAGAGGAAAAAAGTTATGTTGTGACATCAATTCAAGATCAGATTATGGAAGTAAAAAAAAAGGAGAACAAATGATGTTGGAAAAAAAAGATTTAGGTTGATTGTTGTCTAGGAACATAGTATGTCACGCAAGGAGCATTTTATTAAGTGGGTGTGTGTGTGTTAATAAAAGTCGAATGGTTGATTCTTAACACCGAAACGATATTTAGGCTAGCGGAAAACACGGAATTCAGTCTCAGCAACCAACCAACTGGAACGATAATTTTGAAACTCAATATCAACATTAACTTAGAATTAGCAAACTTAGAATAATCACTATCTAATTTTTGTATATTAAAGAATTGGGAACCTTTTTCGGGAATCAAATTTTTTGGTAACCTTAAAGCTCATTTTATTCAAATTTCTTTAAGGGGAGAAATTAGGCAGAAAATTTGAACAAATAGAAAGCTGTCCGATGACTACTTAACCTCCGTCCGATGGAGCAAGTAGCACTGGAGAGATTTACTATCGTCTAGTACATTCCTTTAGATGTCTACTGTCAAAATTTCAGACGAATCAGATCCACAGTTTGTGTTTGACCACTTGTGGAAGCCAGCTTGTCCGCGACTTCAAGAAAAATGGAAAAAGACCAATATCGGTCGCTGATATGATTTTTTTCGAAAAAGGAAGAAAAATTGCTCAACGAAATCAAAGAGCGATTGGATGCTGTGTACGTTGACTCTTCTCCTTCGAGAGCCACGCCCATCAGGTGTCCCAAAAATGGGTACCACAGACGATAACGTGTCAAAATCCATGATGTTGTATTAGTAGACATGCGATTGAATTTACGCCAGATATACATAAGTGAAACAGTAGGTATCTTAAAATATCGTCTTAGTCATATCCCTCATGAAAATTTTGGCATGAGGAAGCTGTCAGCGCATTGGATGCCACGTTTGCTTACTTAGATTTGAAGCTGTTGAAGAGTAACCTAAAGAAGTTTCTGTGTAGTTTAGTGACTGTTGACACGTGAGATGGATCCATTTTACTGCAACAATCGATACAGTGAACATTACCTGACGAACGTGCTCCGAAAAAGGCGAAGTTTGTCCAATTGTCCGGAAAGGAAATAGCTTCTGTTTTCGGGGGATTCACAAGGAGTGATCTTTCGAATAGCATTTTAAACTGCTGCTTCAAGGTTAAAACTGTGTTCTCCAGATTTTGTACAGTACGAATTTTTTGTACCTCCTCGAATGAGGAGGTCATTGCAGCTGCTAAGGCCTGCTTTGCAACCCCCGGGAAAACCTATATTTCGGATGGTTTACAGAAGTTGGACCATCGCTGGTTCAAGTACCTCGAGCTAAAAGGAGGTTAGGTTAGGTTAAGGTGGCTGATGGTCGTAAGAGAGAAAGCCAGCACACTAATACCAATAAATGGTTCCATTGTGATACCACTTGCATCAAGAGATCCTCCTCCTCGTTGAACCATTTGGAGCTGAAAGTGTAAATGCCTGAGTTACTCAGATCACTGCGATCATCATAGTAGAAATCACAGAGGTGTAGTCTTAGTTTTTGTGATAGGGCAGGACAATGACAATGACAAAAAAGATGAGGAACTGACTCATCCATACAGCTTCTACAGAAATTGTTTGCCGGAGCTCCAATCCGTAAAGAATGTCTGCCTATTAAAAGCAATGTCCAGTAAGGAGTCCCAAAAAAGAGCTAATATGCAGTCTTCCAATCAAGATGAGTTGCTTTGAACGTTTAAAATCAAGCTTTGGCCAAATTTTGTTGCCAAACAAATGGACGTATCTGAACCTGTGGTTCGTCTTCTTTATGGTTTCTTGCTTTTGCATAAGTTTAAACTCAGCTAGGGGTATACCGATTTTAGATTTGTTATCTGATAAGGGTAATATTGTTCCATTTTTTCCAATTTCGTCAGCTTTGCAATTACCTGGAATGTTTCTATGACAAGGCATGCACCCAGATTAGATGGATGTCAAATTTTTCAGCCATCTTTACCAGGATGATCCACAATTTTTTGGCTATGACTGAATTATAGAAGGCAGATTCTAAAGATTTTATGGCAGCTTAACTGTCCGAGAAGATGCATATATCAGTAGACGATATCATGTTTTCTTTGAGCCAAGAGAGGACTCTTTTGATGGCTAGAAGTTCTGCATGGAACACACTAGATTGTTTGGATAGACAAAAGGAGAGACATAGATTAAGTCGTCTGAGTTTGCACCTGTTAAAAGGATAAGTAGAAACAATAATCATAGTCAAATATTGTTAAATTCTTGACTTCATGTCATGTCTTTTTTTAATTCCAATATTTTTCTAAATCACTTCTGAAATTGTTGTTCTTCAAGTTTCCTAATTAAATTTAATTAACATTTTTAATAAATCGACAATTTGTTGATTTACACGTCTGTATGAGGAGACAAAAAAAAAAAGAAACCCCCAACCAACTTTGCCATTATAAGTGATTTGTCTACCTTATAGAGAACTAATTCTCCAAAGTCACGCTATTTTGCAATATCAAAGTTGTTAAAAGAGGGCAGGGGGGGAGGCTATATACGAATGTAATGTCTGTCTGCGTTATAATTGCATGATACGAGTCTTTATGAAGGGAATGTTAAGGACTTGGTACTTTAGTTGATTAACGAGGTATTCCTCATCTTATCTTCGTTTTTATTCAATGTTCATATAATGTATAAATTCCATTATAAGTCTCATAATTTTAAACACTTTTCTAGTTAAATTAAATTTATGAAGTTATTTATAGTTGAATTCATATGACAATAGTTTTCAATTGTTGACTCATATACCTTCGTGGGCGAAAATGTCAAAGAATTTTCATATACTCGTATGTATGTTTGAAAGGTTGGTAGGTAGTAGGTGCATAAGCATAAAATTACATTATTTGAGATAAATCTTAAGACAGCCTTCACACATGTACATACCAACAAATAAAGTATATAGGAACATAAAACTTCATACATATAACAAAACGTTACAATGCATTTAAGCCAAATAAAAATTTAAGCCAGATACAATTGATTTAGAGGCAAAAAAATAACAAACTTGAAGAAAAAATGCAGACAAAACTTTCCGAAGATTTATTACAAGTATTTTACTGATTTTATGGTATGTACTCGTACCTACCCAACTTACCTCCGCCTGACCAAACCAGCTAAAGACCGTCAAGAAAAAAAATACTCTTGGTGGCGGTAGCTGGCGGTTCACATCTCATTCATGCATCCAGGTGTTATCGACTTTACCTACATATATACAAACTTGATGCTGTACTTGTATGTTGTATATTAGCTGCTGTCTGGCTGATTACGAAAATTGTTAATAATGACAATAATGAGAGGGAAAAGTTGTTACCTAAACAAGAGTCAGGGCTTTAAAAAGTTATACATATCTATATATATTTTATATGTATGTATGTATGTATAAATTTGCGATGAGAAGGCGACTTGCATGTGATACCACCACCGGTAACTATACATTTATTCAATAAGAGTAAAACCTAAGAAACTTTTGCATCATAAGCGACATGATATCTTTTGAGAGCTCTCTGGTGTGGTTTGGTATGTTGTTTTTGTTGTTATTTGCTTTGAAAAGTTTTTAATAAAGTTTGTTCATTTTTATTATTAATAACAGTAAGATTAGATTACAATGCTGATGCATGCAGCAGTAGCAGCAGAAGCAATGCAGTTAGATGACAATAATATTTGTGTGCAGTGAAGAACTAATTTTCAGTGAAAGTTATTATAAGTGTACTCATGTAGAAGGAGTACCTACTGTTCACTTTTCTTTTCACGTGGAAAAAATAAACTACCTACCAATGGGAAATTCTGAACTTTGGGAGTTGATGGCGTTTATTTTGCTTCAGCTGCTTCTGTCAAATGATTTCTGACCTATTTAGTGTGTTTTCATTCAAAGACACAAATAGGACTTGACTATTTTCAAAAAGAAAGGTGAAAAGTTTATGCCCGTTCAACGACAAAACGCAAAATCTTTTCTCATAAAAAATCGGCTTTGAATACGTAAAGAATGTTGAGTTCCCCAGAAACCTAGACCACAACAAACGACATCTTACGATAAACAAACAAAATTGACGAATTTTTGACTTTGTCGAATGTTCATAAGATCCAAAACCTGCCAATACATCACACAAAAATCTCTTCTTGGTATGGATTGGTCCATGATTCTTTCAGAATGACATTTTCCACGTTATCATTACCTTCATGGCGAACTCTAAAAGTAGTTGATTAACACCTTTTTTGGTTTGAATTTTCACACGCCTAAGCCACAAACCGCCAAAGTCTATGCCATCGATCAAATTTAGTCTTATTTATGGGACAACTTCATGAAAAATTGGGAATGTCAGTTGTTTGCGGTGAATACACATATATGACAAATTAGTTTAAGTTTCTCATTTCGGGTCTCAGACTTTTTGAAACCCTTAAAACCCACACAAGCATTTGAATAATGTAGATTTTTATTTATAGAGTTTTTCCTTCTTACTTTTATAAAGAAAACTGCACACTTTAATTTCCAAAATTTTACCAACTTCCCATTAAACGAAAAGCCTTTTCTTAAATCAAGTTCGAACCTCAACTCTTTCGTTTGATTTTATATTATTCTAAGACAAAACTCACTCAAAAACACATTAATCTTTGTGCAAGCAATCATTGAACTAACTAATTTCTTCTCTTTCTCATTACAGGTAAGCTCATATCAAACTGTCAACTTAATCGTACTTAAACAACACCAAAAACAAGTCGTTAAGAAAAAACAAAACAAAATAAAAAAAATGTGTATAAAATTCAAACGTTAAACTCCCGGTAAGTTGTAATATGTTCATATTGGCTTCTATATAGTGGACAACGATAACTGCGACGTTGGTGACGATAATTACGCGCTTGTAAAACCCTACCATAACCATTTATTTTTTTATAATTTTGTTGTTGTTTTTTTTTTTCAAAGTCCGTTACAAATTAACACCACAAAAATACTCAAATATCTGTCGGACGACGACGGCCAGACTCGGGCATTTCGAACTCATTTCGAATTGGTTTTTGAATTAATTTTCTTAATTGACTAACTTGGACGCAAAACATAAGACTCCACAACTAATTTGAATAAAAATATTGTACACCTCTACTTTATATAACTAAAAGCTTATGGCCCACTGTGGACCGCTTTGGTATTTTATCCTCCATGCAAATGGCGGATTTTTTGTATTCCAATTGTTGATTTATTCAAACTCCTTGGTATAGAATTTATTATGCCCAAGCGGAGTGGTGGTATTAATTTTTCTTTTTGTTAAATATTTTTTGTTGGTGCTCTAGTTTTTTTGTCAGAAAATGGTTCGTTATGCCATTTTCAAATCTCTAAATTCAATGCGTCTCTGGATGGAGTTGCACTCTGAGACCAAAACATCGAGACACACCAATGGACCGATGGATTGAAAATAAATTCAAAAGAAAAAAAAAATGGTGTCTTGTAAATTCCGAAATGGTATTTTATTACTTTCAACACAGCACTCGATCAGTCTTCGAATCGAAAGAGAGCGCGCCAGACATTTGACATGACTTGATACATACTTTTTGTTGATTCGCGAATAGAAATTTCCTTTTCATGCAGAAAAATGTTACCGATAGAGCGGTCGTCTTGGTCGTCGTCGTCCTCGTCTTTGTAGCTTCAGATTGAAAAGAGCATTCATCATCCAAGACCTACGTTTGGTCAAGTCAATTCATTAGGAAGACTTATGTGATAAGTGTGTGGTGGTACTTGGAACCAGGATACTTAACTTACTCCACTTTATATCGAGTTGAGTGGCAAATATGTGACAGTCACACAACATGGTTATGCGTTTCAGGTTTAAACATACAAAAACCGATTGAGATAGGTACGGGCGATTTGGTCGACTTAAGCACACACAAAAATTCCGACGACACATCAGGAAGTGAGAGATCTATGGATTCTAATTCGAGATTAAACGGAGATGGACTGGACATTTCACTCATCAATCTATCTGATGGCGGTCTTAAGTGGCATGCCATCGGAATGGAATGATGCGGTGTTATCTTAACATATTCATCACGGAAATCTTTCCTGATGTCCTAAACCAATCCCAGTCCGTCGGAGCCGCCGATAATTTGAGCTGTGTGTGACTTAAGGATTTCATCAAGAGAGAGAGAGACTTGCAACACCAGTTTGGTTGGGTTAGGTTATAGGCTGGGAACTGCACCCACTTGGATTTATTTTCAAACCATGTAATTAATATAAATGCATGCGAGCTTGTGGTTTTTTTTTTTTTTTGTGTGTGTGATATCGCTCAGGTGCACTACATCATTTTCATCATGTTTTCGTGTTTCTTGAGGTTTTTTTTCTTATTCCTCATGTTGATACAATTTTGTCTCCTTTCGAGCCGAACAATCACATCTTTATATGCACTACTGCATATAGATATACGAGTATGCATGTCTTTCATGTCTGTTTGAGTGGTGGTTTTAAAAAGGTGATAAGCGGCAGTCACCAGTGGCAATTGCAGCTTAAGAGCTTCTGGTTCAGTTAACAGGGAATTACGGTTTTTTTTTTTGATTTCTTAATTCCTTAATCGCTGTGAGTTTTCATGTCAACATTGTGAAAAATTACTTAAGCAATGTGTGAATGATGTAGTTGGAGGAATTTGGCTAAGCCTTAAAGTTATTTGACAGCTATTATAGTGGACACTGGGACACATATTAGGTGGGCAGTGTATATGTGGTTTGTTCAACTCATTAACCAAAGTGTTTGATATACTCGCCGTACTGTACTGGACTTACTGCATACGTGTGGTCAGTGATTTGAATTAAAAGTATCTAATTTAATGGTTAATCTAAAATAGAAAAATGTATATGTTGTGTCTTTAATCAACTGTTAAAGCCGCCACCATCATAGACTGTGAAAGACAAAATATTCTGAAATTAGTCAGGCGTCAAATTTTTAGGAAAATAACATAAAATGTTTTACGGCTTCTGTTTTAGAATTGCAATTTACTTGTTTTTATATCTTAGTCTTTTAACCAATGATTTGTTTAATCAATTTCTGTTTAGATGACTTTGACAAAAAAAGCACTATCTTTCATATTTTTCTCATCTGTCACTTGAAATTTGTAATTCAGTTTTGTGGGTTTAAATTTCGATTTAGAGCAATAGTTGTGTTTTATTCTGTTTGTTTTATTCTCGCAGCGAAAATTTCCCCCGACAAACAACAACAATTTAATTGCTGGCGAAAAAAAAAGGCAGCGTTCACTTCCTTATCCTAGAGGTGTCATTATGAATAGTTTAGATGAGACAGTTTTATTTTTTGCATTACAATGCAGTAATGTCATTAACTATCAAATATTTGACATAAAGTACGTCAAAAGTTATATACTTGTCTTTTTCGTTGAAAGTCATAAAGTGTTAATTTTTAATTTGGCAAATTTTTTATTTAATATTTAGTTAGTTAAACTAACTTAGTTTAGTTATAATTGCTTTTAGACAATAATTTGACAACATAATGATTTGTATTACCATCTACTTCTCTCGAAATGTTAAAGGCATTTCTATCTGTCAAAACTAAAAACTGTCAAATAAAATTGCAATTTTAATCTAAGTGTTTAAAGTAAGTCCAGTTTAGTTTTTAATAACACTTTTACTTAAAGATACAATTGAGACAGGGAAGTTAGGCGGAATTTTTCTTTTGAGGCAGTTGTAGTAAAATAATGTGTTTTCGAAGAAAATTTTCAATCATTTGACAGTTGATTTATTGTTCCCAATAAATGGTTTTGCTGTACTTTAAAAAAAAAATAATTTAAAACATTTTTTTAATTAAAAGAAGTAATTACGAGTAACTTTGAAAAAATCCTTTTAATCACACAAAGAAAACTTAACGAAGATTAACCTGACAGCTGTCATTCAAACTTGCAACGTTTGTATTTGGATTTAAATATTTTTCTGTCATTTGTATTAAATTCATTCATTTTAAAATACATCCTTTGCAAAATATTTCAATGTAAAAATGTGTTTCTGTTTAATACATTTGTTTCTTTAAATTCTGATTGAAATCTGGCAACTCTTAATCAATTTTTAAAACGATTTTTTCATCTGAGTTTTATATATAGATCGGATTGAAATTTGACAGTTCGCTAAATTGCTTGTTATTTAAATCAATTTGAGGCTTTAAGGCGTCTATTTAAGCTTCAAAACTTAAATCATTGATTAATTTATTTTTGACACTTTACACGTAAAAACAAAAACTTATTGCTTTCTTCTCCAAAAATTGCTGGCATTGGGGTATTCATATATTTTCTAAGCTTAGGTTTAAACATTTATAAATGCACCTTGGACGACAAAAATTATGTCAGATTGCCCAAAAACCTACTCCTCCTGTAGATTTCAACCCAAAGCTGTCAAAATAATGTCATACTGCCCAAATTTTGTGCAAATAAAACTCAGTTTCAAAACACACAAGAAATTTTTTGAGTGCTTTAAGTTATTGACATGTTGCTCGTAGACATAAGTTTTTGACTTTGTGGTATTTTGTAATGAGTTTTTGAGCAATGGCTTATGTGTGATTGAACAAACGCCATTTTAAATTTAATTGTCATTGGTGCCAAATTAAATGTCATAGTGTCAATTTCGTGGATTTTAATTTTACACAAAAAATAGTGTTTTTAAGGTTTTATAAGTGTCTTGAAACTTTTAAGATTTTACAGAAAATTTGCTAGAAACACTTTTTGTAAAAGTAATGCAAGACAAACTTTGGCTATATATAAATTCAATCACGCCAAAACTGATTTCTCCGGGATTAAGCTTACTTTCTTCAAATTTGATACCTAGTCTTGAGTTTCTTGAGTTTCTTTAGTTGTAAAATTATAAAAAAATTTGCACAAAAGTATCAATTCTCCACAAATAATGTGTACAAATATTGGTTATTTGAATCAATACCCTATAGATTGAATTTTTTTTGCTTTCACTCGCAAAACATCTTTTTCAAACCATCAACAACGATGCAATTTGAACCTTTTTTTTATTGTTTCCTTAGCAACACCACAACACCAGACTCAAAACATCAAAAATCTTTTATTAGAAATTTACCCTTTTAACTGGATTGTCTCATCAAGTTTTTTTTTTCTGTTTTTTTTCTGCATAGGTTAACGCTTAAATCAAGTTTCAATTTTCTCACCTTTACAATATATACTATACATAATATGAATACCTACACTTTTAACATATCATATATTCATATACATATTTATTTCTATAGATATTTTAACGCAACAAGAAAAATGTGTAGGCATATCAAATTTCTTCCTTTCGCTTGAAATAAATAATAAAAAAAAAAATTCTCAAAAAAAAGAAAAAATAAGTTGCAACTAGTCTATCTAACCAAACAAACATGAGATACATGCCACCTCAATCGTTAGCGCTTTATACCAAAAACCACACTTTTTATATCGAAACAAAGACCTCCAATATAAAATTTGAAAAAAAAACAAAATTCACACATACTATGATACAAAACAAACTAATATAGTGACCCATATTTGAAAAAAAAAAAATAAAAAAACAAAAACACCTCAACTTAACTTCAAATAAAAATAAGCCAAAGAATTGATATAAAGCATGAAAAGCGAAGATAACATATCAAATTTCCTTTTCTGGGCTGAAGTTTGAAGCTGAAGCTGAAGCTGAAGCAGTTAATGGGGGGCTGGTATGTTTCTACTGCTGCTGCTGCTGCTGCTGCTGCTTCGACTGATGCTGATGGTGGATGCTGCTTCTGTCGTCGTCGTCGCGTCGTCGGTCAGGCCCTGCTGTTGCGCTACTCCATTTTGCTGGCTTAGGTCTCGAATAGACAGACACCAGAGTGTCTTCGATGTCTTCGCTTCGATGTCTCTCTGCCACTTAATACAAGATCCGATCCGAGATCCGAGGAGCACACTAAGACCAAGACGAAGACGAAATGGAAGCCACAACAAAAGCAAGCAAGAGTGTCGGGGCAGGTTGTTGTTTTGTGTATTTGTTTTTTTTTTCAATTTTTATTTCGGTGTTATTTTACTATATTCGCGCCATTCAGATACATTTTTTCCTCCTTGCAGCATCCTCTCGCATCCCGAATTTGCAGACGTTCTACACCAAACTGAGAAATTCATTTCGACACCTCTTTTTCGACAGAAAAAAAAAGGTTTTGTCTTCATCTTTTTTTTTTTGATTCGTTGCTTTGGCTTTGCATAAATTCGGTTAAAAATCCAAAACAGTGGCTCACCATCAGGGAATGACTTTTAAATTGAAAAGAGCTCATTTTTAGCGATTTGCGATTCGCCCCCGCTAACAATGAGACCGGCTATTAACCGCAAGCTCAGAGCTGTGCAATTTGATTATTATTATTATTATTTTTATTGTTTATTATATTTTTGTTGTTGTTTCTGGAAAAACAATTTAAAGCTCACGATAGGCTCTGGATGCGCATAAGAGCTTTGAAATGAAATCCTGATTTCGTCACACACTTTTATCAGTGGGTGGGAGGGGGTTTTGGTGAGAAGAACAAAAGGCGGATAATAAAGTAGATATAAAAAAAAAACACCTACACTCCAGAGTCAAAGAGATACTCTTGCACTGGTTTACCAACCGTCATCAACCAACAACGACGACGAAGAATGGTAATTCTTTTTTCTTTTTTTTGGTACTCTTTAAGCAGCACACCAGATGTCTTTTTTTTCCTTCTTACTGCTACTGTTTAAGTGTCTGGATTAAATTTATATACATTTATATATGTATGTATGTATTTTAAAGTGTGATTGTATGATGACGACGGCGGCGTCGAGGAATGTTGTAACTGTAGGTAGCGTTACTAACGAGCAAAACAATTCCGAGGGAGAAATCGCTTTCGATTTCTATTTAAATTTTTTTTTTCCAACTTCCATTTGACTGTCGCGCCAATTGGATTGGATTTTCCATTGACAGGAAAATAAAAAATGGAAAATTGAATTTGAAAAAAATAAAAAAAAAGATGGCTGATGTCGTTTCTAATTAGTGGAAGGTAGCCCACTTAGTGTTGAAGAGTTAGATAAGGAAAAGTGGTTAGTTTAGATAGACATAGCTTAATGGGGTGGACGACCAACGACGATGAGGTGAGGAAAGTCAACTCATTGCAGAAATAGCTGCAACTACTGGGTCAGTTAGTGATTTTTTAAGATAAAATATCTACAATTTGTCAACGAGATAAAATCAACGTTTTTAAAACCAAAATATCTTTGAAATAAGAAAGTGAATAATTAATTTTTAATGTTATACTAACTAACCTGAAGCACCTACACTTGCTTAATGAATTATTAGCCAGTTCTTGAGTACAAACTTAGCTCTAGCTTGTTGAATTCTTTTATAGTCAATTATCAAAATTATTTTTAGTATACAGCCTTATGGAACCCCACTTTGAACTACCAGCTGCGCTGAAAATTTCCTTCAATACATTGGACAAAGTTCCATTTGACAAATTAACTTTAATTCCCGTTCTTCCCTAAAACAACTTAATTAAATGCTCAATTATTGTTATTCCCCCAAGTAATGTCCTAACAAATAAAAAATTGATACTAAATTGAGATAGTTCAATTGATTTCCACAAAAGACACAGATAGAAAAAAAAACCTTTCTGGACCCTCTCTTTCCGGATAGTCATTGATTCATTGTGATATAAAATTACTTCCTTCTATTATAAGAAAATAAAAAAAAAATATTCTAGCCTCCCTTTGTCTTACAAAAGGTTGGTACACAACTATAGATGAAATGCTGTATACAGGAAAAGGAATAAATAAATTAGGTAATAGATATAAGAAAGGCTTGAATTGTCCCTCGGTGACAAAGACTTATTGTTACAATCGAAGTGAATTCTATTTTTCTTACCTACCTTATTTTTTTTTTTCTTTGAGTCCACATTCTTTACGTTGGTCTATGAGAGTATCTTTATGTGTGTGAAGCTTGAATTTGTTAAATCACACACATATGTTATATTGGTTATAAACAAAAGCAAAAGAAAAAACAGATTACCTCAAAGAACTAGAGATAGAAAGAGAGAAAAAAAAAAAGAATATTATCTTAAAAAAAAAAATAAAAGAAACCTTAAGAAAACATCTTACTAATCACATGGCCTGAAGGTGTCATTTGTCTATTTAATGATTTCATTCATTTAGATCCAATGTGGTAAATAGTAGTCTTTTCAATCTTCGACATTGGCAAATGGTAGTTGATATAAAAATACACGCAGCACAATAATCTTCAAAAGTTTTTTTTTATATTAATTGCTATCGATATATTTTAACATTTGAACCTTTATGTACAATCTCAAAACACCACCAGCCCAGAGGATGGCTATAGAAAGGATTGAGAGAGGGATTTGGATTTGAAACTTATCTCTTTGGTCTTTTAAGAATGTCTATTTGTTTCTATTTGATACCATCAGAGTATGTTATTGGATTTTTATTTAATTCGGTTCAATCAGATAAAACGAGTGGGGTGAATTGATTGTTAATTGAAACAAAAGAGCTGATAAACGAACTTGAATTTGAATTTGAACTACGAGAACGTTGAACTACCCACATTTAAGGAAATAACACTAATTCCAATTTGTTTGGGACGAAAGGAACCACGAGAACTGATTTTCGCCTTTTGAAATAAAAGAACTGATAAGCAAACTTTTTTTTTCGAATTTCAAATAAATTTGAGAATTTAATGTGATTTGATGATTTTTTCATGAAATCAAACTAAAATTCTTATTTAAAATTATTTTCTTACAACTAACATCGTTTTCAAATAAGAAAACAAAGCAAAAATACTTGAAATACCTGCGAAAAAATAATAATGAGTTCACACGTTGAAATGAATAGCTAGTTCTTTTCATTCATTTCCTGTTTATTCATATTTAATTCCTTTTTTCTAATTTTACATTTGGTGGTAAAATAGCGCATCCCTTTAACCATCACTTATATCAATACCCATTTGAATATTTACCGAAAACTCAAACAATTCCTCAAAAAAAGGGATAATCCTTTTTTTATTTTGGTAAAAGAACAAACACGAATATTAATATGTGAATAAGAACAAAAGGTATTTTGTCTTGATATCACTTGACGAACAAAAAAAAAAAAAAAAACAAAATAAGAGGAATAAAACAATTTAAATATAAAAATAAGAAAAAAAAACATGGTCACTGTGTTCAGGATGAGGATCACAAAAAAAAAACGACTACAAAACCAAGAAACAACTTCGAGGAGGATGGCAGCGCAGCAGTGGCAACTTGGAATCGGCAATGGCGATGGCGACGACGACGAGTCACTTTTGAAAAAGGATTGACAGATTATCATGCCTGAATTTGGCAGTTTTATTGCTACCTATTTCTTAATGCCACACTTTGCTTTTGGGGAGGTATTTTGTTTGCTGTTTTTTTTTTTGATCTGTTCTTTTGATGGTCTTCTTCTTTTTTTGTAAGAAGAGGCCTGTAACAGAAATACCATACTTGAAATATTTGAATCACATTATTTCAGAAAAAAATGTCTTACTCTTTCTGATGGATTTGAAAATAGTTAACCTCTAGCCTCGATCAAAAGTCTCCACAGAAGAAAAAACTCCCGTGGGAAGATACTTCCTCCTAACAAGCAACACATTATGTTGATAAAGTAATACCCCTGGGGGTCACATCAATATTGATTCTTCACAAAACCACCTGCCAAACATAGAAATCTTTACTGTTACTTTAAAAAAAAAGAAAAAATAGAAAGAACCTTTATGAATTAATTTATTATTTAAGTGTCTTTCATTTTTTACTTTTCTCATCCATCCAAGTCCCGATTGAGATTATATAGAGATTGTCTTGTTTCCTCTAAAACCTTATTAGTGTCCTCTCTGCAGACATAATTAACACCTAAGTGTAAATTTATACTTTTCAATTTTACTCACGTAAAATCCGGAATCGGATTCGAATTCTATAAACTCCTGGATGATGACTAACCAGAGTTACCTAATCTCTTGCCGAACATAAACAATTACAAATGATTGAAAAAGAAGAAAAATTCATAAAAGTAGAATCTTTTTCTTTTTGTCTTTTTTATATTTTTTGTTGACAAAACAAACAACTAGATTGTCAAACTACTCGTACCAACACAAATATAAACCTCTAGAAGACTAAAAATTGCATCGCGCACTGTATATAAAAGTCCAGTCCCAGAGACCTGTCAATGTTGTCAGTTTGTTACAATGAGCGGTAAAGTTAGAAAATTTATCCTCCAATTAGCAACGAAGATGAGAATCCGCACAATCGCTCACCTTTGCTAAGACCAAACTTCCTATGGTATACTACGTCGGTCCATCGTCTACAAGAACGAGCTACGGAGTATCTATACGGTAGTCTTGTATCGCTGATGGATTGGCTTAAGAGTCCGACCGACAAAACCAACCTTTTTCTCGTTTTGTCGGCAAACAAACAACTACTCCTGCATCAGAGGAGCTCCAAAGATGAAACTGAACTGATGATGATGACGATGATGATGATGCGGTATACTCGTCCATTATAATGTATCTGCGATTAGAAATCAATCAAATTTCTTCATACAAATCAATTAGATAAATCGTAACGGTAAAAATCATCATTATGTTTAATTTAACCTCTCTCTTTTACTCTCTTGGTCTTCGGTTTATAGTTGGTATCTTTTTTTGGTTTGGTTGCGGAAGAAAGTCGGATGTGCCTGATGGAGAACCAAAGGCGCTTTTGTGAAGAAAAATTATTAGTTTTTATTTATTCGCAGAGTGGTACCAAACCAAGACCAAGCAAACAAAACGATGGAATTAACTAAAGTTATGGGGGAATTTCAGTCCATTTATTATTATTAAACAAAAATAAATAAAAAAAAAACTAAAAAAAAAATTATGGTTTTCAATACAATTTATCTTCATATCGATTTCCTTGAAGTTTGCTTGTGAAATTTCATGAACTACATTACTTTGCAATGAAATGAATGAATGTAGAAATTGTTGTTTATTTATGTGGGATATTTAATGATTTTTATCAACTTTAAAAGACAAGATATATGTAGAATGAACCGAAAATAGTAAATAATTAAATATGTAAGAGATTAGTTTCCAGAAGCAAAGATTAATGCATGGCTCAATATTTTAGCGTTATTGTTAGCAATTAGCAATTTTTCCAAAATTTTAAAAACTTTTTTCTGACTTGTTAAATATACTAAAGGAGCATCAGAACACGTCTATAAGTTGTGACATTCACATTGACAGTTCTTGAAGAACAAGATGTCAGAGATTTCTCTACATTCTTTCAACTATTTGAGATTAATTAATTGAAGACGGTCTTAATATGGGTGTAGCATTAGCATCAGAGGGTCATTTCAGGGTAAGCCTCGAATAGCAAATCGAAGGACACATCGTTGAACGCTCTCAATTCTAGAAATATACAATATTTGATAAGGAGACCAAACTTGGGAGGCGTATTGAAGGAAGAGTCGAACAAAGGTGATGTATAGAGATCAGGTAACGTAAGGATTGGAAAATTCCTTTGACCATCGGCATCGTTTAAAAAAACCTAGTGTTGCTTTGGCCTTACGAATTCTGATGTCGTCAATTTGGGATTTGAATTAGAGCTCTCTTGTACAAATAAGAGCCCAAGGTCACGAATAATCTCGATTTAGACATATTTTATCGGTTGATTACGGAGAAAATATTGACGATTTGAGGTTTTGAAACGTTAAAAGGTAATTGACTGACATTTACTAATGACACCAGACCGAGAAACTATCGAGGTCATATTGAATAAGGATGGAATTATGCATCGACGTAATGGTTTTAAAAAAAATTGGTGTCATCAGTGTAAAGTGAGATATGGGAATATATTTAGTAATCAATTCCATATCATTGATGGTGAGGATGAAAAGAAAAGGAACCTAAGTGGCTACCTTGGGGAACACCGGAGTTGGCAAGAAAAGGTCAGGAAAGAGTGCTTCTGAAACGAATTCTATAGATGCGATTTTCTTAGTAAGAAGAAATCCATCTCAATAAAAGTTTAAGTTTATGAGGGATATTTTATCAAAGGCCTTGCCTAAATCAGTAGTGATAATGTCAACTTCGTTTCCCTTTTCTAAGGCTGAGAGAGAGCGTAAAGGATGTAAAGACTGTATAGACTGGACCTTTCTATATCATATTAGTTTATGATAAGTTGTTTTAAAATAGGTGTTTTTTTTTTACTTGCATCTGAAGTTGTCTATGTTGTCAATAATTTTGACAACGGTTCCAAATTCTGAAACTTAACTTTACTGCAGAGAATATTTCTGCTGAAGTCCGAAGTGTTGAAAAAGATGCCAAAATTTCTATTCGACACCGTTCTTAACTTGTTGGTCTTTCTCCTTCGATTTCGTGAAAAGTTCGATGTTAGGATTTTGGTTAACGAGCCTATAATTAAAGAGCGTTAAGAATAAAGTCAAGCTGATTTGACTAATTTAAAAATGGCCGAAAAATTCTGTTTCGTGGTGAACATTATTTCTGCTTAAAAAGCTTGGTTAGCAAGCAAAACTTGTCACATTAGGAGCGAAGGCAATCATCAAGCCATAAATATTGACGTAATTTGGTTCGTGACAATTTTATTAGCAGAAGTGGTCCAATCGATTTCTTTTTATAAGAAAGGAATATGTTAAATCATTGTCTTATGTCAATGAACCAGCAAGTCTTGATGGGAGTGTACTTTTAATTCTTAAGAAACTGGAAACACTCGGTTTGTACTTCGGTTTTGGATGTTAAGGTTCTCAACCAAAAGCTGAACTGTAACCTTGTCAAATCTAAATCAACATCATCATAGGCTCGACTATCAGGGTCCGATCTTAGGCCCCTTTAACAAGTCTCTCTATTTATCCCGATCACGAGCTGGTGCCATCCATAATATTTACTACAAAGGAGTTTTGCTCAGGAGTCAAGTCCACCGGAGTCTACCGAGCTTAATTTTTTTCATGCCATCTGCTTTGAAGTAACTCCGGAAACTTGACTTATTTGTAAAAACTTTCTTTCTGGCCTCGTCTCGTCGACAGAACTTATTTAAGTTCAGTACTTAGAAAATTCTTCTTACTTCAATCCTGGAACCATAGTTTTTTTCGCAAACTTTCAAAATTTGTGAAAATTTTCACTTTTCGCAAAACTTTCGATTCCATTGTTTGGATAATTATGTAGAATTTTGATTGTAGGAAATTCAAAAATATTTTAAAATACTGTTAAATCCATTTACTAAACTCTTATTTTAACCAACAAATTTGCAATCATCCAAAATGATTGAAAATTGGTCAAAACGTAAAAAAAGTTTGCGAAAGTTTATACAAAAAAACATTGTTTTTTTCATTTCTTTTCTTTTTAACGGACAATGTTGAGCATGATGTAAAAACGTAGCCAATCTTTCTTCGCAGAACTTGCGAAACTGTAAGTTTTTGAAAATATTTTTCATATACAGTTTCATGATAAGGTAGATTTTTCTCTATATCTATAATAATAATTGAAGGTTACAAGTTTGTTCTTCAGACAGAAAGCTGAAGAAAAACACACATGTAAAATGTAGATATTATAGATATCTCATGCATCGCAGAACTTTTGAAAAAAAAAGCATTTAGGTAAACGTTGACATTGGTAATGACACATAATTATATTGTGTTTGATGCATAAGCAATTATAGTTTGACGTATATGCAACAACTGTCAACAACAATTCCCCGCTTAGTTTTATAAACAAAATTAATTTCATACTTTAATCTCGAAAGCGCCAAAGAGGTTGGAGTACCAGGCCTTGGATCCATATTTGAGTACTGGAAGAACTATGGTCCTAAAAAGTAGGAGCTTAAAAGTTGATTTTTTGACTAGCTGTTCTTCTCATAGTCTTTGGCATCATGTTTGCCCCTCACTAATGTGCAGCTCTAGATTTTTTGCTGCCAACGAACGCTTAATCTCGGTAAAAAAATGATACAGTTCAGTTTTCCCGACGATATGTCAAACTTACACTTAGAGCTGAATTCCCTATCGGATCAAGGCCGGAAACAGATCACTTTTTTGCACGAAGCCGATGGAGGTTTCCTAGCAACTCTGGTTGACATAAAAAACTAACAAATACAACTCTCTGTCAAAAAAAAGCATCAACAATTCAATTCTTTCCGTCGTTTATTTTATTTTTTAATAATTTTCTTATTCAAAGTTAAAAACCGCAAATTGAAAGACACTCACAGCTCAATAATAAGTCAAAGCATCTACAAAGAAGTCCCTTTTACTTTTGTTTCCAATGACCACAAGAAACCTACGCTATATTCTTAATTCCCATGAAACACATTTTTTTAATAAATTTAAACTTCTTCTTCTTAACTTTTTTGTAATCCTTCACACTGCTTCCCGCTTGATAACTTCATATTCATAATATGGAATATTCCAACACAAAATAGGTGGCCTTGCTTGTCATAAATATGTTTTCTGCACCTCAAATTGTGCAGAATCTATTTGCAGTAAATGGAATGGCACTTCTTTTGCTGTTGCAGTTTATTTTTACCGCATCAAGTATATATGTCCAAGTATATCAACAACCTTAAGACCTTATACTACAAAGGTTTTTTAGCAAATCTCTTAACTACCGTAGATTATTATCTCCACATAATAATTCTTTTATGAATTTACAACAACAAAAAATCAAAAATAAAAACTGACTTTTAAAACGCAGATGATGCAAAAATATGCACTTAAGCTCTCTAGTGTTTTGCTGCATGATATGGCAGCAGCGCATATACGACGACGACGACGCACGCATCCAACCAACCAACCAACCAACCAGATTCTATGTCATTTCAGTTGTCAGATAAAATATCTTTAACACTTTGCCTATCACTTGGAATCACTTTTGATGAGTTAATTGAGTAATGTCCATCTTTACACAGTCTTGAACTCGTCCAACTTAGGGATTACGAAAATCGTTTCGTTTTGTCCTTTTTTTATTTTTGGTCATAGCTCGTGGGTTGGTTTGGTATGGAGTTGCGTGATGCGCCATCCATCGTCACCACCTTCGCCGCCACCGCCCGCCGCGTATCTGTAGGGAACAGCAAACGGGCAACAATGTCTGCTGGGTTTTGCATTCATCCGCGCACTTCCAAAGATACACAGTCATACTCGATCAATCCTTGTGATTACTGTCTGTGCCGTGTCTATCTATCAGTGCGGTGCGCTGCACTGGACAAAAAAATGCGGACTTGGACGAACAAACGACTAACGACGACGATGACGACGAGGATGACTTGGTAGTTCGTGTTGTTGGTTGCTGGTCGGTTGGACTAATCCCGAGACACCGTGCTAACTAACTACTTCTTGTGGACAGCCACAATGTGCGTTGTGTGTGAGTGTGAGTGTATGTGAGTGTGTGTCTACGGGTCTAGGGCTGGACTGCACCTCTATAAAATGATGATTTCAGCATCTCGTTGAAATGGCCACAAAAATCTCGTCGACCGACCGCGGCCGGATGGCGGCCAACAACAACCAACGACAGATAGACGGACGTACGGTCAAATGATGGAATGGAGAAGCATATGTGGGCATTAAATACTTTTACGGCACGGATCAGTGTCATGATGGAAGATGTCATTTTGTTGTCTAGCGAGCTGTTGGGCTGGTCTAGGAATTAATTTCAAGATTTATTCCTTGTTAGTTTTTTTATTTTGTTGTTGTTGATGTGGTATTTTTCCTGTAGAGGCACGAACAACAACAGGGCCGGTCTAAAACAACAACAAAATCGAAGAAAATTCGATGACCTAAAACATTTTTGAACTTAATAGAAAATTTCTTATGGCCCCATCAATTCTTTCACTCTTTGTTCTTTGAAATTCAAATTGCTTTTTGATCAATGATAATTTGGCCAGGCCAATGTTGTTTGTTCCGCTTGGATGAAAGATGAAAATTCTAAATTTAATGGAAATCGATTTGTGGCAGCTATGGTGGTGATGGTGATGGTGGTGATGGCAGCAGCAGCACAGCGGTACCAGGATGATGGTGTTTCGGTGGTTTCTAACCAACCGATGATGATGACTGCTGTTTTAGTGGCGCTGCTGTTGCTGCACACTCTATATAAGTTAGGTGCTACTTTCGCGTGATCTACTTTATTAGGTGCAGCAAAGCAATAGATATTTGAATTATTGTGGTTGCAGAATGAGAGATCAATGAATAATGGTGTGGTCGTAAATATATGTATATCTAGTTATGGATATGATACCTTGAGGTCGAAAAGAATTACCGTTGAGGTTATAAGGGCTTCTAACGGGTACGAGAATATTATGAAATAATCGATTCTAAGATGATTTATTTGGATTTCGATCGAATTCTCTTCGAATGTTGCTTTGTGTTGAAACCATAGTGTCAAAAATTCCATCTCTTACACACAAATACAGTCAATTCCCTTCTCTTTAATATTATTCAAATGTTAACACCTATTTTGATTCATAAATTACAAGAAAACTGAATAAATTGTCCTTCTACAAACACTAAAACGAAATTAAAAACAAAAGAGCTGGGCAGCGAACTTTTTTTTTTTCTTAATGTTTAATTTTACCTATTTATTTCTTCTGATTTGTAGTTGAAAGGAATCTAATAGACAAAAACATTAACAACCAATGGCTTCACATGGCAATCTCGAGTCGATTTCAATAAATACCACTTTTGCACGTAGTCGTCGTCGCACGTCGTCGTCTTTCAATTAAATAAAACAGAAAAAAAAAGAACTACGAGTACAAGTAAGTCTCTCTTTTAAGATAAGTAGTGTTGCGTGCAAATGTTGTGTCCATAACTGATTCGATATGTTTATAGCCACCCACTTTCTAACGCTATATAGTAATATGGAATTCCATTAATTTGTAAATTAAAACAAGCTTTCTGTGTTGTTGCAGGAAAAATAAAAAAAAAATCAATATCGTTACATAAAATATGTGTCAAAGCTGTTTTACTAACGCAATTTTTAAGAGGCGTATTGATGTGGTTTCTTTTTTCTTCTCATTTTGCAGTTGATGCAGAAGCATTTCCACATTTTTTAATGCGTTGAAAAGTTTTGATTAGACACACACCACACATGTCGATGTTGTATCATAAAATATGGAAATGTTTTGCAGACAAAAAATATGCATTACAAATTTCAAAAGTGGAAACTATTTTCATGTCATTTGCAAATGGCTTACATTTTTTTTTCTGACCTCTGAAGTCAAATATTTTTAGACAAATGCAATGTAAGTCACTTCGATATCCTATTAACCGACATTTCATTTTTTTCGTGAGTAATTAAAATGATTTTGCCCCAAAACTGAGTTAATTTTCCAATATATTAAATCTATACCACGAAAATGATATTAAAACTTTAATTATTAAGGTCAATACATGATTTTCTCGATCACATGCCGCTGCGGCGTTCTCAAGCTCAATCGTGCAGATGCACACTTAACAACAATGTTGTGCATCAATCTGCATCTCTATCGTCAAAATGCGGCATGTAGTTTCATACTACATCAACTTCACCTACTTTTTATAAGCCTGCTGATGATGTCTTGAGTGAAAGCATCATCGTCATCATCATCAACATCATCAACATCACCCACAAATCATTTAACCAGGAGTGCTTGGAGAACAATTAACGACTTCATGAAATGGCGGCATTTATGTGTAGTTTGGTTTGGTTTTATAAAGTAATTCCCATTCAATTTTATCATCACTCAAAAATCACCAAAACACGATTAACCCAATTTTCCTCGCAGACATCTCCGGTTCAAGTTGGTTTTCTTATATCCACGAATTACAAAAAGTGGAAGCTTCATTTTCATGCAACAAACTAACGAATTTCCTGTTGCAATTTTCTTTTTTTGTTTTTTTGTTGCCAATTTCCTCTTGAACTAAAATAGAAGTCAATTCACAAAAGATTCGACATATAATTCAAAATAGAAATTGATTGTCTGAATGTGTGGGCTACGAGACTTAAGATAGAGAGGTTAACACACATACACACACACGTGGTGCACAAAAGTCCTTGCTGTTTAACAATTCTTTGTTTTTTCCTATTTTTTTGGTTTTGTGATTGAAACAAAAGACAAAAATTGCAGTTCATCAAGGTAAAATCATGTTCACTTAATTAACATCGTGGTTTATTCCGAATTTCTCTCTTGATGTGAATTTATAATATTTTGTTTTTGGTTTTTTGAAAACCAAAGAAAAAAGACTTCTTCTATTACCATCGATGCATATAATATATGGAATGGCAAACGGATATGGCTTCAATTGAGACAGCAAGATGGCATAAACTTAATGAATCAATTCGATTTGTCGTCCGTCTTGATGTCATAACAAAACCAACGACAGAAAACATTCGAGTCTGGGTATATCTATATCTGCATGACGATGTTGATGATGATGATGATGGTGGTAGCTCTTTGCAGTAACAATTTCAATGAAAACTTGGATTTTTTTCTTTTTTCTCTTTTTCTTTTTGTTGATTTGTTTGCATTGTTGAATTTTCAATTGGCGGAAGATTTCGTTTTCATTTAAATTGAGTTTTTAGCACATTTTGATTTTCGAAAAAATGTGTTTCAATAAATTAGGGGAAATCTTTATTATCAGTGGTGGCTGCTCTTACGTGACAGATATTTTCTTTCAAACGCGCCAGGGAAGTCGATATATTGGTGTAAACTCTAGGTCTAAGATAACCCCATAGGAAAAAGTTCATAGGATTTAAATATGGACTGCGTTGAGGCCAATTTATGTTACCTCTCCTGGAGATCAATTTGGCTGAAAAAAATTCAACGAACTCGTTACAGAGACTTGTTGGACGTTTGTGACGTTGTTATAATCCGGAAAGTTTTGCAATTCAGGTATCAAGAAGTCATCCAACCCCAACGTTGCATTCCATAGTAGCAAAAATAATTCTGCTTATTTAAGTGTCTATTAAGATGAAAAGGAACTTCATTCGAAAACAAGATTTGGTAAACGTTGAAAAGCTCTCAATTTCCTGATTTACAATATCAAGCCCCTGACTTACGCCAGTTGAATTTTTTAAGGGTGCAGCTGTAAGTATTTAAAAGATTCGGGTCGTCAAGAACAGAACGATAAACACTCTAAGATTTTTAATGTTCTTGATGGCCTTGGTTGCCTGGATTTAGTTTTTTTTTTCAACTTTTTTTTCAAACTTTTGACTCATGTTCGAATTCGAAGAATGCGGGTTACAGTCACCGAATCACCGTCACGCATAAAATTCCATCTGTTCCCAAAAAACTCTCCTTAGTGACTAAGTGCCCATAAGCTAAGCCACCGAACACATTAACATAACCTTCACAACCCTCGGATTCGTTGAGAAACCTTATATAGGTTTTGGTACTGTATATCTAGATTCACTAGCGCACCCAGCAAACATCGTCGTCCACTTTGGAATTCCGGAGATAAGGACTTCTTCTCCCTTGAATTTGCCATTGACGATCGTCACTTGAATGACATTGTTCATCAGTTTCTTTACGGATAACCGCGCACCGTTCCACTGTTTCAGATAATTTAGATTCTACAAACTGATTAGTGATTATAATCGGTCCCCTCTACAGCTGTAAATTTTTTAGTTCTAAAATTGCGTGGATAGCATTATATACCGCCGTCACGCACATCGCGGACTTCTGCTCAATATAAAACCTAACAAACCTAACGCCATCTAACAGAAGGTGTTGTTAACTTTTTCATCCAAAATGCATGCATAGCGTCGTTTTTCAAATCCCCACAACCAATTTTCCACTTCATTACGAAGACAAATACAACAAAACAATAATTCATGAAAATCGGCTCAGTGGTTCTCGAGAATAAATGTTAGATGCTAATGCTAATTGATTTGATTTACAAACAAGATCAAATAAAGCACAATAATTTAATGATAAAATTTATACAAATGTGCATCATTTGAATCTCCTGATCCTTATTCAAGATCAGACAAATCACAAATCCACCCACGGTAGCAGCCAGTCAGCCGACAACAAAAGACAATCCACCCTTCAAAAGAGCCTCTTTCTTTGGCTATTGTAATGCCAAACATCTAACTTTATCCCCGATTCAATTTGCCAAAGGATTTAATGATATAAAAATTTCAAAAGCACATTCAGATACGTATTCCTTTTTTTTCTATTTGCCATGGTAAGTTGTGGTAGCACAGTGGTATAGTCCCTGATGGCCTTATGGTCTAAAATGGATTTTTTCTTCATTTTTCATTTTCTTTAAATTTCATTTTAGCTTAAATGAAAACTGAAAGTAAAACCGTTTTCATTTGAAAACTAATGCGCTTTAATCAAAAGACCGACATTTCTGTTGAATGTGGTTTCTCGTTTTTTTTTTTCTTTTTTTTTTTTAATTCGTAGTTGTTGTTCCTCCTCACGTTTTAGCAATAGATGCAGCAGCATCCGATTGTGTGTGTGTGTCTTTGTCATGTCTGTTTGTTTTGTCTATTTCTGTCTGTCTGTCTGTCTGATCCTGGCCTGGTTTACTATCTGCCAATATAATACTCCAGCGTGTATGTGATACCTACGTACCATCATGAACTACAAGATGAGTGAAAATAACTCTCTCGCAAAATGCAACTCGCTCCACGAATTTTCACGACGAGGATTTGGAGTTTGAAGTTCCAGAGTCAGAGTCAGAGGAGAGTTTAAAAATAAAATCTCGTTACTCAAAAACTGAATTTAATTTACATAAAACAAAATTGAAATAAGGAAGCTGATGGCTTTAGTTGAGTTTGTTGTTTTTGTTTTGGTAAGAAAAGAAAAAAATAACTCTGAACTAAACACTGCTGTCGTGGATTAGCTCTGAGACTCCGGAGCCGGCGCGACGACGTCACAGACAGACAGAAATCTAGTTCATCGAAGTCACAGTTTTGTGTGGGATATTGCGCATGCTGTGTATTATTGTGTCTACACGAATTATAGATACGAAGAAAGTAAACTCACTGACAGTATGACAATCTTTTTTTTGATTTTGCATCCATATGGGAAAATTTTTCTGTCAGACGATGGATTTCGAAGACGGTAGATGTTCGATTTGGAAGTCTTCGAGCAAATCCATCAAAGTCCAGAGATAAGGTCAGATATTGACGAGATCCTGTTGTGACGTTTTGCGATTGATGACGATAATTTTTCGAAAGTGATTTTCGTTTTTTGTCAGTTCAAAGTTGAGACATTTTTGAAGAGCCAAAGAGAACAAGAGAAGACATCCTCATCATTCTAATCGAAGATTACCATCTAAGAAACCAGAAAAATCTGAGGTTCCTCAGGGCTGTCATTTAGGGCCACTTCTTTTTTTTAAATTTATGATGACTCTCCTCTTCTGTATTAACTACAGAAAAGTTCTTTAATATCCTTGAAAAGATTGAATTTTTTTAATAGCCAAATTTAACGCGCCAATTTTTGACTTTAAAAAACATCAAAAAATGAAAAACAATTTTGAAATAAATTATTGTCTTCAAGTGTAGAAATATGTTGATATTCAAAACTAAAACAAAACACCACATGTCTTGTCTATCAATCAACAGTATTTCCTTTCTATATTTTAATGCAAATTTGATTCATGTTGTTTTAGATGCATCAGATGCAAAGATGCAGAGATGCAGAGCAAAAAGGAAGCAACACATTTTTGTGTATTGAAAATATCTATTCCTCGCAACACAATCTCTACCAAAAGCACAAACAGAAACAGAAATGATTTGTTATACTAAAAACACATATACATATTTACTTCATATAACTTGGGGGCAAAGAGAAACCTCATGGATACGCCTCCATATACTCGTATCTGTCAGAGAATTGTAGACTCAATATAGATACCCATATGTTGCATTATGTTATTCAAACACATTCAGGCTAATCATATGCGGTCAGAAGACAACACAAAAAAAAAGATAATGGAAAACTATTGCACCAGTATTAGCATCAGCATTGGTAACAGCATTGGGAAAAGCCCCAGCTGTCCCCCCTACCACCCCTTTTGACTAGACACACCTGAGAGTTGAACTTCTCGCGCCCGTGGTCTCGTCATGGAAATTGACAGATCTATAAAAAAGACTTTCACTTTTGAATGCGTGTGCGGCATATGCCACACTTGGAAACCCAATTCAAATGCACCCTTTTTACCCCTGTGAGAGTCTTGTTCCCCCTCTTCCCTCTTCATCATCCTTTTGAATGACATACTGTATACAAATTGTATATTCGCTTTAGATGGACTCGATTCTTTTTTTTTGTTGTTGTTTTTTTTTGGGCCATGTTTTGATTTGTTTTATTTTGAAGGTTTGTCTTGTGCGCTTTTGACTTGGTTTTTTTCAGCTTTTGTTTTTTTTTTTTCATTTTTTTGACTTGAAAACCTCAAGACATGACTTTTATAAATGAATTTGTATGTTTTTCCCGATGGTATGGAATTTTGAGTAGAAGCAAATGAGAAAGACCACGACCACAATCTCAGGAAAAAAAAAACCACGATGACGATGGCGGTGGCGAATGGCGAGGAGCGAGCTCCATTGACATGTGTGGCAAAAATGAATGCACAAACACAACACAATACCACTTTGGAGCATATGGGGTACTGGGCACTCTGGGGAGTAAATGACAAATGGTCATAGTGTTCATCAGGTAACAAACGGCAGCGGCGGCGCGGCGGTGGGCAATGAAAAATGCCGGTTGTAATTTTTTCCTTATAATTTTTTTCTTTTTCTTTTTGTGGAAGTTTGATTTAACACCGATTGTCCCTGTGATTTTGGGCTCAAGTCGAATATGTAAGTTTTGTTGTTGGAATTATGGTATTTGAAAGAACAAAAGCTTCAGACACAGACATTCAGACATCCAGACATATAGTACATGCCTAAACTAATACTTGCGCTCAATGGGCGAGTAAACATTTTTTTTTTGTCATTTTTTTGAGGAAATAAATAACAAAAGTAATGCGATTTATTGTCATGTGTGTTATTGTCTTTTGTTATTGTTGTTTTTTCTTTTTGTAGTTGTTTGTTGGACATTACAAAATTTGTTTGTGGCTCCCTGGGGTCTTAGGAATTCAACTTATGAGTTAAGGTCTTTGTAAACCATTTTGAACAAATCATAAATGACAGACATTTTTTTTTCTAGTCTTATGATTCATTTATGCCTCATCAGATTCTGACATTTTGTCTGAAGGAATGTTTTGATTTTATATAACTTGACAAAAAGTGTGAATTTATTTTAGATCCATAATCGGCAAACTAAGGAAATCCTCAATAAGTCAACAAACAAATAAATATGAGATTATCAACTCGAATAAATGACAACTGGAGGAAGTTACCCACCCACTTTTTAGAATTTACAGTTCTTCCTTCATTCATTTTCCTTAAAATCCATTATTTTGTCCACACTGAACCAAGATATGCCCTATTAAGCCTTAAAAGAGATCCCTTCAACTAAAATCAAGTTCGAACCTCAGCTCTTTTGTTTTAATAAATTTTTTTTTTTTAGATTTCTTAAACCACAAAGCAGATGATATTAAAATGAACATAAAATTAAGTTTTCCTGAATAAAAAAACCAACAAAAAAAAAATACTTAAAAACCAATGAGAACACAATGAACATTCATTTGGTTGTAAGAAAATTCAATAAAAGCCATTAGCAGTACAATTATGCTGAGAGTCTTGTATCACAAGTGCTACTTTAATATACTATACGCTTCGAACACGATTCTTTTTTTTTGTTTCCTTGGATTTTTTTTGTGTTTGTAACATTTATCTTTTATGACTAACACGACTTCCCCCTGGGGGTTTCGTAAACTTTTGCCAAAGTACACAAAAAAACTTCATTGGAAAAAGGCACAGAAAACATAAGAGAAGAGAATTGTTGGTGTGTGGTACGTGGTACTTTGGTACTTTTATACAAAACGTTACTTCTTTGTTTATTTTAGTTTTTACTTTTTATTTTGTGTTTTTTTTTTTGTTGTAGATATAATTTATGTAAAGTTATTGTATTAAACATCGCTGCTGTGCAGAGTTTGGATAAAAGAGAGAGAAAGAGAATATGTATGTTCGTTTATTTTATGGCTGCTGAATTATGTCACTCACAATGGCGCTTAAAGATTTCAAATACAAAAAAAAAAAGTAAATACAATCAAACCCATGTTGAATCGTGAAGACAGGTTGATAACACAAAAAACTGAAATTAAAAATAAATAAAATAAAAAAGAAAGAAAAAAAATCACTTACAACATTTTACCACTAATTACAACATTTTATTTCGTATAGAAAATGTGCGCCACACATTTTTATTACGGAGATGGAGGTATACTATACAATTTACTGGAAATCGCGTTTATTAGATTGTAATTCTGCAAGCAGATTATTCCTTTACCGCTGTGCGAAATTAGTTTTCCCTCGCAATGGAATGGTATGGAATAGTGAACAGCGAATCACTGCAAATGCGCAGTGTTAGTTTTTTTCATTTATCGTTTTTTTTTTTTTTGTTTTTGGCAAAAGATACAATATCTAAAAAAGGCGACAAACAAGAGTCACAAATTAGATTTAAGATATAAATCTCATTTTGTGCAATTTTACCAAAAGCATAGGTAACACCGAGCGAGACTGGCACACTGCTACGATGACGACGACCACGACGAACGCCGCCGCGCCACCAACATCGCAGCCTCATTCGGCATCCACCAACGCCATACCTCACCGCATCTTAGACGAAGAAAAAAATAAAAAAAATAGAATATGTATTTAAGGCCCAACCGATCAGACTTGTGTACTTTTTTGTTTATATTATTATTTAACATTTAAAGGCATATAGGCCTCCATTAGCGGTTTCAATGCAACTCTTGGGCTTTGGCTTCTGCTTTGGCACTGCACTGCTGCAAAGTTGCTATTTTGCAATTATCACCAAAACTTTGGTTAGAAACTTATAAAAAAAAAGTCCGTTTGGAATGTTCTTGCAGCAAACATAGTAATTGCTGCAACACTAAAAAGGTGCGAGAGTGCGAACTATCTACAAAACCGCACCAGTACCACCAACGCGACGAGGCGACTTTGTAACTGCGTTGCGGTTGCGCGGCTGCACACAGATCAGAGTCCAAGTTTTCGCAAAGTGATGGACTTTTGGCCTCAAACAAAGGAGTAAAAGCCGCCACCGCCGCGTGAAAAATCAACAGATTTTCACAATCTGATTTTCATCACATGGCTTAACACACCATCTCGAACCCAATGGGCACGAATTAACACTTCGATTGGAAAATGGCTACAATGTAAAGTTATGTGCTAAGAAGAAAAAGAAGGTGGTACTTTTCATCAGTGGTGGTAAAATACATTTATGCACTAATGATGATGATGATGTTGTTGTTGTTGTTGATTGTGTGATAAAAGAAAAAAAAATCAGACACTGTCCAGGCTCATAAAAGTGCGGGTATTTTTTTTACTCAGTCTTGTTACTGAAAATGTTGAGCTACGCAAAAGGCTTGTTGCAGTAAGCAATTAAGTTGCATAATTCGGACGCACCCTTATGGAATTCAAAATAATTTTTTTAGTTAATTTTGGTCAAGATAATAACAATTTAAGGTTTGACATTAATTCCAGCTTAGTTTGGAAGCTTCTTTCATTACATGGGGTACTTCAAATTGTCGGGCCTATTTTTGAAGTATCGTGGAACGTTATGGCCAACGATTAGGCCTATATCCGTCTAAAATTTAAACTAGATGTCAAAATATTTTTGTTATCTATTTTAAAAGCCATAAAGTGTCAGATGTCATTTAAGAATAACTTCGATTTTGTTTCGTCAACACTCGTCTGTGGCCATCTCTTGATATGAAACCATTAATCTTTTCAATATCATCACGAATATTGTCTTTGATCTTGACAAAAGTTATGAGTTTGTCAGCTAAAAATGAGGACTTTAGGTAGATATCTAGGATCATACTTGACTCATTTTAAGCCTTGTCCAAGGAAAATCAAATAACTACTTGAGGCTATTGTTGACAGTAGTGTCTTCTGCTTCATTTTGAAATAACTAAGGTCCTAAGATGCAACCCTGCTTGCAACCGAATTTCCATACAATGGAAATATAAAAAGTTTGTCGATAATATTCGAAATTAAAATGGCAACTGCTTTTGTTGACAACGTTACTAATTTTTTGGCCAAAATTTCAATCCCCATCAAGCGGCAGTCTTAGTTAAACTAGCTTGACTTCAAGTTTGGTGATATCTCAAACTTATTTAGCCCTTGGACCAAATTTCTAGATCTTTTCGACGCTTCCTTCATTTAGCAACAATCCTTTCCTATTTTTGGTTTAATCCGTAAAATAAAGTTACTTGCATTTTTTTTTACCACCGTGGTGAGACAAAATGTCTTAATGATGTCAGACTTCACAATTAAGTAAAAGTCTTCCTTTTTATATATTATCAAGCTTGACTCTTGCACAATTTTTTGACATGTTTATTAATTTTTAAATTCCCTTTTTTCACTTTATTAACATTAAATTTTCCTCTTTTACTTTCAGGTATGTATTGTTCATGATGTGGATGCAAATAAAGACCTTACCTCCTCTCGTGGAATTTGTAAGAGTATAACTAACATTTTTCGAGGAAAAATCCAATTAGTCGAACTTTTCGTTTAATACAGTCATTAGTTTATAAATTTATATCAGCAATTATGTGCTAACATCATAAAACTAACCTCTTTACCTCTTAAATTTCGAAAATCGAGTGAGTCGGCATCAGACACCTTTACCATCGAAGACTTTTTTTTTCTTTTTTTATTTGTCTTGTATCCTCGAACATTACAACACATCAAAACGTCTTCTATAATATTTGCATTTTAAGTTTTTCCCCCCTAGTCATTTTGCTAAAACCAATAAAATGCTTACTTAAGGATATGACTTGAGTTTTTATATACATATCTACTATATGAAATGCAATAAAAAACACAATCTCCAAATGAAGATAAACTATGAAACATTTTATGATCACACTTTTTTTTTCTTCCTCGGTATCTGTGTATTTGATCGCTGGTTGTTTTGTATCTGACTTTGTGTGTTTGTGTGAGTGTGTATGTCTGTTGGAGATTTTTTTTTTTTTGATTTGCGAAAGGAAAGGATTTCCGAAGAAAAAAAAACATCACACAGTAAAATAATAAAATTATAAGTGGATAAAGTGTTTTGCTTACATGTGTAAGGTGTAGTTCTTTAATCTTTTAAAAAAATATAATTTACACACAAAGGTCCTTTATAATAATCGTGTTTGTTCAGTCAGGAAATCTCAATTTTATACAGAATTTTTTTTAGCTCGAGACTTCTTATCTTATAATGAGCTTGTAATTTAGTACCTGATTGTGGTTAACTTTTAAACATTTATTTAAATTTAGTGTTGTAGATATTATATTTAATATAACACGAAAATAATGAGACGCACAAAAAATGGTGGTTAGTAAATAAATTCTACAAAATTATGTTGGACTTTTAGGGAAGGACTTTAGATTGCAAATTTGAGGAGAATAACGAAGACGTTTCAATTACCACATCTTAACCAACTTCGTGTGTCTAAATTATTCATTCAAATTATATGAGTCATCAGCTTATAACTTTAACCATTAACTATTGCAAAAGACTATAAAACGATGCATATTTTCAAAGCGTCTTTCAAACCAACATTTATCTTAATAAATTTAATGCCAAATGTCAAGAGACTAAACAAATATTACCATCTTAACACCTCCGCCTCTGCCACTGAGCTAAAAAAAACTATACATTGTTGTCAATTTTTATTTTTATTTATTTTTTTATTTTTTTTTTTATAAAGAACAAACAGACTTTTGTTGCATATTAAGTATGCATATGGAAAAGATATATGAGTTTAGTGAAAAAGAAAAATATCGTTCACGTCTTTGTTGAGGGATGTTAATGAGATGGAAATGACTTGATTATTTGTTAAGCTGTTGTTTTTTTTCTGTTCCATCTTAAGTTGAATGTTGAATGCTCTTTGACGAAAAAAAAGAAATACATAATGACATCCAAACTGTTTGTTTTTAAGATTGATTTAATAGACATTGCATCAGACCGATATCACTTATATATATGATCTGTACGTACCCTTAATTTAACGTAAATAATAACACTTTGAGTGCATGATATAAAAAATTCTATTTGTTTTGTCTCTTCTTTATTTAAAACATGAAATTTCAACCAAAAGTATGCCAAGAACTTAGTAAAAGGCAGATTTCTTTAATTTCAATTGCAATCAATTTCCTTGATTAATACTCATCGAAAAAAATTCATATATTTAATTTCTAACCATCATAAGATTTAGATTAAGAAATCAATACAAAACCAAGAAATACCCCACAAATTATCATAATAATTTTGATGATATCTATTTTCAAGTTCGCTACTCAGCTCTTTTGTTCTCGCACTTCGACTATGCCTTCATTATTTTATATTAAATGGCAAAAAAATCAAAATGAAGTCAAGATTCACTACGATTGGTTAGGAAAAAAGCACCGCCTTCCTATTACGGCTAATTAACTTTCAAGTTATTCGTTTTTTTTTTTGCATAATCAAGAGTTGGTTGATGCATAAATTATGTATCTTCATGATAATAACGTTGAGTCAACACACAACATGGTATGTGTAGTTTTTGCCGCCATCATCGTCATCACAGAAATGAAGGCAGCCATAATAAATAAATAATATTCACCATCATCAACATCATCATCATCAACATCGTCCCTTGATACTCATCTACCAATGATACAAAAGGGACAACCTTTATTTTCTTGAAGTGCGAGAACTTGAACTTGAGTTTAACATTATGCGATGTCTAAATTATACACATCGCACTATGTTAACACATAGATATATATGTACATACGAGTATATACGATGGCTTGAGTATCTCATGTCATCATGCCATCATACAGACGGTGTCATGGTTTCGTCGTCGTTGTTTCTTGGACAATAAAATGAAGTTTAAGATGCACTTTTTTTTTGTTAGTTCCTTCCCTTCATGGTATCTTCTTGTAGGTACATCAAACTTAAATTATTTTCATACAAAGATGGCGGATTTGGTTGATATATATTTTTAATTTTGTTTGCATTTGAAATCACGACTAATTTTTGATGCATTTTAACAGTTTAAAAATGTCTTGCTAATCTATCCGACCCGATTATAGCCCAAAGTCTTAAATTGTTGTTAAACCATTTCTCTAATGAATTAGATGTTGTTTCCAATCAAAGTATTGCCTCGAGCCATATTCACAGAAAAAAAGTATCTTTTCCCAAGTTGGCCATAATTCAAAAAAAAAAAAATACAACTTCGCCAATTCGTCTTTCTGCAGTTAAGTACTTAGTTTAGGATAAACTTATATATGTATGTATATAAGTTTTTATATGACAAGATCTTTGTGGCCAGTGTGTTGTGCCTCTCTAACAACACAAGACTCAAGCATTTTATGTACCTTTTTAGCCATCATCGAGGTCTAGAGACTTATACGAGACTATGTGTATGTATGTATGTAAAAAGCCAGGCTTGTTCGATTATGAAGTAGAAAAATTTGTACCCCACATAGAACGACATGTTTACGTGCGAAAAATGCACGGCATGCAATGTCACGACAAAATTATGTTAAAATGGTTCTACATTAAAATAATACCATGTCCGTATCTAAAAATGCTGTTGAAAAGATGAAATGTGCCCGAGCCTGTGCTTGGTGCCTGTGCTTGTTCTTATGCCCGCGAGACGGACGGACGGCCTCGAATATGGCCTCAGAGTCTTTATGCCAAAAAAAAAACGACAAAAAAGAGATCGTACCCCAAAGATATCTTCTGCGAGATAGTTATAGTTATAAACTTTGTGTGGTTTAGATACTTTTAAGGAGAGACAGACTTTTTGAAGTTAAGGGTTTTTATTTTACTATTATTATTATTTTTTTTTTTGGTTGCATTCGAGATGCGGGAAGTTCAGAATGATCTATCCAACATGGTCTACAGAGACTATGATGAGTTGTTGGTCTTTTTTAAAGTTCCTTCCTCATGTGACTCGTGTAGAATAGGTTCTCATATATGATATTTTCCCGAGGTTCACCTAACAAAATAATAATAATAAAAAAAAAAAAAATAAAGATGCAAACATATTTTCATGGCCATCATATCAGTATAGAGAAGAGTTATTACTTATAGGTATAAAGTAAAAAGATTTTTGTGTGCGGTAAGACATTATTTTTTCATAAATAATAATACAATGTTGCTCTTTGCTATGATGAGGTTACTTTGAGGTCATAAATTATGAAAAAATGGACCTTCTGCATGTTTTAAGTATTTTTTTTTTCATTTTTTTATTTTCAATTTGTTTGTTCTGTTTTTCAATATGAAAAATAAGGATTCTTTAAGTTCATAGAAGAGAGACTATAATGAAATATTACATTTATATTTGCAACTTTTAAAGTCACGCAAGACATCTTTCAGGATGCATTTTTACTTTACTGACCTTAGTTTTTTCATAGATCTTTTTTTTGGGAACTGCACGACACATATTGAATCAATTGTATGATGAAGCCTTTGTATTTTAGTTCTGCAATTTTTATATATTTTGTGTTGTGATGTTAACACTAAGTTTTTTTTTTTTTATTTTGCCCCGAATTGGGCGGGTTTATCAAAGCATCCCTTATGGCAATCTTCATCTTTATACCAAGTAATTTTCATTCAAAGTTATTCTTTAAGCAATGAGATCTGGACATGCTTTAGGGGGTTCCAACTTTTTTTTCGAAGCGTTGGAATAAAATTCTTCGTTTTAGGCCTTAAAATTTAGTATTTTTAAAAACACACGTCTTTCTATAAATTAAAAAAAAAACTGAAGAATAGACATGTTCAGACTACAAAACTAGTGAAGTGTTAAGATGTTAAGCAGATGGGAAGCTTTGCAGTTGATGTATTTCAGTGGAATTATTTCGTCGATAAAAAAATTAAAAAATCGATTTCTCAATTCATTTCTTTTGACGTCACTATCTGTTGGTTTTTGAATATGTACCCAAACATCCACAATTTCTTCATCAACTTTATTTTATACAAGCTTTTAGTTGAAGGTATTGAATATTGAGTCTATGATTTTTGCTTCTGATTTGATGACTTTGCTGATTTTTTTGTAGTCCTTGATGATTCCCTTGACCATTTGATAAGGTGTTTCTTTTAGTGTTTAATTTTGTTACTTCTATTTGATTTTATTTTACCATATGGGTTGTACCTACTTATGGTTTATATTTTGTTCTCCAATAGTAGCCATTAAAATCCACCTTAAGAACTCTTTCACAGACATTTCCTAAACAATCAAAGTAAAGTAGTGTTATCCTTTAAGAACCTTGAGTCAATATTTGTAGCCAGTTAGTCTGTCAAACGACTTTAAATCCAGAAACCTTCCAAAGCTTCTAAGTTGCTGAATGTACAAGACTAAAGTTCTATTAGTACTCACATTATTATGGATATGAGATCTAGATGTTTAGTAAAGGGCACTACGACACGTCTTAACAAAGTTCGAGAGAAAACTGTTACGGAGAAATGTATGTGAGGAATTACTGAGGATTCTGAAGTCTACAATAACAAACTGTCTAAAATTTCAAAGCAGATATAGTAGCCTGCGGTGGGCAGGTCACCTTTCTCACTCCAGCGGAGAGGAACCAGATCGAAAAGTATATTCAATCGTGATGATATATGAAAACAGACTTTTAAAATTTGTCAGATTTTTATTCAATGGTGCTTTTCAAAAATATGTAAAACTAAAATCTTATAAGAATATTGATTGATTTATCAGCTCCATCTACTGATAAAAAATTTTTAAATTTTAGATTCCGGCGAAATTCTTTCTCTTTTCTTAGCCCAAAATTTGTTTAAAGGATTTTATAAGTCTGAATTAGAACTGGTGACAAGATGAGAAAAGCCTGAAGTCAAGACGCTACTGTATATTTTGAACCAATCTTTTTCTAAGCTCTACACATTTTCGTCGTATATCTCCCATCACTCTTCTAGGTTTTTTCTATTCATTTTAACATTTTTCTGGAAATCGTTTATTGACTTTCGTAAATGTCTTGATAGAAAATGGGAAAGTATATTGTTTAAAAATACTCTTTAAAAAGTCTAAATTTGTTGCTTCCTAAAAAACAGTCTTAGAGTTTTGATATGCTAATCACAAAACTTCCTCATCACTCTTAAGCCAAATAATTTTATCAACTCAACTGTTGCAAAATTCCATGAAATTAAATTAAAGTGTTACTACCACCTTAAAATCCTTGGTTAAGCTCAAAGTAATGCTTAAGTTTTAATTTTTCAATCTTAATATATATAAATTACGTGTCACGTTGTTTGTCCGCGATGGACTCCTAAAACTACTTAGCCGATTTTAATCAAATTTGCACACCGCGAGCAGTTTGATCCAATTTAAAACATAGGATAGCTTACATCTCAATTTATGATCACAATATTATTTTATTGCAAATTATTTGTCTATTATTTGATAGTCACAATTATATGTTAGCTCTAAACTATTTTATCAGATAGCGACATCTGTGCACTGGATTGAGTAAGTTAAGAATTCAATAGATGGCGCTTTGTCAAACGTCTAAACATTCCATATAAGCTTCAACTTGATAGCATAACCACCACATGTTGCTGAGGCTAAAGTACAGGTTAAATTTAGTTTGTAGTAAACCGAAATACAGTGAACTTTACATTTTCAATTTTTTATGTTAGCGTTAAGTATTATTTTTTAGGATTAAACATTGAACAAGTTTTACATAAAAATTGAAGCAATCTGCGGTTATTGTTTTACATTCAGCACAACGAAACAGATGTTTTCAAAAACTTCGGTTCTCCTGCCGATAAATCCACTTATTAATAAACTTATACGAAATTCACCGGGCAATCTAGAAAAAAAATTATATGGGAAATCAAATAAGCAACAACAATATTTTTCCATAGCTTGTGTTTCTGCATTAAATTGGGACAAGACGAAGTTTGCAGGAACCTCTAGTTTTTTATATATGAAAAGTTATAAACCCAAGGTAATATCCTCAAAATTTCGCAACTGAATTTCGCCTAAAACCATTTAAAACCAATAAAATCTTCTTTTTTTTGTTAAACATTAGCTGTTTTTTTTTAGCTACCAATACGACTACTACTGCTTATCTCGACTTTGACCTCTGCCAACTCATTTCGATTCTATTAATTGTGAACTTTAAACAATAAACAAGACTCACAAAAAAATCAAAAAAAAAAATCCAAAAAACAAAATCATGCTAAAGCAATTCGCTTTCCATGCAACATTATTGATTTATTGCTAATAAGTAGCGTGCAGGAGGGATTCGCCTTTTGAGTGTGCGCCCGTCCAAAGGGATTTCTTGTTTTTTTTTTCTTTTTTTTGCATGCACTTTATAAGTTGAAATTTTTAATACTATGTATTTCTATGTTTGTTTGTTTGTACAACAGAAACAAATTTTTACAATGTACCAAGAGTCCTCTAAGGTCTAATAACAACAACAACAACAACAAAAAGTGCACTGCTTCGTGAATTTATTGAAAAATAAAACAAAAGAAAAAAATCATTTTACAATAAATCACGATTTTTTGATATAAAAGCAATAAATGAAATACCAGGGACTTAAAGTTTGAACCCTCAATAAGAAAAAACAAAAATTAAAACAAAAAATTACAGATTTGCGATACTACTCGTACGTACTTGGAAGCTATTTTTGGGTTTTGAATAATAATTTTTCTTTTGTTTTTGGGAGCACTTGATGCTAAATATGACTAAAACGAAAAAAGTCCTTAAGAATTATTTTATTTTATTTATCAATCAGGAGTTTAATATGAGGAATTATGGATGAAATTATCTCTGTAAAAGAATGTAATCTTTCTATTTTAAACAACAATCGTTTCCTCACTCATTTGACTACAATCGATTGAATGCAATCATTTGAGTATTCGTTCATTTTGTATTCTTTGTTCAGCAATTAGTCTTAAATGATTAAAATCGAATGTAGTCAAATAATAATTAAGGAAACAATTGTTGCAATGTTTTGTACATGCCAAATGATATTCGTAGATTAGATGATTATAAAATTTTAAGTCCCTTTCTCTGTGAATGGAATCTATAGATTGAATTAAATTATTGATTGCATTTTCAAAAGATTGCATTCGTTTACACAAATCTGTTTTGCAGTTTTCCTTTTTAAAGTCAACTTTAAAATGTATATTCAACTTCGACAGTGTTCCATTTTCGAACTTCTTAAGATTCAGTTAATTTGAAAAACGGCCAATTCTATTTTTGATTTGTTTTTGGATAATTTTAGCTATTTTTTCTAAATTTACTGAATTTCAAAAGTTACTTTATGGAGCTTGTTTGTTTTTATAGATTCATTGCATTCAAACACCTTAATTTGAATACATCTGCTATCGAAAACTTATACAAAAAAAAAAACACTACATTTCCTCAAAAGTGAATCATGCAGTTTAATAAAAATCGAATCTCATTTCATATTCAACTTTGGTACATATAGGAACACAGTAATAAAAGCTTGATAACTAACATCTCTCTCTATAACTATAATAATAATAATCAACAGGAGTGTCAACCTTTACATTCTTTGATCAATAAATTGTATCATTTTACTGCAATAATCTCACATTCAAAAGAATCGTAAAACGATACCTAAAAAAAAAAAATAAAACAAGCCACTCTTGTATTTATGGTGTGGAATTTGCAATTTGTAATAAAAATTCTTAAATTATTACATTCCCGCATCTGTATACGATGGTTTGTCACCAACTATGAGTTTTTATTTTGTTGTTGTTTTTTTGTTGATTGGTTAAACAATAAAAATAAATTTACAAGAAAACAAAACAAACCAAATGTTTGTAATATTTTTCTGAGTATTTTAAGTGACTAGAAGAAAAGTTTTAGTTTTAAATTTAATCGTTTATAGCTAAAATTGTATTTCACATTAGCCTTGTTTTTTTTGGAAAAGTCATTTCTAATACAGTAGAAATTTGTATAATTAACAAAAACAACATAAAATCACTGACGATAATCCTGCTGTGGATAAAGATTTGACTTTTATCGAGTATCGAAAGCAATTTCCGAGGTTTACAGTTTTAGATGTTGCGTGTCCGACATACAAAACATTCAAAATGAACTTTGATATTTCAAAGGAATTTTGAATTTAAAAAAGAAATATTTTTACATGACATTTTTAAACTTGTTAATTTTATAAAAGTAAAATTAGTTCTGATCTGAATTGATGAGTTTTTTGGCAATTTCTTAATTTAATTTTTAATATTTTAAATTAAATATTTTTTAAATTAAATCACAGTTTAAAGTCTTTTCAAGATTATAAAAAAATAATAATTTATTTATCTATTAAAATAAAAACAGGGTTTAATGGCAGTGAATTAAGTTAAGGTTCTTATAAAATTTGTTTAGCCAACATCTAAGAAAAAAACTTCAGTTAGACATTTTATTTTCTATTAAAATTGGTATTGTCGTTTTTGAGATATGCTTAATTTTATTATGATTTTGTCACAGGCAGGCATTTTTATATTTTGTCATATTTTCAGGTGTATTAAAGTTGATACTTAAAAGCCTTTGGAATTGTTTTTACTTACAAAATTTTACTTGCTTTTTTGAATGGAATTGGATTTCAGGAAATTTTTTTATTTATTTTTAAAATGGCTACCAGAATTTTGATAAATAAAATCAGTTAACAAAAAATATAATGCACTGTTTAAAAAAATGCCGCAAGCTTATTAAGAACAAAAAAAATCATAATTTTGAAACTTTGCATTCGTGAATCATTTTTCCACATATTTTTTCTCTAATTTTTATACAAAAATGTCCGTAAGTGAGTTCTATGGGAAAAAAGTTTTCTAGAAAAATAGTTCCTATAAAATTGGTGATAAGGCTGAATGGTTATACTAAATAAAATCTCCTTACAAAACCATTTTTTGACATTCTTTTCTTATCAGATTTTTTAATATATTTCTTTATATTTTTAATATAATTTTGTGATCAAATCTTAAGATCAAACTTAAAAATTCTCCATACAAAAATTGAAATTTGAAAACATTTTTTTTAAAGGAATTATATGATAAGTCTAAAAAAAACTTTAACCCAAAATAAATAAACGAAAAATTAAAACATTTCAAATAGGTCTGTAATTTTTGGAATATATTTTTGTGGTGTACTTAAATAGCGACAAAATAATAATTAAAACAAATATTTTATAGAAACTTCTAAGTAAAAAAAACATCAACCTCATTTTCAATTTTCTTTGCATACAATTTTATTTAAGCTGGAAGTGAAGAATTTTTACATCGTTAATTTTAAAATCAAACAAATTAAATTTATTCAGTAAATAAGTAATATAAAATTTTAACAAGCTTTGTTTTGAAAACTAGATTTGAAAAATAATTATTTCACTTACTGTGCTTTCGAAAATTTGTTTTTTGTTTTTTATGGAACCAAGAAACTTCCACTTAACTTATTTTTTTTTTAATAATGTTAGACATAAAGAATGTAAAAGAAAACCACATGTTTCCTAAAATATTTAAATCATTCTAAGCACTTAATTTTAGAAAGTAGATGTAATAAAAGTCTTTTTAATATTACAAACGACATTTGAATTTTTCTTAATTAACTTTTTCCTCTCCAAATGAGAATTGAAAGTTTTTTATTCAGAAAATAAAATATGTACTTTATGAAAATCACTAAAAACACACGTTGCAAAAAATTAAAATTAGACCTAACTTCATTTTGTTCCAATTATGTATAATGTATTAAAAAAAGTAGTTAAACTAATTAGTATGTTTTGAAATGCTCAAAAAAAAAATTCCGAAAAAAGAATTGATTCCAAAAAGTAAAGTAATTGCTTAAAATAATCTTACAAAAATCGTTAAAATCGTTCTCGAAACACAAAACAAATAAAACTGAGCTAGTTATTATCTTTAAAGTATCTTTCGATTTAAATCAACAAGAGACATTTTTCAAAATTATGGAAAAAAATGTCAAGACCTGGCCAAAAGTAGAACCCTTGTAGATACTATAGTGACTGGCCTGGCCGAATATAAACTATAATTATTGTTTCAAAAACTACAATTACTATTAAAATTCATAAAATTCTAACATTCTCAAATTTCCAAAAACTAATTAAGATATCTCGTCTCGGAGACAGCAAACATACCATATATGAACGACTCCATAATTTTTCTACTTCACTTTTTTTTTTTAGTAAATACAATATCACTTTATGAAATAGACTTCATTATCCAAAGAATGTCCCATCTCGTATACGAGTATGTTCTCTACATTCTGCCTCCATTTAGCCTACCTCTGCTCTCTGCTGATGAGACTTTAACCATTGTCATCCTTTGGTTGCATGTGTAATAAAATTGAAAAGTTTATCGCACAACAAAACTCTTATAATAGTCTTGCACTAATGAAAAGAATCTGCCAGCAAATAAAATAAAATATTGTGACAACTACATTAAGTTAAGGTCCAAGACCAAGACCAAAAACCAAGACCAAGAGCCACAAGCACAGACTAACCGAGAGGCTAAGTCAGGCCAGGCCAAGTCCAGTCCGGGACAGAACCGAACCGAACTAAAAGAAGGCATATTATTAGACATGGCGCGGCTAAATATAAATTAAGATGTAAGCCCGCTGATATGGCCGTCGCTGCGACACTAAGGTGTTTTCATTTTAATTTGTACGAGATGTAAGAATTTTACAAGAATGGCATAAATATTCGTTTTTATTTGAATAATTTATCCAAAGGATGTGTGCACACATTCGTAGTTCCGAGTTCGAGATCATGGAGGGATGGGACGACGAGAGATGACAATTTTGGATGGCAAAGGAGTTTTTCTAGTTGCGGATTGGGGGGAGAGAATATTTTCACCTGTTCACTTGACTTGACTTCATTTAGTAACTTAACTTAACTTGGCCAAAGATACAACTGAAAGAAGTGCTTTACAATATTATTTTATTATGCTCGGCCAATTCCAGAGTCGCGTCGTCGGGACTTTCATGGGTCTAAAGCACCCATCATCGTTGTTGGTAGTCACGTATAAGATGTTTCACACCGATTTGACATAGTCACACCATTCATAAGTGCGCGCGCTCGAAGAGGGAACAATCTTATTCACATCTTCATCCCCATCCTCGACCATGGGATGGTGATTTCCAAGGAAGAAAAGGTGGACGAGCTGTGGAGAGAGATGGCTGAAGGATGATTTTGCGAGCTCCTTGGGGATTTGGTTGTCTAAAGGGTTTCTTCTCTTCCATTTTTTGTTGGGTTTTTGGAGAAGAAGTGAAATGAAATGGAGTGAAAAAAATATCAGACAGTCCAATAAGGAAATTAAAAGTTAAACAAACTTGCTCCCTTTCTGGATGTTAAGTTTAGGTCTTGAAAATGCAAAAGAACATCTTGGTCCTTTTTTTCTGGTAAATCGATGCATGTATATAGGACTGACCGACATTCCATCTTTATGTACGAGTATGTTTATAAGAACACAAGAATCCTGGTCTCGAGATGAAGATAATGGAAGATGTAATGGGGGTGAAGAGAGAGAGAGAGAGGAGAAGATACCTGTGCTACCTGTGTTGCTTCGTGTGTGTCTGAAGCTGATGGCCAAAAGACCAGCTCTCTGATGCGATGGTGTCTTCAGCAGATATGGCGCGACTATTACAAACCTTTCAGATACAATGTTGCTGGCGAACAAGATCACAGAATCACAGAATTAATTATCTTTCGTATGTTGTTGTTGTTGCAGATGGTATATTCCTTAGAAGAAGTTTCTTTTTTTACCATGGTCTTTGGATCTCATCCAAGTTCTTCTTCTGTTCTTCTTATGGACGATAATGTTAGAAATTCTCAAGGTAAAACGTGATAAAACCTTAATAATGATTTATTTGTAATAAATCATAAAGAAAATAAGTCGTTATAAAATTGAACATCATCGTCAACGGTCAACTTTGTTGTTGTTTGACATTTTCTTGGTATTTTGTCATGTTGTAATTTTGTTCCATATATAAACTATAATCTTGTAAGAAAAATACTAAAAATGGTTTAAAAAGAAGGATAAATATTTTTATTGATTGAATTTTTAAATTCTTCTTTTACCATAAAGTGGCCACTTAGTACAATTTGTGACGATAAGTTGGTAACACTACTTTTCAGTATTAGTCACGTCATGTGAATATTATTTTCAATATTTTTCATGGTTAAATTTTTCAGAACGAATCGCAAACTGACATTTTGGGTCAGTTGTCACTACCGTAACAATATAATTTGGATATTTTTTATGTCTTAAGTCTTGCAATAGTGCAACGAACACTTTCAAAATTCATTTTTACTCCAAAATTAAGCTTTGAATGTAAAGTGTCATAAACGTAACATTCCAAATTGACTATTTTAAACAGGTTTTTTAAAATATGATTTGTGTTAAGATAGTAAACGAACATTTTGAGTCCGTTGTCACTCCCGTAACAAAAATATTTACATATTTTATGGCTTCGAACTTTAAATAGTGAAACGAACATTGCCAAAATTTAATTTAAATAAAATTTTAATTCATTTTGACCCCAAAATTAAGTTTCGAATGTGTCGTGTCAATAACGTAACATTCAAAATTGATTATTTCAAACAGTTTTACTGCTTTTATCTTTGCAAACACTTGACATTTTATAATAATGGTTATTAATAAACTTTTAATGAAAGACTATTCCAAGTTACAAACACAAATTAAGCTTGTGTCACAAGTAGGTAACAATTCCAAACTGTAATTCTTGTGGCAAAATTTTCAATTCCTTTTTAAGTTGAAATTCTTTAATAATCTTATCATTTTTTGTTCTGAAAAACTTTGACAAGGCAATTTGTTTTCCAATTGTCATTCAAGTAACAAAATTGGAAATTCGTTTTAACTCGAAATTTTAAACAATAAAATAAAATAATGTGAAAATTGATTTTCTTAAAATTGTAACTTTACTTAGCCTTAAATTTTAAGTTAAGAACTTATGTGTCACAATCGTAACATTGAAGAGTTATTTTTTTTAACTTTATAAATTTTGTTATTTTAATATGAGAAAGAAATTTTAATTAATTTCAAAATAATTAAAATTATATTTTTTGTTACTTGTGTCACAAGTAAATTTTGTGGAATAGCAATTTTTATTGAATCTTTTTTCTTAGGTTGATTGTCATTAAATACTTTATTGTTTTTGAGCTAAAAGGAATCGAAAACACAATTTTTGTACCTATTGTCACTTACGTCATAAAAAATTGCAAGTACCTCGTCACCTAAAATACGTGTTAACACAAAAAAAAGGTTCTGAAAAAAAATTTCATGGACCTTAAACTAAACATTTACCATAAATTAAAATATTAAGACACAAAGTGTCACATTTGTTACAATTTTCCATGCCAAATGGGCGTGTGTTAAAGATTTTTAAGTTTGAGTGTATTTAGAAATGATAAAAATCAAAGAAAAAACAGATGTGACGCATTAAAAAAAAACACTTTCGGTCACCATTAAATTATATTTCGTCACATTGGTAACAAATTCAACTGATGATAGTAAATAGTACCAAAAATCAAAAACTCATCTAGTCAAAGCCAAGTAACTTCAAAAAACTGTAAGGAGATCGTAAAGAAGTCAAACACTGTCACAAAAGCAATGTTTATTGGTCACTTCCGTAACAATTTCTATCTAAATTTAAACAGTTTTCCAGAGATACAATTTTGCTCCTCTTTTTATGGTGAAAAGCTCTTGGAATTCGTGTACGAAGACCTTAAGTAGATATGTACTAAGAACGTTTATCAGTTCAGAAAACTGTAAAAGGGCTTCTTCCACGAGAAACTAAAAGGTCCCCCTAAGATATCAGGTCCCAAAACGACTCCTGAAACCATAAAATCCTTACCATATTTGTACATTTTCTATTAGCCCGATAAAAAATATACAACAACTTTGAAGTTATCTAACACACGACAACGACCGACGACGATGGGTTGAACCTTCTCTTCTTACATCATTTTCCATATCTCAAAAAAAAAAAACCGAAACCATAAAAAATTTAGTTTAACCAAACACAAATAAATCTGGAGAATCATCACCATAACCGTGATAACCTCTATAAATAAAAAGGAAAACAATTTCTCGCCTACGATCAAAACCCTATCTCTATAACCCACCTTAACTTAACTTCCTCTTTTCCATTCTGCACATAACTCCAATCATCATAATCTTCCTCCTGGTTTTTTTTTGTTTTATTTTTTTGGCCAATTTTCCGCCAAAAATGGAATATCTATCTTTTTTCTATGATCGAGAAAACAACAAAATGAGAAAAAAAAACTTTCTCCATTTTTAGAGATGCTTGTGGTTACATGCATCTGAGTTAAGATATTGTTTCGAAGAGAAATTGGTATAGTACTCCTAAATCTCTGCCATAATCTGTGCCCATCATGTGCGCTTCTCTTTGGAAAATGAAAAAAAAAAAAGATAAGTCGCGTCGTCGCTCGTAGTCGTCTTCCTCAAAGGCAACACTATTCTTTTATGGCTACCGACAACTTTGTATGCTCAAGTTTCTTTGGCGTCGGTCGTCGTCCCGTCGTCGTTGTGGCTCAAAAAACCATCTTCATCCAAGACTTCTTTTTTAACCGTGGAAGATTGTGGTACAAGTATGTCTGCCGGATGGCTACCGATCGCATTGGGGGAAACCTTTAAAAACCATCCTAAGCATGCGCTAACATAGATGATACACTCTTAATCGGTGTTATAAATCATAGCACTAATAAAATCAAAAAGAAAAAAACAAACATCGTTCGTGAATTGGTCAAAAACCACACTCAAAAAATCGAAAGGCACCTAACTTCACTGACTGATCCAACAGATTTCATATCTCTGGGTGATGATCTAAGATTTTTTCTTTGGAGGAGTTATGGAACAACAAAAATAAGAAAAAGATTGTGCCCCGACCAAGAGTTCCAAAGGAAACTTTGCCAAATGAATGTCTATAGTCTATCTCTTTGCGATGACATTATGCATCATAGATGCAGTCACATATCGTCAACATCACTCGGGGGGACAACCGATTATGATTTGTCTGTCCAATGAATATAGGGTTGCCAGATTATCCAATTACACGCTGCAGTCCCCGGAATGATAAATGTCGACATCGATTAGCAGGTGCTTTCCTTCTGACCAATTCATCTGCCTTCAGTTAAGTCTTGTTGTGAATTTCCTGCTGCAATGGGAAAATATCGTAAGTCCATTTTAAGTCGACTTAACACAATTTGACATTTCTAACCCTGAATTTTTATTCCACATAAGACATAAGGGTTAAAAGGGGAGGTCGATTAATATGGATAAGATAAAACTGTGCTGGGAACCAGGTTGATAATCGTAAGTCGACTTAAGATATTTTATCTTTTAAGTCAAAATCAAATCATCAAATTTAGGCTTGGCCTCGAAATGAGACCCGACGAATCTAGGTAATCAAGTTTCATAAAAATACAAATTTCAAACTGTCAAAAGTAAACATTTGGGGTATAAAAGCCCCCTTTTTCCATTAATTTCTTTCAAATTATTGCTCTTTAAGAAAAATCAAGAAAAAAAAAGTTATCAAAAAAAGTGAATTCCATTCAAATCTTGGAGTTACCATATCATGCTCAAAAAAGTACTTTACTCCTGGCAACACTGTTACACCACCGACTCAAAATTGATATTCCACCATTTTTGGAATATTTATTTATATTGAATATGCGCTAGTGTATCTTTTCGTTATAATCAATTCAGTGAATCAAAAAAAAAGATAAATATACAATTCAATACATTATAACCATGTCCAATGAGAAGAAGTGAGATTTTATCTTAACTTATGTGGTGCTCCAAGTTACTAGTATATTGTGAGCTTGTCCCAAAGACAAGACATTTATATTGGTGTCTTTGGAGTCATTTTTGGAAAAGCGTGGAAATTGTTCAAGTCGAGGAAAAGTGTGAAATTATATTCAGTTGATGCAGAGCTTTCAACAAGTAGTACAAGAAAATAAAAAGATCTGATTATTCGATTCGAATCCTTTATTTTTTAAATTTTTTTGTGAAGATAAAAATCATTGAAATATTTTATGAAAAACAAAAAATTGCGGCTTTCGCTTTTCCATCATCATCATCATCATCGTCAACAATTCGATTCGATTTATTTTTGGAAAGGTTTCCCTCTATACTTTGAAAGATTGCATCAATATCACTTCGAATTGATTCCAAAGTCTTGACTTGACACCTGGATACCTGTTTCGACTTTGTTAGTGTTAGAATCCCTTGAATTGTGACTCTTTTAGTGACATCAAATCACGATTAGTTAAAGGAATGTTACTTAAGAATTCTTTTATTTTTTCGTTTCATTGTGAAAGGTAAATCAATTCTATTGTTTCTTAATTAAGTTGGATAAAGTTTATTGAGTAATGCTTGAGCAGGTTTTTGAATTGGTATTGATTTTATTTCACACCTCAACTCAAGACTTGCAGTCTTGCAGACAATGCATCAAAATTATCGACATAGATATACGAATATACATATAATAAGAGAATGATTGAAGTAAGATGTCAGTATAGTGTCAAGGTTTTCTTCTATTTGCTGATTTTTTTTTTTCTCAAATTTAATTAAGTTGACATTACGAGTACGCAGATGGTTTTAAGTTGATTGTGAAAAAATGAGGTTAGTCGAGAGTTTGATCACACCTTGTGATGTGAAACGTGGGCACAGGGTTCAAGTTTGAATTTTTGTTGGTCTTACGTCCATCGACATCTTTGACTTGTCTTGGATGCAAATGCAATCAAACAAACATTATATACACTTACTATCAATTAAATCAAATCTTTGGCATTCGTTGCAAAAAAATAATCTGATGCTAACTGATGTTGTTTCTTGTCTTGTGATGTTGAGATATGTGCTACTGCAACACATTGATCACAATAATTAACATCCGATTGGGATTTCACTTTGGATGCATTTTGAATTCGAATGCAAAAAAATACTCACACACCATTATGTGTGCATTTATAAGCCTCAAACTTGTTCCTAATTGCACATCAGACGATTATTTATTTAAAAAAAAAGAAAAGAAAAGAAATCCTCGTGTGTGTTTTGTTTGTTTGTACTCTCTTCCTCGCTTATCCTTCAATCAATATGGATTGAGCTTGGATTGCATTCCAGAGCATCATCTTCATCAGTTTGTATCCAAAAGATAAGCACACAGAAAATATTGCATCTTCTTCTTTTGCGGAAATATCATCCTGCTGAATGAATGATGTCGATGACGTCGCCGCCACCGCGCCGCCAAATGGCCAATCGAACGCAGTCTCAGTCAAATGGTCAGGCACTCTGGCATTGGTAATACAAAAAACAATCATCATTGTAAGTTTTATGGAAAACATTCAATAATAATACAATGATACCCTTATAGCCACCGCCGCCGATGCATCCGCGCCACTGTATGTTTTGATTGGAACATTTAGCACACAATTTTTATATATATACGAGAAGAGAAGTTTTGTGTATACGCTTTACGCACACTCAACCACAAATCAACGAAATGTAATCCACGTATCACCTGCGGCCGATTGATTTAATTGAACCCAAGAAAAGAACTTGATTAAGTGTATTCTCTTCCTTAATTAACATTAAAGTTATTGTTCAATTTGTCTTATATATACATACTTCTTTGTGTGTGTATGTGTATGATTGTAGTCCTTTATGGGAACTTTCATCTAAAGATGAATTGCATTTCAGATATATACGTACTTCTTCGGAGGCACATGTAAATTGCCACTGTTATACATTTTCCCCCCGTATTGAAGTGTGTGTACTTAATGCACGAATAATGAGCAATTTGATTGCTTGTTAAACCAAATATTGTGATTAATTAAATTTTTGCATCATGAAACACATATACAAACTGGTTTTGACTCAAAAAGACTGTGTAATTGCCAGAAAAAGAAGAAAATCATATATAAAAACAAAAGAGCTGAGCAGCGAACTCGAAAATGGGTTTTCTGATTTTTATGCTTTGTTTAAGCTTGATTTGGCGTTTTTTTTTTTTGAAAGGGTGTTTAAATATTTTGATTATTTATGTATGTAAACTACCAATTATAGAGTTAAGTCAACTTTAACAAGCCAAATTAAAGCCCATAATTGATATAGTTTATTGAAAAACGATGTTTTTTCTTAGTTTTCATTTTATGCTCGAGATTAGACGCGTTTCGAGTCTATAATAAAATCGATTTATTTAAATTTGATTCATTTTGCTTATCACTTCAGTTTTTTTATTGATTCACATTGTTTTGTTGTTCTCTGTGAAATTTAATTACACCTTATTCGAACACAAAATCATCATAGGCCATTTTTTATTTCTTTTTTTTTAATTATTGTTATGTGTCATTTAAATTCAATATCCAATTTAACCACAAACAAAAAAACTACAAACTGTTCATTTGATTTCGATTTTTGTTCTTCTTTTGTTTAATTTTCATTTAAAACAAAAGACCACAACAGACCACATCAAACCGCAAAATTCCCGCCATTGAGTGTGAATTAAGCTGTTTGATCCATAAATAAAATATAAAAAATAAATTTGCATTAATTAATTCAACAGAAATAAAAACAAAAAAACCAACAAGAAAAAACATGCATAAGTAAATTAAAATTAACTAGAATATAAAACAGAAAAGAAAAAAATTGTAGCAGAATTTTGGAATTTTAAAATAAAAATTTGCATTTTAATGCTTTTTGAGTGAATGGACCATCAGCAGATTGATGGATGAATTATGATGGAATAATTTCTGTCTGTGGGGGTTTGTTTCTGGTTTCGAAGGAGTTTATTGAACCTGATATAGGTGAACTATAAATCATTGTTAGTTTGATGAGATAAAAAATGGTATTTCCAAAATGTAACTAACATCACAACTGCTAATAAATATCACCAAGAATTCAAAGACACTGGGAATAAATAAAATGAAATTGTTTCGTTGAAGGCGAGCGACGACGACGAAGTTACAAAAAATTACAATGAAGAAGATTCTCATATTCCATAATAAAAAAATGGCCTGACAGGGAGGGAGGTATGGAACAGAATGCAGTGTATTAAGTTCTTTTGTTTTTGGTACTTTTTTTTTGTTTCAAACTAAATTCACTTCACGATGTAAGGGCGATCACGATCGAAATATCGATCGATCGAGGAGTATATAGGTACCAACTCAAATTTGAACCCTATGGGGGTCAAGAAAATGCTCTCTTCTTTCCCATATTTAAACATCGATCGCGCACCAACCATAAGCAATATGGTTTTCTTCTTCAGAGACATCTTAAACCTCAAGAAGAAGAAGAATAAAAAATATAAACAAAGCCGAAAGGATTTTCGATCTTCGACTTCGATTTTTTTTTGTGAGAGGGGAAGAAGGAAGACACTCTTTGAAGAACCGGCGAACTTGCAGACTTCTGGAACAAGAGGAAAAGGCACATGCATCAGGAGTATAAAGAATTAATAAGAGTTCTTCCTTCCTATAAGCTCCTCCTTATCCTTACAGTGGCTTTCCTTGTATGATGCACTTTTGCACCAAAAAAAGAAAAAGAAAATAAAACAAAAGGAAAAATTTCGATATGAGCAATGAAAATCTCATGAAACAAAATCCAAGAAGAAAAAAAAAAAAAAAACGATTCTAAACGAATCCCAAAAGGCAAACATTTATCTTTTGTTGAGCAATTGTTCCATGAAGAACGAGTGTGTGGTGTGGTGGTCTGCTTATGTTTTTGTATGTGCCTCCCTGGGTTAACTTTTGGCCAAAAGAATATTATATTCATCCCAGCAAAAGCCACAGCTATTGAAGAATGGACTTATGTGTAGATATATTGCACATCGTCGTCGTCGTCTTCTTGGTCGATTTCGTTGGGTCGATCGCGATCGGGGCCGGTGCAGATACATTTTTAGCCTTTAAATCGCATAAATCAAAAATTTGTTCATATTTCATGGCCTGATAAGCTAACAAGGATAACAACATGATCAATGGAGTTCATTTATGTTTTTTTTTTTTTTGTTTAGTTAGATTTTGCTGCATTTCCCATCTTCTTTTTATTGTGATTCATCCGTGAAAATGGGAGCAGGAATTTTGAGATTTTTTCAACATTGTGGTAAGAAGATCAAAGTTAATGGTTAAAATCTTCTTGGATAAAGGAATTGGTAGGTTCAACAGAAGAACACAGAAGTCAATTATGACCTAAAGGATCTAACATTCTTTATTTCGATTAACACGCAAACCCATAATCCTTCAAGTTACCCCAAGACTTTAGTCCAGAAAAACCATCTAACTGTTAAATCTATCTTCATTTTTATCTTCATTGAAGTAATTGACATTAAACTGTCCAAGTTCTTTTTGCCGATTTTATCTTTATCTTTAAAAATCACTCCAACTTGTTCCCGTTTAAACTGTGCTGCAGGTCAAGTTCAACATCGTCGTTAAGTCGCAACGCATCGAGTCGTTAATGTCAATATACATTTTCTAACCAATAAAACTTGCCATTTATAATCTGCTCTGTCATGGGATTATCCACAATTCCGAAAAACCCTAACTCGTTCTCAAACAAATCACTGCCACATATAGCTATCGAGAGCCAAGAGCGAGTATCATGACCTCTTAAATAGAATTGTATTCACACGCAAGTTGAGTTTTTTTTTTCAGCTTGAAAAGTAAAAAAATGTTCTTCCTATTTTCACAACTCAACACACCAGCAAAGACGACGACGACGACTACGACGATGATGATGATGATGATGCTTCTTTTGAATATACCATCAGTTGGTCTGGGGGTATGTGTATTTTAAGAAGCGCCTCCAGAGATAGATTTCTCATTTCTAGGAACACAAAAAGAATCAATATAACCTATCTACAAAAGAAAACACTTTGATTAATAACGTAGGTCTGTGTCTGCTGGATGCAGCATGCATCCAGAAGCGACTTCTGGATGCAACTTACATTATTATATATATTCAGCATCAGACTTGAAATATAGGTTTCTTGTGGCTCGATATTAAAGCCTCAGACACACTTACTTACGCACAAAAGGCTTTCTAAATCTATCCGTTTGTTTAATTTTACGTTTGCACCTCTCTGTTCCACCTTCCGCACAGAATGCATCTGCACAATAACTAAACCAAAACCAAAACTAAAACCAAAGTAAACTGCCAATGGTGCTGCGTTCGAGCTGATGCCATTCAATTATCTGCTTAATCTTAAAAGGCCAATTCTTAAGTTGGCGTCTCGTATAGAGAGTCCAATGATACTTTGGCAGGCTGTATAGAGAGCTTGATGCAAGCGCAAGGATGCATTCTGCTTCGAATCGCCGAAACTCAAAATCATTTACATTAAGCGAGTGTAATCCCGGAATGAATCTTCGGAGCAGTCACATATACACACACACACATTGAACACACAACAAAACTCACATTAATTTTTCAAAAGTGACATCTGGACAGATAGACAGACAGACAGACATACAGACGGACAGACAGACGCATGGACTAACTAAACCAACTTGACTCGCAAGTCGATGGATTTGAGATGCCCGCAATGCGCATGCATGCGGCAATATTTCCAAAGAATCCAAGACAACTCCGACTACGGCCGACACGGCTGGCCGGCGACGGACGCGAAGCAAGCATGCCGGAGCGGGCCAGAGCGCACATTCGATTTTCAAATGACTTCGCAAGCGCAAGCATTAAGCATCAGCATATATGCCCGGGTATAGTGCAGACTGCAAACTGCATATTGATGCATGGAGATGCACTGCAGCTTCCATTAGATGCATGCAACGTGTTTGTTTTTTGAGAGCAAAATAGTATCCGCCAGCTCGGTCGTCCTCATTCATCATTATCAGTCATTTTTCAATTCGCAATTTCGCAGCGCGAACTGAATCGCAGCTAGCTGCTAGTCCTAGTCGGTCGGTCGGTTGGTCCGTCGTCTATGGGCCGTTCATCCTCGTCTGTCAGCAGCCTACGAATCCGAAATGATCAGGGGATTCTCCCCAGCTTAGCTCAGCTCAGCCCATCTCATCTCGTCATCGTCATCAGGTTTTTTTGTTTTTTTTCTGTTTTGTTCTAAACTACGAGTCAGAGTATGTCCAGGGGGCAGGAAACACATTGCTATATAATATTCCTCAAAAGATAAATGATGTATCTAAATGATAAATAGCCAAATAGGAGTTTGTTTTTATTTTTCGATTATATTTTTAGCCCAAGCAATTGCGATTTATCTGTGAGCAGCTTTCTGTGCACTCGACACTTTGGTTTTATTATTATTATGTAGATTGGTTTTTTCGGACCTGAGTGTGGTGGCGTTCAATTGACGCATTGAAGGGTGTGTTTTTTTTTTTCTTCTTTTAAGTTGACATCGTCTAAGATGAATAATTATGCAATTAAATTTATTTAATCTAGAAAATTATAAACCAGGGCTGAAGCAAATGACAGGATTCGCAATATTAAAAAATGAAAAACCAAACTGTCAATTTGACATTTTAACGAATAAATGAGAATCAAATCTATTTTTATTTGATTTATTGTAAATAGTTTCTTAACAACTTTTTTATTATTTAAAAAATTTAATGTTATACCAATTATAACAGTTACATAAGTTTGTATAACACTTTAAAATAATTATTATGAATTCACCATTAAGAAAACTTTTGGTCGTTCGAGCCGGATTTCTCCAGTATGGTGACCCAACAACAGATTAATGTCAGGACCGGAAGACTAGTTTGAACCACCATGGGCAGCATCCAGGTCAGAATGTTTGGTTTGTTGTAAGGGGAGGGGGGATCGATGAGTTTGCAAATGACTTTAACTCTCCAAAAACGTAAATTGTACAAAAAAGTTCAAATTTAACATTTTTATTGAAAAAATTTCTATATAAGAGTTTGCGACTAGGGTTGCCAATTTTATCTCAGGGACTGATAGGTGATCTAGGACACCATCGAAGGCACAAGATCAACACAAGGATTAATCCTAGGACCCTAGGAACGTCTCCTATGAGGGCATACTTCGAATGGACATCCTAGAAGTCCTGATGGATGTCGCAGTCGACATTGCTATAGCGCCAAAGTGAGCACAGGAAGCTGAACCAGTTGGATGAACACGGTCTTAGTTTGGCAACAGAAAAACTGACGAAAAAAAGGATTCTGACACGAATTATTATCTTATAAATTGGGTGAGGAGTCATAAGAAGCAATGAAGTATTTGGGAGTGACACAAATCTATCTTTTTGGGAGCAGATAAAAGTCACATCAAAGGTGACAATTACCCGGAGAAGACAAAAGGCTCACAAAAGCGGATCTTGGGCAGGCAAGCGAAGACTCCTGATGGCGACAACATATTCCATTCTAGCCTGCAGGAGCGAGGTCTGGGCCAATGCACTTAGGCAAGCTAAGTATTGAAAGCAGAAGACGGAAGTGGAAAGATGTGGAGCCTTACGGGTGGCTAGCAAGTACCGAACGGAGCGGTTGAAACAGCTCTTCTTGTAGTCATAGAAGTAACGCCAATAAACCTTCTGACAACAGGACCTTCCGTTCTATGAAAATCGGAACTTAACCACAGTAGCAAAGACATACATATAAAAGAAGAGGCAAGAGAGCCATCGTAGGAGTCTAAATTTTCATTCTCCTTTTCATTCGTAATTAACTTTTATTCCATAACCCCTCTGAAGTCACAGTTCGCCAAAATTTCAAGTCTTCAAGTATAATTTAATTAAATTGACTTCCATTGACACCCATTAGCACATCTAGACACATGCAGTGTCCATAAAGTAATCAAATCATGTCAATAAAAATAATCGATGGGATCACAATAAGTTCAGCCATAATAGCTTAAAAAACGACAAACTTTAAACTTTCACACCTCTTTAACATTCACATTACTCGAACTCACACCTCACACCTCGGGCCAAGTTTAAATCTCTTTTATTATACCATCGTCATTTTTTTGCAGTTAACTCTTTTCCAAAGGAGTGCTTCTTGTCACAAGTTCACTTTATCTTCATCTTGACCATAGTTGACTTTCCAAGTTGCCCCCTAACTGATTATTTTTTCAATTTACCAAACACTATCAATTGCGTGGTAGGTACAAGACACATACATACATACATGCAAATATAAATTTATTTGATTTATTAATTGAATCAAATTACAACGGGATCTTATCAATCTACACATTAAAATACAAATGAGCTGTCTTAACAGCAATTAGGATGAATCGATTTTGCGTCTTCGGGTTTTTTTTTTTTTTTCTTATTTTGTATTTTTTAATTCGAATTTGAATACAAGTTTTATGACTTTTTATGGTTTTCCATATGTGTGCACAATCTATGGGCATCTTGGTTTTCTCAATAAGAGTCAATCGCCACTCTTTGAACTGGCTGAGTCCCCCCTTCCCCTCGATCAGGAGGAAATCAGCAGCAGCAGTGCAGCGCAGCGCAGCAGCGGTCAATAAAAGTCACATTATTCCAATGAATGCGCGCGCAAAAAAAAAATGCAATCTCCGCCACTGATAAATGGTTGCATACCATTTGCGCCATATTGCATTGATGCAGTGGCGTGCACTTATGGACAATGTTGTTTCTGGTAACATTTTGATGGTGAGGACTCTCGAAGACAAAATTAAAATAAACCACGACCAGGTGTTACGGGGTTGGCTCTGGCTGTATTGCTTTGTCGTCATCGGTTTTATTGTTGCAGCGTACTGCACTGTGCAATATCGATAATGGACGCGACGGACGGACACAGACGGTTATGGTTCATTGAGATTTCTGCCAAATGTTAAAGCTTGCTCTGTTAACATGTGTACGATAGTTGAAATGAAAGATTATCTTTATATGTATGTAAATTAAGTGTATAGTTTTGAAATGACCTTTGTATAGAAATAAACTCGCGTATAGATTTGAAATAAAATTTAAACAAAAAAAAAACATAAATTATTGAGAAATGATTCATCACATTTTTATACAAACAAGCTGTAACACGTTTGGGGATAGTTTGTCAGTGCTAAGTTATTGATTCTTAATATTATTAGGAGTTAGCTTAGCCCCGAGTTAATACAGAAGCTAACGAAGATTAGGTTTAACCTCTTGGCTTAAGAGTTTTTCGTAATTGATTTGCAACATTTTGAAGTGAATTTTGTCAAGTATTTGTCAACAATATCTACGATCAACATTGCTTTATGAGCTGATAAACGTTTTTGAAGGACTCTAATGAAGTTTAACCTCAAACTAAAAGGATACATTTATACTTTTTGACAAAAATTTCCGGTTAGCGATAAAATATGAAGTTTATCAACTGAACAATTTGTCGTTAATTGGTTGTTAATTGTCTTTTAAAATTTTCTATGTTTATTTTTCGCAACTAATCTCCAAAAAATTACTAAAAACATTTTGTATCAAATAATTTAATGGTTCATAATTTCCAGTTATATGATGCTTTCATATTTTCTATGTTTCTTAAAGAAATTAAATTCACGTTAACTCTATAGTGAAATCTTAAAAAAAACATAGAAAACATTGCAAAATAAATAGAAAATCGTTATAAATAATTGAGGACAAATAAACGGCAGATCATAAAGCTAGAGATGATTTGCCATATTTACATAAAACTTTATCCAAATCAATTAAAAAACATAGACAAGCTAAAGAACTTTCTTTTTTTTAACTTTCAGAATTGATTAAAGCGAAATTAAAATGTAACAAACCTTACACAAAAAATTTGAGAAACTATAAGTAGTTACCCTATTTATTTCTTTAAATTTTGCCAAAAATTTCAATGTCATAGAAAACATCGCATATACATATGAAAACTATCAGCACTTATTCATAATAAATCAATGTCGAATCGCTTTGCAATAAAACTTTTTACAAAATGAAAGCTATTTTCTGCTCGAAGGACTTGCCTTTCTATCAATTAATAAACATAGCATGAATGAAATAACAATATTAATATCGTCGCAGCTGAATAACATCAAATTATATTATACAAGTATCTTTTTCAACTACTAAGTCTTAACCTTCAGCTTATTATTTGATGTCTTCAAGAATTTAACAAAGAATCTCAAAAACATAGAACACATCGCATGAATAATGGTATAATACAGTAAAAATTTAAGTCAGATTTGAACTCAAGAAATATTTAAACGTTTACTGGGTATATTTCGCTAAATGTATACCCCGACCGCAAACAATCCAAGAAACATAGAAAACATTGAACGAAGAAATTAACATTACAAAAACTAATTACTGCAAAATATTAGGAAATAAATCATTCTATAGAACAAATTCTTGATATGAGTCGAGGAGGTTGTTAGTAATAACTTAATAAATTTATAAAAAATAGTTTAAAAAAAACATCGAAAATATGGTAAGATAAAAATTTTCAAAATGTGACAGTAAAGTTTTAATTAAACAGCAAATATTTATAAATTAATAAAACTTTAAAAATAACACAATCCACTTAAAAATGTGCTTCGCTTACTTTATATGTATTTCGAAAAACATAGAATGTATTAAAATATCACTGGAAAATTCTCAAAAATCAGTTCAAGATTATCGTTTATTTAAGGCAGCGGGAAATTTATACTTTTTAATGTTAAAAGTTTAAAAATTTTATGGATATTGCTGCCTGCGAAGTTTGAAAAAACATAGAATATATTTGAAACATAAGTGAAAATCAACTTAACTTAAGCTTAAGACTATATAACGGTAAATTACTAACCAATAAACTTTGGAGTATAAATATCTTAAGCTTGTTTATAAAAAGAATTTAGCGAAGCCTTCAAAGAAAAACATAGAATTCCACTTCTTGATGCAAAAACTCAATATTTGTCAAATTTTTCCTCAAATTTCGTCCTATAAACAATTTAATCATTAAGTTCTTTTTCACTAAACTAATTTGTATGTTGTTTTTTTTTTTTAATTTTCAGGTGAAAGTGCGAGTTAAGGACAAAAACGACAGTCCACCAGTATTCCGTGATGTACCATTACAATTTAGTGTCAGCGAAGATCTTGGAGCTGGTCATACAGTTGCAACAATTCGTGCCACCGATCCAGACACACTTGGAACTCTGACCTATACAATGATCAATGGGGACGATGGTAAATTCCTGCTTGAACCGGACACAGGTAAATTACGCCTAAAGGACGCTCTGGATCGTGAAACCAAAGATGTTTATCACCTGATTATACGTGTCACCGATGGTGTACAGCATACAGAAACCACTGTTATCGTACAGGTGAGTGCCAAAACCGACCTGAAGGTCCTTTTTTTTTGCAGTTGTTGTTTTTGTCTATATGTTGCGTTGCGGAGCCGTTTTTCCGTTTTCATTAAAAAAAAAATTTATTCGTTTTTTGTTATTTTGCTTTTTGGAATTTTGTTAAGACGCGACGATCAAGACTCGACTGGACAGAGAGAGAGAGAGGTTCGGTTGGGAGCAGTTCGGTCGGTATGCGTGGCTGAGAGGTAACCTTAAAGCCCAACCGAACCGAACACAGTTCCTCCAACAACACATATGGTGCTCGGTGCTTGGTGCAAATGGTGCTACTGCTGTGCTCTTTTAAGGAAACTGATTCGGGCTTCTTTTTTATCTGTGATGGGCGCTCTTCCTTTTTTTTGGTTTCTTTTCCATCGAGGTGTTTTTTTTTTTTGTATTTTTGTTTATATTTTTTATTAATTTCTTTGCCGGTTTTGGTAATTTGATGCTCCGCGTGTTAAAAAACCGCCTCAATGGTTTTTCGGTTTCAACCTTTTTTGCACCTCCTTTATGCGCTGCACAGAGATACGACCGGCCGGCGACGACGTGGACGAAGAGTACAAGTTCTGTGATCTGTGTTGGTGGTAAGGTTGTTCCTGCAACGACACTACCGCGCCGCCACCACCACCACCACCACTACCTCCCGCTGCCACCGCCGCGCCGCCTGCTCCAATGGTGCTTGGAAGTTGTGTGGACTCCAGCTCCATCTCCATCTCCAGCTCCAGCCCGAGCTCGCACTTTGATTTTAAGTGAGCGATAAAAAATATGTTTAATGTATGAATATGGATTACCAGCTTAAATTGCCGTCCATCCGTCGCAGTCGCAGTCGCCGTCGAGTATACATATATACACACATGTGGATATCTGTGTATGTGTGTGTTGAAGATTTCTTGCCTCTTGGGGGCAAGCTGTAGATATCTAGATTTATCTGGACGATAAAAAGATCGAAAAAATCATTTTGAAAAGACGAAACGAAACAACTTTGGCTCAAGGCGACATATTTTTTTTTTTTTTTTTTTTGGTTTTTGAATTTTTTTTTTTTAAATATATTTTTTGTTGTTGTTGTTTGTTGCGTTTAAGGACTGCTGTTGCTCTTGTAACCTTCTTTTTTCTTTTTTTTTTGTTGTCCTGCTGATTTTCAAGTCGATTCCTGGGGATTATTTGTGTAGAGGAACGAGTGCAGCTAAAGCTCGAAGTATGCAGGCAGGTACAGGCATTGGGAGTTTATATGGGAAAAGAAATATAAGTAAATTAAATTTACGTGAACACCCGGAAAGAAAATGTCATTTTAAACACTTCTGAATGAAGGTGACATTTATTACTTACGTGGTCTTGTGTTACCATCAGATGATGGTTATTGGTGATGCCGGTACTGATGTTGGTGTCCCGATGTTGAGGAGACGGTGGTGCTGGTTCTGGTGCCGGCGCTGCTGCTGGATTTGTTTAAAGTTTTTTTTTTTGCTTTTGATATGCATACCAATGATTTTGTTGCAGCCAGTTTGTTTTTAATACATACTTTTGGTATGACTCGATTTGGAATTCCATTGTCCATAAGTTGTGTTATTATGGTGCTTCCAAAGTGGAATTCGCTCACAGTCCTAGTCCATTGCCAATTGCTTGGTAACTTTGTATGTACGAGTATGATAACCTTGAAACAAAAATATGGCGTGCTAAGAATTTCAGACAATTTTCAATATAAGTAAATATTATAAAAAATTAAAAAATATTTATAGGACTGGTAAACTTTTTTAAGATGTAAGCAATAATTCATTCTGGTTTATGACAAATATTTCTGTGTCAACTAAAATCAACTAAGAAGACAGTCTTGGACTCTTGGTTCGCAAAAGCAGATCATTTATGCTTACAATTATTACTTCAACTTTTTGTTCCATCATTTAGTATGCGTGTCAATTTACCATCAATCTAGAACTTATGTGAGATGGTAAATAATTTTGACTTATTTTGACAATTATAAATTAAGTAGTAGTTAACAATTTTGTCTAAATTATTTGACCAATTAGAAAAAGAACTTGACATCATAAGAATGAATTTTGTTTCACTCAACTATTTAAGTTTAAAAAATATTTAAAAACTAAAAATAATATGAAGTTTATACTAAAAAATAAAAGTGCGTATACGCCCCATTGTGCCATTTAATTTTTGACTTTGCTTATTTTTGGCGAGAGTTTTTTGATTGATATGGCAACAAGTTAAAGTATAGAACTACCTTCAACTAAGAACGTTTAAAGCAAATAAAAGTCATTAAACAAAAAATGTGAATTAAGTCGAAAAATGAAAACAAAACAAAAGAAAGCAACATCAACAGTGGTTCAAGATTGTCATATCAAAAGTCTCAACTGGGCCTGACAAACTATATTAAGCCAAGAGAAAACTAAGAATAGGTGATTCATCATTAGGTTAGATTTATATAGTAAAATATTACACAATAAAAAATTGAACTAAGAGTCAATAATGGGCACTGCTAAATCTGAGGTGGCCCATTCGTAAGGTCCAATTTTGGGTGAATCGTTCGAGATATCACACGAATTAATTTTCGCTTCAATTATAGCTGGCTTATTCTTCAAAGCCTTAGACTTTCCATATCCCTGGATGGTGTGATCCCAAGTGGCACAGCTAGTACCAATTAATAACAAAATGACAACAAATGAGTCATAATGACTGCTTTGTTACCATAAAAGTGAGAAAATCGTCCAGTTTTGTTACTAAATTTTTGTTACAAAGTAGTAACAATACTGTAGCATTGTTACTAAAAATATTGACAACACATTGAGGCAAGTAATTTTTTGTTACTTAATTGAAACAAACATTCAAAGGTTTTATTATTTTATTGTCACAAAAGAATAACAAAACTTATAATGGAAACTTTTTCAGTTTTCTCTACACATGTGTTCAAATTAACAAAGACAATCACTACTGGAGTGATTATTTGGGTTGGGATGATTAGTTTCATATTTCGAATTTCGGTCATGCGAAAACATTATTTTCAAAACGATCGTAGTTATATTACAAAATATGACTTTCTACCCCCCGTAAAATTCAAGCGCTTTCAAAATAACTTATAATTATTGGTTTCAAATATTATAAATACGCTTTGTTTTGCTTTGCTCTGAAGTAGTTTATATATTACATGATAATTACTTTTCTGTTACCTTAAATCAGAGTTCAAACATAAGGTTAATGTTTTTAATGGATGAAAGTAACAAAGTGGTTTCAATTCAGTAACATAAGATAAATATCAAAATTGATAACAATGAAACTAGTGTGCTACTTCCTTGTTACTTAATGAAATGGGGTAATTTGTGACTGGTTTGCTACTAATTTGTTACCTTGTTATATGAAACGTCAAATATGGAAGTAACAAAGTAGTTAGAAATAAGTAACATTTATAGTAAATGTTAAAATCAGTAACAGTGAAACTGAAATCTTACTTCTTTTTTGTATTTACATTTTTAGTAGCAAAACTTTTGTGTTTAAACCTATATGTTACTAATATTTTTACCTTTTTTACCAAAATAGTCTTTAAGAACTATAGTGTTACCTTTATGATACCCTTTTAGTAACATTTTAGTCACAAAACTCAAATTTGTGCCACTCCGGATGTCGAAGTATCATTGTGGCAAATTTACTGTAGCAAAACAAACTCATCTAGACTTTAGGCTTGAGATTCAGGAAGTACATGATGCAATTATATGGCGCTATTGTACATCGGATTTTCATTGAGTTTTTAAAGGTCCCCCTCTCTGAATATAAGATATAAATTTAAATCGCACCTGCCTTCAATTCTTGTACAAGTTGCATTCAAGCTTTTACGCTTTTAGGCCGAGATCCTCAAATACACTAAGTTGTCAAATACGATGAGCTAACCTGATACCGACTGCTAATACATTCGTACTAAGTCTTCCAGCTGCATTAGTCTCTTCATTTCGTACTGGATGCTGTATGATGTCGAGTATCATTCAGAAACCATTGCCCTTGAGACACAAGAAGATAACTAAATTTTTTACGATTGACACTTTTTAAAAACTAGAGCATTGACAGAAAAAAGACACCTCTAAGTGATATAGCTTAGAAGTTGTCAAAAGTTAACATTTCTTCCATAAGACTATTGCATCAAAAAATCACAAAATCGTTCCTCCTTAAAATTTGAAAAATTATTGACTTGCGTTTTTGTGTCACTAAGGGCCAGTTATTCAGTTCGAGATTATCCTCGAGTAAGTGTTAACTCTGGTTTAACTCCTCAATTCAGTTTTTCATCTTAATTTAGTCCAGAAGTAAACTCAGAATTTACCCCAGATATTATGTTAGTTAACTCTGGGACTTAAAAATAATATTTTGACAGCATGACAAAGAGATATTTTGCAAATAAAAATTCAACAAATAAAGTGAAGATATTTCATTGAAATTTTATTAGAAAAATTATAAATAAATAAAAATGAATAAAATTTGAAGTACTCTTTTAGAATTTTTTAAATTTTAAATTCTGAATATTTTTTTTTCCAAAAAACACAAAATCACAACAAATAAGATAACGGTATATCTATGTAAATGACAACTGGCAAATGACATTTTAGTGATGCCAAATGAACTTACACATTTTGATGAAAAAGTTAACTCTTCACTGATAAACTGAACTGAGTTAACTCCGGGATCAGGTTTAACTAACCTCAGAGTTAACTCACCAGTCAAAAACTAGCCCTAAATTAACGTAATGTAAAGATTCAAAATTGCGAATAACACGAAGAACATTTCGCATAGAGTGAGTCTTTCCATGATAACTTTGACTTGCCAAATGATACTGAACGAAAATGACTGATCTGGCAAAAAATAGCCTCTCGATGAATCACCCGATAATTAATGCCCAAAATCGGTAATAAAAATATGTGTTTTTATGTTTTTCAGAAGCACTTTGATTATGTTGCTTTGTCGCAATGTAAAGCTGATAAGAAGTTCAAAATTTCTATCTTTCTAAATCAACTTATAAAAAAATCGAAAGATGTGCCAAGTTTTCCAATTTCTCCAGTTTTTGTTGTATTTTTTTCAAAATAGTCTTTCAATTTTTTTGTTTTTCAATTTGAGTTATTTCGTATAAGTCATTCTTCTATACCATTAAATTTCTGTGTCTCGAACAAATACTCCATTTTTATATTCAATTCCTTCAGTCTTCCACCGCTTCCACTCAAAAAACTCCACTATATAGGTAAAAGTTATCCCCCAAAGACATCACTTTGCAAGCACATCCAACTAAAATAGTTATGCCAATACTTTTTCGCAAACTAAAATTGTTCAAATACTTGACTTCTGTTCATCAACTGGCATTCAAGTTCTTATCATATCGTAGAAATCAAGCACACCGCACCGTACCGCACTGCACTTTACTCAAGACTCTCTGTCGTCGTCGCGTCGTCAAGTCGTTGTCGTCATCTTGAAATACAAAAGCGAAACAACGAAACACGATGTATCTCAAATATTTTCGTGTTGCGCGTTAAAAACGTAGAAATCCATTTCGGTTAAAAAACCCAACAAGGACGAGGACCTCGATCATTGAACAACTTGGTCACAAAAAGAACCATCATCAGAGACACAAAAGCAAACTAGGCAAAGGTACAAATGATATAGGATGCTGGAAGGTATACCATTCGGCAACCGACAGGGACAGAGTGCCACGTCTATCGAGCGAGAGATACCTTCAAATGAGATATCAATTGGAATCCAAAGTATGGCATTATTTGATGTTGGCTTTCATATAAAACTCAAACAAAGATATTTAACTGGCATCTTCGTCTTTGCGTCTCGTCGTCGTCTCACGCAGACGAAGATGGAGACGCAAACAAAAAACGCATATTCTAAGTTATTCACGCAGCGAAAGAGGCCGAGTTTAAGCTCTTCTTCTGGGTCTTGTCCCTTTTTTCACATTCGCAATCGCATTCGCATTTCGCAGTTGGTGCGAGCGCGGTGAAATTTGATTGAAGCTAAGGCCAGCCATGGCCGGGCAAACAGTAGCAAAAAGAAACATGGCGACCCGACCGACCGTGCTTCATCGTCGCTTCGTCTCATCGTGCGTCCTCCCAATGAACCACCAGTACCATCATCGCGATCGCCATTGCCACCATTCACCTAAAGACCGCAGACAAAATGTTTGTTGTTCTGAATTGTAAATGAGGTGCAGTTAAATTTTTGTGTACCAGTATGTCCTTCTGTCCGTCTGCGTCCGCCCTGGTCCTCTGCAAACCGAATCATCGATTGGCCATCGATCTTACGAAACAATAATTCCTCCAGAAGTGAAAATTCCCGATCTTCATCTGCGCTTCAGTCTGAAATTATCGCCTTATGGTCATTATGGACCGCATAAAGGCTGGGCTCGGCGGTGGCAGTGGGACATATAGGAAGGATGCTGAATTTTGGCTGCATTTCGTCATCGTCATCATGCTGATGGAATTGTGACATGAATTCACAATGAGCTCTATGGCTCCCAAAACTCTTTCTTACCAAATTTTATTTGCAAGAATTTTTTACTAATTTTTTTGAAACTTATTTTGTAATGTTGTATTTTTTTTTTTTACTCAATCACAGGTTACGGACACAAACGACAATCCGCCAGTATTCTCGGAAGCAGTGTACTCATTTGACATACCGGAGAACGCACCACGAGGCTATCAGGTCGGTGTTATCTCGGCGACAGATCCAGATTTGGGTAATAATGCAATGGTCTCGTATACGGTAATCTCCGATTGGGCTAATGATGTGTTCAGTCTGAATCCGCAAACTGGTGTCTTTACGCTGACAGCTCGTCTTGATTATGAGGAGGTAAGTTTTGTCAATCTTTGTTCAGTTTTTTTCTTTTTTTCTTTTGGTTTCTTGTTGCTGCTGCTGGATGGTGGTAAGTTCTTGTAGTTTGACTGTTTGATTTAAAACTCCTGTGGTCTGTTGCAAGTTTCGAGGAAACGATTAAGAAATTCAATGCAACCATTGGGCCGATGACAGTTGTTGTTCCTTATTATTATTATTTTTTTTTTTTTTTTTCAACTTGAAACATTTATTTAATTTATTTTTGTTTGTAAAATTTCAGGTGCAACATTATATTCTGGTTGTACAAGCTCAAGATAATGGCCATCCGAGTTTATCGACCACATTAACAGTCTACTGTAACGTTCTTGATTTAAATGATAACGCCCCAGTGTTTGATCCTATGAGCTATTCAAATGAGATCTTCGAGAACGTTTCGATTGGAACACCAGTTGTAACAGTCAGTGCCACGGATATTGATTCAGGTAAGAATTTGTTTTTGGTTTTTATTGCACATAAAATATAATTTGAAGGGATTTTTTTCGGATTTTTTGTTTTTATTTTGTTGTGTGATGATGGAATTAAAATATAAAAATTTTATGAGAAGATAAAAACATAAAAAACGAAACGATAAAACATGAAAAGGCTTTTATTTTTATGTTTTGTTGAAAAGGAAAGCATTTAAAAATGGTTTTGAAATTTGTGTCCATAAACAAAGAAGCAAAAGAATTATAAGAAAATAACATAAAAATTGATTCTATGAATATCAGAAACCAAGGAAAAAGCCATAACTTAATAAAAAGATGAGCAACGCAGTCTGCTTTAAAAAAGAGTTAAAGTCCAAATTTGGGAATAATACAGTTAAAATTTTATTATGAACCTAAAATTGACACTCTTTTTTGAATAGAAATTTTAAGACTGTGTCAAAATGGTTCAAGTTTCCATCTCTTTACCTTTTCTATAAAAGTTCTTTTGGTTGTAAATAGAGGTAACCTCTTAACTATTCATGATTACAAGATTAATAAATCACTTCAAACACTTTGATTATACTCGTATCTTCTTGTTGAAATAAATCAAAATTCTTCAAACTAAATCCATCAAATAAATCAAATTCAAAGTCTCATAAATCTCATATCGTACATACTCGCAAAATAATGTTCTACTACAAGTACTCTTGCTAATTTTCGTCCATCAGCAACGACGGCATGGTGCATCGAATATAATAATATATAAATCATAAGTCACATACCACTGCTGCCACCATCAATCAAATGTGTCAATTTTTGCACCTGCAAAAAAAATCTGTACCCATTCAAAATAACAAAATCACACTTACCACATAACTTTCAACTTTTTTATAATTACCCAAGAAATTAGCCTGGTTTATTAACTTTGTGGAATGGTTGTTGTAGACCAAAATCAACACAAAACACCATCATAAACATCTGTCATCGCATCATTGTACTCGTTCTCAAATTGCAAAAAAAAAAAAAACGAATGTAAAATAGATTATCTACAAAAAGAAAGGTTCGCTGCTCAGCTCTTTCATTTTCATAACAAACCAAACAAACAATTTATTTCTTTTAAAAAAATTACAAATTTAATGTGCACAAAAATACATATTACCGCACATAAAATAATGGTGTTTACTTTCGCAATACTATAATTTTTATAAAATGTCACCTGCATTGACCCGCAACTTCAACTTTTATGTCTATTGATGGAGTTTTTCACAAAACAGTGAAATTTGCGACGCGGCCACGAAAGTAAACATATTCACAGCCATAAACTTTGAACATCAGCAACAAAGTTGGAGTTTTTTTTTGTGTAAATATATTTTCACGAAATCACATCGCTATCCATCATAATCATCATGGCTAAAGTCATAGCGTGGCGATGTTATCCAAGAGCCATCTCTCTCTTTTGGACGAACTGCGAGTATGGCTTATGTTTGAGGTTGAGGAAGCACCATCACTCGATACGATGTGGTCATCATTCGAGATGGACAGATCAGACTCTAATGGTGGTGGTGGTCTTCTTGCCTTGGTTTATGGGTGTGCTTTTGATGACCCAAACAATCCATCGTCACCCCTCACCAAATAGATTCCGAATGAACAAAAATGTTGCCAGGGGGTGTTCCATCTCAATGAAGAAGGTTCGCCATCACACTGTGACTGAAGAAGAAGAAAAAATTCTTCTTAAATTGATAGAAATTAAGTTGGAGCTTTATTGATTGCTACAAATTTTCCGGGCTATCCACTCGAACTCGAGCTTGTAGAAAAATTACACAGTTTGACTGTTTTTTGATTTTGTGTTTTTTGTTTTTCGTTCTTTTTAGGAGATAACGGTCGAATTGAATACAGCATAACAGCGGGTGACGATAATGATGATTTTGAAATTGCACAAAACGGTACAATTCGTACGAAACGTGAACTCGATCGTGAAGCAAAGAACTCGTACAATTTAGTTGTGACCGCAAGAGATTGTGCCAAGGAGCCCGAACAACGGAAGTTATCTTCAACAGTGCAGGTAAGATGTTTTTTCTTTTTTATATTTTTTTTTTTATATTTTATATTTTGTTTTATGCTTGGCTTGATAATTTATTGCTGCAGAGAGATTTTAATGTTTACACGAATAAAGATATTAATTTTATGATCATCATGATTCTCGCTATTGGAGGCACAAGCATCCAGTTCTTCGATTTTATTCGATGTTGGTTTTTTTTTTTGTATTCTTTTTTTTTTGGTATTTTTGGAGTAAGTACCAGGAGAGATAAAAATTGCATCCAAAAACTAGGTATGGGTATATAGATATAGGTCTGGTGGCTATTTGAGCATCAGGTTTTGTGCCATTGCCATCGAACGTCGTCATCATCGTCGTTGGTCGTAGTCGTTCGGTTGAATGGAACACAATAATATCGTGACTTGAATTTTTCGATTCGATTTAAGGTTTGATAAAAAAAAAATTATTAAAAAAAAAAGTAAAAATAAGAAACAATAAATAAGTTTTGGTTATGAGTTGTGAATTTCATCGATAAAGGGTTAACCTTTTAAGTTGAGAGAATTTGAAGAATTTTTATAGTTGTTGGTGCGATGTTTTGAAAAATAATGACACAAAATAATAATTGCATTCTTTTTATTAAATGAAAAAGGTTTTTTTTGGGTATTGTCGAAGAAATAAGTTAAATACTTTTGGACAGAAATAGGAAATTGAAAGGACTTTCCATAATCCGCACATATTTTTAGTATTATGAAAAATACAATTTAACCAATCTTCTGGAGTTTATTTCTTTCCAGTTTGTTGGCATATTTTTTAGGTTTCAACCTTGGTCATATAACAATTTAGGTGATAGAAATAGATGCACCTTACTATTTTAGGATTTGTTGATCTTTCATTATTTTTATACTAGTTGTCCTGACAGAAAAAGTGCGTATACGCCTGAGTGCACCACCAAATGCGTCTATGTATTTGCTTGTTTTTCCCTTTGCTGAACCACTGGTGTTTTGATATTTGGTACAAAATGTTTTATCATCCAATAGTGTAAGAAATTTCTCGACGTGGAACCCACATAAGAGTGATGGACAATTTCGGTAATTGTCAAAGAGTCTTTCTCGACATTTGCACAATATTTTCTAATTTTTTTTAATTTCAGTTTGTTAGCTTAAGGGTGAATTATAAAAACGATAGTAGTCAGAATCCAAAAAGGTGCCATTTAAGAACCAAAGCTTGTTTGACCTCTGATTAGGACTTAAGAGAGTTGTAGGTCCTTTTAGTGAATCATGCCACACATGGCCTTAAACTAGACTTCCTTTTGTTGAGCTTATTTTTAACTTGCCAGTATGTATCGCACAGTCCTATAGAAAAATTGGTCCTTGAACACTTTGCCAATTGCATCGTTATCCAATACCAATTCTTAAAATAAAGGAGTTTACGAAAACAGCTTCTTTCAGGAAATTTTTCAAATCAAGAAATTTTCAATATGTTTTCCACTAAACATTCATCTTACTTTTACTTTATCTGGCTTTTGATCCATGAAGGACCCCTGCCTGAGAAACGATGGTCTTCTATTTTTCAATCATCCAGACCAAGTACTATGACATCCATATCGGAACTTCTCTTTTCCTTGTCGTCTCAAACATTGAGGCAGGGAATTGAAGATTCTCTTAAGTGGATCGTTCGGTGTGGTCATGCCAATGAAAACGACTTGCTTTAGCCTTTTTGAACTACATCCATATAGTACTGTAAGTCGCTCTCCTCGCACACATGACCAAATGTTTGACGAACATTTTTTTTCTTTCGAAAGAGTCCAATAGCAGTTGAAGAACTGTATAACGTCTTGTTGGGAGATGCCGATGATGTCATTCGCATATCCGCATAAAATGGTTTTCCAATAAGAGTGCTACAAAATTTGTTTTTAAATAAAACAAAAACGGTTTTGGATATCAATCAAAAAAAAATGCCACTATGTATGGAATTAGATTTCTTTTGCATGGCCACCACGGAAACATTTGCAGAAGTCCAGACGCTGAACCCAATTTTTGACGGTTTTCAAGCATAAATCGGCCGATACTTCTGCAATTTCACGTTCGATATTCGTACGAAGTTCATCAATCGTCGCTGGCTTGTTGGCATAGACCATAGACTTGACGTAGCCCTACAGAAAATAGTCTAATGGCGTCAAATCGCAAGACCGATGCGGCCAAGCGACTGGGCCATTTCGGGAGATAACACGTTCTCCAAACTTGGTTTCAAATAAATTGATTGTGACATTCGGCTGTGTGGCTTGTGGCACCGTCCTGTTGGAACTACATGTCCTCCAAGTCCATATCATCCAATTGGGGCCAAAAATATTCGGTTATCATTGAACGGTAGCGATCCCCATTCACAGTAAAGTGCCGGTGTTGATCATCACGGAAGAAGTACGGCCGATGGTTTCTTCTTTTCTTCAATCGCCCCGTTTGTTGGCAGCTGCCGATGATGTCTTTACCGTCAACATATCCCAATAGTTGAACCGATCTTTTGAAGAAAGTGCCTTCTCTATTAACTTTTGAACCACGGACCATCTGTTTTAGAACGCATGTCCTTTTATAAACCCTATATGTTGAAAAAAGTTGAAAAGAGCTATTTTCTGATTGCACAGCTTTCAAAATAAACTGCCGGCACAAGATCCTTTTTCGCTGTGATCTCAATTTCGGCCATTGCCATTTAGAGTTCTTAAATATCGATGCTGATCTCAAGCCAAATAGTTTTAGAGAATTTATCGAAGAACTCGCTCAAAAGGTAATCGAAGTTAAGAGCGATTTCATAAAATTTCGAAGAGGATTAAAATGTTTATATTCCGATTGGAAAGTTCATCAGGGTTCTCCAGAAAAACCTTTCACTTTTCCTTGGTCAAAAAAGTATTGATACTTAAATATGGAAAGAGTTTCATCAAGTAAATTTGATTATGCTTATAAAATTTATCAAAACCATCTTTTAAAGCTGTGAAATCAAAAATACGTATTCGTGGTTTTAATGGTTTCAAATTAATAGAATAATTTGACTTTCTCGTCCCTATAGATTTATGGATTGTTAAAATTTTTATTTGACTTTTTAAACCTTGTGAAAGCTTAAATGTAACAAGTAGAAGTTAAGTTCAACTTAAATTGTCTTTTCTGTATAAATTCTTCTTATCTCCTAGGCAAAGCTAACATGTGAGACAAAATCTTTTTACCATATACACAAACAAACCACATTCAAATCCACTCCCATCAGTCAGTCCAATCCTAAGTCTGTATTATAATGTTAAGCTAACTTGCAATGTGCAGTAAAACTAAATTCTTATCAATTTTATTTGTGCCATTTAATGGTTTTCCGTGCACTTAAGTGACCCAAAAGTTATGCCCATAGTATTTTGCTTTCTCACTTAAACTCCACACACAAAAAATATAAACAAAACACAATCTCTAACAAAGATATACTCATTAAGTCCAGATTAAAGTGACTCTAGTTTAAATTTAAACTATTCGAAACCATTAAAAACCACTAAAAAAAAAACACACACACACACAAACTGGACACTCCAAAAATGCGCAACAATTCCATTAAAAGTCCGAGAGCCACGATACACTTAAGTTATAATTTTCATCCAATACAACAACTGTAAATTGGGATAAAATAAAACACCAACATCAACAACAACAACAACAAAATAGATATCCATTAGGGGACAAGTCACTTGAAAGAAACATTAAAAAATAAAAATAAAAAAAAAACTTTCATCAAATCTCTACGAGTATAATGGCGACACTCCACTATCGCATTTTGTGTGCGCAACACTTCACAAATCCTCCTCCAGCATTACTAAGCTCCGTCCGTGGTCCATACTCTTGGATGCATCTTGGGCATATTATAATCATTGTCAGCATTCCCCGCTCCCATCAAGTGAGCATCTATCCAAAAATATAAAAAGAAATCTAGAAACCAGAAACTATGGAAGAGGGAATGCACTCGCTGGAAGTGCATCATCATCGCAGCATCGACGCATGCAAATAACACAAAAATTCTATCCCTCTTCTATTTTTTATCCGCACCACCACCGTCCACCACCTTCCACCGCCGCGCCGACCAAAAGGAGAACAAGAATAATAACAAGATATCCTTACGAACTTATATACGAAATAATGAAGATATCACAGAAATAAATGGACCCGCTTTAGAGTATAACTACGAATGCGAACCTGGTCAACAAGTGGTTGACGTCGGCATCAATGTGCATATTAATCCTCTGCAGCTTTGCCACCACATCCACATCCACCATCGCCATCACCATCACCATTGCCATCGCCATCACCATTGCCATCGCCATCACCACGAATCAGCCTCCTCTCTCTACTGCGTCGGTCGTCTTCCACCTTCCGTCATTGTGGTCGATAGTCCTCCTCCTCCGAGATGCCCAAGCGAGCGCCTTCTGTTTGCCGGCCGCACCAACACTTCCTGTTGCCAAAGTACCAGCAGCAGCGGCAGCGAGTTGCAGCAGTCACAGATGAAAAGCATAAAAGAAATGGAATCCTACAACATCTCGAATAAAATAAAATTTGCGAAATATATTTTATTTGTTACTTTGTTACTTTGTTACCCCCCCTAAAGGAAGGGGAAGATGATTGTGAGAGAGCTCCTGGGCCTCTATAACTGGGGCCTGAGATTGGACCTGAGCCTATGACTCTAGGAGCTTCGTCGTCAGGGTCTTTCTTTCTATTAATTTCTTATACATTTTGGCCATTTACCGTGCGGTGGACGAAGCCTCAGAAGGTCTTCAAATAGCGGCGGTGGATTGGGACGCTCGGTGTTGGGATGATCATTATATTGTGCGCTCTGCGCTATCAATGGAGTACCTGCCTGGTGGTAAGCACCGATGTTGGTTTTACTTAAACCTGGAGGATAAAAATGATGCTCTCTCTCACCAATTCTAACTCCGCACTCCATCCACACTTGGATTCTTGCACTTGGGTGATAGGAGCTTCACTTCGGAAGCAGAGGTGATGGTATGGCCAGCCGAAGTCAGTGGCTCGCGGACGACGACGACGAAGACGACGCATGGTGGCGGCGGTAGAACGAATGGCAGTTCTTAAGCATGCAACCATCTAACCGGGGCTTATCTTATCCTTAATGCAACTTTTAAATTTTCCTCTTCATCGTCCTCATCGTCGTCGTCGTCCCGTTGTCGGTCGTCGTGCGAGTCCGACTGCGAGATATGTCGTTGTGGCTTCGTCTTTGTCATCAGCGCCAGGCAGCGCATCGGCAGCATCCATTCTTCCAATAAGTTTTCGTCCAAGTCCTTGGATGCATTCGTATTGCGAATGCAAATAGCGCGAGCGATCCGTGAAATTGCTCCGCGGAGCAAGACGGACGGACGGAGGAAGGTAGACACATCATGCTGCACCATTGCGTATATAGAGAAATAATTTATTGAATTTATAGGGTAATTAATTTAATGTGAATAAAACTGTCTTCCGAAAGTCAAATGGTAACACATTCCCCAGTCTCTCGCATTTGGAATCGAGCAAAAGAACTCTGGAATTGTATTCCTTTTTTTTGGTTTTGGTTTTGGTTTTTGGAAGCTGTGTGAATCACTGCTTTGGTTTGGATAAGGCTTTTGTCTTCATTTTAGAGTCAAATGAGGAGGGGGGAGGGGTGTCTATTTCTAAAGTTGGTTGTCCGATAGAGAGTCAGAGTTTTTCAAACAGCAGGAATGTTAGTTTTGTAACATTTATATATGTTCTTAGTTGAAAAAAAAACAAGAGAACCTATTTGGCCTCCAGGAAAGGTCATCCTAAGTGTTTAGAATTGAAAAAGGGTGTTCCAAATGATTGTATGAACTTCAGCTGTTTCGAATGGAATAAACGATAAACGAAAGTTTTGGAATTCGTTTTAGCTCGATGCACTTGATCCAGCGATGCTTCAAATTCTTAAAAATAGGTTTTTTCGAGGTCTCCAAAATAGGCTTCCATGGTGGGCAAGTCGAAATTTTTTTTCTAGTTTGAAAACAAGAAAAATCTGGATGGGGCGGTAGTTCGAAATGCAATTCGACCAATTTGACCTTGGGAACAGTGGAAGCGTTGTTCCTTGGAAGAGCTCTTTTTTTCTACGAATTGGGCAGTTTTTTATTCAATTCGACGTCAAATCAATCCAATAACTCGGCAAAGTAAAGCTCTACTCTACCCTTCTCTAGGAAGTCGATGTAGATTGCAGTCTGAACAGTCTTCACTTTCTTTGGAGCACGTTCGCCGGGTATATTCCACTGTTTTGACTGTTTCTTGATCTCTGATGTTTATCAGTGGACCCATGTTTCAAGAAATAACTCAGAAACTCCTTCGGACTGCTCTTAAACAGCTTCAAACACTCCTCTAAAGTGGTCTATATTTCTGAAACTGCCGTGACAATCCCTTCGAATTGAAGTACCCATTTTAAAACTACCCTTCTTCTGATATTTAAATCAGTTCATTTGGTAAAGTCAAAAACATTTCAGCGCTGTTTTTGAACACGTTCTAAAATCAAAAACATTTTTAGGAATTATTTGTTCATTATGATCAGTTTTCTTAGGATTCTGACCGCATTTCAATGAAATTCTAAAAATTTCACTAAGAATTTTTTACATTTTCGAAAGCTTTGAACGTGGATTTAAATTAATGTCAAAAGTATCCAAAAAAATTATTTTGATATTCGGGTTTACAGTTTCCAAAGCACTACATTTCTGCATCTTCGAGTTTAGAAAGTGAATTTAAATTAATGTCAAAAGTATTCAAACAAATTATTTTGATATTCGGGTATTCAGTTTTCAAAGCACTCACTTCAATACCCCAATTTCGACCTTACAAGGAAAGGATTAAGTCAAAAGTTGTTGTGAAAAATCAGAGTGAAATTTGAAAATCATAAAAATCGTTAAGAATTATACATTCTTCATTTTTCAAAAATCCGTCAAAATTTCTAAAATGTCATTCGACTGTTGTTTAAGATTTTAACCAAAATCCTGACTTCAAGTCTATATATTCACTTTCTCAACTTTAGACCTTTTTGCTCAGTCGTGATAATTTTGAAAGTTTAACTCCTGGATTACGGTGGTTTAACTTAAGCTTAATTGAAGTCTTAAGTATGTAAATTCAATCTTAAACCTTTAATAGGAACGTTAATCCACCGCTAAACCTCACCTAAACCTAACTTGAACCCACCAACATCAATGAGTTAAGATTTTTGATCCTCGGATTAAGTATTGTTCAACAGAATCATCATAAACTAAACGCCTGATTAACACTTATTAAATCAATTTCTGCTTTGATTGCTTATTAATAAATTCATGTTAAAATTTAAATTTGCTTTAACTTTAACTTTTGAAAAAATTGGATGTTAGAAGGTGCAGTTTTTCTCAGTTGAAGTTTAGAAGTTTTACAATTTGTCCAATATTTTCGATCACCCTGTAAATTTAAACATTTAGATAAGAACCTAACTTAAGTCTAACAAAAAAATAAAATTAAAAAAAAATTCTTAAAAACGCACACACATTATGCAAATACGAAAAAATTTGGTTCGATTTATTTTATATCTCGTTGATGGTGGAATTGAAAACGAGGTGTTTTTCATTTGTATATATTTTTTTTTATTTTGTATTATTTTCTTAATCCATTCGGATAAGAGCGTGTATCTTTGAATCTCTCGCTCTCATAGTTAGTGGCAGATAATCTTTCACAGTCACAGATACATGTTGCGATTATTAATGAAGTTGTTTGGTATAAACATGTTGTTGGGTTGATGCTGCCGGTGCAGTCGATGCAGACGCAGTCGCAGCTTGCAGCCGCCGCCATATAATTCCGCTTAAGCCAAAATGCGTTGTCGTACCGCAGTTCAAAAAAAAAATAAAATAAAAAAGAAGAAATCCTTTCGCGCCACTTAATAAAGCGGGTGTGGTGTGCGGTTTGTGAATGCGTGTGTGTGTGTGTGTGTGTGTGTGATTTTTTGTTTGTTTATTGCGTTTGCATTTGAGATTCTGACTGCGATACGAAATTAAATCTAAGTGGATTTGGTTTTCTTCCCTAAGGAAGATATCTTTTCCTAGGAAGAGAGATGGACCATCACATCGGTCTCCAGTGCATCGGCATCAGATGCAGGGAAGATGCATCCGGACCGGCCGGTCGTGTGCCGGGGCATCGGGCATCGTTCCAGGAATGTGTACAAAGTGAAATTGAATAGGAATCACTGCTAATCTCTGAGGTGATGTTAAAGATTTATCATTTGTTCAAATGCAGGTAGGGGGTGCGAATTGCAAACTCAAAACCAAAAAAAAAAAAACAAGAAACACAAAATTTGAATAAGGATATGAAATTAAGTTTACTCTTCTTTTTTTTCTCTCTCTCTCTCTTCCTCTTCGTCTAATTAATGGAAGAGGTTTCATGAGTTGAATTTTAATTCGATAAATACTTTTTTTTTTTTGGTTTTGCATAATAAATGGAAATTGATAGCATAATTGGGATTCAAAATGTGAGCCCCTCTTTCAAGTGCATGTAAGGCTTTTAGTAACTTTTAAGGAGATATCATTTAATTAAATTGAATTTTGTCCAAAAGAAATGGAAGACGAAGTGAATAGATAAAACCCTCTGCATCCAGATGGATTAGATGCTTTAACTTTATTGATATGCACATTGCACATGGCACATCATGGCACCGACAAAAAGGGGTTGCGTGAATCTTTGATTTCGAACGTGGGTTTTGACTTAGGAATATTGAAGGCTTTGAAGATTTCGAAAGTTTAAGTAATTGAGTTCGAAACGTGTGATGAAATTATTGCATGTTGCAAGTGATAAGGAGAGATTCGTGTGTCGAAAACTAAGTGTGGGAAAAACACTAAATGTCAGTTATTTTTTAAAAAATGTCTAATTGAAAAACCCCGTTTATATTTCTATTTTATTGTATAAGTCTCCTTTTCTTCAAAGTAAAATGTGATGTGCCACAGGGCTCCGTTTTTACACCAAAACTTTTAATTTAACTTGTAACAAATATTTTATTTTTGTTTGCGAAGCTGATTAAATTATAAAACTCTCTTGGAAAAATAATTTGAAACAGTAAGTCCTTGTCACCTGAAACTGTGCGAGATTTCAGTTCAGCGAAGAACCTCAGATGTTAAAGATTCTTCTGACAAGCATACAATGGTTTCGAATACAAATCAGGTTCTCAGCTTGGGTCTGCAGAATGCCTTACCCTGAATAATGAATGAAAATTTGCCATTCAAACATTCAAAAACAACCTCGAAATTCAAAAACGATCTCTTTAAAATCGAATTTCAAAAATAAACTTCAGTTTCACACCCCCTGTCACGCCCATTTTAACCCATTTTTTCCATTTTTGAATGCCTGAAAATTAAATTATCAAGTTTTCAGTAATATTTAAAGGTGCAGCTTATTTTTTTTTAATCAAATTCAAGCATTCAAAGTATTTTAAAATTTTTAATACATGTCTTCATATTTTTAATGAATTTTTTCATCCTCCATCACCAGGTTACCGTTGTGCTGAAAGACGTCAACGACGAATCGCCCATCTTCACCTCGGCCAACGAAACGTCGATAATGGAGAACATAGCCGTCAATACAGTTGTGATGGCTGTCAAGGCCATCGACCGTGACGAGGGCCGCAACGGCTACATCGAGTACATCCTAGCTTCTGAGCAATCGGTACCATTTACATTGGGCCCCGTCGATGGACTGTTGCGCGTCGCTGGCCGCTTGGATCGCGAAATACGTTCCAGTTACTTGCTGAGTGTTACGGCCCGCGACCGTGGTGAACCACCACGTTCGACACAAACCCAAATCTCTGCCAAGATTCTCGACGAAAACGACAACAGCCCGGTATTCGACCCTAAGCAGTATAGTGCATCGGTGGCAGAGAATGCCAGTATTGGGGCAATGGTGCTGCAAGTGTCTGCAACGGATATTGACGAGGGCTCCAATGGCAGGGTGCGGTTCTCGATAGCAGCTGGTGACAATAATCGTGATTTCAGTATCAGCGAGGATTCGGGTGTCGTGAGAGTTGCCAAGAATCTGAATTACGAGAGGAAATCCCGATATGTGCTGACCGTACGTGCGGAAGATTGTGCCGCTGATGTTGCTGGAGCTGCAGTCGAGACCAGATACGATACTGCCGAATTGACTATAGTCATCACCGATATCAACGATAACCCGCCGACATTCTTGGATTCACCTTACCTGGCTTATGTGATGGAAAATGTTATACCGCCGAATGGGGGCTATGTTATAACAGTGAAGGCCTACGACGCCGATACGCCGCCGTTTAACTCACAAGTTCGTTACTTCCTCAAGGAAGGCGATGCCGATTTGTTCCGCATTAATGCATCAACTGGCGAGATATCCTTGCTGCGTGCCCTGGACCGTGAGATGCAAGCCGAGTACACACTCACCCTGGTTGCCATGGATACCGGTAAGTTCCTCAAATCGTATAAATATAACTATATAAGAGTTAGGTTGGGTTGAGAGATATATGTACGAGTAGAGAATGTAAAGTGAAGTGAGGTGAAGTGAAATTACACACGATACGCAAATTTAACAACTCGACCCCCAAGGGATGAAATCTAAACCAGCCGAAGATAGTTGTTGGAGCTGCAGCTATACGAGTCGAGTTTATGCGCGCATCGCTCATAACGACCATGAATATTCGACTTGGACGAGTGTTACCTATTTTCCTGTGGCCATGCTGCTTAGTCGCTGGCCATTACCATTCTTGTGTAGCACAAGAGAACACACACACACACATGTGCACTTACAAATTACTGTAATTACCCGAACGTATTATCTTAAGGCCACAGCAGAGAATGCAGCCAGAACCCAACCGAACCGAAGTGAACCGAACCGAACCCAGAAGAAGTTGCGAGCAATCACGATTCTGGGCTCTGCGCTTGCTCCTGCGCTCGGTGTGCCTGTGCACTGCACTGCACAGCAGTTCCCAGTGTTTCCGACGCAGGGGATTCATTCACATGTGCGCGATGTATCTGCGCCTGCTGATTCTGCTGCAGATCACATCAGATAACATGTTGCAGTGTGGTATTTGCGTATTGCCAGGAGCTTTTTTGAAATGTATGTTTCCCCACTTTTGTTCTTATGAGCGGCTTTCGGTTTCGGGTCGGTCTTCGGTCCTTGGTCTTCGGTCATCTTTCCGGATGCTGTAGCTTCCACCATAGCGTCGTCGTCGTCATCATCGAGAGGAGAGTAAACGAAGGAATTAGCTCTCATCTGAGTGATTTTGCATTCCGAAAGTTGCCCCCTTTTGATGGGATCCTTGGCATTGCCCGAGATCCTCTCGATGATGCCTGTGCAGTGCATTCGAAAGGCGGCTTAAACTCAACCATTAGGGAGGAGTTAAGCAGCAACCAAAAACAAAAAAGAAATATGAAGCCCAACAACCACTTTTTTGAGGAGATGCACTGCACACATCCAGAGTGTGCTGCATTGCAATACTTTTACACTCTGGGGCAAGATCAAGTTCGGGTTCGAGTATTTTTTTTTTTTTGTGTCCCGATTTTGGTTTAAAAATTTCAACCCAACTACCATAATTTACTCCCCGCAGCCATTCTCTTCGCTGATATGAGAGTTGAGCTTCAATTTTTCTTTTGTATGGGGTTTTGTTATAATTTTTTTTATTTTTTAACATTTTTTTATTTTTTATGCAAAGGTATTACTTATAAGTTAGCGATGTTATTCATCTGACAAAAAATTATGAATGATGTCTTCTCGGATATAAAAATAATGTTCGAACTAAATGATGACTATAATATGATGGTCGGTTTTTGTGCAACTGATTTTATCAGTTGATAAATATCGCCGCAGCAGCAGCTGAAAAACGCTCAAGCCTCGAAGTCTTGAAGTTTAAGTCGAAGTCCCTCATTTGCATATGAAATGAGATGATGGGCAGCAGCAAATTTGGATTAAAAATGTCATGAAATTTGTTTTGGGTTTTCCTTTTTTATTTATATATGTATATTTTTTGATAAATGAGATATTAATTAAAAGTGACTTCTTTGGGGCATTTACTTTTTTTTTTGTATAATGACAGGGTTTTTGTAAAAGTCGTTTATGTGGTTTGTTTGCAAGTCCAATAATTTGATGATAACATTTTTCAAATTTAATTTCAAGGTATAGTAGAACCTGAAACATTATTTAAGAAAACAAAATGAATACAAAAAACTGAAAAAAAAACAAATCTTAATCACTATATATTTATGCACACGTTTGTTTTTTAACTCAATAATAATAAATTCAGGTTTAAATGGAACATGAAACAGTTTTCATATAATTCTGTAATTCAAAATTCACAATTCAATTACGAGACTAAAACATGAAAAAGTTTAGAATTGCAAGACTTTTTCAAATTCAAAAATATCTAACTTAGTGTGCATTCAACTGAACTTTAAAGTGTAGGACTTGTCGTCACTGAATGCTGTTAGTTCTTGCGTTCAGTACAATTTCATGAATTTTATTTCCAAATTAATTGACCTACGTAACTTTTTGTATAATTCATATAATATTTCGAAATACCAAACATATTTAACAGAGTTGGTGCATAGTTTGTGCAAATAGTTTTATGTTTTAAAAATATTTAAAATTTAAAAAACATAAATTTAATAGCTTAAAACTCAAAGGCCTTACTTTGCTTAAAATGTTGTAGTTTTTTGTAGTTTCAAAGTGTTCATCATAAATTAGATGATCTTCTTGGCTCCCTATGTGAAATGACAATGACAGCTGTCAAAATTTCATTCATTTAATATTTTTTGAAACATAAGTCAGTTGAGTGTTTATAAGATCTTAGAGAGGTCATTGTTCAAAGTTAATTTAAGTTCAGAATTCTAGTGAAAATCTGGTTGACAGGTTTCTTGTGTCAAATTGTTGTATGTTACTTTATTTTACAGTAAAGGCCTTCACGCATTGTATTTCTGTGACATAATAACAATCGGCAAATCAAATTAAAAAAGACTATGACAGAAAAATTTAAATCTAATAAAAAACTGCTCAGTGTTAAAAAAGTACTCTAAGTTTTGTGATGTTATTTTTTGACAGGACTCGAATTGTAGAAGTGGTGTTTTTAAAATTTTTGTTACAGTTGGCAATAATATTGAATGATAAAGTTCATTAACACCAACGTTGCCATCTCGCATTTTAACTATACATTTCTCTGAATAACTTTACCTAAATGTTTAAATTTAAATATACTTCATTATTTGTACATATAAAGTTATTTTAAGGATTTTAAATAACATATTAAATAAATCTTAAAAAATTTATAATTCCTAATCAAAATTGATTAAGTGAAAAGAACATGGACTGGTATATTTAAATTCTGAAATAAATGAAAAGATCTGGATCATAAACCAAACCTGGCAATCCTATCCATTTATGGTTTAAATACTGTCATATTTATAAGATTTGTTCTGAACACGTATTCTCTTTTAAATGTCAAGCATGCCATTGTGTATTCACTAATTGAGGAAATGTTTATAAAAGATGAAACTGACACATGACACGTTAAAGTGACGGCTTCTAAGATGACATTTCTGGGGAAGTGTTCAGTTTGGAGGTGAAAGCGCTTAGGGATTCGTAACACTATTTATAGGAGTTTTTAATTTTTAGCTCTGATTAGAGCACTGAACAGAGTCTTAGCACGTCGAGTATGCTCTGAGAAAAGTTTAATCAAAGCTCTCCGATATATTTATGAAACACACTTAAGCACTGAACTGTCGAAAGCAGTGTGCCTCTATCATACCACATGAAAAAATGGTCATTTTATTTAAAGTTCATAGATCGCGCTCGGAGCTAGCTCTTATTGAAAACAGAAATACAACCTTAGCGCTCTGATGTGTCTGAGCTAAAAAAGAGACAGAGACACAGAGATCTTTTTTTGACAGTTCAGTCCTTGCTCTGAGCTTAAAAAGAAAAACGCCTTATAAAAATTATTTCAGAAAAGAATATGTATGTCAATTAATTAAGTTCAATCAACATTTTTTTCTTTTTTAAAGTCTAAATTTCACACTAAAAAAATGTATAAACATTTACTCACATCACAGGTTAAAATGGAAGACAATTTTTTTGAAGTGGTTTCCAAAAAAAGTATTTAAGTGGGAATATCAATCATGCATCAACGTCAATATAATTCTATCTTTATGTTATGTTTTCGATTTTCGTTGACATTCAAATTTCTAAAACTCAGTCTAAACACTACCTTAAAATCAAAAGCATTCACTCATTTAAATATAAGGACCCTGGAATCCAGAGGTGTTATATAAAAATCAAAACCAAAAACTTAAATTACTGTAAGACTATCCTCCAATTAAAACACTTTTCAATAAACAATTCATACGAAAACTATACACACATACAATCATAGTTATGTATGTACGTCATAATTCCTATTTTATTTTTTTTAAGGAAATGGGAATCCCCAGACTATTGGTACTTTCTGTAATAATAACAAGCAATAATAATTAACCGATTTATTAAAGTCTTGCGTGAAAGTAAATCATTTTGCGACTTTTGTATATGTATATGATGTGCGTGTTTTTGAGAAGTATATGAAACCAATACCTGCCCTAATGTTGAAAAACAACAACAACAAAAAGGGTTATAAAATATACAATTAGGGTAAATAGAGTGGAAATTAATGTTGTTCACACAAAAACAGGCAAAGAGGAAGGTGTGTTATGTCGTCATACAATATTCCAAAAAGGAAGTTTACTCACGTATACAATGTTTTTTAATTGTTTTTTTTTTTTTATTTAGGTCGTGATTAATAACAACATTTTACCGTATAAATGGTTCTTTACATGTCGACTAAACTTTGGTAATTTTTTTACTTGATTTTTGCATACAATTTTATGAAGTCAAATGGAATGGAGACTACACTTAAGGCCTCATTTGAATTTCAGTGTTCTAAAGCTTATTTTTAAATTCAAATTAAACTCGACTTAACTTGGACTTATTTTACAAATTAAGTTGATATTTCAATTTAAAGTGACTTCAGACAATTTAAAATTATATAGATATTTTAACTGAACCGATGTAAGATCCCCCTAATTTTTTTAAATTGATTGTTTGGTTGCCATCTTGGATTGGTAACTTAAAATTCTTAAAAAAGAGCTTTCAAAAAATGGAGGTGTAAACTTAAATGTCAGTTGCCAATAAATTATCATCAAGTCTCACCTTAAGACGAAAAGTAATGACAATGTTGTGCCTTTGAGCCATTTCTCATTGACACTATCACAAAATCTTGACTAACCGAACATTTAACGGTTATTTGATTTAGTTCAAGTCCAAACCTATAAATTTCGACTCCCTCTATAACTTGGCCAATACAAAAGCCTTCTCTAACTACATCTCACATTTCGATATCCTTTTTTTCTATTTTTGGACATTTCTAATTGACCCTTTTCCCGTGGTCTCTTTAAAGGTGAATCCCATCAACATTGTCTTCGTCATCATCATCTTCTTGGTCATCGTTATCTTTTTTTTATTTATTTTTGTTGAAATAGAAACACACACATAAATAATGTCGATGCCATTTTGTTTAAACAAAATCAACCAAAAAAAAATATATAGAAAACCAATATATGCAGATCTGAAGTCAGCGATAGTAGGTCAAACATAACAACAAATCTTTAACGAGCCCCCTCTCACAAAAAGTCCAAGTCTTGAAAAAAATAAGAGTTCCCAAACTAAGATCAACAGGGAGAAAAAAAGAACCTCAAAACACTCAATAAGACTGCGACTCCTTGAAGAAGAAGAAGAACAATTTACATTTTGTACAATGCAAACTAGGGCTTAAACTAGCATATTGTGCATATGTCTTCAAGTATTACTGTCTCCCCCCCACACCTTCTAAAAAAACGCACACAATACGCGCTCATGGCAACCAAGTTATAAAAGTCCAGAAGGTAGAACAACAGAATGCCAAACATGAAATTCCGTTTGGTTTGTTAGGTTAGGTCGATATACTATAGACTCTGACTCTGGACACTGGTTTAGGCCACCATCATCATGAGCCTTTACCTAGTTTTGCTCCAATTTTATCAAGCATAGACATGGCGACAAGACGCGGCGCGTTGTTCTCGCACTGCACAGCACCGCACATTCCCAAATCATAAACGACAATCGTTGTCGTCGTCGACTTCGAAGGCTACATTGCAAACGAAGTCGTCCGCCGCGCCGCGCCGTCCTCCGTCGGTCGTCATCATCATCGATATGAGGACAAAAGAAATCCGGGAACGCATTGCGAATTTTCTTTGCCTATCTCTGACGAACTCATACCTCTCTCTAGACCCACACAATCGGGGGAACAATGGTTCTATGGAAATGACAAAAATAGGAGCTCAGATCTCGATCATTTCTTAATTCTATAAAAGGTTTCTGATGGTCTTCTACATTGAGGGAGAGAGAGCTTCGAGAATGACCCAGTCCAGGGTGGTATTTGGCGATAATGGCCTCTGAATTTAAGTTGACACAGAATTAACGCTTGACTCTTTGGGCCTTTTGGACTTCAAGGTTTGAGGTTATCAAAGCTCGTAGCGCTGATCTTGACTATTTCTTCATTATAAGAAAGGTTGTTGACAGTCTTGAGAGTGCTTCAAGATTCGAAGATAATTGAGGTGCAACTTAGCGTTGGAGACCTTCAAGTCTAATGAACCCAACTTACTGTTCTGATCCCTATCATTTTTCTTAATTCAAAATGTCTTCTGTTCCACAGAGAGCTTTAAAAATCGAAGATGATCCCATTCAGGGTGGTATTTCAGATGTTGACCCTTAAAAACTTCAAGAGCTTCTAGGATGACCTGATTCAGTTATTAAAAATCTCACACCTTCGATTGTGTTCCTTGTTCTTGATCTCTGATCTCAACTATTTGTCAATTCTATCAAAAGTTGCAAATGATCTGGAGAGAGCTTTAAGCTTCGAGGTTTGATGATGTCTATTGTCTCAAGCACGATCATTTCATGAAGTTATGAAACGTTCATTCGTTCTTAGAGAGTCTTCGTGGATCACCCAATTCTGATTTTGACATTTGAGACCTTCGCAGTCTAATCCACTTCTGACAAATGCCAACGCCATCGGTTAGAGAATCGATCTTTAAGGTGTTAGACTCAACATCAACTTGCCATGATCGAGAGTTCTGAATTTATCTTTGATCTGTTCCAAAGAAGTAGGTACGCTCCTGGATTTACGAGTAAGCTCACTTAAGATCGCCACCCAAAAATTACTTCTAGAAGCTGTGATTTCTATTGGAATACGATTCTCCGATAGTCGATACCTGGTGTCTCCAGCCTTAGGATTCTTTGTGTCTATGTCTAGTGCGTTTCAATATATCGAGTGCGGGTGCTGACCAGGCCAACATTCAAGTAAAAGAAGCTCATTTGGAGGACTCGTTCTCCAATCCTCGACGACATTTGAATGTAATGCTCGATTTTACATTGTAAGTCGGCGGACCAACGTGTCGGTGTCGTTTCGGTAGCTAGAGGCAGCGGAAGACCGTTTAAATAACGAATTACCAACTCGCGGTTGGTTGGTCATAAGGCTAGCTACTCCTGGTGTTTCATGAAAAACCATCAAACACCGAAGTGGGAAAGAGAGAACAGCAACACCACATCTCAGGTCCCAGCCTATAAGCGTCATCACAACGAAAAACCTATAAAAGCGACGCGACGCAGAACATTTTCTCGCGCTGATTAATGTCCCCAAACCTCAACTGAAGGCAAAGCAGAAAAAAGAGTGTTCCTGGAGGATTTTTCCGGGACTTTGCTCCAACCATCATCGTCGCGTTACATATACTTAACACATACCCAAGTCGATATATTTTCTAGGTGTATGTGAACACTTCTTTTTTTTTTTTGTCTAATCGTCATTCCAGAGTTTCTAGAGAGATGATGTACACAACTGGGCCTGAACTGGACGAGCTACTACAGCGCTGCGAGGTGAGATGGCGCTCGTTCTTTTTGCGGGCAAATCCAATGTTGTTTCTCCATGGAGTACCTACCTCCTAGTATTACATATAGAAGCGCTTCTTATTATGAAATTGAATGCCATGGAACGTGAGTGGAACATGGGTGACCGCCCATTAGAATGACGGAAATATTTTGAATTGCATGTTACCGATTGGGGCGCGCTACCTATACCAACTCGTAACCCGTCGCGTCGTCGTTGTAGACTTTGTGTGTTTTGTTTTGTGTCTTGGGGTTTTTGTTCTTCGGAGTCTTGACCAAACATTACACAGATCCGAACAAACGCTGCGCAAAGAAACTAAATTAGAATTTATGGGAGAATTTTTGTAATGATTTGGCCTGGGAAGAAATTCACTTAGCGTAAAAAAGATAAATGGAGTGTGTAATACCGGTGCGGTGCTAGTACCAGTGCCAATGCCGTCAGCCAGGTCGATACTCGATATAGTCGTGGTTCGAGGCGCCAATATCGGTATTGGACAGATATGTTTAGAAAAGTGTCGTTGGACACAGTATGACTTTGAGTGGTTTTGGAGTTTTTTTTTTTTCTTTTAACTTAATGAGGTTCACATTGTGGATGTTCTTTGGAAGAAGGAATGAAGAAGTTAGAATTGGAAGACTTTATGGAGAGTTAGACACAAGGGAACTATTGGGTTTCCTTTGTGCATCTGTTGACATTCCTGAGGCAAGAAATTATAAAACTTGAGAAAGTGCATTATGGGTAGATTTTACTGTTTTATGTCACTTCTGAAAAGATTTTCAATTTCAAATATTGTACTAAGATAAAATCTTAAAGCTACTTTAAGTATGACATTTTGATATCTTCTAATGGCGGAAGAGTTTCCTGTAGTAACTGTTTTGGGTGTTCTTAATTGATGCTAGAGTAAAGTGCAAATTCCTCCATTCATATTTAAATGGCGCCCAACAATGTCACCAAAGTTTACTTTTTAAAAAAGGTTTACGTAATTTTGAGATTTATCCAAAAGAAGGTGTTAAAAATTAGCTACGATTTCTGAGGTAAATAATGAATTTAGTCAATTAAGAAGACTTAGTGAAACTTTGGTTGCAAGCAACTTTAAATTAATTTATGTTTTGTAAGTTCTTTAACGATGATTTTAGTTTTTATGAATAAATTTGTGAAGAAATATTTTGTAAACTTTAGCTAAGGCTTTTAATTGAACTCCCTATGTTGGCAACTCTGCATAATGTGTCAAATTAAAAGCGTGGCGCTGTGTTCGATTAATATGTAATACATTTTTTAAGTCAAGTTGAAAAATATTGGTGTGGAATCGGCTAAGGTGATTTGTCTTATTTGACAATCACAAAAAAAAACTAATTTGGTCTGCGTAAGGTGACGGTCACATGTGACAGTGACATTTGCTCCCTTCAAGTTCAAGTTCATGAAAATGAAATTTAAGTTTAAACGTTTTTCTCAAAACTTGCAGTCACAGTACGTCACAGTTCTATTGATTAATATGGAAGAGTAAACACTATGCAACTAAGTTGCCAGCAACTTAAAGAGCCACCAGTTTCTTAATCTTGATTCAATATTTAATCTGTGGTTCAACTTCAGACTGGATTGGATTCAGTTTATTTCTTCGAATAATTATACTTTTAATAATAAATCCAAAATGTCAATTGAAACATTATTCTGACAGTTGAAAGATTAAAACTGACAGATACAAAAAAATCACTTCTTATGGTTTAGCGTTTGAATTTCGTCTTTGACTCTTGGACAACTCTTCACTATACGAAGTGCGTGATGTGTGTCCAAACCTGGTTTAGCCAATTTCATGGATACAATGTTTTAACCAATTTAATTGTTCGTGTAAATAAATTTAATTCAAACAGACACTCTATCCAAACAAACAGTCCACCAATTAGACAGCAACACTTAATTTCGAAAACACCAACTCGCCTTAACTGTGCAGTGGTAGGTTGTTAATTTATAATCTAAGTCATTTACAATTTTTCAAGTCTGTTTTTTTTTTCAAGAATAAAAAAACTGCAAATAATGTGCTTTCACATGCATTTGGATATTTTTATTTTTTTTGTCTTCTTTTTTTATTTACTCCAATTTAAATAAAATTTAACAAAATTACTTATCCGTGACAATGCTAATGCTCACCGCCGCCGCGTCCAAGCCAAAGCAAGCAACTTATTCTATTGCCACATTCAGGACCGCGCAACTTCCACCTCCAACTCCACCTCCACACTCTGAACTTTTATTGCAATAAACGAAACTCGACCTCAGTACGATCTACGATCACCGCACTAACCGCAACCGTCCTTGGTCGTCGTCGTCATCATAGTCGTTCATAGTCAGCAGCAGCGGTACCAGAGTGCGCACAGCACATCCCGCATGATAAATTAACTAAACGAGCAATTAATTTTATTCCGCTGGGGTAATTTCCAGTTTTTTCAAAAGCCCACCACGCCAAACACCATGCTTCTTCTACTCGATTCCCTGTTCCCCTGCCTTCATCATCTCTCAACGATTTGAACGTTCCAATCCAATCCAGACTCTGACGACGGACGACGACGATATGGAGAAAAATCGTGTGGAACTCGCGCAGGCTCCATGCCACCTAACCTGACCAAAACCACAAAACAAGAACCATCCTTCTCCTCCAGAGTGCAGCCTCATTACAAGCCATACAACCAGGTAATGAATTTCGGATAAACACAAGCGTCTTTCCCGGCGCACTCTGTCGTCGTCGTTGATTCCTCCAAAACCAGAGATTCTGAAAAATTATGAAGAGTTATGCCATCCAGAGTCAACCATGGAATTTCCATTGACAAAAAAAACAAGGGAAACAGCAACAATTCCTCCTCCTTCAACTCCGTCGCCACCTTCTCCAGTCCATCATGTGAGCGCGAGCATGGAAGACCAATCAGAGATGCAAAAAGCAAAATTACACATCGCGTCTTCGTCATGACGAGAATCTTTTTCCAAAAAGTCTTCAGGATGGACCAACGACACAAGACGAACGGAGCTGGGAGGCGCGACGACGGAATGGAGTTTGGGGAATTCTCACAAAAGGAGCACCACATCATCAGAGCCCTCATACCTTACATGTGTACTCGGATACCTGGACCTGCATATTGATAATTACTCTTCGTCAGCGAAGGTACTACGAGCGATGCCTGACTCTGGGCCAAACTCTGTGATGGAACTTTGTGATGCTTGATGCTGATGCCGAGGCTGAGGTTGAGGCTGATGTTGGGGTGCTGCTGTTGATGTTGCCTTGAAGATGATCGAATGCTTTCAGGGATTCGTGGTGTTGGCTTTTCGGCGACTGGCTAGAGTTGAGTGCCCCCAGACAAATGTGTCATTGTGCAGGCAAATGGTTATGGTGCCGATGATGCGACCAAGACAACGACGACGACGACCAAAAGATGACGATGAAGATCATCATCGTCTCGTGATGGTGGATAGATGGATGTGGTGGAAGAGGGCTGGGCGCATAGTAATTAGCTACAAAAAAAGGGCGCGTATGTCCATTTCTCATGGTGAAGGTGGCGTTTCGCTGATGTTACTGATGCTTCACTGGACCTGTCCCAGTCCCATACGCACCTCGTTCTTCAAAGCGATTTTCTCCTCTTCTTCGGTCCTCCCGAAAAAAAAAAAAATAAACACAGTAGACTCATACCAAACATAAAAATACAAATCGGTACTTTTCGTTTTATTAATTTAAATTGGCATTTCGTTTTTAATTTAGAAGTGGAAAACGATAAAGGGAAAGGGAAAGGAAAAATGGACAAAATGGATCCACTTTTTGGTGAGTATTCAAAAGAACCTGGCTTTCAGAGTTAATTGCCTAAATGCTTGATGATGAGAGATGTATGTCTGATAAGTATATACATAGTTACCAGCAGCATCAGGGCAACAGGTTGCATGGTGCATCAGTTCCATCATTTTCATCACCGGGTTCTTCCAGGTTTTTTTTTTCGATTTTTTCGGGATCACAACTTTACCCATATACAAGCCGACAAACGCGCAAGATTGATATTATGTGGAAATGAGAAATAACATTCGGGATTAAGGTTGAGTGCGGTGAAAAAAGGTTGCTGATCTCATCAAAATCCGACCGACTGGACCGAACGAGAGGATTAAATTGAATTACCCGTTTCGATGGAGGCCGACTGAAGAGTGTGTGTTATTGATACTTTAGTAGGTTTGTGACTTTAACTGCGGAATCGAGAATATGGAGGCCACATTAAGGGAAGCGTTAATGAAAGGGTTTCAGTTTTGTTATTAATTGTAGATACTTCCGAGCGGTGTGAAAAGTGATAAAGCAGCTGGGCTTCACATTAAGTGGCCAAAATATAGAGTGTCAAAAGAATACTACTTCAAAGTTACCATGATAATTAAATAATGACATGTGGATCTACAGTTATTTTTATGGAACTGGACTTGAAAGCTTTTATGGGACTGACGATAAAAGGTCGATGTCAGCTGCACATTTTGCCTAGAGTGGAAAGGATTCGCATCATTAGCCAAAACTTAGTACATAGAGAGATTCAAGATTAGTTGAAATTTCATTAAAAGAAGTGGCCCAAAATGACAACCCTGAGGAACTCCGATTTTTTGCAATCATTTTCAAAGGACTTTCGATTTTCATCTGTTAAGAACTATTTTGGTTATGAAATCTAAGTAATGATTAAAAATTGTGATCCAATAGGCTTTAGCTTTAACGGATCTTAATTGGTTGATAACTTTGAGAGAACCTTCTAGAATTTATCGGACTGTTGCAAATAAGTCTTTAATAAAGAGAAAAAACTACAAGTGCAACCATGTCGTGCAAACCCTCTAAAAAGGATATTCATTTGAACTTTAACGTCAAAATGACAGTTTGTATTCTAGAAATGCTACTGTCATTAATGTCAAGAAGTTAAATCTGTCAAAATATGTTAATTTGAACATTGAGTTACTGTTGCAACTTGCAAGCACTTTGAGAAAAAAATTGGTGCTGATGTGAATGAAAACTCATTTTAATAAAAAACAATGAAAATTCAGTCAACCCAAAAAAAAGCTAAATGTCAAAATGCTGTCACATTCTGTTTCAGATATATAATTTAATTTAATAGTCAAAGCAAAATACTGCTCATGCGTTGACAGTAGACTAAGACTAAGGTGGTGTTCACATTTGAATCATTTAATAAAACTCGATTTGACAAGTCATAATTTTTTCTCTCTCTCTCTCTCTCTCTCTCTCTCTTTCTCTCTCTCTTTCTCTCTCTCTCGTGGAGAATAAGACATTCTTTTTAAAAACAAGTAAGGGAGATATAAAAGGATGAAAATCAAAATAAGTTTGAAATGTCATACATACATCATAGATTTCATCTCAAAAGTCACAAATTTCTTGTTGACAGTTGTTTACAGTTGTGGATTTCTATTTTGACATACGTAATGAAGAATTTAATTTGAATGTCATCAAAAAGAAAAAAAAGTCAATTCATTTTATGACAAATTAACAAAATGTCAAAAGTTTTACATTGATAAGGTGGAAGGATGATGCGTTAAGTCACATAGAGTGAGTCTCATTTGACAATCTATCCATTATTTATTTCATTAATATTTTTAAGATTACTTTATCGTACTTTATTGTTTGACATTTAAACGCTGAAAAAAATTATATTTACAAATGTCAACGGAAGAAGCTCTTGTCAACGTAACGTCAAAGTGAAAGTTGTGAAAATGTTATTATTATTTTAGCAGGTTTTTGCGACACAAAGTATACCATCATCTTTTTTGAAAATAAGTACAAAGAGTTAACATCAAAAGCCCAACAAACATAACCTCTTACGAACTTTAGCAGTTTCCTTAAAAATGTCTAATGAGTTCCTTAACAAGTTTTTTTTTTTTTGTTAAATTAAATTTTAAATCTACCAGCTATGCTCAGCGTAATTAGATGTTCTTATTTCTTTAATTAGACTAATTTAATCACAACAAAACTCAACTAGAAAAAAAAGGTAAAACTCATCAAAAGACCAAGCCTATTGCACAGCAGCGATCACTTCTTGCATGTTCCCTATTAAAACCTCGCACATCCAAGGTAAAGTCGTGAAAGTTCCACTCAGCGTTTATAGATTCATGAGTTCTTATACTTCAATATTATATACATACTCTTACAAGTATTTATTTATATATTTATGCCTTTTTGTTGGAAGCTATAACTGTTTTGTGCATGTTGCACAATTCTAACATTGTTCACACACAAGTTCTTATGCCAATCCGCATGTGTCCATTGCTCTCTCCCTGCCCATCAGGCTATACTGTACTGAACTGACCACTCTCTTATATACTGACCATTGGAGCTGCTTGGCCTTACCATCATCGCCATCATCAGCAGCAGCAGCATCATCATCATTCGGCAAATATTGGATCTTGGAGGAGCAATGTAAGTGAGTGCAGTTACAATTGTCCAAAGAGAGGTATTGGTCCAACAATAGTTCTTTTGGCAAAAGTTTTTAAAACAACACATGGCACATGGTTCTTATATAGAAGAGTCCTACTGCAAACTGAAGAAAAAAATAAGAACTATCAGCTGTGCCATCATCAAACAAGGAAGATCTCTTAAGGGGCAAATAAATAGTGGTCATATCTTTGGACAGCGTGCAACATGGTAGCAGGCGAGTACAAGTATATCCACCATGCAACCCATAGATACACTTCCTTCCACTAAACATCATCGAAGATACTTTAACAAAACCAACCAACTTAACAAACTTAACCAACAACAACAACAACAAAAGCTGAAGCAGAAGTTAGGAGCATCATCAACCAGCCAACAGCCAGCAGCGCAGCGCAATGCCAATCGGAGTCGAAGCTGCTCGTGTAGTCTATGGTTTTCACCGATATGCAGAGGTCTTAAAAGAAAAACCGATACGAGAAGAAAAACAGAGGGAAAACTCTTATGGAATTATCCGCTCGTTGGTCTTGTTTTATGACAACGATTTGTTGTGGTGGGCTTCCTCCATATTCACATTCACAGCCACAGTCACATCCACAACCGCACATTGGAATGCTCCTCATTCACCTGAGTTCGAGTTTTATTGGTTTTTCGATTCTTTATGGCCCCAGCATCACCATCCAAGAGCAATAAGCCAGCATCCTCTTCCTCGAACCTCAAGTCGCAAGTTCCTCATGCCAATGCCGTCGTCGTCGTCGCTCGTTGTTGCCGTCTTCGAAGCACGGTACTTCTTTTAGTGAAAAATAAAATAAAAATTTCCAAAAAAAAAACCAACAACCTTAAATTTGAAAATTCCCGATGAATCGATGAAACTCAACTGTGGTTTGGCGGTGGCGGCGGGAAAACCCTATGAAAATTTGAACAAACGACCGACCGACGACGACCGACGACCGACGACTAGTTTATTAGATTTACCCTTCTTCTGCAACTGGAATTCCCCTTCCGTATCCGATCTTCAAGGTTTTGTTGACTAAGTGAAGAAAGCACAGAAAGGCGGTGGTCTATTGTCGGTTTTTGGTTTTGGACGGAGACCAAGAGTAAAATTTTGCAGAAACTTACAAACCATTCGAGTTTATACTTTAACAACCATTGTTTTATAATTTGTGATGATAATTTTTGTATTTTCTATGTGCACTTTTATCCTCTTAAATGGAGATAACTTGAATATAGATACTCCATAAGATGGCCTAAGGTATATGGACGAGGACAAATACGAAGTAAATGAACTTTTATGAATATTGTTAAACTATTGGTAATAAATATTGGGGAAGATGTGTTAAGAGGGGGGCTTGTAAGGTTTGCTAAGTCACCTTAGTCCGCCCTTATTTTATCAGGATGGTTAACAATTGAGCACGATTTATTGACTCGAATTTAGGTATCAGTTGTCTTTTTTGGCTGCAAACACTTCATTATGGATTTTTCCCCTGAATCCTTGAAAATCGAAGTGAAATAAAAATCTGTATAGATGAATTATTGGAATATTTAAAAATACATCTTTTAAATTACGTCTGTCTGCATGTACAAAATTTTGAAAGGCCAATTGTACGAATTTTTTAATATTCTTTGACGTTTTGCAGCACAAGTTGCGTACAATTAAGACCGTGTTTTTTTGATTATTTAAGTCAGTAGAAATATTTTAATGAAGATAGAGTTTAGGATTCGAAGTAAAATTAGCAAACTGATAAAATTAGTGGGCTATGGCGTTGAGCAAATTAAGTTTCTAACAATCACCGACTAGGCACCGATTAGAGCAACCTTCCGGAATATCCACTTTGTGCTTTTTTAAGTTGACTTTTGTGTACTTATATCTTCTTTTTTAAATAGAAGAATCTAAGATCCATAAATAAAATGGCCTTAATAATTTATTTTATATACTAATTTGAAGAAAAGATGATGCAACGGCCCTTTAAGTTGCCTGCAACTTACTTCCATATTTTGTGGAACCTCGTATAATCGAATTTGCATAATTGAACTAGGAATTGGGATGGGGTGAGATTAAAGTTCTGGGTGATAATCTTAAGGAATAAAAAATAATTTTTTCCAAAGTTTTACAGAAAATTTAAAAGAGAAAACTCCAATCCAACTATGTCTGCATTTTCATGAATATTTTAAACCCATTTAACCATTTTAAACTCGACCTGATATATGTTATTATGTTTTAAAATTTTTTTCCAACACATCCAAGAATAGTTCTTGGAGTTACCAACACTTCTTTTCATAAACTACAAAGAGAACCCAGTTCCGACCTTCCAAATATTTGCAGATTAGTTTTTTAGTTTCTAAATATACAACAGGAAAATTATAATTTCCAGAGTTTTTATACTTACTTCCTTTTGATCAGTGAAAACTAACCCTTAAAGAGTTTAATGTCAAAAAAACATCATTCATGTACACATTGTGCTTGCTGTCTGTCAGCTGTCAAAATGTTAAGTATCAAAAATTACAAATGACAGCTCGAGTGACACTGAGTTTGAATACTGAGTATGTGTCAGAGTGAAAAGTGACAGATGAAAAACACTTATAAAACCATTTTGTATGACATTTGCAAACATTTAAACTGCATAATATTTAAACCTTTCGATAGTAAATTATTAACACAATGCAACTTAAAGGACTTTACAGAAATGATCAAAATAATTTTCAAATTCTAGTGTTAGTATTAAAAAACAGCAATTTTCTTAATAAACGTCAATTTAACTTGCCTAAAAGAACGAAATTTAGAAGAGAACTAAGGTTAACATTTATACTTGTAAATGTCAAAATGGCGTTAGAATTATACTTAAAATTGAAGTAGCCCATTTGTGATCGATTTCAACTTTGATAAAATTGATGAACTGTCAAAAAGATCGATGCTATAAATGTCACTAAAGATTTCTGTTCAATAAACTGCCTTAGTCAAAACTGCAAACCAAAGATTATTATAAGCATCAAAGATAGAGGAGTTTGATTATGGAATAGATTTTCATGCAACGTGTGATGTGAACCTTAAATGAATTTGACAGTTGATAGAAATTGATTTACAACCTTTTAAGTTAGTTTCACTATCGGTGGCCGCCCAAAAAGTTTCTCCATATTCATCTTCAAACACACGACTAACATTCGTTTGCAATAAAATGTCAAATAATTGTCATTTTTTTTTTCTTCTTTTTCATTTCTTTTGTCACTTGCATTGTCTTAAAAAAAAAATTCCTCTTCTAAATCGATAAATTTCCCATTTGTTCACAAAACAACGCTAATCTCTTTACCTCGTATTACGAAATACCATAATTTACATAAAATTATTACCACAGAAGCTCACTCTCGCCTCCTTTGAGCTCCAGCTTCAACCCAACTTTACTATGGTACATCACCTAGCATCCTATCCAGACTCTGGGTACCTTTTTGGTGAACCTTCTCTATAGACATCAATTGTAACCAGTAGTGCGCAACCAAAAAAAAAAAAAAGAAAAAAAAAAACTACAACTTTCAGTTCCAACAATTTGATTGTGAAATCTCCATCGAGCTCCATTTAGACGTGCCGACACTTTCTGCGCTGCTTGAACAATTCACAGCATCCCGCTGTGATTATTTACTGCGCTATCTGTGACTGTGTTTTTTTTTTTTTTTGATTCGACGATTTGAATTTGAATTATTTGTGAATTGAAATTTATTGATTAGTTGGAAAACATTGAATTTTTTCTCTTCACCATCGCCATATCGCCACCGCCGCCACTGTCTCGTTGTTGTTGGTGTTTTGTTTTTGGCTAAAATTATTGTTTACCTCCTGAGAGCCATGGCTAGACATCAGCCAGATAGTAGTTAGTTTAACATTTAGGATTCGGATTTATCCCCAAAATCGGAGGACCATCAAGTGCACATAAAAAATAATAATAAAACAAAAACAAAAACGGCAGCTTTGGCGAGCGGTAAACTTTCAAAAAGAATCTGGTTAGTATTTATTTTTTTATTTTTTTGGCCAGACCAAGCGAAAAGCTGCTTATTTATTACGTGTATGTTGCAGTCAGCAGCTGAGGGAAAAAAGTATTGGAATTTCGAAATATATATTTTTTATATCCCATTTGGTGTTAACTAAGAGAGCAGCCCACAAATCACCCGTGGGTAAGAGAAGTGTCGAATCTCAACTATTGAATATGTTTTTCACCGAAAATTTATGGCATACTCGTAGGACTTGTTTTTGTAATTCCTATTTTCTAAATATCTTTTGGCTATGTATTTTGGGGAACTTGAAGGTTTATAAGATGTTTATGTGTGTAATTTTCAAACAAAAAAAAAGGCACTGTCAATTTCCTTTTTTTTTTAGTTAAATGAAACAATGATGCAATAAAGTTATTAACTTAACTTTAAAAGTGTTGGAGGGTTTTTATAGCTTAAAAGTCATAAAAAATATGGGAGTTTGTGTTTAAGTGGTATTTCAGTAGGCTTCGTGAAAGACATAAATCAAATTGAAGGTTTGGCACTTCAGTAGCGCAATAGTTAAATATTATTGTTTAGAAAAAAAAATGATTTAAGTTGAATCATAAACATTTCATGAAGATACATAATGTACTAGTTTGATATTTGTTCTCAATCTCACAGCGTCACATTGCACCCAAATTGTATGGGCGGGAGTTCCCATTTTCCTAAGTTAACTTAAGACACTTTTCCCTTGTACCTGCTTTCAAAAGATTGATAAAAATAAAGTGAAGTAGCTCAAATTATAATTCTCCTTTTCATTTGAACACTCATAGAACATGTAATATTACCCTAAATATGACTATCATCTGTCAAAAATGTCTTGACATTTGTCTATAGTTACACGTACATATATATTTGATGGCCCAACTTTTTTTCAAGCACTCAAAAAATTTTACATCAAAATCATAAGACCGAGACGTATTAGTAATAAAATAGTATGTCACGTAAGATGTCAAAATTATAACTGTCATAAATTAAAAATGGCTGCTTGAGTGAATCCGATGTTCATGTACCAAATAAAATGACAATTGTCAACTGAGCACAAAAATAAGATTTCAAATAATAAATAAATTGTCTTTTAGAGAAATTGACTCAAGGAGAAGTGTCATTCTTTTAAAATGGCGAATGCATTTCCCTATCTCTTTTTGACCATCAAAAGAAAGAGAGATAAAATAATGAAACGTTAAAATGAAGTACTTGAAAAAAGTCCAATGTTAACATTATCCTGTCCAGTCAAAAAGAATTTTTAAATTAAATATTTTAACATTTTTTTAGGTTAAGACTTGAAACAAACTGTCAATTACTATCAACAGATGTTAAAAGATTCCCATTTAATAAATATTCTCTAACAATGAAAAAGAAATTCGAATCTTCTTTCAAACAATGGTGAAAAGTTTTTTCTCTAAAAATATTTTGTAATCTTTCTTCAATCGATGTTTTGACATAACAGTACTAGGAACTAAAATTTCGGCCTTCTGTAAAGCCTCTATTTAGCTTTTCCTATACAAACCTAACTTTGACTTTTCACTTTCTAAATTGAAGATCCCCAAAAACACCCTTAGAATATTGTCTATCCGTCGCTGACGTCGTTTTAAGAACTTTGAGATGACATTTAGAACGAATTTCAGAAATAAGATATTTGTGCCTTGAATTTAAGAATTTGCCAAGAGTCATGAACTTCATGGAAATGATACTTCACACTGAAGTCATATTTAATTTAAAAACGTCGACAATACGAAATTTAAAAGAGGTACACTGAGGCGTATACTTATTTTTTTTTTTAAATAAAAGGAAATTCTTTCCTATATTCTTCCTGAATATTGTATCTCAAACCATAAAAATCACTATGAAACTTTGTATTTGAAAATCTTAAATCTTCAATTTTATTATGGTCATCGTCTTTAATGTCCCCCATAACCCGAGCATTGAATTCCGGGAAAACATCTCCAATGCAAATCACTCGAAACGTGTTGTCCATAAGTACATCTTGCACTTAACTTTGACTATTTTTAATGTTTTTCGATTCGAGAACATAAAAATTGCAAAAATACTTGTCGGATAAAAAGATTACACAACTATTCGACACTCCCTCGACTATTAAGTGGTTTATCAAAGAGTGTCTTTCTTAATGTATCTTTACATACCAATAAAAGAAACGAAGTAAACAAATTCATTTTAAATACCAGACTGCCCAGAGTTTCCGGTGTAGACCAGAGTTAAAATAATTGCAGATTATAACTGAAAATCATCCCGAAAATCCCATTCATAAGGATTTGCACAGTCTCCGCGCGCGCCTCTGGAAAGCAATAAAGCTGGAATGCAAAAATGAAACGACAACCAACAACCATCACAACTGCCACAAGGCTAATAAAATTGTTATCGGAATTTTTAATATTTTTCCCCCACCAACAACAACAACAACAACAAAAGGAATAAACAATATAAGTCCCCTAACTCCTTGAAAATACTCCTCAAAAAAAAAAAAAAAAAAACTTCAACTATAAGAAAAGTCTGTAGGTAATGCAAGTATAGAATCTTAAGGTACTCGAAATGAACTTAAACGAACAAAAATGAATTTAAAAAAAAAAGAAACAGGTACTAGTGAGATTCCCTGAGGGATCTCGTGGCGTCACGATTTCATAAAAGCCTGAGCAGAGTAGCTCTCCCCCGGAGATCATGGACCATCATGGAGCATCATATGGACCCATGGACCCGATGATGATGAAACTCTGCTTCGGTCTTTGGTGGTAGTTCAAAAAGGTTTCTCACTCCCAACAACCAACGACTGGAGAGAGATCTTGGAATTTTGTTAAAAAATAGTTAAGAAATTCAAGAAAACAACAACAAAGACTAAAAAATCTTTGTTTTTAGCTAAAAAGTTGTTCTTTGTGCGGAGTTGTGACGTAATCCAGCAGAGATATATACGAGTGCTATTCGTTAGCTATTAATAAAGCAAAGGAGTTGTAAGAAGTGTGTAAGCACCTTTAAACAAAAAGTCCAAAAAAAAAAACACTCCTGATGGAAAATAAAAGGAACCAGCAGGAGGAAACAAAACACAAAGGTTGATTGGCGAAGCACAATTATTAGATTATATGGAGTGCTTATGGGTCTGTGTCTGCGGTGATGTTGCAGTGCAGTGGATGCATTGCAGAATGGATGCACACTCTGAACAGTAGATAGATAGAAAGATAGATGGTGTATTGCCTGAAGAGATGTGCGCTGAAGTTACGCCCTCGCGCGTTTGGTTTAAACTTTTTTTCTTTTTAATTTTTTTAATTTTTCTGGACAGTCACAAAAGGGGGAATATTATGTTTTTTTTTTTGTTTTTTTTCTTTTGGTATTTTTAGTTCTTAAAAACAATAGACTATGGAAGTAATGAAAAGTGTTGAGATCGTCTGAGGCCTGAGATCCTTACAGGTTATCGGTTTGATTTTATCGGAACTGCTGTGGCAGACCTGTACCTTACCTATATATTGTTCTTTTTTTGCTTTTTGTATATATTGGTAAATTGTCACGATTTTCAGGGGGTACAAGGTTTATTTTTGTTGATATTTTGTTCGTAAATTTAGATGAAAATTATTAATGAGGAAAATAGCTATAAAAAAAAGAAAAGCACTTCTTTTGGGCTTACCGAAGTTTTCTGTTAAAAACAAAATAACTGCCTCGAAATTAATAAAATTCGGTTTTTGCCATTTTTGTATGGACTCCCTTTCATACCTTCACCAGTCATAAGAACGTAAGCATTCTATTTTCTATACAAAAAGTTTTATTAAAAGTTGAGCTTTGTAACAAAGCATTACACTTTCCTTCGCCTTAAAACTGAAGTTATCCCTCACCAAACCTTAGGAAGCTTTTTAAGCTTCAGGCAGTTGCAAGGGTATTTTATTATTCACTCCTTTAGAATTCACATCCACTTGCAGCTTGGATGAAACATAGGGATTTGGATTCTTACTGTCAAATCGTACCAATACCGGCTAACATGAACTGTAGCCAATACTTCGAGTAAGAAGCCGTCTGGAAATTTATAGGCCCAAATCATATCCACTTGAACTGACCTAGGACCTAAGTCTAACCGCAGATTATTCTCTATCTAGTTGCTAGGAACAGGGAACGGAATCCCAACTGGTTATTCCGTGGCTACCTTCTTCTAAAAGTACCACGAACAAGCCTGGCATAGTAGGACCGATTTCCTAAGGACAACCACCCTCCAATGGGTACCAATGGGCAGTGGCTTTATTGAAGTCCACTAAATCCAAACCTATAGTTTCAAAGAATCGCCAGCAAGTCTGTCGCAAGCTTCATAGGTGCAATTAAAAGGTTTCTAGTTTTACTGTTCGCAAAGTTGAAACAAGACAAAATAAGACGAAGAAATTTAGACCATTCACGAATCTAGGAAATGTCAATTTTTTCCAAATTGTCCTTACCATATTGTACCCTCTCTCCATACAATTTGACCTTGTTGAACTCTCCACTCTAGTCTAAAACTATGTTTTAAATTTACTTCCTTGTTTATGGCACGCAATTAAAAAAAAAAAAACTACAAAACCGAACAAACATGGAATTTAATTACATGGTCAATTTAAAATTCAGAAGAAAATGAAAAAAATCTCAATAAACTTTTGATCCTAAACACTCACTAGATTGTTTAATACAAAAAAAAAGAAGAAAAACCAACTCGAAACAAAAGAGCTGAGTAGAAAACTTTGTAGTTAGATAGTTGCTGCTCTCTAAGCTCCAACAACTGGACAAAAATTCCTCTTTCACTTTAATGATTATTATAACGACATAACACAAAACCAAACAAAAAAATGTTGTCTTATTATTATTTTTGCTATGTTGCCAGACTCCCACAAAAAAATTGCAAAAAAAAACACAAAATTTCTCCCGCATTCGAGACGAGCGGTATAACATTGTAGGTATTGAAAATTGTGTGTGTGTGACAATAATTTAAAAATTTCCCACACAAAATCCGCGCAATAGACCGAAAAATTGACCGCCATCGTCTTACAAGTTATATATTATTACATGCTGCATAGGTTTTGGCCTTATGCAATGGCAGAGAGAGGGGAGTATGCGAGATTGCACATCGGACGAAGGAACAGAAGGAGCATCCAGCTATATGGCAAAAAATCACATAGATCGCGACCTGGATAACTGTTTGGTTGGTTATATAGAAAAGCCAAAACCATATAGAACCTCATTGGAGTGTAGAGAGAGGTACGTATACCGTGCCTTGACTCGGTCGAAGGAGGACGGCGAAGCGAAGCGATATATTGGAAGGCTCGCACAAACTGAAGATGATCATTAAAATAATCCCGCGAAAACATATGTTTCCCTCCTGCAAATGGCTACCGAAATATGTGTGTCTGTTCATATGGCATCAGGAATATAAACGACGGCGGTATATAGATATGTACATGTGTATGAGAGTACCGCACCGTTCTGCAGGATTGCATGTATCTAATGCTGCAAAACGATGTGTTAAAAGTAACACGATACAAATATTACAACTAGTAAGATTTGTTGTAGACAATTCCGCACCAAGAACCGTCGTCATCATCGATGACTGTCGACGAACTCAACGACGACGGAGCACAGTTCTAACGAGACAAACGGAACCCAAGTCAAAGCCCAATGTCTGTCCGACCGACGACGACGACACGTCCCATCCAAGAAGTTCCAAGTCAAAGCCAAGCCAAGCCAAGCCCCATTCCTCCAACTGCCATCTGTACGAGTAGAACCATACGCAGCGCAGGGAGCGCACACACATTTCTTCGGTTATAGGTTTATTCCTGCGCTGTCGATTATTTTCGATTATATGCGTTTTAGATTGTTCCTGAGCTGCCATCAGCTAGAAACTCGAGAAACTCTGGTGAATGGTGGTCGGGGCTCGAGGTCCGAGGTCTGAGCGCGTACCTTCCTTCAATCTGCGCCAAAGATAAAATTTTGGTTGGTCAAGCACGCAGAAAGAGGGAAGAGGAGTGGAGAGCGTCATATGGGTATGAGCGAGCGGCCAATCTGGCAGCCTTTTGTTAGCGCTCCCCTTCCTCCCTCCCCCTAGTCACCATATTTCCAATTCGAATCCTCTCCAAAAAGTCCCAACAACAATATGGTGTATGGATTTTATGAAATCACTTCCTTATCTCAGAAATGGCATCTGACTGGTGACTGCACACACAACTACTAGCGATGGTGACCATGCGACGAAGATGATGACGACGATGACGATGGGACGAGCGATGGTGCCACAATAGATGCTGCTTCTGCTTCTTCTGAGACTCTATAACCATGTAATATGGCCGTGTAACGACACAGTTAAAAATCCGTTTTGTATGTCCCCACACATATCTACGTCCAGGTCGACGATGATGCCAATGATGATGATGATGACGACGACGGATGCCAGACGGGCCACGACAAAGATTTAGATGCGCGCCAAAGCGCACGAACGATACCAGTGCGGGTTCCCTATATGCGAGAAGAGATTTAGTTGAGTTAAGTCGAGTACGAGTTGAGTTGAGTTGAGACACACAGCCCGGAGATTGACAACACAAATATTCTCCAGAGTCGTACAACATTATTGCGGCGGCGGCGACGGCGACGCGCTGATAGCCGGTAGTGGCTATATAGCGAAGGTGATGCGACATCAGTGGCGGAGCTGCTACCAAAGACAATGTTCACATACAAGTGACATCGTCAACAACTGTTAGCAACTATGTTTCGACAAAGAGTCTCTGAGGATGATGCTCTAGACCACTTCATTGACATTTAGTTGTACCTGAATGCGGAATCTATCAAGCTATAGTGAAGCAATCATTGGAGCACATATTCGAGTGCGAAAACGAGGAAATTTATAAGTCCAACATGAACAGGAGAAGACCCTTTGATCATTCCAATTAGCCATGTTGCACCAAGAACAGAACAACAGAAACAGTCAGAACAACTACAACAACAAGAAGAACCAACTATAATCTGGCCAACTAATTAAGACTCTCCCCATAGGCCACTCTCGTGTTGTACACATATGTTTCTTCACATTCGCGAGAAGCCACAGCCACAGCCACACACATGCTCCGGGGGGAAATATCATTCTACCATATGCCATCATCAACCTTCAACTTGACGTTTCCTCTTGAGGGCGACAGAACGACAGAGCATATAGGGGAGAAAAATATACGACCAATTACAAGATAAGCTCCAATCCCAATTCCATTTCCTCATCTCTCTCTCTCAAGGCTTCAGCAGAAGCATCACCAGCATCCCAATATACTCATAGTCGTATACTCGTACAATCATCATGGAAGATCTTTGTTCTATGATGATGACTTTGGCCTCAAGTGAAAGAACATAACCAAGACCAAGTATGCTACACCATTTTGTGTGTCCAATAATTTTTGTGGAAATTTCAAAACCCTGCCCCATCCTTCAAGGTTAGATAAGACAAAACGAAATATCATCCCGAAAGCATACGTCACTCTGCCGGACATATGTACGAGTATGTATGTACGTACGGACATGGACACATTTCTGAGCGGTTCTCTGTGGTTCTTCTGAGGCTTTGTGGAGTGTGGACCATGCCAAGTGCCATAACTAAGTTGCACGGATGTACCTATGTCCGATTGTCTGTCCGTGTCCGTCTGTTCGTCTGTTGTCGTTGTCGTTGCCGGATGGCATCATGGCACTCTCAAGCTCAAGTCTCAACCTTATATCGTCGTCGTCTTCGTCATCATCGTCATGGCCTTGCTCCTATCAAACGAGTATGTGTGCGGCGAGTGTGTGTCTCTGATTTTTCTAATCTTTTGGTGTGTTCCTTGGACTCTTGCTCTTGGTGTTACCATATGAGCTTGACTAAACTTAGCTTGCCCAGATCGTCGGTAAGCGGGGGGATAAGAGAGAAGCCTGTCGCTGCTGTCGGACTCTAGGCTATATGAGCTGGAAAATAAAATACTCGTAAGCGAGGAAACGTATGTTTCATAGTGAAGCAGTCATAGCTTATTTCTTTATCTGTGATTTCGGAGGAATGGTATTTTTATTTTGTTTTTTTTATTTCTTTCATTTTTTTGTTGTCTTGTTGTTAAGTGTGTGTGTGTATGTTTATAATGGACATAAAACAAAAAAAAACTTAGCACTAATAATAACAAACAAATAAACTTGGCAATATCCTTTGCCTGATGCCAGAGACCTCTAGTTGTGGTACGAGAGTATAAATGTTTGTCTAACAAGCATTTTCCATGTTTCAATCGCGATTAGGAGAACAGAAGAGAGTGTTGTTGTTGTTGTTATTTGTATTCTTTTTTTTTTTTGGTTGTTTGATTAAGAAAAAGTATAAAAGAGTTGGTAATGAAAATTTAGTATATGAAAACAAGAAGAAGAAGATATTTTTGTGATGCGTTTGATGGCAGAAGGAATGGAATTTGTTACCTATTATTTTGTTTTAGATATCACACTACCTCTGAAGATTGTTGTCAAAGTGATTATATTTCTTTTTTTTATCTTAAAGTGTCAGTTGTTAAGCTCAAGTCTAGGAATCCATGTTCAGAATTAAATAATTGCGACGGAAATAGAGTGACTGCTGATAAATCATTTGGTAATCTATTTAAAGAAAACATCTTTTGTATTTTCTCTACAAATACTTTTTTAAATCAATCTCAGTTAATTGTATAAAAATTATAATAAGAATACTGAATTAATTTGTGTACTACATTTCAAGTCGTGTTTTTTTGGTTAGTGAATTTTTCATGGAAAAAAAACAACAACGGATTATTGATCAGTAAACAGTTAAAGTATAGTTAGTGAAGATAGAGTTTCGGATTGTGAAATGTAGGAGGCAGTTAAGTCGTTAAAGAACTTAAGGGTGTGTTCATTGACATTTACTTTGTTATATTTTGTTATACTTTGTCCACACTACAAAAGTGTAAACGTCCCACAAATTACATAACAAACATTTTACGAAAGTGTTCAAAACATGTGATTATTTTTTTTATTTTTAAAGTTACGTTGTCACAAAAATTGAAAAATAAATAGGATCAATCGATTTGTGTATTTAGTCATTGTTTAGTAAAAACGTCATTCAAATATGTCAATTTTTATCAGCAAATAATTGGATTATGGCGTGAAACAAAGTAAGTTGCTAATCATCTTCCACTGTGTAAGCTGGCTAGCAACTTAAGGGAATTTTTACTTAATGTTCTTTTCACATTTAAGTTAACTTTTGTCTTCTAACAACTTATTTATTGAATTAAGTGAATTTTATTTCCCCCAATAAATAAATTTCTATTATAATTAATTTTATACCAATTTGAAGAAAATATTGAATCGCTATAATGCAACTGACCCTTAAAGTTGTCGGAAACTTAATTTCACAGTTTGAATTCTTCCATAAGCCAATGGAATGTTTTTTTATTTTTTATTAAGTGAATAATATAATTAATATTTTGTCCATGACAAAAGTTTTGAAATTTTGACATATATAATTTGACAAGTAATACAGGGACACCAACTTTATTCAGTAAAATTTTGGGAAAGATTAGGTCCCAATAAAACACATCTTTTAAGATTATTAAAATTTGATTGAAAAACTTCTGAGTTTTTTAAAGAAGCAAAAATTCTCGTTTTTAAAGTTATACTAGTTTTTCGAAATTTTGACAGTTTACTATTTTAAAGTCCCACTTTTCTTTTATCAAAATTTTATAATTCACAAATTTTTTGAACATTTGAACATGAGAATGTACGTATACACGCCAAACAGGAGTCTCTTTAAAAACTATGGACTAAGATTCCAGAGACCTTGAAATTTCCAGAATTGTCAAAATTTTTAGTTCATCAAATCGAATAGTTTATAATAAATTCCTATGTGTAAAAAAGCAAGACAGAAAACAAGAGACAATTGTCATTTAATAATTTGGTACTGCTCTCATTTTTCAACTCAAAATTACCACTTGAACTTGAATCTGATTTATTAATAATTACTTCCTTACGTCTAATTTTTTAAAATAATGTAAAGGAAACGGTTTTCTAAAGATAAAAGTAAAAAACACCTACATATGTAACTTTAAATCTTTCATTATTTCACAAAGTATTCAAAAATTCTAATAATATAATTTTTCGAAAACATATTTAATCTTATTTTCTCAAATGAAAAATAGCTTTGAAAACCCCATTGTAATTTTATTTTAGAATTTTTAAAGTTTATAATTTGACATATCAAAATGATGTGATAGAATGATTTCGAAGTCGGATTAACAAATTAGGACTTAGACCAATGTTGCTTTCCATTGACGATATTGCCAAAATGTTTTATAAAGTTTTACTATTAACCGATTTAACTATTAAAATTGACGGAAAGAGTGCTGTGCCCAATATTTTCAACTTTTGAACTTCTAAACATCAAAGATCAAAATTCATCAAATTCTTTCTTGTAAAAAAAGACCATTGAACATTCAACAGAAGCTTGAGTACAAGTAAACACATTATTTCGATGACTTTAAACTTAACAAATATAGTGTCAAGACTCCAAAAGTCTTGCATTGCTTCCAAAGTTATAAAAACTTCAGAATATTATCACCATCTCACCTTCCCACACTTTTCATCGTTTTTTTTTGTGGAAAAATCAATCAAAATAAATCGTTTTTTTCATGATTTATGACACCCGCTTCAATAAGAGGTTTACAAAAATAAATAATAATAAAAAAGAGATACTTTTAACACCCAACAACTGTTCTACGAGTATCTATAAGATACTTATTCTCCCAAGTAGATACAAGAATATAAGAACTACCACACAACTATACTATCCATGGTGAGCGTGCGTGCGTATAGACAAGACTAAATATTCCGACATCGATTGTGGGTTGAAGGTTCCATAATATTGTGGGCTTCCCTATAGAACCATCCATTTGTGTATATGTGTGTATTTTAGAGTTATCATCATCATCATCATCATCTTGGCCCGAACGATTTATGTTTGAATGTCGTTCCTTGAACACGGAAGAAACTTAAGAAGCATACAATGTATGTAAGTCTATAGGAACAATCTTTGCTTTGTGGACTTCCTCTGCGGATCTGGGAATAAACATAAAATCTGAGTTCCATACTAACACACACACAGATATCTATAGACCCAATGTCAATAAATGCCCATTTTCTCACATATGGACGCCTAGTAAACCCATGGTTAATGATGGGGCTTATAGTGTTGGTGTGAATGTGGGCAACAATTTAATTTTATCCTCTCCAGGACACACCAAAAAGACCAAAAGTGAACCAGGGAACGAGATTTCCAGAGTGACTTTGTTGCTTAATATGCAATCGTAATCGGAATCAATGTTTTATTTGTTATTTCTTGATAAAAGGCTTGGTTTTGACTATATTCGTTTATATACATAAGGGCCAGATATTGGATTGATGGAAAATTAGTAAACTAAACAAAACAAAGTGAGTCATGTGTAAGCCATTTTTTGTACTCTATTCAAATTTCCGCTTTTCTTGGTCCATCAAAAATGTCCATTTTTCCATTGTTCTGGATCATAATTCAGGCTAAATTTGACAGATTTTTCTGAGCGAAAAATAACGTCATTGTCAAAGATCGTTTGCTTTGGGTCTATTTTATGAATGCAGGCTCAAGACACGGCTTAAAATTCCCCAATTTCTGATCTGCAAAGACCCAAGTTCTTAGAAATGACTGAATCAATTTCTTCCGCACTTTTTGACATACTGAAATCCTGAAATCCATTGTGAATAGTTCTTTCAGTAGAATGATTATGGTGACCGTAAAATCAGCAAATCACCCCTGCTGAATAGAACACTGGACTTTGACATAATAACTTTATTACTTTAACGAGTTGTAGAACTTCATCCGTCCCTTGCCAAACGGGCTGAATTAATGACAGCTACCTTGACAGATGAAGTTTCCAATATCAATATCAACTGTCAAAATTTGAAAGTTCCTTTCAGTCAGATTCCGGCAATCTTTTTAACCATTACAATAAAAATCTATTTTTGAGCTAATAGCCTTTAAGATCAATGGAATTTCCTATAAGCAATTTCGTTCAACCAATTTATCAGCTTTAAGCCATTTTCCGTCCTACAAAAGTCAACCTTAGGCCCAAAACCAACAAAATGTGAAATATCAATAACCACTATGGCAACCTATTATTGGCAGGCAATCTGGCGAAAAACTTTCTTCTACTGTTTTAGTCTTATAGTGTCTCATGTCTGGAAGTCTCAGAGCACAAAGGAATGTGAGCCAGATAGTATTGCCGAAGTCACCAGGATGCCATGTTAATGCTCCCACCTCCGCCAAAGCCGACGACACTCATAGACTCAGCAAGCATGTAACACTTTAGAGACGGAAAATGTATCTCTTGCATTCCAAATCCAACTGCTAAACTCCACCTGGGGGCTCACCCAACTAGAAAATGTACCCGAACCAGGTGGATTCAACTAACCAATATTATATTCTCTCCCGTCTTTCAGTTGTGTTGGAGTTTGGCCGAAATTGAAATTGCCTGTTCCATAGCTCGTTCCTACACTCGAATTAAACTACCATGATGGGATTGGAGCTGGAGCTATGATCAAGCACAGATCGCGAAACGTGGATTCGAGACTTTAAGCCCCCCGCTCGCTAGCCCAAGAGAGAGAGAGTGTAATTGAAAAATATTTAAAAAGCAATTTTTCATATCGACTGGTTCGCGCCTTTTGTGGTTATAAAGTAGAGTTCCAAGGTTCCTCCAACACCACTCTGGGGTCTGAGTTATATTCCTATAGGTATAGTTATGGTTGGGTTATGATGATGATGATGACGATGATGATGATGGTGGCGGCAGTTATGTTGAGAGATGTGGATTTTAATCCCGAAACGATTGTAGATTTATAGAAAGAACAGTTTGATCTATTGCGGGGATACATATTCATCTTACTTTTCGGGTCTCCCAATAAAAAATCACACTGTCTTCAGTTGTGATGGAGGAGGGGAGGGGGATATATTATGGGATTTTTATGGCAGAGAAATCGCATCGCAATAGGGAGACAATGGCAAGAATTATGATCGTAAAGTGGCTACGAGTATATCTGTCTATACCTTACCTCTATGCATCATTCATCGAGATGGAGATTCAGAGGTGCTACATACTCGTTGTTCCATATGAATGTCTGTAGGTAGTAGTTCCAAGTCCACAAGATCTCTCGAGCATTTATGCTATAAGGGGGAAATATATTACTTTGAACTTTTGGTACTGTAACAGTTCAATGTTGCGCGAGGATTATATTTTTCTGTGTAAATTTATATTCATTCAACTTCGAGTGTAAAATGTATCTTTACCTACTTTGGCTTCCAAAAATATCTTTACAATCGTGGTTGGGTTATGAAATTGGAATTTTATTATCTTAAAAAAAAAAAAAAACTGAGCTGTTTATTTGATAAATCTATTTTCTTGGAAACGAGAGACATGATGTGAAAAAGAAAGCTGTTTGTCAGTCTAGGTTAGGTTAGGAGTAAGGTAGAGGCTGGGTTGGTGTAGGAAGTTATGTATTTAAGTTGAAATCAATGAAATCTAGGATGCTGTGATGGTGATATAATTTTATTTGATAATTTTTTCCGTTAAAATGGAATTTTTCCGTGATTTTAAAGGACAGAAACGCGATTCTGATAAGGACGAATCAAAATATCAAGCTTGTATTTTTTGTTGTTTTTTTCACTTTCACCCAAATATCAGTGCGCTGAATGCACCCATCGCATTAGCAATTTTGAAAGCATCCAAAAACTGAAACTAAATTTTTTTTTTAAACTCCAAAATTAATTAAGGCCATTATGGCCTATGATTTTAGAATACTAATGAATACTAATTCATGGACATTATTTCCAGTAGACGATTATCTTTTTGATCATTAAAAGTGGGAGAAATAAAAACATCGGATTTTAAACTGTTTATCCAGAACGAGACTAATGCGAGACGATGTTACCTTGTTAAAAGCATCTGAGAGACCAAGTCGAGTAGAGAGGTTTTAAGACCCTCTCAGAATTTTTAAACATTTTTAATACTGAGTTTCCCAACTGACCCACGGCAGCGTTTGCATCACCATATCCTTTTCATTAAATTTTCCATGACCAATTTCCACATTTGCGTCTATTATGTTCTCAATAACATCATAAAAATCATCCAAAAGGCCTTGAATCGACTTTGGAGCTAAGCATAGACCTTGTCTTTCACCAAGCTTGTGTGACCCTTAGCGCCATCTTGTTAAAAATTACATTGCATACTACACAGCACATTAATACAAGACAGAAGGACAGAGAAAAGAAAGAACAAGAAAACACATGACAACAGCACGCGGTAGGTTTCGAATGGTCACCCATCTTTCTACTAACCGCGGACATTGATGCTTGATTTCGGTGATCGATAGGAACCGAGCTTTTATCACTGACTAGGCGCCGTTGTCATTTTGTTAAAAAAAAAAGAACGTCCTTCACATGAATATCTTCAAATTCAGGCTCAGAAGCTCACCGTAAGAATTATAAAAGCCTCATTTTCAAATAAATAAGGTCTGAACACACTTCCAGTCCAAAAACTGCACCAAACAGTGACACGATGAAGATTTGGGTGATTTCCCAAGCCGCAAATTTCAACTACCCAAATGCAAAATACGATGTAATGTTGTTTTCGAAATTCCTCATTCCAAAAACTGAAAAGAATTTGACAAACCTGGGTTTTTTGATAAGCACAACAAGATACAACGGTTTTGGTTATTCACATCCCAAATTTTTCCCTTCTGCTCAAATTTTTCCACCGACTGACAACGCACTTTTCAAAAGTGCTTCAGTTTTTCGAAATGTGATTACAAAATTTTCACCATTTTTGTACAGAATCTTAACAATTTGAATACGCATTGTTTTAATTTTAGGATAGGTGTAGTTTTTACTCGTCAAATGTCAAAATATGACATCTCCAAAAGTGACAACAGCCTACATAGTGGGTTATCAAAATGAAACCTGTCATTTGAAAACTCTGTGATATTCTTGAAGAGATTCTGAACACTTAGAAATGTTGTTCAAATTATTCGAATGTGTTTAATTTGCTTTGAACAATGCACATGACACAATAAATCAGAATGACATTTGGATTATTCAAAACTATAAACTGTCAAATTTTGTTGAAAAAATAGCCATGTTTCCATCGATAAAAAATGCAGCCTTAATTTTGATCACTGACGGACAAATACAGTCTAATGCTGTCAATTTGAAGCTGGTCGTACAAGATTTCAAATTATGGAAAATAAAATTTTAAGTCACATGTGGCCCTAGAAAATGCTTTTAGATGCTTCATCGAAATTAGGAAAACACCCTGTTGCAATTTTTTCATTTTTCGGAGCGTAAAGACGAATTTTGAACTTCGAAAATGGATGACTATTAAAGCATTTTTTATTTATTCAAAATGCACAGATTTTATATCTGAGACAATGTGTTAAGTTGTCAAATAAATCTTTAAAAAAAAATGTTCATGTGAACGTTTACCAAAAATTTTATTGCTTTGCTATTATTTTTAAGTCACACTTAACACTTCCTAATGATGAGCCATGTGTAAGCAAATTCAGTCAATTCTGATTCAATGACAAAATTACTATCGTCAAAAATAATAATGCCAATACCAATTTTCAAAAAAAATGTTTTATTGGAGCCGAGTCTTCACAATCTTTTGTTAGATTTGAAACACCCTTTATGACCCAAAACATTTTTTCTATTCCTGGTTCCATTGCTAACTCTTTAAAATTCCACTTCCAACTTTTGAAATCTTAAAAAAAATCTCAATAAAGTTCCCTCCACACAAAAATGCCGCTTATTAATTCCAGAAAAATAAAAATGTTATAAGGACTTCCTTCTCATACCTTTAAAACAATAAACCAAAAAAAGAAAAATGGTTTCTATACTCCCTCATAGATATTCAATACCAAATGTTTCTTAACAATAAAAGTAATTGCCTGTTTCATTTTTATAATTGCAATATAATTGGAAAGTCTCCTTTTTTTTTTGTATACCTACACATGATGATAAATACGTTCCTAACCAATTTATATCTTTTGCGCAATTGTTACCAACTTATAAAGGGGCTTCCTATTTCATTCCCTACTTATTTCCAATTATACATTTTCAACAAAATCTATACCTCCCTCTTCGTCCTTCGTCGTCGAGTCAGATCACATCGCGCATCGCGTCGCCTTCGTAGGTATGTGTCCGACCCCAAAAAGGCGACACCTAGATCCTATCTATAAACCGTAACCAATCATATTACAACAAACGACACGACCTTTATGCGTAGGTATTTATAGAGCAACAAAGTCCAAGTTCCAAAGTCTATAGGCCTAGACTCAACGAGTATAGTTATACCGAAAGCATTGGTGGTTATCCTGGGCGGCCGGATGGCTTCGCTTTGGCTTGGTGGCAGCAGCGACAGCATCTCTCTAGTGCCCCATTATACCAATGGCAATGGCTTGGCTTGACACACTCAATTTGCGCATAAGGCACACCACCACACCACACCATACATTACCTACATAAAAATATGAATAACAAAAAAAAACAAGACGGAACCACATGGAATCCAATATAGCTCCAACATCCCAACCACCACCAATTCCAGAATAAGAACCTTATTTTTTATTGAAGAATCCAATAATCCGTTCCGAAATAGAGAAAGAGAGATTCACGATAGCGAATCCGCCGGATTCGGTTCCTTGGATTCGGATTCGGTTGCGGATTACTAGCCCAGAATAAAAGGAATATACACTTCTTGTAGGTTCTGTGCTGCCGTATGCGCATTGGGTTCCTTTTAAGGGAATTATTCAATTTGCTCGTTAAATTAGATCAGAAACACCAGGCAAAAGTAGCACTACCCACCAAAGCTTAGCTTACTCGTATTCCACCTCTCTCAGCCTTTTGAGATTCTGATTCTGACAGAGGAGTTGGTCCAGGTATCGATGCATCCGCTACCCTAACCCTATAGCTGGGCTCAGCAGTCGTATCTGGTGGATAGCATCTGCTTGGTCGAGTTGTTTTGTGGTTTATTGGTTCTTGATGCAATTTATTATTTTGCCAATAGAACACACATTGTCTATGTGCAATGTGCATCCGTAGAAAGGTGGATTTGGGTTTTTATCAAGATGTTGAATGAAGCATTCCTCAATAACTATAATTTTTTTTTTTTGTCTTTCAGGATCCCCACCATTGACCGGGACTGGCATTGTTCGAGTCATCGTCCAGGATATGAATGATCATCGACCGGAGTTTGCTCGCCAATCATACCATGCAACGGTGCAGGAGAATCTTCCAATTGGCACAAAGGTTTTGCATCCGGTTGCCACTGACAAGGACACCGGGCTGAATGCCAAGATCCGTTTTAGTCTGCTTGGTGAAAAGATGGAGAAATTCCACGTGAATCCGGATACGGGGGAGATCACTACTGCTGCAATTCTTGATCGGGAAGATGTATCGGTGTATTATCTCACTCTGATGGCTCAAGACAGTTCGGCCACGGAACCACGTGCTTCAACTGTGAATCTCACCGTTACGATTCTCGATGTCAACGACAATGCTCCAGCTTTTGAGAGTTCCTACTTCGATGTCTATGTGCCGGATAATATCCGCAGTGGCGAGTTCATATTCGGAGCCAGGGCTATTGATTTGGACGATGGAGCCAATGCAGAAATAGTCTACTCACTCAGCGGGAACGATTCGGATAAGTTCGACATCAACAAGAAGTCCGGAGTGATCAAGACCAAGGTTGAACTAGGAGCGAGTGGAAACCACAGGACTTATTCCATCGTGATGCATGCTACCGATCGAGGAAGTGATCCTCGAAGTGCCAAGGCAACACTCAAGATTCAGCTAAGTCAAGCTCAGAAGTTTCCAACCTTCTCGTACATGTCCAAAACTCAGTTCACGCTCTCTGAAGACGTCACTGAGGGCAAATTGATCACGAAAATTCAGGCTTCATCCCCCAAACGGGATGCATCGGGAAATATACGATATTCGATTGCTGGTGGAAACATCGATGAGGCGGTTCGAATCAACCCCGAAACTGGAGAAACGACTATTGGACGGGATGGCTTGGACTACGAGACAGCACATCAGTATGAAATTTGGATTGAGGCGGCTGATTCGGACTCCCCAAGCCTCCGGAGTGTGATGTTGCTGACAATTGATGTAACCGACGCCAACGACAATGCCCCAGTTATGGAGAAACTGATCTACAATACCCAAGTTCTGGAGGAGGAGCCTTCGGACGTGTTCATTGCAAAAGTCAAGGCGACCGATCGTGATTCGGCCGAGAATGGCGAAGTCACCTATCGACTGGTTGATGATTTCCGCCAAACCTTCGAGATCGACGCACACAACGGTGAAATATACGCCATCACCCGGTTGGATCGCGAGAGAATAGCTTCGTACGAGTTGATCGTGGAAGCGCTCGACCAGGGAATTCCCCAATTGACCGGGAGTGCCAGTGTGATTATAACCGTGCTGGACAAGAACGATAATCCGCCCAGGTTTACACGGCTCTTCAGTGTGAATGTGACCGAGAACGCCGAAATCGGAAGCTTTGTGATCAAAGTGACTTCTTCGGATCTCGATACCGGAGTAAATGCCAACGCGACTTACAGTTTCAGTGAGAATCCTGGGGAAAAGTTCATCATCGACCCCATAACCGGCAATGTTTCCGTTGCGGCTCATCTCGATCGAGAGCAGCAGGATGAGTATTTGCTTAAGGTTGCAGCTTCAGACGGTGCCTGGCGATCGGAAACCCCACTGACGATCACCATTCAAGATCAGAACGATAATGCTCCGGAATTCGAACACAGCTACTACAGCTTCAACTTCCCAGAACTGCAACGTCCAGTGGCATTTGTTGGCCAGGTGATCGCCACCGATCGTGACAAGCAGGGACCCAACTCGGTGATTTCCTATTCCCTACAACATCCATCGGATCTGTTCACAATTGATCCAGCCACTGGGGAAGTCTACAGCAAGCGGACGATCGGATACAAACACTCACAGATAGAGGCTTCTCCGGAAAATATGTACTCCATGACCGTCCTCGCCACAGACAACGGCAAACCTCCCATGTACTCGGAGTGTCTGGTGAATGTCAATGTTGTCGATGCCAATAACAACCCCCCGCGCTTCGAATCCCGTGGCTATTTGTCACCGGTTCCTGAAGATGCCAAGGCCAGCCAGAAGATCGTCCAAGTTGTTGCCAAAGACGAACTCGATTATGGTGTGAACGCTGAGATTGACTATTCGATTGTTGGTGGAAATGGAAGCTCATACTTCACCATCAATAAGCAGGATGGTTGGATTTCGGTCTCAAAACCAATTGTTGTATCACCCAATACCGCTTTCGCTCTGAGGATCAAGGCAATTGATCGTGGCGTCCCACCGCAGAGTGATGAAGTTTTGGCTACGATCATCGTAACTGGAGAGAATAACTTTGCACCGGAGTTCACTGCGCTGAGTTACCAAGTTATCGTTGCTGAGAACCAACCCATTGGAGCGAAGATCGTCACAGTAGAGGCATCAGATCGAGATGATGGTCCGAACGGCATGATCCGCTATTCGATATCTGGAGGCAATGAGAGGAAAGAGTTCACAGTTGACGCTGTCACTGGTGCAGTCACGATTCTGCAACCACTCGACTATGACCAGATCAAGGTGTATCGCCTGAACATTACAGCCGAGGATCTGGGCTTCAAGCCAAGAGAGGCGGTGGCAATGCTGACTGTGATCCTCACTGACATCAACGACAATGCCCCCGAATTCAATCAGTCCAAGTACCATTCTTATTTGGCCGAGAATCAGCCACCGAATACGTTTGTCTTCCAGGCCCATGCCACCGACAAGGACTCCCCCATCAATGCTGTCATCCGATACTCCATCACCGGTGGAAATGGCCGTAATCTCTTCAAAATTGATCCAAACGATGGTATGATCAACTCGACAGCCAGCTTTGACTACGAGGAGAAGAAGGAGTACTTGCTGCAAGTTCTTGCCCAGAATCCTGATTCAGTGATGCAGAGCTACGCCGAGGTCATAGTCCACATCACCGGAGTCAATGAGTACTATCCACAGTTCATACAGCCGGTGTTTCACTTCGATGTCTCGGAATCGGCTGAAGTTGGCACAGTTATTGGATCTATTCAAGCCACGGACAAGGATGCCGGCGAAGATGGAAAGGTCTACTACCTCCTAGTTGGATCGAGCAATGACAAGGGTTTCGGAATCAACGCTGAAACTGGAGTGATGTTCGTCTCGAGAAACCTCGATCGTGAGACTCAGAGCCGAGTGGTCCTCACGGTTCTGGCGAAGAATTTCGGTGGAATTCGTGGCAATGATACCGATGAAGCTCAGGTTATTATCTCGATCCAGGACGGCAACGATCCTCCAGAGTTCTTGAATCACATCTATGAAGCGAAGATATCTGAAGGAGCATCGATTGGCACCAAAGTGACCAGTGTCAAGGCCGTGGACAAGGATGTCCGTCCACAAAACAATCAGTTCAGTTACTCGATCATCAATGGCAATATCAATCAAGCCTTCAAAGTTGATCCTCAGAGCGGGCAGATCGAAACGGCAAAGATGCTCGATCGCGAGACCATCCCCACGTACAACCTCATTCTAGGAGCCATTGACACAGGGCTTCCACCGCAGACAGGCACAGCAACCGTCAAGATAGACCTCCTCGACGTAAATGACAATGGTCCCATCTTCGATGCCAACGGAGTGATTGGCTATGTTTCGGAGAACGAACCCGCTGGAACTACGATCATGACTCTTTCCGCCAACGATCCTGATCTTCCACCCAATGGAGGACCGTTCACCTACTACCTTGTCGGAGGTAGACACAAATCCATGGTCAGTATTGACAAGCATTCGGGACTCATGAAGACAACTCGCAGCATTGACCGTGAAGTTACTCCCAGCTTGGAGATCATCGTCGAAGTCGAAGACAATGGCAAGCCAAAGATGAAGTCCCAGCACACGATCACTGTGAATATCCTCGATCAGAATGATAGTCCATCGACTCCACGAATGGTCCATGTGCTGCTGAACGTGTTCAACAACGAGATTCCAATCGGAAAGATTGCCGATGTTCATCCAAATGATCCAGATACCACAGGGGACTACAGATGCCGCATCAAGGCAGATTCTCAGGGCAGTCTTTTGGGTATCCTTACGATCCCTACTAAATGTGATCTTCACACCACATCAACGACCTCAACTCATGGGTATTCGTACTTTGTGTCCGGGAACGATGGAAAGCACAACGATGTCACGTCAACAGTTACTGTAGAGTTCCGGGGCTTTGACAACACCACTGTGGCCAATTCGATCACCATCAATGTGGACAATATGACAGCTGAGACATTTCTTTCGACCTACTACCGCAGCTTTTTGGATGTTCTCAAGTCCAGCTCGGATCAGGGAGACGAATACAATCTCTACAGCATAAGGAACACTATGAACCAGACCGGTTTCCAGGTGGCATTGGCCCTGCAAACATCGAGTCAAAGCTACAGATCACCGAGGTACATTACAGAGCGACTAAACAAGAAGCTGGAGAACATCGAGAGGCTTCTCCAGTCTCCAGGACGAGTTAAAATCGGTTTCACACCGTGTTTGGGTATCAATACTTGTGACAATGGAGGAGTGTGCAGTGAAGACTTCAGGGTGCATGACACGAGGTCCTTGAACATCGTGGACAGTCAGTCGCTGATCTTCACCGCTCCTCTGGTCACACATGACTTCATTTGCAAGTGTCCCGATGGATACACTGGACGCCAATGTGAGAAGCGTCAAGACCCCTGCTCTCCCAATCCTTGCCAGGCCAATGGCCAGTGCAGAAGGCAAGGCTACGACTTCCAATGTACTTGCTCACCTCACCGGGAAGGCAAATTCTGTCAGTTGGAGAGAGGAGACGTTTGCGCCGGAAGTCCGTGCAGAAACGGAGGCTCCTGTCGCGAGAGCCCCGATGGCTCATCATTCTTCTGTCTCTGCAGACCTGGATACCGAGGAAACCAGTGCGAGCACATTGCAGACTCCTGCAGACCTAATCCCTGCCTCCATGGAGGACTGTGCGTGGCTCTGAAACCTGGCTATAAATGCAGTTGCGTGGGAGGTCGATACGGAAGACACTGTGAGAAGACAACCTTCGGGTTCGAAGAACTCTCCTTCATGGCTTTCCCGTCTCTGGATGCAGCTACGAATGACATTTCCATCATCTTTGCCACTACAAAGCCCGATGGCCTGCTCCTGTACAACTATGGTATTCAAAGTGGAGGAAGATCTGACTTCGTGGCCATCGAAGTCGTCAAGGGAAAGGCCTTATTTTCGTTTGGAGGAGCCCGCACAGCCATTACCACAGTTGTGGTGGGCAGTGGAACTAACAACACGTTGGCGAACGGCAAGTGGCACAAGGTGACCGCCACCCGCAATGGTCGAGTGATATCGCTGAGTGTGGCCAAATGCACAGAGAACGGAGATGTCTGCGAGGAGTGTCGTCCTGGGGATTCAAATTGCTATGCCGATGATGTTGGACCTTCTGGGTAAGTTTTCTAATGATCTCCTCATTCTTTCCAAGTCTAATTCTTGATTTATTTTCCAGTACCTTGAATTTCAACAAACAGCCGTTATTGGTTGGAGGTCTATCGACCGCTGATCCGGTTCTTGAACGACCTGGTCAGATCCACACCGATGACTTGGTTGGCTGTGTCCACAGTGTCTCCATAAATGGACGTCTTTTGAACATGAGCAGTCCCCTGAAGCAACGAGGAGTCCACCCCACCTGTAACCGCAACAACAACGGTGGACCATGTCAACAAGGTCTGCCATCCGATCCGGCTCTGTCACTTTGTGGAACCTTCGGAGTCTGTATGGATCGCTGGCATACGGCCATGTGTCAATGTGGCGGAAATCTCCTGTCGCCTGACTGTTACAGCTCACTGGAACCGATTTCCATCTCAGATGGAGGTTTTGTGGAATTCAAGATTTCCGAGAAGCATCGTAGAATGCAGCTCCTTGACAATTTGTATGGAGGTAATAACGTTTGGACCTATGACGTGGAGTCTCGAAGGCGTCGCTTCACGGTGAACAATGACAACATCACATCAATGGCTCAGATCGGTGATCCACCAAAGACTCTGAGTCTGGTCTTTAGAACTGTTCAATTGAATGGAATCATCCTCTTCGCTGCCACTAACAAGCATTTTACCTCGGTAGAGTTGAGATCTGGGAAGCTTGTGTACAGCTCAAGGCTGAGAACATCTGTGAATATGACAGTTCAGGACCCGGAAAGTCTGTCCGATGGCAAATGGCATAATTTGACTCTGCACGCCTCTAATCGGGTCTTGAGAATCCTCATTGATGGCCAGAAAGTTGCTGATGAACTGGACTCGGCGGGAGTTCATGACTTCCTCGACCCATATTTGACCGTATTGTCAGTCGGTGGAGTGCGACGAGAATTCCTGCAGCAGGAAACGATGCCTGCCAGCTTTGAAGGATGCCTGGCGAACTTCACCATCAACAACGAAGTGCAGCCCTTCAATGGTTCGGGAAGTGTTTTTAATGAGGTTCTCTCGAGAGGAAAAGTCTTCCAAGGATGTGTAGGAGTGCTGGGAATCGGAGCAGCTCAGGTTGCAGATCCTCTCAGCATCGGAATTACTTTGGTAATTGTGTTCTTTGTCATTCTCCTCGTGGCCATCTTGGTTTCGTTTGTGGTATTTCGATTTCGCAAGCAACAGAAGGAGAAGAGTGGTGGTCCTGGTGGAGCACCAGGTCTGCAGAGTAAGCAAAATGGAGGATCAACTATGCTTGGTAGCTCCGGACTCGGTGGTAATAATGGCGACTGCGTAATGGCCAGGGGAATGCACTCAAACGATCCCAGTGTCGGATACCATGGGGACAATGGAGATCTAATTCGAGGAGTTGGTGGCCATCATATGGTCGGGCCAGAGTTGATCACGAAGAAATACAAAGAACGCGAGATTGGTCCCGGTGAACATCAGCGACCACAAAGACCTGATATCATAGAACGAGAAGTCGTCAGCAAGAGTCCACCACTCCGAGATGAGCATCATCCACCGATCCCACCACCAAGCCAATCACACCATCCTCACGACCATCCTGGATCCGTGGATCTGGGCTCCGAGTTCCCAGAACATTACGATCTGGAAAATGCCAGTTCCATAGCTCCCTCTGATATCGATATTGTGTACCATTACAAAGGCTATCGAGAAGCAGGAGGCGTTAGAAAGTACAAGGCAACTCCACCACCAGTTGCTTCCTACACCCATCATAAGCACCAAGCATCTCCAGCACAACAACAACACAGGCACTCTCCGCATCACGGAGGCCCTTACGCACCCAGAGTTCCACCACAAGCTAGTCAGCCTCCACCGTCCAGCACACCACGTCCCCATCAGAGCACTCCACTGGCGAGGCTATCACCTAGCTCCGAACTGAGCTCCCAGCAGCCACGCATCCTTACGTTACACGACATCTCAGGGAAACCTCTCCAGAGTGCTCTGCTAGCCACAACTTCCAGCTCCGGAGGAGTTGGCAAGGATGCTCTCCACAGCAACAGCGAGAGAAGTCTCAACAGTCCTGTAATGTCACAACTCTCTGGACAGAGTTCCAGTGCTAGCCGACAAAAGCCGGTGGTGCAACCTCAGTCAACCCCACAGGCCCCAATGGGCCTAACAGCTGAAGAAATTGAGCGTCTCAACGTCAGACCGCGAACATCCAGCCTCGTGTCGACTCTGGACGCGGTGTCCAGCAGCAGTGAGGCGCCTCGAGTGCCTGGCGGTGCCCATCACCTCTCCCTCGGAGTGCATCACTCGGCCGATGTCGATGCCCACAGTTCCACATCGACGGACGAGAGTGGAAACGACAGCTTCACATGCTCCGAAATCGAGTATGACAACAACAGCATCAGCGGCGATAAATACACAAAAAGTGGCGGTGAAGACGATCGCCGTGGCAACGAAAGCGTCACGAACTCCAACAAAGCCCCACCCATGCCACCGCCCTCCTACGACGGCTTCGATTCCTCCTTCCGAGGCTCCCTCAGTACTCTAGTCGCTTCCGATGATGACCTATCCACGCACATGGGTGGCATCTACCGCCAGCCAAATGGTGCTGCCTCCCCATCCACCACGACCCTCGGATGGGACTACCTCCTCAACTGGGGTCCAAATTTTGAAAGTCTGATGGGTGTCTTCAAGGACATAGCTGAGCTGCCCGACTCGGTGGGAGAACACCATCCGCCATCGCTCCGGATACCAGCCAGTGTACAAAAAGCCTCCGAAGAATATGTGTAGATGTTGCCAATATCCATGTTTTTGTAAATAAAAAAAAAAGATTATTATTACTTCGATAGGCCCACAAGCTGTTTGTATTATTCTAGGTATAATATATAATATAATTTAGCATAAACATCAACCGAACTGTTGATATTTTTCATAAAAAGAATTCTTAATATTTTTTTTGGGCTTCCAATGACAAATCCAAAACACACATACACACAACGAACAAATTATAGACATCCTAATAAATGTTATTGTCTAATTAAAACTTTATTTCATAGTTTAAAGTTAGAATCGAGTTAAACAATACTTAATCGTGAAAAACCTTGTATCAAGGTTCGAATCCTAAACACAATAAAATTAACAATAGACAAAGGTTTGTGCATCTGATAGTTTTTGTATTTTTCTTATAAGAATAATAATAATTTTTTTTAAATCATATTTTTCTCCAAAGTGGCATGAGAAGTATGTATTTGAATAGAAAAAAAAAAGAATTAAACTAAATAGCTAACACCTCATTAAAGTTAGTTTCTTAGAATACAAATATTATTTTTTGTTTTTTTTCTATTTTTTTGTTTAAATCACAGACTAAAATTTCCCGTGTGCTATATTAACTATAAAAAAAAATAATTAAAACAGAAAAAAAGTAATTTAAAACAAAAATCTTGCCATAAGGTTTACAAACGTGTAAATTTTCGATGCAAATACAAATTTGGAAAGAATCAATTAAAAATTTAAATAAAAAAATGTATACAAAAAATTACAAAACGATTTATTTTTAAGTTAGATTTTGTTGAATGTAATTGATTTTAGTTTTTAAGTAGTTCACTATAAATTAAAAGAAAAAATACAAATACAATTTTTCTTATAAATATTTTTAATAATAATTTTTGTATGAAATAAAAAATAAAACAAAGGGATCACATGTGCATTTATGTGTTATCCTAAAGCCTGAGTCTTAAATGTTTAAACAAAACAAATGTGTTAAATAAATTAGGTTGAAAAATAATAATAATAATTTTGTTTATGTAGAAATCAAAATTTGAATAGTAGTTTTTAAGTTAGTTTTTAGTTATTATTTTTTTTTTATAATTTTAACTTTAGTTTTAATAAAATAAAATTACTAGGAAATAAAAGTTTTTTATACGAAAAGAAAATTGAATGTTTATTGTTTTTATTTTTTGTTCCTTTAAAGCAGAATTGGTGGTGACAAATGGGCTTTTTGATTTCGTTAAAAAACAATTTCAAATTTAATGGACATATTAAAAAGTTTTAACAATTCAAAATTTTGCATTATCTGAAGTATTGGAAAGTAACTAAGCAAAGGAACGCGCAATGATGAAGACACAAGTTCTTTGAGAAGATTGGAACCTGAGCAGCTACATAAAATTTAATTTTTTTATTAATTCGATATATGTAAAATTTTGAGTTAAGTTTACAGAACGACAACTTCTTTTTTTAATTACTGAAATTTAAAATTAAGGTTTTTAGTAATGAAAAACTTCAAATGACTTTTCCAAAAATTAAAGAATTTTGACTCAATGTCAGTTGGTTTTTTTAACGACGACTTGTCATTAAATTTCAGAAAAATTCAGTATTAAAATGTTTGACATTGAAACAACTATAGAATTTTTCAAACTTTGGCTTAGTTTTAAAAATACAATACAAAAGTTTAAAAAATCATCCAAAGTCAAAAGTCTTTTAAATGTCAGAAACAATTGTAGGGAGTTTTGGGAGAGTTCAACGAAATTTTTGATATTTGACATTTAAATTCTGTTGTGTAATGAACGTGTCTTCTTTAAAAAGTATTAATAAATAAAGTTTTTTAGTTAAACAACTGTCAAATGTGAAACATGATGTTTTCTAAAAGTTTTATAAATAATAAAATTTCTTCAATTTTTAATATATCATTTTAATTTTACATAATTAAGTAACTTTGGTTTTAAAATTTGGCTTGAAATTTTAACTTTTAAAAAGTTCACTTCAGAAAAGAATGACGAAATAAATGTTCCAGTAGAAATTTCAAAAACTGTATATAAAATTTAATATTCAAAACAACAACATAATTTAATGATAAAAAGTAAGTCAGTAGTCACTAAAAGTATTTTACTGAAGATAGAGTTTCGGATTGTCAAATGTAGGAGGCAGTTAGTGATGCAGAAAATAATAAATTTTGGTAGACTTGTGGATGTGTTCGTATTCTTTTATATACTACGTTCCATAAACTACAGAACAAGCTTTTAATAAAAATATTCAAAACACATAATTACTCGTATTTCCTTTTTAAACTTAATTTGTCACAAAAATGGTAAAACTGATAAAATCAATTTTTATACAGGAAAATAATTTCAATAAGTATGTTTAATCTTTGTAAAAACAAACGTCATTGAAATATGAAAGTTTTCATCAATAAATAAATGGGGCTATATAGGTTGGCAACTTAGGAAAACTTCCCAAAATTTAAACTTATTGTTATTGTTTATCTATTAATCTTTTTTTTTTGAATAGAGAAAATATTTACTCTTTAAATAAATGGTCTTTATACAAAAATTAATACAATTTCGAATTAAATATTGAATCACAATCATTCAACTATCATTTTAAGTTTCAGGCAACTTACGAGTATTTCCATAGTTTATTCTCCCTCATATACATAAGTTGTTTGCAGAAGACAAAGGATCAAAAACAAATTGTAAAATGAGGAAAAAATCTAAGCCAACTCGATCTACATTTTCATGCATTTTTCAACTCGGCATTAGGAATTAATTTCACATTTTGTAAAAACACCTCAAATAATGTAATGCAATATCGATTTATGGAGTAAATGTTGCTAGAATGTTGCAATAGCTTTGACAGGAGGATGCGTCATTAAAAGCTGCAATAATAAGAAGAGGCCATAAATGACAGCCCTGAGGAATAACTATTTTAATGATTGAAATTGATTTGAATATCTAATTAAGTGTGAGGCATTCTTTTTGGCGATTAAATCCAGGTTAACACTAAACATTTTTAAATGGGAAGTAAGAAACATTAATAACATTTTTTTGATACAACATTTAAGGTTTGAGTCAACATTTTGCCTTGTTTTTCGATGTTAAGCTTGTTTAATTTCCCAATAAAACTGGAAATTTCAAAATTTGAATATAATCAAATGACAATGCTACAAAATAATCCACATTTAATGAGAACAAATAAAAAAATATAAGCATACCTACTTTATCCAAAAATTAACTTGTTTACTGAGGCTAACCTTATTAATAATAATTCCGACTTTGAAGAAGCAGAAAAACTTAACAATCTTATAAACACCAACTATAATCTAACAAACAATCCCAAAAAGTCCCGGAAACCCAATTCGGTAAATCAATTAAAATAATTTATTACGCTCAAATTAAAATCCAACATCAAAAACCGTTTTTCATAAGATTAATTCATTAGCAGAATATAAAAAACAATAACTACGAACAAACACAAAACAACAACAACGAAATTTGTATAATAAACGTACGGCACCACAAATCTAATCCCAGGTCCTAATCTCTGCAATCGTTAGCCGACACAAAAAAAAAAGGAACTTATTATTTTCACCGACACACGAGTACCTCCATCAGACATCCTTCAAGCCACCAGCCATCCATGCCATCGCCAGGCCTCCTCACAGAACCGGATGACCAAACTACACAAAACACGAACATTCATTTGAAATCAGAAATCCTTAAGAAGACGAAAGGATTACATTCTGAGAATACCCTTCCTTGGAGGAGGTGACGATGACGTGGTGCGGCGCAATAGTGTGGGGGTGAGGAGTCTTAGGAATATACTTTCACTTCAACAACTTTCGCCAGTTGTTGGCGGCAGCATTGAAATTTATAATTCCTGTTATCAGCCCAAACCAGGTCAGCTGGAATGGAACGCGTTCGAGTACTCGTACTCATACTCGAACATCCTTAAGACCACAAAAACCACAACAATTCAACAGGAGGGACATGTGCCACACGTGATGCGGATTGCGAAACCTGCGCACAGGGTCTGTGTCCACTCGGAATATAAGTACATATGAATGTATATGGAAAAGCTCTCTGGCAATTACCGATTCACAATTGGTTGGTCATCGTGGGCAATGGCTGAACAAAAAGCTTGGAAATCCTCGCCACCAAGTCAGTCATGAGTTTGTCCTAGTTCGGTTCGGTCGAAGTATTATTGTGCTCCTTGCAAATGTTCCTCTTTCACGCGCACCTGTCAGTTGCATAATTATTCGCTTCTCGACTCGATTTGAAGTAATATGTTTTTTCGCCGGATGTTCACGCGAAAGGATACGAATTCCGAGGCCGCCGAGGACGATAATTGTCCATCTTCATCGGCGGCGCCACAGCAACGTCATGTTCTATCTTCCACTCCTCGGATGGCGAGGAGGAATCAGCAACACCTCTCGTCAGCCGGTTCGCATCGACCCGGTTCAGTGTTGCAGCTGACTCCGTTGTGGGAGTACATTCTACGGACACGCACCCTCCCCGACGACGTCTGTCCCAAGGAAATGTTCAACGAGTTCTTGGAGCGTTTGCGTGATGCCGAGTGGCAAGTGCGGCAGCATGCTCTGCGAGTGCTGGTCGACGTGCTGGTTGTGATGGGTCCCAAGGCAGATGCTTACATGGATCCGTTAGTGTCGCAGTTGGTGGAGAATCTAGGGCATCAGGCTCCTACCGTCCGGAAAGGAGCTCTCGATTGCCTGAGGGTTTATCTGGCAGAAACGGACATGCCAGAGACTGTTCTGCTGCAGATTCTGGACATCGGACTGAATCAGAAGATCACAAATGAACCGTTTGGTGGACGTTTAACATGCGGTGTTATGCTATCCTTACCTGCTCTGGTTCAATCGACTTTGCACACCACCAAGAGAAACTACATCCTTCGAACCACCATCGATATGCTGGTGGGAAAGATGGGCCAAGTGACTCATCAGGAAATCACCTTGAAAGTGCTGACCAAAATTCGGGAACTCATTGGAAACAGAGAGTTCGCCGAGTACATGTCCCATGGAGCCTTCCGGGAGTTCGAATTGCTTTGCAGTGTCTACGGAGTGGGCGAGAACAAGGAATTGAACTCCAGCACCAAGTCGTGGCGACTGATGCCCACATTACACTCAGAAGCCGATTCGAAGTCCCTGAATCAGACAGAAGGTTGTTGGAAGTTTTCAGATGAGGAAAAGATTATGGAGTGTCCAAGTTCTTCCTCAAAGTGCAGTGCTCCAAGCAAGGAAAAGGTTATCTTAGAGACTGAAATTAAAATCAACGACGACACTTTAACGATGCGAATTCTAGAGGAGAAAGATGATTCCGAAGCTCCTGACACATACCCGAGTAGTGCCGATGAAGAGGTTATAAGTGGTCCGCCTCTGGAGACAACTGGCATCATCCAGGTGCTGTCCGACAGCGAAGTTGAGGAAATCAATCGGCACGTTAATGACGAGTACTTTGTGACTCCGGCTACTCCACGAACTCCGAAGAGGGTTACATTTGGTGGTGAAATTGTGAAAATGCGGACCCCGGATAGTGACGCTACAGTGGTCAATGATGAGCCAAAAACTTCCACTCCTCTCAGTGATAATAATAAAACCAATCTTTTGAGTCTGGATATTCCTAACGACAACACCAAACCGATTCCAGAACACTCCACCAGTCACACTTGCAAGCATCCAAAGCAGGATTCGAGTGACAGTGCTGCAATCACTCCAGTCTCACCAGTGTCCCCAGCATCTCCACTAAGAAAGGCGCCGGAAATTCAGGAGAAGGAGGTTTCACCTAGATCGCCATTTAAAAGACTCACAGTGAACTCAGTGGACACTATCATCAGTCCACGAGCTCCCCACAAGGAAATCGAAGTGCTTCACAATTTGCAAAGGGAACCCTCTCCAATCACCAGAGCCCGACGAGCCAGTGTTCGCCTGGATGACGAAGAACTCGCAGAGAAAACCACCGCCGACAGAAGTGAATTACACTCATCCAAGGATCAACCGAAACCACCAAAATCCTGGGAGGAGTTGAACATTGTTGACGAAGATGTTTTAATGGACTTAAGATCGGGGGTAAGTTTTAATGTGTATGTTTAATGTTGTCCTTTGTTTATGGGCGGTATCCGGTGGAGGTTTTTGATGAATTCATGAATTCATTTATTATAATCCAATGAGCTGGTGTCATTAGGAGTTCGAGTCCTTGACATGGATAAGGCGAATTACATTTCCGTCTTAGTTTATGAGCTAGAGCAAGGCCAAGGTTGTTAAGAAATAAGTTGAAGTTAACTTGTCGCAAGTTATTATAGGGTGTCAAAGGTTGTTACTAGCAAATAAGGGGAGTGTAATGTGTGTTTCTTTTGCCAAACGACACCAAGAGAAACATTAATTTGAGGGCAGAAGTTCATAATTTATTCAATGCTTAAAGTCTGTCAAAATTTGGTGTAGAAATTTGGTAAAAATATATTCTTTTGACCAAAGTGCGTCTCGTTTAATTTTTGGGGATGTTCATATTCAAAGTTTTTAAGTAACCTAAGTCTGTCGTTTTTATCCTTTAAAGAGTTTGAAAGTCAAAAATTTGAGAAATTTTAAAATGTGCTACAGAAAATTCCTGTCGGATTTTTTAATGGTTTACAATGGAGTAATACAAATAAGCATGTGATCCAGATGTGGAATTCCCGTAGATTAAAAACGGCTTTGATGGTAATCTTTATCTAGGGCAGTAAAACGATTTCCAAAAAAATTCTTTAAGCACTTTATAACTCAGTCTAAATTAAGTAAAGTTAGTATCCTTCCATTACTTGTAAAATTAGTTATGTCAAAATTTTCTGTCACAGAAAAAATATAAAAACTAATTATTCACTTGGAAATAAAATGAATAACTAAATAGAAGATGAATTTGTAATCAACTTAGGTCATTTTCTGGACGTCAAAGTCCAATTATTTCGACAGTTTACTGATTAAAACTGACATATTTCAATGACGTTTTATTATTTGTCTTCAAATGAATTAGTCCTATTTGTTTTATCATTTTTGTGAAAAAGTAAACTTAAAAACGAAATAATTTATGTTTTAAACATGTTCAGTCAAAAAATTGTTCTTCTGTAATTTGTGGAACGTTTACACTTTGCAGTGCAGCCGTGATATAAAATATAAATATCAACGAACACACCCTAAAGTCTGTCAACATATATTTCACTTGCGGCTGCCTCCTACATTTCACAATTTGAAACTCTATCTTCATTGAAATATTTTTATCCGTTATTGTTGTTTTTCTTGTAAAATTTATACCGTATTTTATTAACAAGAGAACACGGCTTATATTATAAAAAATATGGCATTTTGAAAAAATCACAAGCCAAAGTTTGTGAATTTTAAGTGACTTGATAAATTTGTTACTTTAATTTTTATAGCGTTTTGACAACCGTCTAAATATATTCGCTTGATATGACATTTCATTTAATTAGAGCATTTTGGCACTTGTAAAAAGGACTTTAAATTCAGTTTGATATTTTAATTCATCCCTGCCTGATGATGATTAGAAAGAGATAGAATACACAGGTGGCCATTTTAAAATTAGAGAGAAGACTGCGAGAGAGGTAAACTAAGACGTCAAAATGGGTCTCCCAAAAAGGAGCTAAATTCTAATATCCTCTAAAACCTCGATTTTTAGCCTGAATTTAGAATCATACATTTTTAATTTATTTAAAAAGTACTTCATTTTTGTGTTCCTAATTATTCATAATCTGGAAAAAAGTATAAATTTTCCCTTTTTTCAACTTATCATGTAATTAACAACTCACAGATTAAAATGCCCCAGAAAAAAAGGAAAAGCCTTCCTTAACACAACATCGTTTAAACTTATCATTTACATGTCATAATTTTATAGAAGAAAAAAAAAGAAAATGCATTGCAATAGTATAATTAAAATCTAAAACGCACTATACACGTCCCTATATAGTACTTGCAATTAAAACCAGTACTTTCACACGTTTGTCCCTTTTGTCCTGTTTGTAAAAATGATTTCCAGAAAAAAAAGTAATGAAACAAGGCAGGAGGACTCAGGACTACCTATTGCCACGCGATTACAAGTTATATACATAACATACATACATATGTATATTTAGGACGCAGGTATAGGTTACGACAACCGACAGCGACACGACCGACGACGACTAACGCGACGATAAAACACCTAAGTGTTGTTGTATTATGTTCATTTTAATTTTTTTTTTTTTGTTGTAAAGATTTCCTGCAGGATAACATTTGACCAGGAATTATTAGAGATTATACCGAAATCTAGGCCAAATATAACAATAAAAGAAATATGACGGTAAACCAACCAACCAACAACCAAAGGAGATGGACTTTAGTAGTCAACCCAACCACCCGCCACCCACCTTGGTCTTCCCCATCGACAATATGAATGTCCTTCGAAAGGAGCAAAATAATTATATTATATCCAAAGCAAATATATATGTACAAACCTCTAACCCTAACATTTAAAGAAACAGAAAGTCCTTGGAATTGTGTTTGTATTGTAATAAATGGCGGCAAACTTTATTTCCTTAGTCAGTTTTTGGCGATTGACTTGGAGTTGGAACTGGTACTGGTGCTGGGCTGGTGCTACTTGGAATTGATATTAAAGGGAATTACCATACATTCAGATTGAAACTGGGTTAAGTGAGGACTTGCGAATGGACATGGAGTGTAATTCAATGCAGCAAAATTTTATTCAATTTTCCCTTAGAAAAAGGAATTCCAATTTGTATATGTGAAGTGAATTCGAGAGAACACATCACGCAACAATTAAAGTCAAAAACAATTCGTCCAAATTATATTCTATGACTTAAAGAGTTGAGTAGTGATTTGCAAAAGGACAACAGGATGAAGAATGAACATTTCAAAAAACTATTCCTATGAATGATTCGCTCTTTAAGTGATTCAATTCATTGGGAATTGTTCTTTTGAATGATTCGTCAAAGTGGTTGATTTCCTTTCTTTTTTGTGTCTGGATTTGTGGGACAATAAAATGCAATTAACTTGAAGGAAGGGGTATAGTCCAGAAATTGTTTACGAGTATATGATGAATGATAAAGTTTAAGTATACTTCCGGTTAATTTCGTTTCACCCGGCATTTCCCAACATTAATATATAGGTCAAATTAGTAATGGGTAATGGACTGGGTATAGGAATAAAAATGTTACATGTTTTTTTTTAACATAATTTTTTATGAAATTGCATTATAATTATTATGTATATATTTCAATAATTCAATAGAGTTTATGACACAGACAGGGAAAATTCTTCAGTAGTTGAAGGGGTCTCCAATTTGTGGAGGAACTTAAATGTCGAAGAAGATTGGTTTTTGAAAAAGCGGTATGGAACTTACCTTCACTCAATTTCATACACAGGCGATCAATTGCTCTAGAAATCGAGTCAAACCGATTTGAACCCAAGTCGAATTTATTCGGTTAAATTTAGTTTCAGATTTTATGTATTTTTTTGGCCTTATCACATCAATTAGCACATCAATTGATTCGAGTCAAAAAATGGGACCCACAATTTCAATACACTACGTAATGAAATGTCAAAATATTTATGTAAATGATTATTCATACAATAGAGAACTTGGTGAAACTGTCAATGCTGCCATTTTGGTATGCAGAATAGGAAATAGCAATACATTTTGCAAATAAATTGCCTTTGAATGAAAAATAACTTTCCCAAAGCCTGGTTTGACATTTAGTAGCTACAACTGTCATAAAGAATTACCCATTTTCCGCAATGAACTGTCAAATTTAATTATCAGATAGCTAAGATAAAAAAATTAATTGTTCATTTCTTTTGGTACAGAAAAAAAGCTTTTTTTGACATTTGAAACGAAATAACAAATTGACGTTTAAATACAATTTGCTGTTTATCTGATGTTATGACAATAAATGTCATATTTCATTTCAATTCCAATCAAACAACATTTTTAAATGAATACATAAATAAATTATTCAAACATTTTGCTTCAACTCGAGTTTGCCAACTAGGTTTACTCTAATTTCATCTTGGTTGAAAACAGTTTAAACGAAGTTCCGTAAAAAAAATAACTAGAACGGACAAAAACTTTGCCATCACTTTCAAGCGGAAGGTTTATCTTCAAAATTGGTTTTAACATGTTTAATTCAGAAACTCTATTTTAATGACATTCATTGCCAGGGCGAGGTTCCTCAGGACAGTCACTTAGGGCCATATCTTTTAATTCTAGTTATAAATGATGTACCTCTCTGCTATAGCGACTCTCTTATCGTGTACTTAGTTCATAGGAAAAAATCTTATACTGTGATACTAAATTTATCTAAAAATGGTACCCGTCATAGAAATGTCATACAGAACTTCTGCAACGATTTTGGTTAAATTTTACTTTTAATATACAAATGTTTTTAAAAAAAAAGCTGAGTTTTCTCAAGGTTGGAAAATGAAGATTTCCTCCAAAACTCCACCTCTTAAAGTACAAGTAATTATCACTTAAGTTAACTTAGACTCTCTTGACTTTTTACATGAAAAAAATTCCTCCTTTCATGACTCTAAATAGAGACTTAGGTAAAACCCTCTTAAAAGAATGCACTTCTAATTAAAAGGGGTTTGGCTCTATAGGCTTCTACCTGGATGTAATATTATTTTTAAGAAAACATAAACCTTTTAAGCACTCAATATAAAGGAGTGTCTTCAGATACTAAATCATTCTAATTTTCCTTAAATATTTATACGGCCTATAAAAGCTGCTCCTTTCTATATTTAAAATTACCTATATTTTGCTATTTACCTACAAGTATCTTCCTTACCTGGAAATATTCTTGACCTTTTTTCAATTTGCCTTTCTTTCGGTCAACTCATCAAACTGCCACAATGTGACATTTAATACACTTCAACCATAATGCACTTCGATGCAGAATACTCGTCGTCGCGTCGGTCGTGGAATAAGTTAAGAAATCGCGTGCTGGACACAAATTGTAAAATTTCCAATTGCCCTCATATAAATATGTAAACTTAAAGGTATATGTATGTTAACTTATGGTATAAAATTAGATGGAACTTTACATTCGATTAAATGCAAATTTATAGATTTCAACTCAACAACAAAAAGACGTCCAACGTAAAGTGCTTATGCTTAAGCTTGAAGGACAAAAGTAACATTACCTATTATTGAAATAGAAAATATATTAAAAAGGGAAAATATTGAAAGGTGTGTCAATCAATGCGTGTTCAAGACATTAGGGTCAAATTGACGAACATTTACAAAGTTAAGTTTAGATAGAGACACAAATTAGTCCATTAGAGTTCAAATATGGACAACAACAGATTAGTGAAGAAAAATAAGTCAGTAGTCAATTAAAATATTTAAGTGAAGATGGAGTTTCGGATATTGAAATGCAGGGGGCGATTAAGTGGTGCCAAAAGTAAATTAATATTGGCAGACTTGAGGGTGTGTTTGTTGATATTTTTTTTAAACTTCGACTGCACTTTAATGTGTAAATGTTCCACAAATAACAAAACAAACAATTTTTAAATGATAACTTTTTAAGTTGCAGATATAACCCACTAGGCAACTTATAGAATTTCGTGGAACTTAGAACTTTATATATATCTTCTTTTTTAATAATAAAAAATGAATTTAACATCCAAAAATAAATAACCTTTACAATTTTATTTGTATAGTAATTTGAAGAAATTATTGAATCACGATTATATGCAACCGGCTCTTGAAGTTGTCGGCAACTTATTTCCATAATTGAACTACGAATTGCTCACAAGAGAAACTTTAACATGTAGGCGACAGACTTAAGAACATAAACCACATTTTTCACAGTTTTATTGCAATTTCAATAGTGAGTAAAGTTCTGAACAAACTTGGTATGCATTGCCGTAATAATTTTAACTCGATCTACATTTTCATGCATTTTTCAACTCGACCTGAGAAAAGTATTAATAGTGTTTTAGGGATATCAATTTTAGAAGTATAGACTTTTTGAATTTATATTACTGCGCTAACGATCACCAATAAAACACAACTCATAGAAACTATTACGCCTGAAATCTTTTTAGCCATTGTTAAATTTATTTCCTTTTTCTTTATAAATTTGAAAATGTCTTTTTAAATTGCAGACATAACTAAGTTTTCAGTTTTCTTCTGAGTTATGTAATTTTGAATATTTTTTATTCAGTAAACAGACCTTATATGGTAAAGATTTTTGTAGATAATGGAAAAATTGTTGATAAAACATCAAAGGATTGTTCCCTAAGGTTGAAAAATTGATAATTTTGAATTCTCTTCTTTTAAACCAGAACTAGCATTTCGAAACCTACATACATATCTATGTATTTCGATACAGAAAAACTGCTCGAATTGTTTCAAAATTTCTTGCACAAATTTTTATATTCCTAATGTCATTTTATAATGAAACAACTATTACCATATTTAAATATAAGATCCTCTCGAAAATCCAATTCATCCCAGAAATGGGAACACCAAGTACGTGCACACCGGCCATAGATTTTATTTTTTCTTTAATTCCACAAAAAAAAATGTATCTCACTCTTTAAAAATCTGTTGAATACCAAAATTTACGATTAAATACAAAAATATTCAAGCCCCCAACCTCCAATCCGCCATCATCAGTATGTAAAGAACAAATTACGATAAAATATTTCAGGAGCAATTTGCACGTTTGCCACTACCACCCTTCCTGTTTCCTTCTCCTGATGGTTTCTTGGAATATTTATTTTACCCAGGACTCAGAAGTTGGATTATTTTAGTGGTCTGGCCGATGGATGGAGCTGCTGTTGGGAGAAGACTGTGTTAGTAGGTCATGCATGTTTTATGAACTTCGAAACGTACCCACTCTGCTATGACCCCTCCTTTGGTCTCATGCCATATTGAGATGTTTTTGGCCGACTTCTTTCACTACTTCATTTCATAGAAAATAGCTTATCCCATTCTTAAGTTTATTTGCGTTATTTCAACATTTCTTACATTTATTGCATTTATAAACGTTTATTTTTTACTTAATTCATTTTTTTGTTTTAATTTTTTGTTATGCTAAACATTTTTTTTGGCAATTTCGTGATGCCATGATATTAACCCCGTTTTTGAAGTTATTTTTGATGTGGTTCTTTTTTTTTTATTCACTCTTAAATCAAAAGAAAATTTTCTGGGGGAAAGAAGCATTCTGTCGGTGGCTGTAGTAATAATTGTGCGTACTTTTGTTGGTACTATTTTAATAAAAAAAAACTCGTCTGAAGGCCAAAATTTAGGTCATCTATGGAATAATGATTATTTTAAGGTCAAAACTTTTAGTTTACATAAGTTTGCAATTGAAAGTCGTTAATTTGTCATGATTTATGAAAATGAAGTTTTCATGTATGGACATTAACATTGACCCAACTAATTCTGGAATGTCAAATCAAGATTTTAATTTGAATAGCTATGTATTAGAATTTACACGACGACTCTTAAACCCTCGTTCTTCATCTCTTAACTGGGGCAAATCATTAGTTTTCCGAAGTGAAGAATAAAATTCCACTTACCCTTTTTTTAAGCAGGTAGATTTCGGTCGAAAAATTGTGAAGTGAATTTAAGGTGAACAATTAAAATAAATCCACCAGTTGACCTTTCTTTTAAGAAAAAAAAAATCCTAATTGATTTCCTAATCCTAATGAGTTCCTGGAAAACGGATAATCTACCTGTTCGTCCGGAGTGGTGAGTTTTTGATCTCTTATTATAAATCCTTTGGCATTTCTCAGGATAAGATCAGTTGAAAATCAGCTCTTGATTATATCACATCTTAAAATTTTGTCAACATAAAAAATAAAATGTGTACGCAAAACCCATTTTTGGATAAATCAAAGTGTCTCACCATAAAATATAAATATTTTGATAAAATTTCACTCCAAGGACTTTTTGAAGAATTGAAGAAACTTTACGATCCTGAAAACCTAATACTGCAAGTCAAGCATATTATTCGATTTTTGTACAAATACAAATATGACTTTGAACTAACTATTCGAACTGTTATAAATTGTCCAAAACATGGAGATCATAATCGGATTCATTTGGTGTTTTTGGAATTGGAGCCACAAATAGGATTAGATTTTGTGTCATCAAAAGAATCGAAGTGTTTAACAGAAGGAAAGAAAGAAGTTTGTCAATGCTCTATCTCTACAAAAAAAGACCAAGAATCATCTAGTACAGAAGATAGCGAATCAGATTTTGAGTCAGATTATTCCGAAAAATATGACAGTGGTTCTGAATCCGAGTCTGATGAAGAAGTAATGCGAAGGGGAACACTGGAAAAGCGGAATTTAATGTCATCAGATAAAAACAAAGAACAGAAAAGTAAAACCGATCTTAAAGAAGACCAAAACGAAATGAAAAGTGTTAAGTTTCAACTGGAATCAATTGCAGAATCTGAATCAGACTTGCATTCTGAAATAAACGAACAACTGAATTTGAAGACGAAGAATTCAGTAAAGCAAAAACTTAATCCAGAATTGAGTGAAGATTATAAAACCAATTCTATAACACTGAAAACCTCGGAATCAAATTCAATTGAAAATAAAGAAAAAAATAAAACTGGCAGTAATAAAGAGCACAGTGAAAAAAAAGCAACAAACGAGATCGCTTCTGAGTTTAAACCGGTAATGGAACAACAATTGAAAGCCCTGCAAAATAAAGATTCTGCTTTTAAGCTCGACGAAGAACTAAACTTGAAGAAGAAAAAATCAGGATCAGAAAATCAAAATACAAATTCAAAAAAGAGTGATGATCATAAAAATAATTCAAAAACATTAGCAAACTCGGATTCAAATAACTTGAAGAAAACGAAGAACAAGAACAAATCAAAACCAGAAAATCAGAATCATATTTCAGAAAAGAGTGAAGATCATAAAAAAAAATCTAAGACACTGGAAAACTCGGAATCAAATTCAAATAAAAGCAAAGACGAGAAAAATAAAGCTGGTCATAAAGAAGAAAATTTAACGAAAGAAATTGGTTCTAAGTTTAAACTGGCATTGGAAAATAAAGATTCTGATTTAGATACTAGTGAAATTGATTCAGACTCGTATTCTGAGCTGGACGACGCACTGGACTTGAAGAAGAATAAATCAGAAAACCAAAAAAATAATTCAAAATTGACTGAAGATCATAAAACCAATTCTAAAACACTGGAAAGCTCGGAATCAAATTCAAACAAAATTAAAGACGAAAAATATAAAACTGGTCATAAAGAAGAAAATTTAACGAAAGAAATTGGTTCTAAGCTTAAACTGAAATTGGAAAATAAAGATTCTGATTTAGAAACTAGTGAAATTGATTCAGACTCGTATTCTGAGCTGGACGACGCACTGGACTTGAAGAAGAATACATCAGAAAACCAAAAAAATAATTCCAAATTGACTGAAGATAATAAAACCAATTCTAAAAAACTGGAAAGCTCGGAATCAAATAAAATCAAAGATGAGAAAAATAAAACTGGTCTTAGTGAAGAGCACAACGAAAAGAAAGAAACAAAAGACATTGGTTCTATGTTTAAACTGGCATTGGAACGACAATTGAAAGCACTAAAAAATAAAGAATCTGAATCTAAGCTGGACGAAGAACTGGACTTGGCGAAAAAGAAATCAGAATCAGCAAGCCAAAACAATAATTCAGAAATTAGTAAAGACCATAAAAACAATTCGAAAACAATAGAAAACCCGGATTCAATTTCAAATAACTTGACTAAGAAAAAGAAGAAGAAAAAGAAGGCATCAAAATTAGAAAATCAAATAAATAATCCAGAGTTGAACGAAGATCATAAAACCAATTCTAAGACACTGGAAAACCCGGAATCAAATTCAAATAAAATCAAAGACGGGAAAAATAAAACTGGTATTAGTGAAGAGCACAACGAAAAGAAAGAAACAAAAGACATTGGTTCTATGTTTAAACTGGCATTGGAACGACAATTGAAAGCACTAAAAAATAAAGAATCTGAATCTAAGCTGGACGAAGAACTGGACTTGGCGAAAAAGAAATCAGAATCAGCAAGCCAAAACAATAATTCAGAAATTAGTAAAGACCATAAAAACAATTCGAAAACAATAGAAAACCCGGATTCAATTTCAAATAACTTGACTAAGAAAAAGAAGAAGAAAAAGAAGGCATCAAAATTAGAAAATCAAATAAATAATCCAGAGTTGAACGAAGATCATAAAACCAATTCTAAGACACTGGAAAACCCGGAATCAAATTCAAATAAAATCAAAGACGAGAAAAATAAAACTGGTCTTAGTGAAGAGCACAACGAAAAGAAAGAAACAAGTGATATTGGTTCTAAGTTTAAACTGGCGTTGGAACGACAATTGAAAGCACTGAAAAACAAAGAATCTGAAACTACACTGGATGAAGAACTGAACTTGACGAAAAAGAAATCAGAATCAGAAAACCATAACAGTAATTCAGAAACTAGTAAAGATCATAAAAGCAATTCAAAAACAATAGAAACCCCGGATTCAATTTCAAATAACTTGACGAAGAAAAAGAAGGCATCAAAATTAGAAAATCAAATAAATAATCCAGAGTTGAACGAAGATCATAAAACCAATTCTAAGACACTGGAAAACCCGGAATCAAATTCAAATAAAATCAAAGACGAGAAAAATAAAACTGGTCTTAGTGAAGAGCACAACGAAAAGAAAGAAACAAGTGATATTGGTTCTAAGTTTAAACTGGCGTTGGAACGACAATTGAAAGCACTGGAAAATAAAGAATCTGATTCTAAGCTCGACGAAGAACTAAACTTGCAGAAAGAGACATCAGAAAACCAAAATAAAAATTTAGAAAAAAATGAAGATCTTAAAAACAATTCGAAAACAATAGAAAACTTGGATGCAAACTCAAATAATTTACAGAAGAAAAAGAAAAAGAAGAAGAAATCAAAATCAAAATCAGAAAACCAAATAAATAATCTACAATTGAATGAAGATCATAAAACCATTTCTAAGACACTGGAAAACTCAGATTCAAGTTCAAATAAAATCAAAGGCGAGAAACACAAGACCGGTGTTAGTGAAGAGCACAACGAAAAGAAAGAAACAAAAGATAGTGGTTCTAAGTTTGAACCGGCATTTGAACGACAAATAAAAGCACTGGAAAATAAAGAATCTCATTTTAAGCTGGACGAAGAACTGGACTTGAAGAAGAAATCAGAATCAGAAAACCAAAAAAATTATTCAGCAAAGGGTGAAGATCATAAACGGATGTCTTCCCTGTATCCTCTTCAAAATCCAAAATGTCACACCGCTGAATATAAGCATTGTGCTAAAATTTTACTCACCGCACTGTTTAATGAATTAACGAAACTTTACGATACTGAAGACACAATGGAATTCATGAATGTTATGAAATTTTTATACGACTACAGAAATTACTTTGAACGTGCTATTCAAAACACGGTAAATTCTACAGGTGGATATGAATTTCATAATCGTATACCTCTGGATTTTTTGGAATTGGAACATCAAATAACAGTGGGATTTTTAACATCAACAGCAAACAAATTTTATTGTCAATTATCTAAATCTGTTAAAAAAGACGAAATTGAAGGCTTAGATTCATATTTAGAATCATATGAAGGAGATATTAAATGGAAGAAACGTGAAACACATGTACCATTATATTCAGGAGATGAATATATAGATTCTGATGAAGAAATTTCTGATACTCGTACTAATGAATCTGAGTCGGACTCCGATCAATCAAAGAAATCAGAAAATCAAAAAAATAATTCAGAAAAAAGTGAAGCTCATAAACGGATGTCTTCCCAAAATCCTCTTCAAAAACTAAAATGTCGTATCGCTGCATATAAGCATTCTGCAAAAATTTTACTCACCGCACTTTATAATGATTTAACGAAACTTTACAATACTGAGGACACTTTAATGGTGTTCAAGATTGTTTTAAGATTTGTATACGAATACAAAAATTACTTTGAACGTGCTATTCGAAAAACGGTACATTATTCAAATCGTATTCCGTTGGATTTTTCGGAATTGGAACATCAAACAGCAGTGGAATTTTTAACATCAAAAGCACATACTTTTTATTGTAAGTGCCCTTATTATGTTAAAAGCTACAAAAGTGAAGGTTTAGATTCTGATTTAGATGAAGGAAAGATTAAATGGAAGAATCGTGAAATGCATGTACCATTATATTCAGGAGATGAATATATAGATTCTGATGAAGAAATTTCTGATACTCGTACTAATGAATATAAATCAGACTCCGATTCTGAGCTGGATAAAGTGTTATATTTGAAGGCGAAGAAATCAGAAAACCAAAAAATTAATCCAGAATTGAGTGAAGATCATAAAAGCAATTCGAAAACACTGGAAAGTTTGGAATCAAATTTAAGTAACTCGAAGAAGAAGGATTCAAAATCAGAAAGCCAGAATAATAATTCTGAAAAGAGTGAAGATCATAAAAACAATTCTAAGACACTGGAAAACTTGGAAACGAATTCATATAAAAGAATAGTGGAAAAAAATCAAACTGGCAATAATGAAGAGCACAAAAAAGCACTGCAAAATAAAGATGCTGATTTAGATACTAGTGAAATTGATTCAGACTCGGATTCTGTGCTGGACGAAGTATTGGACTTAAAGAAGAATAAATTAGAAAACCAGAAACATAATTCGGAATTGAGTGAAGATCATAAAAACAATTCTAAGACACTGGAAAACTCGGAAACAAATTCTTATAAAAACAAATACAAGAAAAATAAAACCGGTCTTAATGAAGAGCACAACAAAGAAAAAGAAAGAAAACAAATTCGTTCTAAGTTTAAACAGGAATTAATACGACAATTGGAAGCATTGGAAAACGAAGAATCTGATTTAGATACTAGTGAATCTGATTCAGACTCGGATTTTCAGCTGGATCAAGTTCTCCATTTGAAGGACAAGAAATTAGAATCAAAATACCAAAAAGACACTAAAATAGATCATAAAAACAATTCGAAAGCACTGGAAAATTCGGATTTAAGTTCGGATACAAGTGAAGATGAGGAAGATTCTGAATTGGAAGAACTGGATTCAAAGAACAAAAAATTACATGAAGATAATGCAGACACTGAATCTGAATCAGATGAAGAATCAAAATCAGAAGAAAAATTTGCTCTTGTAACTTATTATGATAGCAGTTTTGAACAGCTTATAACCTTTAAAATGCCATATAAGAAAAAAAATTTAAAAAAATGAATACATTGAGTTAGCTTCTTCTTATTCGTATTATGAATGAATCTTTGAAGATACATTTCTACATTCTAGCTTGTCCACACAATTTTTGTAATCCTTGGAAAAATATTGATAAAATAAAGATGAAATGAAATGAAATTAATATTTTATGTAGTTGCAGTTTTTTTTTCAAAATGATTTAAAAAATTGTTAAAATTTAGTTTAGTTGTTCAAATGTTGGTTTCAGAAATTCTCTGCAAAGTCAAGTGGCAAAAAGTATTTCTAAGACTTTGACAGTTGATAGCAGTTATTTGCCACTCAACCAATTTAAAGGTGCTCGAATAGACAAATTGGTAATACCAAAATCGTTACTGACATCATGTCTTTCAAGGTCGTTCACTTCTCTCCTGTTAAAGTTATAATCTGATTAAATGTCTCCCCATCAAAGACATAATAAAACCGATTAAGCCTTCTAAATTGAGCTTTAACTTATTCAATAAAAATAATACCTTCTCCGATTATCTTCGTCATCTTTGTACATAATATCCACAAAAACCTCCTCACTTAACACAAAACTTCATTTGAATTCGAGGACGCGGGTGCTCGGGCATCAAACTTAACAACGACAAACACTTAAAATCAATTGACAACAAGCTGTCATTCGTCCTTAATGCGACATCGGCACGAGAAGTAAATAAACAGACAACAACAATAAAAAAAAAAAAACAACTTTAATAAAGATATGAAACGGCGCGGCGGTAGTGTATCGAACGGGACTATCCCACTATCGCCCTATAAGGGTTATTTAGGGACACTATAAAACATTCTGATTGTCCAGTCCAACTTACTATCAAGGTTATACACTTTTTTTTTCTTGTTGTTAACAACTTCTACTTCGGCTAAAGTTGTACGCCTTGAGGTAGTTTTATAGATAGAATTTTATTCTTGAAGAAAACTTTCTTCGTGGAACGAAGACGAAGAATTTGTGTACAACCAGGTCCTACGTCAAGGGTCGTGTAAAGGGGAAAAATTGAAACAACCCTTCCATTTCTTTGTCGTTGTTACCTTCATCCACTTTAAATGAATTATTAAAAATCAATTTCAAGCGTTGCATTTTTTTTTCGTTTTTGTCATGCTTCTAATGTCAACAAGGAGCAGTCTAAGAAATCACTTTCAATAATTGACTTTACCGGTTTAAAAAAAAAAATGGTTCATGCAAGGGGAGTGAGGAGGAGAACAGTATGCACTCTGCATCAAGAAAGACCCATCAGCCATTATTTTTTTAAAGGGGCAAGTCGAAGATCAAAAAATTACTCATTTATATACTCGTACACTGACCATTGATTTATGAAATTTTACTTTCAAATTTCCAAGTTATAGATATGAATGTATTCATATACATATAACGGTTATGGGGTTATAACGATATGATATGCGAACATTTCAAATAGCAAATTACTCGTAAAAGAGGTCAAAAGTGTAATTTTAAAATCTGTGCAACTTAAATATGGTTGCGTATGAGGATGTGTCAGTTTTTTTTTTTTATAAATTTGTGAATGTCTGTGAATCAAATGGTTATTTAATGTTGTGTTACTTGCTTTGGAGGACACTTGTAGATCAAAAAATTGTTTCATCATTCTTATTTTTTGTGCAAACCAAAAATGTATACGTTTTTAATGAGTTTTTAAATTTTGGCTTAAACAAAAATTTACTATAAAACTAAATTTTTTTTCTAGCAAAAATAATTTTTAAAACATCCAATTTGCATTAAAAATAAAAGCGTTCTAAAATTTTAATTTAAACGTCCTTTACAACTTCAATTTTTTTTTCCAAGAAATGCTAGTTATGTAATTTATTCATTTATTTATTAATAGCAATTTAAAAACACAACTTTTCCCTTTCATTAATTGTTTTTGAAATAACATTTAAAAACAAAATTAAGATTTAATCCTGGAGTGGATCTTTCAGAATTCACTTTTTTTAAACAATAAAATAAGTCAAAAATAATAATAATAATTTATGTAAGAAAGTTGGGAAATATGAGCCACCCTAATAGACAATCACGTGTAGTTTAGGTATATGTTCGTGTGAATGTTATTCAAGTATAATTTAAAAAGATTACAATGAATTTAATGTTGACAGACTAACAAGGGTCTGTTAACGTTTTGATTTTGTAATTTTATCATGGAAATTCTTAGATTCACTTCAATGCTCCAATTCGAGTATATTGCAAATAAATTTATAGCAAATTAGTTTAAATTATTTAAAAAAAAAATTGACTGTCGAAACTGTCTTCGAATTGAAATGATTTAAATACGTTTTAGAGGATATCGAAATGGTTAAGGTTTACTGTTGAAACTTTAGTTCTATATTTGAGTTGAGTTAAGTTAGTTACATTTCAAGAATTCTATTAAGGGTGGACCCACACTTGTTTTGTGTTGAAAGTGAAAAGTCATTTTATATCTTCGTGTTTTTTTTTTTTTGAAACATAATAATAAAAGAAACCATGTTATCCAAGGACGAAAATGAATTTATATACGAATTCAATTTTGAAATGTAAATTGTCATATAAATTGTCTTGTAAAATTGTTAAATAAGTTAATAACTATTTATTTTGCATTATGAGATCAAACAACAAAAAGTGTTATTCGTCAAAAGTATTAAATGGACGTCAGATCAAATTTTGTGTAAGTTTATATATGAACTTACTTTGTATTCAATAATTAATATTGGATAACCTTGAAACACATTAAAGTTAAATTTTAAAAATGTATAAGAACGTGTTCTCAATTTTTAACTCTAGAAAGTTTCGATAAGTTTTTGTGAATTTATTTTTATTTTTATATGTATAATTTGCCATAGTGTATACATACATTCTTTAAATATATTTTTTTATATTTTTAGTCTTAAGAAATGTCAAGATATTTGAACTATAAAAAACAATTTTTCAAGATTTTTTTTTATCAAATTTGTATAGTTAAAAATACAGGTAAATTAAAGTTCTTAAAAGCCCTGGTATTATTATCTGTAACACAACATTTCTTCTGAACTAGTACAGTACTAGTAATATTATAGAAAAACGTAGTGTTTTTGTATGTCTGTTACGAATAAACTCAAAAACTACTGGACGGATTTCAATAATTCTTTAACCATTAGAAATCTACATTGTCCTTGAGTAACATAGGGTATATTTTTTACAAAAAAAAAGATCCCTACTAAAATTTCAGTTTTAGGGAATCCATACACATTATACATATGTTTAACCCAAATGTTTAATACAACTGTCTACTGTTGAGAAGTAGGGATGAGCTGCTAGTAAAATATAAGGAACTCGAAAATATTTAACAGATTTCAATTTTTTTAATTAGATTAGTTGAATCATTATTAAAATATTAAATTAAAAACCTTGAAAAATATAATTTTAATAATAGAAAACTTTAAAATGTTTCGAATTCAAGCAATTATTGCCTTAAATCAACAAGACAATTATTCATTGTCATTGGTGAATAGTCTTCAATGAGTTATTGAATAATTAAAACAATGACCCAATTAATATAATATATTAAAGCCAATTTGTTTTTTCGAATCTAACTTTTTTCCATTTCATTTCAAGGGGCATATGGAGTGACCAAATTTTGGTAAAAATGATCATCATCAAATCCATACTAAGGTTAAAAATCTCGTTGTGACTTGGCAAAGGTTACTCGGTCAGCAACCGATTAACAACTTCTAACTTTCTTCCAAGTTAGAACCACATTCACCAACACAACTTTGTATGTGTCAAAATCATATTATCTCCCATATCCTTTCAAAAGTACACCCATTGTGCCATGAACCTAAACATACTCGCACTTATGTCAAGAATATCCTGAAAAATACCTTGAACAAAAGTTAAACAATTTTAACGACAGTTTTAAACTTTTGCTTCCGTGTTTGAAAGCCACACCACCGCCCCGCGCTGCAGCTGCCGCCAACTATCGCTGCGCTATTGAAACTCATTCCAAGGACTTCCTTTCCACAAAAATATTTTCACAATTCAAACTCGACATAATCTTTGAATTTAATTTATATCCCTTTACAGGACTGGCGATTACGTTCGAATGGAATCTATGCCCTCGAAGACGCACTTCGTTCCTCTGAAAATCTGGCCCGTGTTCAACCGTGCCTGGACTCCCTTCTGCGGACTCTGCTGTCGTCGGAAAAAAACCCCGAAGTGGCAGAAGAAAAGCGACGTGTATTAATGAACCTGATATCGCGACTTCCGTTGGATAATCTGGAGGATCGGACGGTTCAAATCATCACTGGTCTATGTCGACAAGGTGGACCGGGGTCAAATCGTGCCGCTAAGGCGTTAATGCAACGCCTCCCACCCGCTGTCATTGTCCTCAAATTGATATCCGACGAATTTTTACATGCAAAGAGCTCAAGGGTAAGTTTTTGTTTGTATTATTTGTATATGACCAGAGTTGGTTGTAATGCCCCAGTTGCATAAATAAAAGAGGGGAACGTTCATAAAGTCACCCTTTGTTAATTTTTTTTTTTGTTTTTTTTTTTTTGTAACTGCCCCTGGCGAGAGTTGTTTTACTAATTACCTTCTTTCTTTTTCGTTGCAGTTCCGCGAGAATGCACTGCAAATGGTGATGTACGCTCTGATGACCTTCCCGAGTACCTGTTTCGATACCAATACCTGCGTCACAAGTGCGGCTTTAGCCGCTCTGGATCGCAAGAAACGGGTCCGACAAGCCGCCTTGGATGTCCTTGCGATTCTGGGCCAGGTAACGTCACCCCGACTGGTGCTTGAAATCGTTCAAAATATCGCCGCCACACGGGAGAATGGAAACGAGTTCTTTGCTGCCGTTAAGGCGCGACTATCACGCAAGCAATTACCACTTGTCAGTTCGGACGGAATGGTTCAATACACGCTGAGAGTGCCATCGCCCCAGTCCCAGCAAGAGAGAACATCATCATCGCTGATGGGCGCCACCATGGGTTCGGACTTGGAATGGATAGCTTCGGGTGTGGGTTCGGTTTCGCCAACATCGCTGAAGCGCAGGGCCCACAAATACCGCAATCAACAGAGTTGTTGCCAATCTTTCTCTAATTACTCAATGAATAGGTATAAGCAAACAGACAAGAAGCAGACAGAATACTTTTTTGCATGTGAATTCGAATTTGACACCTGTCAGTTAAGTGTCAGCACATGTGACATGTGTGTCCACTATCCTGCCATTAGTGAACATCGATTTTTATAGTTTTGTTTATTTTGTTTATAAATTTTCTTTTTTTTTAAGTTTATTAAAGAAAGTATCCTCGTCGAGGGTCTTAATCAATAAATTTGTTCATTCTTAACTCCTGCAAGCCCGAAAGGGTCGTGTGTTGTTCGTTCATAGAAATGTCGTGCGATTTAAACATTTTGCAGTTGCAGTTTTGAAAGTATATTTTTTTCTTTGTTTTTGTTTTCAAAGCTGACATCGAATAAATAAATGGTGGCGCTGGATTGTTGGGACGTTTCCAATTCACATACGATATAAGAAAACTTTGATCTTGATTGAAATATCTAGAAAGTTGTTTTTGTTAACGTTTTCTTTTGTTTTTTTTGTTCCAACACTAACAGTCATGAGGATTCGAAAAGGTATCGCGCACCACACGAAATGCTTGGACTCGGAGTTGGAGTTAAGGATATGAATACGGAATATGCCACATCTGTAAGTTTAAAGTTAATTCAATTTTTTGAACTTAATGTTAAGATAATAGTAATGTAATTTTTCAGTTTTTGTATGTCGTATTTAATTTTTTTTTTTTTTTGATTTTGAACTTGGAAAAAGGTCCTTAATGCATTTTACTTTCCTATTCTTTTTTAAACTTTGAATTCAAATAAATGTTATCATTTAAATTCTTATTTTTTTAAATTTATTTGTCTGAATATTTTTAAATTTAATAGAATAAGCAATAAATAGTTTGATATCGTTGGTTTAAAGAAAAATTCAAATACTTAAAAAGAAGCCAAGTATTTTAAATCTTAAAAGGCTCATTTTGATACATTTTAGAAATTTTAGAAAAATTTCAATTTAATCAGAAAAATTGCCACGAATCTTGAAGCATTATTGAAATGCGATAAATCTGATAACTTCAAAAATGTTTGAAATCTTGGAATTTGTTTGGTGTTTTCAAATTTAAAAATTCTTGATAAAACAAAAAACCGATCAATTTTGGAAAGTTTAAAAGGAAAGGCATTTTTTGTAACACAGCTATCGATTGAATATTTTGAAAAAATGCTTAAAAAATTTTGGTTCAGAGTATAAAATAATAAAAATGAAGTGAGTTTTCAACCAAATTTTTGACTTTTTCCATACATCACTCACTGTGTTTTTTTTACTTTAAAAACCTTATTTCGTAGTTTTGAATTGCCTCACTAAAACTCAAAGTCTTAACTTGAAAATAATTGCGTGCGATCAAGTAGTTGTGCATTTGTATTACATTTAATATGTTCTTATTTAAAACCATCCGGTCCGTTTTTAACCCTTATTTTTAAAACTAAAATGTCAAAAACAATTTTCATATTTAAATTTAAAATGTGTTGTGCAAAAGTACATCGTATACAATGCCTTGCACCTATTTCATCCAATTAATCCAAAAAGTCACTTTGAATTCTTGTATTTCATTAAAAATATCCCGCACTCACGAAATACCCATATTTTTCACAAAACTCTAATTTTATGCATTTTTTTAATGGTCTGGTCACATTGAAATTATTTATCTGACAAATTTCTAATCAAGTGCGACAAAAATATTAAAAAAAATAAAATTGTGTAGAACCTATTTCAAGACGTTTGTCACCCCCAAACTGTAATAATGCTCTGTCATCGCACGAACGCCCCCACCAGAGCTCTATCGTGTGCTCGACTCGGTGTCCTGAAGTTGACCACTATCGCGTGTATTTTTGAAGTAACTATATCGATTTTGTCAACCGACCGACCGACCGGTCACGTAATAACGCAATATAATTTCTCTAGAATTACATTCGATAAAATCAATTGGAAAACCACAGGTTAGGTTTGCACCAACGAACCCCCAAAACCCCCTCTACCAGATCCCTCCTTTTTCACCCTGTCTGAAAACATATAGAAATGGTATGTTTTTGTTGGTAAAAGTTTGAAAATGGGTGACCCCTTTTAAATAGAACACACCGACGAAGTGATGCGACGAGCGACGGGCCAGTTTAACCTATACTATCACATGCAACAACGACGAAAATGGCTCGATTTGGCTGCCTACATGTAAATGGCGTCCGACACTTGCATCAGTTGGTTCGGAACAGTTGTTGGAAAAGGACTCAAACGGATATACCACCTTCATATATTCCAAAACAAATATTCCTATTCCTGTGCCCATATCGTCTCGTCCGTCGTCGTCGTCGTATAGTTTCCAAGGACTTAAAATGGTTCAACTGTTTTTGGCATATCGTTTAGTTGGTTGGGTCCCGGTTGTTAATTTAAATTTGGTAAACGATATTTTTCCACAAGTTTGAAACGATTTGAATGGAGTTGAATTTAATTTGGATTTCCTTATTCTTATTTTTCAGGACGACAATCATTCAATGGCCAACAGTAACATCAACAACAACAATAACAATAACAGTATACAGTATGTTTTGGGAAAAACAGTACCATTGCATTATACGTCAATGAAATCGATGAAAAATGGTGGTGGAGGTGGCACCACCAGCAACAATGGTGGTGGCGGCGGTGGTAAGTTGCGACTCCACAAACACCTTTGTTTTTTTTCCTGTTTATGGTGTCATAGTTGCATTTGAGATACATAGGGGATTAATGGGTAGAATGGGTAAATACACTTTTAGAGTGTTTAAAAATAGATAGTAGTTGTTCTATTGAAAATTTGACAGGTACAGGTTCCACTGACAGAATAAGACACAAACACAATGTCAAAAAACAGAACAATTTTCAATCATGTTTTATTGGCACAAACAAAATTACAAAATTACATTTATTGTATTAAATTGAATGTCACAAAAAAAAACTCTGTCAATAGTAAGAGCTCTTAATAAAGTCAAAAGTGAAGAGATTCCACAATCCACAATATTTTTGAGTTGACCGAATTATGCAGGGGAATGAGTAATTATTTAAAATTTAATTTAAATCGTTTAATGTTAACTGTATTTTTGATTTGAATGACATTTTGGGATTTGTGGGATATTTCCGATTGTGGAATGCGGTTTGGAGATTATGTCCAAGGCATTTAAGTCCTAGTTTAAAATTACCATTTTTACAGTTTTTTTAGCAATAAGTGACATATTGATAAATTCTAAATTTTAGCTTAAATATTAAAAAACAAGATTGTTTTTTTTGGACACTTTAATTCACTCTTAATTGTTTCGTTTGTCGTATTTTTAATGTCACAAAAAAACTGATAGGCACCCTTCCCCCTTATTCCCCTACACACAATATTGTTTCCCAATAGTATAACAACGGTTATTTTATTTACAAACAATTTTCAAACAGAATTTTGGTTGTCCCGGTTTTGTATTAATTTATAAATATGTATTTTTTGTAGTCTTAAGAATTGTAATGTCATTTCTTGCAGGCGAAATCATTGGAATAAACGGTAAGAGAATAGCAACAAAATCGTGCTCGGATTCTTCAGGAGATGGAAGAAGTTCTGATAGCACATATACAACCAGTAGTAGTGGCAATGGTATAATTAACCTAAATGGACGCTTTGCGAGACAATCTGTCACTTCGAGGTATGTTCTTTTAATATTCTTAATGGACACAATAGATTTTATTTTACATACATATACACATATTATTCTCACTCTCTTTATATATGTATCTTTAAATGCATATCGATAAAATAATATTTTTTATATATCTTTCATCTGGCCTAGATTCCCAACGATGGAACGTATTGACATGACCGGAAATTATTTGCCCAAACAAACATATAAGAATCCATTTTTAATTCATAGCACACGCAATCATCAGGTGCACCTTAATTCGACGTATCCGAAAGTGAATTACACGCTGCAACAACACCGTAAACATTCAACAACAAGAACCAACCAACGACCATCATTTTACACAAATCAAGGTTAGTTTGAAAAAAAAAAAAAACTGTTGAACTTGTGTAAGGATTAGAATTTAAATCCGATGGAAACTCATTATAATATATCCTGTTTCCGGATTCTTACAGATACATTCGATGAAAGTTCATTTGGCGAGGAATGCCATGAATTTCCAACAGCCTATGCTGGTGGTGGAGGAGGAGGTGGTGGTGGTCCTGGAGGCGCAACTACTATGGAACATAATCATTACAACAATAACAAAAACAACAATCACGAAACCGCAAACGGCAATAGTAGCAGACGATTTGTGAATGTGGAAAAGTTTATCCAAAGGTAATTAGCAAAGTTTTGAAAGGATTTTGATTTATACCTAAATTATGTTAGAGAGCCGGCTTAACTTCATATACGGCTTATTTTGGAGGCAGAATTGTTGCATTTTAAAGACCAGGTTCATTGAACTTAATATACCGACTTGTTAGTAAAAGTTTGACGTACTTAAATAAGCAGTTCCTATATTATCTTCCACGATAATCCTTTTTTCATTCAAATATGTAGTTCAAATAGCATTTGCATTTATCTTTGCCAGTTGCAGTTAAACACGCTTAAAAATTGTCTACTATAACATTAAATATTTCATTTCAATTGCGAAAAGCGCATACACATCACGAGAACTTTCAATTTGGGGAAAATATTTTAAGTAGGGGCTCTTATGACATTTATATTTATTTTTTGACAAATCGGTAAAAATTAACTGTCTGTGGCTAAACGAATGTATGCTTAACCAAAAAAGAAATGGTTGTTCATTTAATGGGCCACACGTGTTCAGTAAATATTTAAGTAAATATCCCACATTTGACAACTAAGTTATTTAGTATTATAAAACCCTTATTTGCAAGTTCTCTTCTGTCAAATAATATGATTTGTCTACACTATTGGACTTGTCTTACACTTTTAGATGATATGAATTTGGTTTTGAGCAGTTCTTTAAAAAAAATCTTACTTATATTTTATTAATTCATAGTTTTAATTAATTTAGCTTTTTCTGTTTGCTGAATGCAGCCATCAATATTTTTATTCTGAACACTACCAAAAGTTAAAAACTGTAATCCATTCTCTTAAATAAAGAACCGTAATTTAAATATTTATTTTAAGTGATTTATGAAAGAAAAATTCTTGAAGAAGAATTGTCATTTTCATCAAAAATTCTTTAACTTAATGTTCTTCTTAGAAAGTTTAACAAACGAAAATCTGCAAATACAGATTTTGTAGTTGACAGCAAAGACATTACATTTCACATAAAATTTCTTGATTTATAACAATGGGAGTTATTGTAATCGGTCCAAATTGTCAAATTGAAATTTTTGACCAATCCGGACGTTTAAAAGTTCCTAGAATCTAAATTCGTCATTTCTAGAGTGATGTCAAGTAAGTGTCAAGCGGTTTTTTCACTATACATATAGCAGTTTAAAAAATAAAGAAAATTTTGGTATACCGCATATATGTATCTCAGAAACGGATAGTGTTATTGACTTCAAGAAAATTTTCTTGTGTACATTGTGATGTGATACAGATTTGGTAAAAATTTATTGAACATAACGTAATTTTTTTTAATAGAAAACCGAAAAAACAGTTTTTGGCACACTAATAAAGAATGAAGAAAAAATGATAGTATGTTCAAAATAATTTTATTTTTTTTTTTTTTTTTTAATTCAAATTTTTATTCATTATTAACTTAAAACTACTTACATACTAGACAAAATTCAATAAACTAGCCTACTTAATGATACTTAAATATAACTTACTGGCCCTAAACGGGCGCTCTAAGAAATTCACGAATACTTAAAAACTAATGCCTTTCGGCCTATGAACTAATTTTTTTTTTCTTTTTTTTTACGTTTATTTCGTTAGAAAATTTAAAAAACTAACATCTTTAACTTTTATTAATATTTTCTTACATGCTAAGTCCTTAAAGTAAAACTTAAAACTACCCCTAACCTACCTACAAACTACTTAAAACTAGAACAACCACAGCGGCAAAAGCTATGTCCTTAAATATTTTTGTCCATGTTATGTCTGTAATTGTCTTTTTTTTTTTTTTTTTTTTTATTAATTTTTTTTTTTTTTTTTTTTTTTTTTTTTCTTTTTTTTTTATTTTGTATATTATAGTGCCACCGTCCCTACTCTACTTAATCTACTTAACCTAAGACTAAAAACAAGTATGTAAGCCGGCCAAGGCAAAAATACCCCTCCCCGGTTTACCCCATATTAGTTTCATTTAGCCACCAAAACTGGTTCTCCTGCTTTCTCCTATCAATACGGTCCTGTTCGGAAACAGCCCTACTGAACCGGAGCTCCGCTCCATCTCGGGCGAGGATGTCTCGTTCGTATAAGAGTCGCCGGTCCACGGTTCTACGCCTGACGTGGTAGATAAGCGGTACTGCCAATCTATCCTGTATCAAGCCGCATTGGTCTAAATAGAGGAATGCCTCTGGTGGGATAAAGCCGCTCAAGCGTGCCATACCGAAGTATTCGTCGTTTGGATAGAACGCCCCGAAAATCAAATTATTGGTCGAAGTCATAGCTCTTGCAATGTGACCCCGAACAAGTTTTATCACGAAATTGTCAATTCTGTTGATCCGAGCTCCGTTGTATAAGACCTCGTTTGAATAATAATGCAAATAAGAAGATTCTGGTGTCCGATACCAACCGAGACATCTCCGGAGACACTGCCTCTCGAACACCCGAAACTTCTCCATTTGGGTCAAAATAATTTTATTAATAATTATTAATGTGAAAAAATGTCATCTTTGACATCTAGTAAAATTTAAAAAAAAAATCAATTGACGATTTTTTTTTACAAAAAATAAAGAAACCACAAGAAATTCTACAAAAAGTTGATAAAGAATGTTATTTGATATTGACTTCAAATTTATTTAAGTTTTAAAAAATACAAGTATTTATATATTTTGACGAATATCGAATTGACAGTTTTATACGAAAAATCAAAAACTGAAACTAAAATTTACCGAAAAGTGTCAAAATTGTTTTTCGGCTCAAATATTTTCATAACAAGCAATGCATTGAACTCAAATGAATTTTTTTTTCCAACATCATGCATTTGTCAATACCTTCATGAAAAAATGTTGACGAATATCAAATTGACATTAAAATAAATAAAAAAAACTACAAAAAGTTAAACAAAAAGAGAATTACATTTATATAGTTCATGTATTTTATAAATTCTTTTCCTTTGGGAATATTTTAATTGCACTTTATTTTCTCTGAGTGTATATCGCCGGTCACCATCTACGAGTTGAGAAATTACTATCCAAACCTGGTATTTACTTGATTAACTTATAACAAAGCCTTTTGGGAAAATGAATCACATGACACAGTCTCAAACGTACTTCTTCTGATTGATTTGTCAGACGTTAATTATTTCAGTACATCGAACTTTAACCTTTATACGTCTTCCACAGAAAAAAGTACACCGCATCGTATTTACCATGCAATTCGTTATTTTCTTAATTGTCAAACCCAAAAAAACACACGTTAATCATCACTTAATTAAAAACCAAACTTAATCATTATCATCATGGTTATGGTAATGTCAAAAAGGAAAAATCATAAAATTAACAAGTATACGCCACAGTGATTTCATTAACAAACTTAACGATGAAAAATATTTGAATAGAGAAAAAGTTGAACTTTTTTTGGTGGAAGTCCACCCTCACTAACCAGTTACTGCCCATAAATACAAAACATTTTGAAAATGTCAAAAGTAGAACAAATCAGACGTAACTGACCCATATTTGTTGCCAAATAAATACGACAGCCATAAAACACGAACCAAAACTAAAAAAAAAAAAATAATAAGTTAACTTAGGCTCTTGTCAGAAGAAGTAATAAATTAACAAATGACCCAAATGTGAATTTTGAGTCACGCCCGAGTTTAATACCAATAAAAAAATAAAAAAAAAGTGATTTCTTTGACTGATCGTCATAAATATAAAAGGGAATAAGTAAAAAAAAAAACACTTAAAAATATTTTGTTTTTTTTTCATATAAATTCTGCGTGTTGTGCGGTGACAGAATGACTGGCTGCCCACCTTCCTCCTTATCTTAAGGCCCAAGTTGGTGGGAAAAGGGGGGTATTACTCCCTCACGCTACCTACGTAGACTTATTGTCCATCATACTCACGGTTTTTCACGCGAAGAAGGGTTGTGGGGGCTTGATTGTTTTCATTTCTCCTTTTGTATAGACAAAAGGTGATTGTGTGCGGAGCTGACTGTTGTTGTTGACTTTTACCACTACAAAACTTTTCCAACTCAAAATGACCGCGCAATTGAACTGTAAGTCAAATAGGGTGATAGAAACAATTACTGGCTTTTAGTTGAGAATCAAATTAATAATATATGTTGATAATAAAGATTTTTAACGAAACAGATACAAATCTGACAGTTTGTATTCATTTGAGACACTTGCCATTAAATGCTGAAAGGATAAAGATGTCAAAACAAGTTTACCAATCTTATAGGAAATAATGAGCAACATTAATGAAAGATTGGCCAAGATTGAAAACTAAACTTCACTTTGACATATTGAAATGTTTTTCTATGATGTTAGAAATTGACACTGAATTCGGAAAGCATTATTTCCCTTTTTATAAAAGTTTCAAACAATTTTAATTGATCAGTTTAGATTTAAAAAAATGATCTGTTTTACAAACGATTGAAAAATAATTTTTTGCAATTGTTTTGGTGAGAATTCTTGTCCGTGCAGCAAGTGTCAGTGTAGCTGTCGAATGATGTCCTTCAGAAGAATGAAATTAATTTAATGCATTGATGTATTCATTTAAAAATGGTTTTTTTTAAGAGAAAGACTTATTTCAAAAATAATTTTAATAATTTATAACCACATACTTTATTTGACAGATGAAAATTGAATTGGTTTTTGGTTTTATGGTACAAGGATAAGAGTAAATTCGTCGCAGAATCAAAAATAATTTAAAACCAATTTATTTTTCAGAATAGAACACGAGAAGAAGGGTGAAATTCTTGTTTTGACAAATTCAAATAAAAAAGATTGATTTATTTTTCTAGTAGGAAATTTGTTGTCTTTTAATTTTTTGAACTTACATATTAACTTAATTTGTTTTAATAAAATTGGGATGATTTTCCTTAAAAGTTGAAAAGAAACTTTCAAGCTAAAGTTTCTAATTTTAAAATATTAACAGCAAAAATTTCCCAACCTAAGTTTTTTTGAAACTGCGAAAAGATTTTGTTTCTTTACAATTGTATACATTTTTTTTTTTTTTTTTTTGTAAAATTGTAAAATTTTTAACGAAGATGAAGAAAGTGATCGACTCGCGTATTGAACTTGCAACTTCTGAATTCATCAAATAAACAGTTTTAGCCAAGATGAAGATAAGTAAAGAATTTGATTCTTTTTATTCTTAATAAGTATGTCGGTATCTGTCGTAAATTATTAACTTACATATCTGACAAATTTGTATTTTTTTTATTTTTGTCATATGTCAACTTAAGTTCTAGTATCTATATTCCCCTTAACCTTATTTAAAAATGTTGGACATAGAATGTGTATTCAACTTACTCAACAAATCAGTTGGCTGAAAAAATAGATTATTTCCTGTGTTAGTTCAACATCTAGTTAGAAACCAGGATCCTGAGATTTCCATTAACTCTTAATCACTCTTAAAACCGTAGAACATGTCACAATTCGTTCTGAATTTAAACGGGTTAACTGGGAAACATTTGTACATTTCCCCACAGGAAAACCCCATGAAAAACTCCGGTATTTTGAAATGAAATAGAACCCAGACTTTTTTCACATACAGTCTTAACCACTTACCATCACGCAACAGGTTTTCCACTGAATTTCAAGAAATATAGGTATGTCATAACCTTCAGAATAAACCCAAGAACATGTACTTAAAAAAAACACCCTCTTTTGGTTCCAGTCCTCGTGATATTAAACTTAAAATCCGTGAAAATATTAAATAAAATCTAAATCTATAAAAATAAAATAAATATAAAAATCCTTTTTTCTACTCTCACTTCCTTTGATAATAAAAAAAAATTATACCCCATTACAAAAATTCCACTTGATTTTCAAAGCCATCACCCTGTGCTTGACCATTTCAACCCCAATTCATGGGGATGATCTGGAAAATAAAAAAAACTACAAACAAATGCAAAACCTAATCCACAACCTATATGTAAATGTTCTTTCTCGCTATTAGTGAAGCACCTCTTTCCCACCCACTGCAACTAGCCAACTCAAATATCCTGGAAATGACTTCCCAAACACGCCAAACCCGACTACCCCCATATTGTATACACACATCCAGGCAATCGTCATTGTAGTCGCCGCCGCCACCGTTCATCGTCGTCCATTCACAATAAACTCCCGATTCACCCCCTCAACTTTACCAACTACGAACCATAATGAAAGAGAGTCCTTTTAAACCATAGTGACCAACAAGGCCCAAGCAGTCTGTGATGTTATTTAGTCCGCGACAAACGCGTTTCAATTGAATTCCTGAATTTCCCATTTTGTTTTTTTCCTTTTATATTTTCCATATCGTCTTTGCCTCAGTCTGTCTGTCCATTTCTCTTCGAGTGCTCATAAAAGTTTTTCAAAAACCTCCAGAAACCTTAAAATCCAGTAATGAAAAATGAAAATAACCGACTGTTTTTTAAGGACTCGTTCAAAATACATCCAAACAAAGGAATATCTAGTGGACAAACTATGTTCGACGATAGAAAGTGTCCCATATTGGTGTAATCGGTATTGTTGTGTGTGTTGCTATTATCGAAGACGTAAATCGATTGGAGTTATCCAAGAAAATAACCTGAGAACCAACCAAGGAACACCGGTCATTCCAATAGCAATTACTGATGTCGAATTGTAAGTGTATACGAGTGTATGAGGATTCCAACCCACAAACGATGATGGACATTTTGAACTTTACTTATAGGTACTTATGTATGTATGTACCTGCCTGCGAAACAATTAAGTCCAAAATAGATAAAGTTTATTAAATAAACATAACTTCTTTTCATGTGAAGTTTATTCTGTTGCGCGTTTAAATAAAGTGTGTGTGCTAATTTGAATACCGCGGACTTTCTTTGTTGGCTAAAAGTTCAAGACCTTTCATTTTCGTTTCAAAGGACGTTCGTATACAAATATTTGATAAGATATTTTCCTTTGACAAACACAGAATTTATACGTTTTGTACTTAACAAACTTGGAATGCAAGGACCTCTTCTTTAACACTGTCTTAACATTGAATCCTTGAAAATAGTTAGACGTTGTTTTTTTTTTTAAAGAACTCACCAACCTTGTGCTGAAAAAAAGTTTTGAAATTTTTGCTTAAACTACGCCCAACATTTACATAAATTCCCCAGTGGTTATCCCTCTTGGTCAGAAGTTTCCCATCCAATCTAAACTTTCTTTTAATGACAGCAGAGGGGTTCTCAGAAAATTATTGAGTAATCATCAACAACTCAAGTTTTGTCCATTTACATACATATGCAGATGGAAGAGTGACATAGTTTCAATAAAAATTTATCAACGGACAATCTATGACACATGAAGGTAGTTTTTATGGATTTATTGAGTGATTTCTTTGACGACTCGTTTGGTCATTTGGTAATCCTTCATATCGCGTGTCAAGAACCGAACCAACTGCGAAAATTTATATCAGTCTATTGTCAATTTTCAATCATTAAGGTAAATTGGCAGTTGTGTCCTGTTTTTAAGTTTGTCCCCGTCCATTCGATTAATTTAATTGGCCAATTGACACATGGAGAATTGATTGGGTTTTTGCCCTAATCCTTGGCTTTTCACCCCAGCTTCATTCCAAATATGTATTGGACTGGGACATTTTCACAATACTCTCATTCGCATTCAAAAGAAAAAGGAAATAGTGTTTAACTAAGCTTTCCGAAATAAAAATCAAAGTTACCATTACCTTTTTCAACCTGTCCTAACAGCTCTGACGACGTCCTCTTGAAAAAGGTCAAAGCATTTATGGTTTCAAAACGTATGACGAAGTGGAATTTTCTCCTGACTACTATTTCTAACTGTCTATTTCTTTTGGTAAGACAGTTTCGACTTTTTTTTAACACCTAACCAATTGCCATTTGAAAACTTTCACCCCTCTCGGTTTGATAAAAAAAAATTCTCTTGATTCTCTTCTTTACTTAACCTTGACTTGACCTTGTTTTTAGATTTCCATTTAACCAAACCACCAACTGATACTTTTCCCATCCTCCCCCCCTTAAAAAAAAAGAAAAACATTTCACTCAAAAAAAACATTAAATTCAATATCAACCGCTAATTAATTAATTATTTATTATGTTTTCAGCAATAAAACCTCACTTCAATCGCAACATTCGAATGGAAACTCGATTGCACCGTCCCCCATAAACGAAACACCACCTGTTACACCCCACTATTCGATTCCTCTGGCAGTGTCTATAAAACCACAAACAAAACAGCACACCGAAAACCACGATGGGAATGCAGTTGATAGCAGCTGGTCCCAATCAAGCTTAAGGGAGCAGCGCACCAGTACTCCTGAGGAGCAAAGTAAAAACCAGGAAACACCAATTGAGATTGACAAACCTTGTTCGACACCATTAACCACCGTTGTGGCAACACTGCAGAGTTCACCTAACGGTGTTGATCTTAAGAGTTCTGCAGACGAAGCACCAAAATCAGAGATTATACCAGGAGTAAAAAATCCTCCCCCGGATACAGAGAGTTCGAGTGGAGATGTGGTGATTGAACAGATGTCACCTGAAAAAGACTCCCCCAAAGTTGAACCCACTCTAGCGAAAGTTGAAAGTGAAGAAGCACCGCCGCCGCCGATTGAAGAAAAGCCTACACAATCTGAGCCACCAACTGCTGACATGGTTGATACTCCAGATTATGAATCACAGGCAATTACACCGACTTCGCGTCCTGCGTCGGCGATTTCTACCAAGTCACAAGTTATCGAGGAGGAACTCGATTGTGAGCAAGTGGCTGTTGAGCCTGACAGGGTCTCTGAAGCAACACAGGAGGTGCTCGAAGACATCAGTGATTATGAGGACAACATTGTTGTTCCCAAAACTCCAACTGAACCGCAGTCTCCACAAAAATTACAAAACACTCTAGACGAGGCCAGAGCTCCCACTCCAGATGTCGACGATTGTCACAACATTTCCCCACCCAGATCCCCAACAATTCAAGAAATGAAAGCCTTATCGCGAAAGTCGTCCTTCGCAAAGAGCTGCGATTCACTCTTCGATCGAACTTCATCGAAACTCGACGCTGACAATAGCACCGAAACCAGTTCGGACTATCAGTCAAGCCATCTCAATAACACACTCACCGAGTTTAATCCAATCAAACCTCAACACATCCCTCTGCAGAGGAAATCGAAGACGTCGTGCTTCATGAAGAAACACCGCCGCGTCTCGCCTGTTAAGCAAACAATCAATATGGGTCAAGTGGAACTCTATCCACAGAGCATGACGCGCTTCGAAAAGCCCCGAGATGCTCTTCACAAAGCCTTCGATCAATTGGACTCATCGAACTGGGAGGTTAATGTTCTGGGCCTAAAATCAATGGTCCGGCTGATGCGTTACCATCCCGACACGCTGGACAATCAAATGCACATGACCTGCATTCAGCTAACCAAATCTGTCCGAAATTTGAGATCTCAGGTTTCGCGGGCAGCTTGTCAAGCCTCAACCGAGTTGTTTACCATGAAATGCAAATACCTCGAGCAGGAATGCGATGATCTGGTGTGTGCTCTACTCCATCGTACAGCCGATACAAATAGATTCCTCCGAGCCGATGCCACCAGGGGCCTTGAATCAATGTGCGATAATTTAACACCAACCAAGGTCCTCAACATCCTGTGCAACAAAGGAGCAAATCACCAGAACGCCATTGTTCGAACTACAACAGCGAAGCTTCTAAATCGTCTAGCCGATCGAATTGGATGCGATAAAATCTATGCCATGGGTCGAGATCATCGAGATAAGTTCATTCTAACAGGAGCTAATCTCTTGCTCGAGGGAAGTCTTGAGACAAGGAGCTATGCAAAGGCTCTGTTTCGCTTGATGTCAACTCATCCGAATTACTCACGTCTGCTTTTGGAGGTGATACCAACTCGGACTTATAGAAACATCGAAAAAACTTTAAAAAATATTCGTTAAAATTTAAAATTTTAAATCTTTGAGCATGAATTTTTGTAAATAGTTTTTACATATGAAAATGTTTTATAAGTGTTTGCACAAAAATAAAATTAAATAACATTTATTATAGATTATGTATTTATGTTTTTGTTTTATGTAAGTAGCAAGTAGTTAATATTATTAATACAGTATACATATAAAAAACAAACTTTATTTCGTTGTTTTAAGCTTAATGCACTTAGAATTAGATATAAGAACTCAATATTGAATATTATTTGTTTTCTTTAATAAATAAATAAAACTATTAAATAAAAAGTGTTTAATAAAAAAAGGAACTCACGCAAGGGAAGACTTGAACGCTAACAGATTTCTTTAAAAACGAAGTTATTTTAGAAGGAGGTTTGAGGTTTAAAAACATCTTAGGTCTGTTTCTTTACTTTTCGGGTAAAGTTTGGGAAAAAGCTCGGGAAAAAGTTCGGGCTCGAGCTTTTTGATGTTGTTTTTGTAATTTGGTGCCCGAACTTAAAAGTAAAGAAACGCATTTGGGATGTTTCTGGGCAAACTTCAAATTTGAAGACAGATTTGTATGTGTATGTAGCGAAACTGTTTTCTTTCTGTTTAAAATGAGCCATTTAGAGGAATTTAAAACAAAATTTAAACAATTTTTCTTATTAATGGATGATGAGGAAGATAACAGTAGTTCCATATTTGTTTACTTTTATTAAATTTTAATTTGCAATCTCTTCACAAATCACAAACTTCAAATTTTTCGATCAGCTGATTTAATTTTGGCAAGCAAGAAAGTGCCCGAGCTAAAATGTTCGGGTAAATTCTTGCTGGAGGGGAAACGAAAAAAAATGAAAAGCTCTGGCATTTTCGTGCCAGAAGAAAGTAAAGAAACACATTTTGGGTAGTTTTGGGATCCCGCGGGATCCCGCGGGCGAGTAAAGAAACAGACCTCTTTTTTATGATAATTTAAAACGATTAACAAAGAATTTCCAATTTTTTTTTTTTTAGACAAAGTTATGAACGTTTCAAATCTTTGAAAAGATGAAGTACGAAATTTGTTTCTTAATCTCGTTAAAATTTAAAATATTGTCTAAGGATAAATTTTGCAAAGAATAAAATGAAAGTCCACAGCAGTTAAATTTTTTAAGAGTTGACCGATTACTTCCGGTTGAGATTTAGAACACAAGCATACAAATTTTCAACATTTAAAATGTACAAACCAGCCAGGAAATTACGTACAAGATTGCAGTTCTCGATTATTTTCTTTGAACGCTATTGACACTTATTTGAATTGTTAAATAGACCGTTAGTTTGGCGCCCCGATTTTTTCATCTTGTTCACAGTTGTCTCTAGTTCAATTTCGGATACTCCTGTCTATAACTAAGCCATTAGATACTATTATAGTTCAGCTATTTTTAAGGAAATCCAAACAAGAATTTGTTTAAATGATTTATTAAACGATATGATATTCTCAATGTTCAGAAAACGAATGAATAAAATTTTTGACAAATTTTCCTTTTATATTAATAAAATATTATAAACGATTGCTATGATATATTTCAATACCCCTTCTCAATCGTTTAATCCAAGTTGTAAACATAAGTCTTGAAAACGTGTTGAGTCAAGAGATTTTGTGAACAAATCCGCTAGTTGATCTTTTGTCCTAATTGACTTGACTACAATTGATCCATTTTGAACATGGTCACGGATAAAATGATGTTTGATGTCTATATGCTTAGATCGTTTAGTTTCTGTATTGTTTGCCATTCCAATACATCCCTTGTTATCTTCAAAAATGATTGTGGGTTCTTTTCTAATCTGTTTAAGGTCACATAGTATTCCTCTTATCCAAATAGCTTCCGATGTAGCTGCACTTAAAGCCATATACTCTGCTTCGCTTGAGGACGTAGCAACAGTAGACTGCTTCTTGCTCGACCAAGACACTGTAGATCCGAAAACTTTAAAAACATATCCAGTAACTGACTTTCTGTCAGTGATATCGCTTCCCCAGTCAGCATCTGCATATCCAATCAGAGGAATATCATTGGAAACTTTGAACACAAGTTTTTTCTTTTTGGTTCCTTTTAAATATCTTACAATTCTTTTAAGAGCTTGCCAATGGTTTTCTGTCGGGTTTTGTTGAAATCTTCCCATATATCCAACTGGATAACATATATCTGGTCTTACACAAAGCATTGTATACATTAAACTTCCAAGTAATTCTCTATAGGGTTTGTTAAGACTAATGTCTGTTTTTGTTTGTTCAAGTTGAAGACCTTTTTCCATTGGGCTTTTTGTGGGATTACATTCTTCCATTCCAAATTTGATTAGCAATTTTTCAATACTAGATACTTGAGAAATTTCAATCTTTTCATCATGAATATCTATTTTCATTCCCAAAATTTATTTAAGATTTCCACAGTCAGTCATTTTAAATTCATTTTTTAAATTATTTTTTAATTCCTCTATTTGTTTTAAGTTCCTTCCAGCAATTAATAAATCATCAACGTATAATATCAGTATAAGTATATCATTTTCTTTTGATCCCTCCTTTGTATATAAACAATAATCGTGTTTAGATCTTTTAAATCCTATTTTAAGTAGAAAATCGTTAAATTTTTTGTTCCAACATCTGGGTGATTGTTTTAGGCCATAGATAGATTTGAATAAGCGGCAAACATTTCCATCAGCTTCAGAAACCCCTTCTGGAATAGCCATGTATAACTCTTCCTTCAACTCGCCGTGTAGAAATGCAGTTTTTACATCCAATTGATGAAAAATTAGTTTTCTTTTTAATCCGAGAGCTAAAACAATTCTAATCGTTGTCAATTTTGCAACAGGTGAATATGTCTCGTTATAATCGATTCCATATTTTTGCGAACATCCTTTAACAACTAATCTAGCTTTATGTCTAATTGGCTCTCCATTTTCATCTATTTTTAATTGAAAGATCCACTTTGGTTTTAAAATCTTTGCATTTTTGGGTTTTTTAACAATCTTCCAAACTTCATTTTCATTCATCGAAGAAAGTTCTTCTTCAACAGCCTGGAACCACTTTGTAGCATCAGATCGAGACTTGATATCATCAAACGAAATTGGAACACCTGTTAAAAAATCATCGGCAGAATTTGCGCTATAACTTGTATAATAGTCATTTAACTTACTAGGAATTCGGCGCTCCCGTTCGCTGCGCCTCACAGTTACCTCGCATTTACGATTACTGTTTTTATTACACGAAGGGAGCGCAGCTTCATCATCACTAACAGACAATTCTTCGTTTTCCTGTAAATCTTGATAATCATCATCAGATGACTCTTCTTCTTCAATATTTTGATTATTATTAGAACCAACGAGTATATTTGTTGATTCATCATAGTTCAGCTATTTTTAAGGAAATCCAAACAAGAATTTGTTTAAATGATTTATTAAACGATATGATATTCTCAATGTTCAGAAAACGAATGAATAAAATTTTTGACAAATTTTCCTTTTATATTAATAAAATATTATAAACGATTGCTATGATATATTTCAATAGATACATATATTTCCGGGTATTTTTTGACTATTTATTTTTAAATTAAATCAGACGCTGTTTTTTTTTTTTGGTAAATATGTTTTGTACTTATTGTTATTCACAGAAAGACCTGAACATTGTTTAACTTTAATTTTATACAATATAAAGAAAATTCTGTTGTTCTGATTTACACCCGGATTTGAAGATTCTTGTTTCTAAACATTAATGATATTTCAGTTCAACACTTTAGCCGTGTTTTTTGGGAAGTGAAATTATTATAATATTTAATTATTTCATTTAGATGTCCTGCAGCCTTAAGAGCAATCTCTGGATCCGGGTGAGACTGCTCAAAGTGCTCATTGAACAATATAATATATCATCAAAATGAGTCCTCTGTAAGGAACCTAAGTATTTATGTTATTTTATATCTCCTAGTACATACATTGCAACCCTTTCTTAGCCTAAATAAGTTTTCTATTAAGTTTTAATCTTTTGACCTCATATTCAAATTTGATTTGATTTCTGAATACATAATTCTGGAATTGGGCTCTAGCCTCGTTAAGTGTGGCATAGCTATGGTAAAAGGATACCAAAGATTACAAATTTGGAATAAATCTTTTATTAAAGAAAACTTGTGTGTGGCCTTTGCTCGAATACTGTCCTAAAATATTAATCTAATTGGAGTCCAAGACATTGAAATTCATAAATCATAACTATGAACATAATAATCTACAAACATTCATCTTAAAACATTTGGTTGGTCCTCCTTGAAACCTAGAAAAAAAACTCCCATTCAAAAATACTCATAAACATTAAACATTAATTCTTTGTTTTTTTTTTATAAAAATCCATGGTCTATGTACAGGGACAAGTTACAGAGGGAAAAAATGATTTTTTATATTTTTTTTAATATTGCTTCGCGAATCCAGATCCGGCGAACTAAAAATTTTGGATGTTTCTTTACTTCGATAATGCACGGATGTGTAATTTGTACAAAATACCCCCACACGATACTGATTGCCATCATCATACGTGTTATCTGCGTCTGTTCCTTTGAACCGAGCGTCTGTTGTTATTGCTTCTGTTATGCTGTCCTCCTCCACCACCACCACCATGGTCTCGTGATGGATCTGAGCGGGAATACGGCGAAGCTTGATGCGGACGGTTATAGTGCGAAGCATGTTTCTGTAGTTCATCACTTCGCCTATGCGATCCCCATTCGATTCTTTTCGGTGGTGAGATGTCTCGTTTGAATAAATTATTGGATCCATTGAAATTATTTCCTCTCATGTCATAGTTGTCTCTGCATTCTCCTCCAGATCGCCTCTGAAGTGGTTCACAATCGCTTGGTAATCCTCCTGGTGGTTGGTAATTTGTTTTGATTGTTAGACATTTGCGAAACAAACTCAGTCCGGCAAGAAGTTTCAATGCGTATGGCACAGTGCACTTATGGACATAGGTTATAAAGCCGAAGGTCTTTTGTCTACCTCCATTGTCTTTGGGAATTCTTACTGATTCAATTGGTCCAGCCTGCGAAATCAGAATGGATACAAATATCAATTAGAATAAAATTCTAGCTAGGAGAGTGGATAGCTTACTTGTAGGAATACTTCATAGAGCAATTCCTCTGTGATCCTTTGGTCGAGATTAGCACAGAAAATAGTTCTCCTGGATTCATCGTCCTCGTCGTCGGATTCTACTTCAATCTTTTCTCTGGACTGGAAATTTGGTCTTGTCTGATGGTACATTTTATTGTTATTCAAATGAATTTTTCGTTTCCGATTAAAATAAAAAGAACTATCTACATAAGTTAGATATTTTTATTTATTATTCCGTAACAATTAATTATTTGTTTTGATTTTGATTTTTTTTTTAGTGTAGTATAGTAAACGTTTGTCTCTGTTTTGGTGTCAAAGTGAATAAAAATGGCGGGTGAAAATTTGTGGGTTGGTTTTACAGAACACACTATAGATGGCGCGTTGGATGGGGGAAATTTGACGTTCAGGTGATCAAATGAATAAGTTAGCATCTTGATTACACGAGAGAATTTTAATTTCACCATTTGAATTTTTTCTGTTGATAGGTTTAAAATTAAACGACTTTTTAAAATTGAAAACTAAATATATCAATTACAAAATCCAATGAATGAGCTGCGGAGTATTCGCAGGGAGTAGAACTGTCAAAATTGGCATTTGATTCCCATTACAACCTGTTTAACTTAAGATTCTGCAATATTGGGTGAATAAATCAATTTATTTTTAAACATTGTTTGGAGATTAATTGAATTTTAAGCGATGAAATACTACAAATACCAAAAACTAATTAAAAAGATATTAGATTCACCGGGAGGAGAGAAAAACACATTTGTAAAATGTCATTTTTTGATCGTGTCCTATTGGTCTGGAAAAAATCAATTTCTTATCCAAAATGTACGGAAAAGTGCCACAAAATAATAATCTATGGTTCCATAATGATGTTTTGGGAAAACTTAAAAACTGGAATGCAAAATAAGAACATTTTTATACAAAACACCTATCACCCTCTTTCTACAACCAACAAAAAAAATGTATGCTTTAACAGATTTCGTCAAGCCTACTTTCAAAATCAACCGCTATGTGTCAGTGTACTGCATCCCGCATGTTATTTTAGAAAAATTTTTTGTTTTTTTTTTAATTATTTAAAATTATTATTTATTAAATTAATAATGATGGAACTAAGATCAAAGAATCATTCTGTTGAGTTTCAAGAGCTACATTCGAAGTTAACAGGTAAAGTATTTTTTTTTTTGAATAACAACAAAACAAATACATGTCCTCTTTGACCCGACCAGAACTTGGTCTCTATGAGAAAGGAATGGATTTGGATCAAATGCGTCAGGTGATGGGAGCTGTTGATGAATCAATTATTGAGACTTCATTCAATGCCCAAGACTTGGAATTTGCATTAAGAGTAAGAATTTTATTCTATTTGTTAAAGTTGATTCATAAAAATGTTCAAAATGTGATTTTTTCAAAGGAAAGTGAACGAGACTTCAACTCAGCAAACATCTGTAACTCCACTATGATTGGGTAAACTAAATATTTAAACATTTTGTAATCCTTAAACTCAATTGCTTCTCAAATTGTTAGTTTATCTGAAAATACCAACGTGTTGGAGAGTTCAGCATATGGTCACTGTCAACATAAGTACTAAAAATCCTCCTAGTTTCCATGAACATTTTTGTATATTAAATTTTATTTTCAGTTTTGGATCCTTATTCTCAACTTCCTTCAGCAGTCCAGAAACTGATTGTGTTGAAAAACTCACTGTCGTAGCTGAAGTTCATCATGAATTAGATTGGACTCCGAAAAAATCATCAACACAAAACGATGATGAAACATTGAAGCGATTAGCAAGGAAACGTAATGCCGATGCCATTTCGCAGGAAGATTCTGGTATTATTATGTCGTCAGAGAATTTATTCGAAACAACAAATCTTTAAATTAATAAGTAGTGTGTTAAGTTTTTTCTTCTTTTTTATATTTAAAGTTTGTTATTGTAAATTATTGTTGCTTATGCCAAGTGTTCATTTTCTTCAATTTGTTAATAAAATGGTTTGCTATTGTTTGTTAATATGAAGTGCATTTTTTTGTCGTTGAGTCATACTTGGCGTCTGGACTAAATCCTTGCCAATATTACTTTCAAGATGGAAACTGCATCTTAAAAAGAGTTGTTATAAATTCTGCAGGAATTACTCCGAAGTCTTGTCCATTTGAGTTTAAAGCACTTGATATTTTTATCATGAACACGATCAGCTCGAAATTTGTATTCGGATACTGGACTCTGTCACTCTGAGTCTGTTGTTCAACCTCTATTTCATGTCAAAAACTTTAAACAATCAAATTTACAGATAATTTCTTAAATTGTTTATTTAAGTTAATAATAATATTGGTACATATTATAAAATTTTTAATATTTTTGTTTTAAATTTTAATTTCTTCATAATCTTAAAATCTTTTCCTCTATCATTTAATTTTTTATTTTTATTTTTTTCTCTTTAAATTTATTTCGAAATTTTTCTATATTATTTTCTTCACCTGAATAATAATTCAATAATAAAAAAAATTGTATAAACTCAATCATAATCATAAATACCCAATGCGGTTAGACTTTCAGTATATTTTGTGTTTCTTTTCGTACAAATAAAAATTATATAATAATAATAGAAAAGAATTAATAATAATACAAAAAAAAAGAACTACAAAAAAGAACAAAATTGGAAGAGTTTCGCGAAGCGTTAACAAACACAAAAAAAAAAGAAAAATATAAGCCAACAGGAACAGCATGGTTCGATCCGATAAATGCAAACAGTTTTGTAAATTATTTGTATGATAGAACTAAAAGTAAATAATATTTTGTTTTTTTATTTTGTAACTCAACAAGCGAGGTGTATTTTGTGTATCATTCGATAGACCTCACTCGTGTTTAATTATATTATAGTAGGGTTCAGTTGTATTTAAATTGTTTTTTTCTTTTTGATTGATTTGAATGAGAGAGACTTAGCTGGAACTGGTTGTTGTATTTTTCGTTTTGTTTTTGTTCGGAATCAGGACGACTTTAGAGGGAGGCGGTGGCGACGCGACGGCGGCAGCGTTTACTTTTCTTAGAAATTGTCATAATTCTCTTCTTCTTGCTGTTGGTGTTTGTCCTCGGATTCGTCGTCGTGTCCCTCTTCTCAGTTCGTCTCAGGCTTAACACTACGACGTAGAATTGCTGTGGCGAGGTCCTTCTTCATTGCAGCTTGCGCTCGCTGGTCGGACAGGGACTCTACGCTGCGCAATCCGTTGACGATGTCTTTTGTCTTGCCGAAGTAAATCTCGTTTAGGGTGTTGCGAATTTTGTTCTCCATTTCTTCGACCATTCGGCCGATGTTGGCAATGTGCGGTGACGAATCACTCACGTTTGCATCCTGCTCCTGCTGGCGGGTTAGAGAGCCACCCAAGTTCATTGTGCCCGAACCTTGTTTGTTTGTTTGCAACCACAGCATGGCAGTGGAAGTTAGTTTGTAGTGCGCTGTTCGACCAGTTGTCTTCTCTTGCACCTCAACGACATGAATCGAGTCCCAGCAGCCACGGATTTTCTTGCTGCCGTCGCCGGCTTTTTTGATCAAAATAACTGCTGCAAAGCCATGATCCAGATCCCACAGATACACCGATGACACACCACCTTCGTAGTACATCTCGCGGTATTGATCGAAGGCATAGTTGGCCTCGATCTCGAGCTTTCGTAGTCTCTCCGATGGCATTTGGCCATCTTCGAGTGGGGGATCGTATGTATTGGACCATGGTGAACGATACGAATCACCATCACGATTGTAATCGCACAAGAGATAGTCTTTCCCAACTTCCTTGTCTTTGGCTATCTTGAGGGGCTGATCGACGGACGAGAGAAGATCTTCGCAGAGGTCCGGAGCCAGATCGATCAGATCAATGAGATTCTTCTCGATTTGCTGAGGAGGCAAGCGACGCATTAGGTCGAGAGCGCAATCCATTTGTAGTTCCGTCTGAAAAAAGAAAGTGGGACATTATATTCGGCTGGCTTGAGAATGAAAATTTAGTTGGCATAGACTCGAAGTGAATACACACTATTTAATTTTGCTTGCAGTAGAAAAGAGGAAAAAGAAGGAACAAAGAAAGCTGATAACATCTCTCAATGGGACTTCTGTAATCTTTTAGGTCAACATTTTCAATACCAAGTTGGTTCTTTGTGTGAATTTTGAAGTAATTTTTATTGTTTACTCTTAGCTAATTTATGACAATAAGTAAGGAGCGTTTCATGTTGTCCACTAGAAGCAATAACCTGACCCAAAGTTGTCTCATAAACCATTTGTCAACAGCAAAAGGCCCCACTAGAAATCGTGTGCCAGCAGTGGACAGGTGACAAAGGAGAAAACCTGTTTTTCATCATTAATTCGAAAAGGTCATTGATTGCTAATTTTCAGTTATTCAGCTCTCGTTTCGGAGAGATTCCGCTGACATTGAATTATCCGTCGCAACGTTGTGTGAATTTGATTTGTTTGTGCCCCACATTCAAGTTCCGCGGAAAAAAACATTATTCTCCACTTGCCGCTTCAAGCGATAAGATAAACAAAAAGGTTCACCAAGAATTTATATCTATTATCACCAAATATGTCTCGATAAATTTAAGTATTTTCTAAGTTCTTCAATGTTTTTGTTGTGCCTCCTTTTGGGTGTGACATACTTTTTCCAGTTTCTCGTATTCGCGACGGCACGGGACGGGGTCGAATAGCTAGTTCTAGCTTAATATGCATTGAATACATCGAAGAAGAGAAAAAAAATTATTACTCACCATTTTAATGTCGGTTTTCCAAAGATATCACAGCGTTTCTTTCTTTTTAATTTTTTTTGTTTCTTATTTGAATGCAAATAACTTGCTGGGGATGGGTTTTATTTTATTTCAAATAGATTGAATATTTTCGGGTTTAAATTAATAATTGGGTTTCACTTATTTTTAAGTAGATTTTATTTATTTTGAGTTTAGTTTTCGGTAGAATAATAAAAGTGTAATGAAATTTTAATGGGTGGTCACACACAAGACAGATCAAAATGCTGGTGATGAGATGGTGAATGGCTTTTTTTCATGATTTTCTTTTGGGCCATTTTGACAGGTGTCATTATTTGACTTTTGAAAAAAGCTTTTTCATAGTGCACAGGGATGTTACAAAATAAAATTTAAGGGTGAAAACACATTGTAAAAATCGGATTGATTGGAGAAATTCAACTTTTCTCACTATTAACTGAAATTTGGATATATTTTACTTTTTAGATGAAAAAAACATGATATTGATCAAAGGAAAGAGAAACAGTTTTATTTTAAAAAAATTTTTTAAGAATCCACAAGAAAACTAAATACATTTTTAACTGGAATTGTATTTCGATTTAACTAAATCCAGTGAAAGTGAATAATTTCCCTAAGAATTATTTATTTTGTATGAACATAATATGTATGTATATAAATTTTCAATATTTGAAAAGAAAAATTTTACTTCACAATTATTTTATTTCAAACTTATGTTTCACTTTTATACTTGTTGCTAAATATTGGCAAATGTATTTAAACCCTAAATATTCCTTAATTATAATTCTCTCCGTTCTCACTGTTTCTGAACCAGCTATCTGTCAAAAATAAGACTCACAAAAAAATTCACCCAGAAATTGAATTTCTCAAACTTGAAGTGCAAATATTTGACAGATATTAAATAATAAAATAATTCATGGCTATTTTCAGAGTGAATATAAATTCTTCAAGAGAAATCATTTCAACCTTTCAGAACTAGGCTCCAATTTGAATTTTTGACATATTTTCTAATCTTATTTTTTAGGTGCACCGTCCATAAACAATATAGTAGAAACTTCAAATAATTTTAGTTGAGCATAATCACATAAGAAGATGTGATGCTTAGGTATTTACGTGTGTTGTCATTTTTTTTTATCATGGCTCGTGATTGGCATAAAATGTTAACATAATTTTAAACATAACTTGATATATGTAGTCATCTCAGAATAAAATGTAAATTTGTATTGAAAACATTTGTTCTGCTATCTTTCAAAAGAAAAACCCACCATTTTAGATTTTATATTCTTCATTTTTATTTTTATTTCCCGAATTTCGATGTTTAAGAGCAGTTTCACATTCGTATTTCAATATAACTCCTGGTTCAGCTAATTCACCGATTTCGGTGGGCTTTGTAAACTTTGCTCGTGGTTCAAAGTTCGTGTTTGACGTTAGGTTGATTTACACCTTGAACCATCCATCGTTTAGAAATTCTGAAACAAAAACTAATTGGCAATATGAATTAATATCAAACACAAGTTCACATTTTTGTCCCTAATCAAAAATCAAAGTCATTTCATTTCGGCCTTAATATTTGGATAAAGCTTTCCATTCGTTCATTCACTCCCCACCAGTTGACGCCACTAAAAACTAGAAAGATGTTGCTCCTCTGCTTACATCAAATTCCGTCATCTGTCACTCTGTCAGAGGAAAATTTTCCAAGTGCAGTGCCACAGTGAAAAATTAGTTTCCTCCTTCGCAATTTTTTTAAATTTTCATTTTTAACTTTGTTTTGCATCATTTAATTTGCAAAAATCCAACCATCAACATTACTCAAGTTCGTGCTCAATTGAATTTCAAACACTTCACACTTCAATTCTCCCCAAAAAGTTATTTAATTTTGCATTTCTACAAAGCGAAAGCAGTTAACGTCATTGGTTTTCTTTTCGTTTTTTTTTTTTGTATTTTATTGTCTGTGTGTTTCTACTTCTCATTTCTCTTCGTGATATAAATTCAATTCTTATTTGCAAGAAGATATATATTTTGCAGTATTTTTCATAATAAGTCGCATAAATGTGTACAGAAGACTAATTTTGTGATTCATATGAAGACCAAGAGAAAACTGAAATAAAATAAACCCACATAGCCAAGTTCCCAGGAGGACTATCTCCACAAAGTTTTAGGTCAACTCCAAGCATCGTATCGTACATCTTCGTGTCAGCCGACGACGGAAGACGGCATCGGTTACGGCGACGACGACGACGACGGGAAAGAAAGAGCTCTGAAGAGCTGCTGAAACTCAAACGGAAGGGTCGCGATTCGTGTTCTATATATAAAACAATTTATATAGTATATTTAAACAGGGACATTACTTTGGTAAGTTATATTTTCACATTTATAATAAAAACACAAAAATATATATACATATGTGTAGAGTAATGTATGTATGTTGGTTCGCCGAAAGAAACAAGTCTATTGCCACCAGCCACCGAAAAAACCAGTTCTACGGTAACTCAATATACTTGGCCAATCCATCCACCATCCATTTGCTACTGCTGCTGCTGCTGCTGTTGCTGCTGATTCTCCTCCTCGTCGTCGACGACGTCTCGTTTGCCATTGTCACTCCACATCGACTCGACTGTGGTGCTATTGCTGGTGCTGCCAGTGCCACGACTATTGTTGCCTGCACCTTTCAATTAACTTGAATTTGCTAATTGGTGCATGAACACATGAAGAAACTTCTTTTAATTTATTTTGTTTTTAGTTTTTCTTATTTTGCGTTCTTCGTTGTTTGGAGTTTGTACAAATTTTTTGTTTGCGAAAGAAAGTACAACACAGCAGCTCTCGATGATTGAGCTTCTATCTTCTGTTGGGAAGTCGATGCTTTTGCTCTACCTTCTCTCCAAGCCTCCCCTCCCCCTCCATTGATTCGTTGCGTTGTATCTGCTGACTGTGACAACCAGCTACCTACTCTGCGGCGATAGACAGCGCACAGACAAAAGCAATAATTAGTCAATTGTTTTGGCAAAGCGAGAGTCTGTTTTGAAATATTGTTTTTAATTTTTCCGTTTTTTTTTTGGTTGGCTTAAAAATATTATCTGACGTAATTAGGAGACCTCGCTCTCTGAGGCTATATTATTTTATCTAGTCTCGATTTTTATGAATTGCTTTTTGCGGCGGCAGCGGCAGTGACGGTGTCTCGTCGATGGCGATCTTAATTAGATAACCCATCGTTAATATTTTGCTACCTGTTTGCATTGTCTTTTGTAATAGTGATAAGATTTTTTGCTTAAAAGTATTTGTTGTTATTGTTGTTACGAAGTTCTCCACAGTTTTTATTTTTAACTAAACTCACATTGTTCGTCATTAAGAGTGCTTGTCAGTACTCAATGAAACACTTAAATTTCACGTAATCAGATAAGAATTATTTTAAAACAAATGGCTTGATCGATTTTATATTATCTGCGATAAAACAGATGCCACAAGCAAATCTAATAAACTATCGAGATAAGAAGAAAATAAAAACCAAAGCCATTTAAGTGACGACGAAGTGATTTTTTGGTAGTTTTTTTTTGTTGCTTATTTGTCTCGTAGAATATTTTGGATATTAATTCCAAAACATTTGCTAGCTCATCTGATCTTTAAAAAATTCATCTAAGTTTACATGTTGTTGTGCTTTGGTTCTGAAATGTAGACTTTCGGAGATATTGCACTTAAACAGATGCTTCTCTTCTAGAACCTAGTTCTATGAGTGGGCAACTTTTACTTTCTCCTTGAATGTTCATTAAAAACCACAAAACATGTTTTTAAAAAAATTTAGTTTGAAAAATGTTCCTCAAGCAAGTTTCGTTTCTTTATACAAACTTATTTTAATAATTTTCAGATAAATAATTATCATTTACATCTTCTTCATCGTGGAAAATGATTTGAAAATGGCTTCTGGAGATCTTTCTTTAACCAGCAATAGCAGTCAAGAAGGTAAAATTTGTTTCTTAAAAAAATTTAAAATCTTATACAAAACTCTTAATATTTACAGAGAGTGCCGAATATGTTGTCGGCTATGATCGCACACTTCGACCCTCCTCGAATAGCAGTGGCAGCACAACGGCTGCCAATCTTGCCAATAACAATCCAAATTCGAAAAAATCCTTCGAACTTATGAAGCAACAATATGACATGGAACTGAACAATCTGCGACATCAGCACAAAGATACAGTGCGACGTTGTGAAGAAATGGGATCGCAATTGGCCTTCTATCAAGAACAGTATATGGCAGCAATGAAACAATTGGAATCATCGTCAAAGGATCGTAATAAATTCACGGATATAGCTGCAGAAAATGCCCGACTCACGCAGCAAAATATGATATTGGAGCGCAAATTATTGCAATTCATTGAATCGGTGAAACAAAAAGAGAGTGAGAATGGTAATACTCAATCGGGCTCGTTCTACTGTGAGCATTATAGCGAAATGGGTGGGAAGAAATGTGAAGGCGGATGTGTAGAGACTGAGAAGCTTCTCGAAGAGTTGCAATTGTGCAAGGAGAGATATGCCGACTTGTCGAAGGATCGCAATATAATTTCAGCTGAGCGAGAGAAATTCAAGAAGCATCTCTCGTCGGTGATCAATGAGTTGGACAATGTCAAGAAGGAACGCAACTACTATCGAGATGCCCGCGAAACGTTCAGTATTCAACGAGATCAACTCGAGAAGGAAGTGGAGAAGCTTAAGGCCGTGCTAGCTTCGAAGGCGAATGAGTTGCTGATGGCAACAATGCACAGAAATCGTGTCGAGGATGAATTGAATCAGATTCTATCCGAGAAGGATAATGTTCTGCAAGAGACGCAAAAGATGAGTGATGATCTGGCGGCAGTGAAGAAGGAATTGGATCAAGTTGAAATCCAAAGGAAGAAGGACAAAGGGGACATAAAGTCGCTGCAGCAGGCCAACGCGGAGCTTATGCACAACATAGAAGATCTCAATATGAAGTTGAAAAAACGCGAGCTTCTGAAATCAAGGGAGTCGTCGTGGAGCAAGGAGTTCTCGGACAGCAAAGACGACTTCAAGGAAATCGAAAAGCTTCGAAAATGCCTCGAAAAAGCGCACTCCGAGGTGGAAAAGTCGATTCAAGAAACCGATATTGCCAAAAGACACCGTGACTGGGCTATATCCGAGCGTGAAAAGATCGTTCAAGAGCGTGATTCGGTCAAAACTCTCTGTGATAACTTAAGGAAGGAGCGCGACAAGGCCATCAGTGATTTGCTATCTGCGATAAGAGACAGCGAAAAGATCAAAAAGCAAAAAGACGAAGCACAAAGAGAAATCGAAGGCCTCAAGGAACAAATTGAGAATTCACATTCGCATGATTTGCGTCGCAGTTTTCGACTGAGCACATACGATGCCGATGATATGATTGAAATTGAGCTGTGTAACTATCACCAAGACGGGGACGTTGGCATCATATTGGACGACACCAACAACAGGCAGTTGGTTTGTGGTGTGACAAATACTTCGCCGGCATTTGGACACCTCAAGATTAACGATGTTATTGTAAAAGTGAACAATTTGGATTGTCAATCGATGACAAAGCGTATGGTCTTGGATGAGGTGCGTTCCAGTGCACCCAGATGCAGTCTTTTGGTGTCACGAACTCGCCAGAGCAAGCGTCACTTCTACACCGTTCACCTGAATCTCCAGGAGAACCATAACCACGGTTTGAACCTCGATACCGGGGTGTTTATTTCGAAGATCGAACAAAACTCGTTGGCTGCCTTTGAACCCGAGTTGGATGTGGGAGATCGAGTGCTTAGCATAAACAACAAGTCTATGGAGGGTGTTCAAAATGTTAAGGAAGTTATGAACATCTTGAATGACCTGCGAAACGATTCGATCACCATATTTGCTCTAAAAAACGTCCAGGATGTCAGCTATCCGGAAGCTCATCGCCGCATGACAACCACATCAGCTCAAACGGACTCCAATGATTCGATGCACAAAGTACCTAGCGCAAAGCACCCCTCGAAAATCGCCGAAATGCTTAGTAAGTTCCGCGAGAAGATACACATATCTAAACCAGGTGCGGATTTCAGTCAGGAGAACGACGCTCTGGCTGCGTTGGACTCTGTTCTTAGCGAGAGTTCCGAAAAAAGCAAGGAGAATCTCTTCAAGCGAAGCAAACGTAGTAGTAAAAAGGATAAGGAAACCTCGAAAAGCATGGGCACATGGCCCCGGACGAATATTCTCAACACATCACAAGAGAACCCCACAGGAACAATTGTCCAGCACAGAAAGAAGGAACGTGCACCCCTATCGTTGTTCACAGCAGCCCCCATCAATGTTGACAAAGAGGAACCTGAGAAAATGGGAGGTGCCGGGAGTTCTAGTACGTTGATTTCGTCAAAAAACAATCCCAACCGCAATTCCAATCCCATACCTGCGTCGAGTCTTTTTCAGTCCACCGGGAGTTCAACCACCAACGGTTATCCCTATCGTCATTCAGTTTACGGAACGGCTCTAGAATCGGAACCCATAATTCTAGAACAGTCCAAGCCCGTGGGTATTCGGAGCCCACCGTTAGTGGCGCCAAACATGCGGAATAAGTCATCCGACTTGATGGGAAAGTACAGTACTCATACCAATCAAAGGCAGCATCACGCAAACCATTACCAGAACAGATATAGCTTGAACTTGACTCCGATGGAGAACAGCTTGTTGTACAAGACCACTGGCCAGACAGCACAACAGCAAGTTATCCCTGCAGCCATCACTGTTGGCACAAAGCAGCAGCAGCTCTTCGAAATGATCAAAAGCCCACCGCCACAGCCACCTTTGTTCTGTCAGCCGCAATCGAACAGTACATCATTTGCCAGAAACAGCGCACAGCAAAACTCACTCGACATGATATCGCTCAAATCGCAGAACTCAATCGATTCGATCCTCTCGCAAAAGAGCCCGCCCATTAGTGAATATGCCAACTTCCCGAAGCGCCCGGCAGCTCCTGCGGTTGGGATGCAGTCCAAGAATGTCTCCAAGTATCCGAGTGACAGCGAAAGCATAGCTTCCATCGTTGCCAACCATCCTGGAATGCATACGGGCGGGGCTCTGCTCTTTCACCGCGATCAAATGAATAATGTTAATGGAGGCAGTATTGCGCCTCAGCATCGACACACTCAGCTGTTTCCTACCTTCACGTCAAACAGCTCTCAGATGCATCCCATTCACATACCCCACTCCCATCATCCACACAAGATTCGTCATTCTAGTCCTCTCACTTTGCCTCACTCTATCGACCCCCAACACGCAGCTCACTCCTCTGCTGATAAGTTTGACATGGACTATGGCAGCCCACCACCATTGCCACATCACGCCTACAACTCTTCTGTGGACTATCCATACAATCGAGGTGGCAGAAGTATCCACCCAACGCGCGATCATGACGACATGCAATCGGGTTATTCACAAGTATACGAAGGTGGTACTTTCCCACGTAAAAAGGAACACCAACGACTGCGTATACCCTCAAACCATAGCGTTGCTAGCAAGGGAAGCGGTGTCAAGAACAGCACCGGTTCTATTGATCACCACGGGGGCAGCGAACGAGGCTCGCCAATGCCTCAAGTTCACGTCGAAGTATTGAGCCACGGCGGCAGCAAGAGAAATTCCAATGTGCCGTCGGATTTTCTTTGCCCTGGAGACCTGAGAAGAGTCACGATTGAAAAGAGCGACAAATCCCTAGGAATCACCATTCAGTGTAACAACAATGGTGGCGGTATTTTCGTCTCGACAGTAGCCGAGAAGAGCATTGCTACTCGTGCCGGTCTTCAGGTGGGCGATCAACTCTTAGAAGTTTGCGGACTTAACATGCGCTCGGCTACGAACGACATTGCGGCGAATGTGTTGCGCCAGTGTGGCAACTCCATTACAATGCTGGTGCAGTACAATCCAGAGAGTAAGTATGACGAATGATTCAATGTTCCTCTTTCCCTCCGCCTTCCCGAAAATCCTCGGTAGAGCGATTTAGAGTAACTTTAATTTCTTTAGAATTTCTCTCTGCAGAATACGACGGCGGCAATAATCTCGAACCAGAGAGTGTGAATCACTCTGGATCACCAACGCCACGTAACTCGCCACGACCACCAGTTAGATCATTGATAGCATCCTCCCCAATAACCACATCAAGTGCTTTGACTAACAGCAGCATAATGCCAACATCAAATACTCTGATCTCGACTCCTATTAAGGATCAAAGTTTTGCCGATAGCTTAGAGAATCAATCAGATGTGAGTAGTCAAGATATTCCGACTACGATTTATGAAGAAGAAGCTAGATACGTGACTCTGCACATGGACAAGTCAAAAAACCTAGGAATCAAACTGTTCGGCGGCAATAAAGTTGGGATATTCGTTCATGACGTAACCGTGGGATCACCTTCCGATCGAGCTGGCATCCGGAAGGGCGATCAGATTTTAGAATACAACGGAGTGGACTTGAGATGTGTGACTGCTGAGCAGGCCGCCAATGAAATTTCAAAGCTGACTGAAACAGTGACAATGCTCGTGCAGAATAAGTTACAAAGTAAGTTTGGAATATTTCTGGCTCTAGGGGACTCTTTTTTTTTAATGAAGTTCTTTTGTTTTTATTTTAGTTTTAAAGCAGATAAAGGACAGGTCGGGAGATTCTTTTTATATCCGGGTGGGGTTTGACAGAACCGGCGACTTAAACGAGGGCGAGATAAAATTTGTGAAGGATGAAGTTCTATATGTAGACAATACAGTATTCGGTGGGACTTTTGGCCTCTGGAGAGCATGGAAACTAGATGCCAAAGGACATCGCAAGGAGTGCGGAATTATTCCAAGTCAATCGAAGTAAGTTATAAATCAAATTTTTAGCTTGTTCTTTTTTTTTATAAAATGTGTTATTTCAGAGTTGAAGAAGAACTTCGTTCGGGAGAGACTGTAGATTGTGATGGTGGGACAGCACGACGTGGCAGCACATCAGCTCGTCGATCTTTCTTTCGTCGAAAAAAGCATCAACGTAGCTCGTCTCGGGATTCCACAGAAATAGCAAGTTTCAGCAACACTCAGTTGAGTTTCTTTCCCGATTCCGGAATGTTGAATGACGATGGTGGAATTTTAAGCTATCAACGAGTTGAGCGGTTGGATTGTAAGTTCATTTCCAAGAAAAGTGTACTTTTTGTATTAATATTCTTTGTTTTTTTTAGCTCCAGTACGTCGACCGGTGTTAATAATTGGCCCACTATCTGAATGTGTTATGGATCGTTTAACAATTGATTTTGTTAATCTTTTTAAATCGTGCGAAGTAACAACAATGGATTGTTCACAAGAAGCCATGGAGGAAGGCTTACAAGAGAATATTTTTGTGGATTATCGAAGGAGAGGCAACAAATTCGAATGCACCACTGTGGAGTCGATTAATAATTCTTGTAAAAATGTATGTTATCATGAGTTCTTTCCTTAAAAAGCATGATACATATAAAACGTGTCTCCTTTTTTCTTTACAGGATCGTCGTCATTGCATTCTGGATATATCGATTTCAGCGGTTGAGCGCTTGCAGCGTTTGCAAATCTATCCAATAGTACTGCTATTACGATTCAAATCGGCCAAACAAATCCGAGAAATAAAAGATCCTCGTTATGGCACCGACAAAATATCCGCTAAAGCTGCAAAGGAAATGTACGAAAGGGCTCTTAAGCTAGAATCTGACTACAAGCAGTATATTTCTGGTAAGAACACTCATTGTAAATAAACAAAACATGCTTTATACTAATTAGAATTCCCTGTGATTACAGCTGTTATACCCGGAGTAAGCATCAAACACATGTGCACACAGATCAAAGACTCAGTTGATAAGGAACAAGATAAACTATTGTGGGTTCCTGTCTCCAATGCCTAGAGTTGCTGCTAGCTTTTAATTATTATTTTTGTTTCAGAGTGCATGCTATTAATCATAAAACACACTCCCTGCCTTGCCTATTTTAATTTTTACTTTTATTTTAATATTTTAACTTTTTAGATATTGCACACACAATTTATTATAAATGTATTTATACTAGGTACAATTTAGTACCTATACAATTAAGTATTTAAAAAAAAAAAAACAAAAAAACAAGTAACTAATGTATTTCTTTTTTATATATATTTTATGTTTGTTTGTTTAATGTTTTATATATTTTTGTTCTCTATGTTTGTCTGCAATATATACATATTTAAATGTGCCTTTAACTAATTAACAAAAATTGACTGGTATAAAATACAATCAAAACTTTTTCTTATGCTAAAAGCATTTCGACAAATCAACAAAAAAAACTAAAATCTTCCAGTTTTCTTCGATGAAAGAAAAAATCATTTTTAAGAAAATAAATATTTATTGCCTTGAATTTTTTTTACATAAAGGTAAAGTCTAAAAAATGTTAACAACTTTTTGTTAGCATAAAAACGAATATAAAATAATTAAAAATAAAATATAACGAAAAAAAAAAATATAATATGCCTTAGAAACAATTTCAATTTTATACATTTTATCTATCACTAGCCTTACATTAGATTTTTTTTTAATTAATTTTAGATTTTTTTGTTTCTGGAAATTATAAGCATGTTTTTGTTTTTATTAAAAATGTTTGCGCTCTATTTGTCTTTTTTTTTAATTCGATATTGCAATGTTTTAATTTTTTTTTATGAATATACAATTTTATTTTACTAACTACATGAATAAAGAGAATACATTTTAAAATAAAAAATTAAAATAAAACACAATAGATATTAATGCAATAAAAATAAATATATAGGATATTATATTCACTTGTTAAATTAAATAAATTTATATCATTTTATAAACTAAAAACAAATAAATATTTTACTTATTTAAAAATGTTATTTATGGATAATTGTTTTAAGATACCAAAATGCATAGTAATCACAAATTTTGGCTATGCAAGAAGCAACAGAAGTTAGTCCTTTTAAAATAAAACTTTCACTTTGACCAAAAAATTGAAAGGGTTATAGTCAACGCAACGATGGAGATGACAAAAAACTCGACGATGATGTTAAGAATAAGACAAGAAGTCTCGGGGTAAGTTTTAACATTAAAAGAAAGAAGAAAGTCTACAATGATTACCATCGTTATATGAAAATACAAACGAAATTTATTTAATTGATTCTGGTGCATTATAAAATTGAGTAAATAATGTTCACATACATATATGGCCAGTATTTTTCTAGTGAAGAAAAAATAAACAAAATTTAAATTAATCTACATAACATGCTACTTAATATTTATAAAACTTATTATTCCAACTAAATAATGTCCACAGGTATCATATTTCAGCCTGTTGCAATTTTGGTTGGAAAATTAGTATTTTTATTCAAGGTACATTCGCTCTTTTCGATTGGTATATCTATATATATTTACAAATACTCTACACACATAAGTTGTGTCACCTTTTCGACTAGTATACAAAATAATAAAAAGAATATTTTTATTTTAAACAAAACGAAAACTAAAAAATAAACTAAACACAATCACAAAAAAATAAACAAAAATTGTCTAATCGTACAAATCAAGTTCATCTTTAGGCCGATACCAATCTTCAGAAGCATGTTCGTAGACGGCTTTTCGAACTTCAGCTTCGGCTATTTCAGCCGGATGTCGATAGTCTGCTTCGGATCGAGGACTTCTTGATGTTGCTCTAAATTCCGATGGAATATCATAACATTTGCAAATGCAACATGACGGAAATCGAAACCAATCGGAAAATATTCCACGGCATTCGTTGTGTGGATCGTAGGCAAGAAGTCGATGGAGACGATATTGTTGTTCGCAACGGCATCCATCACGGCAGTACATTTGCTTCAGTTCGTGAGTGCATTTCTCCCAGTGGACATACTGTTCGAAGGGATATAGATTTAGAAGGGCCAAGACTTCACCGCGAGTGTTATTTGCCCAAAATGGAGCAACTACTTCCTCCTTCACGGGACATGCATTGCTGGAAGTAAAGAAAAATTGTAAATTATAGTTATGAGTATGACTTTTTTGTGATTGTGTTATACTCACATTCCTTTCAAATTACCAACTTGCAATGGCTCCTTCTGGAAGGTATCCTGGAAGAGCTGTCCATCACGGACTACTGGTTTGGCCACCACGGGAACAGCAATAGTTGGCTTCTTTGTTTCAGTAAGCTTAGCAGTGGTTGGCTCTGTCGGAGCATTGTTGTAGAGATTGTGAAGACTATTAACACTGCTGTTAGTGATACTACTCAAAGCGGTAGCCTTGAGAGGCGTTGTAGCTGCAAATCCATTCACTCTCAACTTAGTTAAGTTCGCAATTAGATTTATCGCTTCAGAGACTTTGTTTGCTTCGGTTGAACGAAGAAGCATTGTTGTCGGTGACGTTGGTTCGTTTTTGATGATTGTGGGAGCTGCTACCTTGAGGGTTGTGGAAATCGTAGCCGTCACATTGCTTAGGACAAGATTTGGTGAATCGACAATTTGTATATTATCACCCTTTGTAGCCGCACTTGGTGAAGTCGGCTCGTATACACTATTGGATTCAAGACTTTCCTCGTGATCTTCATCGTCATCGCCGTCAACTTCTTCTTCATCGGATTCATCGAATTCAACATCATCTAACTTGGATGTTGATCTCTTGGATCCCTCAGTTGTTGCGTTGAGTTTTTGAATTATTATCTTCTGAGTTGTGGAAGTCGTAGTGGTAGGCGGATCAAGATCATTGAGTGTAGTTCCTGGTTCGGTTGGTATGGTTGTTGCTTCGTCAGTCGTTATCGGGATTTGAGTGGTCGTAGTTGTTGTTGTCGTTGTCGTCGAACTACTTGTACTGCTTGGTTCAACTGTCGTTGTAGTCGACGAAACTGGCCTAAAGTGTGGCTCCTTGACAACATCGTTATTCCGATTGTTCTCAAATTGATTATGCATAAGTTTAGTTCTTCGAAAACCATCTCTCGAATACCTTGCTGCCGCCAACTCCAGATCTTCAACATCGATATCATTATTTTGAATCTCAGTTCTCAATATGGAAATGTGTTTCACATCGCCATACATCCGCTTCATAAGACCCTGATTCTCATGGACAAATCGTCTCACAGCATGCCATGGATATGCCGCTCCTGGCAAATGGCAATAAGCCTGACGTGAAAGATCACATGGTATTGCAGCAACCAGTTGAGCTCTCCCACGTCGTGACATTTTATTCGGACTACATGAGTTGGCTGAATCGAAACCGAATGCCACAGATCGATGGACGGTAATGGCGAAAAGTAAAAGGAACAGGAAATGCCCCTGCAACAAATCAAAAAAGAACACGTTATAAGAAGAAAATATAAAACAAGTTGTATGAATTAAATATTCAATTACAAGTACAAGAGGCCAACCACGCCAGCCAGGCCAGGCCAGCACCTACTACAATTTAAATGAAAACGATCTCACAAGTGAATGTAAGTTTAAAAGGAGAAAGTTGCAACTGTTGTTTAATTTAATGCAAATAAAATAAAAAAAATTCAACGAGAAGAATATTTTAAAGTTTATTTTATATAGAAATATACATATGTGTCAGGGTACAGATTTACATTTGGGGAAGAAGAAAAACTTTTACATCTTAGATGTATTTTGTTGTCTTCAATTTATCTCACATATAACTTCCTGAAAATGTGGAAATGGTTACGTGAATGAAAAAAGATCAAACAAATTTCGTTCTATTTTTTTTAGGAAAAGTTTAGGTACTATTTTTAAATTTGCCTAAACTATTTGGTTATCTTTAAATTTAAACGATATAGTTCGCAAAACAATTTCTTAAAACAAATAGATTATTATAAAGATTATATTAATTATTGTGTAAGTAAAAACCGGAAGTGCTCGAAAATGTGGACATAATAGTGTTTCCGCATTAATTTCGGTAAATTTGCAAACTTGTTCCAGCACACCAACAAGAGAAAAAGTTTTAGGTATGGGGAAGTAATGCTTTAAGCACGGATTAACTTCATTTAGGTCTGCTATTTAACTAAACAGGAGGACTTTGGTCAGTTGGTAATTTTTTCAGATAGACTTTGTTGAAGATTTGCACAACACTTCTATTTGCTATTGGACTGTTCAAATCTGATTTTTTGGCAAGAATACGTTTTCAAAATTAATCATAAGTAGTAAAATGTTTTAAACTTTTAAATACAAAAACTATGTCAAACCCAAAAATCTAAAATGGTTGTATCGAAATCCACACAAAACTAAATTTTGTTTAACTAATTACTCGTGAGTTTTATAAGAATTTTTCTATAATGTTTTCTTATTGTGAATGCAACATAAATTGATATTTTATTTAATTTAACTAGCAAGTTTTTATTGAAGTTAGTTTTAGATTGATGTACTTCAGAATTGAAATACATAATATTTAGTTTAAATCATATTTTTTATTGAAGTTGCTCAAAAAACACCTAAAAACTAACTATTAATTTAATGAATACAAAAAAACAACATCCAAGATTTTCAATGCAAATATTTTATATTCAACGTGAGGTTTGGTTTTCAAAAGACTTTTGAAAGATCACGTGTGACTCCTATATTAACCTGTTTTGCAATTTTATTCAGTATAATTTGACAAGCTTTCATACAAAGACTCAACCCACACCATTATAGCTTCTCCAAATTGTTCAGCTGTATTACGAAAATCAGCGTTCTGTAGGAAATGTTTTTTGTGTGATTAGAGGAATTTATAGTGCTCATAATCGACGTACTGAAACACTTTTACCATTATCTAGGCACCGTTCGCGAATTTGAGTCCCAGTTTTCATTAGTGAATGGTAGTCGACTTTAGAGACCATGAAGACCATGAAGAATAGATTCGTCTTCGTTCTCAGCAGCTTCGTTTGTCGTATTCTACAAATTTGGGGTATTTTACGTGATGACCTCGGCCTAAAATTTGGGTCGTATTTAAGAGAATGGGATCAGAAAAAACTCATTAAAAATCTGGTGTTTTATCGTCAAATTTTCACTAACATTAAAAGAACAATAAGAATTGTTTGGATATAAAATTTCAAATATAATTTTTCTGTCATTTCTGTGCAAAGAAGTGATTTGAGTTCAAAAACAAATTAATTTATTTTTCCCAAGGGAACATCGAGCATAATGAGATAAATTGATTTATTTTACCAAATTCTTAAAAATTACTGAGACTCCATGATGCTCAACAACAAGCTCCCAATTTTAACTGCAGTTAGCTAACAACAACCTAAAAAGATTACAAGAATCTGCTTTGTCTTAGAAGCTCCTAACGTTAATCACCTAACAAGAAGGAAATTAAGTTCACACACCAATACCACCCACACCGTCGTCGGTCGTATCGTTACCTTATAAAACAAGCAAAATAAAACAAAACACAATTTTCCAATTTCCCACATTATCAGAATTTTCCGTTGCATTCTTTTTTTTTTTTCATTTTTCTTCTTTTTTTCAATTTTATCGCTATTAATGGTTTCCCGAGTAAAGTTGAAATACAGAAAGCCAAATAACATCCATCATTGTCATTTGTTGTTGTTGTCGGTTTGGTTACCATTTACCATTTACCACTTACCACACTATTATTTCAGTGCGCTAAATGATCATTCTCAATTTAAAGAAATGTGCTGTTAGTCTGTCTCTCTAAAAGAAGTTGAAGAATTATAAAACAACGAAATCGGCTTTCTGGCTTTCACTCAAACTCAAACTTATAGGAGTCAAGACGAAGCCGCGCGTTTTGGTCAGAATATACCAAGACATTATAATATGGTGAGTTGCGCATGTGTGCGACCGGCATAACGGTCCGGTTAGTGGTCAATAAAATCGACAAAATTCACAAAAAAAATGTATATATATATATGGAGAAAAAAGATTCGGGGAAACTTTCCATTTCAAGTGATTGAATAAAACCAGTTGCTTCAAATGTTGCGAGGGCATAATCATCCAGAGGGAGCTATGGATGGAAGTGGAAGAAAGAAATGGGCGTCTTTTCGCCGGTATAACAGCTCCAGCTACCATCAGCGCCAAATGTTATTGCAAGAAGTAGTTTTTCTTATAAATTTGAGATGCTGCATGGTCGCCATTTCACCCCTCTCTTAGTTCAAATAGAAGCTTGTTTTTTTTAGAAGATGAACAATCTTTATGTCTCTGGTTTAGTTATGAAGTTACAAAATCAAGAAACAGATAAACATTTTGTTAGATAACAAATTTTGGGAAAGGTTGAGAAAAACCAAAATATGTAAAATAAGTGTTAATCAATGTTATGTAAGCAAACGAGTATAGTTGTGGTCAAGAAGATTAATTTTTATTGGTTTATTCATATTGTTAATTGAGAAAACAAATCAAGACAAAGATGAAGATACAAGATACTGTATCGGCTGCTGTTCATCATCAGTGATGGTACTTGTAAATGCAGGTGAAGGTGATGATGGGATATCTTTCGATTCAATATTGATTAAAAGAGAAATTATATTTTGGTTACAAAAAAAAAACGAAAAGGAAAAGAAAATTTAAACATGTTTACTGATTTATTTATTTTGTAATTTTTATTTTATCTGTCCATAAAGACTGAGAAGTGAATTTAACAAAAATGAAAGTCATTAAAAAGTAACAGTGCATCAAGTGTTGTTTTTGAGTGCTATGAATATTTATTGTGTCAATATTTGGACCACAGAGAAAAAAACAAGACGAGAATAAATAGTATGTAGATATGTTTTGAATTTAGTAAATTTTTATATTTTTTTACAAGATGCATTTTTAAAACAAATTGAACAACAATACTGTTTAAACTCCTTCGAGAACAAGTTTAATTGTTTTAAATAAAAAACTTTGAATCACCTTAGGGTAAAGGAAGTTTGGGATTAATATTAATTCAATGCAATTGTTTATTATTTTTTAAGTCGTGAAAATGTGGACAAATTTTCAAAAGTTTTCATTTTAAACTTGATTTTGATGATGGTTAAAAAAACGTTAAGAAACAATATATAAAAGCAAATCTCTATGGAATTGAAAATTTGTAAAAATATTGATATTTTTTATAAGAAATTTAGTACACTTAAGAGTTGCAATCAATACTTGCAGAACTGTTCTTGATGGCAGCATCACAAAATTTGGCCAAACTGAATGAATTCAAACAAATAATCTTTGAGATAAGTTAAAAAATTGTTCAAAAAAAAAAAAATAAGTAAATACCTTTAAAAAAAGAGAGATACAATATTGAACATTTTTAAGTCGTCCTATTTTGTGTAGGTAATTATTGTCATCAAAATTGCTTTCTCAAAAATTATCCATAAGGCTGCAGGTTTGTAGGTCCTCTCTCTATGTCTATCCCTGACATTACTAGCCAACTGGAATGGTTGTGAGTTCTGGTTCTTCACGAACTTAAGAGCCACCGGAAATTTTTTTATTTATCGTCATGTTTGGGATCAGTGTGTAAGAGGCTATCGTGGATATTTCTCGTCTTTAAAAGGTTAAATTTAATCTTTTTCAATAAGAGCCAGAATCCCTTATCATTTGTTGTTTTCATTTGTTGCCATATCAAATTCTAGACAGCATTTACTTAATTGTCGATAAAGGTGTGAAATAAGAAGCCCTTTTTAACCGTTTAATAAATTTCGAGAGTATTTTATGCACATTGTTTTTTCGGGGTTTGCTATTTAAATCAACTTTAAATTTGTAACCATGATGTAAAATGCTTCCTGTTTTCAGTTCGACTTATGACATCCCGGTTTTGGAACGTCATGTCAGTCCAAGTATCAGAAAATGTATAATCAATCGAAAAGTTAAAGCGATTTTATTGAGCCTCGTTTGATCTCACTTCACAATTACACAGTTAACAATGTTCTTATTTTTTTTTTAGAATTCACCACTCTCAAAAACTCCTAAATTAAAATATGTTTTTTAAGGACTGCGTCTTACCATCAGGTCCAAAATATGATTAAAGTAATCTATTTTATAGTCAAATGTAATAGCTCCCTAACTAAGTTAAGTAATTCAACTTAATTCAATTTGATTGAAAAATTTCCAATGAGAATTCTACATAATGTGCTTTCTTTTTACAAAATTTTGGTTTTCTTAAGTTTCATATTCAACCTCGATCAGTCTCAGTCAATTCCCATAAATAGAAAAATTGACATAAAACATGTTTGTGCGTATGTGATATCTCCTCAAAAGATTATTATGTCAGTATAATTTAGAGTCAGCACTTCATCACACTTATAAGACATAAGTAGACATCATAAAATCAAATCATATCAGCATCACATTTACTATAATACCGAGTATGTAACCTCATGCACTGAATACCTGTATTTGTCTCTTATAAAACATTTGTCATTTCCAAGTGCGATGTTTACCTGCGTATACCCAGTTTTTTTTTGTCCTGTTACTTCTTCTGTCATATCAAACACACCATAATATTGTCTGTAAGTCAACTAGTAAGCATACTTTTTTTATCCAAGCCAATTATAGCAACTTTCTTCCTTTATACTCGTACTCGTACAATACATATCTATAATGTTTGTACTTGATGTTGCTCCCAACTCTTAGATATAGACAGTCGTTAAACACGTTTTATTTATACCGACTTTTGACTTGATCCTAACGAATAGATTTGTTCATATCATTGTTTTATGTTTGTTTTTGCTTTAAACTTCTTCTCACATTAATGTTTTAAGTAGAAAAAAAAAAATACATCTGTTCGGGGTACATCAATGGTCAGAGAGTAAAAGACTTTTACCTTAATATGTATGTAGTTTGAGAATTTGGTAGACATGATTTATGCTTCTCATTGTTTTATGAAAAATTGGGGTAAAATCAAGGCCTAATGGTTTTTTTGTTATTTCGGGAATGAAAATTTTTATAATGTATCTCGTTTGATCTTGTTCTTTTCTCTTTTATTCGAGATTAAGCTCAAAATGAACTAATAACACAAAACAAGGTTTGCTGCTCAGCTCTTTTGTTTTAGAATCATAAACCGATTGAATCGGTTGAAATGTCTGAGTCTTCCCTTTATACCATTCGAACAATTATTTCACTAATTACACGATTGTGATAAAATCAAAACCATCAAGTCAAATTAAACGTGTGTGTCGTTTTGGCGACACGAATCTTATAAAAAAATTGGCATAATGAGTTTTCTACTATGTATGGGATACCCATATGAACTGCCATCAACCTTACTTACAACAAAACGTGATATTTTTGTTTGTTTGTTTATGTTTTGTTTTTCTTGTGTAGTCTTTTGAATTCGTTGAACATTGCGTTTGGACTGTGTTACAGGGAAAAAGTGAAATTTATAAACTTTTCCTTGCACTAATTGTTGCCTAAATTGATGGACAGACCATATGTCTAATTAATTTTTTTTTATTTTTTCGGGTATGTATCTTAAACGATTTTTGAATTGCGGTCGATAAAGATAGAAAGTTTTCCAAATAAATGTTTGATTTGTTGAACTTAAAAGTTAAAAAGAGGTCGATCAATGAAATTGAAAATACATAAATTTGTCGGAATGACTGATGACTACAAACAATACTTAAAAAATTTACGATAAAAAAATTTGAGTTAATGGAATGCTTACAATGGATAGTAGCAGTAATCGATTGTAAGTTGTACCTAAGATAGAAGTGGAGATATGAAGAATGTATGATGAAACATAAAAATTACTTTACTCAGCATAATAAATGATTGTTGTTAAATTTATAATCAAATGCATTTAAATTTGAAGGGAAATCGCATGAAGTAATAAACTAGGAGAAGCGTTAAGGTTCATAATTGATTTAAATGATTATAAAAATGGTTACAAAATTTAAAATGATTTTAACCTAAGACTACTCAAATATTTGGTTTTGTCTCAAAGCAGCTTGCCAACTATTTCTACTTGTGATTGGTATTTATGTATTTAAAAATATTATATACTTTTTTATGAGTCACTTAAGAATATTTTTCTAGGCAATTTTTTTCTTTCATCATCTATTAAAGAAAGTCGTGTTAGTTACAGTATTTATAACTCAAGAATGTTTGAACATATTTGGCTGAAATTTGGCACAGTGCGACAGTTTATAGTCTGGAATAGTAATTTTTATCACCGTAAAATGTATAGTTCTCGTGGGATACGTTTCTTCAAATTTTCAAATCGCACCAGAATGGCTGAACTGACCAGATAAAATTTGGTACAAAGATATATGCATAATAGTCTGGAAATTCACATAGACTGGTGGTTTTAACAACTAGGACATGAACTTCGGTTATCATGCCACTCAATCCACTTACGAGGTACATCGGGCTACCTACAAAGAAACTATGAAAAAATTGCATGGAAAATCGAATAACTACACACAAATATTTTTCGAACGCTTGAGTTTCTGCATTAAATTAGGTCGAGACGAAGTTTGCCAGGGCCCTTGTTAAGAATAAATAACACATTTTTATCTTGATGATTAAAAAGAGAACATCTGTACTTAATAAAAGTGAACAAAACTAGAAAATAACCTAAAAAATGAGACATTTTTGTTGAAGATATTTTAAATCTAGTCAGATGGCTAATTTCGAAATTGAAATAAATTCAAATTGATGTCTAAATTTGATGGGCATTTAAGTTTAGATCTAATTCTAATTAATTCAAATTTCAATAGAATTCAACTGACGGTTGAAGTTCTTATCTCCCAGCTCAATGACTGATCAATAAGAAACGCTTACTTTAATTTTTCAACACTGATCCAAGTACTGTGAAGTCAAGTAGATACAAGCTTTTGTTATTTTGTTCTTAAATTATTTAAACACTTGGTTTGTATTTTTTTTTAACTAATCTCTGAATAAAAGGAAAAATTAACGACAATGATATTGGAAATAAAATTAGAGACATAGATATGGCTAGCTCTGCCCAGATCTTAATAAAACCTACCTATCTCTATTAATAAAAAAAAAGTTCTAGTCTCAGCTCTTTTGTTTTTGTACACGAAATGTACATTCCTGTACAACTTGCTGTCACGAGACTATTTTTTATACTGATCGCATGACACTTCTCCAAAAAATATCAAACTACACGACAAAAAAAAGTTAAATAAAAATATTAAGCATATTTCAATTTAAGACTCTGGAACTTTGCATCTCCCGAACAAGTGTATTTTAGAGTTGTGGGATTACAGTTTCCACATAATTCTTTTCTTATAATAAAAAAAACTATTAGCCTACACTTCCAGTCAGATAAATTCAAACAAATAGCGGCATTCAAAACACTTAAAAACTCACAATCTACGTTAATATAAGACTCTTCCAAGTTTCTACCTCAGCTCTTTTGTTTTATTGCCCAACAAAAAAAAAATTCAATAGGAAACTTTGCTATTTATTTCTATTTTATTACATCTCATAAAAAAGTCCCACACACTTGATGTTAAAAAAAAAAGAAGAAGAAAACTGTTAACTTACCCTAAATTTGTTAGCAATTTTAAATCCTCTGTCCATATTTACATTCCGCATTTGTATGTATTCCTTGCTTTGAGCTAATATTTTCATAAAACATTCACGGACACTGATTATAAACACTTTTTCCATTCAACTTTTTTTTTTGGTTATTCTTTTTGAATTTCAACAATTTTTCTCATGTACTCGTACACCACTAAAACTTTCACACGTGAATTTCTTTAAGAAATGCACCGAGAACGATAACATCACCGCCGTGAACACATTTTACATTTTTTTGCGATTTTTACTTTCGAAATCAATACAAAACATCCATAAGATTTGTTTTTGTTTTTTTTTTTATTATTTCTTTATTCTTCGGATGCGAAACAAAAAAATGGAAAAGATGTAAATCAATCTAAATAATTCAACACCTCGATAAACTCCACCAGAGAAGACTCAAAAAGCCAACGCAAAGACGGTTAAGTTGTGGCAGAACTGCTGCGCCGCGATCATAAAAAGTGTAAGAAAAACTTTTTCTTATTATTATTCGTCCCGTCATCACCGACGAACGTCGCACATTTGACTGTGACTGTGACAAACAAGAAAAAGTGAGCCCCGGAATAGTATACCATACGATACGAGTCGAAGTCGAGTATGTGGTTGAGACAAATCTTAGTAGGTCAGTAGTGGCCTTCTTCTCGATCACCAGCTGTTTGCGGTTGCTGCTACTCTACTGTCTACTGTGCTTTTGTTGGTGCCGCTGCGCTGCTGTTGCTGTTGCTGCTGGCGCTGGTTCTGCTTGTGGTATGTATGGTGCTGCAGATTTAGCTCTGTGCTGCTATATGAGTGCTATTACTTGGCGTGACGACGCACGACAGACGTGAGCGCGAAGAGTGTTTGATATAACGACGACGGTAAGGCGCGCAGCCATCTCGCAACTGAAAACTTGAAATTCGAATTTGTTGAGATTGGGATTGGGATTGAGACGGCTCCACAGTCCACACCGCAGAGCGGTAATGCAACTGCCACTAAGTTGATGGTAGTTGGTAGTGGTAATGATGGTGGTGGTCTTCGCTGAACCATGAGAAATGAGAGAGAGACTGAATATCACTGATGTCTGCCGGTTTGACTGAGTGTTTTGGTCAGGGACGTGGAAGCGGCCGCGGACGCGGGACAGCACATCAGAGTGTACTCGTACCTCATCGAGGAGGAAAAAAAGGGGCTCCTTTGTGCCCAGAGTCTCATGATGGTGTTGAAGAAAGCACCAGTCTTAAAGAAGAAAGCAAGATTTAATTTTCTTTCTTCTCTCATGGACACATCGCATCGTAGCCTCGTCGTCGTCGTCATCTTCATCGTAGTCGTCGTCGTCTTCGCCATCACCATCGTCGCCGTCGCTGTCGTTGTCGCTATCGCTGCTGTCGCTGTCACCATCTCTATAACCGTCGCCATCCCCGTCACCATCACCACCACCACCACCAGCACCATAGTTTCGTCGTCGATCGTCGTCGGTCGGTCGTCGTTGGTCGGTGGTGGATACGTCTTTCAAAGAAAGGTGCGCACGATGATGGTAAGATATGGTATCCGTCCGTATATACAAATGAAATCACGAATAATTGCCTTTTAAGCCTTTCTTGGCAATGGGAACCAACTTGGCGAACATATGATATTCCGGCATGGCGAAGCGACCACATGTGGCGTATGTCACGATGGTAGATGGATGGATGGATGGAACAAATGCGGATGGTATATAATTTGATTTTCGTAGCGTAGTCTTGCGAAATTGCGCACAAAAGAGCAAACAAAATGGAAGAACAAATACCACCAAACACCATTACCATTACCATTACCATCATCATCACCACCAAAGACAAATATTAATTTTTATAAAAATATGATTCAACTTAACTCTCTGTTCTCTGACATGCCGCAGAGTGTACAGTGTAATGTAGGTACAAAATATGGCTCTCAACTATGATAGATCTGTATGTATGTATATGTATGTACAAGACCGCTGCGGCAGTTCGCTTCTTTTTCGTGTTTTTGTGGCCGCAAAATTTGTAATGGAATTATTGTTATTATGGCAAAGTGAAAGTGTAATATGCGAGCGTTTAGGAATTTATGGTGTTGAAATTTTGTTGGCAATATATATTAATACATATACACAAACATTTTTAATATTATGATGATGACTGACAGAAGAAGGGGGTTTTTCACTTTCAGTTGAATTTGACGAGTGACATGTGAGGCAATTTCCGTTTATCGAAAGTAAACATCAAGATTAAAGGCGTGCTGTCAATTTGCTATAGTTTGGATGAGGACAAAAAAAAAAAACAAACAAACTTCGGAGCCATAAATATGGAAGAATTTCAATCATGAATAAGTGATAAGCTAAAAACGAGTATCGGTTTTAAAGTAAAATACCCCAAACAAATATTATGTAAGATTAAAAATCATTTAAAAGGCCGGATAAGAGATTCGAGTCTGTCCAGGTATTCGAGAAAGCGATTATGAATTACATTCTCAGGTTTTGAAAACAAAATCATCATGGAAGTTGAAAATGCTAGTATATGAATGAATGAATGAAATCTGGGGGTTTGTGCACTGCGTCCTAAAAGATCTATTGTGCCCACTTCTAGAATTGAGTGAGGTTCTCACCTACAATTCTTCGTCTTATTTAATTTCTTTTAAGAAACTGAGTATTTGGGGTTTGATTCTTCAACTTGGTAGTGTCCCAATTGTTTCTTTCTTTGGTGCATGAGTACTCCGCACTTCAGGTGTTTCTCCATGATTGTTACAATACCTTCAATAGGCATTGTCTGTTAGGCTAAAGGATGTTTAGATGCCTGTTCAGTTTACAGTGACTAGTGAGTAAGCTTGTCACTATTCTTAGGTTATTTCTACTTAAATTTATGCAGTCTTTGAAACGTTTTTGGTTATAGTTACCAAGTAAAGTTTTTGCCTGTCCTAATTTAGGAAGTTCTTTCCAGATTTTTGCTCTTTTAGCTTCCTCATCTTCTTTGATCTTATTTTTAATCACATTTTCCCCTAATCCACACTAAGGTTCTGGTCCTTAAAATGGAGTTGAGGCACCTGTCTTCACTAAGAAGTCTGCCTCTTCATTTCCCTGAACTCCTACATGTCCAGGTATGACAGTGTTTACCTTACCGAGTTTATTCAGTGTGTCAATACAGTCCCAAACTATTGTTGAACTAACAGTGTAGGATGTTAGAGCTTTTAGAGCAGCTTGACTAATGACTATCTGACATTATGGCTATGTTTTGGCTATGAAAGCTTCTTTCGAGATTACGTTCAGCGCATTTAGCAATGGCATTTAAATGGTGGTGGAAATTTGTTAGAAATAGTGGTCTAACTATTCTCCTTTATTTAATTTTTTGCCTGGTTCCTTGAGATATTGATCCTCTTAATGAAATTTTGAAGAACTTCATATTTTCTTCTTTTTTGCATTCAAGTAAAGCCTTTGTATAAATTTCTTCGTTTTTAAAAAGATTTCAAATTTTTATATTAAGTGAAATGTCGAATTCTAAAATCTACAAAATGTTACGCACATAAAGTTCCAAAGTTCTATTCCATTTGTAAGTTCAATTCCATTTCTGTTCCCGTCCGCTGAAAGTGGAATCGAAATAATTGCGATCTATTACCTTTTTACTTCAGCTACCTTCAATGCTTAAAAAAAATTGCTGAATTTGATTCCATTGGTGATCAAAAAGTTCACAGAATTTGTTTAAAATACAAGATTATGCATCAAAATCGATATCGTCGGTTTTTTATATCTCGGGAGCTGAAACTTTTTCCGCCGAGTTTTCTTTATCCTAGTTAAATAAAATTCTATTTTTTAACTGTAGTAGAACGTCAGGCTCTCAAGCTTAAAATTTCATAGAATGCCAATGACAGATATGACAATCTACAAAAAAGAGAACTCAAATTGGGTAAATGAAAGCGCCACACGGTGGTGATTCCGGGTAGTTTTCGAAGAGAGTTGTAAGTATAAATTTTCATGTTTTGAAATTTTTTAGGGTTTGAGCTTTCATGAGTTCAAAAAATATTAGAAAATTAATTCAAGTGACTTCAAATACAATTTTGTGGGCTTCAAAAAAAATGTTAATATTTTTTATTTGCAGAAATAATTTAACTTCAATTAAAATAAATCCTTAAAAATCTTTCATCATAAATTTCAAAAAAAAAACACATCTTAATAATATGTGTCAACTGAATACCTGTACAATATCATAACTTATTTCTTTATTGATTTCCATGTAAAGAAAGCTTCCTTTTGGCACACATATTACAAAATCTCATAACTCCTTTCAAGCCCACAACAAACCATAAATTTAACCAACAATTTTAAAAGCAGACTCTCTGTCTGATCAGAATATCCGATGAGTCAGTAGAAAAAAAAGAAGCGATTTCCAAGTGAAATCTCTGCCTCCATCACCACTATCGCCAGCTTCAGTTCAACAGAGAAGAAGCCAAGATTCAGAACAAGCTGTGCAGTGCACGCCTCTTTACAAGTTTACAAATCCAAACAAACAGAGTCGTAAACATGCAAATTTTCATCTTCAACACAATTTTAGCGAAGTGGAGCAAATGGCCAGGCCGGTGCTGGAGCCAAAGCTAGAGCCAGAGCCATAACCACAGCCGCAGTCAGGCCGCAGTGCCAGACAGATAGACACTCACACGTGATGTAACGCAAAAGATGACATTGTCAACACGGTGTCATCGTTAATGCGACATTCAATGAATGAGTGCTCTAGATTACCATACCCTGCTGCTCGAATGATGGGAATAGACCGCAACCATATTTCTTAAGCCTGGTATCGTCAAGATAATTAGACACTAAAGTAAATTTAATTACTTAATATTAGGTCCGCGCAAAGGAGAGTTGAATCGCCTCCGTCTGTAATCTAATGCAGTTGATCTGCATGCGTATAAAAGGCGAGTCTAGGACTCCAGACGACAACGACGACGACGATGGTCATAATAACTGATGGTAGAAGTTAGACTTTTGAAGCGACTAGGAGTCTGGTCGCTTGACGTCGTCGTCGTTGTTAGTTTGGCTTCGGGCAGGTGCGTGTGACTTTGTGTACTGCCTATATATTGTCTACCTACTTATGGGCAGAAACGATACCTCCTCCAGAACTAGAAACTGACGTTCTACTTTCACCTCGACCGACTCCACACCGCTCCGAGCAGGGCGGTGCGTGGTGGTGGTGCTGATAGGTTTTTACTTTAGCAAAACCTAAAATAAAAACAAAGCACTAGAAAATCTTTGGAGTAGAAAACTGTCAAGAAGATATCATGTTCACGTTCGGTTGTTTGGAGTCTTCATTCATTAAGCTATACAACTGACTGCAGGTGGAGTTGACTGCATTCATATAGAGCTGGGAGTTCGAACGAATGTGATGTGTTCCTGAAAGGATGGTTCCACGTACTTTTCTTATGAACAGTTCCATTTAGATTTCAAATGATAATATTATGTTTAAAATGATGGAATCTATGTTTGTAGTTTATGCAAATTTAGTATAACTAGCGGATGGTCAAAATTATGTGGGAATAAGGTAATGGATTCTATTAGATGCGGGCTTAAGTTGGAGTGTGTTTGAGAGTTTAAAAGCCGACGCCGAATATATGTACATAAGCTGCGTTCATGTATGACTTAATTTTATTCTACTTGCCCAATTTAACAATCAAATTTACACACAAAGTGGTCATGGTCATTAAGATAAATAAAACCAAAATGAAGTTCAAAATTATACCACTAAATTGCGTGTTTTATTTACACTGTCAAGTGGTTGGTATCAGAATAACCAAGGAAATACTTGAGTACTTGGCTTTTAATTCCTCTCAAGTTTCTAGACAGATTCGAATGAAATTTTACAATTTACTTCCTTAAGTAAGTTTTTAAATCCAGTTGAAATTTTAATCCGTTGGTTGTTCAAATGATAACACTATTTTTAACTTAAAAATCAATTGCAGCTAAATGTTTGAAGTTGAGGTTTATTTTTTAAGGAGTTTTCCATTGGTAAATTCTGTTTTCCATGTTTTTATGGCAATTCAATATCATTTGAATCATTTATTTTTAATTGTATCTATTTGTTTACACTTCAGTAAAGTTTACCTACATCAATTGACACCATGACAATTGAAAATCTAGATCAGAAATTTTGATCCTAAATCAATTAGTTTTCAAATCATTTATGTACTAATGGAAAATTTACTCTGTCGCCTTTTGGTCTGTGGATTTTTTCTAGATTTCACTTTCCAGTCAACCGAACAAAATTGATCTGTTTTTAGGTCTATTCCTCAAATCTTGATTCTACATATGTCAGATTTCTCAACATCTATCAATGACACATGGTTGAGTCTTAAGTAAGCACTGGTGATCTGTTGTTTACAGTTGATAAAAAAGTCATGTCAAGTTGGACAAGAAAATGACACTCATGTATTTGAAAATGATCAGTCGGGATTGATCTGAAATTTTACATAGAAATCTGAATAAAAATCAAATCGAATTTAAGATTGATTTATTTTGATAAATTAAAATTGGGACAGAGATTGTTTAAACTGTGCAATATTAAATGATGAAACGTCAAAAAGAGTCTTTAAGGTGTTGTTACATCATGTCTATTAAAATAAATGTTAACAAAATAATGGCTGTCAATTTTTTGGAAGTTTAGTAAAAGTTATGAATAGGCGTATTTCTATTCACAGATGTCAAATTTGGTTGCCATTTTGCCTTTTTAGGTCAATCTTTTTCGGATTGATTGTTACAGTTTTTTGATGCATGGTTAATGTCAATGTCAATCCCTTGAAACTTCTAACTAATTCAAACCTAATAATCAAATCTTGTTTTTTTAATTCCAACTAGGCATTTAAAAGTAAATTTCAATTATTTTCCATTATCAACTAGGTAATATCTATTCTCATTCATGGAACAAGTTTACACGACGACGACACGGGAGAGAAAAAAAAAAGAAAAACTAATAAAAACGCAAATGAAACTTTCTTGTACCCAATCAAGGCGTATTTCTCTGTAAGATAAAACGCGCACACAGAACTTAATGAGCTACTTATTTCTATGGCACCAAGTCTACTTTTGAGAAAAAAAGACGGAAAAAAAATAAGAACTCAAATCTCCAACTCTAAAACCACTAAACGACAAAGTACGTGAAGAGCAAACAACTTAAAGATGATGATTTACCTACTTTAACAACTGCATGTCGACAGTCACCTCCGCGTCCGTCGACTTCGTCGGGCTCGGGATATGTTTGTAGAAATGCTAGAATATCAACAGTAGTTGAATTGGAACTACATCAGAGTGAGTATATAGAGACAGACATAGAGAGCAACAACGACTTACCCTTATCCAGATTCACCTTCCAGTGTGAACAGTCGATGGATTGTATATCTATTAACCTGCAAGTTGATCTCATACTCGTACCGCAATCGTAGGTAGGTACTCGTACTTGAGTTGAGCTTGCTGTGCGAGTCTTTCAAACGTTCCAAGTTCCAACCAACAACTCCTCCTGGGTGGATGGTGCAGTGCGCAGTGCACTGAAGTTGCTTCTTCTTGGTTTATGTTTTTTTTTTTTTTATTAGTCTGTCCGTCTGTCTTATCTTCTTTGTCGGCTATAAGCCGAGTTGTAAGCCAATCTCACTCATATGAGAGCCAAATGGTGAAAGACTTTCTTTTGCACAGTTCCCATGGATGACCATATCGTTTATATACGCGAATTGGGAATCGAGAAGCCTAAGTCGAAGTCGAAGACGAAGTCAAAGCCAATACAAACATGAAACATCCATATCGTGGTCGTGGTGGCAATGATGACGACAATGATCAACGATCGCTTCAGCTCCAGACTCCAGAGTCGTGAAACAAAAAAGAGGACTTCTTACACTTTTGTCGAAGTCGATAGACGGATAGAAGCAACATGAAGCATTACTGGTATTGGCAATCGCAATATTTACCAGGTCTTACATTAAGCAAATTTCTAATACCTTCTCGTACTCACGGACGCGGTGGGGGTCTCTCCGTTTCTGTGTCTAACTTTTGAGTTTTGAGATGACTATGACTATGAAGAAGCGTATCAAAGAGAGGATCGTTCATGAAGGTGCGCTGGTGTATATTTTATTTACATTTAACATTTTCGCCAAGATGATGCCATCTGATCGAATGTGCGGTGCACAGTGCATCTGGGAACCTCCGGTGGGTCCATAGAAAATCTCTGGGACAGAGCTACATCCATATTGGCAACTATATGTACGTGCGTATGGTGTAAGTCCAAGTTGTCAAAATGCTTCATACCATGTTCTATTCAAATGAATCAGTTGAGATGCTATATTACCACTCTGAGTGGGGGGTCTCGCATGGTGATGACTACGATAACTAACACTACGATGGAGATTCGAAGAGACTTTACGACTCTAGGACAACGACCACGAATAGACCAGACCATCAAGAGAAGATAACTTCCTGATGGCGGTGGCGGCGGCGGTGTTGGCGATGGTAATGGTAATGGCGGCATCGTGGTCGGTGCACGATGAAGACCATGGCAATTTGCAAAGATGTTATGAATGGCAGCGACATGGGCTTAAGGTGTTATGTTTGAGCGATAGAGGTTTGGCCAAGACCAATGAGACTATTAATATGAGAAAATTAATTTTAAGTAAGTATCTTTTTTCCAGGTTGGTCTTGGTGTGTTTGGTTTTTTGTGTGTGTTTTAGTTGACTTGGGAAAACCTGCAAGAGAGAAGATAAGAAGACTCAGTGTTTTCTTTTGAACCACAAGGAAAAGGGAAGGCTATAGGTTTAAGTTGATGGAAAATTATATGAATGATATTGTGGGTAATTTTATTTGCAATTTCCATTTTTTTTATTATTGGAAAGCTTTATAATGTTGGTCTAATGTGATGACAAAATGATGACTGTTCATTTCAGTTTTATAGAGTTAAAGGTCTATCAAATAATGCTTTAAGTTGACAATTTTCGGACCTAGCCTATATTTTTTTAAATTTCAATCTTAGGCATACTTAAACTCATGGGTTAAGTTCATGATCCCATTTTTCTTTAAAGGAAAGAAATGATCCCTAGATGCGAATGCGATGTCGTGTTTTTCAGTTGTTCCAGTTTCTTAAACCATTATTTTGTACTTTAAAATTTTGGCAAATACAAATTTTCTTTTCATTTGAAATAGTTGAGAGTTTGAGTTTTGGTTCAAATAGAACCTAAAATTGATTTGTTTTACAACAAAAAACAAAAAAATTTTGATTTTTAGTTGCAATCTATGGATTAAAATCGGATTAAAGGTACATAATCCACTATGAGTGCTTCGTGAAAATATATAATATTACATTCAATTTTAATAAAGTAGTAACCATTTTTGACACTAAAGAAGAAAATCCTCCTCTATTTATAATAATTGAATTTGCACGGCTATACTTTTGAACTCACTCTTTTAAGTCTATGCCGTTGATCTACTTCAATATTCCACCACTTTGAAATTCGAAGTTCAGTGTCTTACTTCTAACTGATTTTTTTGAGTAAGCCGAAATTTATTTTAAGTTTAAGTACATAAATTGACTTTTACTAAATTTAAACAACGGGTTTGTTTCACTTAACCCACCAAGATCAGAGACTAAAAATAGCTAAAACACTAGTTAAACAATGAATGATGGTTGCCTCTAATAAAATAACACTTAGTTTTTTTTTTCATGCATAAATACAAAAACATATGTAGATCTTTTCTACACAATTTTTCTTTAAATTAAAAAATTAATCAGGAATACTCGGAGAAAGTGTAATCTGACCATTTGAAAACCGAAAACAGTTTGAGGATACCTGGTTGACTTTGACGTTTATGTTGTTATCTCCCACAGCTGATTCTAAACGTCAACAAAAAAAGAGATGACGTTTAAATTCAACCAAAAGAAAAACAAAACATTTTACTTAAAAATCACAAATTAAAACTTCTTCAATCATGGATATGGACAATGAACGAGTTCTTAAATTGATATTTCCCAATGGAGTACCAGGTAAACTTCATAACTTGAATCATATAACATTCATTTCTTTACTCAGAGTTTTATTTTTGTTTGGCAGAAAATCTACAAGACAACCCCGAACTTGTGGTCTATCTCAATAAACTAGGAACATACAAAGTTGACCAACTGAAAAAGGAACAATCCCGATTGCAAGACGAAAACAAAAACATTGTGGAACAAACACAAGACTTGGCTATTTCCAATTACAAAACATTCATCCACACTTCCGAGTGTTCACGTTCGATTTTCTCTGAATTCCAAAATGCCGAAGCTCAAGTTGATAAGCTCATTGGGAAACTACCTGATTTTAGTGAAAAATGTGAGAAGTTTCTGAGTGAAGCAAGTGAGATCAATGAAAACCGAAGGCTAAACAGTATTACTCTGAAGAAGAACGCACAGCTTCTGGAGATTTTGGAATTGCCGCAGTTAATGGAGCGATGCATTCGTGAGGGACGCTATGAAGAGGCTCTGGAGTTGGCTAGCTATGTCCAGAAGTTAGGGCAAAATCAAGGAGATATTGCCGTGATAAATGTAAGTCACAGGAATTGCGCTAGGAACTTTCTAAATGATTTTTTTGTGTTTCTAGAGCATTGTTGTGGCAGTTGAGTCACTGTGGCACACTATGCTAGCACAACTATGTGCCCAGCTGAAAACGGATCTTCAGCTACCCAAGTGTCTGCAAATTGTTGGTTACTTGAGACGAATGCAGGCATTCGGCAACAATGAATTAAAATTGAAATTCCTCCAAGCGAGAGATGCCTGGTTAACTAATTCATTGAACGCCATTCCAAAGGATGATGGTGAGTTTCTGGAAAAACAATATTTCAATACACCATGGTTTGTGTCTGAACTTTGCAATTGGTACTAAAAACTACAAGACCAAGTTCATTCCACAACCATCACACTCTTCAAACAAAAATAGAAGACAAAATTTAAAAATATCATCCCTTAGCTCAACAACATCTCACTAGAACAATTGAAGTGACCAGAATCAATCTTTTCAACATCATCACCCAGTATCGAGCAATTTTTCCTGATGAAGATGCAAACACTAGTTTGTCCAATGATAGTGGACGTTTGTTCCAATCGTGGCTCCATCGAAAGGTAAACTTGTTGATTTGCATAATATATTTTGTATATTTAACATAAATCTTTTCTTCAGATTGCCTACTTCCTGGAGACTCTGGAGATTGATTTATTGAAAGGAGTAAATTCGTTGGACACCGTTCTGGGACAATGCATGTATTTTGGTCTCTCATTTAGCCGCGTTGGAGCTGATTTCCGCGCCCTAATGGCCCCGATTTTCATCCGAGTTATCAAACGAAACTTCTCAAATTCCATTCAAACGGTTAACCAGAATTTTGAACGTGATTTGGAACGATATACCCTGATTAACAAAACATCTTCGGGTATTCACAATCGACGAATCGAGCTAGATCAAATAAATCCACCCGAAACTTTGCTCAATTTCCATCCCCTTGCCGCCCTATGCAATGGCTATTTGAATGTTCTGAATGAATTGCGCTTATGTGCTCCAATTGCCATTGCCAATGATGTAACCAAAAATATGCAATCATCTCTAGAATTTGTTGCTCGCAAGATTCTTTCGTTCTATCGTCAAGAACAACAAGCTTTCTCGGGAAATGAACGCGAGTATTTTGTCAAGTTTTGTTCATGTTTTGCTTATGATTTGATTCCGTACATTCAACGATGTATTCATGTATTGTTTCCCCAAGCAACGCTTACTGCTGCTTTGGGGATAAATTTGATAACACTCGAAAACGAGGGAATAACTTTTATTCAGCAAAAGGTTATATTGGAACCTATCAAGCATTTGCTGCCAAATAAGGTAGATGTTATGTTGTTCCAGGATAAATCGAAGCAAATGGAAACGAGTGATACCGCTCCGGTTTCGATTCCACAAGAGGGTTAGATTTTTATTTATATAAATTATAAACTAAAAAGTTACTATAATAAATTCAAATACAAGTAAGCTTTCAGATTTTCAATTGTAAAAGGAATATCGCTTTTTTCGATATTTTGAATTTCATTTACTTGAATATTTTGTTCTTCATTAAGAGAGTTTTACTTTTGGACTCACAATTTATTACATAACTTAGTTAGCATCAAGTTATTTGGAAGACTCTTGAATGTTTGTATGTAAATTAAGTGTTTTTTGTAAAAAAAAATCCAAGAATACCAAATTCTAGACAGTTTCGTGTTTATGCCTTTTTAATAAATATATATCTTTCCATACTTATACCTCTGCCTTTCTCCTATGCCCAAATATCCACGTCCTCAAAAACAATTGAAAATAAGTATGTACGTAACATTCCTTTTCAAAACATACAAATTCTGCTTGTTTTGTCTTTGAGAATAAGAAGATACCGAAACAAAATTAATTCCAAAAGCATACTCCAACTCATCAACACAAATTATTACACCTGAGCAGATGAAAATAATAATACCTCAATGTCAATGTTCTTCTTAAAATCTTTATAACCCGCCCTTATATACCTTCATATACATACCCTTCTCGCTTCTCTTTCCTATCAAATCTAATACAATTATGAAGAGACGAAAGCATGATAATGCGTTTTCTAAATTATTATTAAAATTTCCAAACACTGGGAATTTCAAATTAATTTTTCACAGTTTCGTCACAATGAAAAGTGAAAGTATTAGGTACTTCAATTCCACTTCCAACCCCTCCTCTGTCTATCTCTTATTCTATATATGTATACGTTTGTATGTATGTAGATAGATACTTTGAGCTCAAAGGCTTAATCACTTTCAAAATCGTGTAGAAATTCCAGTTAAAGTTTATGTGCCACACCTTTACTCTTGCTTAGTGAAGTAAAGGACTTAAGGTTCTCAGATAAAATTATGTCCTTAATGTGAAGATTGTAATTTGAAAATGTATTACCACGATTCAACCCTTTTACGATACGAAGAAGGGGGGGATGGGGGATAATAGTGGGTTGGCTGTCAAGTGGAGAAATTTGAATGCTCATTCCGTCGAATCGACTGACGACGACGAGGACGACAACGTGACATGCCAAAAGAATTCTGTCATTTTTGAATAAATCTCCTGACATCAAGTTGATGAGAACATCGTCCTGCGATATACCTTGTCAAAATGTAAGCTTTTCGGAATTCCATTCCTGTCATGGGCTCAGGTATAAGGTAGGTGGTACTACCTATAATATTCACACAACCCACATTCTGAGTCAAAGAGTTATGGTGTCTACGTGAAAGGTGACGAAGACGTCGCCGCTGTCGCCATCGTCGTCGCTGCCATTGCCATTTCGCTTGCACGTACGGAACCTGATTAACATGCTTTTAAACCTACGTTTGTTTTTGGGATACGAAAGAACCTTTCGCATAAATTGCGACCCCCTTATCTTGATGTCTCGTAATTTCTCTAAATGAATCGTCATATTTGAAAAGAGTAAAAGGATGTTTTCCTTTATCTATTTCCCTTAAAATGCCTACAAAGAATGAATCCTCCCATGAGGAGAGTTTGGTCTACGCCATCATCATCGCATCCACTTGAACAGTGTTAAAGTTTTCTGCGGTGTCTTTTATTTGACACTTTTTGCCTTGGCAAAGCAAAGACATAAGATACAAGACAAGAACAAAAGGGACGCCTGATGATGTGATGAGGAATCTGGCTAGGGAGATATACAGATCCTGGGCTGAGCCATTTAATTGTTCCATCTATTCGTTCGAAATTAAGATGGTGATGGGATGGTATTCTTGTTCGGTGGCATTATGATGAAATCGGTAGATAAAGGATCTTATGAATTTTGCAGCAGACACAGTCTCCATTTTGGTGTTCGGCTGCTGGTACTGGTGATGAAGTTTTCTATAATAACTGGTTGCTTATGCTTGCTTTGCTGTTCCATGAAAAAGTTCTTCTTCTTTTTCTTTGGAGATGTCTCCGTTTTCTGCAAATGGTCGGAGGCGGAAAGGTTAAGGAAATTTTTTGTTTTTTTTTTTTTTGAAATTGTGAGATGAGTCAAGGATGTGTTGGCGTTGATATCATCAAAGTCTTCTTCGCAGCCAAGTTTTCATCAAGAAGATGGTGACTTTTTGTTTGTCCACAGTCTGGAATTGGGTTTCTTTTGGAAGATGTACTTAAGTGTTTACCGCAAGGGAAGGTGTACTACAGTTATATCTACAGTGTAGGTATAGTTGTGTATAAAGATAGAGATAAAAAATTAAAAGGATTAAAAGGACATTTTGCGTGTCGAATTATTTGGAGTTTAACGAAATTAAAGTTGGATTATGTTTTAATTGAGTTTTCGGGGGTGTTTTTTTTTCGTTTTGTTTTCTGTTTTTGGTAGATGAGACAGAGACTGGGGAACGGATGTTGTGGCTTATGGCTTGTCTGCTTGTAGAATGGTTTAATTTTTGTGTATGTTAATGTAAAGGTATGTTTTTTTTTTTAAAGGACGGCACTGATGCATGATAAAATCATGATTTACAGTAGAAAAAATCTTCAATTCAAATCAATGAGATATTTTGGATTATTTCATCGTTTTATAATACACACCAGCTGTCTTGGGAGTCGTTGCAATCTGAAGGTGGGGCACTTTGTGTAGGTATAATATTCTCGGCAATTTAAAGGATTCTAAAGTTAAAAACTTTCAATATTTAAAAAGTCGATTAGATTAGATTTTATCTTAAATCTCACCTATGATAATCCTTCCTCAACAATTTTTTATAAAGAATCTTCTTAATCGTTTCATGATGAGCAACTTACCATTTTGAATTAAACATCCAACTGTTTGTTTTAAAATGAGATTACCCAAAACCCATTCTAAATCCAAAATCCCAGAAGATAGGTGTAATAAAAATAAAACCCATAGTCAGCAACAAAACGGCATTCGGTCTCCATTTCAACTCGAGATATTTATTTTATAAATGTGTTGTCCTTTTTTTTCAACCCTCCTATATCCTATAAATTTTTCTTTACCCTCTTTCGTTGCTTATTATTTCCCACCCATCTTCTTGACCATCTTGCTAATTTATCTGGTTAATTGCCAAATGGGGAGTTCTATAATAATGCTTCCACAACACAAACACACAAACAAACACATACATATATGTATGTATGAGTGTGGTAGAAGTAGGATATGGAGTATAATATGGACCCTTGAAGTTGATATATTCTTTTCTCATTTTCCATTTTACGGAGGGCGGTAAATGTTTTTTCTTTAATTATAATTCATAAATTATCGAATGAATGTGAATGTGTGATTTGTGGGGAGATAAAATACAACCACACACAATGACATATTCGTATACAAACGTAAATAAGAGTCCTTTTTTATGATCATTCATTACGTAACTTGTATAAAATATATTTTTCATTTGATAAGATTTTTTTTTTATTTTGGGTTTTTGGAGTTTTGGAAATGGAGACAAAATTATTTTTAGTGGAATTCTATTTTAATTATGATTGGGAAGTCCATTTATTATTTGGAAGAGACAAAAGCAGCTATTCTGGTTATTTCTACAAAAGTCAGTTTCGGAAAATATGTTAGTTTTTTACATGCATTTAAATTTTATTGAATACAGGGCCCAAGAAAACCCCTCTTGAGTCAAAATTCTATGGAAAATTAACGATTTCATTTGTCAACAAAATTAACATTTTTTCGGTATTTTAAATCAAATATTTGATCGTCCTTAATTCGAATCTCACCTTACATAATTATTTTTCATTGCATTAGGTTTTTGAAATATATGTAGGTCTTTAAAAATGTAAAAAAAAATCCATTATACGGTTTTCAACATTATTTTTTAATTTTTTAAAGAAACTTAATATGATGGGAAATATATAAAAGGGAAATTCTCAAAAACCTGAAGTGATAGAGTCATTTTGAAGTCGAATTCGAATTCACGCCATCAAAAACCTTCACAAAAATATAATTTGATTGTAAGTTACAAAAACTTGTTGACCAGTGTATCAGCATTATGAAGTTAGTGAGGATAGAATCTTAAAATTCGGAAAATGGCAAGTACCGAAAAAAAACTTGATCTAATTAAAAACTTTTACTTGTCAATTTGTATGTTGCATGGGTAGTTGAGTAGAAATTTGCTTTGAAGTTTACATACAAACCATTTTTATGAATGTCAAATTTTGTGGCTTTTACAAGAATTTTCAAACTTTTTTAAGTCAGTGAAAAAATGAAGAACAGTTTATAATTTTTCTTTTAAAACACGTGATCAAGTTTGAAAGCCTTGAGTTAAATTGTTTACAATATTTAGTGACATGTAATAGGATTTTCTTATTTCATAGTTATTTTTAGTGTCAAACTCATCACATAATGAGGACAGTTTAAGAAATGTCATCTATTGTTACTTAAAGTACTGAATACTGTAAACAGTCCAAATTTAAGGTTTTAAAGTTGTAAAGTTGTTTCACTTGTAAATCATACAAAGTTTATTATTCACTATTTTGTAAGAATTTTTATCTCCATAGCTGTAATTGTCAATGCGATCCTGATGACTTTATTTACCAGTAATCTAGACCAAGCACTCTGAAAACCACAATTTCTTGATCTTTAACCCGGAGGAGGTTATAGGTTTCCTTTGATGCCTCGAAACAATGGACTGAATTATACTCTTATCGCTGGAACATTGTTGTCCATTTTTTGGTGATGTCGAGTTAATTTAGCCAACTTTTTTGGCAACAAATGCGATTAGAAGATGGAGGTCGTAGAACTACTTTACCAAAAAGGTTATCTTAATTTTCGAAAATTCCGAAAAAGCCCTTCGTCTTCAAAGATCATCAATTATTGCAATTTTTGTAATGACAAATGATTTCTGATTGCAACATTCTAACTCTCAGATCACAGTCTCGAAGTACATAATTTAAAAAATGAATGCAATCTTTTGAATAAATTCATAGATTGCATTCTCTTACAAGCCTAAGGTTTACTCTTACATAAATTGTGCCATTTATCTTTTTAGATCAATGTTTGGCTTAAACAACTTTATCTTTCATTTGACATCATTTCTAACAAAAAATAAACTTTGAGATTGTCCAACAATAATTCTTCGTGTCCAGAATTGATAAGCATCCTTTATACAAAATTCTGTGCATCTTTAAAAAATCTATATTAACTTATTTGTTATCGTGTTTCCATCTTAATTAACCCTTCAGAGCCAGCTTTAACTAAAAATAAGTCAATTTTTCAAGGCACTTCCAGAGGCTAAGGTTACGACAACTTAATTTTGTCAACACGAAATAAGTAAACTCAATCTGAAAAATGATTCCATATGCACGTAGTGGTAGGCAACTGAAAATCCTTCGTCACAAAAGTCATTCACAAAATAAACATTTCTCAAAAGGACTATTTATGTTTGTTAATACATACATACATACATACATATATCTATAGTGTATATATGCACTCAGCTTACACACATATACACATTAGAATTGTCTTCCTTAGCAACAGCTCAATTTGATCCGTTTCGTTCAAATGCATCCAATTGAACTCCCCAAAATGGCTACCATTCATTTCCGACGCCTTCGACAGCCACAAAATGCGCGTATTTTTCCCGTTCAATTGGTGCGCACATCAGCGAGCGCGAATTCATTTCAAACAATCGCACATTAATCATTCGGTTTGCCATAGCAGCCCAGTATGCCAATGCCAACAAATAGAAAACACAGAGGACACGACACATATGCTTCGGTATAGAAAATCCTTGCAACATCAGCAAGGCTCTACTCTAACTCTATACTCCTTCACTATACATTATGGCCTTACTGGCATTCACCATCATCATCATCATCATCATGGAACAGAAATACACAGGTTCAATGCTGCAGTAGTTTTTGGCATGGTCGAGCGACGGACCGGACACGGACACCGACGACGCTACGACGACGAACGGCCCCCAAATCCTCGAAGCCATAAAAGCTCACTGAGAATTAGAATAAATTCGCGAAAGTGGTTTTTTGACAATAATTGCGAGGAGTGAATTGCAGCAAAGTGCATTGATGATACACATACGAGTACGAGTATGTAGTTACCATCGCCCATTGGCAAACGCCCAACTCCCAGCTAAAGCTAGAGAACACCTCACCATAAGGGAACTTCAAAGCGGCATTTTAGAACGTCCAATTGATGGACATGCCTATCAAAGAGAGTCATCTAGAGCCATCGAACCAAACGCATCGGCTTTGCCATTTACGGAGAGTGGCGCAAAGCCACCGCACTCTATACTCTATACACTACACACACACATACCCCTCCTCTGATATTGGTCCTGTGTCAGGATCAGGACTCAGAACTAAACGCAGAGGAATTCGCGATTAAATGCGAACCAGATTGTGGGAAATAGTTTTTTTTTTATAAATGTACGAGTATACGAGTACACAAAGTGCGTACATCAAGCTACGAGCACATAAGGTTCAGGATGCGTCCAGGACTCCATCAGAGTCAGAGCTATAGAAATAGAACCCCATCATGATGGACTCTTCTCTATGCTCGAGCAATGATTTTTCGGCCTGGTGAACTCACTCTAAATTTGATTTGTAAATCTTTCGCAAAGCGGATTGAATTGCTAGATAAACGAAGGATTTTTATATTTGTGTTTGTTCCTGCGGGTGTGGGTGGTAGTGGTAGTGGTATTGGTAGTATGTTTGTGTTTGTATGTGCCAACCGCATTCTGCATCCGTAACTCAGTTTTATCCGCTGACTACATATACACACACAAAGCAATTCCAATGGAAATTTAGTTTTTCTTCTAAAATTCCGCTTTCGAAATAAATTCTATCTTCGTTTCTAATTTTTTTTTTTTTTTTCATTTACTGTTTTTCTGTTTTTGAATTTGTTTTTGAAAAGGATATTCAACCAAAACCTTTCTATGATTGCGACTGCAATTTTCAACATCAGTAATCGGAGTGAGTTCATCTTCAAGAGAGAAAATTGAAAATGTAAAATAAAAGGATATGAATGAGGATATTCAGTTAAAAATAAAATTCCAAAAAAATAGAAAACGGAAAACAAAAAAGAAAACTCTTAAGAGGGAAATCTTGTGCATTATTTGAAGTCAGCAAGCATCACTTCTACTTGAGGAAAGTGCAATTTATTTTTCACTTTCAACTTCTTATTGCTGAATGTCCTTTTTCTTATATATTTATATGTGTGTATATATTCTTGATTGTCTTTGTTTTGTCGGACTATAAGGATGATGATGATGCGGAGTCATGGGGATTTTCATTCATCCAGATAGAAAGAGAGTGCTTCGTTATAATATTTCTAATTAGTTTTTAAAAGCGTTTTCTTATTTTCTTTCATTTTGAGCCATCATCAGGAAAAAAAGGAGGCATGGGTTATAAATTTGGATTCATTTGGACCAATTAAATTTGAAGAATGTCTATCTATTTATTTGTTATGTAGGTAGGTACTTCCGGAATGACGAGGAAAATGTTTTTCAATTGAAAATAAGGATCTTAAAGTGTCAAGTTCGTTGATGATTATTTTGTGATTTTGTAAGTCATATCAATTATGTATGTACGTTTAAAAGACAACAATTGTTGTTTTTGTAATTGCTTGAACTTAAACAATCATTAAAAAAAAACTTAAATTTGTACCATTTTAAAATAATTTAAACTCCTATGAACAAGGGACATCTACAACCCCTCCAAAGACACTTCAGTTTTGCTCCAAAATTTTGCTTACCAATTTTAAATATCAGAAGAAGTGTACACTATTCCTTCATCCAGATGTCACAAGATCTAGTTCTGCACCATAGTATGAATGTGAGAAGAACAGCTGGTCAAATAATCAAGGAAACGGAGCTTGAAGTACTGCAATCCTTCAAATGTCATGAGTCAATAGTAGTAGGTGATAACAACATAGAAGAAGAAAAACTCTATCAAAGCTCTTTAAATCCAGAAACCTTACTATAACTTCTACTGACGATGGTTCTGCTCTGCCAGTTCTCACAAATAAATCCGAGACGTGGTTGATTAGCTAAAGGCAGTCAGTCTTTTTAGCCGCATTGGAGGAGAAATTCTCACGTAAAACTGTTGGCACAGTATGTGAGGAAGGATTATTCCTGCTACCTATGTATAATCATGAACTACCGGTCGGCAGATCACATAGATATCCCATGAGCCAAAAGGAACCAGTACTGAAAATTATTTGCAGTCCATTTTGTGGTAGATGATAGCGCAGCGATCTATGTTTACACCAGAGAGATGGCATAGACTAGGACGTCTGAAACCTAGGGATACGTAACTGGTTGGCATCGGCTCGCAATCAGGATAAATGGAGAGACTTGTTGAATGAGTGCAACAATGAATCCCGATAGTTGAGTCGATGATGATAATGTATATTGTTTAAAAAACTTGGACGAGGATCAGTGGTCATGCCAGGACAAAGTACGGCACTTTTCGAGTCTAGCAATATCCTCGCCTGGTTTCCACTTCGGGTCATCCCGATTTAATTTAAATTAATATATCTACTTGTTCTACGGAAATGGTCAGAGAAAGAAAATGTTCGGTTCATACATCCGCAGACACTAAAATATGTGCATAAATCTCTCTAAAAACTGCGGATTAAGAAACCATTAAATTTTGAATCAGACATGATCAAACTTTGATTCAATTTCAAGGATATCTTTACGCAATAAAAGTCTGCATACCGATATAAATTGTTACAAACATACAATACTATTATATTATTTAATAATACTAAATAAAAAGACAATTGTTAATTCAATACATTTTTGTTTTTATGTTTAAAATTAAAAAAGTAAGTATACGCCACAGTGCACTTTCCTATGAAGAGTCGATAAAATCTTGTCTTTGACAACAAATAGGGTATACATTTTGGAAAAACATAAGAAAAATCGTAATGAAATTTCGCCCCTTGGCCCTGCCTACTTAATAAATATATAAAACCTCGTTTTTTAAGTTTTTTAAGACTTATTGCCTTGATGCAATGCTTTCGTTTGAATATCTTCAAAAAAGAAAAGTCCCACACGATGCAAGTCAGCAGCTTTGAACTTTGGAGACTTAGAATGTTTTTTAGAAGTTGTTATCCTTTCCAACTTTTGCGCCATCTTGTATTTAAGCTAATTCGTATTATCGAGTCGAGTGTTGAAACAGTCATTGAAATAGAATCTTTGATCTTTTCCATGCTTAACAGCAATCAATTTAATCAATTGCGTTTCCCTTAACGTATACATATATGTATACTTATATAAATTGGTAGGGAACTGAGCATCTTGACCACAAATGATTATCTTGGGTGTTGATAGAAAAACGTTTCACTCCGCAAAAAGTTAACATCAAACAACCAAATGATGACCACAATTTCCAACAAAAATGCATCATTCATTGCGATTGAACGAATCGAAACGGACTACGGTGGTGCGACGGAAGGAACAACGGATAAGGGAGGGCATCAATTGGAGCGTTGATATTGGGAGGGGGCAAATGCCATACGTTAGCCTTCATCTTCTCATCTCAATTCGAAAAAAGACGACGACATAACTTCCCCTATGTACGAGTTCGAGTTCGAGTACGAGTACGGAGTACTATACTCGTATATGTGAGTTATTGCTTCTAAAAAAGCAAAAATAATAAGGATTCAAAAAAAAAAGAAAAACCGTAACAATCGATATTCCCCCATTTTATGAGAATAAGGAGGCAAAACAAGGAGAAGGGGGCGAGTCATGTGCGAGAAAAAAATCCCATCTCCATTTCATGTCTCACATTAAACATTTTTTCTCGCCTCGCCACTTTTATCCTTTATCTCCGTCATAGGCGGTGGGTGAGATTGGGTGAACGGGGACGAGGACTTTGGTCGACTTCGGTGTTCGGTGGACTTGGCGCACCGATAAAGGATGCCCACCGCCGCTGCCACCGAGAGACTATAGATACGAGTACACAACCACTGCTATCTCCCACGATAGTCGTCTACGTCGTCGTCGTCCTTCCAACCATTGGTGTTGTTTCTTTATTCCTTTTTCTGTTTCTTTTTATTTTTCTTTTTCTTTTTATTTTTTTTTCCAATTCCTAGCTGCGCTTGGGTTTGAAATAAGACATCCCTTGACCAATATTATGGTTCAACAAGGATGGCCAAAGAAAATATGTATTGATATGTGAAAGGACAATGTTTTTACTTTTATTTTTCTTTATTCCTTATTTTTATCGATGGAATAACATTCCCTACGAGTATATACGTGTGTATGGGTCGGTCTATGCATGTGTGTGTTTGTGTTTTATTTTCTTTCTATTTCTTCTTATTCTATCGATGCGGTCAATGTGGTCAGGTAAAATGTAACCTATGCCTGTGTATGTGTGCGGAAGCAATTTTTTATCTAGCCCTGCTATAGTTGAATTAAAAAAATATACCAAGGACTATCGAGGGTCTTACCTCGTCCTCCCATCCTACCTCCCACTTTCCACTTTTTTTTCTAAATTCCACATCGACATTGAATCGATGCAGAGAAAGGTGCTTTCATACCCGTTCTATAGCATACACATAGATATACGTAAAGTTAGGAGCTATGCAGGTGGGACATCTTTTCTACTCCGGCGACGCGACTGTAATAATGCTTGAGTTATGCTACGACCAATGGCGATCTGCCAGGATGTCTATGTAAGCAGTATCTTTTGTATGCAACTCGATGGTTATTGGTCGACACGACCACGCGTTTTCATAATACAACAAAAAAAAAAGTAAAAGGACTCAACTGAACTGAAAAAAAAAAATGAATCCTTTTCGCGAAAAAATCTGAAACTATTCATGTCGCCGTCGTCGTTGTCGCCATCGCCATCATCGGTCGTTGGGACGAGGTTCGTCTTTTTGCCATGATGTCATAATGTCCTGTCCAACTATAGACAGACATTGTATGGTGTGTCTTGCAATCTTGTGCGGTGGTCGTGCTCTCGTGTTAAAGGGGAGGTAGCGCGAGAGTCCTCGCAAAGGACAACAATAGAAAAACCCAGGATGGTGGAAAATTGCAGTTCTGTGTGTCGAAGTTGATTTCAAATAAACCACGGACTCGGAGTTCTTTGTCAACATTCTGCGGGCACCTCCACCATCATCACTATCAGGACACTGATGCAACTCTAGAGCAATATTGTTGATGGGAGTCAAATGGGGGAGGGGGAGCTGATTGCAGGCTGAAGGAGTTTATATGGTATAGAAAATCCGTGCGGCTATAGAAGAACATTGCATACATAATGTCTGATGTTAGCCATAAGAGAGACAGAGGAGGAGGGACAGAATTTTAACTTGACAATTCAATTGTACGAGATTGTCATATACATAGGTTATATGTACATACCACTATATTCGGGTTAAAAGTGAGAGGTCCTTGTTGGGTTTTATACGAAAAAGGAGTACCTATTCTTGATAATTTGTATGTATTTTGAATGAATCTCGACTTGTATTGACGTCTTTGTTATATAGGTAAAGCAAATTATGGCAGATTGGAATGAGTTTGTGTTCTTACCTTAGTTTTTTTTTTGCTGTCAAAAATTGACTTAGGGGCTAAGTACAAAACAAATTTGGTTTCTAAAATTAAGAAAAAAATTTAAAGGGGGAACAACTCAGTTCAAATCTCGTTCAAAAATGTTTAACCATCTTAGCAACAAAATTGACAAAGTAGAAAATTAACAAGAAAAATTCCGTTTTTGAAGGAATTTAATCTACCTACCTACCTAGACCAGGACGCTCAAAGCCTTGGGGTGCTCAACTTTATGGCATTGGCTAGCGATTGGGATAAATAGAGCAACGCACGCGTTGAATGCGGCCAGGACTTGATTACGGTTGTCGAGTCGATGATAATGATTTTGTTGAATTTGATATTTTAATCCTTAGTAAATTAGACTTAAGCCTCTAAAATCAATTGCTAAAGTCTAGTTTTAAGCTCATTCTACATCTTTATCCAGTTTCATTCGGTTTTTTTCAACAAGTGTTAACTGAGGAGAAGACAGAAAATAATAGATACTTGATACTTACTTAATTACTTAGGTCCTCAGACCTACGAAGTCCGTTGGTGTTCCCTAGAGGGACATAGAGGGTCTGAACTACTTTTACGCGCCATCTTGTGCGGTTTCCAGCGATGTATTTAAGCTCCCTCCAGCTCTTTCCTAGTCTCGCAGATTCCTCCTCAACTGTTCTCCTCCACGTGCTTCTCGGTATACCAACTCTTCTTCCTTCTTGTGTGATGAAAAACTATAAAAGTGAACTTTTCATTTTTTGGAACTATAACAGACTTTACAAGTCTAACGTCTCAGTTGTCTAAAAGTCAAAAAAGGTTTATGCAATTTTGTATCTTGGGTAGCGTCCATGATATGTCACGAACATTTCCTCCTGTGAAAATCCTCTAAGAGTGTTTTTTAAAACAATTTGTGTTCATTTTATATATATGTATATGTATACATAGACTCTTAACTTAAACCATCCTATACAAAAAATACTTCAATCTCCAAATGTGTCTTATTGTTATTTTGGGGTTATCCTGATCACAAAATAACAAGAATGCAATTCTGACCCAAATTCTGCCAATGAGACAAACTAGTTGGGAAATCCGGCTCGAAGGACCAAATATTTCAACTTTTATACTAGACCACCAGTCTTCAATTATTTGTAAAGCAAATTCTTGAGATGGAGATCAATATCTTTAGATCGTATAGTAACCACTTTTTAATGACATTTAGCAGTTCATTGCCTTAAGGACGAAGAACAAACCATATTTTGACTTTCAAAGGAAATTTCTCGTTCTTTAACTATCTCGGTATGAGTTTGGTCTTCTTTCTGTCTGGTCAGGGTCTCTGATTTATATCGTCTTAGTCTCGTCTCAGTCTTGTTTTATTCTCATCTCAGATCTATGAGACGAAACTTGGATAAGACACCTTCAATTTATTCAACGACTGGTGAATGCTGTTAAAGTCCCATTTGCAATAAATATCAGACGACTTCCCAAATCATGTAATGCAAATCACAATTTTTTTTGACTTTTGTACCAATATTAAGTTTTATTCTTATGCAAAGCACTCTTATTTTTTATGTTCTATTTTCTAACGGTTGTATTGTCCATTTCAATACATTTTTTGTTTGCCAAAATTAAAGTCCTTTCTTATTCCCATCAAATATCCGTCCACGACTACCCAGCCTCCCTATGTCTATATCTATCTATCTATAATGTAATATGCACGTATTGTTAGATAGAAAGTAATATTGTGTATCTGTGAGTACCTTCAGATATATGTGTGTATGTAGATACGTTTTTCACAACCGCATCAAGAGTACTTTGTGCAATTACATATTTAATATATGAATTTCGAAACAAAATGGACCTGGGGCCGAGATTACAGAGAATAATAAATGATGTCCAAACTTGAATTTCAATTGGACATGCATACCCGATTACATTTGTGTCCATTTGTGCATTTTGCTCTTACCCCATCAACATACATACATTTATATACATTCATACACACAAACATTGATATAGAAATAGAAATGAAAACGCACAAAAAGGCTTGTAACATTTAACCTATACCCATCTACACATCCATATGTAGGTACTCTACCATTGATTTGATAGAACAAAACCCCCAAACAACAAATAGATATAACGCACCATTCCGAACCTGGACCTGGACCTGAAGCTGATTCTGGACTGGGATGATGGCTGACATGCCTCGGGGCTTTTAAGCCAGAAAATGTTTCACAAAATTCACAAACTGGGAATATTGGCAACGATATCTAAAACAAAAAGGACAATGCTATGAGGACGAATGAGTAGATACATAAGGACATAAACATACCTATACGAACACATCCTGGAAATGGGGAGGGATGGAGGGGGTGGATGGAAAAGATGAAGCAGAACTTATGCATTGGACATGGACAATGTTCGCATAATCTCTCGTTGCTCGTCGTCGTCGGTCGGTCGGTGGATGAGAAGGACGAGAACGAAGGAAGACATAGCATATTACCTTCGATATATGTCCACAAAATTAGGAAAGGATCTGAGCAAGCTCAAGGATATTTCCAAACACACAAAATCATATTATCCACATTTTAGTATGCAATGGAATGATAGTCGCCATAGAATACCGCTCCTGCCTTATTAAATATTCATTTTCAAAATGTCCACACACAGGTCCACCCAATCTATGCGAGAGGAGGTTACATACGAGTCCTGCCAAGCCAGGCCAGGCCAGTCCATTCCAGTTGAGAAGAGGAAGTTGATGATGGGTAAACATTTTACAGACACAAACTCATATTCGTATTCCGTTATAAGTAGAAATTTATTCTTCTTCGAGAGCGAGAGGGGGATGAATTAGGCCAAATCAAGGAGTCAAGATAGTTTGAAGGCTATAAAGTTATTGTTGTCATGTCATGTAATGTTAGCTTATTTAACAATTGAATCTTCTTCAATGCATATCCAAACATCTTCATCCATGGCATATGTTTGTATGTACCTACTTGAGTCGTATGCACACTAGGAGGCAGCAAGGACAGACAGACAGACAGACTTTAGATCCTTACATATGCCATGGTCATCGTTAGTCAATGTTGAATGAAAATGACCCAGCAATTTTATGAAAAATTCATTTTGTCCCATTGGGAATTGGTTTTTATTTTTTTTTCTTCTCATCTTCCAGGATTCTTTCGTGTTTCACTTGTTTTTTTTTTGTTTTTTTCCATTTCTTAAATCATCCTTACTTCGAACTTCGAACGAGGAACGATGGGTCATGTTTTGATGTTGTCCTTTCTGTTATATTATGGACTCAAGTCAATAAAACTTTTTTTTTTGTCAATTTTTTTTCTCCTTGCGCGTCCATGTTCCATCGGAGGAGGCAAATCAATTTAATTTTTAGAAGAGAATAAATGTCCTTTGGAAGGATTTGCACTTAAAAAAGTTTTGTGTGTCCAGTTTTTTTTGCAACGTACTATTTCACCATGTTTACTTGGCGTGGATATGTTATTATGTGTGTGTTGTGTGTGTGAGTGTTGGAGGACTTCGGGTGGACTTATGATGAGGTGGTGTGAGGAATATAAAGTGAAAAATTGACAAGATAGAAAAAAATGCGTGTATGGAGAAGTTTCTTGAAATATCCCATGGGATACCATTAAACTCATATTTACACCAAATACAAATGTTTTTCACTTTTTTCTTTTTTTTTTGTTGCTGGAATTTTCTGCTGTAGGTATAAGAACGACTGTGACTTTGGGGAGACTCGCTGGATGCGATAAAGATGTCCTTTTTTTATTTAATTTGGGAGCGTGTTTTTTTTTTTTTGTCAATGTCCATTTTGTTAGATATTATTTGATTTCTGTTTTTTTTTTTGCGAAGGTTTTAAATATTTTATTAGAATTCAATTGGTGCGGATGTCTTTTGGATGTTAAAAATAGTATTTTTTTTTTCGTTGGTCGTTTTATTGGTTCTTTTTTTTTTTGTCATCAATGGTCACTTGAGTATAAAAGTTAAGGGTTCTGAGTTTCTGACTAGAAAATGTTTACATGTACAGAAATCGTAAATAAAATCGAAATACAGAATAATTTTGGAAAAGGATTAAATTTAGGGGTAAATAAAATAAAGATTGGTAAGCACTTTTTTTATATTGTGTGTTGCCAAAGTAAACAGGGTTAAATAAATTAAAAACCAACGAAAATCCATCTCCTCTTAAATTTTTTACTAGCCTCGTCTTTGTTTTGTCAAAATCGGGAAATGTAAGTATCATCTCGGACTCGTACTTGGTCTGTCTCGAAAAGCCTGTCTCCAAAGTCCAAGTTGGTTCTTTTTTGAATCAAAAATGTCTTTGTTTATACATCATAAAAATTAACCTTACAGTTTTTGGTTTGTAGACAAAAACAATATTTTGACATCTTTAACAAAATTTAACTCCGAAGCTATAAAAGTGTCCTTTTATGAAATAAAAAATACCTTCATTGTGAAAATGTTAATTTTTGAAAACAATATTCCTCATTTTTAGACGATTTCACATAGTAGAACTTAAAAAGTCACTTTTTGACACTTTGACAGACACAAACGCATATTTTCTTATCTTTTACTTTAAATTAAATTTTAAAAATAATATTAATTAAAGAAATCAGAAAATACCTTAATGTTTAATATTTTGGTGCCTCGAAAACGAATTTTACCTTAAAATAATTTTAGTTTTTTTATTCAAATTTAAAGAATTATGAAATTATGCTTTTTTAGGGTTCGATCTGAAATAAAATTCTTGAATGATTTTATGTATAAAATCAAAAAACTTCCGAAAACAAAATCTTTAAAAATGTTGCTTTCTGATTTTGAATTTTGAGTTTTTAGAATTTTCGTTTGCCTGCATTTTGAGTTTTCAAAATTTGAAATTGTAAGTCCTTTTTTTTACTGTATTTTGAGGTTCTTTATTAAAATCCTTAGGTATTATCAAAGATCATGCAATTGATCAAGAGTGGCTTAGAAAAACATGACTTAAAAGTTTACTTAAGTCCAAAATGTAAGGGACTAACTATTAAATGCCGAATGTAAAATGAAAATTAAGTAAAATATCGAAGCTACATTAAAGAATATTTTTTTGTGACGG